>CM002527.2:11245000-12490000 GCA_000338895.3 Oryza meridionalis | reverse complement strand
TGTTAATGCAGAAATCGATGTTAGTCTTCTACTGCTATGTGCTATGTAAGTATGTATGGGAGGCATCGGAAGCCACGAATCTATCTGCTGGGTCATGCTATGCTTAACGAGCATCGAGCAGGTAATCTCAGAGGCAGCACAGCAGGTCTGATTGCCATTGTGTATTTCCTATACAAGATGATACCCCACGTGTTAAGGTGGGCATTGGAGAAATACCTAAAAATATCGTTTCAAGCTACAATCTCTCTTACCAGTGTTTGTGAGCGGTTAAGATGCATTTTTAAAGAACTAAAAAGAACATATCTATAATTGGACCTAATAACCAGTACAACTGATAGCATGAAAATAAGTCTTTGTATTATATGATTAATTCAACCCATACTAAGAAAGCGTGATTTGCTCTTTGATGAAAGAAACTGCATGAAAATATAGCGAGCAATATATAACAGAACATTAAAAAAATAATAAGGAGAATGTCTAAGGATATAAAAAAGATTTAAAAGAACAACTAATGGTATTAATGACATATATGGTGACATTGAAAGAGAAAAAGGATGGGCCATCAAGGCCACCAATCCTATCGTTTCTTCTGCTAATTAAGATCTAATACTACAGTTGATATTATGGGTCAACTTCTAAGGAAAAACTGATAACATGGTTGCACATAATCTAAGCTAATGGTGACTCATATAGAAATCGTAGGTGTAGCCGGTGGTTCCCCTTGGTACCGGCTGCCCTTCGTGGCCTGGCCTGGCGGTCTCTCTCACATGATCATAGCCCGATTGGATATCTACTTTCTAGACTGGTATGAACATTATCTATCCGAATCCATTTTGTTTTCATCCCTAGAGTGGATGCAGCTGCCGTCTCGAGCTTAGTTGGATTGCTGAGCTTAAGGAGTTTTTCTTGCCACTGCTAAGTTTAAGGCTTCAATAAATTTTTCAGTGTAATTAGTAGAACTGTGTTTGCTGGCAGGAAAGAGACTACAGTTAATATGACAATAAACATAGACCGTCGTGGAAATATGTTTTACATACTTTTTGATACAAAGCCATTGAACCTAATAACTGCTTTCTATGCGGTGCTACTATATCAAGTGAGTAAATTTGAGGCCATCTCAAAAATGGAATAGATCAGAAAATTAAACAGAGAGGTAAAAGGCAATTAAATTTGACAAACCCCACATCACAGTAAAGATTTCATTTCATACCAAATCGCCTGCTTTCATAGTAATCTCCATGTTCTGTCCATTTGCATTTACTGTTTTTAAAATAAACCAAATGTTCATCAATTGTGGCTCATTTTCTTTTAACTAGCTCTACGGTCCCACATTTTGTAATGCCATTCACAACACTACAAGTCTCGAAGAGTCCATATAAATGACCATAAGAGAAAGAAAGAGAGAGAAGAAAACACAGGAACAAGAACGAGAGCAGCTCAGACATAGCAGAAGGCAAGGAATAACATGCCAAGCAGATGACAACAATTTGCTCCTCAAAAAACTTACATGCATATTAGGTCTAAGAGGCATCAGGAGCTCCATTACAATCTTCACAACAATCTAATTCAAATAGTGCATTTCGCGCAAACATTTTCTATATATAATTTTCCTGAAATACTTTTTTAAAGTAACTTTTCATACCAAACCAACGTTGAATGTCACTCATTCGCCATTATATGTTAATTTGATGACTTAATGCACTAACCATCTGGCTCATGCCATTACACGTGCATAGATGCATTGAGTTTACATAGCATATACTCCCTCCGTTTCAGGATATAAGCCGTTTTGATTTTGGTCAAAGTCAAAATATTTTAAGTTTGACCAAGTTTATAGAAAAAAGTAGTAATATTTTCAACCCATGAAAAATTTATTATAAAAATATAATTAATTATTGATTTGATGAAACTAATTTTAAATATTACTGTATTTGCCTGTAAACTTAGTCAAACTTAAAACAATTTGACTTTAACCAAAGTAAAAAACGTCTTATAACCTGAAACGGAGAGAGGGAGTATGTTTAAAAAGTGCCTAGATGTTGACACAAAACAACAAGAAAAATACAACGCACTGTGCCTCACCAAGCTGTTTGACTGATGCACCATTAATCTCGCTAGAGTTTTGGTTGCACACATTTTCCATAGGTTGATTTCCTCCGTGATTTCCCCATATCTCTCATGCAATCAACATAAACAAGCAAAGGAGCAAGTGAATGAGTAGATCTACTGCCACCCCATTCACATGCTGTAGTAGCAAGCACAAAGAAGTCAGAAAGCAAGCAACTTTTATCATACACGCAAGCATGCAGCTTCGGTAATAGCCGTTGATAGCCAAGAGAGTGCAGTGGAGGAAAAAGGAGGAGAGAATAATAACAGAAGAGAGAGATGAGAAGAGGAGAAGGACGGGAGGCTACTGGTGTTCGGCTCGACTCGATTTTAGGAGTGCCTTTTTTTTAAAAAAATAATTCCAACACCTATAATATATTAGGGTTGTTAGTTTTTAATTAATGGTCACCTATAATATATTAAAGATATTAAAGGTTCCATTTTTTAAAAACCATTATCTCAGATGCCAGTTTTTTTAGAACCAATACATATAATTATTTAAATGTGTCAGTTTTTGTATTTTCAATCCACAGAGGTGAGAAAAAAATATAGATGCCGATTTTTAGCACTTTCGGTACCTATAGTGCCGATCTCTATGTGCTTTTTTTTAAGTAGTGGCATGCCGATCTCTATGTGCTTTTTTTTAAGTAGTGGCAATCCGCCGCGTCCTTTCCGATATAAGCCTGTTCGGTTGAGTACGAGTGATGATGCACACAACCATCAGAATAATTTATCCGTGTTGACGTGCTAAAGGCAACACCAATACATATAGCTAAAGTAGTACATATAGATGGGACCCATATTTATGGACTTTAACTATTGCAATATTCACAATGTATACATGCAGTAAGTAGTAGGAAGAGGAGAGAGGAAATAGAGACAAATGACATATTTTATTCTATATGGGCAGCTCATATGCTTATGGATGACTTTAGCTATTTCTCTCCTATGGACTACTTCCACAATGTGGTTAGGTAGCTGAATGTATTATTTTATGGAAAAAGTACGAATTACCCCCAAACTATCGCGGCGTCTGAATTACCCCCTAGACCCAAAAACCAGACATTGTTCACCCTCAACTTTCAATTCTGGACAAATTACCCCCTCGACCCAATTCAGAGTGGTTTTGTCCTACGTGGCGTACGCGTGGCAATCCAGTCAGCATTTTCTTATTAAAAAAATGGTGGGGTCCACCTGTCATCTTCCCTCTTCCTCTTCTCCTCTCTCTCTCATCCACAAGCTGACAAGCGGGGACGACGGGGATGGGCGGCGGCTGGAGGAGGCGCAGCACGCGGAGCAGGCGCGCTGGCGATGGCCGAGATGGAGAAGACAAGTGCCGCCCGGCCATGGAGGCGGCCGAGGCGGCGCAGCATGGCATGGCGCACGGCGGTGCGGGGAAGGCAGTGGACGGCGCGGTCGGCGCGCACGGCGGTGCGGCCGACGGTGGGCGAGGGCGGTCGGCGCGGAACGGCGCGGATAGGCGGGCAGCGGCGGAGAGGCGGCGCAACAGCTGGCCGACCTGGAGGCGCAGCGGCGGCGCAACGCCGAGAGGCCGACGAGAAGGTTCGCGCTCTGGAGCGTGTAGTCCGACTGCCTGGGCTTAAACACGAGGTAGACGACGGGGGCGAAGGCCGTGAGCGCGACGATGAGCAAGACGAGCATGAGGAGGAGCCAGGAGCAGACGCGGACGCAGGAGCAGCGGGCGTGGCGCCTGGCGCGTGCGGCGGGTGTAGTGCTGGAAGAGGCGCGCGTTCTCCGGCGGCGGGACGTGGAACACCTTGTCCTTGGGCATCTGCACCACGTACGTGTCTAGCTACGCCGGCGGCGGCTGCTGGTACCGCCGCGCCTCGGTGGACGGCTGCAAAATCACTGATGATGCAAGCCATCGACTGCAAATTAAGGCCATGCATATATACAAGTGTGCAAGTTAGCTCTCGACAAAATTCTTTACCCAACATTCCAAAGAGAAACCAATATACTACATATGCAGCACATAACCACATTCCCAAAGTCCAAAACGCGGCGCCAAATCAGATCAGAAAATTCAGAAGCGGGCAGAGACAAAAATAAAAAGAAAAAAGATTCCGGCACGCCGTCGCCCGTCGATCCCGTGGAGCCAGCGGTTCAGGATCTCGGCGGAGATAACCACGGCGCTGCTGTTCCTCCATCAGACCAAGCCGGAGTCGCTCGTGCGCCGCGACCTCAAGCCGGCCAACATCCTGCTCGACCGCAACATCCTGCTGAAGGTGCTGACGAGTCCGCCGCCGACGGACTCGTCAGCCACTCGTCTACTCCGGCGACGAGTCTACCGCCCATCCCCATTTGTCCCCGCCTCCTGCCTGTCCGTGCCGTTCCGCGCCGATCGCCCGCGCCCACCGTCGGCCGCACCGCCGTCCGCTGCCTTCCCTGCACCGCCATGCGCCATGCCATGCTGCGCCGCCTCAGCCGCCTCCATGGCCGGGCGGCACTTGTCTTCTCCATCTCGGCCATCGCCAGCGCCGCCGTCTCCGCGTGCCACGCCTCCTCCAGCTGCCGCTCATCCCCGTCGTCCACGCTTGTCAACTTGTGGATGAGAGAGAGAAGAGAAGAGGAAGAGGGAAGATGATAGGTGGACCCCACCATTTTTTTAATAAGAAAATGCTGACTGGATTGCCACATATACGCCACGTAGGCAAAACAGCTTTAAATTGGGTCGAGGGGGGTAATTTATCCGGTATTGAAAGTTAAGGGCGAATGATGTCTGGTTTTCGGGTTTAGGGGGTAATTCGGACGACCACGATAGTTAGAGGGTAATTAGTACTTTTTTACTTATTTTATTGACTATGGACTAATTTTGAAGTACATTGTGAAAACCCTAACATCGAGAGTGGTCATTTGAGGAGAGTCAAGTCCATGGTTGCATAGTCTTCCCCGATAGCATCATGAGTGCAACCAGGAGGTGCACCAACCATGGCCCCATTTATGCCAGTAAGGCTATTTGTCTCGAACCAACAATGCATGAAACTATAAGATGATATCTCCAGTACTGTTTACGAGTATTTTTTCTTTTTACAAAACTACATATACTTTGACCAAACTATCACCAAACTACATATTTAAAGATTTGTTTCATAAAACCACAGATTTAACACCAAAATTATTATATTTTACAAAGCATCGTATCACACAACTACAGATGTAGTGATGAAATTATCAAATAACTACAGACTTTAAAGTTTATATCCATAGCACTAGTGAGCTTACAAAGTAGTTTTATAATAAAACTGATGTTTAATTTGTAGTTTTTTGATACCTTAAATTTCTAGTATTGTGAAGAAAGCTATAGTTTTATGATACACGTGGTTAAATCTATAGTTTTGTGATAGATTTATCATAGAATATGTAATTTTGTGAATTTACTCACTGTTTATTGGGTGCTATATGTATCTATGTATAAAGGCTGCCCGATGTTATCAGAATTATAAAATTGGCAGAAAACGTTCATACAAAGCAGTCTATGAAGCTCCTCATATCACATACTGCAGAATTGAGGGGAGTGAACTTTGCTGAAAGCGTTGAATAAGAGAAGAGTTTTTAATGATTTTACAAGTTTTTGGGACGAACGCATGTTCTTTGCAATACAGCAGAGGATCTCAATACTTTTGAGACTTTCTTTTCTTCCTCTCCTACCTGAATTTTCAGGTTCTTTTAAGATTTTTTGTTTGCATAAACATAGCACAAAGACATCCTGTGACGTATATATGTAGAGCTTGCTAGACCATAAAAGAACAATTTCAGGCTGAAATTTCAAAACTTACAGTCTGCAACCACAATTTTTTTCTATCTCCACCATATTGGATAGTAGTGTCGACCATATACTAGCAAAAGTTATACTCTTGAGACGATATAAAACGAAGTGCATAGATAGCATAAATAAAGACGGTACTCCAATATGCGTATGGCTTGACACATTGAGAGCAGCGCTGATAGTGCACATAGTGAACTAGTGAAGCCGCAGCAGCCACTACTAAAAAAAGGTTTTCGCAGGTGGTCAAAACACATTTTCGCAGACGGCAAAACTTTCCGCCTTATCCAAACAACGCAAAAAATCTTCAATTTTTGCAGACGGACCAAAGCACCACCTGCGAAAATGATTTCGCAGGCAGCCGTTCGAATCTTCCCAGGCATCTTCCTAGGCACCTCAAATGCTACACTAGCCCCACCTACAAAAATACCCTCGGCACCAAAAATATTTCCCGCCAGCCCCACCCCTCCCTAGGGTTTCAAATCACAAATCACAAATCACAAATATTCACAAATCTCATCCAAGAAACAAAATCCAATCACAGACATTCACATCACAAAAGCATTGGATTCAAATTCACATCAAGTTAACATCAATGTACATGTAAACTAAAAAACCACGTTGTCGTCTCTGAGTCGTCGTCGCCGGCGAACTCCTCCGTTGCATGGGGTGGCCGCCGCCGCCTCCCTCCCCCCTCCGACCGGATCTGGGAGGGGAGGGCCGGCGACGCGGCCGGTGCTAGTCGTCGTCGTCGCGCGGTAGGGCCGTCGTCGTCTTGCGGTAGGGCCGCCGGCCGACGCCTTCCGTTAGCGCCGCCGCCGACCCATACGCCTTGCGCCGCTGCCGACACCCATCCCCTCCGCCGGATCTATGAGAGGAGGGGTCGTGGGGAGGGGCAGCGACGCGGCCGGCGGTAGTAGTCATCGTCGCTCGGTAGTCATTGTCGTTGTGCGGTAGTCATCGTCGCCGACGCCCTCCGCCCCACGCCGCCGCCGCCGAATCCCTCCGCCCACGCCACCGCCGGCCCCCTCCACCCGCGCCTCTGCCGCCGCCCTTCGCCCGCGCCGCCGGCGGCCCCCTTCGCCCGCGCTGCCGCCGAAGCTCTCTCTCTCACGGAGGAAGGAAGGAAGGGGAGGGGAGGGAGCAGAGGATATGATGGGAAGGGAAGAGAGAGAGAGGAGGGGATGGAGGTGGAGAGGAGAGGATAAGGATGAAGGAGGAGAGGATAAGGATGACTGATTTTATTTGGGTAGGTAGGAGTTTTGCAGGCGGACCACATAAGGTTCGCCTGTTTGTTTTCGCAGGCGCCGTTTAAGTGGTCCGCCTGTGAAAAACATTTTTCAGGCGTCGTTTAAGTGGTCCGTTTGCGAAAATAGATTCTTGCAGGCGGATAACGAACTTCACCCAATTTATATTTTCGTAGACGGTTATTTGGCTTCAAGGGTCATGTTCGCCTGCGAAAAAAAGACCCGACATCGGAAAAAAATGCTTTTTTTACGTAGTGAGCTACATGCGGTCCTTTTTGTTAATGCAGAAATCGATGTTAGTCTTCTACTGCTATGTGCTATGTAAGTATGTATGGGAGGCATCGGAAGCCACGAATCTATCTGCTGGGTCATGCTATGCTTAACGAGCATCGAGCAGGTAATCTCAGAGGCAGCACAGCAGGTCTGATTGCCATTGTGTATTTCCTATACAAGATGATACCCCACGTGTTAAGGTGGGCATTGGAGAAATACCTAAAAATATCGTTTCAAGCTACAATCTCTCTTACCAGTGTTTGTGAGCGGTTAAGATGCATTTTTAAAGAACTAAAAAGAACATATCTATAATTGGACCTAATAACCAGTACAACTGATAGCATGAAAATAAGTCTTTGTATTATATGATTAATTCAACCCATACTAAGAAAGCGTGATTTGCTCTTTGATGAAAGAAACTGCATGAAAATATAGCGAGCAATATATAACAGAACATTAAAAAAATAATAAGGAGAATGTCTAAGGATATAAAAAAGATTTAAAAGAACAACTAATGGTATTAATGACATATATGGTGACATTGAAAGAGAAAAAGGATGGGCCATCAAGGCCACCAATCCTATCGTTTCTTCTGCTAATTAAGATCTAATACTACAGTTGATATTATGGGTCAACTTCTAAGGAAAAACTGATAACATGGTTGCACATAATCTAAGCTAATGGTGACTCATATAGAAATCGTAGGTGTAGCCGGTGGTTCCCCTTGGTACCGGCTGCCCTTCGTGGCCTGGCCTGGCGGTCTCTCTCACATGATCATAGCCCGATTGGATATCTACTTTCTAGACTGGTATGAACATTATCTATCCGAATCCATTTTGTTTTCATCCCTAGAGTGGATGCAGCTGCCGTCTCGAGCTTAGTTGGATTGCTGAGCTTAAGGAGTTTTTCTTGCCACTGCTAAGTTTAAGGCTTCAATAAATTTTTCAGTGTAATTAGTAGAACTGTGTTTGCTGGCAGGAAAGAGACTACAGTTAATATGACAATAAACATAGACCGTCGTGGAAATATGTTTTACATACTTTTTGATACAAAGCCATTGAACCTAATAACTGCTTTCTATGCGGTGCTACTATATCAAGTGAGTAAATTTGAGGCCATCTCAAAAATGGAATAGATCAGAAAATTAAACAGAGAGGTAAAAGGCAATTAAATTTGACAAACCCCACATCACAGTAAAGATTTCATTTCATACCAAATCGCCTGCTTTCATAGTAATCTCCATGTTCTGTCCATTTGCATTTACTGTTTTTAAAATAAACCAAATGTTCATCAATTGTGGCTCATTTTCTTTTAACTAGCTCTACGGTCCCACATTTTGTAATGCCATTCACAACACTACAAGTCTCGAAGAGTCCATATAAATGACCATAAGAGAAAGAAAGAGAGAGAAGAAAACACAGGAACAAGAACGAGAGCAGCTCAGACATAGCAGAAGGCAAGGAATAACATGCCAAGCAGATGACAACAATTTGCTCCTCAAAAAACTTACATGCATATTAGGTCTAAGAGGCATCAGGAGCTCCATTACAATCTTCACAACAATCTAATTCAAATAGTGCATTTCGCGCAAACATTTTCTATATATAATTTTCCTGAAATACTTTTTTAAAGTAACTTTTCATACCAAACCAACGTTGAATGTCACTCATTCGCCATTATATGTTAATTTGATGACTTAATGCACTAACCATCTGGCTCATGCCATTACACGTGCATAGATGCATTGAGTTTACATAGCATATACTCCCTCCGTTTCAGGATATAAGCCGTTTTGATTTTGGTCAAAGTCAAAATATTTTAAGTTTGACCAAGTTTATAGAAAAAAGTAGTAATATTTTCAACCCATGAAAAATTTATTATAAAAATATAATTAATTATTGATTTGATGAAACTAATTTTAAATATTACTGTATTTGCCTGTAAACTTAGTCAAACTTAAAACAATTTGACTTTAACCAAAGTAAAAAACGTCTTATAACCTGAAACGGAGAGAGGGAGTATGTTTAAAAAGTGCCTAGATGTTGACACAAAACAACAAGAAAAATACAACGCACTGTGCCTCACCAAGCTGTTTGACTGATGCACCATTAATCTCGCTAGAGTTTTGGTTGCACACATTTTCCATAGGTTGATTTCCTCCGTGATTTCCCCATATCTCTCATGCAATCAACATAAACAAGCAAAGGAGCAAGTGAATGAGTAGATCTACTGCCACCCCATTCACATGCTGTAGTAGCAAGCACAAAGAAGTCAGAAAGCAAGCAACTTTTATCATACACGCAAGCATGCAGCTTCGGTAATAGCCGTTGATAGCCGTGGTGAAGGGATGGCACACTTAGATGATATGTGGCCAGAAAGTGGAAAATCTTGTGGTGTTTGTGGTGAGCCTTAGTGAAGGTGGAGGAAGTGGGGCAAAGTCGGCGAGCCACAAATCTAGTGGGGGAAGGAGGCGAATAAGCCGAAAAATTGCGTTGGTGCTAGCTATTTCGGCTTCCTACCAGACACAAGATAATACTCAACCACTCCTAAACTTAAAGATTTCAACTACTCGGATCCAACTTTTTAATATGTGAATATGTTTACACATGCAGTAGTCTTTAGAATCTGCTTGCGACAACGGTTTACACATGTGGATGTCTTTGAAAATATACCTGGGTAAAGGTGTGGGCCCACTTGTCCCGTGGATAGTTAGATATACTTACATATATGGACAACCTAACTAACTGCTTGTGAAAAGGTTTTTCACAAGCGGCTATCTAAAGATGCCGTCAGAGATAACAATTGTTATTTTTTTTTGAAAATTAATAGAAATCCTATAGGAACTTCTCAAATTTTTTGAAAATTCTTTGTGAGGAACCTTTTCTATTAAGATTGAAAGCCTCCAATTCTCCTGCTGGTCAAAAGTGCCTAATAATGTTCTGTTTCCATTCTGGGAATGTACTAATAGTAAAATTATTACTAATGTATTCTAATTGCTGTGCTGCTCTGTTCTTTTTCTTGAACGCAATATAGACTCACCTACTACCAATTTATTATAGGGTATCCCATCCTTGCACTCTTGATCTACGTAGAACCATACTTGTAACTTTCATCACAACAACCAACATTAGTGTTCTACACTTTGGTATAACTGACTAGCAACAACCACTGTATGCGTCTGAACTCTCTAAATATTTCTTGGGAAAAAGTTACATGCAATAGAAATGGGATGCAACATGAAATGTACTGCCACCATATCTCACCAGATAACTGCACTGGGTCGAGGTCTTTGGGAGAAACTTCTGATGTGGTCTTCACGTGATAGCGGTGTCGAATTCTTTCACAAGAGAGGATAGCTTTCCGTCAGACTCTAGCACAGAAACATAAGTGCGAATCAAGTAGAAAGCTCTTGGTTGAAAAGAAAAATTAGTCACAACAAATGGATCATAAGTTAAGGAAGGAACAAAGTTTCAGAGATTGTGTCTGATACAATGAATTCACTAATTCTTGAATAAGACCAATGAAGCAGAATAAAATCGAGGGCTGACAAAGTTTCGTAAACTCAGTATATATACTTCTTGTACATTTCTGTCTCAGCTATATGCATCAACTTCCATGCATAAAGACTTTAGGCAAGACCAAGGGAAATGTGAACAAAGGACGAACTAGTTTTGCTTCTTTACATACAAGAAACATGACTTCAGTTTGGCTTTTGCTTTGGTTAGTTAGTACTTGATCCTTTTACAATGTTCAAAAACCTTTTAGCTACAAAACTCAGAATGACCAATCAGGCAACCGTACGAGAGAATAATTCATTGACCCATCCTATCCTAGCATGTTTTCACTGTCTTCTATATTGGTGCTAGAACTTCCAAGTTCCAAACATTGATGACATGTCTGAATTCCGTTCACTTCTCAACACCATAAGCCACAGTTCAGGATCAAAGCAAAAATGGAATATCTATTGCCTCAATGACTGTATCCTAGAAAATAGTTGTGCTCTCAACATTGAATTGTGAATCCTGTTATCCATACCTACATTTCAAGGATTGTTGTAGTTGGCTACTTAATATCATACACAAATCCCTATACATCCAACATTAACGTCCACTTCCATGTCAAATACATAATTGACTTTTTTAATAATTATTTGACAGTCTACTGACAAAACAGGTATAAATGATATTAAAATCAAAATATATGGGCATAGAAGAGAGTGAGAAAAACTCAGACACAATAGATCAACTGAAAAATTCCCACTAGTGGGGAACCGGTCATTTGTGCCAGGCGATAACCCTCAACTGTGTTGACAGAGGGCCTGGTAATTGATGAGTGGTCATTGAGGAGCAAATATTTGCCCCACCAGCCCTCCCACCCGAAGTAGCACCCGAAGTAGGAACAGTACGCTGGGTTGTGATAACTATTTCACCAAGTATCGGGGTATATATATAGTCACTGATATCATTGATAGTCTGTTAACAGGACCCCGTAAAAATGACTATAGTCCTCTTTGTTGAGCACTATCCTCTTTTATATCATCCAGTGTGCTTGTGGCCCATCACAGATGACCCGTGTTAGGCCGCATATTTAGCCTGCCACAGGTAACGGGTACGGCGGTGAGGACCAATCTTCAACGTGGATTTTTTTCGGTCTGTCACCAGTGAGCACATCTGTGACGGCCGTTCACGATGCAAAGTTCGTATCTAATGAACTCATATGTATGCAAAGTTAAACAAATTATCCAGATTAACTACACATCTATTGGTGTCACTATCACTAGGGAAGTGCTGACACATGTTGATATCTGTTAGATCATCATTAAGTGCTTGCAGTTAAACTCATCAGAAAATGAAAATGTTAACGGAGATAATAGAGTCTGGGCCAACTGTTGACAGACACCAACCCTGGGCCAACATAAACAGAGAGCCTCGCCTTTTCTATTCCTGTAAACTGCAAGTGAGCATGTAGTAGTAATAACAGAGAATCAAAGCAGTGGTTGTATCAAAACTTACGGTAAACAACCTCATCTTTTCGCTTATGCTTTTGTTTATCAGCCAAAATTTAAATTTTTAACCTTAAATTTAGAGTTGATTTTGGAGTTTTTTCATCGAAGTTTATTTTCCAGCCTTCGCTTTAAGACCCTAAGAACATGCATATAAAAGTTTTATTTATAAATTATTTTTCGTTGGTAAATATGCCCGAATAAGTGAAACGATGGGACGTTTTTCTCCACCATATCGAATCGTAATAATGACCACTCAGGGCTGAGGTACATACTAGCTAGTAATAGTTATTCACTCGAGACGTAATGCTATCTATAAATAAAGACACTCGATCGAATTTTCATGGCGTGCCACTTTGAGAGCTGTTAGTCTCCTACTGGTGCAGTACTCCTTTTTGGAGGTAAAAATCGATGTAGTCTCCTCCTAGCTCGCTCTGCTAACTAGGTATGGGAGGCACTGGAAACTATTCAGCCGCCTCGGATCCCTTTGCTGGGTGATTCTATGCTTAACTACGATCGAACTAGCAATTTCAGCGGCAGTGCAGCGAGTTCAATTGCCACTTTTTTCCTATACGAAGCCGGTGGATCACCGTCTTGCTCAAGCATCGTGCACCAGAGGCCCTCCGCTGCAACACGATGCAGCCTTCAAGTGATCCGGTCGTTAGCTATGACGAGCACACACCGCAAGCACGCTAAGTCGCTACGACGATGCCCAGGATATGTAAGCCCTAGCATTGGCTGGGCGACGAGTTTTCTCAAATGTACACTGCCCTGGCATGTCGAGCTTAGTTGGGGATTGCTCAACTTAACGATTGTTGTTTTTGGCCACTGCTGAGATGAAAGCTTCAACAATATTTTAATATACTTAGTAGAAGTGTGCTTGTTAATTAGCATCAAAAGAGACCACCGTCTGGATGCAACATAAACATGAATCCTCATGGAAATATGTTTTAGATAGTTTTGATACAAAGCTATTGAATCTAATAACTGCCTTATGTTATGTTGGGTTGGTGCTACTATATCAAGTCAGTAAATTGGAGGCCATCTAAAAAATGGAGTAGAAAATTAAAACAGAGCAGCAAAAGGAAAATAAATTACTCTAAATCTGACCCACCCCACTTCGTAGCTAGCAAAGGTTTCATTTCATACCAAACCCTCTGGTTTTGTAGTAATCTCTATATTATGTCTAATTGCACTGACAGTTTTTGAAACAAACCAAACGTTCATCGGTTCTGGCCCATTTTCTTTTAACTAGGTCTACAGTCCCACATTTTGTACTACCGTTCACAACACTATACAAGCATATATATATATATATATGTATATATATATATGTATGTATGTATGTATGTATGTATGCTTGTATAGTGTTGTATATGAGAGAGAGAGAGAGAGAGAGAGCAACACAAGGACAATAACGAGAGCAGCTCATGCATAGCAGAAGGCAAGGAATAACCTGGCAAGCAGATGCCAACAATTTGCTTCTCAAACTAACAATGCGTATTAGGTTTGAGAGCCAGCAGGATCTCCCTTACACCCTATCTATTCCATATACCGTGATAGAAGAACCAAGTGAGTTCCAAGAGAGGTACAAATACAACCAGTGCCTTCCAACTTGCAAAGATCTAGACAACCAAGTTTTTCTCCTTCGGCCAACCAAGTGGCCTTCTGTTATATATGCTCCTCGATCAACAACGTCACAAGTTCAAGCTTATCTCAGACCGCATACGGGTTATGTTCCAACTTCACCAATCGCCAAATGGTATAGCAGGTGAGATGATTCCTCACATCTAAGGCCCTGTTTGTTTCAGCTTAAGATTAATGTAATCTAGATTATAAAACTAGATTATTATAAGCTGGATTATAATAAGCCGATATAGAATAAGCTGCTAGCTGTTTCTTTCTCTGGATTATTATCTGTTTGTTAGTTGTTAGCCACCCAATAATCTAAAATAAGCACCTTTAGAGTGGCTTACCAGATTATAGTAATCTGGCTTATAGATTATAATAATTTATCATAATAAGCTATCTGTTTGTTTCAGCTTACTCCTAATAATTCAGATTATAATAATCCTAAGCTGAATCAAACAGGGCCTAAGGACATAATTGTTTTCAATAGCTCTTAAAGCGGTCAATCGACATGATTTGTATGGAAGAGAGAAAAAAATCAGAATTTAGGGGCATACAAGGGTGTGAGAAAAAAAATCATAAACACATAAGGTATTGGTTCAAAATTCAGGCTGCTGCAAGGGATTTTCTCTCAATGAAGGCCTGATATGCCTACCATGCGTGTTAAACAAGTTCCAGAATAAGATTACAAATCTTGCGGTGTCATCAAATGGTAAGGTGCTGACATATGTTGATATATGTTAGATCATCATTAAGTACTTGTAGTTAATCAGGTTTTGAGTAGTTGTAGTTAATCTGGTTTTGATCTGTGTGATGTTCCAACTTTGTTGTTCATGTGCAGGTGTTGCTTGAGACCATGAAAATATAGTCGGTGATGGATAGAGATTGGGCTTAGGAGAAGTTGAGGTCTACGCGAGGCGCTCAGGCTTGAGAACAATGCATGTGGAGGTGAAGTTTTTTTTATGGCATACATATGGTGTTGTGTGCATATGGAAAGATAAGTGAAGTTTGGATTAGAGTCCAAATTTGAAAAGTTTGGAGTGCGGAGTTGTATGGGATGCTGTTTCCCTGATTTGGTAGGTTTTCTATGTGATTAGGTGTCCTAGTTCTGCTTGGATTCGTGGCTAGAAGCAACCATGTTATGGGTAATAGAAGAGGGATTGAGGCTAAAAGTACATTTACTTTTTGGGAGAAAAATTTTAGGGTTTGTTTCAAGGTTTCAATCTTAGTTTGTAAGTTGAGAGAGTAGTGCTTTAAATGCACTTTTTAACAATCTCGACAAGTTCAGAATTATGGGTTGATTTATGAAGATCTCTTCTTGTTTCTCGTGATCTAGATGCCCGGCCGGGCAATTGCAGTTATTGTTACCTCCGTAGCCTTGTATTTTAAATCCTCAATTGCCTCTTGAACTAAAACATTTTTAATTCTGTTAATCTGGAAAGTTCAATACAGAATACTTAATTAATTTGGTTATATATTCAGTTAATCTGAAGATAAACTGGATTGCATTGCTTATTTCCTGCAATTTCCGATGATAAGTTGATCAAGTGTGCTCTGTGGAGAGATTACAGTCTCTGCATATGTTTCCCTTCATTATTATTGCTGGCTGGGGTTGGGCATTATCTTGCTACGAATCACCTAGTAACTGTGGGAGAAAACATGAAGGAATGCTTGGTGTACTGTAGGGCTTCGGGAAGAAGAATCAAATGCATGGTATTGTGTTTCATGATGGCCATGTGTGCAAAGGGATAGAAAGATCTACAACCAGGGCTTTTCATCGAGACAATTTAATTGCTTAGTGATCTCCAGAAAAACAGGCAATTCAATACCTTTTTTTTTGGATGGAAAGACAATTCAATTCCTTAGATCTCCACTCTCCAGGAGTTTATCCACCACAAATCCACATAATGCGTCTCTGCAATTAGATCAAAGCAGAAATTGTGAATCATCCAGGCAAATCAATCCCTAGTGATACACCTTATAACAATAAAGACATTGCTTGTGATATACATTAGCCATTGGGAATATATGTTGTTGGAGACATTGGCCGTACCGAACCTATCTGTACAGTCGTCACAATTAGTTTGGTCCAAATTAAGTCAGATGTACATGTTAATCAGGTGAAGCTTTTTTTGCATTTCTGATCAGATAGCTTTCAAGACGCTGGATTATATTCCTTTTGTTTCATATTATAAGTTGTCTGGTTTTTTTTTCTAATTAAACTTTATTAAGTTTGACCAAGTTTATAAAAAATTAGTAACATTGAATATATTTTGATAATATATTTTTTGGTGGAAAATACTACTATATTTTTCTATAAATTTGGTTAAACTTAAAGAAATAGGACTAAGACTTATAATAAAAGAGATAGAGTATTAAATTAGCAACGACAGTTCATGCGAATTGGAACATATCTGATTCTTTGAGACGGAACAAGAGCGATCGAAGATATATTCCATGTATTATGCTATCTAGTTGTACACTCTTTAAATCTAGTACTAGCATAATTGTATTTGTGAAAGAAAAATAGCTATTCTAATTTTTGAGAAGATAAATATCTCATTACTTTTCAGACCTTCGAAAGCATTGCACAATATAACTTGCAATATTCAGTAAAAAAAAAGGAGAATTGGTTGGCAGTTTTGATTCAAATTTTTTTGTATGATTCACCTGGTTTTACTTTTTCTGCCTTGAGAGGGTAAGTTATTTTTTGTTTCTTTTCATACCATTGCAGTATAAACATAATTTTGGTTTGGATCTGTTCTCAAGATTAGACTCGCATGGGATTGCTTAGGGGTTAAGCCGAAATATCTTATGCCATTCGAGTTTTCTGTCGTACACGGAAACTATGTATGTATCTGTACTATTTAAAAAATATAAATGTAATAATTGTTAGTGAATCATGATGTAGGCTATAACTTTATAGTAAGAGTCATTGGAGGGAGAGGCAAGTCATAATAGCTGTTCCACAAGTAGTTCTAACAATGTACATATGTAGGGCCAAGGCCATAAAAAAGGGAGAATGCCCCAGATCTATCTACCGATCCATCGGGCTGCTGATTGGTACTAGTGTACTATTGCTCTCTCTTTTCCTCTAACAATACATACATATAGCAAGCTTTAAAATAACTTTTCTCATAAACTATTTATCCAATCTACGATCCTATTACACCATTGTATTTGTTATAATTAATCTTTATAACAAGATATTGTATGGTTATATTATGACGAAAGAAAAATATATGTTTCAATCTATTAACACTCTTTGTTTCAAACGTGATAGTGATATGTTTCAATATGTGTCTTCACTATGTTTAACAAAATTCCAAAACTAACTGCCATTACTCTCTCTCCATTCTCTCCACCTCATCCGTGCATGCATGCATTTTAGCGCGCTTCAAAACGATTTTTCTCCTAAAATAGTTATCCAATCAATGACCCGATCACACCGTTGTATTCGTTTTAATTAAATCTTTACAACAAGATATCACATGGTTATATTTTGATAAAATAAAATCATATATATCAATCCGTTAATATTAGTTGTTTCATATGTGATAGCGACATGTTTTAACGTGTCATCATGTTTCATAAAATTTTTAAATGTTACAGTTGTTGGTTTTTTTTGTTTCACCATATATAACTTTGATGCTTCACTCGTTGGTCAACTGAAACATTTGACTGTCCCATCTTTTTAGTGGCATCGGGTGCCCGATGAGAAGATTCTTCCCATAAAAAGGCAAGCAAAGATAGAGCATCGAAAGGTAGACAAAAATCTTGACTAAACTCGAAACCCTAACTAAACTCACAACTCAATGTTCTCAA
Organism: Oryza meridionalis; assembly: GCA_000338895.3. NCBI lineage: Eukaryota > Viridiplantae > Streptophyta > Magnoliopsida > Poales > Poaceae > Oryza > Oryza meridionalis. The sequence goes on along the minus strand of CM002527.2, from coordinate 12,472,134 downwards.
AAGCGATACCGGGAAGCCTCACGCTCCCTCTCTATTTATACATGAGGTAGGCAGCCTAAAACCATGAATCAAACTCATACTAGAAGTTCTAATCCACCTAGGAAACCTTCTCGTACAAGAAACAAACTTTACAAACTCCAATCATAATAAATTTGGACTCTTTTCAAATTCGACTCCACATCCCATACGCACATAATACATCCATCGTATGCCATATGGAATCTGCACCAACCATGTGCATTGAACTCTAGTCTAAGTATCCCGCATGATATCTGACTGTCACGGACATCGCCTTATCCCCAAGTTGACTCCCGATCCATCACCGGCAATACTCTCCCGAGGCATCAAGTCACCTACACATGAATCAAACAAAGAAACTATATTCCGAGACTAAGCTATCTCCAACTTGACTCATTAGTTGCAAACAACAGTATTACATACGCATAGTATCCATCTAGAAGCCATAAATATAAAACAATCATAGATATCCAAACAAACAACCGAAAACCGAAATCGACACAGTGTCGGCCGGTCAGACCGCGGGCTGAGCCGGTTTGACTGCTTGATCACCGCCGGTCTGACCAGCAACCACAGCCCAGTCTGACCGGACCAAAACTCAGCAGCAGCTCTTGTTCACTTGCAAATCCAATTATCTCCAAAAACCACTTCGCCAATAATCTCCAAATATCAAAACCAATAATGTCAGATGCCAATTGTTCATCACAGAATAATAATCAAAAACATTTTTGATTTTACATGGGAGGCATCGGAAGCCACGGATCCCTCTGCTGGGTGATGCTATGCTTAACGAGCATCCCGCATTGTGTATAGCAGGTAATCTCAGAGGCAGCATAGCAGGTCTGATTGCCATTGTGTATTTCCCACTGCCCGCTTGCATCTCTACTCCCTAGAGTTGATGCAGCTGCCATCTCCAGCTTAGTTGGATTGCTGAGGTTAAGTAGGTTTTTTTTTGGCCACAGCTAAGCTTAAGGCTTCATTAAATATTTCACTATAAATATAATTAGGAGAACTTGTTTGTTGGCAGCAAAGAGATTATATGCGGTCTGGATAAGTTTGTTTGGAGTTCTAGTCACAGGATCTTAATTTAGCCTATACATATTCACCTTTCTAATTTGGAAAATTTAATTTACTGATCTGCTTGAGAAGCAATCGGTGTCAACTTCTTTGATTCTCTTTTCTTATTTTCTTCTTCTGGTTGCGCAAGCTCTCTCTTCTTATAGTCGCCGGCACCTTGCTAGGTCACCACGGTCTCTGGGTCTCCACTAGCACTGCCCTAAGGCAGCCTCACGAACCACTTCTAGTGTTTAGCTGATCAGCAGCGTTTAGGGTTTTAGGTTTTAGCGCAAAGAGATTGAGCATCCTCTGTCCTTTGCTTTATTTCTTTATATATGGTACTGGTGGGGCACGGGAGCCATATCTCCAATTAGGATTCAAAATTGATTTTACCGATCACAAAACCAATCTATCTCTTATTTGTTTTCTTGTTAGAATCAAACTGTGGGATCACCCTTTTCTAACTTACTGGACTTAGCCGATAAATCAACCAACAATGACATAAACATAGACCATGGTGGAAATATGTTTTAGATAGTTTTCTATGTGGTGCTACTATATCAAGCAAGTAAATTGGAGGCCATCTCAAAAAAGGAATATATATCAGAAAATTAAAACAGAGAAGTAAAAGGCAAATAAATATTACAAACCCCACTTCACATTAAATATTTCATTCCATACCAAATCGCCTGCTTTCATAGTAATCTCCATGTTGTGTCCATTTGCATTGATAGTTTTTAAAATGAACCAAATGTTCAGCAATTCTGGCTCATTTTCTTTTAACAAGCTCTACGGTCCCATATTTTGTACTGCTATTGACAACACTAGAAGTCTCGAACAGTCTATATAAACGAGCATAAAAGAAAGAGAGAGAAACCAACTCAAGGATGAGAACGGGAGCAGCTCAGACATAGCAGAAGGCAAGGAATAACCTGCCAAGCATACGACAAAAATTTGCTCTAAAAAAACTTACATGCATATTAGGTAAAAAAACTTACATGCATATTAGGTCTAAGAGGCATAAGGAGCTCCATTACACCCTACCTGTTCCATGTACCATGAAAGAAAAACCAAGGGAGTGCCAGGAGAAGCACAAATACAACCTGGCCCTTCTAGTTCGATGAGAGCTAGGCTGCCACGTTTTTCTCCTTCAGCCAACTAAATGGACTTCCTTGATCAACAACATCGCAAATTCAAGCATATCAGGTCGCATATAAGTTATGTCCCAACTTCCAATTGCGAAATGGTATAGTAGGTGAGATGATACCTCTAGCAAAGGATCGAGGAATGGCAGCAGATTACTTTAGGCTTCAATATATTAATCTCTGTCCCCTGTAACTGGATAAGTTTTTTCAAATTTGCTTTTAGCGATCAATCTCTTCCTAAATTTTACTTGTGTACTAATGGACAAGAGGAGGCAAAGGCTTAGAGCATTGTAACAAATACGTAGGTAAGCAAAATATCAGAGCACCTTGTAGTCAAGCATCGGCCATACGTCCTTCCTCTTTTCAACTTATTTATCGAAAAAATGTAATGGATTAATTGCTCCACGCTTCGCAAAATACGTTTTTGAAAAAAAACCTTTGTCAATTGCATTGCTTAGACAACTTATTTTAAGTTATTAATTTATTAAAATTTGATAACATATTTAATCCATCCCTATAATCAAGTAAATAACCTGTGAAAATAATCTTGACAACAATCTAATTCAAACAGGGCTGGTCATGTTTACACGCTTACCAAGCTCTTAAATAATGCATTTGATGCAAATATTTTCTATATATAATTTTCCTGATATACTTTTTAAAGTAACTTTTCATACCAAACAAACATGTGATGTCGCTCATTCACCTTTATTTGTTAATTTGATGACTTAATGCACTAATCATCTGGCTCATGCCATTACATGTGCATAGATGCATTGTGTTTGCATATAGAATATATTTAAAAAGTGCCTAGATGTTGACACAAAACAACAACAAAATACAAGGCACTGTGCCTCAGCTGTTTGACTAATGCACTATTCTCGCTAGAGTTTTGGTTGCACACATTTTCTGTAGGTTGATTTCCTTCGTGATTTCCCCATATCTCTTATGCAAATAACATAAACAAGCATAGGAGCAAGTGAATAAGTAGATCTACTGTCACCCCATTCGCATGTTGTAGTGGCAAGCACAAAGAAGTTAGAAAGCAGGCAACTTTTATCATACACACAAGCATGCAACTTCAGTAATAGCCATCGCTAGCCGTGGTGGGATGGCACACTTAGATGATATGTGGCGAGAAAGTGGAAAATCCTGTGGTGGATGCGGTGAGCCTTAGTGAAGGTGGAGGAAGTAGGGTGAAGTCGGCGAGCCACAAATCTAGTGGGGAAAGGAGGCGAGTAAGACGAAAAACTACATTGGTGCTAGCCATTTCGGCTTCCAACTGGCGAACACAAGATAATACTCGACCACTACTAGACTTAAAGATTTCAACTACTTGGATCCAACTTTTTAATATATGAATATGTTTACACAGGCAGATGTCTTTAGAAACCGCATGTGAGAACGGTTTACACATGTGCTTGCCTTTGAAAATATGTGTAGGTAAAGGTGAGGACCTACTTGTCCCGTGGATAGTTCAATATACTTATATAGACGTACAACCTAACTAACTGCATGTAAAAATGTTTTTCACAAGTGGCTGTCTGAAGATGCCATCAGTGATAACAATTGTTATTTTTTTTTTGAAAATTAATAGAAAACCTATAGGAACTTGATTGAAAGGCTCCAATTCTCATGCCGGTCAAAAGCGCCTAATAAAGTTATGTTCCATTATGGGAAATACTAATAGTAAAATTATTACTAATGTGTTCTAATTCCTGTGCTTCTCTATTTTTTTTTCTTGAACATAATATAGACTCATCTACTACCAATTTATTATGGGGTACCCAACACTTGTTCATATCCTTCACTCTTGATCTACGTAGAACCACACTTATGACTTTCATCACAACAACCAATATTAGTGTTCTTTTTTTTTAAACACATCAACTTTATTAAGCAAGAGCAGAATTAGGGGATAAACCCCATTACATAACCAAGGATAAAAACTGAAAGCAAAAGAGCCACCCCTGAGAAGGGAGGGTTAACTGAACTACGAAAGCAATCTTCCTGAAATAACCTAATAGCAGAAAAAGGAGCAAGTCGATAGGGATCTGCGGCGAAGCCGCGACGACTGCTACCCTGGGCCTCAAAAGATGTGCACTCCGCTTGACAAACCGTTAATCCCCATCAGCTGCCTCCACGGAAACGGCACAAGACCGAGGTTTGTTGCTGAGCCGTAGATTTTGGTGTGTGCGTCACCGGACTTAGCGAAGGATCCCCACGAGGCTCATCATTGAATCTGAGGAGCTCTAACATCAACCCTGTCAACTGAAATTGCGCAGGTGGTTCGAGCTCAACCCGAATGACAAACCCAGCATGGTTTCTTCTGTTAGGGAACAACAGGAAGGGTGAATCCGAAGAGCAGCCAACCTTCAACGATGGAGCACTTGAATGGCTGCAAATCAACTTGTCTTGCTGAGATGATGGAGATGGTTGAGGAAGAGATGGCCTGCACCATGAAACTGGAAGCAACGAGAAAGGGTGAGCTGCAACTGGAAGCAACGACGCAGGAGACGGCCCTCGCGCTGCCACCGTCGTTGCGGGCCGCGTCCGCGCCGCAGCCGCCGCTGAGGACTGGATCCGTGCCGCCGCCATCGCCACGGGCCGCGTCCGCGCCGCCGCCGTCACGTCGGGCCGCAACCACATCGTCGCCGCCGCCGCGGACCTGATCCGCGCCGCCGCTGCCACCGCGGACTGGATCCGCGCCGCCGCCGTCACGTCGGGCCGCAACCACGTCGTCGCCGCCGCCGCGGAACTGATCCGCGCCGCCGCCGCCGCCGCGGACTGGATCCGCGCGGCCGCCGTCGCCTCGGGTCGTATCCGCGTCGCCATCGCAGTTGCGAGCCGTAACCTCATCGCCTCCACCGTCGCTGGTCGCAATCGCGTCGCCACCGCCATCTCCAACTTCCATCGCCTCACTAACGAGAAGAAAACGGGAAGAACCCGACCTAACGAGACTAGCCCGACTACGTAACTACTATGGGGGAGGGGGGATGACCCCTCTCCCTCCCGCCGCCGGCGACGAGGTCGCCGGAATCGAGGAGGAAGAGGGGTCGAGGGTGGGGAATTTACTGTAGCAAGAAAGGGCTCGAGAGGTTCGGTCTCGTCTAGATCTGAGTTTATATTAGTGTTCTACACTTTGGTATAACTGATCGACTAGCAACAACCACACTGTACTGTATGCGTCTGAACTCCCTAATTTCTTGGAAGAAAGTTACAAGCAGTAGAAATGGGAGGCAACAGGATATGTACTACCACCATCTCACCAGCACACTGCCCTGGGTCGAGCACTTTGGGAGAAACATCTGATGTGGTCTTCACGTGATAGCAGTGATGTCGAATGCTTTAACAAGTTATAGCGGATAGCATTCCATCAGACTCAAGCACAGGAACATAAGTGCAAATCAAGTAGAAAGCTCTTTGTTGAAAAAAAAAACTAGTCACAACAAATCGATCATAAGTTAAGGAAGGAACTAAGTTTCAGAGATTGTGTCTGATACAATGAATTCAATATTTCTTGATATGACCAATAATATAGAATAAAATCAAGAACTGACGAAGTTTTGTAAACTCAGTATATGGACTTTTTATTAATTTCTGTCTCTGCTATATGTATCAACTTGATTTGATAAAAAAAAAGCAATGTTTGGAACTTGGAAGTTCTAATTGCCTCAATGACTATATCCTAGAAAATAGTTTTGTGCTCTCAACATTGAATTGTGAGTCCTTTTATCCATACCTATATTTCGAGGTTTGTTGTAGTTAACTGTTTAATGTCATACACAAATCCCTATACATCCAACATTAACGTCGACTTCCATGTCAAACACATAATTGATCTTTTTTAAGAACTATTAAGCAGTCAACTGCAAAACATAACTGGTATAAATGAGATCAAAATCAAAATATATGGGCATAGAAGTAAGTGAGAAAAACTCAGACACACAATGGATCAACTGAAAAATTACCACTAGTGGGGAACTGGTCATTTATATCAGGCGATAACCCTCAACTGTGTCGACGGAGGGCATGGTCACTGGTGAGTGGTCATTGATGAGCAGATATTTGCCCCCCTAACCCTCCCACCCAAAGTAGGAACAATACGCTGGGTTGTGATAACTATTTCAGTTGACTCCGTAAAAATGACTATAGTCCTCTTTGATGGGCACTATCCTCTTTGATATCATCCGGTGTGCTTGTGGCCCGTTACAGATGACCTGTGTCGGGCCACATATGTAGCCTGCCACAGGCGATGTGTACGGCATTGAGGACCAATCTTCAACGTGGATTTTTTTGTTCTGTCTCCGGTGAGCGCATCTGTGATGGCCTGTTCACGGTGCAAAGTTCATATCTAATGAACTCATATGTATGCAAAGTTAAACAAATTATCCAGATTAACTACAAATCTATTCCATTATCACTAGGGAAGTGCTGACATATGTTGATATATGTTAGATCATCATTAAGTCTTTGCAGTTAAACTCATCAGAAAATGAAAACGTTAACGGAGATAATAGAGTCTGGGCCAACCCTGGGCCAACATAAACAGAAAGCCTCGCCTTTTATATTCCTGTAAACTGCAAGTGAGCATGTAGTAGTAATAACAGAGAATCAAAGCAGTGGTTGTATCAAAACTTACGGTTTGCCACCAGAAACGACCTCATCTTTTCTCTTATGCTTATGCTTATCAGCTAAAATTTAAATTTTCAACTTTAAATTTGGAGTTGATTTTAGGGTTTTTTTCATCGAAGTTTATTTTTCAGCCTTTGCTTTTAGATCGCTAAGAATACGTATATAAAAGTTTTATTTACAAATTATTTTTCATTTGTAAATATGTTGTTTTGCTTATTCCACGAATAAGCGAAACGATGGGACCGTTTTTCTCCACTATATCGAATCGTAATGATGACCACTCAGGGCTGAGGTACTCCCTCCGTCCCATAATAGAAAAGATTTTGGGTGGATGTGACACATCCTAGTACAACGAATCTATACAGACGGTCTCCAGATTCATTATACTAGGATGTGTCACATCCACATAAAATCCCTTATATTATGGGACGGAGGGAATACATACTAGTAATAGTTATTCACTCGAGATGAAGTGATATCTATAAATAAAAACACTCGAATTTGCATTGCATGACACTTTTAGAGCTGTTAGTGCACATAAACCTGGTGCTGTCCTTTTGGGAGGCAAAAATCGATGTAGTCTCCTACTAGCTCGCTTGTAGGTATGGGAGGCACTGGAAACCATTCAGCCGCCTTGGATTCCTCTGTTGGGTGATTCTATGCTTAACGACCATCGAACTAGCAATCTCCGAGGCAGTGCAGCGAGTCCGATTGCCACTGTTTTTCCCATACGAAGCCGGTGCATCACCCTCGTGCTCAAGCATCGTGCACCAGAGGCCCTCCGCTGCAACACACGATGCAGCGTTCAAGCGATCAAGCACACGCTGCAATGCCCCAGGAGATGCCTTAGCATTGGCTCGGCGCGGCGTTTTCTCTCATGTGCCCACTGCCCTGGATTGTCGATCAGCTTAGTTGGACTTCTCAGCTTAAGTATTGTTTTAGCCGCCACTGCTGAGCTGAAGGCTTCAACAAAATTTTAATATGCTTAGTACAAGTGTGGTTGTTAGCATCAAAAGAAACCACTGTTTGGGAACGACATAAACATGAATCCTCATGGAAATATGTTTTAGATAGTTTTGATACAAAGCTATTGAACCTAACAAACTGCTTTATACGTGGTTCTACTATATCAAGTGAGTAAATTGGAGGCCATCTCAAGAAACGGAATAGAAAATTAAAATTGAACAGTGCAGCAAAAGGCAAATAAATTACTCTAAATTTGACTAACCCCACTTCGTAGCTAGCAAAGGTTTCATTTCATACTAAACCCTCTGGTTTTATAGTAATCTCTATGTTATGTCTAATTGCTTTGACAGTTTTTGAAATGAACCAAACGTTCATCGGTTCAGGCCCATTTTCTTTTAACCAGGTCTACAGTCCCACATTTTGTACTACCGACCTACCGTTCACAACACTATACAAGCATATATATATGTGTGTGTGAGAGAGAGAGCGCGCGCGCGCAGCACAACTACACAAGGACGAGAACGAGAGCAGCTCATGCATAGCAGAAGGCAAGGAATAACCTGGCAAGCAGACGCCAACAATTTGGTTCTCAAACTAACAATGCGTATTAGGTTTGAGAGCCATCAGGATCTCCCTTACGCCCTGCCTGTTCCATATACCGTGATAGAAGAACCAAGTGAGTTCCAGGAGAGGCACAAATACAACCAGTGCCTTCCAACTTGCAGAGATCTAGACAACCAAGTTTTTCTCCTTCGGCGAACCAAGTGGCCTTCTGTTATATATGCTCCTCGATCAACAACATCACAAATTCAAGCTTATCAGATCGCATACGGGTTATGTTCCAACTTTACCAATCGCTAGATGGTATAGCAGGTGAGATGATTCGTCACGTCTTAGGACATAATTGTTCTGAGTAAATCTTAAAGCGGTCAATCGACATGATTTGTATGGAAGAGATAAAAATCATAATTCAGGGCCATACAAGGGTGTGAGAAAAAAACATAAATACAAAAGGTATTGGTTCAAAATTCAGGAGCATGCAAGGAATTTTCTCTCAATGTAGGCCTGATATGCCTACCATGTTAAACAAATTCTAGAATAAGATTACAAATCTAGCGGTGTCATTATCAAATGGGAAGGTGCTGACATATGTTGATATCTGTTAGATCATCATTAAGTACTTGCAGTTAATCTGGTTTTGATTCGTGCGATGTTTCCAACATACATATAGAGCCTTACCTTTTATATTCCTCTAAACTAGAAGTCTACAAGCAGTAGTAATAAAATTGGTGTGGGTTCTCAACACAAGAATTCTTACTCAATATAATCATATAGTCATAGTATTGCAGTTAAAACCAAATTAGTGGTAGTATCAACACACTGTAGAATCATGTGATGATTAATTTTCAAAGATGAGTGTTTATTGAAAATACTGTGAATAGTGTTTTCGGATTATGAATGGTTTTGTCGGCTTTGTGAGGCCAGTCATACCTGGCGGGTGCCGTCGGTCAGACCAGTGGTGCTGGAGCGGTTTGACCGGGTAGCCGGACGGTCAGACTGACATACCCCGGTTTGGAGTGATCGGTTTTGGCTTGTTTTTGTGAAATTTCTAGATTGCTTCATGTTTATGATTTCTAGATGCTTTCTATTCGTATGTAATACTATTTTGTGTTGATGTGAGTCAAGTTGGTGCAAACTTGTACTCGGATATAAAGTTTCTTGGTTGTTCATATGCAGGTGTTGCTTGAGACCATAGGAGTATAGCTGGTGATGTATCGAGACTGGGCTTAGGAGAAGTTGAGGTCTAGACGGTCAAGGATATTACGCGAGATGCTCAGGCTAGAGAACAATGCACATGAAGGTGAAGGTTTCCATATCGCATACACATGGTGCTGTGTGCATATGGAAAGATGAGTGAAATTTGGATTGGAGTCCAAGTTTGGAAAATTTTGGAGCGTGTAGTTGTATGGGGATGTTGTTTCTCTGGTTTAGTAGGTTTCCTACGTGATTAGGAGTCCTAGTTCTTGTTGGATTTGTGGCTAGGGGCAACCGTGTTATGGGTATAAATAGGATAGGGATTGAGGCTAAAAGTATATTGTCTTTTGTTTTGAGGTTTCAATCTTAGTTTTTGAGTTGAGAGAGGAGTGTTTTAAATGCACATTTTAACAATCTTGACAAGTTGAGAAGTATGGGTTGATGTTTCTGAAGATCTCTTCTTGTTTTGCGTGATTAAGGAACTTTGTAGCTTGTAGCCTTGTATTTTAAATCCTCAATTGCCTCTTGAACTAAAACATTTTTTATTCAGTTAATCTAGAAAGTTCAATATAGAATACTTAATTAATTTGGTTATGTATTCAGTTAATCTGAAGATAAATTGGAATGCATCGCTTATTTCCAGCAATTTCCGATGATAAGTTGATCAAGTGTGCGCTGTGGAGAGATTACAGTCTCTGCATATGTTTCCCTTCATTATTATTGCTGGCTGGGGTTGGGCATTTCTTGCATTCCATCAGAGGATAATATGTACCTTTTGCTTTCCATCTTGCTACCAATCACCTAGTAACTGTGGGAGAAAACTTGAAGGAATGCTTGGTGTAGGGCCATTATTCGGGAAGAAGAATCAAATGCCTGGTATTGTGTTTCATGGCGATGAATGGGCATGTGTGCAAAGGGATAGAAATATCTACAACCAGGGCTTTTCTTCGAGACAATTCAATTGCTTAGAGATCTCCAGAACAACAGGCAATTCACTACCTTTTTTTTTGGATGAAAAGACAATTCAATTCCTTAGATCTCTAGGAGTTTATCCACCACAAATAATCCACATAATGCGTCTCTGCAATTAGATCGAAGAAGAAATTGTGAATCATCCAGGCAAAATCAATCCCTAGAGATAGACCTTATAACAATAAAGACATTGCTTGTGATATACATTAGTCCCCATTGGGAATATATGTTGTTGGAGACATTGGCTGTCGCGAACCTATCTGTACAGTTCGTCACAATTAGTTTGGTCGCAAATTAAGTCAGATGTACATGTTAATCAGGTGAAGCTTCATTTGCATTATTTCTGATCAGATTGTTTTCAAGATGCTGGATTATACCCCCTTTGTTTCATATTATAATTGTTTAACTTTTTTTCTAGTCAAACTTAATAAAGTTTGACTATGTTTATAAAAAAATTAGTAACATCTAAAATATCAATTAGTTTCACTAAATCTAACAGTGAGTATATTTTGATAATATATTTTTTGTTAAAAATATTACTATATTTTTCTATAAATTTGGTCAAAGTTAAAGAAGTATGATTAAGAAAAAAATTGAACCACATAATATAAAACAGAGAGAGTATTAAAGTAGCAGCACAGTTCATATAAATTGGAGAAGGGGACAATTGCACCTATGCCCCCACTTTGAACTCTAATTGATGTTTTACTCTCACATTTTAGGCTTTGCATTTTTGCTCTCTCTTTATGAAAACGAACCAATTGTTTGCCCTCACTTTTGACGTCTAGTTTAACGGTGTTAGTTTTAAAACAAAAGGACATTGATATCCTTAGTTGTTGTTGCTTTTTTGCTCAACTTTTATATCGCCTGCTTGCCGCACCGGAAGCCCCTGCGGCTCCTGCCTTCGCTGCGCCGGAAGCCTCCTCGTCGCCTGCCTCGCTGCGTTGGAAGCCCCACGGCCGCCACCTGCCATCGCCGTGCAAGGGAGTGGGAAGCCTGCGACTACCCACCTGACTGACCGTGCAAGGGAGATCGGGGATCCGGTTTTACCAGAACAACACAAAGTCACAGAGCATATTGCATACTGATCAGAATATCATATCACTCATCTCCGATACCAAATGCGCCCACATAAATCTTACAATGCTATCTTCACAAATGAAGGAACATAGCAGAGACAACTACGGGGAGAAACTATCCTGCAAGACACGCGACGGGTTAAGCGAGGATGAGCAAAGCAACTGCTCCATCAGGGAGGGATCGGAGGGGACGCTATGTGGACACCCCGAGTATTATACCATCCAGTGTCCAACACGACCACCACATACTGTTGGAGGAGTGGGATCCAAACACGCATAAAAAAGCCACTCGTCCTCAATGTGTCCATGATCACGGTTGACACCTTTTGCTATAATAACCGGAATGCTGAGTAGTGATCGCAAGAGATAACCATAAGATAACTTGCCAGACTACTCCGTCATATGCCCGTCAACCACACGAAGGCGGCGACCAGAAAACAAGGCATACCCCAGTGCCTCAATCCAAAGCTCTATCTCCAATTATCTCAAGCGATCAAAACCCGTTACTCGTGCTCAGCTAGTCCCCAGGAATGCGACTAGCCTCACACATTCATCGCAAGCAATTGGAACATCATCATAAGTGCATAAAAAGGGGTTAAGTATAGCAAGTATTTGGTACAGAATAGGGTCCGAGGTCCCATCTAACAGCAAACAAGTAGCAGCGAAAGATTCAAACAAAAGCCAAAAGCACAAAACAAAAGCCGGTGGTGCCACAACCCACAAGGGAAAATCAACCGGGCAAGAGCCAAGCTGAAGGTAGCAGAAGATCAATCCCTGCCCTCGCCGCCCCAACATCCCGGCCCAGGGCTTAATAGGATTAATAGAATATTCATATCAACAAGTTGTAACTTCTTTTCCGGAAGCCGATTTCCAAAAAACTCCAGGGCTAAGCGTGCTTGGCCTGGAGCAATTTGGGATGGGTGACCGACCGGGAAATTCTTCCTGGGCTCACGCAAGTGAGGACAAAGTGTGCAGAAAACACATGAGTCTTGCCCTTGAGCATGTCGAAGACCTTGCGACAGGTGATCTCGAAGAGGTCTTTGATGTCGAGGAAGTGGGCAGTGAGGAGGTGGTCATGGACGGGCTTCACCTAGATGTTGATGAACCCTTGCCAATTGCGTGAGGACAAAGTGTGCAGAGCATGTCGAAGACCTTGCGACAGGTGAACTCGAAGAGGTCTTTGATGTCGAGGAAGTGGGCAGTGAGGAGGTGGTCATGGATGGGCTTCACCTAGATGTTGATGAACCCTTGCCAATTGCGTGAGGACAAAGTGTGCAGAAAACACATGAGTCTTGCCCTTGAGCATGTCGAAGACCTTGCGACAGGTGATGTCGAAGAGGTCTTTGATGTCGAGGAGGTGGTCATGGACGGGCTTCACCTAGATGTTGATGAACCCTTGCCATAAGGGAGCAGGAATCCCGCGGCTGCCACCTGCCTCACCACGCAAGGGAGGGAAGCACGGCCGTCGCGCACACAGGAGACCTGCCGTCGACTCGCGCTCGACTACCATCGCCGCGCACGCCGGAACCGCCTTCATCGCCGCATTTCCCGATGGAACCATCGTGCACGCCGGATGTGCCACCATCGCCGCACTTCCCGCCGGAACTGTCGCCATCGCCGCGCATGTCAGAACCGCCGTCGTCGCCGCACACGCCGAAACCGTCGCCCGTCGCCGCCTCAACATGACTGAGCTCGTGTTAACGACCAAATTTGGTAAGATATGAACCAGGTTCGGCATTGGAATCAGAGTAGATTCGGCAAAGAGTTAGATTCGAAGAACAGAGTATGCATCGGCTGGAGTCTGCATCGGCTGAGATGGATCGGATAGAGGACAGCTGATTCTGATGAGACAGTTGTTAAATTGTTTCTAGAATCGATCAACGTGCTTCACGAGGATTGCTGTGATGGAGATAAGCTCTCAGATAGGCAATTTGTATCTATTAATTAGGATATTTTAAATAGTTTCCTTAGAGATATGTTTGGGCAAAAGTCTGCCGTTAAGACTTATGTGTATCTTAGAGTTTGTTAGAGATAAGAGTCATGTCCTGCAAGGACCTATCATGTATCTCGGCTATAAATATAACACGAACCCATGTAATTTACAACAACAGTTTAATAACGCTTTCGGTGCATCCCACCCTTTTCTACTTTCGTTCTATTTCGACGAGTTCTTGCCTTCGGGTTGAGCTACATCGGTCTCGATCTTCAACTAGAGGTAAACTTGTCATGGCGAACTGTGTTATCAGGATTAGTGCTTCCTTCATTATGATACTCTAATCTTGCTTATGTAATTCGTCGAGTTATCATATATGCCCTATAGTCTTCATTAGTTGCACTATCTGATTAAGCAATTAGCTAGTTTCTACTGTTAGGGAGTAGCCAACAAGGTTAGATCTTGTTATTAGTCTAGATTATATAGCATATCTACCATCTCTTAGAGGTTTTCATCATCTTGCCTAGATCTTATATTTATCTTTACGCCTAATGCTGCATCGATTGAGTTCAATCTATTAAGTAATATCCATAACTATAATATTTAGCTTGTTAGCTTGTTTTATGATTGTCGAGAGAGATAGCATCGTGGTTTCAGCCGATATTATCTGGTTTAGCTATCTTATTCCTTATATGCTTGACTGTTATACTAAATTGACCCTTTATATTAAGATCTTATTGCATTAGAATATATTAGTCTTCTTGTTTGATATATTTTGCTTGTTTTAATATCTTAGTATAAAGTGGTATCGGCGTATTAGCCGATACATGCTAGATCTATCTAATCGGCTATGCTATAAACGCCTATATAATCATTGCTTTAATGTATCTTTCTACTTAAGTGATTTATACTGTTTCGGCACGGCGACCGATCTATCCCAATCACTTAGTATAAACATACATCGAAGGAAAAATTGTATATCGTTATTATCTACAGCCGATCAAGTAGATTTAGTCTTATCTTATTCATTCATTACTGCCGATCGATTCCAACATGACATCGGCTCGAGGACAAATGATATGTCATCGGCAACTAGCCGATCGGCTATTATTTATGGATTTAACTTCGGTTTTCTTGTATTTTATTCTTGTTAATTGCCGGATCAAATCAACTTGCACGCTCTCGAACCTAAAAGCAAGATTTTGGACCTACACAAGAGTTAAGCAGATCTTCCAGGCCAGTGTGTGTTTTTCGCTTCAACAGCTCAGTGAAGGAATGGGCTTGGGTCCTTATCCATTCACTCAAGGGTACAATAGTAAATTGATATTTCATAAATCCTTTTTCTAATTACTTTTCAGACCTTCGAAAGCATTGCACAATACTAACTTACAATATTCAGTTAAAAAAAAGGAGAATTGGTTGGCAGTTTTGATTCAAATTTTTGTATGATGCACCTGGTGTTAATTTTTCTACCGGTAAATTATTTTTTGTTTCTTTTCATACCATTGCAGTATAAAAAGAATTTCGGTTTGGATCTATTCTCAAGGTTAGACACGCATGGGATTTCTTGGGGTTTAAGCCGAAATATCTTATGCCATTCGAGTTTTCTGTGGTACAGGGAAACTATATGTAATATAAAGCTAAACAGAATTTCTGGTAGAAAAATATTAGTAAAATTGTATTGTCCATTTTGTGAAAAATACTGAATAGTAAAATTATTGATCACTTTGGCAACACTATATATCTGAAATGCATCTAGGGTGACTACAACAATTTTGGTGTGATATCCTAACTCAATTAGGATGTGGTCTATGTAATTTATGAGAGCTGTGTACATATATCTAGTACCACATTGCTAGTTTAGCAATGGTGTAACCAACTTACAAGGGTTTGTCCTTCCAACCATAACACTTCTAGGTTAACGATTTTACACGAAACGTGGACGAAAGTGTAAGTGGGGTTGGAATGTGTAAGTAGGCCCGCCCATCCGCTGGGCTAGGCTGCATGGTTATGGAGGGCGGGCCATTACTCATGGTATGAGAGCGGACCCTCACAGTTGTGCATACGGGTCAGTGTGTGGGCACATGTCGCATGGTGTGTGTGGGCTCTGTGAGAGGCACATGGCATGATGAAATATGGCGTCAGCACTGGATGTATTGTCGGCACCCGGGGATGGAATTCCTGAATATCTGGAGCATACACCGTACTAGTCCCATGATCAGTGGCTAGCATACGCATCCTCAACATTGCTATCACATCCATACATCATACTTGACATATAAATAGATAAAGTGGTTATCATAACTTAGCGATTGTTGATGGTCCTTAAATCATAATATCTGACTGTCAATACCTGCATATAATGAAATAAAACATGGTATCCAACTTAGTGGTAGGTATTATTACTAATCACTTCCACTAGTGTTGGTGAAATATGTGTATGCAGGTAATTTGAGGAGAAAACACATCCGTCATGCGACAAAATGCACCTCTTCACATTCAGGACACGTTTACACGGATTGGAGGCCCCATAAGTCAATGAAAACCATTTAGAATTGGGCCAAAACATAGTGCAGGTTATTGGGGGCCCATTAAGCAACTTACCGGCCAAAGGAGAGACCGGGAGGCGAGTTTTTGGGTTCGGCCGAACCATTCCTGGCGCCTCCCGCCATCTGCTTCCACGTGGACGGCTTGGATTCCTCCCCTATGGCGGTTGTAGGGTGTTTTGGTCATTTCCGATACCCCTAACCGTCATTTGGAGCCTATATAAGGAGGTCTTCATCTCACTTCAAGAACACACAACTTTGAGCTGAATTAGAATAGGCTCTATTGTATCTTTTGTACGTTAGAATAAGGTATAGAGAGTGAGGGGAAGCTCTGGAGGAGTTCCCGGAAGTTTCGCGTTCATCCGACTTCTACCTCGACGAGTGTAGCTTCCTAGGAGGAATTCTAGAGGAGTACTGGAGCTGTCGGTACACTCTGCTCCAGGTTCGGAGAACCTTCTTCTATAAACTAAGCATCAGTGTTCCTTTCTTATGTTATTTAATTACTTAGTCTGAGTAAGATAGATTTCCATCTCTACAGGTTCATTGTTTAGTATTTATACTAAGCGCTCTAGTACTAGGACTCTTGAAAGAGAAGGAAGTTCCTGTACAAGTATAAGAGTAGTAATTAATAACTTAGACGTGGTGTCTAGGTTAGAGATTATCTTTGTTTGTTGTGTATCCTATAGATTTGTCAGAGGTAGGTGGCAGGTGGTGACAGCCTTGAATTCCGTTCTAGTAATCCTCCACGTTCGGATACATCATAAAGCTATAGCCGGAACCGTATTGGCAGACCAGCAGGGGTCGGTGCCCGAAGCAACAGATAGGAAATTATCTTTAACTTAGCTTAGATAATTAAAATACATAGAAAGTCCTCTCTAGCCTAGCCCATCTACCTATAGTTGTTGTCCTTGGATAGTCTTAGCCTTAAGTAGATTACACACGTTCCATGAGTTCGATATCCTTTTGGGGGTCACCCGAAGGTGAAGTGCTACAGCGGTATTCCGTGCGCTTGCGGATTTATCTGTAGTCGTAAGAAATACCAACAGCGATGCAAAGTTCTTACATAATAGTTAGGCCGACTGGCCAAATAAAAGAGTTTAAACGCAGCGGAAAAGATAAATATACATAATTTCTTTGGTATGCCCATCTACCAAACCACACAGGCAACCGATTAGGAATCACTCTAGAAAGAACCATCTCGGAAACTCTGGTACCCGATGCAAAGTAATCGTCACTAGGCACCTCACATCCTACATCCTAGTCTAAAAACAACAAGAAGAGGTGGGTCAATACACTAGGTATTGGAAGTCCTACCTAAACCTTAGGAAACCTAGGTCTATTGCGAGTTGAGATCGATCAAGGATGGCTCGATTTATAGGCGAGGGAGGAGCGAGAGGCAGATGCGGAGGTTGTTGTGACGCATTCGGCGTCTCTCGCGCGCGCAGGCTGTGGTCGGCGGGGAACACGGCGGGCAGCAGGCGTCGGCTTTGCACAGGGATTGCAGAGGGGATGCACGGGTAGTCAGAGGGAGCCAGGGGCGGTCGGCCTCGCCTTGTCGCTTCGGGCATCGGCTTTGACAGGGGGCGGCGGCTTCGGGTTGGCGAGGCGCACTGCGATGCCGACTTTGCAAGTGGGAGACACGGAGGCAGGGGCGTCGGCTTTGCAGACAGCAGACGTAGGTCGGCGGCCTTGCAGACGTAGGAAGCAACGGTTGAGTTCGTAGCGTCTCGTCGCTCCGGGCAGAGGGCGGCGCCGGTTGGGCGCGGTGGCTACGAGGGCAGCGCTGGGCGCGGCAGGGCATCAGGCAGAGGCGGGGCAGAGGCGAGCGTTTGCTTTGCACAGCCTTGCAGCGAGATTCGCGGGCAGAGGAAGAATGGGCGGCTTGGAGGCGACGACTTTCGGCTCGCATCCTATGTGTTCGATGGAATGCCTGCAAGGAAAGAGAGGGGAAAGAGGAAGAGAGAGAGATGGGGTGCTGGGCCACTGGCAGGTGGGGTCCAGGGTGCTTGGGCCCACTGATCAGAGAGGTACAGGGATAGGGGGAGGTGAGGAAAATTTCTTCCCAGGGAGTTTAAGAGAGGGCTGAGGGTTTGACGAATTTTTTTTGGAATGGCTACATTGCTCAAAAGCATGCACCATTTTTACTGGAAGTTACTGTAGTGGTGAACTCCATTTGGTGAACTTTTGAGATTTTTCTCATGTGCAGTTATTTTTTGAAAATTCAAACAAGTTTCCTTCTCTTATTCCAATTTAAATTAATTTTGGTTGCCTTCATCTTTTTAATTGAGATGCAAAAGCTGAGTTATAACTAATTAAATTTGTTGTTTATTATTCTCATCATTAATCTTATTACCTTTTTTTTCTCTAATTTAATTTATATATGCAAAATGAAATGATGCATAGAAGATCCAAAAACACCCAAAACAAATTTTCACCACAATAATATAAATGATTTTTTTTTCATTATATTGAATTTCCAAGTTTCTACAATTTGGGTTAGTTACATGTATGGACGTGCACTAAGAGGGCCATGTTCCTAGACATTTGCCTATATGCATGTGAGGCTATATGCATAAGTTCGACTAACAGGGATGTTGGGTCCTTTAAGGTGAGGGGGGTGTATGTAACATCATGGGCCAATTTAGATATCGTCTAGAAGACATTGCTTATGGAGAGGTTTTGATATAAATTTTAGTAACAAATCCTTGGTTCTTTGGGATAGAGTTTGCCAGCTGAAGTCTAAAGGAGGTTTAGGAGTAATTGATCTCAGATTTTAGAATAATGCTTTGTTGATGAAAAATCTCCATCAGATTTATAATAGGCATACTGTTCGTTTGGTAAGTTTGATATGGTCTACTTACTATAATGGCAAAGTCCCACATGCTTTGTCTTTAAAAGGATCCTTTTGGTGGAGAGATGTTTTACAATTTGTGGACAATTTTAGAGGTTTATCAAAGTGCGCAGCGGGTGATGGTGGGACCTGACTGTTTTGGAATGATAAACTTAGATCAACACTCTATCCCAGGGCACATTCTTTTGCAAGAAATCATAAGGACTCGGTTCATCAGACTTCCACAAAGGATCTGTCTCAAATCTTTTTGCTCCCAATGACAGAGTAGGCTTATCAACAATTTCTTGCAATGCAAGCTGCAGATCCTTTGGATCAGCTCTCAGATGACTGCCATATGGTCTTATGCTAGGGTTAATGATAGATTCTCCTCTCAGAAAGATTAAGCCATAATCTTTATGCATATACAATCTCTAATTATTTAAATTGGATCTTGAAAAGCAAATGTACTATGAAAGTCAAGGTTTTTGGTTGGCTTCTTTTGATTGATCGATTAAATACTCGAGATAAGCTTGATAGAAAGCATTGTGCCCCTGATGGAAGTGATCTTACTTGTGTGATTTGTTCATCCGGAGCTAGGGAAACTCTACAACATTTGTACTTCCATTGCACTTTCAGTTCGCAATGCTAGGCGCAATTTGGTTCAGTTTGGGACTTATATTTATTCTTTGAAGATATGTTACAACATGCAAGAGGTTCTTATTGATCATCTCATTTTGTGGAGAAGATTTTATATGCGGCTTGGAATATTTGGAAGCAGCGAAATAATTGGCTATATTTTTGATAATGTGCCATCCTCAGTCTCCTCTTGGATGACATTCTTTAAGAATGATCTGTCGCTTCTTGTTTTTTGTTTAAATGCAGATGAGAGATCAACATTTATTTCCTGGTTAAACCAGTTGTAAAACTTTTTATTTTATTTTCTTAATATATAATTTTACTTTGGGGGAGGGGGGTTCCCTCACAGTGCATAAGAGCTGGTCTGTGTGGCTCATAAGAGCTGGTCTGTGTGGTTCATAAGAGCTGTGTATGCATGTTTAGTACCACATTGCTAGTTTAGTAAGGGTGAAACAACTTATAAGGTCTTGTATCTCCAACCATATCACTCGTGGGCTAACCCTTCTACACGAAGCGAGGATGAAAGTGCAATGGGGTGGTATGTGTAAGTGGGCCTACTCATCGGTTGAGTTGGGCTGTGAGTTTCTAGAGGACGGGCCATTATATTTGGCATGCCTTGACGAGGCAGTTTCGTCAAGAATCAGTGAAATTTCGTCACAAGGACATAATCGCAGAAGATCTGTTCCTCTGTGTTTTTTTTTCAATAGATCCACTTGTTCCACTCTTAGGCCGAGGTTAGTTCCAAAATTTTTCTTTAAACTTCTAACTTTTCCATCACATTAAAACTTTCCTACACACAAACTTTCAACTATTCCATCACATCATTTCAATTTCAACCAAACTTTCAATTTTGGCGTAAACTAAACACATCCTTAAAAAAAAAGAGGATCCAGTAGTGCTTTGTTTGACTCTTACTCCACCAGATAAGGATTCCAAATTGGAGTCCTGCCAAACAGATTCTTTGCTCAAAATGTACACTTACCTACAACCATTTATACCTAGACACTTGTTGGGGGTTAGGAGTACACCCCTGGCGCATAATACCCTCCACCTTCAGAGGGGAGTGCAGCGCCAGGAAGGCTAGGGCAGAGGCCATGTGGTCAACCATGGGGCCTACTACAAGGGATGCCGAAAAAGGGTTTCCTATGCCATCCTTTGGCTTCGAAAGATAATGCACAAGGATAGACTACAACAGGAAAACTAAGACCCTGTTTAGATGGGACTAAAACTTTTAAGTCCCTATCACATCGAATATTTGGACACTAATTATAAATATTAAACGTAGACTATTAATAAAACCCATCCATAATCTTGGACTAATTCGTGAGACGAATCCATTGAGCTTAATTAATCCATGATTAGCCTATGTGATGCTGCAGTAAACATTCTCTAATTATGGATTAATTAGGCTTAAAAAATTTATCTCGTAAATTAGCTTTCATTTATGTAATTAGTTTTGTAAGTAGTCTATATTTAATACTCTAAATTAGTGTCTAAATATAGGGACTAAAGTTAAGTCCCTGGATCCAAACACCACCTAACTATCAGTGTAGTTCGGGATGGGGACGAGCGGACGACACAACTCCTACCATTAAAAAGGGAGGGGCCATGGGTGTGGGTGGGCTCATCGACTGGGGCTGCCCCCCTTTAGTTAGCTTGAAAATATACGATTCTGCTCCTGGAGGGACCCACAAGTCCGTGGCTTAAATATAAGGATGTTGTGTAACTCCATTAGGTCATAATTGTAATTTTATTTTTGTAATTTGGGGCCTATTGTTAACGACAAAATTTGGTAAGATTCTTTAGTGGATTGGGTTAAGGAAAGAGCACAATCAACCGATGAAAACTTATCCATGAAACCAAGTTTATGAAAGAATCGTGAAGACTATGGCATGGCGGCATAATTCTATCCATTGGTTAGGCTTAATTTAGTAGTTTCCTTTTATATTTAGGAAAGTGTGTTTAGTGTCAGATAAGGACTTTATGTTTTTCTTTTATCTTTAGGAAAGTTTCGTTCTTGTCCAATAAGCACTTATATCTACCCATAGGTATAAATATGTACACTTGGGGTCATTATAAACTATCTCACAGATCAATACAACTACTCTTGGCGTATCGTTACCAGCTTTATTGAGGTTTTTATTTATCATCTGACGGAACTTGGCACCTGACATGGGGCTGCATCGGCTTTTGATCTCCAGTGAAGGGGTAAGTCCTACGTTCCGTCGGCCTAGGCAATTGTATCTGCTACATTGGTGTTGTTCAAGGCTGCATCGCTTTGATCTCTTGCATCGCTCTGGTTTGGTTGATATATTTTCCTACCTATTTATTATATATCTTAGTTAATCTAGTTTGGTAGATCGATTTACTTGTATCGGCTGGGATCTTCTTTAGGGTTTTTGCCGGTATCGGCTAAATCGCTTTACTAGATTAGATTTGCTAATGTAGCCACCACCATGAAAATTAGTCAAATACTTGATTTTTTAGACTTCATGCTTCTTAAAATAGTTTGCAATGCATCATCCTTAGTCGTGCTATTAGAATCATAAAGGCTAACCTGTCTTTGATTAAAATAAGGGTTTCATCAGGATTTCAGCCGATGAGTCATCTGGACGTTGCATCGGCTTACTAGGATTGTATACAAGTTAGTTTTAGCCGATTGAAACAAAGGTTTCACTAATCATCTAATTGTGTGGATTTTATGACATCGAACCTCCAGCCGATGTATACTTTTATCCTTCGGATCAATATTTATTCTATCATACCAATTTTAGCCGATTAGTTTCTACTGGATTATATTATTGTTCTATTACATTATCATCAGCCGATTGTCTTTATATTGTTATCTACATTGGTCATATAACCGACGTCTCAAAACCTTACGGCATTGGCTGGAACTACTCCATCGGCTTGTCAGCCGATCAGTTATTTGATCTGTTGTTTACATATCTTGTCAATTGCAGGATCAAACTGACTGGCACATCCGCATCTCATCAATTTTTGGACCTAACTGGAGCTAAGCATATCTCTCATGCCGTTGTGTTCATTGACTTAGTTTGCGCCAACACAGTTTCGGCACCATCGGCCGAGCGCGAATTTTTCATCAACACCTATATAAATAGGACGCATCCTCTGTTTGATTGGGGATTGGTATTTTTATGTCTAGTAAACTACACTTCACAACTCAGTTGTGTCTCCAATCAAGATCTTCACGTATAGTTTGTTGGTACATAATTTGTTCCCAGAACACTTGTTCCTTGGGCACTTCTACATATCACCATCCTTACTTCTGACTTCGACCATAAAACCAACACCCATTGTGTTGTAGGTTTCTAGGACTCTACACAGTGCATGTGAACACTTCAATTTCTTGGAATAAAAAATATGCAGTAGAAATGAGAGGCAACAGGAGTAGTACTACTTCCTTGGTGGTGGGTGTTCTTCAGGAGCCGCTTGTGTTGCGGTTCTGGAGAAGTATCAATATCGATTTCAAGTAATTTTACCTTTCTACCAAATCTTTCTGGCCAAGGATCTAAGACGGTGTTTGATTGTGAAGGTTGGGAACCTTCCCCATCCGTCACGGAAAACAGAGAAGCTTATTAGCGCATGATTAATTAAGTATTAGCTAGAAAACCTTTAAAATGAATTAGTATGATTTTTTAAAATAAATTTCCCATAGTCTTTTTTGTTGCAAAAAATACAATTTAGCAGTTTGGGAAGCGTATGCGTGTGAAATAAGGGAGTGGAGGTTGGGAATATGAAGAAACAAACTCAGCCTAAGTGTACATGTGTACAAAAAAGTAGGAGGAAAAAAAAGAACCATGAACGAAGCAACTTACAGGAGCTGATAAGATTGTATTGAGTAAGGTCTTATCCGTGTGAACAAGATAACATATATAACAGAATAATAACCTTTGACGTTATCTCGTGCCCGCATCGCTGCTGAATTAGTACCTCACTCTGATAAGCTACAAGGTGTTGTATAATTATTTTCTTTCCAAGCTGATGTTTGTAAGTCTAAATAATGCTAAGTATATTCATCTTGACAGGTGGTTGTATGATGCCCCTTTCCATGCTGACTAACAACTTTAATCAACATTATAAGTACAAGGTCCTACGTCGCTACACACCTTTTTACCATGCATCTGGCTGCCAAGTAAGCTGCATCCTATAATTTTCCAGTTGAAAAGTTTCTGATTTTGGGTGAAAATGTTTGCATATTGAATTGACTGTTGTTAATTTTTAGTTTTTTTAGTCTCTCTTTGAATTTATTTGAAATTCCACCTGTAGAAAGTTTCTATATGTGCAAAGTTTATATATCCAAAAGTTCTTTGTACATGCAAAGTTTCTATCAGCAAAAAGTTTATACATGCAAAGTTTCTCCATAAATATTGGATTAAAAAAGCTTTATTAGTTCTACAAATTTGTGCTTAGTAAAACTTACAGAGCGAAAAATTATGTTTTAGGCTAGTTTTCAAGGTTAGTCGAAAGTTGAGAGAGGAGTACTATTCTTACACTTTGTTAACACAATTAGAGTTAATGAAGTTTATCAACTTTCAGAGAGCTCTTTGATTTGTGTTTTTGCCGATCTCGGCGGTTAAACCGGGAAGAACCCATGACATTAAGGCGATCGCCTGATTCAGGGGGTTGCGGTGGTGAGCTGGGCGGTCAGACTGACGACTAGGGAGCAGTCAGACCAGATAGTACTTGGCGGTCATGTTACAGAATAACTTTTAATTCCGCTAAAAATTTTACTTTTTGTATTTGTTTCTTGTGTCTCATATCTTATAAGTGGTATTAGAGTCACGTTTAGTCTTTTCGAGCTGAAAAAAATATTCTTTCAACCCTTTTGTTTTCTCCCTCGATTTTTCTATCAAACGTTTTCTATCACACGTTTGATATCAAATCCATAATTCAAATTCAAATCATTTAGACTATGTGATAGAAACGTTCCACCGGTTTGGTTGTGAGGAAACATTCAAATTATTTTGTATATATTATCAAACTATTTCATGGGTATAGTAAACAGTTAGTCATTCATGAGTATGAAATAGAAAGCTTTTCAGAGGATAGGACTCAAACTTTTTGATAGGCCTAAATCTGGCTGAAGAAGAATGCTCATGACAGGCCTAAATGACCTGCGCAAGCCACTCATCTATCCTTCCAGCTCCATTATCTCAACCAGCCGAGCAGCAGTCCCCTTGTTCCCCTATTCCCTTGCATCCCCAAGCAGCTGCCAGTATGGCTGGTCGTGATGGTGATGGGAAGGACGGATGAATGCAGCGACAGCTGAGAGGAGAGGGGGGAGGGGGGAGTGACTAACGGTGTAGGTCGTGGCCGCCGCTGTTGCTGCTGACAATGATGAAGGCGTGATCGTATATGGGAATTAGCACCGGGCCATCACGTTGTTGCGCACGAGGGCATCGAAGGAAGACCAATCCATCCACTGGATTTCCAATGTTTTAGCCAATTTATCTTGAAGAGTCTCGTGTTACATCGGAATGTAGCACTGGATATTTTCGACTTCAATTCTTCACGGTTGTGTTGATCTTTCAACAATTAAATTTTGATATTTCTTGTGTGAGGCAGAAATGTTTCAACCGTGAATTCTCCAATGTTTCCTGATGGCGAAATATTTTCTCCCAGTGGTGAAAAAATGCTCGAATTTGGGGGAAAATATCGGGCACTCGATTTGTAGTTGTGCCCTAGGCTGAAAGTAAGGTTCTGTTCAATATCCCTCTAGAGCAGATTGTTTGATAGACAAGTCATGCTGCCATGGTCGCAAATAGTATTACGCGTGCAGAGAACAGCACAACACACTTGCACATCATGTTGTGGAGAAAATTTCTTCTATGGCCCTAAAATTTTTAGCTGATCCTTTACATGCCCCTCAATTTTCTTTGCTCTCTTGTGTATACCAGAATTTTGATTTTAATCCCTTCCATATTCTTATCATCAATTGCCTGTTAATAGGTGCAAAAGAAGTTGGTTTTACCCTTAAATGTGCAAGGAATATATAGAAATTTGTTGAATCTATTGTTGGAAACGTACTAATTTGTTTCGTGACACTATAATGTTCATATGTCTTTCAAATGAGAAGTATGATGCATAGAAATTATAATATATATTAAAAAGTATATGTAACATTTTTTAAATGGTAAACATTGTTTTGGACAGCATTCCTTATATAAGATATAAAACAAGGGGACTGATCCGTTGAAGTACCATCATAAAACTATGCTACATATAAATAAATAAAATGTATATTAACTACTTTTGTCATTATGTAAAAGTAAACTATGCCGTGAATAATACCTTGTACAATGAAGTGATGAATATAATAGTCTTATAAAATTAACGTACAAATCCAACAATATACTCTACAAAATTCCATGTTTCTTTTATGCTAAGGGTGAAATGAACCTATTTATAGGAATTAACTGGTCAACTAATGGTCAACTAACAGAATGGGTATGAAATTGATCAAAACCAATTTTTTCAAGGGCATATAAGAGAGTAAACAAAACTCGGGGAGCATATAAGGGATTGCCTAAACTTTCATGGGCATTGAAAGCATTTCCTCCATTTTGTATGGACATGAGGGTGAGTTTTGTTCTCCTTCATATACCAAATAGTTTGCAGCACCAAACTAGTTATAAGTTCTAGTAGAGCAAAATATTTTGGTAGGTTAGAGTTGCCTCAACTTTATTGATTTTGTAAAATAAAGCTGGATTCAAATCAGAATCCTGACAAACAATATTCAAAATAGGGTAGAGTTGCCTTAACTTTATTGATTCTGTAAAAGTTAGGATTCAAATCAGAATCCTGACCAGCAGTATTGAAGCTGGTATAAATAGTTGGTAGCAAGGACAATACCATGTTGTGACCAACCAAATCGTCTTTTATGTGATTGATGCCTTATTAATTAGAGGTGACCTGTTTATAGACGAGCGAGTAGAAACATCAAGTGCCACTATACCCCGTGTTTATGAATTATCTTAAATAAGTTATATCAACTGTATACATGAAAAAAAAAGAAAGGAAAGAAAAAAAAAGGAGGGAAGTGTACGTGCCTCCCTATTCGATGGGAGGATAGGTGGGACCCCATAGTATTTGGTTTGTTTTAAAATCAATTTAATCTATGGGTTTATAATAGGGACCGCCAATGTAAGTGAAAAATTATGGGGTTAATGTTTTGCTTTTTTTTTGTTAGAATTGCTATGATATTTTCTAATTTATTAGAGCGCCATGTGGCAGATTGCGAGCGTTTAAGGAATTTTAATGGACTTTTAGTATATAATAGATACCCAAATTCGGACTATATAAATAATGAAGTTATAACCATCTTAGATTCTCAGTTAAATATTTTATCAATATAATTTTCAATTCATAATGAATAATACATGCAATAAGATTTTAATGTTCTGATACCGATAAATAGTGTAGCATGCGTAACACACCGGTCAATGACTAGGACACTTAACACACTTGTGACCGATCGAGCAGAACAACCTCTGTGAAGTACCTCAGCAGCAAGGGGGGCAAGTATACAACCACAAGTTATGGAATTGGAGCTACAGAAAAATTAAGGTGCTCGGAATGGAAGAATCTAATTTACACTCAATAGTCCTGGTCGAGGATGTAATGGTTTGCTTGCCTAAGGGTTTATTTGCCAGTGTGCTATCATGTTATTTGGTGCATAGTGTCAAACTGATTCAATCAAATTATGTCAAGCCATTGCGAGTGAGCCAGAAGGGTAACCATTGAGAGTGAGCTGGAACCTGGAATGGTTTGATCTGCATTCTGGTTATGTAACTGAACTTTTCCCCTCGCAACAAAAAAAAGGAGATAGATTTGAACTTTTCCAATAAGTAGGAAGCTTTACGCTATAACATGTATCAGGCTAATTAATTAACCGACTAAAGGAACCATCCATGCTCATATTATCAACTCAAGCCCGAATTTCTCTCGCAACATAATTATACAGGATATTCGGAGTACTATTATATACTCCCTTCGTATTTTAATTTATAATATTCACTGGTGGAGAAATCGTTTGTAGTGCCGGTTTGTAACCCCCCTTTAGTCCCGGTTGTCCAACCGGGACTACGAATCCGGGACTAAAGATAGCGATCTTTAGTCCCGGGTGAAATAACCGGGACTAAAGATCGATCTTTAGTCCCGGTTGGTAACACGAATCGGGACTAAAGATCGGTCAGCCTTTAGTCCCGGTTGGTGTTACCAACCGGGACTAAAGATCTATGTACCTTTTTTTTTATTTGCATTGCCCTGTTTGCTGCATGGTTGATTATATATATATATATATATATATATATATATGCATTGCAATATATATATTATGGTTGTATATAGAATACATATATATGTATATGCGTATGTATATATATGTATAAATACATATATTACACACATATTTATAATTTAAAGCACTTAACATTTTATGTACATATATGTTACCAAAATATATATTACCACTAAAGTAAATGTACGTACATATGTAAATATGTATGTACATGCATGTATAGTACAATTCATTTGCTCGCTATCTGTAGCTACGACTTCGACGCCTGCGTTACGTCAGAAGAGGAAGGACCGACGTTACGAATTGTCGATCCGTCATAGTAGAATTCACCATGGGGATTAAGGACTTCTTCGTTGATGAACCCCATCAGTTGTTCTTGAACAGCCGTGATAAAATCCTTGTGTGGGAGTTTTTCCCTCATGTGAATACGCTATCATTCGGAAAATAATGACATATCAATATATGAAATTAATAAACAACTTAACAAATCGATACGCAATGAAATTTTGAACGGTTTATGTATACGTACATCGAGCTCTCGTTTGGTGTATATTTGGTTTGATAGGCAGTGGGCATACTCGCATACGTAGTAGCCGCACAAGTTAGTTCCCTTGTCCTGCTTTGCGCACTACATGAGAAACGATGAGAGATTTAATATACTCTTTATATTAACTGTAACTAGAGATTCAATTCAATATAATTTTGGATCATGCATGTACTCACTGGAAAATGAAACCTCCGTCCAAGTTTTTCTTTCCAAGTCCCGCGGACCAATTGACGGAACCGATCCCAAGCCCTACATGTGCAGTTGCAAGCTATGATTAATTAAATATTACCCGAGATCAACATAATATCAACAGAGTCCTGCGACTGTGGAATAGATGGCATTATATTACCTGTCTATCATTTGGAAGACCTTGTCAAAAACCTTCTCCTCTTTATTCATTGAGTCGTACACAGTGACTCTGCCTGCCTCCAAGTCAAAAAAGAACAGGACCCAGTGGAATCTGGAATATGCGTGAGATGAGATAAATATCAGAATGCACATGTTATATGTATGGGAATGAAATTTGTTCGAACGACAATAAAAACTCACTCTGTGTTGTACGGCAATAGTATGAATGTCTTGAAATGCTGCTGTGTTAGGAGATGGACGAGATTGTCCTCTGTGTCTTTCTCGTAGTTGTCGAGCATTTCGGTGTTGATTTTGCGAGGGTCGATGAACCCAGTATTGTAAACCCCCCGCCGCCGGGCCCTTTGAATCTCCATTCTACAACAATGAAAGGAAATTATTATTGCTTACATATATGCCAGGAGCTAATTATTGAACGAAACAAATCGAACTCAAAGATACTTACAAAATCCATGCGCTCAGAAGAGAGACGTCGAGGGCGTCCCGATGGTACAGATCGAAGACATCCTTGAAATTGATCCATAGAACATCTTCTCCTTGCAAGAAGTCGGGGTTTCCGATCCTCGCTCCGAACATCTCTCTACCATTGGCGCTCATTTCCATGTACCGTTCATGGAATTTGTACATTTGTGTCGGTAGGGACTGCAGCTGCTCGGGCCTGACAAGCGGTTTACCGAGTTCAAACTTGTATGCCACTTCCGCCTTCGGGATTGGTGCGCCTCCAACCAACTGAGCCATGGTTAGACCGGTGTCTGAAATGAAATCCGTTATGCCAAAGTCTTCGCCGGTCACCAACGGCTCGACCACTTGGTGTGGTTGTTCTCCAAGCTGAGGACCTGGCTTGGACTTCTTGTAATAGGCTTTCCTGAGTGTTCGGTCATAGTCCGATAGCTTCAAGGCCTCCTTGTTTGCGGTGGACATTCCCTTGAAGAAATTCTTCACGCTCGGGTCAATAGGTATCTTCTTTTCAGAACTCCGAGGCTTGAGTTGCCTCTTCACTTCTCCTGCCACGTAAGCATTAAGCTCCTCTTGACTGCAATCGTACGGCGGCTCCTTGTTTTTGGTGGTCTCAACTTTGGCCTTCTTCGTTGCCCTTGTGCTGGCAGGAGGTGGAGCTTGGCGAGACCTTGTCTTGGGAGGTGCAGGCGGACACGGTGGAGGAGGAGGCGGAGGAGCCGGAGGAGATGGTGCAGGAGGAGGCGGAGGAGCCGGAGGAGATGGTGCAGGAGGAGGTGGCGAAGGAGCCGGAGGAGATGGTGCAGGAGGAGGCGGAGGAGCCGGAGGAGATGGTGCACGAGACGCCGCTTGTCGCCCAGGGAGGATGATGTACCGCTTGCGCCATAGTATAATGGCGTGGCTTGTGTCTCGTAGATGCGTCTCACCGTCTCCTCCTGGGTAGTCCAACTCGAGGTCCTCGTACACGGCTTCCACCAGCTCAACTTCGACCCTCGAGTATCCTGCTGGAATCGGCCTGCAGTGGTAAGTCCCTGATATGTCTGTTGGGATGGCCATTCCTGACGCCACCTTCACGTGAGGAGAGGTTATCTATTAGTAATCAACCTAAGCAGCAAATTGCGGAACGTACGAGTCAAAAATCATGTATTATATCGAGCATACCTTGATTGATAAGTTCTTGAAGGGAATATGCAGCTCACATGGTGTCCGATGCGTGATCTCATCAACGGGGCAGGTGGTTTCGTCCCGGGTTTGCATAGCGTCCATGCTATGTGATACTACCTGCCCCGTTGAGGCGCAGCTGCTACGATTGCCTGATGGGCTAACCACTGGAGGAGGTATGTACGGCTGGGGATCGTGTGACCGATGTGCTGCCATGCGTTCATCCACCTTCCGGGCCACCTCCTCTTGCATGCTGAGCTCGTAGCTCGATATCCTGTACTCGAGATCTGCAATCTTCGCCTCGGTATCTCTCTTGCTCCTCATCCGACTCCTGTACGTGTGGATGTCATCCTTGAATCCAATCTTCCAAGGAATCACCCCTTTCCCTCGTGTTCGTCCTGGATGCTCTGGAGTCTGCAGGGCGAGTGACAGCTCGTCCTTCTCTCTGTCGGGTCGGAACGTTCCCTGAGAAGAGGCTTCCACTGCGTCCGTTAGTCGACTCGCAGCCTCGCGTATCTGATCGCTGAAGACCAAGGAGCCATCACCTGGGTTGAGCGTTCCACCATGAGCATAGAACCAGAACTTCGATCGATCAGGCCATTTAGCGGTGGCCGGTTCGATACCCCTCTCAAGCAAGCTTGCCTCCATCTCCTCCCACTTCGGCATCGCGACGCTATAGCCGCCTGACCCCAAGTGGTGATGGTACTTCTTCTTGGCGGCATTTTCTTTGTTTCTTTCCATCATCGCCTGCCCTTGTTGACCTGTCTTGTAAGCAACGAACTCCTCCCAATGATCCCATAGCTTCGGGAATACGTCGAAGTTCGGTGTCTGCCCCTTCAGGATGTATTTCCGGTATAGGTCTCCCTTGAAGGTCTGGAACTGTTCTGCCATCTTCTTAAGAGTCCAGTGTTTCACTATGTTCTCTGTACCCGCAGGGAGCGTGAACGTCTCGAGCATTGTGGTCCACAGCATCTCTTTCTCTGATTCCGGGACAAAGCTGTCATTATCCCCGCGTGCCCTTGTTCTGCGCCAGTACACCATGCTGACAGGCACGTTATCCCTCACAACCCAACCACTGTGGCGTACAAAATTCTTGGCTGCTTCCGCCGGGGCAGTAGGTCGGCCGTCTGCGTCCACCTCAGTTATGATGTGCCGACCCTCTATCTTCTTCGCGGCACCTCGTTGTCCGCGTGCCCTCTTCTGTCCAGCGGAGGGATGACTTCCACTAGCCTCCTCCTCATCGTTCCCCTCCGAAACCCTCTCCACGTTCCCCTCCACGTTCAAGTACTGGTTTGGATCCTCGTTCCCCTCTTCTTCGTTCCAGTACTGGCTACTTCCCTCTGCAATTGTATCATACAATATCTGTTCCTCGTCGCGATCAGCCATCTGTGCATTACAATAATATATGTTAGGTCTGTAGGATGTATTTGCTAACCGTAATATTAAAACTCTAATAATCTTATATTAAATCTCGAATAATCTCATATTAAATCGCTAGTAATCTTATATTAAAATTGTAATAATCATATATATATGCTAAGTATAACAATCTCCTCACTAACTCGTATATTAAACCTCTAATAATTTTATATCAAATCTCTAACTATCTGTAACACTCAAATATGCTAAGTCTAAGTGTCGTGTATTTGTACGGTAGATAATCATATATGCTAAGTCTAATTAAGTTTCGTATATTACATCTGTAATAATCTTATATTAAATCTCTAACAATCAAATATGTTTCGAATATTAAAACTCTAATAATCTTATATTAAATCTCTAACACTCACATATGCTAAGTCTAATTAAGTTTCATATATTAAACCTCTAATAATTTTATATTAAAACTCTAACTATCTCTAACACTCAAATATGCTAAGTCTAATAATCTAATAATCTCTAACACTCACATATGCTAACTCTAATAATCTAATAATCTTATATTAGAATTCTAACAATCTTATATTATATCTCAAACAATCACATCTTTACATCACTTGCCTGCGCGAATTCCTTCGAGGGCTAGCTACCACTTCGGCTTGACGGACGACGACGACGACGTCTTCTCTGCAACATCCAAAAAAAATGTATTAGTCTAATCGCAAAGGAACATATAATGTATTGTTTAACTTTGTAGTTAAACAATCTTTTCATTGAAGATCTTTTAGATGTCCAAATGTTTGTTACAAAAATACAACACTATAGAATTTTGTGAAATTAATTTGATTTTGTAATTCAATTCTCTGGTACATAAAACATTTGTGAAGGCGATCCAAACCTTATTTATATAGGCATTGTTTGAACCACATTCAATCTACGTGAAAAAATTTATAATTCACTCTACTAGGTTGAAGTATATTACTTGCTGGTTCTATAGAAAATTTGGTTCACTTCATTTAGACAATAGATGAATTTTCTACAAATGTTACAATTTAAGGTATGCTCCATGTTGTTTATTCCTTACTTAAATACTTAGGGGTTTTCATTATACTGTAAGTATGTCTTTTTATTTTATAACATTGAAGTGCACAACTCTATGGTTCTACTGAATTTGGGTTTACTCAAAAAGGATCTAAGATGAATTTTATATAAACTTCTAAAGTTCAGCTTATGTAAAACTAGTCATTTTAAAGGTAATAGTTTTAGAGGCATTTGATGTATAGTAGGTATACTATTTCATTTTGCTTTATAGGAGAACATAAGTTGGTGGATCTGTAGAAACTGAGTTTGCTCCAAAATGAGTTGAAATGAATTTTGTATGCATTTTATAAGTTTGTGCATGCTTTATGTGTGATTTAACTTGGATAAATTTTAGAAGCTAAATTTGTACTGTGAGTGCAAGTTTTTATTACATAACATCAAAGTTCCCAACTTGGTGAGTTCACAGAAATTTGAATCATCTTAAAATGAGCTATATTTAATTTTATATGGATTTTACAAGTTTTAGTTTGTGTTCTTTTATAATTTCGAGTTCGTTCGCGTTCGTTCGCTCGTTCGCGTTCGTTCGCTCGTTCGTTCGCGTTAGTTCATTAGGCGTTAGGGCGCGGCATCGTGACCGTACGTGGCGGCAGCATTCGTGGCGGCGGCGGCGCCGCGGCGGCGGCGTCGTGGGGGCGCGGCGGTGGCGTGGGGGCGTCGTGGGGGCACGGCGGCGGCGTGGGGGCGCCGTGGGGGCGGCGGCGGTGGCGTGGGGGCGGCGGCGGCATCGTGGGGGTGGCGGCGGCGTGGGGGCGTGGCGCGGCGGCGGCAACGTGCCGGCGCGGCGGCACGATGGCGGCGTGGGGGCGCCGTGGGGGCGGCGGCGGCGGCGTGGGGGCGGCGGCATCGTGGCGGCGGCGGTGTCGTGGGGGCGCGGCGGCGGCGTGGGGGCGTGGGGGCGGCGGCGGCATCGTGGCGGCGGCGGCGTCGTGGGGGCGCGGCGGCGGCGTGGGGGCGTCGTGGGTCGGAGTTCGTCGGCGTCATCGGCGTGAGAGAGAGAGAGGGCGTCATCGGCGTAAGAGAGAGAGGGCGTCATCGGCGTCGTCGGCGTCGTCGGCGTTTCTTGGCATCGTCGGCGAAACAGAGAGAGAGACGAGGGTACATCGAGAGAGAGAGAGAGAGGCCGGGGGCTCTCACCCAAGAGACGGTGCGGCGGCGTCTGCGGCGGAGGCGGCGAGGACCGCCAGGCGACGGTGAGAGACGACGGCGGCGTCGGCGCGGGTTGCCCTAGGCAGTGGCGGCGAAGGACCGATGCTCGATCTCGATGAAAACGTCTAAGTGTTGGTGGAGAAGACGAGGGCGCACCGGGAATATATATACCCCCGGATCTTTACTCCCGGTTCGTGAGAAGAACCGGGAGTAAAGATATCTTTACTCCCGGTTCGTAACACCAACCGGGATTAAAGATGTTATCGTTAATCCCGGTTGGTGTTACGAACCGGGAGTAAAGATATCTTTACTCCCGGTTCTTCTCACGAACCGGGAGTAAAGATATTTTCCCGCTATTTCCAAATTTTTTTTTATACCCGGTTAGGGTTAAGAACCGGGACTAAAGTTAATAGCACTGAATATTGAATTTCGTTGCATATATGTTTCTAAAATATAAATAATGCATTATAAATTCTAATTAACATGTGTAAATCCAACATGCATGAATTAAAGCTTTTAAAAATTGTAATAATCGTATATAATTAGCATATGCATGATATTAAATTGTTAAAAATTGTAACTAGCATATGTAAATCCCACATGCATAATTTAAACCTTTTAAAAAATGCTAATAATCGTATATAATTAATGTGATGCATGTTTTAAATTCTAATTAAATGCTAATAACCTTTTAAATGCTAAACCTTTTAAAAATGGTAATAACCTTTTAAAAATGCTTAATTCTAATTAAATGCTAATAACCTTTTAAATGCTAGTAACCTTTTAAATTCTAATTAAACCTTTTAAAAATGCTAATAATCGTATATAATTAGTGTGATGCATGTTTTAAATTCTAATATATGTTTTAAATGCTAATAACCTTTTAAATTCTAATTAACATGTGTAAATCCCACATGCATGTTTTAAACCTTTTAAAAATGCTAATAATCGTTTATAATTAGCATATGCATGATATTAAATTGTTAAAAATTGTAACTAGCATCTGTGAATCCGACATGCATGATTCAAAACTTTTAAAAATTAGAATAGTCGTATATAATTAGCATATGCATGATATTAAATTGTTAAAAATTGTAATTAATCATATATAACTAGCATATTCAATACATCCAAAATAGTTTACAACAATTACGGCAACACTTCGGCGGTGACGGTTGTCCGCACGTACTTTCTCCTCACTATTGTTCCTTCCTTGTGATCGCTACGTGAGTAAGGGGTGTCTTCGTTTGATAGGAGGATGCTAGGGTCAACCGTCACCGTGAAAGGGGGTTGCCCATCTAACTGATCGTAATCCTCGTCAGTCTTGTCCTCTACTCCGACGATTTTTCTTTTGCCTGGGAGAACAACATGGCGCTTCGGCTCGTCAGGCCCTTTGCCCTTCTTTCCTTTGCTAGACATGTCCTTCACATAAAAAACTTGCGTTACATCATTGGCAAGGACGAAAGGTTCGTCCGAGTATCCAACCTTGTTAAGGTCAACCGTTGTCATCCCACTGTCATCAGTCGTTACGCCTCCACCAGTCAACCTAACCCATTGGCACCGGAACAGAGGGACCTTGAGAGGTCCATAGTCAAGTTCCCATATCTCCTCGATGGCACCGTAATATGTGCCAGTTGTACCATCGTGTCCCATGGCATCGATACGAACAGCACTGTTCTGGTTCGTGCTCTTCATGTCTTGGGCTCTTGTGTAGAATGTGTACCCATTGATCTCATATCCCTGGAATGTCGCGATCGAGCCAGATGGACCCCTCGCCAGGAAGGCCAGTTGCTGGTTAATCGTCTCGTTACCCATGAGATGTTGTCGCAGCCATGCGGGGAAAGTATCAATGTGATGCCGTGTAATCCATACATCGGACTTACCGATGTTTCTGGCGCGAACTAGAGCCAAGTGCTCCTCGATGTAAGGAGCCACCAATGAAGATTGTTGTAAAACCGTGAAATGGGCTCTACGGAATAAATTGTTGTCTACCGTCATTATAGCTTTCCTCCCGAGAGTCCCCTTTCCCCGTAGTCTCCCTTCATGGCGTGATTCAGGTACCCCGATTGGGCGAAGGTCTTCAATAAATTCAACGCAGAATTCAATGACCTCCTCTGTTCCATACCCCTTGGTGATGCTTGCCTCTGGACGAGCACGGTTACGAACATACTTCTTCAGAACGCCCATGTACCTCTCGAAAGGAAACATACTGTGTAGGAACACAGGCCCGAGAATACCGATCTCTTTGACAAGGTGACAAAGCAGATGCGTCATTATATTGAAAAATGAAGGTGGAAATATCAACTTAAAGCTGACAAGACATTGCACCACATCATTCTGAAGGGCTTCTAACCTATCCGGATCGATGACCTTCTGCGAAATTGCGTTCATGAAAGAACATAGCTTTGTTATTGTTGCCCGGACATTGTCTGGGAGGATACCCCTTATTATAACTGGTAGCAGCTGTGTCATCAACACGTGACAGTCATGAGACTTTAGGTTTGTGAACTTCTTCTCCTTCGTGCTTATTATTCGCTTTATATTCGTGGAGTATCCAGACGGTACCTTGATGCTCTCCAAGCATTGAAACATACTTTCCTTCTCTGCCTTGCTAAGAGTGTAGCTGGCTGGACTCAAGTAATGGCTGCCTTTCTCCTTTGGTTCCGGGTGAAGGTCGCCGCGTTGTTCCATATGCTTCAGATCATTACGCGCTTCCAGTGTATCTTTCGGCTTTCCATATACACCTAGGAAGCCAAGAAGGTTTACGCAAAGGTTCTTAGCGAGGTGCATCACGTCGATTGCGTGGCGGACGTCCAAGAATTCCCAATAGGGTAACTCCCAAAATATGGAGTTTTTTTTCCACATCGCCGCATGACCATCTTCGCTCTCTATAGGTTGCCTGCCAGGCCCCTTTCCAAACACTACTTTAAGATCTTTAACCATAGCAAACACTGCGTTCCCGCTGCGATGTTTAGGCTTCGTACGGTGGTCCGCCGTATGTTCAAAGTGCTTGCCTTTCTTCCGTACCGGGTGGTTTGCTGCAAGGAATCGACGATGACCCATGTACACAACCTTCCTACAGTGCTTAAGATACGTACTTTCTGTTTCATCCATACAGTGAGTGCAAGCCTTGTACCCCTTGTTGGACTGCCCGGATAGGTTGCTAAGTGCAGGCCAATCGTTGATGGTTACGAACAGCAGCGCTCGTAGGTTAAACTCCTCCTGTTTGTCCTCGTCCCACACGGGGACACCTTCCTTCTTCCACAACAGTTTAAGATCTTCGACCACTGGTCTTAGGAACACATCGATGTCGTTACCAGGTTGCTTCGGGCCTTGAATAATAATCGGCATCATTATGTACTTCCTCTTCATGCATAGCCAAGGGGGGAGGTTGTAGATACACATCGTAACGGGCCAAGTGCTATGGCCGCTGCTCATCTCTCCAAAAGGATTCATGCCATCCGTACTTAAACCAAACCGTATGTTTCGTGCGTCCTTTCCAAAGTCTTTAAATTTTCTGTCGATGTTTCGCCACTGCGAACCATCTGCGGGGTGTCTCAGCATCCCGTCCTGTTGACGTTCTTCAGCGTGCCAACGCATCATTCTAGCATTCGCCTTGTTCCTGAACAAACGCCTTAGCCGTGGTATTATAGGGAAATACCACATCACCTTAGCAGGAATTCTCCTCTTCGTTAGCTGCCCGTCAACCTCACCTGGATCATCTCGTCTAATCTTGTATCGTAGTGCTTTACAAACAGGGCATGCTTCTAGGTTCTCGTACTCCTCACCGTGATATAGGATACAATCATTCGGACATGCGTGAATCTTCTGAACTTCTAGTCCTAGAGGGCAGACTATCTTCTTAGCCTCGTACGTTGTCTCGGGCAATTTGTTTCCCTCCGGAAGAATGTTCTTGACGAGTTTCAATAAATCGCCAAATGCCTTGTCACTAACACCATTTCTTGCCTTCCATTGCAGGAACTCCAGAGTGGTATCCAACTTTTTGTGCCCTTGCTCGCAACCTGGGTACAACGACGTTCTGTGGTCCTCTAACATCTTGTCCAATTTATGGGCCCCCTTTTCACTCTCGCAGTCCTCCTTGGCATCCTGCAACATCTGACCAAGATCATCTGCAACGTCGTTATAATCAGCATCTATGTCCTCCTCGCCCGTTTGATTTCCTTCAAATACAGCGTACTGAGCAAAGTCTGGAATATTGTCGTCTTCCACTTCATTTTCTTCCATTTCAACCCCTTGCTCTCCGTGGCATGTCCAACAATTATAGCTTGGCATGAACCCCGACTCAAACAAGTGGAAATGAATAGTCCTGGATGCAGAATACTCCTTCTGATTCTTACACTTATTGCATGGACAACAAATAAAACCCTTCTGCTTGTTAGCTTCGGCCACTCTCAAAAAATAATGCACGCCGTCAATAAACTCTTTGGACCGCCGGTCAGCGTACATCCATTGCCGATCCATCTACATGAAATGAAAAAAAAATCGTACACAAATAATCATTCGTACAATAATGACAGTCATACAATAATGGTAAAATAATCACAAACTCTTTCAACAGTCATACAATATCGACATATCATTATTCATACAAAAATTATAAAATATTCCACCAACTAATTCTTATTTATTATTTTTTCAGTTTTAAATTCTTTTCATTTTCAATTTAGTTTGTTTTCTTTTTTTTAAGATTAACTTTCACTATATTTTCCTACTCAACTATTTTATGAAACCTTATTTAGCAAATAAACAAAATTTCTATATATTCTTTCTTTTCCAACACAAATTCTCTCTCATCAACTTACAACAAAATTTTGGAGACAAAAAAGTGTGCGAAACATAGCTTCAAATGTAATATGACCAAAAAAAACATTAGAGGATGAAGTTGCTAATCTTTTAGGCACCTCCGATTTGTATATAATCACCAAAGTAAATTCACTATAAATTTTGGCATGACCTCCCCTCTTTTTTGAAGAAATTTTGAAGCTTGCTCGGGGAGGAGGAGGAAGAAGACATATATAAAGGGGTGGGACTTTAGTCCCGGTTGGTGTTGCCAACCGGTACTAAAGATCACCGGGATCTTTAGTCCCGGTTGGCAACACCAACCGGGACTAAAGTTACTATCTTTAGTCCCGGTTGGTAACACCAACCGGGACTAAAGATCCCGGGGGGGCCTGACAAGTCCTGACAGCAGTTGAACCGGGACTAAAGATGATCTTTAGTCCCGGTTGGTGTTACCAACCGGGACTAAAGATCAAATATGCCCGTTACCCTTTTTAACCGGGACTAAAGATGATCTTTAGTCCCGGTTGTTGTTGCAACCGGGACTATCGTGGAATTTGGCCGACCGACGAAAGATGGTTTCTCCACCAGTGGTTGTTGGCTTTTTAATCAACGTTTAACCATTTATTTTATTAAAATAATATGTAATTATCGCTTATTTTATTGTGACTTGATTTATCACCAAATTTTCTTTAAGCATGACATAAATATTTTTATATTTGTAAAAAAAATTGAATAAGGTGAATGGTCAAACATTGGTCAAAAACTCAACGGCGTCATACATTAAAATACAAGGGAGTAATATATATGTTATACAACCTTAGCATTTATTTTTAATGTGCAGTGTGTACTGTGTGTGCCATCGTCATTTCCTTCAGTTGGTCAGAGAAGAACATGAAATACATGTGGCCCTATTCTTTTCTCCAAAAAAACTGAATAAACTTTTCGATATAAGTGTCACACATATCAAACTGCTAAACGGTGTGTTTTGTGCGAAAACTTTTTATATGAAAGTTTTCTAAAATATAAGATTAATCCATTTTTCAAGTTTGTAATAATTAAAACTTAATTAATCACACGTTATTACAACCTCGTTTTGCGTGAAACACTTAATCTTTATATTTATCTTCATTTTTATCTTCAGGAGATTCAAACACCACCACAGTCAGTCCAATTAGCATTTAGCAGAAATGCCAAACCAGCACTGAATAAGTAGCAGAGTTTCCAGGCAGAGAAACACTAAGCACATCAAACGAGCTAACGACCTGGTTAAAAAGATTGAGGCTTATCCATAAGCATTTGTTGAGCACATCAGATGAGTGATCCACCAGAGAAGAATTCCCGGATCTTGGTATCCTCCAGCTTCACCGCTGTGTTGAGCTGGGATTTATGCTTCAAGCACAACTTATTATATAGCTGGGTCCTTTTTTGTTTCAACTAACTTTGTGATTTGTCAAGAGACTAATGGCATGTTTGTCCCCATGGATCAAGCCGTCCGACAATCATCCAATTGAAATACTGTGCCTAGACAGATTTGGATTGGTTGCATGGGAGCATCACCTGTCACTGTGCTATCTTCCCTGGCTGGCCCTTCTGCTATTGATCACTTGGTTTGAGTAAGGGAAGATCAAGAATGTGGAGATCATTTGATGCAGAATTTCCTGATTATTATCATGGCTACCAGTAGTATTGAAAGGTTCGTGTAGTGACTGTGAGTATAAATTTATGATAGAGAAATAAAAACCATGAAATAAGTGGCTGTCGCCTATATATTACAGGTGGCAAGATCAGTATTGAGAAGTAAAGGGCATGCCATCTATGTACTAGGGTCCATATAAGTTAGCTATCAAGAACGGTAAAATTTCACATAAGCACATTGCTTAATATTTACAGATCTCTTTCAACACGATGGAAGTGGTAACTCTCAACTTCTGCATCAACTTGTAGGAACAATGGCTTGATATATCTAAACTACATGTTTCGGCATCATATGTTAGAGAAAATATATGGTGGAAACTACCCGTTGGATCGAAAAATGGACGTCATATTAAAAATTTTACACGTGATGACGTGGATGAATATCAGACGTCCATTTTTCGATCCAATAATAGTTTCCATGTTTCCACTACATTTGTGGTTTACATTGTACGTATATGTTGTCGAATGGACAACTATACCACGTCGAAAGGCGTGGTTCTCTCAACAGTAGTTGGAATGTAAAAGCAATTGTATTGATTCGTGAAATATTTTTTGGGGATCCCCCCATTACATGGCCCTAGAGGTTTATTTATAGCCTTAGCACAAGCTTGCACCTTCTAGGGTTTAGGGTTACAGGGGATTTTACATGGTTGCCCTTATGAAAGGGATATTTACATGGGTATGCAGTGTCATTTGCACATATGGGCCTTTAATGGGCTGATAGGCTGGGCCTGGTCTATGGCAAACGGGCCTAAAAGGCCGGGGGCGGCCTGTTGGGCCTCCTTGATGCCGAACTCGTCATG
Organism: Oryza meridionalis; assembly: GCA_000338895.3. NCBI lineage: Eukaryota > Viridiplantae > Streptophyta > Magnoliopsida > Poales > Poaceae > Oryza > Oryza meridionalis. The sequence goes on along the minus strand of CM002527.2, from coordinate 12,430,782 downwards.
GCGAAGTCTTTGTAGTTCGCCCGAGATGCCTTCGCCCGAGATGCTTTTACTTTCGGAATACCGACGCGGCTTTCCAGCCTTCGCCATCTTCACTTATGGCTTTCGCCATAGGGCTTCGCTTGAATGGCCTTGACGTCTTTGGCTTGAATCCTTGCTGGTACTATAGTTTTGGCAGGTCCGGCCGAAGGGCTTCATGGCATGCCTCCAACAAGCCTCTCACGGGCAAGGGTGAGTAAGGAGGTTCGGCCGAGACCATGCAAACTATACGGTATGGCGTGAGGCGTCCCCTTTCGGGCGATGTTCCTGCCGAAACCTCTTTTTAGACTCCTGCAGAAAAAATATGAACACTGGCGTTCGCTTTTCGAGAATGGCGAAGCTGTATTATGACACTGGGTGATTATATTTTGCCAAGTTTGTCTGCTTTACGCGATTCTTGACTTGTATTTTTTTCTTTCCCCTTTTCCCTATTGTTTTAGCGGGGATTTCGCCGAAAGTCATGCGTTCGGCCCCCTTTTGGGGATTGGCGAAAAGATTTGTTGACTTTTTAGCTTTCGACTTTCGTTTTCGACTCGTAGCATTTTGCGTTGGGAAAAACGCTTATGTTTTGCGTAAGTTGAATGTAACGGCGTTCGGTATCTTTATTCCGAAACAAGCTGTCGTGGTTTCAACGTTCGGCGAGTGATGCTTCGGCCGATTCGTTTCGCCCCCCTGGCGTTTTCGTCGATCAAGCGTTTGCCTTTTATGTAGCTATGTGGTTGTCAAAATGGCGAATTGGAGGCGAAGACATCCTGGTCGAACCTTAGAGGATTACGACCGGTGCCACATCCAGCGCCGCGATGACATTGCTACACTTTGGTTAGACTTCGAAATGACTAATCGTCAAGTTGTTATCACTTGACGTCGGTGTGTATTTCGCTTCCTTCCCCCCTTAGAGTCATGTACAGTATAGATGACGAACCGTGTTCGCGGGACTTAGTAGGGGTGGGGCAAAAATGTTCTGAAACGGATGATGTAATTTTTTGCTCCTTTGTATAGCACGTATGTGCTTTTGCCCGATGGAGCTTGTGCGTGTTTTTATGTTTCTTTTCGCTATCATTGCATTTTGTAACTTGTACGTTCGGAAGGGCGAGGCGTGTCGGCCCCCTTGCGTGTTAGCGAAAGGAATTCACATTGACTTTTCAGCCCTCATCATTCGCTCTCGACTTTTGGCATGTGCGTCCAGAAACGCTTAAGTATTTGCATAAGTCGAGTGTAGCGACGATCGGTATGTTTTCCGAAAACGAGCTGTCGCGGTTTCAACGTTCGGCGAGCTATGCTTCGGCCGATTCGTATCGCCCCCCTGGCGTTTTCGTCGATCAAATGTTTGCCTTGGGGTTTTTCCACGAAATATCATACACAGAAAAGGCGAAGACACCCATGAATTTTATATGACTGAGCGTCAGTTTGCCATTGCCCAGCGTCGACGCAGTATAATCCCCGTTTTTCCTACTTTACCGCTAAATTTTTTTTGTGTTGATCTAACAACTAGCGATGAAGAAGATGCTCAACGGGGTAGTCCTTCGCCATTTGAGGACTGCTTTTGTTAATGAATCAGATGTAAAGTCCGAATGCCTTTTGGCGGACTATGGAATTTATCTGTAACTTGTGCTTTTTGGCAAATAAATGGGGTGTGGTGTGTGTTACGGTTGTTCGGCTCGTACTTTGCCCTTTTTGCCTTTGGCAAAGGTATTTTTAGGTACTTTGATCGTTTCGACCGTTGCCGGCTTTCGGTCTTTTTAGCACTTCGACCTTTTTAACTGTTACCGGCTTTCGGTCATTTCTTTAGTGCTGCTAGGGTTTTGTCGTTTGTCCCTTTCGGCTACCCCGTTTGTCTGCTGGTGTGCAACCGATGCGAACTCGATTTCAAGTTTTAGCCCCTCGCACATTTCCTTGGACTTCTCGAAGTCAAACCGATTGTTATTGCCGGTAATGAACTCTTTCGGCACACCGAATCGGCAGAAAATGCTTTTCCGAACGGATTTTTATACTAGTGCCGAAGGTACTACCTTAGCCCATCGAAGGCGGCTTGACACTCAGGTGTCCAATTGAGTTTGCCGGCCCCTTGGAGCATCTTGAAAAATGATAAATCTCTTTCGGCTGCTCTTGGGAGCAACTCCTTAACACATTTTCGCCCCTAGCCCTTGTCGCCGTACCTCGCTGGTACTGTGGCGAAAGGCGTGGGTGTGGCGAAATCTGTTCGCCCGCAGCCCTTGGCGCCGTACCTTACTGGTACTATGGCAAAGGGCATGACGTGTGGCAAAAGCTGTTCACCCGCAGCCCTTGACGCCATACCTTATTGGTATTGTGGTGAAGGGCATGGGTATGGTGAAAGGCTCCAGAGGCTAGGGTGGCCTCATAGTCCCCGAACTTGGAAGCAACTCATTTTCGTCCCCAGCTCTTGTCACCGTACCTTGCGGGTACTGTGGCGAAGGGTGTGGGTGTGGCGAAAGGCTCCAGAGGCTAGGGTGGCCTCGTAGCCCCCCAGCTTGGAAGCAACTTATTTTCGCCCCCAGCCCTTGACGCCATACATTATTGGTACTATGGCGAAGGGTGTGGGTGGGCGAAACCTGTTCGCCCGCAACCCTTGACACTGTACCTCATTGGCACTATGGCGAAGGGTATGGCGTGTGGCGAAACCTCTTCGCCCGCAGCCCTTGACGCCGTGCCATATTGGCACTATAGCGAAGGGCGTGGGTTGGCGAAACCTGTTCGCCCGCAGCCCTTGACGCCGTGCCTTATTGGCACTAAGGCGAAGGGCGTGGGTGGACGAAACCTCTTCGCTCGTAACCCTTGACGCCGTACCTCGTTGGTACTATGGCGAAGGGTATGGCGTGTGGCGAAACCTCTTCGCATGCAGCCCTTGACGCCGTGCCATATTGGCACTATGGTGAAGGGCGTAGGTTGGCGAAACCTGTTCGCCCGCAGCCCTTGACGCCGTGCCTTATTGGCACTATGGCGAAGGGCGTGGGTGGACGAAACTTCTTCGCCCGCAAGCCCAGGACGCCGTACCTTATTGGTACTATGGCGCACGGCGTGGGTGTGGCGAAACCTGTTCGCCCGCAGTCCTTGACGCCGTACCTTATTGGTACTATGGCGAAGGGCGTGGGTGGGCGAAACCTATTCGCCCGCACCCCTTGACGCCGTACCTCATTGGTACTATGGTGAAGGGTATGGCGTGTGCCGAAACCTCTTCGTCCGCAGTCCTTGACGCCGTGCTATATTGGCACTATGGCGAAGGGCGTGGGTTGGCGAAACCTGTTCGCCCGCAGCACTTGACGCCGTGCCTTATTGGCGCTATGGTGAAGGGCGTGGGTGGACGAAACCTGTTCGCCCGCAACCCTTGACGCCGTACCTCATTGGTTCGATGGCGAAGGGCGTGGGTGGGCGAAACCTGGTCGCCCGCAACCCTTGATGCCGTACCTCATTGGTACTATGGCGAAGGGTATGGCGTGTGGCGAAACCTCTTCGCCCGCAGCCCTTGACGCCGTGCCATATTGGCACTATGGCGAAGGGCATGGGTTGGCGAAACCTGTTCGCCCGCAGCCCTTGACGCCATGCCTTATTGGTACTATGGGAAAGGGCGTGGCGTGTGGCGAAAGGTGTGCAGAGGCTTGGGCAGCTTCGTAACCCCCCAGCTTGGACTTAACCCACTTTCGCCCCCAGCCCTTGTCGCCGTACCGCGCGGGTACTGTGGCGAAGGGTGTGGGTGTGGCGAAAGGCTCCAGAGGCTTGGGTGGCCTCGTAGCCCCCCAGCTTGGAAGTAACTTATTTTCGCCCCCAACCCTTGACGCCATACCTTATTGGTACTATGGCGAAGGGTGTGGGTGGGCGAAACCTGTTCGCCCGCAACCCTTGACACCGTACCTCATTGGTACTTTGGCGAAGGGTATGGCGTGTGGCAAAACCTCTTTGCCCGCAGCCCTTGACACCGTGCCATATTGGCACTATGGCGCAGGGCGTGGGTTGGCGAAACCTGTTCGCCCGCAGCCCTTGATACCGTGCCTTATTGGCGCTATGGCAATGGGCGTGGGTTGGCGAAACCTGTTCGCCCGCAGCCCTTGATGCCGTGCCTTATTGGCGCTATGGCGATGGGCGTGGGTGGACGAAACCTCTTCGCCTGCAACCCTTGGCGACGTACCTCATTGGTACTATGGCGAAGGGCGTGGGTGAGCGAAACCTGTTCGCCCGCAACCCTTGATGCTGTACCTCATTGGTACTATGGCGAAGGGTATGGCGTGTGGCAAAACTTTTTCGCCCGCAGCCCTTGACGCCGTGCCATATTGGCACTATGGCGAAGGGCGTGGGTTGGCGAAATCTGTTCGCCCGTAGCCCTTGACGCCGTGCCTTATTGGTACTATGGCGAAGGGCGTGGCGTGTGGCGAAAGGTGTACAGAGGCTTGGGCGGCTTCGTAGCCCCCCAGCTTGGACTTAACTCACTTCCGCCCCCAGCCCTTGTCGCCGTATCGCGCGGGTACTGTGGCGAAGGGTGTGGGTGGGGTGAAAGGCTCCAGAGGCTAGGGTGGCCTCGTAGCCCCCCAGCTTAGAAGCAACTTATTTTCACCCCCAACCCTTGATGCCATACATTATTGGTACTATGGCGAAGGGTGTGGCGTGTGGCGAAACCTCTTCGCCCACAAGCCCTTGACGCCGTACCTAATTGGTACTATGGCGAAGGGCGTGGGTGTGGCGAAACCTGTTCGCCCGCAGCTCTTGACGCCGTACCTTATTGGTACTATGGCGAAGGGTGTGGGTGGGCGAAACCTGTTCGCCCGCAACCCTTGACGCCATACCTCATTGGTACTATGGCGTAGGGTATGGCGTGCGGTGAAACCTCTTCGCCCGCAGCCCTTGACGCCGTGCCATATTGGCACTATGACGAAGGGTGTGGGTTGGCGAAACCTGTTCGCCTGCAGCCCTTGATGCCGTGCCTTATTGGTACTATGGCGAAGGGCGTGGCGTGTGGCGAAAGGTGTCCAGAGGCTTGGGCGGCTTCGTAGCCCCCCCAGCTTGGACTTAACTCACTTTCGCCCCCAGCGCTTGTCGCCGTATCGCGCGGGTACTATGGTGAAGGGTGTGGGTGGGGCGAAAGGCTCTACAGGCTAGGGTGGCCTCGTAGCCCCCCAGCTTGGAAGCAACTTATTTTCGCCCCCAACCCTTGATGCCATACCTTATGGGTACTATGGTGAAGGGTGTTGCGTGTGGCGGAACCTCTTCGCTCGCAAGCCCTTGACGCCGTACCTTATTGATACTATGGCGAAGGGCGTGGGTGTGGCGAAACCTGTTCGCCCGCAGCCCTTGACACCGTACCTTATTGGTACTATGGCGAAGGGTGTGGGTGGGCGAAACCTGTTCGCCCGCAACCCTTGACGCCGTACCTCATTGGTACTATGGCGTAGGGTATGGCGTGTGGCGAAACCTCTTCGCCCGCTGTCGCGTCCCAAATCGACTCTAAAATACATCCTCGAAATTGTGCCGAGAATAATTAAAATTCATGTGAAAGCCTCCAACAATTAAAATGTGCAAAGATAAAAGTCAAATGAGGCTTGGAGGATTTTTGTATATTTCCTAAAAGCCTAAAATGCGTAAATAAATTTTAGTGGAATTTTCAGAGCACAAATAATAATTGAGAAGAAATAAACAAAGTTAAAAAGGTTTTATAAAAAGAAAAATCCCTAAAAGTCTTCTTTCCCCCCCCCCTTTTCCCTCTTGGGCCGGCTCGGCCCAATTCCCTCCCTCTCTCTCCTCTCCCCGCGGCCCATCGGCCTCCTCCCCGCGCGCGCGCCGCTGACAGGCGGGCCCGCCCGCCACCCTCGCTGACGGGTGGGGCCCACCCGTCATCCCCTACCTCGCGCCGCGCCCGCCGCCCGCCCGTGCCCTAGCGCCACCGCCGCCGCCGAATCCGCCGCATCCCGCCGTCCCCGCGCGCAATAAAGAGGGGGAAATCACTCCCCGTGATTCCCTCCCTCTTTTCCCCCGCTTTCCCCTCTCTCTCTCCCTCGGATTCGCCCGGATTTATTCCCGCAATCCTCGCCGGCGTTTTTGATGGAGCCGAGATCTCCGCGGCCGATTCCTCCCTCTCCGGCCGCTCTCTCCCCCTCCTGGTGCTATATAATCGCTCCCCGTGCCTCTCTCCTCCGTTTCCGCCGCTCGCCGCTCGCTCTCCCCGTCGGATTCGAGCTCGCGCCGTTGTCCTCTCTCTCCGCCGTCGCCGCCGAGCTCCGGTTCGCCGCCGTCGTCGCCCCGGACCTCCTCCCGCTTCGGCATCGCCTCCTTCGGCTTCGCCGCGTCCTCGTCGACCTCGTCCGCGCCTCCGTTTCGCCCGCCGACCGCCGGAGCACCGCCGTCCTCGTCGACCCGAACCGCGCCGCCGCCTTCCTCCGCTTCGGTCGCCGTCTCCGTCGCCGCCGTCGACCCGGGGTGAGCCGAAGACCGCCGCTTCGCTTCCCTCTTCTCTCCTCTCTCTCGGGCGCCGCTCCGCCGCGCCGGTGGTCGCCGGCGGTGACCATCGGGGCGCGGGTGCGCCGCCTCCCGTCGGCCGTGCCGGCGAGGCCGCCTTCGGGCGCGCCCCGCGGCTGCCAGGTGGGGCCCGGCTGTCAGCCGCCCGCGCCCGCGGGTGCGGCTGACGCGTGGGACCCACGGCGCCGGCCGGCGTCAGCCGCGTGCTCCCGGTCCACCGTGGACCGAGAGGCTGCCGCGTGGGCCCCACTCCCGTGGACCCGGTCCGCGCGCCCTCTCTCCCGGCTGACGCAATAAATCCGATTTTTAATTAAAATTTAAATGAAGAAATTCGCAAATATCCATTTAAAGAGCATATAAACTTCAAATGGCCATAACTTGGTCATTTGAACTCGGAATTGGACCGTTCAAGTCTCTAATTTTTCCTTAAGAAGTCAAGAACCCATTTTTGTGCTTTGTTTCTGCTGTTATGTGGAATTTATTAGAGTTTAAGCCTTTTCTTTTCCGTTGGTCGTGTAGACGCTGCAGCTTCGGAAGATCCGCTCTTCGTGGAAGTTGAAGCCGTCGGTTGGGAAAGCGAGCAAGGCAAGACACATCATCTTGATCATATTGAATCCCAGTTTATAAAATTATGTTGATTTAAATTATTGCATTATCGCTTTATTTAAATTCCCGCGTTATCACTGTTTTATTTAGCCATGCCTATTTACCTTTGTTATGACCTTATTATTATTGTTATTGTTATTATTACCTTGTTCACCCTAGAATAAACAAAACCCCAACTAGTGGACACTCTACCCATGGTACCACTAGTATGATTTTAGGTAGATGCTTCGCTGTTTAATTAGGTAACATTAGGTGGTTTTACAACTCTAGACTTTGGGAATATTCATATCACCTGGACACTTTGGAATTGTTGGTTTATTGTGGAATTGGAATCACACCTCCCCCTTTATTCAAAATCCCCAAAATGGTTTTAGGCTGGGCTCGGGGTGCATGGTTTTGATAGTAGCACCTCGGCCATATAAGGACCGGTCTTCGGGCCTCTGTTGCAAAGCACTACCGTACTTCCACATGTCTAGTGGGTAAGGCTTAGTTTGTGGCTCAGTCTAGTTATAAACAAAAGTACACGGATTGGAGATGGATGAAGTCGGGGGTCGATGGACATTCTCCAGGGCAAATGAAGGCTACACGAGCTGCGGCCCGGTAGTCGAGATGTCATGGCACAGGGTTGGTGCTCTGCTGCTAGGGGCTCAGTCCTGCCTGCCTGTCCCGGGGGTTCCGGCCGTAGGTGGGATTGGGTCGGTACTCTTGTCTATGGCTAGGATGGGTCGGAAACTATGTCACGTCTTCCGTCTGTATACCGTGGTGGTATGTGGCACGTGGTTGCACGTGAGGAAGACGTGTCTTGTGGGTAAAGATGTACACCTCTGATCAGAGTATAATCTATTCGAATAGCCGCGCCCTCGGTTATGGGCAAGCCGAGCAATGTACCCAAGTTAGTGTTTTAATTCTTAAAACCTGCTTAACAACTAAAATGAGGAATGGTTGGCCTGGGTTGGCTTGGGACGAGCTGGGATCCAGGGTCGGGTTGCCAGTTCGGTCTGAATCATCGTAGGCCTTGGGTTAAGGCAGGTTCGTGTGGGTTCACGGCCTTGATTAATAATATTGTATAGCTCTAGGATCGTGTTTACAAAATGGCTTTGAGCAACAAAATGTCTTTAAATGCTGTTTACTGCAACCCTAACCCTTTATGTTATAACTCCCTTGTACTCCCTTGCATTTATTACGCATTCGTGGGTGTGTCTTGTTGAGTACGGTGGTTGTACTCAGTCTTGCTCAATTTTTCCCAACCCCAGAAGAGGAGTTCCTGGAAGAAGAAGGCTTTGGTGTCTAGCTCGTGCCTGCCGTCAAGCGCCTGTGGTCGTCGCCCTAGTCTTCCGCTGTTTCTCGTTTGTCTTTGTGTGTTGGGCCTTCGCTGCCCGTGTAATATTTCTATTTACGCTTCCGCTTGTTAAACTCTGAATTGTATCAACTTTTGGTGTACCTTGCCTCCTGGGACAAGGATTAATGCACGCACGTCAGGAACGCCCGTTGGGTTATTTCCGGTCGTGACAAGTTGGTATCAGAGCCTCCTTGACCCTAGGACGAGCCTTAGATCCCAAGCCTTAGTGATATTTTCAAAATAAAAATCTTCTGTTATTTGTGAAAATCCTTTAGTCTCTCTCTGTCTTGCTGCTTCATTTATCATCAAAAGCTGATCTCTAAAATAGTTTTTATCTCTTTTGTCCCTGCTTGTAGATGGCCGGCAGCATCAACCGTCGTGGTCTGGACCTGACCGGCTTTGTTCTGGAGCTGCGGGGCATGTGCGTTGTCCTGGGGTATCCGCATGGAGTGGACTACCAGGGCAAGCAGCTCCCGGAGCAGGAGGGAGACGACGCAGAGCCCCACGCTGCTTGGGAGGTCACTGCAGTGATCCTCACTGGCTCTCCCGAGCGGACTTCGCTGGCAGTCACCGCGGGTGGAGATTCCTTCCCCGCCGCTTGCCAGAACGCCGCTCTCCTCGCCATCGGCACCCTTCACCAGCGCTACCCGGACGAGTTGCAGCACTCGCCCTACCGCTACCACCCTCGTCGCGGAGGAGCCCGTGACTTCGCCACCTTCCGAGATGCTAGCTCGGAGGATGACGCTACCATCGTGCACCTGGCGCGCATGGTGGAGGCGTACGACGCGGCTCGTATCGACTTCCATCAGATGGTGCGCCGTGGGATGGTCGAGAACAACATGAAGATCCTGGAGCTGCGTCAGGAGAACCTGCAGCTCAAGAAGGACCTCGACGCGGTGGAGGCGCAGCTGCATCAGCTCAAGATCGCCCAGGGAGAGGTCTGCCGCCCCAAGCGTCACCGCGTCTGCCGCAGCCAGAAGATCACCGCCCGCAAGAGCACCTCCAGGCCCGAGCTTGTTCGTCAGTCCCTGGCGTGGACTTGCTTCGTCGAGACCCCTCGTGCCGAGCCCGCGCCCGTGGTTCCCCAGGAGGGGGAAGCCTCCGGCGTTGGTAGCACGGAGGATGCGCTGTTGCTCACCTTCCGTCCTGGCCCGTCGCAGCAGTAGGCGAGCAGTTAGTAGGCTTGCGCGTGTGTTTTTCTTCGTTTGTCTTTTTGTTAGAGTTGTGTGGGGCATGGTTATGCCAGTGTGTGGCATAACTGTGTCGGAGCCTGTCTTATTTTATTTGCTTAAGCAACTTGAACCTTAATGAACCAATTTAATAGCAGTAATAAATTCAAGAATTATGGTAGTCGTGGGTGGTTAGTTTTAATGGTCAGTTCTCTCTGTTTGCTGGTTCTGTGTGGGGTTTCAGATGGTGACGATCAGGAGAACCGCTGTCACCGGTGAAGGCAATCAACCCGAAGGCAGCAACCACAACCACCAAGGCAATCCACCACCACCTCCTCCTCCTCCTCCACCACCACCGCCAGACACCAACGCCATTCTCACCCAAATCCTCGCCCAGCAGGCCAACATGATGACTGCTTTCCTCCACCACCTCCAAAATCCGCCACAACACAATGCCCCACCACCACCTCCCCAACACTCTAAACTCGCCGAGTTCCTCCGCATCCGCCCACCCACCTTTTCTAGCTCCAATAACCCCGTGGATGCGTTGGATTGGTTGCATGCCGTGGGGAAGAAGCTAGACACTGTGCAGTGCAGTGATGAAGAGAAAGTCATCTTCGCCGCCCACCAGCTGCAGGGGCCCGCATCTTTATGGTGGGACCATTTCCAGGTTACGCAGCCAGAGGGACAGCCGATTACTTGGGCTCGCTTCACCGCCGCTTTCCGGAGAACCCATGTGCCCGCCGGAGTCGTGGCTCTTAAGAAAAGGGAATTCCGAGAGTTGAAGCAAGGCAACCGCTCCGTGATGGAGTATTTGCATGAGTTCAACAATCTGGCCCGGTACGCTCCGGAGGATGTGCGGGAAGATGAGGAGAAGCAAGAGAAGTTCTTGGTGGGAATGGACCCTGAGCTATCTGTGCGTCTGGTCTCCGGGGATTATCCGGACTTCCAACGATTGGTGGACAAGAGCATCCGCTTGGAAGCCAAGCACAAGGAGCTGGAGTCGCACAAGCGCCGCTTGGCGAATTTCCGCAATCAACAGGGTGCTAATCAAAGGGTCCGCTACACCAATCCCTATCCAGGGGGATCCTCCTCGCAGCAGCAACAACAGCAGCAGCAACCTCGCTCCGCGCCTCGACCTCAATTCGTGGTGCGCGTCCCACAGCCGCAGCAGCAGCAGAATCAGCAAGGGACTCGTGCGCCCCGTCCTCCTACGCCAACTGTGCAGCCTGGTCAAGGCCGCAGGGACGTTCAAGGTCCGCAGCGTCTGTGCTTCAACTGCTTCGAGCCCGGGCACTTTGCGGATAAATGTCCGAAGCCAAGGCGTCAGCAAGGCCAAGCGCCTCCCCGCCCCAACAACGGTGGTAAGGACGTCATTCGGGGTCGTGTGAACCACGTGACGGCCGAGGACGTGCTGACAACTCCAGACGTCATCGTTGGTACGTTCCTCATTCACTCCATCCCAGCTACCATTTTGTTCGACTCTGGAGCTTCCCACTCGTTTATATCTGTGCCATTCGTGGGGAGAAATCAGTTGGGGGTAGAAAGGCTTAGGAACCCTCTGCTCATCACCACCCCTGGAGGGGTTATGACAGCAAAGTACTATAGTCCTGCCGTCCCTATAGAAATTCAGGGGATTCCTTTTCCCTCGGATCTGATTCTGCTAGACACCAAGAATTTGGATGTGATTCTTGGGATGAATTGGTTGGCTCAATTCCAAGGAGTAGTGGATTGCGCGAGGCGCACGGTCACTCTGTACCTAGGGCCGGAACAACCGGTTGTTTTCTTTGCACCCCCAACCTCTGTCAGAAGTTCAGAACTTCATCAGATAGGACTGTCAGAAATCCCCATCGTCAGGGAGTTCGGAGATGTGTTTCCGGAAGAACTACCCGGTATGCCACCCAAGCGAGAGATTGAGTTCCGAATAGATCTTGCTCCAGGAACCACTCCTCTGTACAAGCGACCCTACCGTATGGCAGCAAATGAACTGGCCGAAGTCAAGAAACAGTTGGAAGAGTTGAAAGAAAAGGGGTACATACGTCCGAGTACTTCCCCCTGGGGTGCTCCTGTGATTTTTGTGGAGAAGAAAGACAAGACGAAGAGGATGTGCGTTGACTACAGAGCTCTCAATGAAGTCACCATCAAGAACAAGTACCCTCTTCCCCGGATCGATGATCTGTTCGATCAGCTTAAAGGTGCCACTGTATTCTCCAAGATTGATCTTCGTTCCGGATATCACCAACTACGTATTCGTGAAGAAGATATTCCGAAGACCGCATTCACCACGCGATACGGACTGTATGAATTCACGGTGATGTCGTTCGGTTTAACCAATGCACCTGCCTTCTTCATGAACTTAATGAATAAAGTGTTCATGGAATACTTGGATAAGTTCGTTGTGGTTTTCATTGATGACATTCTGATATACTCACAATCAGAGGAAGACCATCAGCACCATCTCCGTCTGGTGTTGGGAAAGTTGCGGGAACATCAATTGTATGCCAAACTTAGCAAGTGTGAGTTCTGGTTGTCCGAAGTCAAATTCTTGGGGCACGTGATATCTGCTAAAGGAGTTGCTGTGGATCCCGAAACAGTGACCGCCGTCACCGATTGGAAGCAACCCAAGACAGTCACTCAAATTCGCAGTTTCTTAGGTTTGGCAGGATACTATCGGAGGTTCATCGAGAACTTCTCCAAAATTGCTCGACCCATGACACAGTTGTTGAAGAAAGAAGAGAAATTTGTGTGGAGCCCGCAATGTGAGAAGGCGTTCCAAACTCTCAAAGAAAAGCTGGTTTCCTCGCCAGTGTTAATCTTGCCAGATACTCGCAAGGACTTCATGGTGTATTGTGATGCTTCGCGCCAAGGACTGGGGTGCGTGCTCATGCAGGACGGTCATGTGGTGGCCTATGCCTCACGCCAGCTGCGGCCTCATGAAGGCAACTATCCTACCCATGATTTGGAGTTAGCAGCGGTGGTTCATGCTCTAAAGATCTGGCGGCACTATCTCATTGGGAATCGCTGTGAAATATATACCGATCATAAGAGTTTGAAATACATCTTCACCCAGTCGGATCTGAATCTTCGGCAAAGGAGATGGTTAGAACTCATCAAGGATTATGATGTGGGAATTCACTATCATCCCGGTAAGGCCAACGTGGTTGCCGACGCTCTAAGTCGAAAAAGTCATTGCAACACTCTCAACGTCCGTGGCATTCCACCCGAACTTAATCAACAGATGGAAGCCCTGAACCTAAGCATAGTTGGTCACGGATTCTTGGCCGCGTTGGAAGCCAAGCCCACCTTGCTCGATCAAATCCGCGAGGCTCAGAAGAATGATCCGGACATGCATGGACTCCTCAAGAATATGAAACAGGGTAAAGCCGCTGGTTTCACAGAGGATGAACACGGAACCCTATGGAACGGAAATCGGGTATGCGTCCCAGATAGCAGAGAGCTTAAACAGTTGATACTTCAGGAAGCTCACGAAAGTCCTTATTCAATCCACCCTGGCAGTACGAAGATGTACTTAGATTTGAAGGAGAAATACTGGTGGGTTAGCATGAAGCGGGAAATTGCAGAGTTCGTGGCTCTTTGTGATGTGTGCCAGCGTGTCAAGGCAGAGCACCAACGACCGGCCGGACTCCTCCAACCTCTCCAAGTACCAGATTGGAAATGGGATGAAATTGGGATGGATTTCATCACCGGACTTCCAAAGACCCAAGGTGGATATGATTCTATATGGGTAGTTGTGGATCGATTAACCAAGGTAGCTCGATTCATTCCTGTGAAGACCACCTATGGAGGGAACAAACTAGCGGAGCTCTACTTCGCTAGGATCGTGAGTCTCCATGGCGTTCCCAAGAAAATCGTATCTGATAGGGGAAGCCAATTCACCTCTCACTTTTGGAAGAAGCTCCAAGAAGAGCTGGGTACCCGATTAAACTTCAGCACCGCGTATCACCCGCAGACAGATGGACAGACCGAGCGTCTAAATCAGATCCTAGAAGATATGCTTCGCGCATGTGTCCTAGATTTCGGGAAGACCTGGGATAAGAGTCTCCCCTATGCCGAGTTCTCCTACAATAACAGCTACCAAGCCAGCATACAAATGGCACCTTATGAAGCGTTGTATGGGCGCAAATGCCGAACACCGCTATTGTGGGACCAAGTTGGGGAAAGCCAAGTGTTCGGGACTGATATCCTGAGAGAAGCTGAAGCTAAAGTCAGAACCATTCGGGATAATCTAAAGGTGGCACAGTCCCGGCAGAAAAGTTATGCAGATAACCGTCGCCGTGACCTGGAATTCGCAGTGGACGATTTTGTGTATCTTCGGGTCACGCCATTGCGAGGTGTACACAGGTTTCAGACGAAAGGGAAGCTCGCACCTCGGTATGTGGGTCCCTTCCGTATCATTGCTCGGCGCGGAGAAGTCGCTTACCAGCTGGAGCTGCCCGCCTCCTTGGGCAACGTGCATGATGTGTTCCATGTGTCGCAACTCAAGAAATGTCTTCGAGTGCCATCCGAGCAGGCCGACTCAGAGCAAATTGAAGTTCGCGAAGATTTGACCTACGTGGAGAGGCCAGTGAAAATCCTGGACACCATGGAGCGCAGGACCAGGAACCGGGTAATCCGTTTTTGCAAGGTCCAGTGGAGCAACCACGCCGAAGAAGAAGCTACCCGGGAGCGCGAAGACGAGCTGAAGGCAGCCCATCCCGATCTCTTCGCCAGTTCTTCCGAATCTCGGGGTCGAGATTCCGTTTAAGGGGGGTAGGTTTGTCGCGTCCCAAATCGACTCTAAAATACATCCTCGAAATTGTGCCGAGAATAATTAAAATTCATGTGAAAGCCTCCAACAATTAAAATGTGCAAAGATAAAAGTCAAATGAGGCTTGGAGGATTTTTGTATATTTCCTAAAAGCCTAAAATGCGTAAATAAATTTTAGTGGAATTTTCAGAGCACAAATAATAATTGAGAAGAAATAAACAAAGTTAAAAAGGTTTTATAAAAAGAAAAATCCCTAAAAGTCTTCTTTCCCCCCCCCTTTTCCCTCTTGGGCCGGCTCGGCCCAATTCCCTCCCTCTCTCTCCTCTCCCCGCGGCCCATCGGCCTCCTCCCCGCGCGCGCGCCGCTGACAGGCGGGCCCGCCCGCCACCCTCGCTGACGGGTGGGGCCCACCCGTCATCCCCTACCTCGCGCCGCGCCCGCCGCCCGCCCGTGCCCTAGTGCCACCGCCGCCGCCGAATCCGCCGCATCCCGCCGTCCCCGCGCGCAATAAAGAGGGGGAAATCACTCCCCGTGATTCCCTCCCTCTTTTCCCCCGCTTTCCCCTCTCTCTCTCCCTCGGATTCGCCCGGATTTATTCCCGCAATCCTCGCCGGCGTTTTTGATGGAGCCGAGATCTCCGCGGCCGATTCCTCCCTCTCCGGCCGCTCTCTCCCCCTCCCGGTGCTATATAATCGCTCCCCGTGCCTCTCTCCTCCGTTTCCGCCGCTCGCCGCTCGCTCTCCCCGTCGGATTCGAGCTCGCGCCGTTGTCCTCTCTCTCCGCCGTCGCCGCCGAGCTCCGGTTCGCCGCCGTCGTCGCCTCGGACCTCCTTCCGCTTCGGCATCGCCTCCTTCGGCTTCGCCGCGTCCTCGTCGACCTCGTCCGCGCCTCCGTTTCGCCCGCCGACCGCCGGAGCACCGCCGTCCTCGTCGACCCGAACCGCGCCGCCGCCTTCCTCCGCTTCGGTCGCCGTCTCCGTCGCTGCCGTCGACCCGGGGTGAGCCGAAGACCGCCGCTTCGCTTCCCTCTTCTCTCCTCTCTCTCGGGCGCCGCTCCGCCGCGCCGGTGGTCGCCGGCGGTGACCATCGGGGCGTGGGTGCGCCGCCTCCCGTCGGCCGTGCCGGCGAGGCCGCCTTCGGGCGCGCCCCGCGGCTGCCAGGTGGGGCCCGGCTGTCAGCCGCCCGCGCCCGCGGGTGCGGCTGACGCGTGGGACCCACGGCGCCGGCCGGCGTCAGCCGCGTGCTCCCGGTCCACCGTGGACCGAGAGGCTGCCGCGTGGGCCCCACTCCCGTGGACCCGGTCCGCGCGCCCTCTCTCCCGGCTGACGCAATAAATCCGATTTTTAATTAAAATTTAAATGAAGAAATTCGCAAATATCCATTTAAAGAGCATATAAACTTCAAATGGCCATAACTTGGTCATTTGAACTCGGAATTGGACCGTTCAAGTCTCTAATTTTTCCTTAAGAAGTCAAGAACCCATTTTTGTGCTTTGTTTCTGCTGTTATGTGGAATTTATTAGAGTTTAAGCCTTTTCTTTTCCGTTGGTCGTGTAGACGCTGCAGCTTCGGAAGATCCGCTCTTCGTGGAAGTTGAAGCCGTCGGTTGGTAAAGCGAGCAAGGCAAGACACATCATCTTGATCATATTGAATCCCAGTTTATAAAATTATGTTGATTTAAATTATTGCATTATCGCTTTATTTAAATTCCCGCGTTATCACTGTTTTATTTAGCCATGCCTATTTACCTTTGTTATGACCTTATTATTATTGTTATTGTTATTATTACCTTGTTCACCCTAGAATAAACAAAACCCCAACTAGTGGACACTCTACCCATGGTACCACTAGTATGATTTTAGGTAGATGCTTCGCTGTTTAATTAGGTAACATTAGGTGGTTTTACAACTCTAGACTTTGGGAATATTCATATCACCTGGACACTTTGGAATTGTTGGTTTATTGTGGAATTGGAATCACACCTCCCCCTTTATTCAAAATCCCCAAAATGGTTTTAGGCTGGGCTCGGGGTGCATGGTTTTGATAGTAGCACCTCGGCCATATAAGGACCGGTCTTCGGGCCTCTGTTGCAAAGCACTACCGTACTTCCACATGTCTAGTGGGTAAGGCTTAGTTTGTGGCTCAGTCTAGTTATAAACAAAAGTACACGGATTGGAGATGGATGAAGTCGGGGGTCGATGGACATTCTCCAGGGCAAATGAAGGCTACACGAGCTGCGGCCCGGTAGTCGAGATGTCATGGCACAGGGTTGGTGCTCTGCTGCTAGGGGCTCAGTCCTGCCTGCCTGTCCCGGGGGTTCCGGCCGTAGGTGGGATTGGGTCGGTACTCTTGTCTATGGCTAGGATGGGTCGGAAACTATGTCACGTCTTCCGTCTGTATACCGTGGTGGTATGTGGCACGTGGTTGCACGTGAGGAAGACGTGTCTTGTGGGTAAAGATGTACACCTCTGATCAGAGTATAATCTATTCGAATAGCCGCGCCCTCGGTTATGGGCAAGCCGAGCAATGTACCCAAGTTAGTGTTTTAATTCTTAAAACCTGCTTAACAACTAAAATGAGGAATGGTTGGCCTGGGTTGGCTTGGGACGAGCTGGGATCCAGGGTCGGGTTGCCAGTTCGGTCTGAATCATCGTAGGCCTTGGGTTAAGGCAGGTTCGTGTGGGTTCACGGCCTTGATTAATAATATTGTATAGCTCTAGGATCGTGTTTACAAAATGGCTTTGAGCAACAAAATGTCTTTAAATGCTGTTTACTGCAACCCTAACCCTTTATGTTATAACTCCCTTGTACTCCCTTGCATTTATTACGCATTCGTGGGTGTGTCTTGTTGAGTACGGTGGTTGTACTCAGTCTTGCTCAATTTTTCCCAACCCCAGAAGAGGAGTTCCTGGAAGAAGAAGGCTTTGGTGTCTAGCTCGTGCCTGCCGTCAAGCGCCTGTGGTCGTCGCCCTAGTCTTCCGCTGTTTCTCGTTTGTCTTTGTGTGTTGGGCCTTCGCTGCCCGTGTAATATTTCTATTTACGCTTCCGCTTGTTAAACTCTGAATTGTATCAACTTTTGGTGTACCTTGCCTCCTGGGACAAGGATTAATGCACGCACGTCAGGAACGCCCGTTGGGTTATTTCCGGTCGTGACACCCGCAGCCCTTGACGCCGTGCCATATTGGCACTATGGCGAAGGGCGTGGGTTGGCGAAACCTGTTCGCCCGCAGCCCTTGATGCCGTGCCTTATTGGTACTATGGCGAAGGGCGTAGCGTGTGGCGAAAGATGTCCAAAGGCTTGGGCGGCTTCGTAGCCCCCCCAGCTTGGACTTAACTCACTTTCGCCCCCAGCCCTTGTCGCCGTACCACGCGGGTACTGTGGCGAAGGGTGTGGTGAAAGGGGTCCCATTTCGTCTTTTGGGTCTAGGTTCCCCATGGACGGCGCCAGCTGTTGTCGAATGGACAACTATGCCATGTCGAAAGGCGTGGTTCTCTCAACAGTAGTTGGAATGTAAAAGCAATTGTATTGATTCGTGAAATATTTTTTGGGGATCCCCCATTACATGGCCCTAGAGGTTTATTTATAGCCTTAGCACAAGCTTGCACCTTCTAGGGTTTAGGGTTACAGGGGATTTTACATGGTTGCCGTTATGAAAGGGACATTTTCATGGGTATGCAGTGTCATTTGCACATATGGGCCTTTAATGGGCTGATAGGCTGGGCCTGGTCTATGGCAAACAGGCCTAAAAGGCCAGGGGCGGCCTGTTGGGCCTCCTTGATGCCGAACTCGTCATGGCGAAGTCTTTGTAGTTCGCCCGAGATGCCTTCGCCCGAGATGCCTTTACTTTCGGAATACCGACGCGGTTTTCCAGCCTTCACCATCTTCGCTTATGGCTTTCGCCATAGGGCTTCGCCTGAATGGCCTTGACGTCTTTGGCTTGAATCCTTGCTGGTACTATAGTTTCGGCAGGTCCGGCCGAAGGGCTTCATGGCATGCCTCCAACAATATATATTCTTGTCAGTAACATTCGCATGTGCAGTATGTAGTGTTCATGGATGTCATCGTTACTTCCATTCATTTGGGTTGTTAAGGACATGCAATATAATGGTATTAGACGCATAGTAGATTGTACGTACTGATGGTATTACAAGAAAGCATGATAGTGGATGCGTGTGACAAGCTTGAAATGGAAGGCATCAGGGATTCAGGAAGCACGGTCATGTTTTGTGTGTCTTCATCTTACTAAAGCTGCATGCATCCTCAGATAGTTAGAGCAACAAATTACTGTTGTCAGATTGAGTCGGCTGAATTATTGTGGCATAGCCTATTTGCCTTGGAGAACCAACTGGAGCGGATCTTGTAATGAGGGGTTCAGTTGTTTGCTTACTTGAGCACAACTACTGCAAACCAACTATTGTGGTCATTAATTTTTGCTTTACAGTGAAAACCAATAGATTGCGTTATGCACATAACGTATAAATGGCATGCTTGTTTTGTTTCTCATTTCTTTTGTTTACCTTAAATAAAACATGCTGACATAATGGGTTTTGCTAGAATTTGCTCTCTAGCTACATCAATTGTTTCTTTCATCTGGAGAGATAGGTAGAAACTAGAAACAGAGAAAATGACCAACAAACAACATACTCCCTTCGTTTCTAAATATTTGATGCCGTTGATTTTTTTTAATCAAGTTTGACCGTTCATCTTATTCAAAAAATTGAAATAACTATTAATTTTTTTCCTATCATTTGATTCATTGTTAAATATACTTTTATGTATACATATAGTTTTACATATTTTACAAAAGTTTTTGAATAAGACGAATGGTCAAATATGTGCTAAAAAGTCATTGGTGCCAAATATTTAGAAACGGATTTTGGTAACACTATGGATTTTTGTAACACTATGGATTTTTTTTCCAGCTGCAACACTATGGATTTTTGTAATTTTCTTCATTGCCATATAGAGGACAACAAAATTGATTTGTGGCCGGTGAGATCTCATCCGTGAGCAACAGAAATATACAAGCAGGTACTTCAGGAACTATAAAAAATTTATCTATGAATATTCGGAGTTATAGAAAGCGCCACCACAAATCAGATGAGAAATCATGGATACAAGGAAAAGTGCAAAACACGATGGCACTGATATGCCATGCATCTCTATGAACAGCCTCAATTCGATCCATTGGTCTTGACGATTGGCTAATGAAGGCTGATCGTACCAAACTATTCTCAAATTGAACCCACATAGGTAGGGATAATTTACAGTGCATCAGAATTCAGAAATATCAGGTCAATAAGTAGCAGTCACCTTAGCTATCCAGTAGCCACACTCCAGGCGCGGAAGTTATAGAGGCAGTGGACATGGTGCTATTAGATCGAGAGAGAATAATGCACGCGAGCACACATGCACAAACTTGCAATGGAAGACGTCGGGGATTTAACTCACGCATCGTTAGATCATGTATGCACGCCTTGTAACGCTCGAGCAGTGCTCATCCACAAACCATTGGATTGAGTCGCCAGCTGTGGAGGGCTGTTGAGTGTGTTCATCATGCACATCCTGCCAGCATGGTACTGCGAAGAAGGGGTTCTAGGGCACACCCCTAGTTAGTCATACGCCCTTTGCTATGTCTTCTAGGTGCACCAGCTGTGAAGCCTACCTACTTATTCGCTTCCTCGGTGAATGAAACGTTGTGTTTGTAGAAATGAATTAATGGTAGCCAGCTTTCATCCTCTATGTTATCAAAATATTCATATGCAACAATTAGTGTTATAAGCAACGGTGTTGTTAGTAATCACATAAACCCATGAATTTCGAGGTATTGCCAAAGAAAACATGCTCCCATAACGCTGTAGTTGAAATTTGCTCACCATTTCATGGATTGATTAGGTTTCAAGTTTCACCTCCACATACTTGCGTGAATTGGCAGCACAAAAGATGAACTAAAAAACCACCGATCTTTGTGTTGAAGCGTTTCCGGTTTTTCCTATTGCCATTTGAAAACAAAATCGATATGGGGCCAGTATGTCCTAAATTAATACATGCCATAGACAACAACGACATCTATCGCACGTCGTGATCATGGTGCACGACTTGAGTTGTGACGCGCTTGGTCTCGCTTCTTCACAAAGTGCTCAGCCAGCCAGCAAAACGGAGGGATGAACAGAGGAATCTAGATACCCAAAGGAACTCATCACATGATTACAACGAAATCTAACAACAGTTTCGCAATACAATTTCATTTAACACAACAATATTAGTTTAACATAAGAACTAGACAACTAGTTCCTTAACCAGTCACAAGTAAATCAGCTAGCAGGTGAAGAACACATGGAGAAATGCCAACGCAGACACGAATAGACTACAGAGCAACATGTGAAATCCAACCATAAGGGCCTCAACTCCTTTCGCAGATCAACCAAGAATGTCTCGCATTTGAACCAGACAATCAGAAAGAGAGCATACGCTGCACCAAATCTAGACTAAAGACTTAATAATCAACTAGATATAATGTCACTGGTGGAGAAATCGTTTGTAGTGCCGGTTTGTAACCCCCCTTTAGTCCCGGTTGTCCAACCGGGACTACGAATCCGGGACTAAAGATAGCGATCTTTAGTCCCGGGTGAAATAACCGGGACTAAAGATCGATCTTTAGTCCCGGTTGGTAACACGAACCGGGACTAAAGATCGGTCAGCCTTTAGTCCCGGTTGGTGTTACCAACCGGGACTAAAGATCCATGTACCTTTTTTTTTATTTGCATTGCCCTGTTTGCTGCATGGTTGATTATATATATATATATATATATATATATATATATATATATATATATATATATATGCATTGCAATATATATATTATGGTTGTATATAGAATACATATATATGTATATGCGTATGTATATATATGTATAAATACATATATTACACACATATTTATAATTTAAAGCACTTAACATTTTATGTACATATATGTTACCAAAATATATATTACCACTAAAGTAAATGTACGTACATATGTAAATATGTATGTACATGCATGTATAGTACAATTCATTTGCTCGCTAGCTGTAGCTACGACTTCGACGCCTGCGTTATGTCAGAAGAGGAAGGACCGACGTTACGAATTGTCGATCCGTTATAGTAGAATTCACCATGGGGATTAAGGACTTCTTCGTTGATGAACCCCATCAGTTGTTCTTGAACAGCCGTGATAAAATCCTTGTGTGGGAGTTTTTCCCTCATGTGAATACGCTATCATTCGGAAAATAATGACATATCAATATATGAAATTAATAAACAACTTAACAAATCGATACGCAATGAAATTTTGAACGGTTTATGTATACGTACATCGAGCTCTCGTTTGGTGTATATTTGGTTTGATAGGCAGTGGGCATACTCGCATACGTAGTAGCCGCACAAGTTAGTTCCCTTGTCCTGCTTTGCGCACTACATGAGAAACGATGAGAGATTTAATATACTCTTTATATTAACTGTAACTAGAGATTCAATTCAATATAATTTTGGATCATGCATGTACTCACTGGAAAATGAAACCTCCGTCCAAGTTTTTCTTTCCAAGTCCCGCGGACCAATTGACGGAACCGATCCCAAGCCCTACATGTGCAGTTGCAAGCTATGATTAATTAAATATTACCCGAGATCAACATAATATCAACAGAGTCCCGCGACTGTGGAATAGATGGCATTATATTACCTGTCTATCATTTGGAAGACCTTGTCAAAAACCTTCTCCTCTTTATTCATTGAGTCGTACACAGTGACTCTGCCTGCCTCCAAGTCAAAAAAGAACAGGACCCAGTGGAATCTGGAATATGCGTGAGATGAGATAAATATCAGAATGCACATGTTATATGTATGGGAATGAAATTTGTTCGAACGACAATAAAAACTCACTCTGTGTTGTACGGCAATAGTATGAATGTCTTGAAATGCTGCTGTGTTAGGAGATGGACGAGATTGTCCTCTGTGTCTTTCTCGTAGTTGTCGAGCATTTCGGTGTTGATTTTGCGAGGGTCGATGAACCCAGTATTGTAAACCCCCCGCCGCCGGGCCCTTTGAATCTCCATTCTACAACAATGAAAGGAAATTATTATTGCTTACATATATGCCAGGAGCTAATTATTGAACGAAACAAATCGAACTCAAAGATACTTACAAAATCCATGCGCTCAGAAGAGAGACGTCGAGGGCGTCCCGATGGTACAGATCGAAGACATCCTTGAAATTGATCCATAGAACATCTTCTCCTTGCAAGAAGTCGGGGTTTCCGATCCTCGCTCCGAACATCTCTCTACCATTGGCGCTCATTTCCATGTACCGTTCATGGAATTTGTACATTTGTGTCGGTAGGGACTGCAGCTGCTCGGGCCTGACAAGCGGTTTACCGAGTTCAAACTTGTATGCCACTTCCGCCTTCGGGATTGGTGCGCCTCCAACCAACTGAGCCATGGTTAGACCGGTGTCTGAAATGAAATCCGTTATGCCAAAGTCTTCGCCGGTCACCAACGGCTCGACCACTTGGTGTGGTTGTTCTCCAAGCTGAGGACCTGGCTTGGACTTCTTGTAATAGGCTTTCCTGAGTGTTCGGTCATAGTCCGATAGCTTCAAGGCCTCCTTGTTTGCGGTGGACATTCCCTTGAAGAAATTCTTCACGCTCGGGTCAATAGGTATCTTCTTTTCAGGACTCCGAGGCTTGAGTTGCCTCTTCACTTCTCCTGCCACGTAAGCATTAAGCTCCTCTTGACTGCAATCGTACGGCGGCTCCTTGTTTTTGGTGGTCTCAACTTTGGCCTTCTTCGTTGCCCTTGTGCTGGCAGGAGGTGGAGCTTGGCGAGACCTTGTCTTGGGAGGTGCAGGCGGACACGGTGGAGGAGGAGGCGGAGGAGCCGGAGGAGATGGTGCAGGAGGAGGCGGAGGAGCCGGAGGAGATGGTGCAGGAGGAGGTGGCGAAGGAGCCGGAGGAGATGGTGCAGGAGGAGGCGGAGGAGCCGGAGGAGATGGTGCAGGAGGAGGTGGCGAAGGAGCCGGAGGAGATGGTGCAGGAGGAGGCGGAGGAGCCGGAGGAGATGGTGCACGAGACGCCGCTTGTCGCCCAGGGAGGATGATGTACCGCTTGCGCCATAGTATAATGGCGTGGCTTGTGTCTCGTAGATGCGTCTCACCGTCTCCTCCTGGGTAGTCCAACTCGAGGTCCTCGTACACGGCTTCCACCAGCTCAACTTCGACCCTCGAGTATCCTGCTGGAATTGGCCTGCAGTGGTAAGTCCCTGATATGTCTGTTGGGATGGCCATTCCTGACGCCACCTTCACGTGAGGAGAGGTTATCTATTAGTAATCAACCTAAGCAGCAAATTGCGGAACGTACGAGTCAAAAATCATGTATTATATCGAGCATACCTTGATTGATAAGTTCTTGAAGGGAATATGCAGCTCACATGGTGTCCGATGCGTGATCTCATCAACGGGGCAGGTGGTTTCGTCCCGGGTTTGCATAGCGTCCATGCTATGTGATACTACCTGCCCCGTTGAGGCGCAGCTGCTACGATTGCCTGATGGGCTAACCACTGGAGGAGGTATGTACGGCTGGGGATCGTGTGACCGATGTGCTGCCATGCGTTCATCCACCTTCCGGGCCACCTCCTCTTGCATGCTGAGCTCGTAGCTCGATATCCTGTACTCGAGATCTGCAATCTTCGCCTCGGTATCTCTCTTGCTCCTCATCCGACTCCTGTACGTGTGGATGTCATCCTTGAATCCAATCTTCCAAGGAATCACCCCTTTCCCTCGTGTTCGTCCTGGATGCTCTGGAGTCTGCAGGGCGAGTGACAGCTCGTCCTTCTCTCTGTCGGGTCGGAACGTGCCCTGAGAAGAGGCTTCCACTGCGTCCGTTAGTCGACTCGCAGCCTCGCGTATCTGATCGCTGAAGACCAAGGAGCCATCACCTGGGTTGAGCGTTCCACCATGAGCATAGAACCAGAACTTCGATCGATCAGGCCATTTAGCGGTGGCCGGTTCGATACCCCTCTCAAGCAAGCTTGCCTCCATCTCCTCCCACTTCGGCATCGCGACGCTATAGCCGCCTGACCCCAAGTGGTGATGGTACTTCTTCTTGGCGGCATTTTCTTTGTTTCTTTCCATCATCGCCTGCCCTTGTTGACCTATCTTGTAAGCAACGAACTCCTCCCAGTGATCCCTTAGCTTCGGGAATACGTCGAAGTTCGGTGTCTGCCCCTTCAGGATGTATTTCCGGTATAGGTCTCCCTTGAAGGTCTGGAACTGTTCTGCCATTTTCTTAAGAGTCCAGTGTTTCACTATGTTCTCTGTACCCGCAGGGAGCGTGAACGTCTCGAGCATTGTGGTCCACAGCATCTCTTTCTCTGATTCCGGGACAAAGCTGTCATTATCCCCGCGTGCCCTTGTTCTGCGCCAGTACACCATGCTGACAGGCACGTTATCCCTCACAACCCAACCACTGTGGCGTACAAAATTCTTGGCTGCTTCCGCCGGGGCAGTAGGTCGGCCGTCTGCGTCCACCTCAGTTATGATGTGCCGACCCTCTATCTTCTTCGCGGCACCTCGTTGTCCGCGTGCCCTCTTCTGTCCAGCGGAGGGATGACTTCCACTAGCCTCCTCCTCATCGTTCCCCTCCGAAACCCTCTCCACGTTCCCCTCCACGTTCAAGTACTGGTTTGGATCCTCGTTCCCCTCTTCTTCGTTCCAGTACTGGCTACTTCCCTCTGCAATTGTATCATACAATATCTGTTCCTCGTCGCGATCAGCCATCTGTGCATTACAATAATATATGTTAGGTCTGTAGGATGTATTTGCTATCCGTAATAATCTCATATTAAATCGCTACTAATCTTATATTAAAATTGTAATAATCATATGTATATGCTAAGTATAACAATCTCCTCACTAACTCGTATATTAAACCTCTAATAATTTTATATCAAATCTCTAACTATCTGTAACACTCAAATATGCTAAGTCTAAGTGTCGTGTATTTGTACGGTAGATAATCATATATGCTAAGTCTAATTAAGTTTCGTATATTACATCTGTAATAATCTTATATTAAATCTCTAACAATCAAATATGTTTCGAATATTAAAACTCTAATAATCTTATATTAAATCTCTAACACTCACATATGCTAAGTCTAATTAAGTTTCATATATTAAACCTCTAATAATTTTATATTAAAACTGTAACTATCTCTAACACTCAAATATGCTAAATCTAATAATCTAATAATCTCTAACACTCACATATGCTAACTCTAATAATCTAATAATCTTATATTAGAATTCTAACAATCTTATATTATATCTCAAACAATCACATCTTTACATCACTTGCCTGCGCGAATTCCTTCGAGGGCTAGCTACCACTTCGGCTTGACGGACGACGACGACGACGTCTTCTCTGCAACATCCAAAAAAAATGTATTAGTCTAATCGCAAAGGAACATATAATGTATTGTTTAACTTTGTATTGCTAATAACCTTTTAAATACTCCATGTTGTTTATTCCTTACTTAAATACTTAGGGGTTTTCATTATACTGTAAGTATGTCTTTTTATTTTATAACATTGAAGTGCACAACTCTATGGTTCTACTGAATTTGGGTTTACTCAAAAAAGATCTAAGATGAATTTTATATAAACTTCTAAAGTTCAGCTTATGTAAAACTAGTCATTTTAAAGGTAATAGTTTTAGAGGCATTTGATGTATAGTAGGTATACTATTTCATTTTGCTTTATAGGAGAACATAAGTTGGTGGATCTGTAGAAACTGAGTTTGCTCCAAAATGAGTTGAAATGAATTTTGTACGCATTTTATAAGTTTGTGCATGCTTTATGTGTGATTTAACTTGGATAAATTTTAGAAGCTAAATTTGTACTGTGAGTGCAAGTTTTTATTACATAACATCAAAGTACCCAACTTGGTGAGTTCACAGAAATTTGAATCATCTTAAAATGAGCTATATTTAATTTTATATGGATTTTACAAGTTTTAGTTTGTGTTCTTTTATAATTTCGAGTTCGTTCGCGTTCGTTCGCTCGTTCGCGTTCGTTCGCTCGTTCGTTCGCTCGTTCGCTCGTTCGCGTTCGTTCGCTCGCTCGTTCGCTCGTTCGTTCGCTCGTTCGTTCGTTCGCTCGCTCGTTCGCTCGTTCGTTCGTTCGCTCGCTCGTTCGTTCGCTCGTTCGCGTTCGTTCGCTCGTTCGTTCGCTCGTTCGTTCGTTCGCTCGTTCGTTCGCTCGTTCGCTCGTTCGTCGTTCGAGGGCGGGGGGGGGGGAGAAGGCGGAGAATTAGGGGGCAGGTTAGTGCGGGGGAGGGGGGAGGAGGAGGGGGAGGGGCGGTAAGTGGGCGGCCGGGAGGGCGGGCTGGTGGGGGGGAGGCTCGTGGGGGGGGGGAGGCGAGGCGGGGGGGGTGAACGTGGGGGCGGGCGGCGGAAGATTAGGAGGGGGGGGGCGTGGGGGCGTGGCGCGGCGGCGGCAACGTGCCGGCGCGGCGGCACGATGGCGGCGTGGGGGCGCCGTGGGGGCGGCGGCGGCGGCGTGGGGGCGGCGGCATCGTGGCGGCGGCGGTGTCGTGGGGGCGCGGCGGCGGCGTGGGGGCGTGGGGGCGGCGGCGGCATCGTGGCGGCGGCGGCGTCGTGGGGGCGCGGCGGCGGCGTGGGGGCGTCGTGGGTCGGAGTTCGTCGGCGTCATCGGCGTGAGAGAGAGAGAGGGCGTCATCGGCGTAAGAGAGAGAGGGCGTCATCGGCGTCGTCGGCGTCGTCGGCGTTTCTTGGCGTCGTCGGCGAAACAGAGAGAGAGACGAGGGTACATCGAGAGAGAGAGAGAGGCCGGGGGCTCTCACCCAAGAGACGGTGCGGCGGCGTCTGCGGCGGAGGCGGCGAGGACCGCCAGGCGACGGTGAGAGACGACGGCGGCGTCGGCGCGGGTTGCCCTAGGCAGTGGCGGCGAAGGACCGATGCTCGATCTCGATGAAAACGTCTAAGTGTTGGTGGAGAAGACGAGGGCGCACCGGGAATATATATACCCCCGGATCTTTACTCCCGGTTCGTGAGAAGAACCGGGAGTAAAGATATCTTTACTCCCGGTTCGTAACACCAACCGGGATTAAAGATGTCATCGTTAATCCCGGTTGGTGTTACGAACCGGGAGTAAAGATATCTTTACTCCCGGTTCTTCTCACGAACCGAGAGTAAAGATATTTTCCCGCTATTTCCAAATTTTTTTTTATACCCGGTTAGGGTTAAGAACCGGGACTAAAGTTAATAGCACTGAATATTGAATTTCGTTGCATATATGTTTCTAAAATATAAATAATGCATTATAAATTCTAATTAACATGTGTAAATCCAACATGCATGAATTAAAGCTTTTAAAAATTCTAATAATCGTATATAATTAGCATATGCATGATATTAAATTGTTAAAAATTGTAACTAGCATATGTAAATCCCACATGCATGATTTAAACCTTTTAAAAATGCTAATAATCGTATATAATTAATGTGATGCATGTTTTAAATTCTAATTAAATGCTAATAACCTTTTAAATGCTAAACCTTTTAAAAATGCTAATAACCTTTTAAAAATGCTTAATTCTAATTAAATGCTAATAACCTTTTAAATGCTAGTAACCTTTTATATTCTAATTAAACCTTTTAAAAATGCTAATAATCGTATATAATTAGTGTGATGCATGTTTTAAATTCTAATATATGTTTTAAATGCTAATAACCTTTTAAATTCTAATTAACATGTGTAAATCCCACATGCATGTTTTAAACCTTTTAAAAATGCTAATAATCGTATATAATTAGCATATGCATGATATTAAATTGTTAAAAATTGTAACTAGCATCTGTGAATCCGACATGCATGATTCAAAACTTTTAAAAATTATAATAGTCGTATATAATTAGCATATGCATGATATTAAATTGTTAAAAATTGTAATTAATCATATATAACTAGCATATTCAATACATCCAAAATAGTTTACAACAATTACGGCAACACTTCGGCGGTGACGGTTGTCCGCACGTACTTTCTCCTCACGATTGTTCCTTCCTTGTGATCGCTACGTGAGTAAGGGGTGTCTTCGTTTGATAGGAGGATGCTAGGGTCAACCGTCACCGTGAAAGGGGGTTGCCCATCTAACTGATCGTAATCCTCGTCAGTCTTGTCCTCTACTCCGACGATTTTTCTTTTGCCTGGGAGAACAACATGGCGCTTCGGCTCGTCAGGCCCTTTGCCCTTCTTTCCTTTGCTAGACATATCCTTCACATAAAAAACTTGCGTTACATCATTGGCAAGGACGAAAGGTTCGTCCGAGTATCCAACCTTGTTAAGGTCAACCGTTGTCATCCCACTGTCATCAGTCGTTACGCCTCCACCAGTCAACCTAACCCATTGGCACCGGAACAGAGGGACCTTGAGAGGTCCATAGTCAAGTTCCCATATCTCCTCGATGGCACCGTAATATGTGCCAGTTGTACCATCGTGTCCCATGGCATCGATACGAACAGCACTGTTCTGGTTCGTGCTCTTCATGTCTTGGGCTCTTGTGTAGAATGTGTACCCATTGATCTCATATCCCTGGAATGTCGCGATCGAGCCAGATGGACCCCTCGCCAGGAAGGCCAGTTGCTGGTTAATCGTCTCGTTACCCATGAGATGTTGTCGCAGCCATGCGGGGAAAGTATCAATGTGATGCCGTGTAATCCATGCATCGGACTTACCGATGTTTCTGGCGCGAACTAGAGCCAAGTGCTCCTCGATGTAAGGAGCCACCAATGAAGATTGTTGTAAAACCGTGAAATGGGCTCCACGGAATAAATTGTTGTCTACCGTCATTATAGCTTTCCTCCCGAGAGTCCCCTTTCCCCGTAGTCTCCCTTCATGGCGTGATTCAGGTACCCCGATTGGGCGAAGGTCTTCAATAAATTCAACGCAGAATTCAATGACCTCCTCTGTTCCATACCCCTTGGCGATGCTTGCCTCTGGACGAGCACGGTTACGAACATACTTCTTCAGAACGCCCATGTACCTCTCGAAAGGAAACATACTGTGTAGGAACACAGGCCCGAGAATACCGATCTCTTTGACAAGGTGACAAAGCAGATGCGTCATTATATTGAAAAATGAAGGTGGAAATATCAACTCAAAGCTGACAAG
The DNA here is from genome assembly GCA_000338895.3 of Oryza meridionalis. NCBI lineage: Eukaryota > Viridiplantae > Streptophyta > Magnoliopsida > Poales > Poaceae > Oryza > Oryza meridionalis. Next base: position 12,401,179 of record CM002527.2, on the reverse strand, counting down.
ACATTGCACCACATCATTCTGAAGGGCTTCTAACCTATCCGGATCGATGACCTTCTGCGAAATTGCGTTCATGAAAGAACATAGCTTTGTTATTGTTGCCCGGACATTGTCTGGGAGGATACCCCTTATTATAACTGGTAGCAGCTGTGTCATCAACACGTGACAGTCATGAGACTTTAGGTTTGTGAACTTCTTCTCCTTCGTGCTTATTATTCGCTTTATATTCGTGGAGTATCCAGACGGTACCTTGATGCTCTCCAAGCATTGAAACATACTTTCCTTCTCTGCCTTGCTAAGAGTGTAGCTGGCTGGACTCAAGTAATGGCTGCCTTTCTCCTTTGGTTCCGGGTGAAGGTCGCCGCGTTGTTCCATATGCTTCAGATCATTACGCGCTTCCAGTGTATCTTTCGGCTTTCCATATACACCTAGGAAGCCAAGAAGGTTTACGCAAAGGTTCTTAGCGAGGTGCATCACGTCGATTGCGTGGCGGACGTCCAAGAATTCCCAATAGGGTAACTCCCAAAATATGGAGTTTTTTTTCCACATCGCCGCATGACCATCTTCGCTCTCTATAGGTTGGCTGCCAGGCCCCTTTCCAAACACTACTTTAAGATCTTTAACCATAGCAAACACTGCGTTCCCGCTGCGATGTTTAGGCTTCGTACGGTGGTCCGCCGTATGTTCAAAGTGCTTGCCTTTCTTCCGTACCGGGTGGTTTGCTGCAAGGAATCGACGATGACCCATGTACACAACCTTCCTACAGTGCTTAAGATACGCACTTTCTGTTTCATCCATACAGTGAGTGCAAGCCTTGTACCCCTTGTTGGACTGCCCGGATAGGTTGCTAAGTGCAGGCCAATCGTTGATGGTTACGAACAGCAGCGCTCGTAGGTTAAACTCCTCCTGTTTGTCCTCGTCCCACACGGGGACACCTTCCTTCTTCCACAACAGTTTAAGATCTTCGACCAGTGGTCTTAGGAACACATCGATGTCGTTACCAGGTTGCTTGGGGCCTTGAATAATAATCGGCATCATTATGTACTTCCTCTTCATGCATAGCCAATGGGGGAGGTTGTAGATACACATCGTAACGGGCCAAGTGCTATGGCCGCTGCTCATCTCTCCAAAAGGATTCATGCCATCCGTACTTAAACCAAACCGTATGTTTCGTGCGTCCTTTCCAAAGTCTTTAAATTTTCTGTCGATGTTTCGCCACTGCGAACCATCTGCGGGGTGTCTCAGCATCCCGTCCTGTTGACGTTCTTCAGCGTGCCAACGCATCATTCTAGCATTCGCCTTGTTCCTGAACAAACGCCTTAGCCGTGGTATTATAGGGAAATACCACATCACCTTAGCAGGAATTCTCCTCTTCGTTAGCTGCCCGTCAACCTCACCTGGATCATCTCGTCTAATCTTGTATCGTAGTGCTTTACAAACAGGGCATGCTTCTAGGTTCTCGTACTCCTCACCGTGATATAGGATACAATCATTCGGACATGCGTGAATCTTCTGAACTTCCAGTCCTAGAGGGCAGACTATCTTCTTAGCCTCGTACGTTGTCTCGGGCAATTTGTTTCCCTCCGGAAGAATGTTCTTGACGAGTTTCAATAAATCGCCAAATGCCTTGTCACTAACACCATTTCTTGCCTTCCATTGCAGGAACTCCAGAGTGGTATCCAACTTTTTGTGCCCTTGCTCGCAACCTGGGTACAACGACGTTCTGTGGTCCTCTAACATCTTGTCCAATTTATGGGCCCCCTTTTCACTCTCGCAGTCCTCCTTGGCATCCTGCAACATCTGACCAAGATCATCTGCAACGTCGTTATAATCAGCATCTATGTCCTCCTCGCCCGTTTGATTTCGTTCAAATACAGCGTACTGAGCAAAGTCTGGAATATTGTCGTCTTCCACTTCATTTTCTTCCATTTCAACCCCTTGCTCTCCGTGGCATGTCCAACAATTATAGCTTGGCATGAACCCCGACTCAAACAAGTGGAAATGAATAGTCCTGGATGCAGAATACTCCTTCTGATTCTTACACTTATTGCATGGACAACAAATAAAACCCTTCTGCTTGTTAGCTTCGGCCACTCTCAAAAAATAATGCACGCCGTCAATAAACTCTTTGGACCGCCGGTCAGCGTACATCCATTGCCGATCCATCTACATGAAATGAAAAAAAAATCGTACACAAATAATCATTCGTACAATAATGACAGTCATACAATAATGGTAAAATAATCACAAACTCTTTCAACAGTCATACAATATCGACATATCATTATTCATACAAAAATTATAAAATATTCCACCAACTAATTCTTATTTATTATTTTTTAAGTTTTAAATTCTTTTCATTTTCAATTTAGTTTGTTTTCTTTTTTTTAAGATTAACTTTCACTATATTTTCCTACTCAACTATTTTATGAAACCTTATTTAGCAAATAAACAAAATTTCTATATATTCTTTCTTTTCCAACACAAATTCTCTCTCATCAACTTACAACAAAATTTTGGAGACAAAAAAGTGTGCGAAACATAGCTTCAAATGTAATATGACCAAAAAAAACATTGGAGGATGAAGTTGCTAACCTTTTAGGCACCTCCGATTTGTATATAATCACCAAAGTAAATTCACTATAAATTTTGGCATGACCTCCCCTCTTTTTTGAAGAAATTTTGAAGCTTGCTCGGGGAGGAGGAGGAAGAAGACATATATAAAGGGGTGGGACTTTAGTCCCGGTTGGTGTTGCCAACCGGTACTAAAGATCACCGGGATCTTTAGTCCCGGTTGGCAACACCAACCGGGACTAAAGTTACTATCTTTAGTCCCGGTTGGTAACACCAACCGGGACTAAAGATCCCGGGGGGGCCTGACAAGTCCTGACAGCAGTTGAACCGGGACTAAAGATGATCTTTAGTCCCGGTTGGTGTTACCAACCGGGACTAAAGATCAAATATGCCCGTTACCCTTTTTAACCGGGACTAAAGATGATCTTTAGTCCCGGTTGTTGTTGCAACCGGGACTATCGTGGAATTTGGCCGACCGACGAAAGATGGTTTCTCCACCAGTGTGTATACTTTGTGGATTATGTGGGCATGCATATGTTTCACAAACTCAACATGTAAGGCATCGAGATCAGTCAGCACTGGTGTTTCCCTTACCACTAGGCCTGCTTTTGCTATATGGTACCTCTCCTCCGACGAGTCAGGAGAACGAATGGGTGGACCCACAAACCGACTTATAGGTCAATTACCTAATTGGCCTATAAGTGGAGTTGCAGGTCAACTCACCTACAGCTATATGAACCATTGTAACCACAAATTAATGATGTTTAGAAAATATGTGGTAAAGTCTATACAGAAAACTTGAAATTAAGCTAACATTTTTAATTTTAGATTATTTATTTATTGCTTACAAAAACTGCAAAAACATGATCACACAATGACACAGATAGCGTAAAAACCAAGCTTCTATTGCGGTTATTATAATTGGATACATGCCATTAAAAATTTACCAGTTTTAAAATATGCCACTAGTATTGATGTATTTGAAAATATACCATTATAATTTCACACATATTCAAAAGATACCACTACTTACCCCTTGGATGCATTTCCCAAAAAATTGGACCAAACTGCCCCTTTTCCCCTCTTCTTCCTTCTTCCCTTTCTCCTTCCTCTCCTCCTTCTCAGCAGCGACGCGGCACGTCGGTGGTAGCAGTAGCGTCAGTGCGGCGCGTCGGCGGCGGCGGCTATGGTAGCAGCAGCAGCGCAGTGGCGGCGGCAGCGGCAACAGCAACAGCGCAGCGGCGGCGAGTGGCGGCTGCAGCAGGAGCGGCGCGGCGGCAGCGCGAGCAGCATCAGGAGTGGTGGGGACAGCGGCGGAGTGAGCGGCACGGTGGCGGAGCAAGCTGCAGCGTGCGGCGGCATGGATAGCAGCGGAGCGAGCGGCGTAGTGGAGAAGAGAGAGAGAGGGTAGAAGATCGGGAAGAGAGAGGTAGAAGATGAGGGCATTTTTGTCCAATCCATGCAAAATACGTGTCTCAGTGGCACCACTAAGATTAGAAACAAGTAGCAGTGGCATCGTTACAAATATACAAATTGTAATGGTATATTTTAAACTGGCAAAATTTTAGTGGCATGGATCTAATGAACCCTATATTTTTAGTTGAATGACCAGGGTGTGCTATAAATTAGGAGAAATAATTGTTGCAGGTTACCAAGAAGAGTGTGTTTTTTTTTGGGCATTTGCAAATTTGCCACCGGTTTTTTCAATATTGCAAGGATGCCACTCGAAGGACAGTTCTAGTGGCATTTTTGCAATTTTTTAGTGGCAGTTTTGCAATAACGATTCAAAATAGTGGTAAATTTGCAATTGCCCCTTTATTTTTCTGTTTATTATGGTGGAGAAGAGAAAAGAACCTTGTGAACGACAAGGAATTACATGTTAAAATATAGCCATTCGATCTATAAGTGGTTGCTAGGGCTATTTTAGTTGCTAGACTGGGCAGTAAAGCAGAGCAAGCGGCATACTTACGAGACTTTGAGTATAGGAGTTAACTAGTAGAACTACACAAAACCCAGGATGGAAATCACTTCAATTTCATAAACGATGGTATTATGTATATACCCAGGCAGCTAACCTATACCTACTCTTTGAACCGAAGCTGTCATTAGGCATTAATTCGCTGCGGCTGTTAGTAGCTCACTTTTGCCGATTAACATCTGTGGGGCTGAACGGAACCACCAGTGAATATGCTAGCCACACGCTGGAGATGGAGGGTTCAGTCACTAATTGCATACTCAAGATATGGATATTCCGGGCCAGACATGAGTTGATATGGATTAGAGGCAACTGGTAATTGACAACAGGAATGAGAGATGGATTAGAGGCAACTGGTAAACAATAGGAATGAGAGATGGATCATTTCTTTCTGTCTAGTTAATTAGTTACTACCTACTGTGATATATTAACTGCTAAAAATATGGATGACACATGAGACCATACTATACCCTAATCATACCTTAATCAATCTTATGTTAGTCATCTGATCATTTGCATGAGCCATACCCTGCCTCCCTCTTAATGGATGTCTATTCTTATTATGCCCATCGTAGGGTCTGCTAGTCCAAGTAGGTGGTTCCAAAATGTACCCTGATTAGCCTTACATTTGTCGATGACCGTCTATTAAACTAATAGATGTGTTAGTATTAATTATCTCTTTAACGAGATCTACATGGTTCTTCATTGATAGATATAAAACCTCCATAATCATAATAATGGATTATAAACCCCACATACCTCCATGGCACGTGATCTAGACAAGATTAATTCCTAATGTACGTAGAAATTCTTCTCTGCACGATACCTCATGAGTCATCACAGCTCTGACAGAACAGTAGCTTGAGGTATGTCACAACAGGACCCGACGTAGCGCACCAAGAGATTTTTCCAAGCTAGTTGAACCCCTAATGCATTCCATTCCGAGTTCATGAGACTCTCCACTTTTTGTGTTAGGCATTCTATGTCCTAAGCTTGTGTTGGGTGTTCCATCCATGGATGCTAAGCCAGTTGCGTGCGTAGCTTGGCACATTGACATTTATCCACCAATTATTTATCTAAAACCGACACATATAAAGTATTTTTCATCTTTTGTTAGTATAAAATTAAAATCTGGCACCTATAACCAGTCATAGGTATAAGCATCATATGAGTCCACAGGTGCCAGTACAGAACTAAGAACCGACACCTGTAACCAGTCATTGGTATGGGCACCTGTAACCAGTCATTGGTACCGGCACCTATAATAACATCGTTCATATATGTGTTTATTGCGTACATCAGTTGTGAATTGCTCGGCTTCCTTCATTGTGCAAGCAGGGAAGAAAGGCAGCCCTCTTTGATCCAATGGCTCCAATGTGTTGACGATGTGGCTTAATCTATTGGCTTCTTTAAAGGAGTTAATACTTATAATGGGTATATCATCTATATAGAAAGAAATGATTGATTAATTTACTGGCTTTTTAATAATACCTGTTTTATATTAGTGTTAAGGTACCAGTACCGCAAAATAAGGACGAGCCTCCTAATTGCTCATGAAAAACACACTATTTTAGCAGTGTAGAATTGCCTAGATTCCATTGACTTATGTTATTGGCTTCAATGCATACACCCAACAAGTACTATTGGCGCTACTAAATAGTTGGTAGGACCAGATTTGGCATCAACGAGCATAATTTGGCATCAACATATTCATCCTGCACGCAATACAAGCATAATTGGGAGTTTGCTAGCTAAACTATGGCCGAGTTTAGATACAAAGTTTTTCTTCAAACTTCTAACTTTTCCATCACATCAAAACTTTCCTACACATAAAACTTTCAACTTTTTCATCACATCATTTCAATTTCAATGAAACTTCCAATTTTATCGTGAACTAAACACACCCTATGAAACAACGACCGTAAGGTAGTTGAATAGTTGATTCTCATGGCATAGAACTTCTTCTCTTCACGATTCCTCATGAGTCATCACAACTGCGACAGATTCTGCCATGTATGGCTAGCCACAGTAGCTTGAGCTATGTAACAGCTGGACCGGAGGTAGCACCGAGAGATTTTTCCAACCTCGTTGAACCCCTAATGCCTTCCATTCCGAGTTCATGAGACTCTGTACCGTTTCACTATTTGTGCTAGGCATGCTATGTCCTAAGCTTGTGTTGGGTGTTCCATCTATGGCTGCCAAGCCAGTCGCGTGCGTGGCTTGGAACATTGATATTTATCCACCAATGGTTCCACTTTTGCGTTGCCGTGGAGTTAAGAGGAGGGGCCCGGCAGAAACATTTTAAAAGTAGTGTACCCTTGTGCTAAATTTCTCGTGGTTCATCTGAAATTTTGATCTTCTACTACTCCTGGACTCCTGCCAAGATATCTTCCCGTAAAAGCAAATTATGTGAATTTAGAAAAAAAATGTTTAAATTCCAAAATGTTTTTATTTCAAAATTTCATTATGTCATGCCCAAAAATGTTTTTTTATATCTCCATACAATAACTAGAATTTGGCAAAAAGTTATACAAATTATATTCTTTGTCAACCATAACTATTTTTTTAGGAAAAATTTGCTATGGGACACTCCAAAATCGTTTAATTGGCTGAGGGAGACCACAAGAACGTGTATTTGCTATAGGACATCGCATAAGTGAAATCAAAGTGTGTTTTGACTATATTCATATCACGAAACAATGTAGTATATGTGAAATTAAAGTGTGTTTTGATTATATTTTGATGATGAACAATTGGCTGGTATATTTTTTTTTATTAAAGCACAGTGAGGGAGGCCCCCACGGTATATGTTAGGCTTGTATATTATTGATTTTGATATTTTGAGATTATTGGCTGCTGCTGCTGCTGACTAGGTTAGCCCAGTCAAACCAGACAGTGGTGGCCGGTCAGAACATCATGGTTTGTGCAGTAAGACTGGCCAGCCCGACGGTCTGACTGGCCGGCTCTAAGTTGGTTTTGGTTTTGGGTTGTGTTATGCTCATGATTAGTTTATGTTTATGGTTTCTACACGATTTCTACATATGTAATAGTGTTATGTGCTAATGTTGAGTCAAGTCGGAGAGAATTTGTGCTTGGATATGGTTTCTTGTTGTTTGAATCATGTGTAGGTGTCTTGATGGCTCGGGAGAGCATTATCGGTGATGGATCAAGAGTCAACTTGGGAGAAGATGATGTCCGCATGATCACGATATCATATGGGATGCTTAGTCTAAAGAACCATGCACGTGGTTGATGTAGATTTTATGTGGCATATGATGGGAGATTGTGTGCGTATGGAATAAGGAGTCAAATTTGGAAGGAGTCCAGACTTAGGAAGAATGAAATTCAAATCGTAAAGTTAGGTTTGTGACAGCAGGCTGCCTACCTCGGATATAAATAGAGGGGCCGGGTTGAGTCCTCCCAGTATCGATTATGTGTGAGTGGAGTTTAGTCAAAAGTTAGCGTTTCGAGTTTGGTCAAATTTTCTAAGAGGACTATTGTTGTTGCACTTTGTAAACTTTCATCTACATAGAGAAATCGTTGATTTATGTTGGCTCGGGTATCGGTGACTACTGTCCGGTCAGACTAACGGGCTCATGGCGGTTTAACCGAAGGCAGCGAAGGGGGCTACAGGTATCAGCAGGGCAGTCAGACCGGAACATCATCACCGGTTAGACCGGAGATCTAACACCGGTCCGACCAACTTCCGTCAGATTTCGAGGGTAATTCTTAGTTCCGCAAAAAGTTCTCAGTTTTAGTGTTGGTACTATTCACCCCCGTGTAGGCTTAGTTCTTGTTATTTGATCCTACAGTTTACTCGTATTATATTTATCAATTTAGAAGATAGGCAGCGTGAATGCATTTCTTTGACTTCACTGTATTACAAACAAATTTCTCCTTGCTGATACTCAATGAACGAACAAAACAAAATCATTCTAAAAAAAACATATTTCTCTTTTTTTTACTATGTATAATTATTGAACATCCCTTGAACATATATAATCAATAAAAAAACGCACTAAGCATCTTTGGATCATACCTACTTTCTCCTGATTCTCAACAGGAACATTAGTAGAAGGTTTGTCATGTAATATAACTGATTCATGGAAGACAACATTTCTACTAATCACAACCTTTTTTGTTTCAGGACACCATAACTTATAGCCTTTCACACCAAATGGATAACCAAGAAAAATACACTTAATAGCTCTAGGCTCCAATTTACCATTATCAACATGAGCATAAGCAGTACAACCAAATACTTTTAAGTCTGAATAATTTGCTGGGAAACTAGACCATACCTCAATTGGAGTCTTCTTATCAATGGCATAACTGGGTGATCGATTGATAAGATAACAAGCAGTGGAAACAGCTTCCGCCCAAAACTGTTTAAGCAAACCTGCATTAGACAAAATACAACGGGCCTTTGATATAATTGTCCTGTTCATACGCTCAGCTACGCCGTTTTGTTGAGGTGTGTAGTGACGCACAATGCCTTCAGACTTGCAATATGATTTAAATATCTTAGAACATAACTCCATCCCATTGTCAGTACGAAGGATTTTCACCTTCCTTTTAGTTTGTCTTTCAACCATAGTTTTCCACTCTTTAAACACATCAAAAGCTTGATATTTGTGCTTCAAGAAATAAGGCCAAACTTTTCGCGAATAATCATCAACGATAGTCATCATGTAACGAGCACCTCCAAAAGATGTCTTACGAGCAGGCCCCCATAAATCAGAATGCACATAATCAAGAATACCTTCAGTAGTACGTGTAGATGTGTTGAACTTCACCCTCTTATGCTTGCCAAAGATGCAATGCTCACAAAATTTGAGCTTCCCGATGCTTTGTCCATCTAGCAATCCTCGCTTGCTCAATTCTGCCAAACCAATTTCACTCATATGCTCAAGACGCATATGCCAAAGATTAGTAGCATCGGAATTAGATAATGAATCAGAAATTGCTGCAACATTACCTAATATAGTTGTACCTCGCAGATGGTACAGGTTGGCAGATTTAATATCAGCTTTCATCACAACAAGAGAGCCTTTAGTTACCTTCAAAATTCCGTGTCCACCGGAATATTTGTACACTTTGCGATCAAGAGTACATAAAGAGATAAAGACTTCTCTTCAAATTTGGAATATGCCGCATATCTGACAATGTTCTGATACAACCATCAAACATCTTGATCTGAATTGTTCCAATACTTGCAACCTCGCATGGTGTATCATCACCCATCAAAACAGTACCACCTTGCACAGCCATAGGTGGCAAACCAATCCCTATTCGGGCACATGTGATAGGTGCATGCAGTATCAAGAATCTACTGGTCACTAGTTTGTGCACAACCAGCATAAGCAATAAGCAATTCTGCATCAGACTTCTCATCAGTAACAACTGCGGCTTTACCTTCCTCCTCTTTCTTACCTTTTGGTGCATATTTTCCGGTTCTCTTGTCTTTATCCTGTAGCTTCCAACACTCAGAGATATCATGTCCATCTCTCTTGCAGTATTTGCATGACTTATACCTGCCTCTGGACTTTGATCTCCCACCGTAGCTACTTGAACTTTTATCTCTTGATTTGCTGTTTGTGTTCTTGTCCTGTTGCCTGCCTCGAACAACCAAGTCTTCTGCTTGTGAATTTGAACCTTCAGAGGGTATCATCTTTTTTATCTTTTCTTTGGCATGCAAAGCATCATAAACTTCTTTCAAAGTTAGAGTATCACGACTATAAAGAATAAACTTCTTTCAAAGCTAGGCAATGAACACAATAAAATAAGTCCTAAATCCTCTTCATCATACTTTACTTCCATAGACTCAAGGTCAGCAACAATTTCCTTGAAAGCGGAGAGATGGTCCATGACAGACCCATCATCTTGTAACTTGTGCAAAAATAACTTTTGCTTCAGGTGCATCTTACTGGTCAGATCCTTAGTCATGCATATCTGTTCCACTTCAACCACAGCCCAGCGGCTGTCTCCTCCTTAAACACCTCCTGCAAAATATTATTAGATAGATGAAGATGAATATATGACATAGCCTTACGATCCCTTTTCTTCTCATCGTTGGACCAATCCTGTGTCCTCTTGTCAAATCCAGAAAGCGCATCATCGAGGTCTTGCTGTGCAAGAACGGCTCGCATCTTCACTTGCCAAAGTGAAAATCTTGTGTCTCGGTCCAAGAGCGGTAGATCATACTTCAAACTAGCCATGGGAATTAATCCTGAATTTGCTAGAAAGAAATTAGGGTAAACCTAGCAAAAACGCGAAACCTGGTACACTTCTCGTGTGCACGTAGCGTAGATCTGAAACTTCCTGGTACACAAGCTTGTGTGCGCGTAGCAATACCACGTGAATAGAAAATCACGTGAACAGGAACCTGATCGCTTTCCTCGTTGACTTCCTTTTCAGCCTCGGGAACCGTGCGATTTAGTGGATGTATTGACGCCGGCTGCTACTCCTGGACGTGCGCGTAGACGGCTTGCTGCTGCTGCTTGCCAATCTCCTGACGCGTGCGCCGTTTCCTAGACGTGGGCTGCTGCTGCCCTAATTTTGCGCGGGGTAGGGATGACGCCGATCAGATCGATCCGGTGAGTCGACGAACCGGCGGCGGCTGCGTGACGTGTAGATCGATCTCCAAAGCTCTGATACCACTTATTATGAAAATAGATGCACAATGGAGACACGAATTTTACGTGGAAAACCCTTGCGGGAAAAAACCACGGGCGCCGACCGGCAATGATCACTATAGAGGAGATGATTACAAACGTAGGGGAATCACAATGGGAACGTCACCCCTTCTCGTACGGCTTATAAGAGTATATATAGGGGATAAAAGAAAGACACCTAATAGGACTCCTACTAGGAAACTAATCCGAATATATTATGGGCCCAAAATTCGGATCACATATTTAACACATTCGAACAAAGATGATCTTTTGATCCAATGGCTCTAATGTGTTGATGACGTGGCTTAACCTGTTAGCATTTTTTAGGAGTTAATATACCGAAATAAATAATTGATTACTAGAGGTACTGGTATTCCGACTTCCGAGTGCCAAACATGTATCAACCCAGACCCACCTCACTCTACGTCCCGTCATCCTGCTCCCACCGTTATCGGAGTAAACGATTTACTTCGATAAAAACAACTTCCCTGCTTTCGATCCCACCCCACGTCCGTCATCCCACTCCTATTATTATCGGAGTAAACGATTTTCTTCGATAAAAATAACTTTTCTACTTCCAGTATATATATTCTTTGTTTTCCGTACTCAACCAACCGGTCTCGCCCCACTTCATTCTTTCCTTTTTTTTTCCAAATATGAATCAATCCACCATCGCAGCCTAGAAATCGGTGACGCGCCATGGAGGAGGATGATGGCACCGTGGCGGTTGACACCGATGGCTAGCGGTTGAATCGAAGGCTCTACTTCGGACCTCGCGGCAAGACGTCGGGCAACACCTTAACCAGCAAAGAGGTGTTCACTTGGGCTAAGAGCAACAACCGTCGGCTGCTCCATGTCAGTGGCATTGACAGAAGAAGCAAGTAAGCAAATGATAGTCCTATTTGCATCTATATACTCTCCTTCACCTTCATGCATGCAACCCCAATTTCTTTTTGCAAATCAAATTAATGTGCAATCTCGAATATTACCTGATCAGAATTGATGGGCTACAAAAGTCCTACAGTTGTAGATCGTGCTCCATGTGGCTGGCTGCAGAGGATAGGGTGGAGTCCGCCGATCATTGAGGTTGTTTGCTATTTTTCTTTTGCTCGTCGTCTCTATGACATGAACAAGAATGTTTTTGCATATTTTTGTGCTTGCTAGATGATGGATGGTTGCTACTGTGTAACGCCGAGCTCATCTCTATACCACAACACTACATCCTTCCATGATTCCATCGTCGACTAACGCTCGCCACCCGGTTGTCCTCTCCACTACGAGTCACAAGACACAGACTAGCCTCTCCATCCATATAGCAAGATCTAACAAAGCTACCAGGATCTCAGCTTCACGATGGATTTTTGGCTGAATCATTTTTTCTTTTCTAGTTTGATTCACCTATGAGTAATTTTATCACTCGTGTGTGATTGAGCCTATAAATTTTTTCATTTGTACTGCTATTTTGTGATACAAATTAATAATTCTCTTATATTGTGTATTGAACACATCAGTTAACATAATACTACATGGTGGCTACGAGATCATGGGCTATATCGAGAGTAATGTGGTAATTGTTTTACTCACAGAGCACAAACTCTAGAAAATATTTATAACTTGTAAAAGAATTACTAGCATTGTAAGCTAGTAGTAATTCTTTTACGACCATCTATAAATAGTGCCATACGATGTGGGGGCATTTATGCAAGTAAATTTGTTACATTTGAAGGATACATTCGTGCGAGTAAATTTGTTACTTTTGAATGAGTAGATCTGAGAAGCTGGGAGTAAACGGAAAACTTCACAGAGTAAATTCGTTACTTTTAAAACATAGGAATACACTAAAAAATAAGAAAACGTGAAAAGAAAAGAACTACATGATAAATACTTTACTAAAACAAAAAAATAGAAAAACTCGAGAGAAGAAATGAAAAACGGAAAAATCTAGCTGGTTGATTTTTTACCAGGCCGTTTGATGAAGCGCGGGTGAGATGGAAAAGAGAAAAAAAAGAAACACAAAAGGTGGGGTTGTAAAAAAAAAGACCAAGAAAATGTGGGATACGAAGGAAAGGTGGAGTGGTAAAAAAGGGAAAACCGGAAGAAGAGAGCTTTGTGTGGAGCTTGAACTAATATTCAGTGCACAGTGCCGTATTTGCGCCACCGTTAATTGATCTACTGGCTTTTTAATAATACCGTGTTGAGCTACCATTACCACAAATTAGGATGAGCATCGTTAGGCTAATTACTCATGAAAAACACACTATTTCAGCAGGGTAGAATTGCCTTGGTTCTATTGACTTCTGTTAATTTTGGCTTCAATGCAGACACCCAACAAATAGTTGGTAGGACATGATTTGGCATCAACGTGCCTTCTGCCAGACTTGGTCAGCTATATATGCGCCGAGAACTTGTTCACCATGCACCTGATGCTAGTATAATAAATAGTTTGCTAGCCAAACTACGAAACAACCACCGGCATTGCGAGGTGAATATATATATATACTCAGGATTGGAGGCATATACGGGAGTCGATCCGCATGGCGTCAGATCGTTACTCTATGCCCGTTGATGCAGAGGCGGGCTTTCCTCCTGGAACTATGAGAGCCGCAAGCAATGCAGGCCACAATTTAGTGGGGAATATGTTGCAGCGTGCATGGATGCATACCGAGTAATCTCCTGGAGATTGGAGATGAATCGCAAGCACTCTCGTATCTCTACGAGTGAAAAGTGAAACTTGATAAGGTTCTACAATAAGCCACGTCACTCAGTCAATAATAGCCATTGGATATAGCTGGAGTCTATAGGATCGAATCACAATAACTAAGCTAACCAGAGTGGGTGAATGGTTGGTATACCCAAAAACCGAAAACTTTTAGCGGAAATAAAAATTACCCTCGAATTCAACGGAAGTCGGTCTGGCCATAGTGAATGTGCCGGTCTGACCGCCTGATGACTGTCGGTCTGACCGATGTAGATCGATCGGTCGAACCGCCGAGATCGCCTGCTGCCGACTCCTGTCGCTGCCGGTCAGACCGCCGTGTGCCGGTCGGTCGGACCGCCGAAACCCGGTGAAACACAAATCGAAGAACTCTTAAAGTAGATGACAATTTTATTGATTCTCTCTGTGTTTACAAAGTGCACCAACAACACTCCTTACAAAATTTTGACTAAACTCGAAACCCTAACTCAAAACTCAACTCAATTGCTCTCAAAAGCGATACCGGGAAGCCTCACTCTCCACCTCTATTTATACCCGAGGTAGGCAGCCTAAAGCTACGAACCAAACTCATACTAGGAGTCCTAAACACCCTAGGAAAACCTCTAGTACAAGACACAAACTTTACATAACCAATCATACTAAATTTGGACTCCTTCCAAATTTGACTCCGTATCCCATATGCACAATATACCTCTATCGTATGCCACATGGAATCTCCATCAACTACGTGCATCAACTCTAGCCTAAGTATCGCGCATGATCTCTGACCACCACGGATGTCGTCTTATCCCCAAGCCGACTCCCGGTCCATCACCGCAAATACTCTCCCGAGGCATCGAGTCACCTACACATGAAATAAACAAAGAAACGATATTCCGAGAGCAAGCTATCTGCAACTTGACTCATTAGTAGCAAACAACAGTATTACATAGGTACAGTATCCATCTAGAAGCCATAATCATAAAATAATCATGGATATCCAAACATACAACCCGAAACCGAAACCGACACAGCGTCGGTCGGTCAGACCGCGGGCTGGCCGGTCTGACCGTGCGTATACCGCCGGTCTGACCGGCACACAGTGCCCGGTCTGATCGGTCCACATAAAATAACAGAACCTGCATATTCACCTGTAAATCCAATCATCTCCAAAACCACTTCGTGAATAAATTCCAAATAACAGAACCAATAATCTCTAATGACAATTGTTCATCACAGAATAATAATCAAAAACACCTTTGATTTTACAATCTCCCCCTTGATGAACACATTGGCAAACCCATAAAAAATGTTTTGGTATTTGGAAAAATAAAAACAAAAGTAGTAAAAAGCACACTTTGTACAAATGTACACATCGTGCTAAAAAATCCAAAAGAAAACTTCTCCCCATTTTTAAAAGAAAGAAATTCCATCATGAACTAAAAACATGCTCTTCTCAACAACTCCAAAAATCTTCTTCCAAAACTCATCTCTTCTCCCCCTTTTGACAATGATTTCATCAAGCATAGGAATTATGTTCATTAATGTTTAACAGCTTAGCATACATATAGCATATCATGTCATGTGTTGCAATAAAAAGAAGATGAACCTATCTACAATATAACAAGCATGCATAAAAGGATAACCATGAATCAAACATTTTACAATTAAGCTTGAATCAACAATCAAAATTCATGATTTCATACGATTTATAATGCAACATCTTAACAAGCACATAGGTTGAAGAATAAACACTAAACACATATACCTATTGCATTTATTACTCTTTCTCAAATTAGCTTTTGCACAAAACAACCAAGAGAAATTTTTAACTATTTGTTTTCTTGAGCCTTTTTGCTCATATTTTTCTCTTTTATTCTGGGTACGTCCCTGTCGTCAAGACTGTTTCCAGGGATTCGGCACCCATTATTTTGCTCACATCGAATACGTCCTTGTCGTCAAGACTGTTTCCAAGGATTCGGTATTCATTTTTTTTCATATTTTTATTCTCTTTTTCACAATGAGCAATTAAAGCTATTTGAGCAATAACAATTCAATAAAGCATATATATAAAGCATTTATAGATCATACCATATGCTAGCATCAACATTGCATATTTGCTTAATTCAAGTATAGAATTTAAGTGTCATGCATCATCTCCCTTAAAAGCAAAATCTAAATCTCATGGAAAGACTAGAATACATGCAAGCTATGCGAGACAAATAAACCTTCAAAGTATTGCTAGCATGCACAAGAAAATACCACATGTATAAACAAAGCTCTCTTTTTCTCAATTTTTCTCATTGTCATATTATTGCTTGATAAAACCATGAGGTACAAACTCCCCCTTAAACCATGCCAAAAGGATGAATTATGCCCAATTCACCACGAAGAAAAGCAAATCGATTAGAATCCAAAGGTTTAGTGAAAATATCAGCAAGTTGCAACTTTGTGTCTAAAAACTGCAATTCAACATCTACTTTCTCAACATAATCTATCAAAAAGTGAAAGCAAATATCAATGTGCTTTGTGCGTGAGTGTTGAACAGGATTCTTAGCAATGTTAACAGCACTTGTATTATCACGAAAGAGAGGTACTTTCTAAAAAGTAAGACCATAATCTTTCAAAGTAGATAAAAGCCAAAGAATCTGTGAACAACATCTAGCAGCAGCAACATATTCAGATTCAGCAGTTGATTGAGCAACACTAAATTGTTTCCTAGAAGACCATGCAATTAATGATGTACCAAGAAAATGACATGTTCCACTAGTACTTTTCCTATCAATTCTACAACCACCAAAATCAACATCGGAATATCCACTTAAGTATATAGAAGATGAAGTAGAATACCAAATTCCAAACTCAAGTGTATGATTCAAATACCTCATTATTCGCTTGACCGCTTGACGATGTGAAGCACGAGGAGAAGCTTGAAAACATGCACACAAACACACAGCAAATTGTATGTCTAGCCTAGAAGCAGTTAGATATAACAAAGATCCAATCATACATTTATACTCCTTTTGATCAACAGTTTCACCATCTTCATCAGGATCCAACACAGCTGTAGAACCAATTGGTGTTGAAATTGGCTTGCAATTCTCCATCTTGAACCGTCTCAAAAGATCCTTCGTGTACTTCGTTTGATGCACAAAAGTATCTTGAGGTGTTTGCTTAATTTGCAATCCCAAATAGTACGATAACTCACCCATCATGCTCATCTCAAATTCCCTGCGCATAGTCTCAGCAAACTCCACAACCAAAGCGTGAGTCGAACAACCAAAGATGATATCATCCACATAAATCTGAACGAAAAGTTGATTATCACCATGCTTAAGAACAAAAAGCGTTTTGTCAACCTTTCCCATTGTAAAACCTTTTGCAAGCAAAAAGTTTTTAAGCCTATCATACCATGCTCTAGGTGCTTGTTTCAAACCATACAAATCTTTAGACAATTTAAAAACATGATTGGGAAAATCAGGATTTTCAAAACCTGGTGGTTGTTTGACATAAACTTCCTCTTATATAAAACCATTTAGAAAAGCACTTTTCACATCCATTTGATACAATTTAAAACCTTTTGAAGCACAAAAGCCAACAAAAGTCTAATTGCCTCAATTCTAGCAATAGGAGCAAAAGTTTCATCAAAATCCAAACCCTCTACTTAAGTAAAACCTTGAGCAACAAGTCTATCTTTATTTCTCACAATCAAACCATCCTCATTTTGTTTATTTTGAAAACCCACTTGGTTCCAATAATATTATGTCCAGAAGGTGGTTCAACTAAAGTCCAAACTTTGTTTATCTCAAAATTTTCAAGTTCTTCATGCATGGCGTTAATCCACGATTCATCAGTTAATGCATGTGACACATCTTTGGGTTCAAAAGAAGCAACAAATGCAGAATTTGCACAAACATCATTAGTAGTTACCTTAGACCTTGTAGTCCGCTCACCTATATTACCAATGATTAGTTCCGGCGGATGTCATCGTTGAATGTGCAAAGGAGTAGCGACTTCTGAAGTTGATCCATGTTCTGTATTAGTACTGGTTGAAGTTGTAATCTCTGGAGGACCATCTCGATCAGCATCACCAGTACCCGAACCCAACGAGCCTGGCCGGTCTGACCGCACCTCCTGAGGCGGTCTGACCGGAGGTGTGCCGGCGGTCTGACCACCCTGGCGTCCGGTCTGACCGCTCGAGCCAACCTCATCGTCGTCGTTGTCGTCGCTCTCTTCTTAAAAAATGCGTCCATCCTCCCCCTGAACCTGTGACAGTGTACCTGCAATATCGGGTCTAGTACCTGGACTAGCCTCATCAAAAGAAACTTCGCAAGTCTCAATGATTTTGTTAGTCTCCAAAATAAGTACACGATAGCCACGAGTATGTGCGGGGTAACCAAGAAACAATCCATCGGTAGAACGTGCCTCAAACTTATCCAAATTTCCAGATTTCAAGACAAAGCACTTGCAACCAAAAACACGCAAATGTGAAACTTTGGGTTGATGTCCAAATCGAAGTTCATAAGAAGTTTTTCCAAGTTTAGATCTCAAGAAAACCCAATTTGAAATATAACATGCAGTGTTAATTGCCTCAGCCCAAAATTTTCTAGGAGCTTTATACTCATCCAACATCGTTCTAGCCATCTCAACCAAAACACGGTTTTTCCTTTCAACAACACCGTTTTGTTGAGGAACATGAGGAGAAGAAAATTCATGTTCAAGACCTCTTTTATTGCGAAATTGTTCAAAAGAAGCATTTTTAAACTCACCACCATTATCACTTCGAATTCTTTTCAAAGAACCAGGAAATTCAAGATCTAATCGAAGAAACAAATCATGAAAGTGTTGAAAAGCTTCGTCCTTAGTTACCATAAAGAAAACCCAAGAATATCGAGAAAAATCGTCAACAATAACCAACACATACCACTTTCCTCCAACAGATTTCACTCTAGCTGGACCAACAGTGTCCATATGTAATAGCTGTCCTGGTGCATCCGTCATCACAGAAACAATAGGAGCATGTGAAGAAGCAACCATCTCAGCATGATAACACGGTGTACAAACCAAATCAAGATCTTTCATAAGTTTAGGCAAACCACGAACAAGATCCAAACCACTTAACCTAGTGAGATGATCAAAACCAACATGTCCAAATCTACGATGCCAAAACATCACATCTTTATCAAACTTAGCAACCAAACATGTTATCACAGGTGAAACAGGATTATCAAAATCAGCTTTAAACACTCTTCCATAGCGAGAAATATTCAACACAGAATCACCACAAGAATCAAAAACTTTACTTCCAGTTTTCTTAAAGTGAACCTCAAAATCTTTATCAACAATTTATGAAACCGAAAGCAAATTGTACTTTAAGTCCTCAACCAAAGCTATATTCTTCAATTCCAAATTTTCATTTACCTTAACCAAACCTGTAGCGAGTACGACACTTGTAGAAGCATCACTAAAGATAATCGATTCAGTTTTGGATGCACTTTTAAGAGAGGAGAACTAATTTTTATCACCGGTCATGTGCCGCGAACAACCGAAATCCACAATCCACACGTTCTCCTTCCTTGCCACGAAAGCCTACACACAAGCAGAAGTAAAAAAGGTTCCTGTAAAAAGGGGATTATGGAGAGTGTTCACGTGACTTCTTCACATTGAAAATCCAATTGTGTTTTTTAAATTCTCCTGTCAGTTTTACACAAGCACCCCTACAAAAAAATTTTATTTTAGGGTCCTCTAAATAAATAATATTTCTACCTAAATTCTGGTCATTTTACGATAAAGATAGTAGTATTTACTTAGAAAACCATTAAAATTTTGTATTTTCAGATTTCAAAAGTAACTACTGATGCAAGTCAATAGGAAGAGTTACCAGTTGCTAGCTGGTGGAATCGATATCCGCGAAGCGGTGGGACTATTTACTGAATAAATATACAGTAAACTTGTACTTAGTACAATACATGCATAGTAAATTTGATATAATGACATGCACGTAGTAAATTCTCTAAATAAATTTGCTTTGACATAAGTATATATATATATATATATATAAGCTTTGTGATACATTTTACAAGTTTGACGTAATCATAGTTAATTATTGGAGAATGCTGCGCGCTGCGCGTCCGACGTCAGAAGAAAAAATCGGACGCCTCGGCACCCGCGCCTCCTGCTGCTCTAGTTTTAAAACGATTTTTCTCTTAAACTAATTATCCAATCTACGATCCAATCACATCGTTGTATTCGTTGCAATTAAATTTTTACGACAAGACCACATATGATTATATTTTGATAAAAAAATATTTTAGCTTCTATATTGATATTTTTTTGAATGTTGCATATGATCTCGTTTGATGTTTCAACCAGTAGTTTTACGATGTTTCAGTTAGTGTACTTGCGATGTTTCAATATGTACGGATCATGTTGCAGTGGATTTTGATATTATGGAACGCGCCGTTGCAACAAATCACCTACATATTTTGGAAACCCCCTATTAAGGGAATTTGGTTTATTTTTTGTTCCACAGAAAATGTTTCACCTATTGTACTCACAATGTTTCACTATGTACAAATCTAATGTTGCAGTGAACTGAAATATTTCATTGCAACAAAAAACACATATATCTTGGAAACCCCCTATCAAGGGAATTCGTTTTATTTTTTGTTCCACCGAAAAATGTTTCACCTAGTGTACTTATAATGTTTCACTATGTATGGATCAAATGTTGCAGTGAACTGAAACATTCTTTCTCTATTTGCTAAAACATTATTTCTATATAAGGTGAAACAACACCCGATTTAAACGAGTGAAACATTTTCGATCTATTTAGTGAAACAATTCCAATATACCTGGTGCAACATCGTGCAACATTTAAAAATAATTCAATAATAAGCTAAAAAAAATTTCGTCGGAATATATCTATGTGTGGTCTTGTTTTAAAGATTTAATTGCAACGAATTTAATGGTGCAATCGAATCGTGATTTGGATAAGTAATTTAAGAGAAAAATCAGTTTAAAGTAGTTTTTGCACGTAAATCGGACGCTGACGTCAGCGCCCAATTTTTCCCCAAACATCGGACGTTCGAGCCGTAGTTACCTCAATTATTTCCATTATAATAATTGTGGAGATTATGGGTACCCCATACCCACACGACATGGTTATCCGACTAGTTATTGAGGATAGCTTATATCTATAGAATATGTAACAGATCATAACTTGGCTATTACGTTTCCTTATATATTACGGAACTGCCTAAAGTCTTGGTTTGATAATATTGTAAAGTAGATTTAGGAAACCGATACCGTATTGGTTAAGCTTTCTATCTTATAATCTTGCCCCCTATCCTATATAAGGTGGGCAGGAGGCCCTCTAGGGGGCATATGACACACAACCAGATCGCCAGATTTATAATACACTCGGCGGATTCAAATCCCCAAACAGGAGTAGGGTATTACCTCTCATTGAGAGGCCCTGAACCTGTCTAAATCTTTTGTCTTCGCATCCATCCACTTTTAGGTCTAGTGTGCTACCCTTTTTTATTATTGCCGAATTCATGTTTCGACAGTTGGCGCGCCAAGTTGGGGATGCATCGAGTTTCCCGTCGACGAGTGCGATGGAATCAATTCTAAAATAGGCGTTGAGATTAATCTCAACGAATTCGATGACTCCAAACATCAACCGGTTTGTCGTTTCAATATATTATTATCAGATTGATTTCTAATCATGAATCGATCTTCTGTGAGATGCTTTGTTTGCGTGCATGCACTGGCGGCTGATGAGATCCATTGATCGCCTCCACATGGATGTATCACCGATGACTCGGCGCCTGAGGAGAGCTCCTGCGTCCCATCTTGCCCTGCGGCCTCCACGGGCAGATTTATGCATGGAGTATTGCCAGACGCACGGACGTGCAAATTAGCACGCGTGCATGTTGCATGCATGCATCGATATATATGCTGTGCTATAAATGCCGCTACTGATTAATCTGACTAATATATTGAGCTTTTATTTTGCATGCAACCATGGTTTGGTCTATCCTCCGGACTGCTTTTGCCTAGATCACTCGGTTGTCTCTGTACACGCGTACAGGCAGAGCGGTGCCTATATGGGACTAGACCAACAGGCTGACCAGCGAATTACACACCGATCAAACTATTCGGGGATCGGGTTAGCTGTTTCAATCTGCAGATTATTAAAATTAATCTTTGATTTTATTTTTTTCCCAGATTAATCTATTATCTGCGTATACTTTTTCTGTCGTCGGTTCGGCCGAGTCCTTTTGACCATGCAGTTGATGGCTCTACAAGTCCCGTACAGGGACGGCTGCTGAACAGATGGAGAAGCCATTGCAACCGAGCACATGCTTTAATGTTTATGGTCATGCAAGCCTCTTCGTCAAGCACAAATCAAACCATGTGTTTGGATCTAGTAGTTATTATATAAATTATTTTCTTTTTACAAATATCTAACCACAGGTTGATGTGCAATTTTTTGTCTTTGCATGTATCATCGCCTGTACTCCATCACTGACCGGCTGCCTCATTGCCGCCGACTGGTGCTTTTGCCTATACGGTTTGACGGTCACATCACCGCTGTTGAGCATCTACGTCTTCACCGACCGGCTACCTCGTCCGTCACGCCGACTGGTGCTCTCGCCTTCACAACTGGCAATTATGCCACTGTTGTTGGGCGTCTACGACTTCACCACTAGCCTGCCTCCGTCGCCGCCGACTGGTGTCGTCGCCTATACAGTTGGTCGGTCACACCACCGTCCATGGGCGTCCACATCTTCACCGACCGGCTTGCCTTCACCGCTGCCGACTGGTGTCTCCGCCTACACGGCTGGCCTATTATGCCGCCGTTGTTGGGCATCTACGACTTCACCGCCGGCCCGCCTTCGTCGCCGCTGACTGGTGTCCTCGCCTATACAGTTGGCGGACTCCGCCGCCGTTGATGGGCCTCGTCATCTATACCACCGGCTTGCTTGCACCGCTGCCGGCTAGTGTTTTCATTATCATTGATGGACGACTTTGTTCCCACATCAGGCACCTCTGCCGTCATCAAGAGGAATATTACAAAGCTAATTCATTATTTTTTTTCTTTATATGATATTTTCCTTTTCGTTCGCCGTTGACTAGTGAGTCGGAGGCTACAGATGTTATATCATATTTTTCAACAATTTTCATAATATTTATCTTGATTGCTTGTGAAATAATCCGAGTAACAATAAAGTGCCTATCAAGTTATGGAGTTCTATCTTCCTATGCTTTCCGTTTGGTTTGTCAATGGATAGTTGCCTTTGGGCCGATTGCTAGCACCTGGGGGCTTGTTGGATGGACCGAGTAACGCAAGGTGCTAAGTATTAATCGAAAGAAATCAAAAGCATAGAGATAAGATAATTTATTTTCTACTCTTAACAATTGCAAAAGTACCTGAGTAGTAAACTCTTATCCGTGAAACTTTGTTCCCTTAATGACGAACTTATGCCACCCATATGCATGTTTGGGAAGTGCCTAGGCCGACTCCCGGTGCTTTGGGGCTATGACTAGTCGGGCAGAGTATTTAAACGTAAGGAATCATCTACTCGGGGAAATCAAGATTGACAAGAGGAGAAATACATATTTATAAACATTTTAAAATACTTGAATTTTTTTAGTATTATATGTACATCAGATACTACTCATCCTATATGTTTGTTCTGCAGGATCCAGATCCAGATACGCATAAAAGGGATTCATGGCTTTAAGCTTATCTCTTACGCTCCAGGAATGGATCAGTCAGAACATCACCACCGACTTGCCGTCGTCGCCACCGACTGGTGTCTTCGCCTATACGGTTGGTTGGTCACACCACCGTCGTTAGGCGTCTACATATTTACCGCCGGCTTGCCTTCACCGCCGCCGACTAGTGTCACCGCCTGCACGGTTGGCCTATTATGCCGTCGTTGTTGCGCGTCTACGTCTTCACCGACCGGCTTGCCTTCACCGCCGCCGACTGGTGTCTTCGCCTACATGGCTGGCCTATTATACCGCCCTTGTTGGGTGCGTACGTCTGCTGCCGACTGGTTTCTTCACTTCCATGGCTGCATGGTTCTGCCAGTGTTCATTGGCTTTATCGTCTTCACCGCCGGTCGTCTCGTCTGCTGTTGACTGGTGTCCTCGCCTCTACGGCTGGTATATACCGCTAGCACTACTGATGGGCGTCATCGTCTTCATTGCTGGCCGCCTTGTCTGACGCCGACTGGTTTGTTCGCCACCATGGCTGCGCGTCTTCGTCATCATTGACTGACATCATCGTCATCGCCAGTTTGCCTTCGCTGCCGCCCATGGTGTCTTCACTTTCACGGCTAGCCTATTTTGCCACCGTTCAAGGACGTCTTCGTTTCCATCATCATTCAGCTTCTTCCGTCGCCGTCTGGTTACGCCGTCGCCGACTGGTGTTTTTATTTTCACGACTACGCGTCTTCGCTATTGGTTTGCTTCTGTTGCCGCCGACTCGTGTTCACTTCATCACGGCTATGCACTTTGTCACCATGGTGGAGCGACTTCATCTTTATTGTTTTCTGCATTGGCAAACTCTATTGCCTCCACTTTGCAAGATTTGCTACTTCACCAACCACGACGTCGGCAAGAGCTCCGACATCTTGGCATGCGTCATCAAATATGATGCCGTGTTATTTTACTACAACAAGTGGTATTTCAATATTCAATATTTCTACTCGGACATCTTTAACACGTATCTTCACTCAAGCAATACTACTTGACGACAAGAAGCTACAGTTCTCGACTCTATGTTCAGTTGTTTCCCAACTAACCAAAGAGTCGGGGGCTACACAAATACAAGACTCTCAAAATTCGACAAGCTGAAGCAATCAATTAATCAGCCAACGAGTCAACTCCAGGAGTCATCAGTTTTGTCTTCGCTTTAGAGCTGGCGTTCTACTTTTTCAAGTATCAAGTTTGAGATTTTATCTACATGTCTGGGCGTTTGGAGTTATCAACCAATTAACACAGATTCAACGAGTTGGACAGCATCATCTACTTTCCTCCAAGTGAAGCATCTCCAACAGCTACAACATTAAGTCTTCATAAATCAAGAAGCGTTGCATCAGTCTTCTTTATGCACACGCTCGCATCAAGGAAACTACTCGAGCTTTGATATCTTCTCAACAGTTTGATGGATTATTGTCACTGACATCATCACCAGCACCTCTACTTCATCAGCCCTGACGTCTCCGCCATTGCTAATGTATGGCTACGTTTTCACCTCCGGCTGCTTCTGTCATTGCCGACTAGTTATTTCGCCTTCATGGTTGACCTACTACGCAAATGCTGATGAGCGTCTTCGTCATTATCATTGGCTGCTACACTTCTATTGACTGGGTCACCGTCATCGTCATCATCATCAACATCCTGTCAAGCTTATTTAACATAGCCAACTCTACTGCTATTGGTGGGCAACTTCAACATCATATTTGATCATCTCTGTTGCTGCTAATCGTCATTACCGTCGGTTGCGTTTGTTGTCGCCGACTATTTTCTTCATCTTCATGTTTGACGGATTTCGCCATTGCTGTTGGTGTGTGTCTACGTCTTCATTGTCGACTTGTTCTCGTCGTCACCGACTGCTGGCTCGTCGGTCACAGACTGATTATCTCGCCACCATGGCTGCACAATTCTGTCGCTGTTGCTGGATGCCTTCATCTTCATTGCTGGCTGACTTGTCTTCTGTCGACTGATTTCTTCGCCTCCACGGCTGTGTGACTTCATCACCTTTGATTGGTGTCATTGTCTTTACCACCACCAACATCTTCGTCAGCTTTGATGGGTAATACCATCTTCATGTTGGTCATTTCGTCTCTATGCTGACTGCGTCAGCTATCATCAATGGACAATTGTGACTACAACAGAGGGATAATCTACAGGCTTGGGGGCTCATCAACACAAGCGCGGGGATTATATCTTCAATTTAGACTTGTTCTGGATATATTTAACATGGATTCATGGTCATGAGTTGATTTCTCATGCTCAATGACTGTACCACTCATTATTCCCCGTGAGGGCCATCAGCTAAGTACTTGCGTCAGTCGGGATTTTAATTATCATATCTACTTTGGTATTCTCCATGAGGGATAATTACTCGGATCAGAAGCCACTCAGATGAGAGCAGTTGATATACATCACCTGGGAGATTTGTCACTCGGGAGCATATTAATTGGCGTGTTCTATACATCATATTTTAAGGGTATCGGTAGATATACTTTAGGTCTAGGCCTAATACGTCTGCAGCCCATATTTTCAGGTGTGGCCTGTCACGTTCTTTTAGAGACTTAGGCATCTTTTTGCTTAGGCAAAAGTTCGCGTGATTATATGCCCAATACCTTAAAATCCTTTTATACGGTAGTTACTCAACTTTTTTGGAGTTGGCACAATGCATTTTAAAAGGTACCTAACAGTAAAGCTTTATATAGCTGCCTCACTGACTTTTTTATATAGTCAAGGCGCTGTTTGGGTTTATTAAGAAATTGATTAGATACTATATCATTGCTTTTTGCCACGTAAGTGTGCATTTTTATTGACCAATATTATGGCTTAGGCTGATTATATATTGTGGTCATTTTACAAGCGGTTGGTAAATCCTTTATGAGTTTATTTACTCGGATTTTACACCATATATGCCATATTTCCAGGTGTGGTGAAACCATGTGTCTTTTAGAGACTTAAGCACATTTGTTAAAGCAGTGTGCGCATGGTGTATGCCCAATACTTTGGAAATTTCTTTATTCACAGCATACAAGTTTTTTTATAGCTGTTTTGCTATGTCAATTTTTAATGATGTAGTCAACTTTAAGTTGCTGGCATCAATTTTTACAAAGCAGTCGGTATATCACTTGGATCATGTTATTTGGGGGATTCACACCACATATGCTATATATTGATATCAAGTTACTTGGTTGACTATAATTATCAAAAACATTCGGTTGGTTGGATTATTTATTCCTTGACTATATGCTTAGTTTGTTCAACTAACCACATATAGTCGGGGGCTACACCTATTAGGTGCATCTAGTCGATGCACCTGACTTTATTTTTCAGCCCTCCACAATCTTCAGATTTAGTAAAAGTACTCGGGAGACCATGGCGAAGATGATTGAAGCACTCGGCTTTAGAGAAATTTGGTTCGAGAGAAGATTATCTTTTCGACTGTGAAGGTCTCAGGGGCTACCGTGGAGATTATGGGTACCCCATACCCACACGGCATGGTCCTTCCTTTTCTTCTTCGTATCTCTTTGTGCTTGCACATTTAACTCGGTTGAAGGAATCCACTATTAGTTCAGAAAAAACTTCAAACTTTCCATTTAGCAGGCGCCTGGCTCTGTGAAGCTGCGGTGCCAATATTACTGCTTCATCTGAATTTGTTCTTGATTCCTTCGAAATAGTAATTTTGACCTTTTTTTTTATGTAGAGTGTTCTCCCCAAAAAACAACTACTATGTGTGTTAATTTAAATTAAAGTTCTTCCAACTGAATTTGAATACTCACGATCGAGTATGTAATATCGTAATAATTGAAATGGTATGAGGATTGGTTGTTGGCACTGATCAAATTATTTCGTTCATGGGTCTGACAAAAATATCTATACTAATGTAAAAAGGAGGCGAATTTGCTATATATTTATCGACAAATTTTCCTCTAAAAATTTGTCAGATGTAATTACAGTACAATTATAGTATAATTACACGTAGTGTAATTTGTATATAACTTTCAAAAATCTCTCGTTAACATGTTATTTCGGTAAAATAGAGGTCGTGGGAACAAATCCTTTCACATATGTGTGTGCTGTGATTTTTTTTCTTCCTTACCAAAACAAATCTTGTAATAGATCTAACGATTTAAAATTACGTGAAACTTACATACAAGTTACACTGTAGTTACATACAAGTTACAGTGTAATTACACTACGATTGTACAGTGTAATTACACTACGATTATACTATAATTACATCTGTCAAATTTCTAGGAGAAAATTTGTTGACAAATATATAGGTGGTCCCAAAAAAAAGGAGTTGTGCCTAGCAATCCTACAAGTGAAATCAACCCCTTTCATCTCATCCATCCATCTGCCATCTCATCTCATCTCATCTCATCTCAACCATCAATTTGTTTCGCTATCCTCCTCGCTCCACCGATTAGCTACCTTATCCTCTCCACGCCGTCCACGCGCGATTCCTCCCCTCCACCCGCGCCATCTCTGCCGCGCACCCCGCCTCCGCGGCATTCAATCCATCGTGCATCCGCACCGCAACGACAAATCCTCAAAACGAACGCGCCTCTCCCCGCCACCGCGCATCCATCCATCCATCGGCGCCGGAGGTTTCGCCGGAGCTATCGCATCTCCCATTCTTCCCCTCCCCTTTGTATATCCTCCTCACTCCAACACTGCGCCGGGCACCGGTCCTCCTCGCGGTCTCCGCCGTCGCTGTCCATCTTCCACCGGTAATACCCGCCGCTGCCTCCTCTACTCCGCCTGCATCGCCGTCCAATCACCGCTCTGTCACGACAGGATTCGACCTCAACCACGGCGCTGCCTCCTGCACTCCTGCCACTCAGATGTCACCCACGTGATCCGGCCCTCAAGCCCGATGTGGCCAGCTGATCTTATCCCCTCCCCCATCAGTGAAGGTACAAAATCATTTTACTCTTCCTATATTTTGTGAAGTCAAATTCTGAATCTACAATGAAAATGATGTTTGATCTGTGTTTTCCCTTTTAGTTTAGTCGTTTCATCTTGATCTACAACAAAAGCTAGATATTGAGTTATGTGCTGATCATTTTACATGTCTGAGTGCCTCCCAGTCTATTTTCAGGATTATTAGGGACAAAAGGATCATTGATTCTCATGTCCAAAAGGTGTTCGATGAAATGCTGGTTAGTCAATATTATTCCCCAAGCATATTTCAGTTTGCAAAGTGGGTATGCTATATGCACTATTTTTTTTTCTTCAATCGATTTTTAGCACACTTTTACTTTGTTTCTGTTTTGTAGCTAATAGATGGTTCGTTGGACATGATTTGTTCCTTGACATGATCAATGTGTTGCCCAAGCTCCAGATGACTCGGTATAATGCTTCTGCTCTGGTCCTGAGGCCTGATTATTGCTGCCTATGCTGAGTTCTAATAAAAAAAATATAAGTGTTTTGGAAGAATGCAAGGACCATGGATGCCATTCGTTGTTGGGGCTTATCCCATAGTAAAAATGTAAACAAGAGCTTTGGCAAGGTTAGTTGTCACTAATTTCTCTTCCATGATTTTGCTGCACTTGCATGTAATTTCGAGGATTGGGTTCAATCCATATCGTTTAGTGTGTGCAGCAAAATTCAAGTCAGCTTGTAGCATGAAACATATGTAAAGGTGCCTTGAAACAAAGGACAAGGATAGGTGCCTAATCACCCATATTAGCACCTACGCAATATGAATGATCGAGAGTAATTTTCTCTAGGTAGAAAATGTGCAGTACCTGGGCTTGTCGTATTGTTTAGTTATATGCTTTTGGAAGCTTTTTCAAAGTTGTTCCCTTGGCGATACATTTAAGTGTACCTGCTGTTTATATTAATTATTTTCTCTCAACACACTTAATGACACTAATGATTTGTAAATTGCGAATATCATTATTTTCTCTGCTGATATTTGCATCCTTCATGTCAGTGGCAGATGCTCATGGCATGTGTGATATGGAGTTAGGCATGAAAAAATTATAAGATTACTGTGATGTTTAGTATTCCTTGGAGTGACTAAATCGGATTAAGTGATTGACAAATTGGCAAATAATTGATATTAATAGAGTAGCTCACTCCATTTTATCTGACTTTTTTTTCTTAGGGGTAATCGAATGCCTATGTCAAATTTGAGTTCATGTATATTTATACCTATTTGTGACTTCTATTTGGCTTTCTCTATTGAATATCAAGGAGCCCTTATTCTTTATTGATAGTACTCATGTTACATGGTGGAATGCATTTTCAGGGCAGGTTGTATTCCAAAGTAGGTCTTGTGCTGCCCAGTTGTATGTTTCAGCGTCATCTCGCTCTTATCTGGTGATTTCTGGCCCATGTAAGCACTTTATTTCTTAACTCCGGTTTCTTTTTTCTGCCAACCAATTTCTTATGGGAAAATATCTTATTACTGTAATAAGGCAGTGTATCCATTTCCTAATCTTTTGATACAAATAGATGTTTGTGTTGGGTAGAGGATTCTTACATCCAAAAATATTTCGTGATTGTACCAGCATAGATATAGCCTTCGTGGAACAATCAACATTTTAGACATACAAAACCTATATTCCTTTCCCTCCCTTCATTATGTGTCAGTTCTTAAAAAAATTTATAGTTTAATTGTTGGTTCTGTACAATATGGTAACAAACTGCTCCATGGCATCCTGAAAAGGGTTGATTTCCTTCTATTCACATTTTTATTTTCATCAAGGGAAAGATTCAAACTACCTCATTATTCTTTTCTTTTTTTTTGTTTTTAAGCAATTTTTGTATGAACTACCCATACATAGTTGTGCACATATTTTGCTACTATTCTAGCTTGTCAAGGATATGAACTCTTATCAATGCCAGCATTGAGTGCAGCTGTTTGGGTTTACAGGACAAAGAAGATAGAGGGGAGGGGCAAAAGAGAAAAGCCCGTGGAAAATGGGCTGGCGCCTCATTGAGCCAGGTTGACGCAGTACCATGCCTTATAATTGATAATGTACGCACTTTTGTGTTTTTTTTCAATCATTGTCTCAAATGAACTAGCAGCTTCGATACGCCAGTTCACACTATTGTAAATTTGTAATGCGTATCGAAGGTAGTGTGATTCACCCGAAAGGATTTTATAGGAATCATCCAAATTGACATGTTACTATGGTGTATGAAACTCTATTTTTACCTCGAGATTTTGTTGGAGTGTACAGCCTTTCTAGGTCACTATTGTTCTCTCTGTACACACACATAATACTAAAACGTGCCTTGCACGTGCACGATAACTAGTATATATAGAGAACCAGTTTGACATCGAATGGTTTGGAGAATAGAACTGAACAAAAATGAATGTCCAAAAAGAATTGAACTCGTCGTGGCATGGATGGAATTTTCTCACAGGTTTCTCTCAGTGGTCAATGGATGGAGTATGACTGAGTTTTCCATGGTCGATTTGGTTGGTTGCATGGAGAAAGGCACCGAGCATAAGAAGCAGTTGTTCTCTGAACTAGTAGTTTTCTCCGAGTATGAGATAGTTTTATCAGTATAGTTTTGACCCTTGCAATAGTTGGATCACGAGCCAGCCACTGGTTGTACCGTCCTTAGCATTGCTGGTAAGATACTTGTAAGAGCTTCATAAGATACTTCTATTTGTTAGCCTCCATTACAATCCATATTTTGTAGTTAATAGGGATAGTACTCTTATGTTGTTCTCTGTTTTCTACAGATAATAGCAGGTTTTCTACAGACAATGAGAAAAAGTTAGATGGGAGACAAACCATAATTGTTACATCATTGCAGAGGGGAGGGCGCCACCGTTGCCTGTAGATGGGGAGCCTGCCACCTCCCCTCCAACCAGATCTGGCGGATCAGAGAGGGTCGTCGCCATCGCCTAGATCCGTCGGCTAGGAGAGCAGAGTAGTCATCTCTGTTGCCGCCACGGTGGGGAGGAGGCACGGTGGAGGCAGGTGGGGAGAGGCCGCGGTAGGGGGCGGGTGGGAGTGTGTCTAGGATGTGGAGGACGGAGGAGAAGGGGGTGAGTGCGGCAGCAGTGTAGAGGAGAACTGTGGGGATAATGTTGACTGGGAGCAGATAAGGTTGGTTGGTTCGGTCGGCACCTTCTGGTTTTTTTAATAGGTGTTCATTTTTAAATAAACTAATACCTATAATATGAGTGTATGTGTAGGTTCGTAAAAACTGGGACCTATAATATATTATAGGTGTCGGCTCTTCTGAAAAAACTGATAGTAATACTATAGGTGCCGGTTTTTATCGAGGGTGTATGTGTGGGCAGAAAAAGCACTATAGGTGCTGGTTTTAGCTATCCCGACACCTATAATACCATCTTCTTTGTTTCTCTCTGTAGTAGGGAATGTCATTACTATTACTTTGTCACAATGTTAGTTTACTTTATGTATTTCTAAATATTCATATATGTATGTTGCTGATGCCATGGGTAGGGGGAAGCAAAGAAATAACAAGCTTTATGTTGTGCACTGATTCTTTTCACATCAATATATTCGTGTCTAATTGCTGTGTATAAACTTTGAGATTTTTTATGGTCCAACGGTACCGTACGGTACCGAATGCTGGTTGTTGGATCTAGCCCAATCTAACGGCTAGTATTGTTTGGTACAGCGAGTTACCAAAATTATCCCTGATACGGTACCTCTTGGAAAACAGAGTTAGAAGGATAAAAACGTAACTTCGCGTGCAATAGATGGATTGGGAGGAATCGAACCCTGGATCGATGCCTCCACCGCCTCCTAGATCTTCTCCGCCGACTCTTGGAGGTGAACTCAGCCGCCGCCGCCGCCGCCGCGGCCGGGAAAGACGACATCGACGCCATCGCCGCCACCGGGAACGACGACATCGACGCCGCTGCAGCCGGGAACGACGACATTGACGCCGCCGCCGCCGGGAATGACGAGTTTGACGCTGCCGTGCCTGCTTCAACGCTGCCGTCGGGAAGGACTCCGCCACCGCTGGGAACAACGAGTTTGAGGCCGCCGCCGCCGCCGCCGGGAACCACGACATCGACGCCACAGCAGGACGACTTTAGCAGTCCACACGTTTTTTTCTCCCGATCCTACCCATGCCGGAATGAACGGTTAGATACGTACTAGTACCGAGCGATATCAGTACCGAGCGATACAATTTGCTGGACCATAAAGACGCTCATGAACATTACTTCCTTTCGCTACGTTGGACCTATTTTTCATTTCATGGTATTGTGTGAGACATTGGCTCAGAGAGAGTTCGGTTAATTAATGAACATATCTTCTTCTTCTTCTTCTTCTTCTTCTTTCCTTTCTTTCTTTTTTTTAGAGAGAAACTGCTGTTTATATAAGTAGCAGACACCTATTTGAGCTCGTTCGGCCTAGCAGCTACACGGCAGAGCATGCAACTCATCAGAAAATTGCTTGACCTGGCTAGACAGAAGATGGGGACTAATCGGAACTGAAATCTGAAGGCATCAGGGGTTTACCGGAATGCTGGCCAGTTTACCTGAGCCTTTAATTTTTTTCATGATCGATCCATTGCATGCTGGTTTTTGCAGCTGGTCGGAATGGAAAGCATGTGGGATTTGAGACGCACCACGCATCTGAAATGTCCAGCTCTGCAACTAGTTTTGCATGGAAGGTGATTCCTATCGAGATAGGTACACAGGCCAACACAATAGGTGATTTTCTCATGTAGACAAACCTGTAAACAATCGAGCATCAGCTCTCTTGCAGATGTTGGTAGGAGAATGGCTGCAAACACTCCGCTGCTGCATTGGTTTTCCTTGTCTTGCTGTTAGAGAGAATATAGGGGCAACATATCCTATGCACACAGGCCCTCACGTGTACACACATGCACACCAACTAAAAAATATTACTAAAAAATCTAGAAAAATTCATACACGTACTTTTAATTGTATTACACCTAGGGTTAAAATCTTAACCTCAAATTCATTATATTTTAGCCGTAACAAAAAAACAAAAAATCTGACAGTTTTAAGGTTGCAATTTCCTTAGAATTTTATCTTTTTTGTTATTCTCTATGTAGAATGAATTTGAAGATGCGACTTTGCACATATATGTAATACTATTGAAAGTACATGTATGAATTTTCCTACATTTTTTTGTGATAATTTTTAGTTAGTGTACACGATGTGTACATGCGAGGGTCTGTGTGTATAGGATACGCTTCCGAATATAGGTCCTTTTCGTTGGATGATTTTAATTTTTGTTCAAACTGACGGCTGAAATGATATCACTGCCTAATCGTCGTTTACTGTCTATATATTGCTAATTATTACTTTGTTGTTCTTATGTTTACATTTTAAATGAATTTGGACACACATATGAAACACATGCATAATCCATTTATAAATCTATTCAAAACCCAAAAGATCTTATAATGTGAAAGAAAGAAGTACGTGGTAGTACTTGTACTATCCGTGTGACAAATAAGTAGAACCATGAATGAATAGACAGTACCAAATCATTTCATAAACAGACTAAGGCTGAGTTCGGCACTTGAGTTTTCCAACTCACTTCCCTCATTTTCTGCACATATGCTTTTCAAATTAGTAAACGTGTGTTTTTTTTAAAAAAAATTTTATATGAAAGTTGCTTTAGAAAATCATATTGATCTATTTTTTAAAAAAACTAATACTTAATTAATCACATGCTAATGAACTGCTCCGTTCTACGTGCAGTAGCGGCCGGTTTGTTCCCGACCACAGCTGCTGAATGCAGTCTAAAATGCGTGACATCACCTAGCAGTCGTGTGTATATTGGTTAAAAACACTGTTATGCACCTTTTGATTAATCCTACTTTGTTATTTGTATTATAAGCTTAACAACTAGATAGTTGGCTCCTGGATTCGATTTTGTTTGTGTACAGTTTTCATCACCGGAGACAATGATATGTATGATTACTCAAATAGTCTGGAAATTATGTTAGTTTGCATGCACTTACTTTTTGCTAATCATTATATTTTTCAGTTTCAAATCGGCAGGTTATTTTATTATTATAACCAAGAAAAACAATACATGTATAGATCCTTATCGAGATGGTCAGAGTTGCTGCTTTTTTACATGGCCTAAAAAGTATATATGGTATGGAATACTGATCTTTTAATCAAAATGCACGCACTAGCTGTGTTGTGGCACCTATACATATATTTATGAGTAAGGTGCATTAACGGTTCTTAAACTTTTAGAGTTGTGTCATATAGCTCCTAAATTCTCAAAATGCATATCCAGATCCCAGAATTTGTCGAAATATATCATCTAGGTCCTAAATCGACACATCCCCTCTAGAATCCTACGTGGCGCTGATGTGGCATGCCACATGGATGTGATGTGTTCTTTTCCTTTTTTTTCTTCTTTTCTTTTTCTTTTTCTTCGGTTTCTTCTCACTCTTCTTTTGCCCCTTTCTTCTGCTGCTCGAGACACATAGAAATGAGAAGAAAGGGAAAAAAGAGAATAAAAAAGAAAAAGGAAAAATTTTAAATGGGACCCATTTGTCAGTCAAAATGATGCCACGTCATTCCATGTGGCAGGCCACATCAACACCACGTAGGATCCAGAAGGGGTGTGGCGATTTGGGATCTAGATGACATACTATGACAAGTTCTGGGACTTGAATTTGTATTTTGAAAGTTTAGGGATCTAGATGACACACCCCTACAAGTTTAAGGTCTGCCTATACACATTACTCTATATTTATTTTCACATTCTTGTACAACTACATCATGTCAAGGCTTTAGTAAAACAACAATGTGCTACTAAGCCTCAAAAATGTAGTGTTGTGGTTTTCAGTAAAACAAATTTTAAGTGGTCATATAGCCCATGTTACTGATGTAATATCACCATAGTCGGATCCTTTTTCTTTGTATGCACCGATAAATCTAGGTCGATAACCTCATTATCAAAGCACCTGTTACCCGTTTTGTACCAACTTGCATGTCCCATTAGGGGCAACTGTCCAAGTCTACATATTCCTTACGACACTGTACATAGTGATTTACACAGACGTGAATTTTTTCAACATCTAGTGATAATGGACATATGTGTTTCTTAGCTTGACATGTGTTGGATTACAAGAAATTAGGCTTAGGAAGCAAACTCTAAGAACCATCAAATCATTGAAACTACCATCGGACCATCCGTGCCTACCCTTCAATCTGAGAAGTTTAAATGCCAAACGCAACACCATAAAATTCTTATTACATCCCTTGGATTCATCGTAAAAAAAGATCCTTCGCTGACTTCTTTAGCGCCTTCCAATTGTATAATCCTCATGCTGTACCGACTAGCTAGCACCTCTGATTCAGCGTGCCGTAGCGTATCCTTCTGATCAAAATCAACCTCAAAATTATCACTACCAACTCAATTGTAAAATTCTCTACCTCAGACATTTGAAAACCTGTTCACTTCTGCATTACCGTCACCTTCAAGAGTGACGATTTTCTTGTGATAGGTCCAAACCTTGTAATTCTTCATAAAATCCATACTCCACTAAGTGGCCCAAAATTTTATCTCAAAGCATGTGCCTTAGCCTGGTCAATAAATTTAAATGCTTCCATTATGTACGTCGAGTGAGTTCTTCGTGTGTCGTACATCTTTTCTTGATACATCTATAAATAATCATACCGGGAATAAAATTTGTTGACACGTGTTTCCACCACAACATGAAAATACACATATCTCCTCAAGAATGATACATTGAAGTAGTATGAACTAGTGCTTACAATAAAAATTTGCCAATATAAACATTCTATTTTAGCTAAAATTTGCAACTACAGCTCATCAAAAATCCCCTCCTAAAGCTGCGAAAAGTTGTCTGCTACAATGGCAAGACTATGAAACTTCTATCAGGAACATGTATAACTGGGAAAATGAAAATCTAAACAATATAGAATGTTGATAGAAAATATTTGAGCAGGATAGAAAATATTTGAGCAAGTAAAAAAAAATCAAAATGGAGAGACAAAAAAGTAAGTCAATCTGCACTTTTAAAAAAAATAGAGCGAGAGGCATTGGTATCGGAGTCCAATCTTATACATGACAACTCACCAAAAAAGATCAAACATATAGCATATGAAACAAGACGCATTATGTCAGGGTTACGGATAAGGTATACCCTCTACCCTTGGATATACGTCGTATACTGATATGATATGGTATACCTGCACGTATACAGATGTTTTCTGTACACGTTAAGGAAATTCATCACGGAGTCCACAGATGGAAGGAGTCCTACTCGGATAGAACTGGGTCGTTACTGTATCGTGTAGGGTCCGATGTCTTCGAGTTCTACTGGGAGACCAACTGACCCGCGATATAAAGGGGACCCCCGGGAGGACCTAAGGCATCGAATCTCACCGCCAACACATCCACCACGGCTTACGAAGTCGGAGTCTTCAGTAGCCAAGTCGCCAGGGTGATCTAGTCGAACCAACTCGACTACGGTTGTCGACGAGTGATACCCGTAGACCGGATATAGAGGGTATTGGGGTACGTTGGTACAAGGATCTACGTAATACGACATCAAGCAAACAGAAGACGAAGATTATACTGGTTCAGGCCCCTTGATAGGTAATAGCCCTAATCCAGTTGATATGGGATTATATGATGGAAAACACAGGTTACAAAGGGAACGATGGAACTCGATGGATCCGGCAAGATCGTAATTGAGTTGGTTCGACTAGATCTCCAGCGATTTGGCTCCTGCAGGCTCCGACTTCGTAGGCTGTGGGAGTTGTGTTGGTTCTGAGATTCGATGCCTTAGGTCCTCCTAGGGGGTCCCTTTTATATCGCAGGTCAGGTGGTTTCCAAGTAGGACTCTGAGACATCAGACCTTACACGGTACATTGACGACCCAGTCTTGTCCGAGTAGGACTCTTTCCATCTACAAACTCCATGAAGGATTTCCTTAGTATATGCAGAAAGTGTCCGTATACGCGTAGCTATGCCATACCGATATTTAGCGTATATCGAAGGGTAAAGGGTATACCTAACCCGTAACCCTGACAGTGGCCCCGACTTCTGCTTAAATGAACTCGTGTAACCATTCGCAGCTTTAGGTGTCGAGGCTGTTGTCGTTCCCGGTGTAAGAACCGTAGAGACAGGACATAGTCGAGAACACCCTGTGAAGCCCAACGGTGATGAGTGAATTTAAACTGAAGTCTAAAAAACTGCCGCGCGTAACGGACCCAGAAATTTCCGGCGGCTATCTCTCTCCTTTCCTTGGAATTCGCACTGTCGGAAGTGTGTCTATTTAAGGGAATTTTGGGGATCCATTTTGAAGTCCGCCTGTTGTGAGGAAAACCTCCAGCCTGCAAGCGTTTTTCGTCTTCTCCGTTCCCACAAAAAACCCTAGCTCGTCAATCTCAACCCTTTCTCCGGCGATCTCTAGTCGGCGATGGATCTCGGCAAATCTTCCTCCACCAGCGCGTCGCTGAAGAAGCTTCAGGAGGACGGCGCCCTTCCCGGTCGTGGGACCATGGAGAGGGAAGCAGGAGGTACTGAACCCTAGCCTGTCCTACGTCGCATGGTTGCGATCGAGGACTACATTCTTTGCGGTTTTCTCCCTCCGCCTTCCGAAATTCTTCTCTTGATTTTGAACTTCTACGGTCTTTCTTTGCTCCATCTGAACCCCAATTCTATTGCCTTCCTTAGTATTTTTTCGCATCTTGGGGTAGAGCCCTTTCTTGATCTCTTTCGCTTCTACTACGAGCTGCGTTGGATGGAGTCCAACAGCGTGTCTGGATGTGTCGGATTCCGACTTCGGGATGGCCTGAAGTCGCGTTATATCCCCTTCCAGTGCCCTTCCTCTCGCAGCAAATGGCGGACGAGGTGGTTCTATCTTCAGATAGAAGATTCAGATCCTGTCTTCGTTGTTCCTGAGGAACAACCAGACAAGATTTCGTCTTGGACCGCAAAGCCCCTCTTGACCCATTCTCTTCAGTCCTTCATCGATGTTGTCGACGATCTCCGAGTACGAGGTTTGTCGGGATATGAAGTCGCTGCTGACTTCATTGGTAGACGGATCCAGCCGCTCCAGGCTCGAGACCATCCAGCCTTTGACTATTCTAGACCGGAGGACACGACCCGGGTTTCTCCTCGGGGTATCTTTCTTGCATTTACCCTGACATGCTTGTGTGCGCGTTCCTCCTGACTTATCGAATTTTGGTTCTCGATTCATAGGTCTGAGCAGCGAAGCCGTGGGACGTCGTGTCGGCCAGGTGATGATCAGTGGTCCGATGACGGCGAGCAATGTCCTCGTTCCCCTTTGTGAGAAGGGGGCGGCCGAACGCGTCGCTGCCATCAATGTAAGTGTTCTCCGTGGGCCTTCTGCGTTTTTCTTCCGAGATCGCCATATGACTTCATAAAGCGCAGGCGCTTGCGGACCATCAGGTGGCAGTGTCACCGAAAGAGAAGGTCGCCAAGGAGGCGTCCGATGCTGCCGCTATCCCTGCCACAACAAGTGGTGGCGACGTTCCAACAAAGGGGAGGAAATTCTCCTCTGTAACCGGACATCGTCAAAAGGCATCTACTCCCTCGGTAAGCTCTCCTGTCATTTGATCACGTAGTCAAAATACTTCCACCTCACTCCATATCAATCGTGCTCCAGGCCTCGGACGCGTCTCCCCCGCCTCCATGACGGCAGCGGCTTGTGACGCTCGGCGAGAAGTAAGTCAATGACTTTGAGTTCTCGTGATTCCGTCGAACTTTGTCTGAACCACAGCCTTCTCGTAGGGCGGCGTGGGCGAAGGCGGCGCAGGACGAGTCTAGAGGGACTTCCGGCGCGTCTCCCGCTGTAGCCTCGACGGGTGTTGTGGTCGTGCCCGGGAGCCGTGAGGTGACACCAAGCGGCCCGGCTAGCGATCCCGTGGTTGGTCGTGGTCCGCCGGCTGTCGTCCTCACCTGGGAAGAGCTCCAGGTTGAAATGGGGCGCCTCCTCGAGGTTGGTGGCCGCGGCATTGGTCGCGAAATTGTGGAGGCGAGGTCGGCGGCGGCATCGACGAACGAGCGCGCCGACCGGCTGGCGCACGACTAGGTGGAGGCTCGTGAGGACCTCAAGAAGATGAGGGAGTTGGTGGCCGGCAACGAGCGACAACGGCAGGGACTCGGGCATCGCATGTCGGAGCTCGGGAACAATTTGTCGGAAATCCATGGCTCGTTGCGGGTCACCTATACTGGTCTGCACCAGCTCGCCGAGGAATGCGGTATCAAGTCTACCATCCCGGCGAATCCCGATGAGTTCTCGCTGACGTCTTCTCTTGCGGAGTTGGCGGCGGCAATGGAGGAGATTCCCTCCAAGCATGCGGCTAGGATTGGAGAGGAGACGTCCAACGGGATCTACACCGGGGCGTGCCACGTCCTTGCGTGTGTGAGGCTGGCTCACCCAGAACTCGATCTGCGCGAGATCTTGGATCGGGCGGCAGCTAGCGACACGCGTAAGGAGGTGATGGAAGAAGTTGGCGATCTGGGGGAATCTGTCCTCCCCTTTTTTGAAGAGTAGGATTTTGACTCGCTTGTACTCCTTAGACATGTTATATAAAACTCCAATGGGTTCTAACCGCCTTTGCACGTGCAGCAATCACCTTAGTTTTCTTTAGCATTTTGATCTCTAGTACTTTTTTTTGTTCCTTGTAGAGATGTTGATGACGAGAATGTCCAGCAGCGTGGGCAGCCTGAGTCGCTGGCGATCATCCCAACCCTTGCGTTTGAGCCACACGCGTCGCTGGACGATGTAGATCAGAGTTTAGCCACGAGGACGGGGACGGCGACGACTTCCTTAGGTTAGTGGTCCCTTCATCCCTTTTTGCTCCTCCAACTTGATCAGCCGTGTTCTCGAAAGAGAAGTGCAGCTTGACTTAGTTGTTCCCATATTGAACAGATCTCGAGAGTGCTCTTGCTGGCAAAGATCGTCGTATCCAACATTGGAAGACGAAATTTGAAGTAGCGGAACTCGAGAGAACTATGTTGGAAGTAAAGAAAGAGCAAGCTGTGGAAACGCTCCGAGGTCGTGACGTGTGGTTCAACTCGTACTTGAAGAGTTGCTGCACGTCCATGGCCAAGGTTTGTAGAGAGCTCCGAGTACCCCGTGGAGATCTTGAGGAGTCGGCGGCCGGATACATTTCGTGGCTGAATGGGGCCTGTACTCAGCTCGAAGGCGTCGGCAAACGCATCGACGAAGTCTTGAAGCAGGAATGTCATCGATCGAGCCGATATGCCGGAGGGCACGTGTTGGCTTGCCTACGAGATCACCGCCCGGACTAGACCTCGAGTATCTTCATGAAGGTTTCTCTCGTTCTCGGAGGACTCCGGCGGAGATAGACCACCTAGCGAAGTCGATGGCGCCGTTGGCGGAGAAGGTCTTCTAGTCTATGGATTGGCGTTGGCCTTCTTGGTAGTCTTTGTACCCTGTGATAGAAATCTTAGGGAAAAGTGTAATATAGCTTTGGACTTGTGTAAAAATTGTAAGGAGTATTTTGTAAAATAGAAAAGGAATCTATCTTAACAAATCCTTCTTACTCTATATATCGTGTGTAAGAGTGTGTTCTCAGTTCACGACTTTAGTCAGTCGTTTGAGTCGTACACTCTCCCTAGCCCCCAGCCTTGTCGTCGGAGGATTTTTCTCGGAGGATAAGGCTCTTGGACCTTTGACCTGCCTTGGTTGAATAAGCACTAATCCTAGCCCCCAGCCGTGAAGTTGGAAAGTTAATTTCCGATTACGCGGCTTGGTTAATACGCACGGCGATAACTCTTACACGACCAGGTCTTACATGGTCTTTCGTCTCTACAGGATCTGACAAGGCCTTATCGGCTCTGGGCGTCCCCAGCCGAAGATCCCTTAGGTTCCTTGGAGGCCTTGTCAAGACGGCGTAAAGGGACATGAGGATAGGTTTCAACGCTAGGTGTCATCTGGGTAAGGGATCATCGGGCAGGAACACTTTGATTGTAATATGCGCCTAAAAATAGGCTTTCTTGATGCTGTAAGGTGTCTTACAGGTATGGATGATATTGACTCATACATAGAATTTACATAGTTGGTCAATGTTCCAAGAATTTGCCAACTCGCGACCATCACCGTCTGCAATTTTGAATGCGCCTGGCCGCAAGACTTGTGTGATCGTGTAAGGTCCTTCCCATTTGGGTGAGAGCTTGTTTCGCCCTGCTTGGCTTTGAACTCGTCGGAGGACGTAGTCGCTGATCGAAAGTATGCATGCTCGAATGCGCTTCTCGTGGTAACGGCGGAGGGCTTGTTGGTAACTCGCTGCTCGGACGGCAGCTCGTTCGCGATGTTCCTCGAGTAGATTCACATCGATATTTCGTTGCTCCTCCTGATCCTCGTCGGAATACTTTTGTACTCGTGTACTCTGATGTCGTAGCTCGCTGGGGAGCATGGCCTCGGAGCCGTACACGAGGAAGAAGGGTGTTTCCTTGTTGGATGTTGTCGGTGTGGTGCGTACGGCCCATAGTATTGATGGAAGTTCTTCAACCCATTTTTTGTCATGTGACATGAGCCTATCGTAGACGCGGGTCTTGATCCCTTGTAGTACTATGCCGTTTGCCCTCTCGACTTGTCCGTTGCTTTGAGGGTGAGAGACCGAGGCGAAGCATATCTTGACTCCCAGCCCGATGCATTAATCCTGGAAGTCGGCGCTGATGAACTGGGAGCCGTTGTCGGTTATGATGCGGTGCGGTAGTCCGTATCTGCAAAATATCCCCTTCATGAATTTAATGGCGTTGTCGGCCTTGATTTCCCCCGTGGGTACTGCCTCGATCTACTTAGTGAATTTGTCGATCGCCACGAATAGGAACCTGTAGCCGCCCTGTCCTCGTGGGAATGGTCCGAGTATATCTAGCCCCCAGCACGAGAACGGCCAAGTAAGAGGGATAGTCTGGAGCGCTTGCATAGGTAGCTTTGTGTGTTACTGTGGAATTGACAGGCTTCGCATCGCTGGACCATGTCGCATGCATCTTTGAGGGCGGTTGGCCAGAAAAACCCTTGTCGAAAAGCTTTCCCGACCAATGTCCGACCGGTGGCGTTTGACCCACAGATGCCTTCATGTATATCAAGGAGGTGGTGTCTACCGTTGTCGGACGAGACGCATTTGAGAAGTACCTAGTTTGGCACTTTCTTGTATAGATCGTTGCCAACCATGCAGTACATTTTTGCTTTACGGGTTATTTTCTCGGCCTCTGTATCGTCCTCGGGCAACTCTTCGCTGTTGATGAATTTGATTAGTGGGATGCGCCAGTCGTATGTGGTCTCGATATCGGCAACGGCGCATTCTGCCTCTGTGGCCTCCGAGCTAATGTCGGGGGCGGCCGGGCTAACTTCGCCGCTAACCTCTTTTACAGATGGCTTTGTCAAGATGTCCAGAAAAGTGCCGGGCTCGAGCGGTTCTCGTCTGGACGCACGTCGTGCTAGGTCATCTGGCT
The DNA here is from genome assembly GCA_000338895.3 of Oryza meridionalis. Taxonomy (NCBI): domain Eukaryota; kingdom Viridiplantae; phylum Streptophyta; class Magnoliopsida; order Poales; family Poaceae; genus Oryza; species Oryza meridionalis. The sequence goes on along the minus strand of CM002527.2, from coordinate 12,358,063 downwards.
CGATGTTCTCCAGCTTCCTGACATCTGCGAGATACTTGGATAACTCGGGGTTAGAGCATTTATAATCTTTGTGCACCTGGTTCGCGACTAGCTCGGAGTCCCCTTTCACGATCAGTCGCTTGACCCCAAGTGCGGCTGCAGCTCTTATCCCGGCGAGTAGTCCCCCGTATTCGGCTGTGTTATTGGTCGCCCTGAAGTTGAGGTGGATTGCGTGCTTGAATTGATCTCCGGAAGGAGACGTCAAGATGAATCCTGCCCATGCTCCTTGGGTGTTGAGTGCACCATCGAACGCCATTGTCCACGTTTCGTTGTCGACTTGGTTGTCTGATTTGTTATCAGGCATAGTCCAATCGGCTAGGAAGTCGGCAAGTACCTGGGACTTGATGGCTGTTTGTGGCACAAAGTGGACATCAAACTGGCTCAGCTCGACTACCCATTTCGCAATGCGGCCGACAACGTCTTTGTTTCTCACAACTTCACCGAGAGGGAAGGAGGAGACAACTGTGACTCTGTGGGCTTGAAAGTAGTGGCGTAGCTTCCTTGATGTCATGATTACCGCGTAAAGCAGCTTTTGGATCTGTGGATATCTTGTCTTTGCGTCGTGGAGAGCTTTGCTGACGTAATAGACTGGTCGTTGTATTTTCTCTCTCTCGACAACAATGATGGTGCTAACGGAATATGGCGTGGCGGCAATGTAGAGGAATAATTCTTCATCAGGTTGGGGAGCAACAAGTACAGGGGGGTTTGATAGGTAGCGCTTGAGTGCAACGAATGCCTCTTTGGCTTCTTGTGTCCATACAAATTTGTCTTGCTTCTTCAGCAGAGCGAAGAAGGGTTGCCCTCGTTCTCCCATCTTAGCGACGAATCTGCTCAGTGCTGCCATGCATCCGGTTAGCTTTTGTACTTCCTTGAGTCTTGTGGGCGACTTCATGTTCTCGATTGCCTTGATCTTCTCGGGATTTGCCTCTATTCCTCTGCCAGAGACAAGGAAACCGAGCAGCTTGCCCGACGGTACTCCGAACGTGCACTTCTCTGGATTGAGCATGAGGCGATATCGTCGGAGGTTGTCGAACGTTTCCCGGAGATTGTTAATCAATGAGTCGCTTGTCTTGGTCTTGACAACGATGTCGTCGACGTATGCCTCGACATTGTTGCCGAGCTGGTCACTAAGTGCGCCCTGGACCGTGCGCTGGAAAGTATTCCCTGCGGTTATCAGTCCGAACGGCATGTTAAGATAGCAAAATACCCCGAACGGCGTGATGAATGCTGTCTTCTCTTCGTCCTCTTTTGCCATGCTGATTTGGTGGTAGCCAGAGTAAGCATCGAGAAAGCTTAACAGCTCACAGCCGGCTGTTGAGTCCAACAGTTGATCTATTCGAAGAAGAGGGAAGTGATCCTTGGGACACGCCTTGTTGAGGTCGGTGAAGTCGACACACATTCTCCATTTCCCGTTGGCCTTCCGCATCATGACTGGATTGGCTAGCCACTCTGGATGAAGTACCTCTCTGATAAAGCCAGCTTTGAGAAGTTTGTTGAGTTCTTCTCGTATGGCTTGTTTTCGGTCTGGTGCAAATCTCCGCAGTTTTTGCTTTACTAGCTTGGCATCGGGTCGCACCATGAGTTTATGCTCAATCACCTCCCTAGGGACCCCCGGCATGTCGGACGGCTGCCAAGCGAACACGTCAGCATTGTCGCGGAGGAAGATGATGAGCACGAGTTCCTATTTCTCGCTTAGTGATGCCCCGATCTTGACGGTCTTGCCGGGGTTGGCACTAGAGAGTGGAACGATCTTGATCGCGCCGTCCGGTTTCGGCGTCTTGTTTGTCTTGCTCACTTTCTTGGGTGGCTTAGTTGTGGCGGGTGGGCTGGGCGTTTGCTCGACCATGTCGAGGCTCCGCTTGTCGCATTGTACCGCCAGTTTTGCGTTCCCTTGAATAGTGATTGTTCCCTTCGGTCCCGGCATCTTGAGCACTTGATACGCGTAGTGAGATGCGGCCTTGAACTTCGCAAGTGCAGTTCTCCCGATGATGGCGTTATACGCTGTATCGAATTCAGCGACATCAAAGGTGATCTGCTCCGTTCGGAAGTTGTTTGCTTGGCCGAAAGTCACAGGCAACGTAATTTTGCCCAATGGTTTGGACGAGGACTGGGGAGTAATTCCATGGAAGGGTTGGTCGGTGGGTGTCAACTCGCTTCGTGGAATTCCCATCGCGTCCAAAGCGCTGGCGAAGAGAAGGTTAATTGAGCTGCCACCGTCGATGAGAACCCGCGCGACCTTGATGTTCCGAATAGTGGGTTCGACCACGATCGGATAGCGTCCTGGGATGACGGCAGTCTTCGGATGGTCTTCTTCTGAAAATTCTATCTTCTGTTTGGACCACTTCATCTTGGGTGCAGCCCCCTGCCATGTCGAACAAACTTCACGTTCCACTTTCTTGTATTCTCACTTTGAGGAATACGCTGTGGAGCCTCCGAAAATGTGTGAAACGTGGAGGTCAGAGTCTGGATATGCTGAGTCCGATTCCTGAGCAGCCGCCTCTGCATCCTTCTCGACCACGCGTACTCGCTTGCCTTTTTCAAATGCCATGTGCTTCTCGAGCGACTTTTTGAAAACAAGCAAGTCTTCCAAAGAATGTCTATCCATCTTGTGTATGGGGTACCATGCTTTCTTCGCGTCGCTACCTTGTGGGTCTGCGAGAACTTCCGCTTGAGCTTTCCTTTCCCCACTTTTGCGATTTTTCTTCTTGCTTGACTCGAGTGCGTCCTTGGCTGGTTTCTTCTCTCCTCCGGTCTTCGGTTTGTCGTTCTTGCGTCTCAGTGCGTCATCCGCATGAGCGCATCGATCGACAATTTCAAATAACCTCCGAGTAGTCGTGATGCGCCTCGTTGCCAACTCCTAAGTAGTGTAGCAATCTCTGACACCGGATTTGAAAGCGCGAATTACAGAAGCATCGGTGATCTCGGGGATTGTATTTCTGCACTCATTGAAGCGTCGAACATAATCTCTCAAGGATTCGCCCGGGTTCTGTGTCAACGCATGTAGGTCGTCTTCGATCGCGTGGCGCTTGTAGGTTCCTTGGAAATTGGCAACGAATTGCTACCACAGGTCTGCCCACGAAGAGATCGAGTAGGGAGGGAGATGCATCAGCCATGAACATGCAGAGCCTTTCAATGCGGTTGGCAAGTAATTCGCCAACGCATTGTCGTCCGCTCTAGCGGCGTAGAGTACCGTGGAGTAAACCTGAAGGAACTCTTCCGGGTCGGTGCTCCCATCGTATTTCTCTATTGCTCCAGGTCGGAATCTTTTAGGCCATCGGACATCCCGAAGTGAACGACCGAAAGCTCTACACCCAGCGCTGGGAGCGGTGGGTTGTCGGCGATCAAACGTCCTTCGAGGATGTCTATCTGATGAAGATGACGAGGATGATGACGATGACGATGGGTCGCTTGGTTCCGGCGCACGAGTACGAGGACGTCGGCCGGGTTCTCGAGAATCCTGTCGCCGTCTCCCGCTGTTGTCTCGGCGCCGATCTCCACCATCGTTGTCATTATGGCGATGTCCTCGACCAGTATCGCCCGCTGTTCATGCTCGTCGCGATCGTGGTGGTTGTGGCGGCTATCACGGTCTCGGTATTCGCTCGAATGGCCTCCTCGTTCTTCGTTATTGTGACGCCGTGAAGAGACGCGATGTCAGGAACGGTTCTCGTTATTTCGTGTGCGTCACGCCTCTCGGCGGCTATTTAGGTGATCGCGGAGATCATCGGTGCCGCGAGGTGGAGGGGTGGCTCGATGAGGTGATTCCCGCTATTCAGGGTTTTCACCATTAGCATCGCCAGTTGGTGGCTGTTTCGGACGCGCTGCAGCAGCGGCCTCTTCGAATGCGTTACCGAGGTTGGCCACTGATTCCCGTAGTCGTTCTGTCCAACGTGCGAGATCGTCGTTCAGAACGGGATCGTAGGGGGTTACCCTCAGTATTGCGTTGACGGCTCTGATGTGCTGGGCCGGAGTGATCACTTGATTCTCCGCTTCCGTATTGGTGCATGCTGACGCGCCGACATCGTCGATAGCCAATACTTCCCGCGGCACGCTCATTGTCAATGATCCATAGTCTTCGAGGAGGTGCAAGACTGATGGTTCGTGGGGATCGATGTCGATTACCCCAACAAATCGATCTGAAATTGGTGTCGCTCCTTGTTCCTTGTCTTTATCCCTGATGGGGATGTGTGACTGCTGGACCTTAGGAGATGGAGCCTTCATGGCGCTGAGAAAGACATTGCAGCTTGAGAGGTCGTGATTCTTTGTCTTGTGAATAGGACAATAGACATCATGAGTTGGAGAAATACGCTGAATTCCACGCTCTTTGCAGGAGCGAATCTTGGCGCGGACGTTGAGAAAAACCCAGCAGGCTTGCAAAGTGTGTTTCCTGGTTTTGTGGATAGGACACCAGGACCTTGTCGCTTCGGAAGTCATCCTCGTCGGCTCGTGGTTCTTGTCGGAACGACAAGGTTTGGCCGCATTAGAATCCTTCTCAAGCTCGGATGTCGTCGATGTTCCGTTCTCCGCTTCAGCAGGAGGATCCTTCGACATGGAGTCGTCCTGGGTTGTAGCCACTGCGTTCTCGTTTCCGGTCATTGATGGACCGGCTGAGATCGGCATCGTGGTGTAAACCAGGAAGACGATTTCGCTGACTTGAGTCCACACCAGCATTGTTGAAGCAGAAAATCCCTGGTTGTGGTTGGTGTTGATGTTGTTGTCGACGAAGCTGGATGACATAGTAGTAGAACCTTGAGCACCAAGTCCCCCTACCTGGCGCGCCACTGTCGACGAGTGATACTTGTAGACCGGATATAGAGGGTATTGGGGTATGTTGGTACAAGGATCTACGTAATACGACATCAAGCAAACAGAAGACGAAGATTAAACTGGTTCAGGCCCCTTGATAGGTAATAGCCCTAATCCAGTTGATGTGGGATTATATGATAGAAAACACAGGTTACAAAGGGAACGATGGAACTCGATGGATCCGGCGAGATCGTAATCGAGTTGGTTCGACTAGATCTCCGGTGATTTGGCTCCTGCAGGCTCCGACTTCGTAGGCTGTGGGAGTTGTGTTGGTTCGGAGATTCGATGTCTTAGGTCCTCCTAGGGGGTCCCTTTTATATCGCAGGTCAGGTGGTTTCCATGTAGGACTCGGAGACATCGGAGCTTACACGATACATTGACGACCTAGTCTTGTCCGAGTAGGACTCTTTCCATCTACAAACTCCGTGAAGGATTTCCTTAGTATATGCAAAAAGTGTCCGTATACGCATAGGTATGCCATACCGATATTTAGCGTATATCGAAGGGTAAAGGGTATACCTAACCCGTAACCCTGACAACGGTCTCGTCGGTATTATCGAGTTCTGCTATTCCCTTTGTAATCTGTGGTTTCCACTATAAAATCCCATATCAACTGGATTAGGGCTATTACCTATCAAGGGGCCTGAACCAGTATAATCCTTGTTTCCTGTTTGCTTGATGTCGTACTACATAGATCCTCGTACCAGTGTACCCCAATACCCTCTATATCCCAATACCCTCTATATCCGGTCTACGGGTATCCCCCGTCGACAGTACATTAGATTTACAAAACATGTTAATAATATATCACAAATGTGCACAAAACATTTTCTTTATGATAAGCAGATAAATTGTGGGAATGCACATGGTCCCAATAAGATGCAATAATAGGATCTATAAAGAATTCTACAGCGGGAGTAACATAATTTACTGACAACTGTTGCTGTTGCTTTACTGATTTTGCATTTAGCTGTGAATCTCTTGGTCCGTTTTTTGTTTGGTCTAGTTATCAGTAGAGAGGTAGTTCAAATCATAGGACCTACCCGTTCAGAGTTTGCAAGTAGCGGCGAATAGGAAGTTATAGTTGGTTGTCAGCTTGCATAATAATTAAGAAGATATTTCAGTATCCGCGGTTCTTTTAGCGTCACTTTAATTACTTCAAGTGTATCGGAAGCTACTGGTCCCATTTTTCAAAACAATATTTCGTTCTCAAACAAGAACATGCGAGAGCCATTGTGAGGTAGATAATGTGTCTTGTTACATTTAAGGTTCAGCCTATGTTCTTTATGGAGACTACGACCAATGAATTATGTGCGGGTTATCCATGTCATGGAACCAAAACTACTTTTTGTCCATCACTATTCTAGCTCATCATTGCTATGATAACTTCCATCATCCATTAGTTAGCCTTCATCTACATTTCGTTGGAAAAGAACAGGGCTCCCAAACTTGATAATACCAGATAAGAACGATATGCAGCTTAAGACGGACTCGAGGGCAGTCATACCAGAGAAGAAGAAATAGGCAATTAGAGGCCCTCAAGCTCATGCCTGGGAGCAAAGTTTTCTAGAGAACTCAGCGAAGGATGTCATGCGACCAATACGCCAGCCAATGCTCAATCTTAGTTAGGGATGGGAGGTATCAGGAATTAATGCAGCTCGCTCCTTGTGGGAGCTTGAGAAAAATGCAGGGACAATATGTCCAAATTGAATCGTTGTTAAGTGGTTTATGCTCAGCGAAGGACTCGAGAGGTGCAACGGCCGGGGTGATTGAACCTACGCCATGGAGGGAAAGAGGTTATTTCACTTGGATCCACCAACAATGCCCCACCGCTCCACTGGCCTCACTGACATGATGACAATTACCCGATCGAGGGCACAAGCTGGGTGCGCACATCTCGCCGCTGCAACGAGTCATAGCGCCGTCGTCGCCTGCACGTAACTTGCTGCAGTAGCTGGAGGGAGCTAGGTGGCACGGGATTAATTACGGGAAGCAACGTCCATAGTGGAGGGTAGCAGCCGGATGCCACCGACCGAAATTTCCTAATGCTCTGAACATGAATAGCTTCAGTTTGTCGGAAATGCTACTGGGCGAGCGATCGCCCTCGCTCGCCCATAGCGATCGGGTAGCCCACCCCCCCTCCTCTTGCGTCGCTGCCCCTGGCGCACATCGCTCCCGCGCCGACTCCTCTCGCGTCTCCGGCGTCGCTGCCCGCCGGCGCCTCCGTACTGATTCCTCCGGCGCCGGGAGAAGCCGATCCTCCACGCGCCCGGCGTCTCCCTCGTCCCCAGCGCCTTGCCTCCAGCCCTAGCCTATTCTCTCCCGCATCCGACCTCTCACAGCTTGTTCCTTGCCCAAACCACGGCGGTGAGAGTGCACTCGTCGAGCCGGCAGCCTCCCCACGCCTCCCATCTCCGTCCTGGTTGCCCTGCCTGCCCTGCAGCCACTGGAGTGCTCCTGGTAAGACGCTGACCTAAATTTGGTACGATTGTATTGATTAATTTATGCAATGGTTGTTTTGTTCTGCAATTTTTGTTGTGCTTAACCTTAATGTCAACATGAAAATTTACTATCTCATTATGAAAAAGAGGTGAGATTTTATCTTGTTGATTGACTTTGTTTTGGAAGATCTGCCTTAGAACACTAGGTTGTATTTGATGAGACAAGTAGGATGAAAATCTGCATTCTGCAACTAGAATCGCATTAATCCTAGGTATATAGCTAGATGAGTGTGCTATGTAAAATTAATGTAGCAGAGGTGCAAATTGTGCAACTTAAATTTGGTTTAAATTAAGGTATTATCCATATATGTAATAAAGCTGGTTCCATCGAACGTTTATATCATAGGTTATCATAAATTATTTGTTTTAATATTTGCCAATAGTCTATCAAGCCTTTATTACTTTGTAATTTGCAGGATGTTTTTCGCAAAGTTATATCACTTTTATCATAATTCTTACATGCAATTTTCGAATTGTGTTGTGATCTGTGTGTGAAAAATCTCGTCTTTGTAGACACTTGATTTATGTGAAGACTTGCAAATTTGTAAAGATTTTTGTAAGTGATGTATGAAACGCAAGATGTTAACCTATATTTTATTTATGCTGATATGTTTGTTCTCTTTGTGTATTATTACTGTATATTAACAGTGTTACACAATGGATGAGGACGAAGTTAGCTTGGAGGAGATGGAGGAGTATAACTTGGTTGCTAGTAAGCTTTTTAGAAGCGAGGAAGATGGTTACAAGTTTTACAATGAATATGCAAGGTGTAAAGGTTTTAGCATTAGAAGGGACAAAGTGAAGCGATTTAGTGGTACCGAGCTAGTGTTCTGGAGGTGATTTTATTGCTCATGTGAAGGTTACAGGACGTTAAAAAACTTTGAGAGAACCAATAGGAAAAGGGAGCCACGTGCGTTGACCTGCTGTGGCTGTAAGGCAATGCTTGAAATTGAGCTCAATGGAGAGACCGGAATGTGGTTTGTATCAGGTTTTGAAGCTAGACATTCACATAGACTTGCTAACCCTGACCTGGTAGCTTTCTTAAGATCTCATCGCGAGGTAAATGATGCTCAAAAAGCTGAGGCCGTTGAGCTTGGAGTTGGCGGGCTTCGAACATGTCAAATAATGTAAGTAATGGAGAAGAATCATGGTGAGTATGATAAGGTTGGGTTCGTAATGTGAGACTTGTACAATTTTTTTGCCCGGTACAAGAAGAAGAGAATTAAAGGTAGGGACGCTGATCTCGTGGTGAACCATCTGATGGCTCAGCAAGAACAAGACCCAGATTTTTTCTTTAGATACAGTATAGATGAAAAGGGTCGTCTGAGGAATTTATTTTGGGCCGACAGTCAATCCTAGCTTGACTACGAAGCATTTGGTGACGTGGTAATATTTGATAGTACATACCATGTGAACCGGTACAGTCTTCCATTTGTTCCTTTTGTTGGAGCTAACCATCATCGCAGCACAATTATTTTTGGGCGTGGTATATTGTCAAATGAGTCTGTTTCTTCATATGTCTGGCTGCTGCAAACTGTTTTGGAGGCAATGCACCAAAAACATCCGAAATCATTGATCACTGATGAGGATGCATCAATGGCGAAGGCAATTACAAAGGTTATGCCCAATACTGATCATAGATTGTGTAGTTGGCACATTGAGGAGAACATGAAATGTCACCTCCGTCGCCAAAAGCTTGCAGATTTTAAGAAATTCCTTTATGATGCTATGGATGTTGATGACTTTGAGAGATGTTGGGTTGAGTATAAGGCCAAGTATGGATTCAATGAAAATAACTTATGGATAAGCATGATGTACGAGCTAAGGAAGAAGTGGTCCACTGCATATATGAAAGGGAAACGCTTCCTTGGAATGCGGAGCAACCAACGGAGCGAGTCTTTGAACTCAAGGTTGCATAGGCATCTTGATCGAAAGATGTCGCTGGTCGATTTGGTTGAGCACTATGAGTTTTGCTTGTCACGTATCCGTAGGAATGAGGCCAAGCTGGATGCGAGAGCGTCGCAGTCTGTCTCGTTCACTACAATATGTGCTGACCCACTAGAGAAAAGTGCGGCACGTATTTACACGCCGGCCATGTTCAAGAAGGTCTGGGCAGAGATAAGGAAGCTATATGAGTGGGAAGTTTTCAATGTGGCAAGACAAGATGGTGCTGGTGTGTTTACCGTTGCATCAAAAGACAACAATGTTGTGCAGGTTCATGTGAGGTGTACTTTTGAGGAGCAATCGATGAATAGTGCCAATTGTGATTGCAAAAAGCTGGAGTGTGACGGCATCCCTTGCTCTCATGTTTGTGCTATTCTTAAGTTTCTTGGTGTCGGCACTATTCCTCGTTGTTGTGTTATGGTAAGGTGGACAATGGATGCGAAAGCGGCATTTGAGTCAGATAGAAGTACCAACACTCGTGTGGTCTGAGCAGATGGATTGTTACCGTGACCTGAGAAACATGAGTAGTCTTGCTTTATTTATAGCCTCTAAATCATCTGAGAAGGCGGAAAAGGTAAGAAATTTCTTTCGGAGTATTATATGGAGGATGACTCGGTGAACCCCAATAAAGAGTGGCCGTTTGGTCCTTTGCCAGCGCACTATTCAGCATGTAACCAACCCCACAGGACGAGAGTCCTTGATCCTGAGGTGATTACTTCTAAAGGTGCCCCGTCAAAGAAGAGATTGAGGCCTGATTCTTGGAATAGAAGAAACCATTGAATACACTGTAAGCGAACTGTGTGTGGTATGTATAACAGGTCCCGAATTCCTGCTTATTTTTGACTCAGATTTGGTGTGAATCGATGTCTACATTACTTATGGTTGGTGTGCATGATCCCCATATGCACAGATATAACTACTGTCTAATTTAGTATGCCCATATTCAACAAAGAAGGTGTATGTGAAGTTAGCATTTGATTTCCTCTTTTATATGAAACCTGAAGCTAAGCTCTGAAGCCAGTATATAATCCAGTTAATGAACAATTCCTGATTTTAGGCTTAATCGACTGAAATGTAAGTACCTCTCCCAAATATAACACTTGTCACAAAAGTATATAGGGGTTTGTACAGAATATAGTTTACAGAAGTATATACGGATTTGTTTTGTTGGTGCTGCTTGCTACTTGATGCTGGAGCTGATGAATTAATCAATAAGATGCTAACAGAGGCGAATTAATTATGCAGGCTTGTGATTGTCCTGATGATGCTTTTGAAGGGGAAGACTGGAAACGATGGTTGACACTGCTGCCACTACATGAACTGCATGCCAACATCCAGATGGAAGTGCAGTATTTAGATGCTTCAGAATTTCGATAGCTCTTCTGGAAATAACAAATATTGTTCGGGAACCAAAAATTTATGCTTTGTAATTTGAGCTTTTGACAGATGTTTATTTCAGACATATTGATGAATTTTATAGGAGTGCAGACATATCGAAATACAAACTGAGATGATAAAACTACAAATCCCTTTCATCTACAGGGCATGATGCCGAGAGATTGGCTCTCCTTTTCCTTTGAAGTGATTTCATCACATCACCTGGGATTTTATCATCTTTCATATACCGCTACTCGGCTGAACTATGTCCATCTCTTCAGAGTAGAATTTTCCAGTGCAGCGCAATATCCTGTTATTACTGATACAACAGAGCAGTTCCTTCTCTGCAATAGTCTGTTCTTAGAACAAGGGCATCTTTTACGATAAATATAATTTAAATGATAATTATTCGGATGCTACGTGCAAAGAAAGTTACAAATTGTATACTAATCAATTTCCAAAACTCATTTGTCATGTATATATACGACTGTACGTGAATGACCTTACGATTTACAATGTGAACATGGTACAATAAGCACAGCACTGTTGGCCGTCAGATCAACAACATTTTAATAAATTTTTTTCTTTTGCAAATGGTTTCTTTGGCCTTGAATGATCTGATTGGGCAAGCAAATGACAAACTCTTGCGGAAAAATTAAGAGAATTTTAAAACTGCAGTCCAAGGCCATGCAAAAGTCCAAGATACAATCCAATTCACAAATCTTCCATTTTTTAAGAAAAAAGAAGTTGAGAAAAGCACATTATCCATGTCTGAACAATCGAAAAATATCACGTGCGTGCAGAGGAAAAATATAAATTCAGTACGAACCCAGTAACAGATCGTATGTTAGCTCTTGCAAAGTACAAGCTCAAATACAATTAGAGGAATAAAAATCCCTCTTGGAATTCAGATGATGTACTCCTATATCCAGATTGAGCAATAATAATTCAATCAATAGTTCAAACAATAAGATATCAGAATCTCAGGATACAATTTCATTTTTAGCTGGCCCACCTAATTAATCCTGAATCGGAGCATATTTTCGCAGTTCATACTTCATGTCGTTGCTACTGTCTTATTCGGCCACTACTACGGCCACTACTACTAGTACTACTACCACATGACTGATATTGTTGGTCAAATTACAGAAAATGAAACAGACTCCAATGTATTGCCATTTGAACACCACCCATTGTACTGATGATTACTGCCTGCTTAGCATGTCACATTCTCAGCAACATGTTGTGACCAAAGCCTGTCAACCTCCAGCACAGGAAGATGGTTTCCAAACTCCTGCAAGCCTAGAAAAGATCTCCGGTTAGCTCAATTTACAAATGATTCCTAAAATAATATGGGTCCTTTATTCTATGCGCGGTGGAAAGATAAAACCTAGAATTTTAATAGACCAGCTCCGGAAAGACACGGACTAAATATTTAATTCATAAAAAAAAACATTTGGTTGTGCAAGCAACAGGTAAGTGCAAGTATTTGCTCGCTCATTAAACTGCAGAGTTCAATATGTGAAATGATAAGATTTATCTACAACAATTATTCTACGATTCCTAAAATAATATTGTAATAATTATTCAATCATATTTACAAGAGAGAATCCCTTATATGCCACTCTAAATTAACCGGCTCCCTTATATGCCACTTCAAATTGGCTTCTCCCTTTTATGCCACCGGTTCAAGTTTCTCCTCCCTTTTATGCCATTGCCGTCAGTCCACCGACAGTTGACCGTTAACTTCTTTGTAAAAAGACGCATTTGCCCTTTAGAATTAGTATACAACCAATAATAGGTATTTTAGTACTAATATAGCTACTGGATACAACATATGAAAATTGATTTTTTCTGCATCACATGCAATTTTAGCCATTACCATCACAAATAAATTTTCAATGTAAGCATGAAACATACAGTTTTCCAACAATATTTTTAATATAAAGAGCATTTTTCACTGGTTCTGACAAAATTTTGTTCACTCAAAAAGGATTTAAAATAAATTAGTTATGATTTTTCGAAGTTTACACATTTTTTAGTTGAGAGGGCATATTGGTCATTTAAAAAAAATAACCTTTGACTAACAGTCAACTAACACTATAGTGGTGGGAGTGACATAAAAGGATGGAAAAACTTGAACTAGTGACATATAAGGGAGAAGCCTATTTTGAGTGGCATACAGAGGAACTGGTTAAATTCTAGTGGCATATAAGGGATTATCTCTATTTACAATTTACAGTACAATTTACATTGTGTCTTCATTGAATCATTGTGATTTCATTCAACCAGAGAACACAGATATGCTCTATTCATGCCCTTTATGACCTCATCGCAACCTTCAGTGTTCCTCAATGAGAAGCTGTACACAAATATGGCTTCGGAGGATTGCTGAAGATACATAGGATAAATGTACACCGTATTTTGTGCATGTGGATTGCAAACCAATTCGATACAAAGGCTGAAGCATTCAAAATCCAAGGTAGCTATCTGAGACTAACCAATAGGGACGCTGAACATTTGCTTGACCTGCCATCACAAGGAGAAGAAATATTTGAACCACCACAGACCAAGAATAGGGACTTGTTTGATGAATTCAAGACAACATCTAAGCAAGGGGCACATATAAAATTATCTTCTTTGCAAGAGTATTTTCAAACAAACAAAGGTATACATGACGACAATTTCATTCGTCGTTTCGTGCTCTTTGTGATCGGTGTTTTCCTGTGCCCAACTACTCAAAGGTATGTAAGCTCGGCATACCTAAATCTTGTGGAGGATGTCAATGCAATCAGTGCAATTAACTGGACAAGCCTGACTTTAAACCACCTAATGAAAAGCATTAAAAATATTTCAACAACAAAAGGAGTCAATCTTGAAGGAAACCTACCACTTTTGCAGGTAATGCAACTGCACAAATATTATTTTGTACCAACCAAAGACAAATTGTTTTTACTCAATTGTATTTCTTGCAGTTATGGTACTGGGAGAAGCTACGAGCTGACAATTTGGATCCAACCATAGATTATACTATGCGTGACAAACCACTTATTCAATACTGGGACAAGCACAAGGCAAAAAAAAGATATAAAATCGATACTACATATAACTATGGTAAAGGGAAGGTAATATGCAATCATTTTAATCCCACTTAAGTCTAGCCTATTAATTCAAAATGAGAATTTACTTACGCTCCTTCTGCTGATGCCTTAGCATGCTTCTGCTTTCCATTATATCATGCATGTAGTAGTTTGTCATCCTGAAATAACAAGGAAGGGAACAGCATCAAATGGGCACACAGACGACTAGTCTCAGGAAGCTAGCTTTTTTATCATCTACCTCAGCACTATTTTTGACCAGCTAACGTGAATGAGTTATTTTGTACTAGATTGTTGACGACATCACATTTGCTATAGAATGCTCCAAATCCTCACAAATCCGAAAAGATAAGGTATTCATTTTATTGATCTCTACATACTTTGAATTATACATCAGAACACATGGTTTAATATCCATTAAATATGATATTTCATCATAGAATGTCCAAGACATAACAAGAGACAGCGAGGAGAGCAAACAATCAGAATCATGCATCCGTACTGATAAGGTAATCAAATAATTCATCTGTACTTACATTCAATTATACATCACTACGCAAGGTTTAATATCCATTAAATATGATATTTCATCGTAGGATGTCCAAGACATAACAAGTGATAGCGAGAAGAGCAAACAATCAGAGTCATGCATCCATACTGATAATGTAATCATTTCTTTTAACTGTACTTGCATTATTTATACATCACAACGCATGGTTTAATATCCATTAAAAATGTCATTTCATCATAGAATGTCCAAGACATACCAAGTGACAGCGAGATAAAATCATCAGAACAACGCGTCGACAGCACAACACATGCCACTTCACACAAGGTAGTCATAATATTATACTTTTGTTACTATTTATTTGAATTACAATAGCATATGTCTCAAAACTTAACAAACACATATTATGTAGGATAGGGCAGAAACTGAGTCACTGACCCAAAAACTAATCATGCTGATAGAAGAGCAAGGAAAGGAGATGAAGGAGATGAAGCAGAATCAACAGTTCATGCATAACCAAATTCAATCACTCACCAACATAATAGCTGCATTCAAAGAGGAAAAGACAATACCAACTTCCAAGAACTCTAAGCCAAATGTTTGCAAAAGTTCCGACAAAGAAACACATATAATTAAAAAAAAGGTAAGACAACATCTTACTTCTTCAGTGTCTGTCAAATTTAATACTAATTATTTTTAACATGCCAATTGAATAACAGAAACCAAACCCACCAACTCCAACGCCCGTCATTGCCAAGTCACTTTCAGGATCAACACGAAGATTGCGTAAATCAACAATTAAATCAAATTCTGATTTCGTCTATAATTTAGGGGCTACAAAGAAGAAACCAAAGAATGCGCAAGCAAAGAATTTAATATCCAATGGTAAAAGTCCTATAATTATCATCACATCCTACTCTGCTTAACTTTTGTGTTGCAGTTCACTTACAGATTTAACTTCGATGGCAGAGTTCAAGTGCACCGCAGAAGCTGAGGAAACCATTAAAAGTATAATGAGTGCACCAGAATCATAACTAGTGGTGCATATCGATGATGTCTCAATTTCCCAAAAAACAATGCAAATTCTGACTAATCCAGTGACTGAATCAAGTACGAGCTATTTGGAAGATCACGTAAGTTTACTAACCCGTGAAACTATTCTCTCATGCAACTACTAGCACAATCATAACCTGGCATTTTCCTCTTCTTTTAGATAATCGATGCATACGTTACTTGTCTACGTGAGAAAGATATAAAGGAAGGTACAGGGACTAGGGCAGAAGGTACGGTGTTCCTAGAGAAACCGTTAATAACAAGGTTGCTACAAAGAGATGGCGAACACTATGTTTCCAAAGACATCATTGATCGGGCAATGGCTAAAGCAACGGCAAATAGATATCTAAAGCATGATATGGTAATATTTATGCCACAATACTATGAAATTTCAAGCAAGTTTATACTACTAATATATCCTACAAATGATTTCTTTGTACAGATTTTCCTCCCCATGAACATAAAAGAAAAACATTGGTACCTGGCAGTCATACATGCCAAACGCCGCATCATCCAAGTGCTTGACTCCAGGGCGAATTCATCCACACAACGCAAGGAACTAAGAAAAGTTGTAAGTATTCTACTTAGAAATAAACCAAAAAGGACATGAACATACCGCAGTAATGACGTTTTCTCACATAACAGCTAGAAAGATTACAACAATATTTTCAGCTGTTGGAACCAGAAGAAAAGCACATAGCAACACAATGGCCTGACCATAATATTACTTCATGGGAAGTCACGGTCGTACAGAATTTGCCATTACAAGGAGATCTGTATGTTATGCAGCCACTACAATAATAGTTTTTTTCACTACCTAAATGTATGTTATCCCTTCTCTAATATAATTCAATTCTTCCAGCGTCTCATGTGGGCTCTTTGTACTAAAAAACATGGAGCACTGGCAAGGCAATAGGTTGTCGAAGGAATACACGCATGTAAGATGCACTAAATATTTCTGCATCTTCTTTACAAGTCCTCAATTGATTGTTTCTATCTAACAAATACCTTTATGAATTTTGCAGGAAGATATAAAATATTTTAGAAGGAAGTTAGCTGCAATTTTGGGGGGCGCTCAGAAGAAGGATAAAAAGAGAAACTAATGGATGTTACACCTTCCAAGATACTAGTCGAAATCAATGACTTTGTTCTAATTCCTTTAATATAAGGAGTTAGTATTTTCAATAGTCTGTCGAGAGCAATTGAGCGTGTACCATATACTATAGTATCAGCGGCGTTATTTTAGACTACTCAAAACTCCACAAACAATTACACAACTGCAAATTCAATAATAAATTTAAACCTTTCTATTTGGAATGTTCTGAAATTCTCAAAAAAAAAGTACCTCTGTTGTGCTGCAGCTATGACATTGCTTTCTTCCATCGGCAACTTCGGTATAGGGCCTGTTCACGCTGTGACATAGCTAGAGCCAGAGCCAAAGCCATAGCATGCAACAAGAGGGTCTGCCCCGCGACAGCCATGCCCTGCTGCTGCTGCGGCATGCTGCCCTGCCGCTGCCACCTACCGCCGGCCGGCTGCCCCTGCCGATGCGGCAGGCAAGGTCCCCAGCAGGCCTCGCCCTCCCGTAGACCCAGCCGCCGGCGCCCTTTGGTAGACCTAGCAGCCGGCGACCTCCCGTAGATCCATGAGCCGGCGCCGATTTGGGGATTTTTTGGAAGAGATAGGGTTTACGGTGGACGGAAAATACACGAGAGGAGGAAAGGAGGAGGGAAATCGAATCGATTTCGATGGCGGCGGCGCCGATTTTGGCTCCCGGTGGCAGCGGCGACTGTGGCTGTCGGCGGCGAGGGCGGCGCCGATAGAAGCCAGCGGCGGCGGTCTCCCATGGACTCGGTTTGAGTCGATGTGGTGAAATGGATTTGACTAAGTGAGCTTGTGTTAATTTACAAAAATATCCCCCCACGCAAAAATATAAAAAGACAAATATACACTATTCAATTTATACCGCAGTATAATTGGGAGAGAAATCAGATAAATTTACACCGTCAAATCAGTATTTACTACCAGTAGAATTTACCCTAAAAAAGCTCCCCCCCCCCTACACACACACTCACTGAAGCTAAGACGATGACCACTCAAGCTAAGGTACGTACGATCGAATAGTTATTCACCTAAGACGATGCCGTGCTATTTATAAATAAAGATGGCGTGCACCCAGCAAAGGCACAGCTACTGTAGCCTATTTTTTGAGAAAAAAGAAGTTACTGTTATTCTCCTACTAGGTTTGTTTCCTGGGCATGGCAGGAATTGGAAACTATTCAGGCACCTTCGATCACCTTGATCCCAGGTCTGGTTGATCTCAGGCCACGCAAGTTCCTTGGATGCTCACATATAGTGCCTGTCAGCCGCCCATGGACTGCCGTGGCAACGTGCTGCAGACTTGGTAAAATGCTGTTTCACTCTTCGGTGTGATAAGCACACACTAATACGGATGCCCACGAGAGACCCTAGCTGGTGGTGGCCTGGCCCGGCGGTGTCTCTACTATGCCTAGGGATCGGATAAATTGGTAGAGTGGATGCAACTGATGCTGTGTCGTGCTCAACCCACGGTGGAAAAAGCTGGACCGGGGATTGACCCGGTGAGCTTCGTCGGTTCACCGGTCGGACCGCCGGTTCATGATTAATTATTTTTTAAGTTATAATTGACTTTAAACTGCTAAATAGAATAGGTATTCCATTGATCACGTATCTTTCTGCACAGTTGGTTAGGTGGGAAGTACAAGGCATGCAGCGCCACGAGCATGTGTTAATTCTGGATTTCAACTCCCCGTTTGCTCAACCTAAAATTTAAATTTTTCCATGCAACTAGCATGGTTCTCGATGGCAAAGAGACCACTATTTGAATATAACATTACTTTATCCATTTCACATTATTAGAATCTATATATGTGCTTTTATAATATATGTCCAAATTTATATGGACTTTAGTGAATCTCGATAAGGAATGGAGAGACCAACATCTTATAATATGAAAAATGGAGTACATAGTTTAGAACATGCCTATGTCGCATACAACCACCATACATTTTCATTACATGACACTAAGGCTGTGTTAATTAGTTCCACGCTAAAATTGGAAGTTTAAAAAAATTAGAACAATGTGATGGAAAAATTGAAAGTTTATGTGTGTAGAAAAGTTCGATGTGACGGAAAAATTAGAAGTTTGAAGAAAAAGTTGGAATCTAGACAGGGCCTAAAGAAACCTTGGATCTGACCTCTGCCGTACTGTACTACTATCAAGTAAAATTAAGAAACAGGTGACTAAATTGGAGACCGTCTCAAAATGAAAAAAAAAACAGGTACGTACCATAGATATAAATTTGAAATGAACTACTTTGCAGCAAAGTTTCATACAAACCTTAGTGTTCCATTGTAATCACTGTGTCAAATTACATTTTGATAGTTTTTAGAAACGAACCAAGTCGTCGGCAATAAGTTTGCCAGTGATAATTATGTATATACAATAGTGACCATGCAATGAAGCCCAGACCAAAGGAATATTATCCCTCATCTCATATTTCTCCGTTATTTTGTGTTAGAAAGTTAATAAAAAATAGTAATGAAAAGGACAATTATAATTTTGATGATTTATTTACTGATTCAAAATTAATGAGTGTGGAACCTCAATTGTAATACAATACTATTTAATGGTTATCATATACAAATAAATAAATACTAAGATGATATTAATCATTTGAGAGCACATGCGCATGCGTAGCGTGACGGCTAATATACAAACACTACTACAGTGTCCATTTTTCTGGGCAGTTGGATCTATTATCCGCGGTTGGATCTATTATCCCGTGCGGTTGCTCGGCCCGCCTGCAGCTCGCCGGCCTTACCATCTGCATCCCACTCGACATTGCCCCCGTTGTCACTATCTGAAGATACATGTATCTTCACATAGCGAAAATGAGAGCAAGTTCGAGTGGGATACAGATGGTAAGGCCGAGACATCTGAACTGGCCTTGAGGAACATGGACGCTAAACATCTGTCAACGAGGCAGACGCATGTACAAGACACAGGCAACCAAACCCCTAATGTCTAGAGTATTCTATATATCCGATCTGAGCAAACTGTTATGGTTTGCGTTACCTCTATCTCCTACCTGCGACTGCCTCGTGGACAGACACATCCATGTTCAACAAGGCCAGCACAGATGTCTCGACTCACCATCCGTATCCCTCTCGACATTGCCCCCGTTGTCGCTATCTGAAGATACATGTATCTTCACATAGCGAAAATGAGAGCAAGTTTCGGGTGTGACACGCATGGTGAGGCCGAGACATCTGCACCGTCCTTGAGGAACATAGACGCTAAACATCTGTCGACGAGGCAGACGCATGTACAAGACACAGGCAACCAAACCCCTAAAGTCTGATCTAGCAAACTGTTATGGTTTGCATTACCTCTATCTCTTACGTGCGTCTGCCTCGTGGACGGACACATCCATGTTCAACAAGGCCCGCGTAGATGTCTCGACTCACCAACGGTATCCCAGTC
Organism: Oryza meridionalis; assembly: GCA_000338895.3. Classification (NCBI taxonomy): domain Eukaryota; kingdom Viridiplantae; phylum Streptophyta; class Magnoliopsida; order Poales; family Poaceae; genus Oryza; species Oryza meridionalis. The sequence goes on along the minus strand of CM002527.2, from coordinate 12,338,215 downwards.
GAACTTGCTCACATTGTCGCTCTCTGAAGATACATGTATCTTCACATAGCGCAAACGAGAGCAAGTTTCAATGGGATACCGATGGTGTGATCGAGACATCTACACCGGTCTTGAGGAACATGGACGCTAAACTTCTGTCGATGAGGCCGACGCATGTACAAGACACAGGCAACCAAACATCTAATGTCTAGACATATTTCAGTAAACCTCTTAAATAAATGTTCTGATTCCCACTATGCATTGGTCGGGTCCGTCCAGGAACTAACCCGACCAAGCGAACTTGGCAACCGGAACATCTGACACACATCTAACATCAATATAAATTGCATCTCACAAATCTAACATCAATAATAGCAAGTTCCTAACATGAAAAAATTGCATCTCACACATCTAACATCAACAAAAAATTATCCTACCTTAACAAAGTACAATTATTAATTATTATATTTAGCCATCTCATTAAAAATTCCACCTAACATCGATAATAGCAAGTTCATTTAATGTCAAAATTGCATCTCACACATCTAACATCAATAAAAAATTATCCTAACTTAACAAAATTGCATCTCACAAAGTCCATTTAATTCACAAAAGTCTTTCTAACTAACAAAATTGCATCTAACAAAGTCCATTTAATTTACAAAGTATTTATAATCTCATCTCATCTCACAAAGTCCATTTAATTCACAAAATCTTTCTAATCTAAAAACTAAGTCCATTTAATTCACATAAATATTTCTAATTAACAAAATTGCATCTAACATCTCATCTCATCTCATCACAAATTGCATCTAACATCTCATCTCATCTCATCACAAATTGCATCTAACATCTCATCTCATCTCATCACAAAATGCATCTAACATCTCATCTCAACATATCACAAATTGCATCTAAAATCTCATCTCATCTCATCTCATCACATCACAACACAACACATCACAAATTTCACATTGCAAAATTTAGAAATGTAACAAGTTGCTTACCGGCTTGGGGAGGAGGTAGCCGACGGCTTGGAGAGGAGGAGGCCGGCGGCGGCTTGGGGGAGTTCATCGGCGCCGGCTTTGCTTGGGGGAGTGTAACACTCCGCCTCTCCTAGGTCGGGCTCGCTTATATCTGGCAGCTTTCATAGACTTTGTCCTCACTCGTATGCACCTGTCACATCCTGATTTTCGTTTTAGGATTTATAAATTATTTAATAAATTATTATTAGAATTTATATTAAATGTTCATTAATTTACAAGTGAAGTTAAATGTGGGAAATAAAATTTCCTAAATATAAAGCATGGATGGATTTAATTTTTATTAAATTCTCCATGGTTAATTATACTCTCTGGAATTTCTCGGATTTTTTGGAGCTCAATTCCCAATTTTAATCATACAAAGAACATTTCAGTAATTACCCACATATTAAATTAATCATTAAATGGTCTGATTATAATCTTGTTAAGTACTTTGAGTGTCCAAGTATTTTCAGGATTTTTCTTGAAATCATTTGAGCATTGGATGTATTTTTAACGATTCAAAGATCATTTCAGTGATTATTTTAATTGGAAAAAAGTTTTTAAATCCTCTCCTAAGCCATTGGGCTGATTTCAGCCCAACATCTCTCTCCCTCGCGCGCGTGCTGTGCAGCCCAAGCCGGCCCAAGTCAAGCTGCCCTTTTCTTTCCCTGTTCTGTTCTCAGCCAGCAGAATGTCTAATTTGCGTCCCTAGGCACTGTTCATCTTCAACCTCTGGCAGCCGAACTGAGACCGAGTGAGCTCGGTTTTTCCCCTCCAAATCCAGCCTTTTCTCTTGTGTTTTCCTAAAATTAGTTGAGGGGAAATCATCTCCACCTTATCCTCTCCCTTTCCCCTAAAGTTTCGGAGATTAATTTTGCCCGGATAAACCAAATCGAATTCGTTTTTGAGTTTATCTCTCCAAACTAACCCTCGGATTTTCCGGCCCAAATCCTCTCGTTTGGAGTCCGATCTCTCTAGTCCAAGCCTATATAAAGCATCCCCTTGACGTCCTCTTCCGTTTGCCCCAAGTCCCAAGCCGAGCCGTGGCCCGTAGAGCCGCCGCCGCCTTGCTCTAGCCGCCATCGTCGCCGGCGATCCTCCGGTCGCATCGTGCCGCCGCTATCAGCGGCTCCGCTACCGTCCGTCGCCGCCGTCGGGTGCGCACGGAGGAGAGGAACCCTGTCCACCCCTTCGCAGCCGCCGAAGACCATCGGAGCGCCGTCGCCGTCGGGGACCCGAGCCGAGCCACCGTCGAACCTCGTCGCCGGCCGTCGTTCGTCGTCGTCCGTCGTTGTTCTTTGCACCGGTGAGTTCGCGTCGTCGTCCTCTACGCGTAGGTGTTCTCGGATAGCCCAACCGAGCTCTCTTTTGCCGGTGGTCACGTGGAAGCCGTGCCATGGCCGGCGATGATGTCAGCGATGATGTCATTAATCCTTTTTTTTAGTTTTCTCTATTAGTTGAAAATCGATTGAACTTCGGAAATTCATAACTAAATCATCGTAACTCGGATTCGAGTGGTTCAAGTTGCTAAATTCATCTAAAATCGAGATCTACAGTTAAAAATATCCAATGTACTGTTTATGCTTGTTTTTGTACTATTTTGTTGATTTTGTTCTTTTGCTTTAGTTTCCGACGTTCTAGAGGAGAGCATTTTCGTTGAGGAAGGTTCGGAAGCGTTTGCGGAAGCTCAAGACAAGTCACACAGATCCCAAACAACCCTTTGAGCATGTTGAACCCATTTAAAGCTAATGTTTTATTTCAACTTATGCATTATTTTCGAATGTCATTGGGTGGTGAGCCTTTCCCAATTAATTAATGGCCGAAGATGACTTTATTTTCCTATGGGTTATAATTTGATTAGCTAGAACCTTATATATTGGTTTGGTTCAGCTAAATGCTATATATATATATAATTGCTTAGCCATGCTTAGAAACATTAGCTCACTAATGGGATGAATCATACTACATTATTATTTATGGTTATATTTACTAGTAGCTCACGATGGTTAATCGTGTTATAATAATTAATTGACAATTAAAACTTGACAATGGCGGGTTGTGAGCACATGGTTTTGAAGATCGTGCTCATGATAATTAAGGACCGGTTCGCGAGCTACTGTTGTGAAACATTTACCGTGCCAACCACAAGCCAGCGTGGGCAACGGCTTTACCTTTTGTATAGCATGATTCATTGCGGGGTGCCAGACTGAGAAGCGGCGAGAAGTCCGTGGGGGTCGCTGGGGAGTCCATGCCTCTGGTTTTTTAGGGGGTGATTATGATCCAGGAATGGTGCACTGTGGTGAGTTGTGTTATGCGAAGGGTATTGTCACGATTTCCCCCTTTGCAGTGCCGTGGTGGTACTTCGGGGCATGGCAACATGTGTGGAATCGTGTCTTGTGGGTACAGTGGTACATCTCTGGCCAGAGTAAAACTATTCGAATAGCCGTGCCCGTGGTCATGGGCGGGTTGAGCAATGTTTTTCGTGATTAGTCTCACACCTCTCACAAATAATTATTGATGCAATAACTGGTAATAATTTGTTTAGCTCCTGGTTTGGAGTTAGATCTGTACAGCCGGGTATGGTTGTTCAGGATGGTTGGGCCTGAGCAGCATAGATGTGCTGTTCAGTGTTGATTAAAATTTCTGATTAATTACTCTATTGTTTTACTCTTAAATCTTTGCTAAATGCTGCTTTTGCAAATGAGCCTATATTATGCCATCCTTTGGTATCCTTGTGCACTTGCATATTTGCTGTGTGGCTTGTTGAGTATGTCATATGCTCACCTTGCAATAATCAATCAACCTCAGTTGAAGAGAAATGATCCAGAAGGAGAAGACGTTTGGCTTATTCCCAAGTTGAGCTGCCTGTGGGAGTGGAGCTGAAGCCATCGCTAGACCGTTAATTCCGCTGCTGTTTTTCTTTTCTTTTGTAAGTATGTAACGTTATTATTATGATGGATTTGTATATTAAATTGTCAGTTTGTGTACCTCGGCTGATTCCTGGACGAGGATTTTATACACAAATTAGTTCGAAAATTACTAGTGAATTTCCGGGCGTGACAGCACCCGAGAAGAATTTCCCAGTCGGTCACCGAGATCGGCTTCAAGAAAAGAAGTTGCGACTTATTGATATGAGTATTCTATTAATCCTATTAATAGAATACTCATATCAATGCATGAGCAGTGCCCATGAAACCGCGAGGGTCGGCTCTGATACCATTTTGTAATGTCCCGCCTCTCCCAGGTCGGGCCCGCTTACATCTGGCAGCTTTCATAGGTTATAGACTACCCTCACAGATGTCCTCACTCGTGTGTACCACACTTTGTCCTCACTCGTGTGTACCCGGGAAGAATTTCCCGGTTGGTCACCCATCCCGAAAATGCTCGAAGCCAAGCACGTTTAACCTCAAAGTTCTTTCGAGATCGGCTTCCGAAAAAGAAGTTGAAACTTATTGATATGAGTATTCTATTAATCCTATTATGCCCTGGGCCGGGATGTCACATGGAGATGTCGGTGCCGGCTTGGGGGAGTTCGTTGGCGCCGGCTTGGGCAACATGCTCGGTGAGGAGGAAGGCGGGGTCGTTGAGGTCGTCGGCGAGGGGGAGGTGGTCGGTGCCGGCTAGGGGGAGTAGATCCGGGGTGAGTGAGGTGGCGACAGCGAGGTGGAGAGAGGGGAGGGAGGCGGCGAGGGGGATGTAGGAGAGCGAGGGGAGGGAGGCGGTGGACGGTGGCGGACAGGGTGGAAGAGGCGGCGCGCGGTGGCGATGGAGGAAGCTGATCAGTAGACAAGGGGGAGGTGGATGCCGGGGAGGTGGGCACCGGCCCAGATCTTGGGGTGTAGGAGAAGAGGAGGTGGTGGCCGGCGGCGAGTGCGAGGACGAGAGGAGGCGGCGGCAGCGAGTGTGAAGAGGAGAGGAGGCGCGCGGCCCGGATTTGGCCGGCGGCAGCCAGGGATGAGGAGAGGTGGCCTAGATCTGGTCGGCGGCATCGCTGGGGGAGGAGAGCAGGCGGCGGTGTGGGGGGAGGAGAAGAGGAGGAGAGGCGGCGGCGGCCTGGATCTGTCCGGCGGCGACCGGAGACGAGGAGGAAAGACGGTGGGAGCGTGGGGTTTTGGGCGGCGGTGGAGGAGGTCGGCGGCGTCGGTGGGGGGAGGAGGAGAGGAGGCGGTGGTGTGGGGGAGGAGAAGTGGAGGAGAGGAGGCGGCAGAGGCGGGAGGAGAGGTTTTGGCGGCGTCGGCGGTGGGGGAAATTTTGGCAGCCTAGCGGTGTCGGTGAAAATTTCGCCGGGACTTAGAAAATTTCACCGACCCGCCCACCCCTTATAGTGGCACATCACGTGCAGGTGACCTAGGCACCCGCATGGGATAATAGATTATACCATGCGGATGGCTTAAGTGGCCCGCACGGGAATAAAAAATGCACAATTTTCTTTAAAATATTCCATGGGATTGTATTAATTATTATATTTCATATAGCAAAATTAAATATACGAGGAATAAGTCCACGGGATTGTATTAATTATTATATTCCATCTAAATTATAGTTAATTAATCATTATAATTAATTATATCACGAATGAACCACAAACAATATTTAGTTTGTTGTTAATTAAGCCATAAATGCCCTCAACCTGCAAATATATATTAACAAAGAATTAACAGACATGAATTTTATTTGCATCTAATTATTCTTCGTCAAAGATTCTTGTAAATAAAGTACTCGACAATCAAATAAATTCAGAACGACATGTAGTACGGATAAACATGGACACCATCTCATTTGCAAAAATCGTTTAGAAAATAAGTAGTACACACGATCGGCATCTCACTAATGTTTGACAATTTTGGAAACACCATCCTTCCGCACGGACGAAATCAGATCTTCGTCAAGGGTTGTCTCAACTTCCTTGATCCGGTTAGGAAAATCTGTGAACAAAGGGATGTCGTCGTATTGGTTGTAATCTGACGCGTCTTTAATGCTATCAATGCCAATGAAGTTTTGCTTTCCCAATACAGCAATGACCATCTTATCGTCTGAAGGGTCATTCACATAGAAAACCTGAGCAACACGCTCAGCATTAACCCACGGATCATCCTTGAGTCCTAGCTTGCTACGATCCACAACCGTCAGGCCGTAGTTATCAATGGATACTCCTGTTGTGTCTCTGACCCATTGGCATCGTAGCACCGAGATCTGTATGTTTAGGCCATAGTCCAGCTCCCAAATGTCTTGTATGATCCCGTAGTAAGACTTCTTCTCACCTGATGCGTCAAACGCCTCCACCCGAACTCCGCTATTCTGAGCTGCGCTTTTCTTGTCCTTGAACATCGTGTAAAACCTATATCCGCCGATGTCGTACCCTTGCCATGAGGTCACAAGGCTAGCTGGGCCATTTGCAAGCCTGCGCAAAGTTTTTTCCTCCACCGATTCACCCAACGGGAGATCTTTCTCCTTCAACCATTCAGGAAATTTCCGTTTCTATTCTTTACAAATCCAAATGGCCGTTCTTCTAGGGTTGCGGACTCTTATCTCGTTCATGTATTCCTGAATGTACGGCTCAACGATTGCGAGCTGTTGCAAAACGCTGCATCTTTGAAGTCCTCATCATAGAACCTTTTCTTGCCTACGATCCCCGTCCCAGCTAACCGGCCCTCGTGTAAAGGGGGGTTACACCGATGGGTTTGGCGTCCTTCATGTAATCAATGCAGCATTCTACCACCTCCTCAGTTGTGTACCCCTCTTTCATTGATCCCTCTAGATGAGCTCGGTTATGGACATACCCTTTCAGGACGGACATGTATCTCTCGTACGCCCACATCTGGTGTATGTATAGGGGACCAATCTCCATAATCTGAGGTACGATGTGGACAATCAGATGCTCCATCATGTTGAAGTAAGCTAGAGGGAAAAACATCTCAAGCTTGCACATTGTCTCGATTGCAAATTTTTGAAGGGGTCCTAACTCTTCAGGATCAAAAACCTTCTGTGATACTCAATTGAAAAAGTAGCACTTGGTTATCACTAACCGAGTGTGAACTGGCTTGACTGCTCTTATAGCAATCGGTAGGAAGATTGTTAGCATCTTGTGACAATCATGAGCATTGTACCCAGAGATGGTCAAATCTTTCAAAGATACAAGTTTTCCGACGTTCGTTGAGAAACCAGTCGGGACTTTCACACTATGCAAGCATCTACATAATTTTTTTTCTCTTCCGGTATCAGTGAGTAGCAAGCTGGAGGAATATCGATCTTCCCATTTCGCAGCTCTTTTGGTTGAAGCTCATGCCTTAGGTCCAAATTGATGAGGTCGGTCCGGGACTTCAACCCATCTTTTGTCTTACTCGGGATGTCCAGTAAAGTGCCAATGGTGCTATCAAACATATTCTTCTCAAGATTCATTACGTCAATGGCATGACGAACCTCCAGGTCTTTCTAGTAATCCAGATACCTGAAAAATATTGAGTGCTTCTTAAAAATATTGAGCTGCATCAGTATTTTCCTGATCCGTCCATTTCTTCCTCTTGACGGGCCTCTTCTTTGGCTTGCCAAACACAATCTTAATGTTCTTTGTCAGCTCGAAAATAGAGCCACCAGTTCGTGTTTCCGGAACTAGATCGTTCTCTACTGTATTGTCGAATAATCTAGCCTTCGCATGCCACCTATGCCTCTGAGGTAAGAACCGACGACGACACATGTACACACCCTTGGTTGACAAGGTGAGGTACTTGTACGACGTCTTGTCGATACATATGAGACATCCGAACTTCCCCTTAAACTGGCCCGAGAGCGAAAAGTTTATTGATAAGTCGTTGATCGTAACGAATATGATGGCATGCAGAGTAAAATGTTCCCTACGGTACTCGTCCCACATTCGTAACCCTTCCTCCCACAATTCTTACATGTCTTCCATCAATGATTCCAGAAACACATCTATATTAATCTAAGGCTGTCTTGGACCTTGTATAAGGATAGACAAAAGAATATACTTTCACTTCTGGCAAATCCATGTAGGCAAGTTGTACATGGTTAGCAGCACTAGCCAGGTGTTGTGTGTGCTGCTTAAGTCACCGAACGGGTTCATTCCGTCCGTGCTCAATGCAAACCTTACATTTCTCGGGTCCTTTGCAAATTCCGGGTGTAGTGCATTAAAGTTTTTCTTCCACTGTCGAGCATTGGCGGGGTGTCGGATTTTACCGTCATTTTTCCTACCCTCCTGGTGCCATCTCATCAACTCGGCGTCGTCACAGTTGGAATATAGCTGCTTCATGCGATCTTTCACTAGCAGGAACCACATCACCATCCTAGGAATCTTTTTATTCTCATCCACCGGTGCATCATCTTTGTCGACCACCTCTCCATCGAAGGCTCCATTGCCCATCTTGTACCGACTCGTCCAACATGTTGGGCAAGAGTCTAAATCCGTGAATTCCTTGCGGTACAGTATGCAATGATTTTCACATGCATGGATCTTCTGAAGACCTAGAGACAATGGACGTATTGATTTCTTCACTTGATATGTGTTCGTCGGTAGCAGGTTCGGCTTAGGAAGCATAACTCTCAAAAGGTCCATCAAATCATTGAAGCTAGTGTCCGACCATCCATGTCTGGCCTTCAATCTGAGAAGTTCAAGCATCGAGCGCAGCACCGAATAGTCCTTGTCGCATCCTTTCGCTTCGTCGTACAGAAGCTTCTTCGCTGCTTTTTCCAATACTTCCGAATTGTCCAACCCTCGTGTTGTACCAGTTAGGACCTCTGGTTCAACGTGCCGCAACATATCTTCCGGATCAAAATCAATAACTTCATTCTCTATACCAAAGCCACTGCATTCCGGGATGTTTCCCTATGACATGTTTTCGATTATAAAATTTTCTACATCATCAAAGCAGAAATCATCCGTCACTTCGTTACGACCGCCGACTTCCCCATGAAAAGTCCATATCTCGTAGCCCTTCTTAAATCCTCGCTCTACGATGTGCGACAATACTTCATTCGGATCTTGCAGCAAAATTTCGTTCTTACACACTTTGCATGGGCAAAAAATGCTTCTCAAATTCTCCCTCACAGCATGTGTCTTTGCGACCTCAACAAATTTGGTTGCTTCCTTCAAGAACGTTGGATGAGCTCTTTTCATGTTGTACATCCTTGTCCGATCCATGACCTAGAATAAAGCTTGTCATTAATACATCCATGCCCGATTCAAACACGAATGTATTTAAATTGGAGGGAACTAATCACATAACAAATTAAAGTTTTACGGACTATTTAAACGGCCGCACAGCAATTTTAAGCATTAATAAAATATTATCCATTTCTAAAAAAAATGAAAAAAATCGTACTTTCATCTGAATGAAAATAAATTTAATAGAGACAAACCCAACTTTTCAATTTAGGTACTAAATACTTTTATAAACATGTAATGGAATCATTATATATTTGCTTAAAAAAATAAGAAAAAAACAAAAAAGTGCCTACACTATTCCATTTATAAATGTGTAAGTTTCTTCGTATTGTACTGACAAAAATAAGAAAACTGACAAAAATGGAAGCAAATGAAGGAGCAGAGCAAGCTCTACACCTTTTATATGGAACCCAATTAAAGATTTGAGGTTGAAAACCTTCCCCCCTAATTTGTGGAGGTTTAGGAGAGAGAAATCGCTGGCATGCCATAGCAACAGTCGGGCTGGGGCTTATATAACTCCCCCACCATCGCAGGCGGTCGGCTTACACGGGCCGCACGAGATAATCGATTATCCCATGCAGTCCACTGCCCGACGCTGGAATCGCGTGGTTCCAGGCGGAGCCACTTATGGCCCGCCTGGAACCTAAAGGGGCCGGCGTCCAGGAAAAGCATATGTGTAGTAGTGAAAATCGACCAGCCGATTGATGTAATTGGGCAAAATTTATTACAGGATACTCAAAGTTTGTGGCATTTGCTGCGAGACACCAAACGAACGTGTATTTTCTTGGAGACACTGTAAAAATATGGTAATTAGTGGCTGAACACAAGAGGCATTACTTTATTATTTTTAGTGAAAACAGAGAGAGAAAGAGCGTTGAAAGCATTAAAATGCCCTTGGACACTGTTCTTCTCCCTTCTCTTTTCCTTCTTCTCTCTTTTATTTTCTTTTCTTCTTCAGCCCCCGTGCGTGTCGATGGCCACCAACCTCCTCCTCCGATGAACGTGCCACACGCGCATGCGGCGGTCGCCGTGGCCATGGCCATGTGGCCAGATTCGCGGCTCTGCTATGGGGGTACGTGGCGAGGAGGCCGAGGAGCTATTGGAGGACGAGGTGCACAGGGAGTAGAGGCTGAGATGACGCGGCGGCTCAAGGAGGCCGAGGAGTTGCTTGAGCCAATCATCGTCACTGTACGAATCAATCGTGGACAGCTGCCCGACGAGCTCCTCCAAGGCCATGGTCTTGATATCGAGGAGTTGCTTGAGTGAAATTGCCACCGGCTTGTTCTTCTTAGGGACAACACGCAACATGTTCGTCCTCCATGACTCCGCCAATGTCGCAAATGTTCGCAACGACGGCTGTCAGCCACATCGCAAACTCCTCCGGCTTCTCTCCCTCCTTGAACCGCATCGATTCAAATTGCCGGCGAAACCCTTGCTCCTTAGCCTCACGCACGCGGTCGACACCGACCCGCATGGTCTTGATGGGGTCCCATGCCGCCTTCGCCGTGTCATGCTTCGCCAGCCCGCGCAACATCTCCCGCGGAACGGCCTGGAGTATGGCAGAGAGGGCCACGCGATCCTCGCGGTACTTCACGTAGCCGGGGTCGATCTCCCAGTTGGGGTAGTTCGTCCTCGTCGCATCGGCAGCCTCGCAGCTGTGCCACCATCTCTGGACAGCGGCACCAGCGGCATCGTTGCGCCATTTGCGCTGCCGCTCCCCTGCTCGCTGCTGCTACCGCCACTTCCACCACGCCTCGGCGGCGGAATGTAGCGCGCATCCGACAACATCAAAAACGGAACCGGAACCTTGCTCTGATATCAATTGTCAGCAAATTTCCCTCACTCTGCACTCGATCTATGGCTATCCTACTATCTCTGAATATTTCCAGACGTGAACAATGGACTGAAGATCAGAGCACGAAGAAAACAGAGCAACAAGAACGACTGGTTTTGCGTTGCGTAATGCCGCTGCAGCTTTTCGGTTTTTCTCCTTCTATTTATTCACCTCCATCTTAAGAGTTTGCTACATGCAAAACTTGACCGATTAAATAGCTAGATCTGAGAATTCGTGCCATCCCACGATCCGTTCCCAGCTCGGCCACAACGACTAAAAAAAGGCTAAAGTCTGAACTGAATACCGGTTCCTCCGGACTATTTTCAGTCAGCTTATTACATGCATGAGGAAACAACTAACGAACTGAAATGCAGCTAAACTTAAGAAAAATACAAATGCCCAAGATTATTCTATCAATCACTGGGTCGAAATAGTTTTACATTACCGTACTAATCTTCTTCCATGTAGGCCTAACCTAACCAGACAAATCTTCAGTCGATTGATCCATTCCCATCCCCAATTGGATCGTACATGTCTCTACCTGCCTTGTACCTTTACCTTTAGTTATCTTTCATGGCAGGTCCCAGCTAGCCTGGCATCTGACACAGATACAAGCAAAGAATTTGATGATTGATGCTGCGTGCAGCATATGACCGATTTGGGGGCTTTGCAGAAAAGCAATTCAAAGCAAGCACAAGGCAGGAATATATGCCAGGGAATGGAACGCCGCACGTCATTTCATTGAAGCCTCTGCATTAGAGAAGCACCTAGTATATGCATGTCAGTTGTCTGCTCTCCAGACATTATCGCTCATCTTCCTCCATATGCATATGCAACCATGCATGGTTTCCTGAAGTCAAGATCAAGGTGATTAGTCTATACCTCTACCCATTTACGCATCATTATATATAGTTCAAGCTTGTTTAAATGTTCAACGAGGGTTCACGAATACATGCTGACACTCCAGTTTTAATTACAGCTTGTATTTACTTTGTTTGAGAATGATTAGTTAAGCCAAATCATGAATAGCCATCATATATGTACCTCATCATCGATGTAATTAAGGAGCTAGTAACAGTTTGGACTTTGGACCCATCAAGTGTATCTGTTTATATCTGTGTAGGAAATATTGGTTGGCTGGAAGGAAGTAGGGAGCTTCAAAGAGATAGTTTTGCGAGCAGATGGTGAGATATGGAGATCCAGAAAGCATTGATGCAGATGGAGCTGCTAGTCCAGCTTGTAGTTTAACGAGTGCTAGCTAAACATACTGCAAAGCAACAACACATTGTATTCACCATGGAAACAGAGGTAAATCACTCTTCCGACTTCGATTGTCTCGAAGGAATTTAGTGATGACAGACTACGTAACAGCAGAGAGTTTTTGCCGTATTCCAATTACCTCCCAGACTATTAAACACTTATTGTTGATTCATTATAAGGTAGTTTACGAATATAAAATAACAAGAACTTGGGAGTTAACAAGTAATTGTTTTTAGGCATGACCTGCTGGATCTCCTATATATCTAGATCTGCTGTTTGTTATTCGCCACTCTGATGCATGCCTTACCTGACCAATAGTCCTCCCTTATTTTGTGACACATGCATATATACTACTACCAATCTCTTTTTCCCGTATTAATTCTCACCTAAAATTCAAATGTTGCAAGTAGCATACTACATTTTCTTCATGTAATCAATACATAAAATGTGGAGACTTTTAGATCCTCTTTCCAGAATACTTGTAATCTTTGTGAAAGTTGAAAAAACACTAAGATTGGTACTAATTCCAATCATAAATATTTGATATTTAAGACATGATTCAGTCTACTCCTAACTTTTAAAACATTGACCATTCACTACATGAGAAACGATGTTTAATACCAGTTAAAATCCCTTTTAGTACCGGTTGTAGCAACCTAGACCAGTAAATCGAGACCAAACATCTCGATCTTTAACCATTTTTCAGCCGGTAGTAAAGATGCACACTAATTAAAAAAAATATGTGGGTTGTGGGATTCAAACTCAAGATCTCTCACCTTAACTCTCACACGCATTGCCATCCCACCTACTACATACATTTGATTTAGATTGAGATGTTTTTTTCAACTAACCCTGAGGGCATATTTAGTACCGATTCGTACGCTTTGGTGCTATCAACTGGTACAAAAATGTATGAGTAAATTGCATCAACGGTACACAAACTTATTAGGTGGGTGCAATCTAGTGTAAGAACTTGTAAAATACTCGTTTTTGGTGCATGAATTTGTTTGATGTGTGCGGAGGAAGGCGAAAAGGACACTACATAGCTAATCTTTTTGATTTAGAGGCTGATTAGGATACTATGTATACATATATATGAGAGGATTGCTATATTAGACATACACCTCTTCAATAAAAAAAAATATAATAGGATATAGTGACAGTAGAAAAAGATTAAAAAACTAAGCAATGATATAAATGTTATAAATGTATGAAATTCATCATTTCCATGATGAAGGATAATCGTTGCGATCTGTCATCTATTCGTAACATTAAATAATACATGAAATGTTATAATGTTATAGATTTCGATGACTACAGACAACTTATAAATTTCACCTACATGTATATTGTTATATATATCCACATTGTCGACAACTATGAAGAACTTCTAAATTTCACCTATTTAAGAAATATACAACCTACATGTATATTGTTATATATATCTACAATATCGACAAGTACGAAGCACTTATAAATTCACTTACTAAAGAAATATATGTGTAATCGTAAGCAACGACTATTTTATATAAGTATTCATAAGTAAAAATAAATGTACAATATAGTAATCATAAGTAATTTGTAAACAAAAATAATGTTAATTTATTATATAACATGAATTAACATGTCATATCGAATTGTACGTCGACTCGCCATAGCGTGTTGCTTGGCGACCTTCGAATAACGTAATTAAACTTGAGAGTCGCCTGCATCCAATCCTGGCAAGAAAATTATAAAGTTAGGTAAATACAATATCTGCATTGAACAATTAAAACATCACACAAGTTGTAACTATAATTTTCATATATTATCTATATTTTACTTTTTTTAGAATTTTTTAAAATTCTAAACATATTTTTTAGTGTGTTCTCCTTATTTTCTAACCATTTTAATGAATTTTAAATGGAATTATATACATTGTAAATAGATTCTATAAGATTGTAAACATTGTAAATAGATTTTTAAATGGAATTGTTGTATTATTTATATTGTGCAATGTAATGTATTACTTTCAGTTTATATATTTTTTAAAGTTTGTAATGTATTTCTTAAAAATAAATTCAAAAATCGGGGACGGAGTGACAGGTGGGCTAAAGATACCTTTAGTCCTGGTTGTTGCCACAAACTTGTTGAATTGAAAGTTAAGTTAGAAAATTAAATAGGAAATAACAATAGATATAATCTAGTATGTAGACAGTAAATAAAAATATCTTTTTCAACGATGAGGCTTCATATCATCGCAGGTACATGGTACCAATGGTTGTGGGATCATGTGATCCACAGGTATCAAGCAGTAGCAGTGCCAAAGGTCACATCTCTTTGCCGCTGAGGAGCAGTCCTTCCACCAGGGTCGGCAATCGTCAGTTGTCGTTGCTCTTTGTGCTGTTGTTGCCGCCATCTCCCCCCCCTCCCCAACTTTGTCACTCATCCACATTGATCGTAGATTGTGCCACCAGAGAGGAGTAAGAAGCCAGATCTAATCGGCATATTTTATGATTTTTCGATGTTTCAGTCAATATATGGTTGTTCCACATGTTGCATCAAAGTGTTGCACTTGGGATTTCGATGGTGTTTCATTTTTTTTGTCTTTGATTCTTGCGGCTCCGTGGCTGTTTCAATAGTTGAAGCTCGATGTTTCATATGTTTTAACTGTGATGCAACAATGCATCTTCATTTGAATAGTTTGAAACATTTTTTACATACATGTGAGACATTTTTATACAATAGGTGAAACAACACCAGATATTTTGAAAAAAATCGGGCTCTCAATTTGTAATTGTGTCCGTTTATTTTGCTTAGTTGGATGAGCTCTACAAACCTTATTTATTTTCTATTTTTTTTTATTGAAGCGTGGGGTACATCGATCGAATAATTAGCACTTTTTGTTGAAATGCAACACAATAATGATCTAACTTATTTTCAAAATGAAAGAACAAACTTTAATCTAGACAAGCATAAAAATGCATCCCATTAACCCTGTAAATGAAAAACAAAGAAAACAAAATGTTACACTTCGTTACATGAGTTGCAAATCTTGCAGTGTACAACCTTAGTTGACTGCATGTTCAGAAAAATAATCAGATGGCTGAAAAATAACAATATCAAAAGCTAAAGTTACCTGCGTGATCACATGTGTTTATATGAGTACATCTTTGCTTATTGAGCCCCAAACATAATTGCTATTTCTTTGCTTGTCTATTGAGTTAGTTAGTTTTCACTTTTCTGTAGAGAGTTTGAGAGTGTTTGAGAGGAGGGGAAAGCGAAGATTGAGAAGATATGTAATATATACGAGGTGAGCATTAGCGTATGGTTATTGACTATTAATTATTTTGAACCTAAAAAAAGGTTTATACGATTTATAAAGCAACTTTTTTATAGAATTTTTTTTGCAAAACACACACTGCCTAGCAGTTTGGGAAGCATGCACGCAAAAAAGATATATTTTTTTCTCTCTATCCCTACCTGTAGAAGGTGCTCCATGTATTATTAGGTCCCCATCGTTTGGCATATTCATATGCTTATCAGCCAAAATTTGAATTTTCAACGTTAAATTTGGAGCTGAATTTGAGGTTTTTTCATCGAAGTTTATTTTTCAGCTTTTGCTTTTAGATTACTAAGAACATATATATAAAAGTTTTATTCACAAATTATTTTTCGTTTGCTAATATGCCGTTTGGCTTATTCCACCAATATGCCAAACGATGGCACCCTTAGACAATTACTATTGTGTTCATACTCAGTATATGGGGAGCCATCATCATTGCACACGACTAAATTTCATACTCTCTCTGTCCCAAAATATAAGGCATAACCATCATAGACGCAAAGAAAAAAAACAATTATTATCACCTCCTTAGTTGAATCATCTCAATAAATACATGCATGCACCCAACGGGATTAGAGATCTTAAGAGTGGAGGACTTAAAATAAAAAATTTAGAGAGGAGATATGGACCCCCGTTTTTATAACAGGAATCAATCGTGTAAACAGTACCATTTCCCTGGATCAAGTAGTCTGGTACACACAAGTTCATAGCTGAAATACCAAGTGCACATACATGAGAGTCTAGTGCGAATTATTACATCGTAAGCCCGCAGGCATAGTCTTAGATCATAGGACCGAATGGTCCGGAATACATTCCAAAAGCAGAAATAGATAAGTCAGCGGAGTTGAGGCAGCGGCATGCCATTGCCACAGGCAACGACCATAACTAAGACCTATTGAGCACCATCATCTTCATCACCCTCCTGGTAGTAAGCGTAGAGATCCTCCGAAGCTTTATCTCCGACTTCTGATTAAGTTTGTATATTGCAAGGGTGAGTACCAACCGTAATTAGCAAGCCACCACAGCAGCAATGCACATGATAGAGGCTATTCAAGGAATGGCTATGGTTCTTTTGCGCAAAGCAAGTTTTGCAATTCTTTTCACAAGCCTAAGACCTAGCATAGTCTGATCAAATTTTAGTACCAGTGTTCACATTAAACAACGACAGTTCTGTCCACCATCCATTGTGATCCTAAGGATAGCTTCCCGCCATTGAGTCGTCATGGTTTTCTGAGGACGTCCACCTTCCCTCCTCTCAGGAAGTGGCTCCATCAACATAAAAATCATCATGCAATATCCCATCCCATACAAGTTAAGAATTTAGAGTCTAGCCAAATGTAATACACGTCCCGGTGTTCAATAACCGCGAGCACGGCTATTCGAATAGATTTGGTTTACTCACACTACAGTGGATGTACACTTTACCCGCACTTCGCGACTGCCCAACACATGAGCCTCGCCCCAACACATGAGACGCGTCACGGCAAAGCCTTTCGACAACCTCGCATTGGCAGTACTCGCTCCATAAACTTTACATCCTCATGCACTCTAGGCGTAATACGATTTCTAGCAGTGAGAGGAGTTCTGGCGCACCCGGGAAGGGAAGACTCACACATGCATTAAGTTATAATTATGTTTAGATTCTCACATGGCAGTCCTACCGATGGCGACACCACTATAGACACCCGCCTCGTGGTCCTACCAATGGCTGCCCAACCGTAGAGCCCCTGCCTCACACATCAAGAAACCACTATGCATGGATACTGCCTCCGCTCAGCTATCTACTCCGCTAGGTCTATAACCATACGAGAAGTGCGGTTGTACGGGGGTCGTTTCATGCTTAATTTTATGGTTCGATCCTTAACTGACCAGAGACGGCACTAGCCTTTTCCGGACACTACCCAAATCCTCTAGCCGCCCCAGTCGAAAACATTTGTTTAGTTTTATTTTCTTCCTTTCACAAATCATGTCATCAATATCATGGCAATGTGGCGTTCATGTCTCCACATGCCGCATCTCAATTACCTTCCCAAAGGTAATTTCCCAAGCATAAAACATTTGATAAATATGAGTATGCATGAATCTAGAATAACATTTCTAAGCATTTGTCATAATTGACTAGGGACTCATACGTACTCATGGTTACAGGGATTTAAGGGTAAACAATAATCAAGGCATGGCATAATCACAAGTAGGATGTTCATCATTGCATGCAATTTTATTTGTAAACAAAATAATTTCGCAATTGGGATCAACATGTTCAAAGAATAGTGATTACTTGCCATGCTCGTAGTCCTGCGGGTCTTGTTCCTCACTCGGATCCGCAACTACCTCGGGCTCTAAAATTACGTGCGAAGAAATGATTTGAATTCAATTAGACTTCAAATAAAATCCAAATAAACTCAAATAAAAGTCGAACGCGAATCGATCTTTCTATATCGACTACAAAGTTAGCGAAACTACGTTATTCCAATTTTAAGCTCATTCAACCTAAGTCATTTTGCGATTTAGAAGTATCTTCTTTAAAATTCATCAAACAATACAATTCTTAGTGATTAAATCCGATTATCTACCGTGAATTAATTACTTATAGAGATTACCAAAATAATCTATAATTATATAAAATTTTGCAATTCTACAACTAAAAGAAATCTACAACAAACCCCAATTATTTTAATTTTCTAAACCTCCTTAATCTCTCCCTAATTTCTATCTACTTTTCCTTTTTCTTTTTCTCTCTCTTGTTTTCTTTCTTTTTCTCTCCCTCCCGGTTTCTTCTTCCCTCTCGGCCCTCTGCCTACCCGGGCGGCGACGGCGACCGAACAAGGGGAGGGGGCGGCGGCTTACCGATGATAGTGGTGGCGACGGCGGCGCAAGGCGGGGTGACGCATGGCGCGGCACACGGCGTGGCATGGCGGCACCGAGGACGGCGGCGCGGTGGAGAGGAAGAGGGGAGAAGAGAGGAGAAAAGGGGGTGGGGTGGTGTGGTATGAAGGGCGACCGGGGGGGAGGTTATAGGGCGCGGGGAGGGGCGGCCGGCTTAATGGCGACGTGACGGCGCGACGCGTGGGGCTCGAGGCGACGGCGATGGGCAAGCGGCGCGCGGCATGACAGGCGGGGCGACGCGACACGCACGACGGCACGGGCTCGGTGTGATGGGACGGGCGGCGCGGCAGCGACGCAGGGCGACGGCAACGAGACGGCCGCGTAGCGGGGTGCAGGCGCGAGGGCGACGGGCGGCGATGCGACAGCGTGGGGCGCGAGGTGGCGGGCGCGCGGCGCGAGACGGGACGGCGACGGGTGCGCGGCGATGGTCGGCGACGGTGGCTCAGGGCGCGAGGCCGGCTAAGGCAGCGTGGCAATGATGGCGACGGCGCACAGTGCGGCAGCGGCAACGGGACACGACGGTGACGGTGGCGCGGGGCTAGGGGCGGCTAGGCGCGCACGGCAGAGGAGGGGGCAGGGCTAGGGAACCTCGTCGAGCATCTACTGTGCAATGAACAGTGCTAGCTCCTATTTAACCTTAATTTAGCCTATTTCCTATATAAATTTCATTATGTAAATCCTAATTTTTGCACAAATGGAGTTTACTCAATATTTGTGTTATTTTAAACAAAGGATTCACCCTATATTAATATTACCTATATTTTATTTTTATATAATTTATTTGAATTTTAATTAGGGCTAATTCTTATTCCATCACACTTAAATTTAATTGTTACTAATATGGTCGCGATAATATTTTATTTATTTCTATCCTCACCTAATCTTTATCTTAAATTATATTTCAATTATTTATTTTGCCAATTTATTTTTAGGGTTTATTCCTAATTAATTATTCTTTACTCACGATCAATGAACTCCGAAATCAAATGCAAATAAAATAGGCGAATAAAACCGGCATGATGCAATTTATTTACAAAGTTTTCGAAGGTCCGTATTTTTAGGGTTTTGATTTTGTTAGTCGAATTTTCAGGGTGTTACAGGAGAGAGGTGCTAGTTAATTATATACATATATGCACGTCTTATATTATGAAATATTTTAAAATAGTGGTTGTACCTTATATTTTGGGATGAAGAGACTAAAAGAGAACTGTATTCTACTAAGCGTCAAGATCAGCCGTCAAAAGAATCATTGTTACCTCTGCCCATCGAGCCATCGAGGGTGCAAATCTTTCATGTCGCCTCTCTCGCGCCATATTTATACATCTACATTGTTGTCTCCTAGGGAACTAAGAGCGTCGGCAGTCCATAGGCAGGGACCATGGCCACAAAGGCAGTGCTATTCCATCCACCCGGCTTGATAATATGAGGCACACTCAGCAAGAAGAATGGCTAATTATTTACTAATTTGGCCTTCATCATCAAATATGATACTAACACACTACGTACAGATTAAACTATTAGTCTGACATTCCACTTAATATTGAAGTTAATACTTGACCCACATTTGAGTACCTTACTTTAGGTACCTTCTCTTATAAATCGTTGTTAGATTGTAAGTAATTAACGGTTGTCATTCGTCCAAACAACATAGAAAGTCTCTCGTCAGCAGCATTCTCTTGGCAAATTCAAACGTCGCACACATTAATTTGAACATGCAATAATTGGATTTCTGTTCTGTACTTTTCTATATCATTATGGACATGCTTATTATTTTTTTACTTCAAATAATTCTATTGTTCTTTTTCGTTAAAAAACTCTATTTGTTCTTAATATTCACGTGGAGAATATAAAGTTTTATTTTTATATATTTGTTGGATGAATTAAATTGCAGATTTTATCATTGTGTCAAAATTAAAGGCAATGTAAACATATTACCCTGATCCATCCATCCCAACTCTCAAGATAATTATTTTTGTACTCTTGTGAAATAAAGGCTTGTATGTAATCCATCGCTGCAATTGATGTACAAATATGCCACCACTATCTGATTTATTAGCACTAATTATACCAGGTAATCAAGATCAAGGCAGACAACATCAGTGGTGCTGCAGAGGAGATAATCCATTTTCTGATGGGTCCAAACAAAGGAGATGTGATACACTTTGATGGCTGGGGTGGATTGGGGGCATCCGCTGTTCTCAAAGCCATCGCCACACGGCTCAAATCATCAGCATCACTGTTAGGAGAGGCTGCTACTGTGATGAAAGCAGGCTTGGACAAAATCATCCACGTTGATTGCTCACTGTGGCAAAACACCAGGGCTGTGCAGAAGGCCATTGCGATTGATCTGAATCTTCCTCAACATGTGATAGCCCTCTTTGACCAGTGGGATGAGAAGGACGATTTTGATGGGGTACACCAGGTTGCTAGAGGCCCAATACAACATGTCAAGGAGGAAATCTTGTACAACCTTCGTGACCGCGGATTCCTGGTGATCTTCCACAATGGGAGTGGCCGCTACATTGATCTTAAAGATTGTGGTATCCTTGTAGCAGGGCTTTTGGGCAAGAGGGTGTTGTGGACCTCCCGAGGCAGGTTTTCACTTCATAGCAATGACATACGAGAGGTGCATGAAAGGAAGTTAGCTGAGAGTAATGTTTCTATATATGCTGATTTGTCAAGTGATTCCATACTTAATAGTGTCAGGCACCTGCTGCAAGTAGAGGCTGAGGAGGTAGCCTTCTACAGCGGTGTCCTTGAACCTGATATGAGCACCAAACTTGTCATGGAGTGCATCTTGTACAAGGCATTGAGAGGTGATGACTATGGCATCAACTGGGGCACCAATGCAGCCAATTATTGGGTATGTGATGGAATCATAAAAGATGCCACCAATGGTGATAGATCGGCATGGGAGATTGCTGAAGCTCTGCATAGTGCTATGCACTTGGAGGATTGGCATCAGGTCTGGGCAGTCAATATTCGTGATGCCTTTGGGTTGAGTAGTAAAGAGTGGAGGCACACAAACCGCTGGATTTCAACTACCCACCAGTATGTAGCTACAGTAAAAGTGCCACCTCAAGCAACATCCTTCTTTGTGACGGAAGCCGGATCACTGATTGACAAAAGTAGCTCCATGATATTACGAGGTGACATGTTTGGACATTCAGACAGGAGCAGATTGCGTGTACTACATCTCTCCCAGTGTACCTTCAGTTTTTCATCACCCCCCTTCCTTGGCTGCAGCAACCTTAGGTTCCTCCTACTTGACCATTGCAAGGACAAGGACATAGACGATCAAGTGGCAGCTCATCTTGATGAAGAGGATGAGCATCAACAGAGCAAAATGGGCCATCACAATAGAACATGTTTTGAGGAGCTTTGGGTGTTGGACATAAGTTATACAGAGTGGTATTGGTTGCTATCAGAAGAGATGATGGATCAAATGGTTCACCTTCATGAGTTGAATGTGAAGGGGATTAAGAATGCGACCTGGATAAGCCATCTAGGTCCTGGCCATGTTGCTAGAAGCAACAGCTGCAGGCCGCACAACCTTGGCAAGCTCCGAGTTACATGTTGCGAGATTACAAACCAAGCATCATCATTTGTAGAATTCCCTGACCTGTCAACCTCTAGTATCAAGACAATTGCCCTTGATGGCTGTGTTGAGCTGGAGAAACTTGCCCACAATTTCCTGCCTCTGTTGCTAGAGTCATTTATATTCGTCAGCAATGTCGCCGCCAAGATAAAGATCATCTCGTTCCAGGGATGCACGCAACTGAAGAGCCTATTGCTGAGAGGATTGTTAGAGAGCCTCGTGGAGATGGACATGTCACATACAGCAATCAAAATGCTTGACCTTACTGCAATGCAAGCTCCACGTCTCAACAAGCTAATTCTGTTGGGTTGTGAGAAGCTACGAGCAATACTATGGCCTAGGGAATGGAAGAAGCCAGAATTGTATGTGCTACACATTGACACCACTGATGCAAGATGGGTGGGCAAAGACAAATCAAGCAAGAAAGAGGCAGCCAGTGGCGATACAAGTGTAGGTTCATCATCAAGAAAAGTGCTTCACGGCGACCAAGCAGTTGTTAACTTTGATTTCTACATTTCATTGAGGAATGCAAGATTCATTCGGTCACTTTTGCACGACAGACTTGGCAACCGTGTATCTGTTGAGATTTCATCTACTGCTAATATTTCTGCAACTTATGGTTTTAAAGAAGCTAGCCGAGAAATGCATACTGGCATTTGTGGCTGCAAACAACCAGTGCCAACTGTAAACCTGCAGAAGCCAATCGACAACTTATACATGGATGACATTAACGCCCACTTCGAAGACATCTTGCAAGCTGATGATGGTGATAGAGATGCTAGTGATGGTGGAGATGCCCCATCTTTCATTTATATGTGGCCTTGTCCTTCTAATTGTTTGAAACCATATAGTGCCCACTGCTACATCAGCGTACAGGATGAGATGCAAACTAATTTACATCAGGGTACTACTACTATTATAAAAGAAGCTACTGGCATTACTTTGCCAGATTTCGTGCATGACAATGCATTGAGCCTGCACTTGCACGATTGCTTGTCTATCACCAGTATCCCAGGCCATGCATCTGCTGCAATAGATTTGAGTTGGAGGATCCTATGGTGGTGCCGAATTGAGAGGTGTCCTAACTTAGAAGGCACTATTTTTACTGCTCCTCGCACTCGAGACAATATTTTCCGGAGTCTCGAAACATTCTGGGCATCTCAACTCTTAAAGGTTTTCTACATCTGGGACTGGGACACGTCATTGTTTCAGCCTAGCTACAATTCATTCGAGAACCTGAAGTTCTTACATCTAGATCGGTGCCCCAGGTTGGTACATGTACTGCCCTTATGCTCATCAAATTCCAACGGATGCCATAGCTTGAAAACACTTGAAATCGTGTGCTGCGGTGCACTCAAGGATGTCTTCCCACTGGATTCCGATTCAACTATAGTATTCCGAAGGCTAAAGCGCATCCACCTGCACGAGCTACCCAAGCTGCAGCGCATCTGCGGCCGCAAGATGTCCACGCCCCAGCTCGAGACCGTGAAGATCAGGGGCTGTTGGAGCCTCAGACGGCTGCCATCTGTTGGTCGCCACGATAGCACACCACCTACAGTGGACTGCGAGAAGGAATGGTGGGATGGCCTTGAGTGGGAAGGCATGGAAGCCAACTACCATCCTTCCCTCTACAAGCCCATCCACTCGCACTACTACAAGAAAGCCCTGCGGAGAACCTCCCTACTCAGGTGATTGACTCACTTATTTACCCTCTGTCCTTCCTATCTTGCTTATTACTTCATCTGCATGAGTTGATTTCATTGGTTGCACCATTAGCTTCTCTACATAGTTGAATTAATATTATTGTTTAGGAAACAAATATCAGAAATTCAGTGTTTTTCATTCACTACAAATTAAATTTGTATCTGACTATAACGCCTTTCACTGGCACGCTGTCGGGTTCCTATCTACAGGTAGCCAGTAATCCTTACTATCTCAAATGATTACGGCTTGGCATGTCATGGGAGAAGAGATGCTTACTCTGCTTTCTTCAAGTCAATGATAAGTTATGTATGTCCTTGTACTCTTTGCATTATTGCATGACACTGTGACGTCTCGCTTGCAAGGAAGAGATGCCTTGTCTACAGACAGATCTGCTGCTTATTTTGCATCTGCATGATTTTGCCCGTCATGGATGCGATCTGCATCCGCATTGTCCGTGATTTCTGTTTGGTTTTTGTTGCCTTTGCTGGACTTCCATGGAGAAACGATGCATCATCTTTATGGACAGATGATGATCCAATTTGAGTTGCTCAATTTGGTGGCCTAGCTTCATAGCTTGGGTAGAATAAACAAGAGACGAGATCAATCATCAGCTTCAGCATTAACAGAATAATCTAGTGGCTGAACTACTGAACTCTTCATCCTGTATTGCTGCTTGGTGTAATAATGTGTGGTGTGCTGCTACCCGTTTGTGTGTGATTTGTCACTATGTGTGGACTGTTGTACCTTTCTTACTTTTTACTACCATTCTATTTGGCTGGCATCATTTGATTTGTTTTGGGTAGATGCAGGATTTGTATGCCGATCAATATCAAATACTCCCTCCGTTTCATATTCATATCACAGGACTTTTTGATTTTTTTTCTAAGCCAAATTTTTGTAGGTTTAATCAAGTTTACAGCATCAAATTAGTTTATTAAACTAACATATAATATATATTAACGGTATAGTTGTTTGGTGTTGAAAATGCTACTATGTTTTCTTTTATAAATTTGGTCCTCCCTCCGTTTTAAATTATAAGTCGTTTTGACTTTGGTAAAAGTCAAACTGTTTCAAGTTTAAGTAAGTTTATAGATAAATATAATAATATTTACAATACTAAATTAGTTTCATCAAATTAATAATTGAATATATTTTCATAATAAATTTGTCTTGGCTTGAAAATATTATTATTTTTTCTACAAACTTGGACAAATTTGAAGCAGTTTGATTTTGATCAAAGTCAAATGACTTATAACCTGAAACAGAGGGAGTAAAACTTATGAAGAAAAATATTAAAACATTTTATAATATCAAACAGAGGGGTACAATAGATTATCAAATCTTGTTTTGCTTCTTACTTTTCTTTGTTATAATATCAAACAGAGGGGGGGGGGTTACAGTGGGTACAATCGACTTATCAATGTCGAAAATGAAATACGGTATTAGACTGTTTTCATCTCTTGTTGTTTCTTTTTTTTTTCGTTTGGAAAACTACCTGCTTTAGTACCCAAAATTTCACTATCAGGTTTTTACATTTTCTTTAGAGGGAAGTTTTGACATTTCAGTACGCTTGTTCCATCTTCCATCGGCATAGGCCCATTAATTTTGTTTGGAACGATGATATTTTGTGTTATCTGTAACAAAATCACTTTGCTACTCAAAGTTACCATAAATTAGTGAAACGGCCGAAGCCAAGCACGTTTAATGCATTATTGCTAAACATAGCACAATCTATAGGAAACAATTACTCTATGACATAGAAAATATACAAAGATAAACAAACCAGAGGAAATTTGATCAACCCCTAGCTAGCTATATACAACGAAAAATTACATATAATTAACCTCACATATCATGCACAATTAGGTGATCCAATTATTGAGGTTAAAACTGCATAATAACCAATAAAATAAATTCACTGCTACAAAAAACATCATTACCGACCCATTACAACCGGTTGTGTGTGAACTCTATACTGAGTAATATTGCCGGTTCACCCTGGTTTTGCCCAAACCCATGTGATGTATTTACTCAGCATCAGTCAATACCTTTTGAATCTTTGCAACGATATTAATTTGGATTTTTCAGAGAGTTACTAAATTTCTGTTTGAGCAATAAACTACGTAGGCATCTACACCAGAGGTATGTACCCCAGTTTAGGTTGCATCCAAATAGAACAAAGAATACGATGTAGTTGGAATCAACATGTGCCAACCTGTGAAACGGTTGTCAACAAATTAAATGGACTATCCGTCGAACACTATCTTCCACTTCCAGACTCCTTGCCTTCATCTTCTTAGGACTGGATCTTCCTATAATGCACCGGAGTGTCATACTTTGTCCGGTGTTAAATTAGTTGGACTATCAACAATTTTTTACCTGCCTATACCAAAACAGTCTTGCTCATACGACACTTTCAAAAATTCATGCACGAAGTCATCAAGTGAAATCTTGTTCGGAATGTCTATTATGCCCGTGACATCCCAAAATTCATAATGGATGTGTTGCACCACACCAAGAGCATTTTGGTAATCTACCTGACAGCAACTAGCAAAATGTTTATGTTTTCTCTGCCTTCCAAAAAAAAGGTTTCCCGATGCCAGCATCCCTAATGTATCTCCTACATTCCATATGCAACAGTAAAAGCTTGATGTAGTTGCCCATAGTTAACAAGTTGATCAATGACTCGTGCCGATGGTATAATGGTGTTGATGGAAAACACGGCACCCTAGGAGTTTTCCTTCACTCCAGTGCAGGTCCAACGCTTGCCTCGAGTGTCAAGAGCATGCCAGCTGGTTTGATCCTGAAACTAGCAAGAGAAACAGAAAACATAATTAGATGAATAGTAGCGGATCTGCTAATAGGCCTGATGACGTATCGTCAGGACCTAGCCGATATGGGTATACCTAATCGGTTGCGACTTTATAATAGTTAATCAGATTAAAACCCTAAATATGCCCTATCAACTGTAATACTATTTCCTTGGTTTATATCAATTATTTTAAGACAATATTATGGAAGTAACCGATAGATCAGTATTTAAAGCAAAGATAGATAATGTGCTGGCTAATACTTCAATACAAATTTATATAAACAAATCAATATATATAAATATACCAAATAGCAATTGATCACGAAATATGAAGTTTAAGTGAGATCAATCTCTATCTATATAAATGGAAAATATACATAAACAGATCAGGAAATATGCGCTATCAAGTATATTATGTAAGATCGGATGAAACCCCGATACTATCCTTAGTTATGATTAATTCCTAGTTAGTTTCTATGATTCTAAGCACGGTTAGGGATGATGCATCACAAAGTATGCAAAGAAGCATAAAGTCTAGACAATCAAGTCATTAACCGCTTTTCAGGATGGTAGATAACTTAGTTAATATAATTTAGTAAGATGATTTAGTCGATGCCAGCGTAAACCCTAAAGTGAGAAACAGTTGATATGACTAAATCGAGATACTAAGTCAGGATTATTTAAGATATATGATAATAATGACTATGATAATAGGACTAATACATCTAAAGTGACATAATAGCCTCGATAGTGCAAGCCATCAAGACAAGTTACCTCTTGTTGAGAGATCGCAACCGATGCTCCGACTTGAAACAAGAACTCGTCGAAAAGTAAAAAAGAGAAAGGTGGCGATGCGCTGAAAGTTGTATTGATTCGATCCGTCTATTACAATTGTATGGGGCTTATATTGATACCCTGAGTACAAAACTTGTCCATTACGGACATGACTCAAGCTTTCCTAAAGATAAAATACGAACAAGTCCACATGGCAAACTCTTATCATCTCTCTAATTTAAACCGACATAAATATCCTAATTAATAGATACAATTGCCTTAGGCGAGCTCAATCTCTATACGGCAATATCAGTTATTCCAATCTAAGCCCAAACCGAGCCCAAGTCAAGCTGTATTGGCTACCTGCCATATCGGCTCAATCCGTTTCCAACTATGTTTCCAGCCGATGCGCATTTCGAATTTGGTAAGATTCAATCTCCTTTGATTCCGCATCGATATCCAACTCCAAATCCATGTGAATCTTGTTAAATTTCGCTTTTAACAAATGATAATAGTATCAATTGAGCCACTGGTCAGGTGGCCCAACTGAACTCTATGTGTCAGCTGTGAAGATGGTTCCGAATATTCAGATCATTTGTATGACATTCAAGACGGAAAGGACTCTACATCAGTTGATCGCACTACCTTTTCTTTTTTGCAATTTCCTTAATTTTGATCTGATTCTTCTTGTATTTTGCCTATTGAGGCCTCACAACTTTTCAAAAATAAGCAAACGAAGAGTTCCATTGAGATGCCAAAAATAATGGTTAGAGCATCATCAGGAGTATCAGAGTGATCGTGGTCATATATGACCAAGTAGGCATCATAACTAGATCAGTCACATGTGATAAGACAAGGAAAATCATTTCAAGTAAGTAAGTTTTTTGATGGCGCAAGTGTACTTCCATAAATGCGCATCTTACACAAGATACCATAGTATGCATTAGTTCTCCTACCGGACACAACGATCAAACTAACATGAGCGATGAAGACAAAATGATTGTATCTCCTTTTGTGCAATGCAATATTGTCATATGATTGCAAATATCACTAGTTGTTAACTTCTTCAGGATGGTTTGAACTAGGGGCCTACTCCTAGTCAGTTTGCATGTTTAGTATAAGTCTAGTTGACCTAGGGGCCTACCCCTAGTCCACTGAACTTTTACTATTACGCCAGTCTACCATATGCATATAAGTTGGCTATATGTCTCTAGTTTTTCTTAAATTATCCTTCTTGCACCATATTTCGATAACTTGGTTAATTAAGCTAAAAGTGGGAGGCTAGTTCTTTTGCTGGGATCGGAATTAGTCGAGCACAAGTATGCATTTTGAACACTTGAGATAGTTATGGGATAGCCCTTATAGATCGACTTATCTGTGGTATGTATACACCACCTTGTGTAGTTTGACGGGCGTATCTTGGGGAGGGACTGGTAAGCTATCCTATTGAGTATCTCTCCTACTCACTACTCGGCATCATTGTTATTATATGGGAAGGTGTCAACTGTGGTCATAGACAATGAGAGTGAGTATTACTTATGTGTGTATGGATCCCACTAATCCAAATACTCATAGTGCTTGTATATTATCTTTTTTTCTAATCATTGTAATGTTGGGAACACCCGTTTTTTGAGCTGCGATCATGATAAAATCATTTTTAGGGAAAAAATAACAATGCATTTAACCACATGTATGATTCAATTTGATTTAAATATTTCCACATGTGCAACTCACAGGTTGACGACTAATATGTCTAATCCAATACTTCACTTAATATATTGTCGCACTGTTTATTACATTTCACTTAAATCTATTGAACTATAATTGTTGGAGAACCAATATTGTCCTTGCATGCTGGTATGTCTACATCACTACATGGGTAGAAACTACTTCCGGCACCCACCCGGCTAGAGGCACTGAGAAATTAATCGAGTAAAAAACTTATCTTTGAAAATGTGGATAACTATGTAGCTAGCAGCGGCTGTAGCTTTTCAGTGCGGCAAAGATCGAGATTCATTTCATTATCTCTAGTAATATAAAATTTGAAGATATTTTTGCTTTGGTATGTCATCTATATATGAGTTGGTTTTTAAGTTCATTTGATTTTGAAAATATAGATCCGTATTTGAGTTGGGTTTTAAGCCCGTTCGCTTTTGGAAATACGGAAGGAGTCGTATAATATATTTCTTTAAAAAAACTCACATACTAACTTAAGATGATCGGACTCTTAATTGCAGCTCATGATTTTTTAGAAAAATATATATCCAAGCGAATTCCCACAGTGAATTTCACCTTAACTAAATCGTATAACAATAAAATAACCTTCACCCGTTGTAAAGCATGGGTATTTTTTCTAGTCTAAAACTCTAGCAGTGACGAACATAGACTCCAATTGCATCGGTTATAAAGCCAGCGCGTACGAAAAAGCCAGTGATCCGATCACTGCCATCAACTGAGAAGCTAAAAGGGATCCCAGCTTTAGGGTTGCCGTATGGCCCATAAGTCCTTTTCAAGGTGGTGATCTTGAGTGATCGTAGGACGTTACTCATTCCACTGACCCACATGCCCGTTGTGCCAGAGATTTCCATCACAAAGTCCATAAGGCCGAGATGAATCTGCAGGTACAATTTACATGGATTACATAATTGGATAGTACATGTCTAATTAATTCATCTGGTTTCAAACCTCTATCCACTATAAATCATCGGATTTTGCTCATTGCCATGCATGAACATGTCACAAATTAAAGAAAAAAACGGTTTCATAACTTAAAAAATTCACAAGTTTTGACTAAAGGACTATAAATACTTATATATGCCGCTATATTTTTTTCATAAAACATTCAAATTAAAATTTTAACTTGTTTTCCAGAGTGTAAATTTCATTATTACAGGTTTTATGCTCAGTTCAATTTTTTCTATTCTTGACAATCTACCTATATATCTATCTATTATATATTGAAAGTTCATTAAACTTCTTACGTACGCTAGTAAGCTGCCATATAGCATCCCTACAAACGCTTCTAAGCCGCCTCATAGCATATCTACAAACACTTATAAGCCACCACGTGGCGTTGTAATAAATCATATAGATTCTAAGAAAAATGTATTTAACCGTTGGTTTTTATTTATTGTGGTAGATCCATTGTTTATCCATTACATCTACCTAAAAAAACTACCAATTAAATTTATCTCTTAAAATCCCCACTTCTAGGTGCAAATAAGTACAGTACATAAGTACCCACACAGGCCCCACGTTCATCTCTTTAGTTTTGTTTTCTTTTGTAACATCCAAAAAGCAATACACCATTAAAAAGTTTGAATTCAGCTCAAAATTATATTTGGGATTTAAAATTAAAATTCAAAGCTCCTTTGGATTGTAGGAAGAAATAGTGTGCTTCCTATCGATTGCATCACTATACTATCCTTTGATTTGCATGAATATATTATAGTAATTCTGAAGGAAAAATTCATAACCAACCAATACCATGCCAAAAAAAACATAGGAAAGTTTAAGTCCATTAAACACCATACGAAGACTCTTAAACTACTACCTGATACTATAATAAATTAGAGAAAATAATAGAAATTATGAGAAAAATATAAAATATTACACGTTTAGCCGTTTGGGAAACGTGCTCACTATAAATAAGCGAGTAGCCAATCCAATAAGCTCTTTAGAACTCGGCCTTAAATTTATTACTTAAATACTAAAACGCTTAATATGTAGTATACAATATACTTGATCAATTCTAACTTAGGAGGTATATCCTCACTATCACTATCTACTTATCCCTAAATCATATTGCTTACGAGGTATCCATGCATGGTGCATATAAAAAGTTGCAGCATATGTCTATGACAATAAAATTAATAAAATTGAAATAAGATGCATGCGCATGTTTTTTTCCCTTCTCATGGGATGGAGACAATCAAGCTGCTAATGCAAAGGTTGTCTGGTTAACTGCAGTTTATTTACGCAATGATAGATGATGATTTGATCTATGTGGGTTAACAAATTTTAAAATTCATGTTATTTCTGTACTCGGTCCAAAATTTGTTACTCTATTTTACTCATGCATTTCTAAACTATTTCCGACCTATATATTTTTTCAATCATGTAGTATAAAGGAACCTTCAAATTCTTTCACCGACAGACAAATTAAAGTCATAATATTCAAAATCCTAACCACAAAAAATATTATAGTTTAAATAAGATGCCAGCTCAACTGCGCGGGCTACCTTCCTAGCTTGTATCTAACATCAATATCAACATCGGTCCTTCAGAACCCAGTGCAAAACTTAACCTCATTCGGAGATGTTTGTAGCTGTACTGGATCCTTTTAAACCTTGTTCGGATATGTTACTATAATAGTACTACTAATACAGTGTGCAACGCTTTGCTTGGGCTACCTAATAGAATTATGGCACTTCCTATGCACCATTATATTGTCGCCTCATCCATAACATTACCTATAAAAAAATCATCCAACACAATTTCAAGCTAATCATTTTGTATGAATTTCCGCAGCAACACATGGAGTACCATCTAGTTATAACTTTATATATAAATATTGGAGATGCAAACCACAGCTACATAGACATAGAAAGAAAGAGATAGAGGAAGAGAGGAGTATCAGTGGTAGACTTTACCTCATGCGGAACACCACCATCGGAACCCCAATGACCCATGTGGTACACGAGACCATCGATGCCGATGTAGGTGAAGGAGATCCCGTCGACGGTGTCTCCGCTGCGGATTGTTAGGCGAACGAGCCGATAAGGAGCCACCTGAACGTCTCTATAATCTCCGCCTGGTCCTCCCCATGGACCAAACTTGGTAACTTTCATGCTCTAAATCATCCACAGACAGATCGGTATGTTGTTACAGTGTTGAATGTGGAAAATATTGATAAAATCTTTAGAGGGAGGAAGAGGATAACACACCATTTTGACTGATGTAGCTAACTTCTTCTTAAGTTCGCAAATGTATAGCTTGCTGCACTAGAGTAACCAGGAAGATTAGAAACAGTTCATATTTGTACTAGCTAAGATGTGTACACTTGGGTTTTGAGTATCCCACACTATAGATAGACGGATATATAGGTCCAAAGAGAGAATTCTTTGTATGGCCTTAAATTTTTTGTCAATCTCTTTTATACCCCTGTTTATTCTCACTTTCTTTGCATACTATTGAATTTGTGTTGATTCTTTTCATACCCATTCTATCAGTTTATCATTAGCTGACCAATTAATAGCTCTGAAAAGTCCAATTTACCCTTCGAGCATGACAGGAATGTAAGAATATTTGGAGTACATGAGTTTGTTCTATGAGTTCATATTAATCATAAGGTTTACAGTATGAGGCCATATTGTTAGTAAACAAGTTTATTTTTACATAATGCAAGATAAAATTTAATACACACTAAAGAGATTATATTGTATTTTTTTGATCCTATATACGACAAATTTTGTGATGTTGTATGCAGTATCTGAGAATTGCTATACTGGTCTCACCTTTGTACAACGAATCTAAAATAATGTTATGCATGTCTTTTTGAATATCTTTTAAATTTTGGCCTCATATATATAGAACGAAGTTAATATTATAGGTAAATATAAGATGACATTACTCTATAAATTTTAAATTTTCGTCCATGTTCAAGGATAAAACTAATATAAATTTCGCAGGGTTGTTAAATGACTCACCAAGGAAGAAGTATAAGTGGATCAAAACCAAACTTAGGCGTACAAGTCAGTAAGTAGAATGGAAAGGTTCATCTCAGATTTTAAGGCACTACTACAGAAATCCTAATAGGGGACAACGTTATATGCGTTGGATTAGGAAAAACCGGAAATGATAAGTGGTTCATGCCCACCCAACCCCGCCACATCCTGAGAGAGAAAAAACTGGCACTGATAACTCCTCGTCCGTGCAGGTTCTTTAATAAAAATGAACCATATATATTTCCCATACTTTTTTTATTAGCTGGTGCATTTAAAATTACATTGGTGCCATTTTTTATTAAACCGACACATATCGAGCAGATAGCAATGCCGAGTGCGGGGGAGAAAAAAAAACAGCTGCTTCCTTATCCTTTCCCTCACATTCTCATTTTCTCCCGTCGTCCTTCTCCTTTCCCCCTTCACTCTATCTCCTGTCTCCCTCTCACATCTACCCACCCGAACCACCACTACTTCTGCAGCCCCTTCTGTATGCCGATGTGTCATCATGGCCAGCTCCGCCTCAACGTACTCAATGGCAGCCTCCTTCTCCTCCACGACAGTGACAGTATTGGCATCAGTAAATATACTTTGCAATAGTCCCTTCTTATACTAGTCCCACCTTTGTGCATGTTGAGTATAAAATACTTAAAATTCTAAACCATAGAGTGTATATAAAATTGGTTGTTGATTAAGGTTGATAGTTTACATATTGGCTACATTGAAAAATAATGCTTCAAATATGCTGTGATTAATTAATGTTTTAATAAAGGTAAAGTTTTATGAAACATATAGTCCATAAAACTTGTGGTTATGTGGCACATGTCATAATACCTGTGATTTTCTATAACTTTGACCATAAAAACATGGCTTTTCTGAAATATACTCTAAAAATAATAATGGACCAGTGCAACATGCTATTTCTGTACGAGTGCCACCACTCTGCCTGGAATTAATGTAAAGATGATATTTCTATACTTTCCATTTTGCAAATTCTGATAGTCCAATATCTCTTTTTTAACCGATGTAGAAAGGTGTGTGCTTCCTCACCAGTATTTGAAGAATATGCCAAATATAACATTCTCCCAGAATATTGCATCCAGTTCGTGATTGCACAGCAAAGGGAATAAATTCAACACGCACTACCAACAATAATGCACTGAGCCTTTTCTTGCTGGAACAAATTCTGTTAATTAATAAAGACTAAAGTGGAGAATATTACATTTTTCATACCATCATGTTATGTGCGTGGATGAATTGAGGTGCTTGATGGGAGCTCGCCTCCCGTAGCTTGGTTGAGGACAAAGAGATAAAGGGGAGACTAGAGATAGGTTTAACAAAAAAAAACATCATCAGGAGTTCATTGCTATTGCGGCAACTATTAGGAGTGAATTTACGACAAATGCCCTTAAAAATCTTTGTGCTGGTAAAGATTTTTTTGGCACTGAAACCTCCTAAGGGTAGATTTGGTGGTATGTTGTGGGGTGTCGATTTAAAGTGTGTGTGGATATTGGCTTGATTGAAGAGGGTGATTTTTATATTAAATTTCATTTGTGTAATAAGATTGATAAGTTTAAATGGGCCTGCACAGAATGAATTTAAACAACAATTCCTTGCTGAGTTAGTCCATTTGTGTAGTCATGAGAATTTACTGATTCTAATAGGCGGCGATTTAATATTTTTCGAAGTCCTGAAGAAAAGAATAATTCTAACTTTAATGATAGATAGATAGCCGTTCCTTTTTAATACTGTAATTGATGGTCCAAATTTACGGGAATTACAAATGTCGGGCAAGAATTATATATGGGCAAACATTCTTACTGTTCCTACCTTTGAAAAGCTAGATAGAATTCTAATTTCTACTGAATGGGAGGAAATAAACTCTTTATCTTCGGTTTTAGCTTTATCTTGAGATATTTCTGGTCATACTCCATTATTGTTAAACTCTAACTCAGCTTTCTCAAGTTTCCTTCCAAGTTTCAAATTCGAACTTGGTTGGTAATTGCGAGATGACTTTTTTTTGACATGGTTAAGGAGGTATGCTCAAGTGTTCAGGTTGGGAATACTCCAACGAAAGGTGACAAGCGAAATTACGTAGGCTAAGATAAGACAGCATTTGAGAGGATGGGCCAAAAATATTTGTGGTTCATTTAGGAAACAGAAACAAGAGTTGTTGGACAGGTTATATAGTCAGGACAAAAAGGCAGAGGCATGCTTCTGAATAATAGATTAGCTATGCTTCTAAGATATGAGGAGATTAAGTGGTACCAACGTGCTAAAGTAAGGGACCTGTTGGAAGGTGATTCCAATACCAAATACTTTTAATGGTAAGCAAAGAAAAACAAGAATATACCAATTGCTAGATGGTGATCATATAATAAGTGGGTATGCTGAATTAAAAAAGCATATTACAACTTATTATAAAGGTCTTTTTGGGCCATCTGAAAAAACACAATTCTCTCTTGATGAGAACAGGAGGGAGGATATTCCGCAAGTGGCACGAATTGAGAATGAGGCTTTAAAAGCAAACTATTCTGAAAAATAAGTTAGAGAGGCAATTTTTCAAATGGAACACAACAAAGCTTCAGTCCTATTAGATTTCCAACTGAGTTTTACCAAGTTTTTTGGAATGTTATAAAATATGATTCTCTAGACTTATTAACGCAATAATTTCATAATGTTTCATTGCACTTGTATTCGCTTAACTTTGGTACCATTATCTTGTAACCCAAGTCTAACGATGCTACTAAAATACAACAATATAGGCCAATATGCTAATTAAATATAAGTTTTAAGATCTTTACTAAGGTGGTCACAAATAGAATTATGGGAATGGCACAAAATGTTATAAGCCCAACTCAGATGGCTTTTATTCATGGTAGGAATATCATGGACGGGTAGTTATTTAACATGAGATGATTCATGAGTTGCATAGGAAAAAACAAAATGGGATTATTTTTATAATTGAGTTTGAGAAAGCGTGTGATAAAGTTTATTGGTCTTTTGTGCAACAAACTATTAGAATGAAAGGCTTTTCCACTAAATGGTATGAATGGATTGATTCCTTCATCCAATGGGTCATGTTGGTATAGAAGTTAACGACCAGATTGGACCAAATTTTAAACCTTGGAAGGGTTTAAGGCATGGTGATCCTCTCTCTGCAATCTTGTTTAACATAGTTGTTGATATGTTGGCTGTACTTATTCAGATGGCCAAATGGTTGGTTCCATATGTCGTTGATGAGGGTTTGTCTATCTTGTAGTATGCGGATGACACATTGAGAAAATTTAGAAAATTCTAAGAAAATGAAGTTACTTCTTTTTGTGTCCGAAAAGCTTTGTGGTCTTAAAATAAATTTTCATAAGAGTGAATTGTTTTGCTTTGGTGAAGCAAAAGAATGTTAAGAACAGTATTCTCAAATTCTTGGGTGCCGCATGGGTCTTACCCTATTAAATATCTTGGCATTCCTATGCATTCTAGAAAGTTAAATAACAAGTATTGGAAAATGAAAGAGGAGAGAATTGAAAAGAAGTTGAGCAGTTGGAACACAGATACATTGTCCATGTCCATGAGCCATTGATGAAAGATATGAAAGATTTATGGTAGGATGGGATGAATGTGTGGGATAAGAAGACAATACTTTACAATGAAAGCCATCATTTTCGTTAATGTTGACGGTCCTTAAGTGCAAACTTTAACCGTTAGCTATTGCATAAAAGATGCCAAATATACTATCAAAATTAGTGGTATAAGTTTATTATACTAACCGTCAGTGTTATAGATCGGGCATACCCAATAGTCTTGGATTGGTATCGACGTAGCCCACCATATACCAAGTTTTATGCAGAATCATGCCTGATATACGGAAGGTGTTTTGGATAAGGAAAGAAAAATAGAACTACTCGGATCGTATCCATACTTGTCTCCCTAGTTTTCGTTGGACAGGGGGACATTCGAGGGTATAAATACAAGACCCCTTGGAGGAGAGGAAACAAGCCAACAGACAACAACAAAAGCCTAGACATACTCAATCCGGGGCTAGCCACAACGACCGACAAGAGAAATCTAGCGCTACCTCCAGTCTCATCGAGTTCATATTCGAGGACGAAGACTACGCTAGCCATCGGCTACGTGTGAGAACTCCTTTCTGCCAAACTGACCGAGACTATATTAGGTTATCCCAAATATTGTACTAATGTGATACTGATATATAATGGCTACACCGGCTTCAGCCAACAAGACTAGGGCTATTACCGGTTAGATAAGGGGTCCGAACATGTATAAAAATATATCTCCTATATTTTTTACCTCAATCTCGAGTATGGCTTGGCACAAATGATCCCCATACTCTGCAAATGTCGTCGTCAAGATATCCACCCTCAAAAATATTCCGCCAGGTAGGGAACTTGGTGCTTAATGTTTCGACAAGATGAGTTTCAAGAAGACGGATTTTCCGGCAAAAAACTCCTCAACTTTAGCTTTGGGAGATATGACCCGACCGGATTGCACTCTACTATGGATCGGGACCCTCGCTGTCTCAATCTTCATCAAGATATTGGCGCTATGGACTTTTAGACAAGGGATATTTCAATGACTTTGTTCCTGGGATATCTGACCCGACCAGAGTACGTTCCTTGACCAGATCGGAATCATCGTCATGCACCAATTTGATCTATCAACATCACCGAAGTTTCAAGACATCACTGTCATGGAGGATATTGGTTCACTATTGACGACCGCCTAACCTAGGCCCGCAAGGACCTATCATGAACTAATATCGCTGCCGAAATCTAATCAGCTAAGAAATCTCCTCGCCTCCTATCATCTCTTTATTATCGTCATCTTTGTGGTTGGTGTTTGTATTTTCTTATGTTCATGGATGAATCCGCAAGTGCACGGATAACGCTGTAGCATTTCACCCATGTGTATTCTCAAGAGTATCGTATTTATATTTCGACGGGGAAGGTGGCGGCATAAAGTTATGATTTTTATATCTGCTTAATCAACCTATAATTAATTCACCATAGTCTAAACAAGGGTTAGGATAATAATGGATATGGTAGTGGACACACTGGAGATTCAGCTCTATAAGAATTAGGTGATTCCTCGCGCTTTGCTGTGGAAATTACTAAGTAAATTCTAATATTTTTTAATAACCGAGCTAAAAGTAAAATAACAAATAAACTGGTTTGTCAAACTATGTTAAGAGAGAAATAAATTTAGTGGAAAATGTATGAAATTGTAGATGAAATATGATATCCCGCACTTTGATTATATGGATGAATATATGTTAAGTATTATAAAAATGATAGTTATATATATATATATATATATATGTTAAAAATATTGTGAAAAATAATGTGAAGGAAGATAATTGGATGATGTTGCATGCTTGCATAAATTTTGTATGTAATTATTGCTAGTGGGTGATAAGGTGTCATGTTTGCATATTGAGCTTTAGAATTAGTGGGTTATAACTTTATAGCAAGATAGGATATCTAGTAGGAAATTAGCATTTGGAAATTACGATTCATCTATACTTCTATACTAATCATGTCTAGTATACAATTGTTGTCGAAAGACAACTGCATCATGTCGAAAGACGTGGTACACTCGGTAGATTGTTAGAATAGTAAAAAGCAATATATTAATTGGTACGAAAATTTTTTTGGATCCCCCATTATATGGCCCAAGGGGGCTATTTATAGTCTTAGTACAGGCTCATACCCTCTAGGGTTTAGTTTGTACATGGGAATTTACATCGATACCCTTATGATAGGGACTTTAGTGAGGGCACACAGTGTCCTTTGTGTTTATGGGATTTTAAGTGAACTCCTTGGGCCGGCCCATGAATGGCGAAAAGCATCTGTGGGCCGCGGTGTCTCCCAAGCCCTCTACCGATGCCGCTTCTAGCTCAGGCGAAACCCTCCTGCTTCGCATTATGGTCTTCGCCCATAGTAATGACTTGTCAGGATAGTGGGCTTGGTGGTGGACCATTCGGTTTTCATCATCTAGCTTCGCTCAGCTGCTTTGCCTCCTGGACTTGGCCAACACCTCATGGTTCTTGTGGTTTTGGAAGGCCTGGCCAAAGGCCCTCGTGACATGCCTCCAACAACAATTAACATGTACATGCTTACAACATAAGACCACTCCCAGCTGGTCCGCCAAGACCACTCCAGTCACCTAGGTACTACCGAGAGACCACTCCCAGCTGGTCCGCCAGCGTGGTTATGGTATTTACGCACTCTTATGTTATACACGTATGTGGAGGAAAATATAGGACGGATAAGGCTGTCACCACCTGCCGCTTACCTCACTTTCCGTGGGGCACACCCAAATCCAACGACATTTATCTAGCCTAAGTACCATGCTTATGCTAGTAAATAATATATTTACTAACTCAACTGGGACTCTCACCTTACGGATGAATAAGTTGGAGCTAGAGCAACCTATAAAGGTCATTGGATAGCAATTCTCTGAAATTTTGTGGTTCAACCGAGCTGATACATTGATTTTTTTTCTAAACACTATAGTTTCTCTTTGCTTTTTGATAGAACAAAATTCTTCAGACTGAACAAAAGAAAGATTTTGTGCCGCACACGTTACCAGCGTCCGCAACCATGGTCTTCTGGAGGTCCTCGTATATGCTCATCATCGTTGGATCCATTCGCTTCTTGGGTTTCTTGGTGCCGGTTCTTATTTTCTTGGTATTGCTTTGGTCATGGAGGTTCATGTTTTGTTGATGCATTGCCATGGTGGTGGATGCTGCATCTCAGCCATTTGCATGATTAATTTCAGATTGTGCTTTCCTTTCTAGTGCAGTGCTTCTGCTATAGCATCTTACATGGTGAATAAACTGTACGATGGGGGGATTGGTTCAATTAAGTATCTCGTTCATTCTCAGAGTTATATTCCAGGAGGAAAAAAATAAATATGTTTGCTTTCTTCTATGGCAAAGCAATTCACAACAGCAATATTATGGCTATGAAATACTAGGTTTAAGTGAAATCATATTTATTTTGCTGTTTTGTGATACTTAGATGCAATCTTCATTTTTTTTATATCCAAGTGGCTATGGAATGCCTCTCCACACAGCCGTGGTGACAGATATCTGTCGACAGAGAGAACTGGAATTTGCAGCACCTCTACGGCTCAACGTCGATTTATGTTATTGGTGTTGTCTTGCTTGTTGGATTCGTGCATGCATAGATGCGTCATTGGCCTTGATCTAGATTGTCGTATTAGTCTTGGCATCAAATCTTCATCACCGTATCCATCAGTGCTGTTGCTGTTGTGATTCTTTTACGGGAGCTGTTGTGATCTTTAATTACTTCTCTGCATTCTACGGATGTACCACATTGCATGTGTGATCAGATCGTTGATATAATACCATTGAAAAATTTTCTGGTTTGGTAAGAATTTATTAAATTATGTGGTTGGAACAATATGTTAGTGATTCTTTTACTCGCTGGAGTAATTTATTTTGAAAGATGGTGTTGGAAAGAGTAATTAATTTACTAAGAGAAGCATCGCTAGAAGGACTTCTTAGTTTACTACGAGAAGTAAGAGTAATTTATTTATTAAGGGAAGGACAATAACTATGAGTAATTTATTGAGGGAGCAATATTGGTGCGGATAGTAGTTAATTTACTAGGAGAAATTATGTGGCTAGAATTTTAGTATATTTTTAATTTAAAGAAGAGATCGGAAGGAGTAATTGATTTACTGACAGAATGTATTGAGAATGTATTGCAAGGAGTAACTTATTTACTAAGAGAAGACGTTCGAGTAATTCATTTACTAACAAAAACATAATAACTACGAGTAATAGTAATTTATTTACTAAGATAAGGCATCCGAGTAGCACATTTACTAATCACAATATAATAACTGTAAGTAATTAATTTACTATAAGAGGACTATGTATGCAAGAGAAATGTGTGGTGGCAGTCAGGATGGACAAGGAAAAAAGGTGTGGGATAACAATGTAAAGATCAACATATCTGTTTGTAATTTATTTACTAATAGAAAGATTTTACTATGAGTAATTTATTTGCTGAAAGAAAGAATATATGAGCAAGAAAAGGTGTGGGAGGCATGTGAGGGGAGCGTTTTAGATATAGCGCACCCTGGGTGCGGTTTAGCGATGTTTGTGTGCTAATGTGAGTCAAGTTAGTTTGAACTTGTGTTCGGATATGGTTTCTTTCTTGTTTAATGGGTAGGTGTTGCTCGAAGCCATGGAAGTATAGCCAGTGATGGATTAGGACTAGACATATTTGAAGATGAGCTCTAAATCGTTAAGGAGATATCACGTGGGATCAATAGGCTAAAGAACACTACATGTGATGGTAGTGATGGTTTCCATATAGGGATGCAACGGAGCAGGTTGGGCTGGAATGGCCTTGCCCCTGACCCCGGACCTCTCCACCCGGCCCTGGTCCCCAGTGGAGATGCGGCACCAAAACAGCCCCCGTCCCCGACCCCTCCAGGGTTCCGTAACCCGACCGGGGCCTCCGCATTGGGAAGCCATTTCATCCAATCACTTGACACATCATCGAAAATAGCATGAATACATGAATAGCATCATCGAAAATTCATCAAGAAAACAAATATTTCCATGATACATTATTCCATCCATGAACTCAATGCATGCATGACCACAAATGCCTCTCAATGTGCGAATCTTGTGCTCGCCACACAACTCCGCTCACCGTGGGCCCATACCTACATGCCGCGCCACACCTGTGCGCCACTAGCTCACTACACCTGCGCACCGCCACTGTGTCACACGCCATCACGTGGAGACTGCAGGGGAGAGGACGGGAGGGGAGAGAGTGACCGGTGAGGGAGGGAAGGGAAAGGGAGGGGAGAGGGCAACCGGTGAGGAAGGGAGGGAGTGGAGAGGGCGGTGACCTGTGGCTGTAAGGAGGGAGAGCGTCGAGTGAGGCGAGATCCAGAAAGGGAGGGTGACCGGCGAGAGAGAGACAAGATCTGGAGATGGAGTGGTGACTAGCGAGTGCGGCGTGGGGGTCAAGAGGATAAGGTAGGGTTAGATTTTTTTTTATTGTATCCTAGAATCCTAGTATTTTAAGATGGGCTTCTTGGACCTGCAATAGGCTATATTTTGAGAGATAATATATCACCCCGGGACCCAACGGGTGGAATGCCTCGCTCGCCCAAATGCGGGGTGGGTCCCTTGTGGGGACCCGGCCCGTAGAGGAAATTACCATCCCTATTTCCATTTGATATACACTTGTGTGTGTGATGGTTGTTCAATACTCCGAGATTTAGAACCCGTCGTATATAAGTACAACTACATAGTCATACAGCCAGTTAGCACGCTAGCTAGGATAGGAGCATGCATCTCCTGCAGGGCAGCAAACATATTGCTAAGCATGCATGGGAGGCACTAGGAGATTGTTGGCCTGCGTCTGCTGTCAACATGGAAGGAAAAAAGGAAAGGGGTGCACGGTGTGCAGCAAGGTCTCATCGAAGACCTCCCTCATTATCGAGCGGTTTCAATTGTCGTC
The DNA here is from genome assembly GCA_000338895.3 of Oryza meridionalis. NCBI lineage: Eukaryota > Viridiplantae > Streptophyta > Magnoliopsida > Poales > Poaceae > Oryza > Oryza meridionalis. The sequence goes on along the minus strand of CM002527.2, from coordinate 12,295,586 downwards.
GGCTCGGCCTTGAGTGTGGCGGCGGGTGCACAACAAAACATCAGGGCTTTCCAACGTGATTCCATCGTCCCTCGACAAGGACAGTTGCGCTTTCACATTGAATCTCAGCATCGTGATTCACTGTTGGATTTGTGCCTTAGCCATTAACCATCACCAATGACTGTTGGTACATAGTATTGTATTGTAAAAATCATATGTAATAACTGTTGGTACATAGTAGCTAGCTCTATTTTGAAAGCTTGAAAGAAATGTTCTTAAAGTTCTCTCTATCCTTATTTTTCACGTTGTGGTAAATCACTTGGTTGAAAATGTGTTGTCCGTTAGATTTATCAAATGTGTGTTTTGTTCATGGTCGTGGGTGGATGGGATATGTCAATCCCTAATCTATTCGATATAGCGATCAAATTTTCTGTTTGATTTTAATAGATGGGAGCATCCAATTTATAGTTCGGATGGAAAGATAAAACATATATAGATGGATAAGCCCAAATTTTATGTGGCCCGCTTATCGTATATATGCATATTTAATAAAGTATAATCACCTGACATTTTGTTTCACAGATTTAATAATAATTAATAGAATAGTTAAACCGACTCACAAATTGGGTAAATGGTTTAGGAGAAAAAAATCATTTGCAACATGCAAACATGAAATCGTACCCACAATCGTACCCAACATGCATATTGTTAAATTTCTCATCATATTAAGTTTAGACTTATAAGCTAACTTATGAGTCGAATGGTCTAAGCCTAAGTACACAAATAGCTTTTTCGATTAGACTTTTTAAAGTCATAAGCCATTCTTTTTTTTAAACTATAAACTTAAAGGCTTGATACCATTTGCTTATAAGACGTATAAGCAAAAGGTTAGCTTAAAAATATGTCTAATTAAGAACAAACAAGGTCAATGTGTTTGGCTTAAATAAGTCCAACCAATCTCATCTACCAATTATGCCGGAACCTAGCTTTCTTCGTTGTGCAAGGAAAATCCGTCGATGTCAACCGGGGTGCATGGGTTTGGTTTCTATAGATAATTGTTGATTGCATTTTCATGGATTCTACTGAACTTGTCATTTATCCCCAGTTCAATAAATATAACTAATTAAAGAACATGGCCCTCTACATCATGGATATTTGTATGCTATACCATATAACATATATATCCTTTCACGTGCAATATATAACTAGTAAAAATATAATGTTTAAATTCTGTGGAAAAAATGTGATGGGGTTGAGAGGTCTCTGGAAAGAAAAAGGCACTTATTTGGATGCTTAAACTGCGAACAACGCCGGTGTAGTAGTCTCGGTGGGAATTCCCCACAACATCCAAGTCGGCTGTGCATGCGTGCGTCCGTGTGCAGTGCTCAGCTATCCTCGCAGTCGCAAGCAGGCGTGTGGTGATCAAATGGCCTTTTGACCAGTCGTAGGTGCCACGTGGGCCATCGCTACTAAGTGACATCAACAATTTGTTCTATGACATAAGAGCAACGGTTTGAGGCGTCCGGGCAAGGGTATGCAGAATCATCTTTTGTTCTACAGCAAATCAGCAAGAGAGTGATCCTGACCTTTGCCACACATCTGAGCGACTGAGCCAGCAGTCGACCTTAATTTTCTTAGCCTTTTCTAGTAGATGGAGTGTCTCTACTAGAAAAGATGGGATGTTTGGATACTAATTAGAACTATTTTAGAAAAATAACAAGTGCTTTTTGGAAAAATAGCAACTGCTTTTTGGAGAAAAAGAACTATTTAGATAGTTTTGAACATATCTACAGGAATTAATGATAGAGAATTTCAACATAAAGTTAACGAGTCACTTTAGCAAAATTTTCTTCACATCAGTGGCACTTCCCATAAGACACTACTGACACTACTGGACAACCGATCTTTGCTCGATCGGCAAAACCAACAAATATTTCGGATCTTTAACAAACCGGCGCTAAAGAAGAATAATACATGGAAAAATATATTTACAATTTAGTGAGACAGATAAAATTTATAAATAATTAACCATGACTCTGATTAAGTCCATTTTAAACTCATTAAAATCGTTAGAAATAAGAAGAATACATTAAAAATGTGTACCCTCAGTTTTCAGTTTAGTTACGATGTTTTAAATTATTGTATTACTATTGAAGTAGTTTCACTTTCATGGACTTCCTTTACATTTGTTACTTCCTAATGTAGATGAATCGGCTATGGATGTACACCACGGACCGACGATCGAAGGAATTAATTAATGGCTCGCATTATTTTTTTGAGTGTGGCGAATGCCCACAAGCCTAAAGGTTTTATATATTGTCCATGCGAAAAGTGCAAAACCAGATGGAGTATTCTATATCAAGAATTCTTCATATGCACTTGTTTTAGTCAGGATTCATGCCTAGCTATAATTGTTGGATCTCGCACGAAGAGTTAGAGGTTGCAATGGAAGAAGATTAAGAAGAAGACGACAACATTCCGGATTGGGCTCAATACGATGGACTTCCATAAAATACAACAGGCGAGGCAGACGGAGCTGTTGAAGAAAACGATGGTGCAGATGATCTTGGTGAGATGTTGTGTGACGTAAAGAAGGATTGCGAAATTAAAAAGGAGGTCTAGAAATTGGAGCATATGTTAGCGGACAACAAAACACCCAGGTTGCGAACATGTGCACAAAAAGTTGGGTACCATGCTGGAATTCTTGCAATGGAAGGCAAAAAATGGTGTGATTGCATGGCATTTGGCGAGTGATTGAAACTCGTAAAAGGTATTATTCCCAAGGGAAACAACGTGCGAAGCTAAGAAGGTAGTCTATCCTCTAGGACCGGAAGTCCAGAAGATACACGCATGTCCAAACGATTGTATCCTCTATTGCGGTAAGGAGTACAAGAACCTAGAAGCGTGCCCGGCTGGAGCTCAGCAACGATGGCGGAGAGAGAGAGAGAGAGAGTGACGGCGGTGGCTCGATTCCGAGGGCAAGTTGGTGGAAACGGGCGAGGGCGTTGCGGGGAGGGTTTAAGTAGCGGTGGGGCCGAGAGAGATCCTTGGAGAGGGGGCCAGATTTGGCGGTAGCGTTCCCGGCTGCAATCAATGGTGCCGACGAGATTTGCGGGAGCAATTCCGGTCGCTTTAAATAGAGAGACATGGGAAAGTGGGGGGGAATGGGAGAGGGGATCACAGGGAGTGTTTCCCCCTTCCAAATACAGGCAGAAACGGCTAGGAGCAGTGTGAATCATGGCGGCGGCGGGGGGAGGTGGGATGACAAGTTGCCCCGTCTGTCAGTGGCTGCGGCGTGGGGCGCTGCAGAGCGGGCCGACCTACCAACGCGTGCTGGGAGGGCTGGGGGTGGTGGACATGGCCAGGGGAAAAGAAGAGAGAAAGAGAGAGTGTATGTGTTGTGCCGACTTTCGGCCCAGAGAGAGGTGGGAGATATTTAGGGTTTTCCTTTTTAAAAAATTACAAATAATTTGTTTATTGCTTTATAATCATTATTTGTGCTATGAAAATTCCACTAAAATTTGGTGAAGCTTTTTTGGCCTTGAGAATATATCCAAAAGTTCTCTAAGCCACAATTGATTTTCGGATTGTATATTTTTAAGGTTGGAGGCTTTAATCCAAATTTTACTTTTGCTATGAATAATTTGAAGGATGTGTTTTAAGGTAAATTTGGGACACGACAGTCGCCCACCACCAATGGATACCCTGGCGGGATCTGTGGCTGACGGATCCACCGCTCCACGACCTCCGCCCGCGGCGATTGAAGAAGCCGAGGGAAAGAGGGAGGAGAGGTGCTGGGATCCACATGGTCGAACTCGCCACGGCTGTCGCTGTCGCTACCGTAGTCGTCGTCGCCCGCAACTGGTCAATCCACCCTGACCGGTTCCGTGGCTGATGGATCTGCCACTCTGCGACCACCGGCCGTTATGATCGAAGAAGGCGATGGAGGAGAGGCGGCGTGATCCGCACAGTCGGAGCCGAGCCCGTCGCCGCCCGAGCTCGCCGCAGCCGCTGCCGTCACTGGATTCGCAAGCTCCGGCCGTCGAACCCACCGCCACCCCCTGAGCCTGCTGCCCGTCACTGAGATGCGAGGGAGAGGATAAGGAGAGAGAATGAGGGAGGAGTGGATAAGAAAGCAGGAGAGTTAGATATTTTTAGGTGGAGAGAGGTCGGTTGGACTTTTCGCATGTGAAAATAACCTAATTTTGCATGCCGGCCATTTAAGAGGCCTATCTGTGAAAATAGATTTTTGCGTGCTCGCCTCATAGACAGCCGTATGCTAAAATGGGGGTCATTTTTGCAGATGGGGACACTTATGATCCTCTAGTAACCTATTAGGGTGCTCGTCCAGGAAAATCATTTCTTCTGTAGTGTAGGCTAGAGAACAATACACATTAAGATGAAGGTTTTCATATGATATATATACACGTAATGTTGTGTGTATGATGGCTGTTTGAGACTCCTAGATGTAGAACCCATCGTATATTAGTACATTTATAGTCATACAACCAGTTAGCACGCTAGGATAGGAGCACGCATCTCCTGCAGTGCGGCAAGCATATTGCTAAGCATGGGAGGCATTAGGAGATTGTTGGCCTGCGTATGCTGTCCAGGTGGCAGGGAAAAAAGAAAAGGATTACGTCGTGCACCAAGATCGCATCCAAGAGCTCTGTCCTTATCGAGCGGCTTCCTTGTCGTCGCCAGAGCCTTTTGAGTGTGGCTGAGGGTGCACTAGAAAACATCAGCGAGTTCCAACGTGATTCCATCCCTCGACAAGGATAGTTGCCCTTTCATTGCATCTCAGCATCGTTATTAACCATCGCCAATGACATTGGCATGTATTGTAAAAATCATCTGTAGTAACTGTTGCTACCTTTTTTTTTTAATCAAGGGCAGAATGCCCCCATTTCCATTACTAGAAACGAGAAGACTACAAGGTTGAGGTTTAGGTACAGAGCATTCCCAGACAAGCTATCAGAATAGCTGGTTTTGTAGATGGCACCTGACAGAACAAAACAACAGCAAACAGCTCTAAACAAAGCCCTGAAACAAAGTCTACTAGCGACTCAGATATACTAGAAGCAGTCACCAGCCCAAAATCCTAATTTGTAGTTCCAGCAGGCATTCAGACCGACAGCAGAGATATCAATCTTCAGCATCCAATCCTTCTCGCTGTGGCCCTCCATCCATACTTGGAGTTGAAGATATCACTTGCCACCTGTCTTATGAGTTTGGCTCCCAAGAGCAACCTTCTTTGATCTTCCTCCAGTCTCTGCAGCGGAACCCAGGATTCCAATCAATGACAAACCGAAAAAATCACATCAGTTGGGTCATTAGGAAGTTTATTCTCAAAACATGCTTTGTTTCTAGTTTTCCAGATGGCCCAAAACACAGCAGCCACACCAGTAACAACTAGTTTCTTAAGGTTCTTCCCAAAAGCAGAGATCCAGGAACTAAACAATTGATTACGTACTGTCAGAGACAGGTTTCAGATCAAAAGCACAAGAGATAATATTCCAAATCAGCCTTGCCATACGACAGTAGAAAAAGAGAGGCTGGATGGGTTCTTGTTGTTCACAGAATTGACACTTAGTATCACCTCTCCTCCAACCTCTCTTAAATATATTGTCCTTGCTCAAGATTTTACCCTTTAGCATGAGCAAGAGAAAGATTTTGATTTTCAGAGGTATTTTAAACTTCCAAATTCTCTTGAAAGGAGTAGGTGTCTGCTGAATACAAAGAGCATTGTAAAAAGTTTTGACAGAAAAGGTCCCTTACTTAGTCAGGTTCCAGCGGAGCCTATCTTTGCAACCTGGCTGAAAGTGTCATCAGCAAAGTTTTGTTTAATGAGGTTCCAATCTGTCAACTTTTCATCAACCAAGGTCCTTCTAAACTTGACCACACTCCAACCTTTTTCTTTTATCTTAGCTAAGGAGATAAGTTTTGTCAAGATGATATTATAAAGAGCAGGGAACTGAGAGGATAGTGGCCGGCCACCCATCCAGCTATCCTCATAAAACATTACAGATCTTCCGTCTCCCACTTTGTTTGAACACGGACTATAAAATTTGTCCTTTAGTTCAAGAAGCCCCTACCAAAAGTAAGAATCTCCAGGTTTTGCTTTCAGGACAGATATGGGTTTCTTCTTCAAGTATTTGTTTCTCAGAAAATCTTGCCACCATCCCTCTTCATTTTCAAGTTGCCAGATCCATTTCCCTAGAAGAGCTTTGTTCATAAGATCAAGGTCTAACACTCCCAACCCCCCTAGTCTATAGGAGTGCAGATAACTGGCCATTGAACAAAGTGGTACTTCCTAATGCCAGAGAAGCCTTCTTCTTAAAAAAAATCCATTCTCTCTCTTCACCCCGGGGAATTCTATAAAAGGACAACATGTAGAGAGGGATATTACTTAAGCTGGAGTTAATCAAAATCAGCCTCCCACCAATTGATTGAAATCTCCCTTGCCAGCAACCCAACTTGTGTTCCATTTTGTTTTTAGCTGTTTTCCGATCCTTTTCCAGGATCCTTCTTTTATCTATAGGTACCCCCAGATATCTCATAGGTAAATCACCTATGTTACAAGTAAAGAGTTGGCTATAGGTTTTTTTTTTGTCTTTCTTCTGTCAATCCTGTACAGAAAATTTCACTCTTGTTGAAGTTAATTTTGAGACCTGATAATTGCTCAAAAAGACACATAATATATTTCAAATTTCTGGCATATTCTAAAAATATCAGGAATCAGGAGAATAGTGTCATCAGCATATTGCAAAACGGCAGCTTTGTTTTCATCATTGACACCTAATCCTTCTAGCAAGGAATTATTTTCTGCCCTATGAATCAACAAAGTAAGGGCTTTAGCTGCTAAATTAAAAAGCAGAGGAGATGGAGGGTCTCCCTGTCTGAGACCTTTGTAAGTTTGAAAGTAAGGACCAACTTCATCATTTACTTTGACTGCTACTTTCTCTCCTCTAGTGACTTTCATCATCTAGGCGCACCATTGAGGTGGGAAATTCTTTGCAACTAGCATTCTATGAATAAAATCCCAATCTACTTTATCATAAGCTTTTTCGAAATCAATCTTAAAAAGAATGCCACTTTGTTTCTTTTGGTGAATAGAATTCAGAATTTCATGTAGAATTACCACCCCCTCCAATGTAAACTTATTCTTAAGAAAGGCAGTTTGGTTTCTGGAGATAATATAAGCTATTACACATTCAATCCTATTCATCAAAACTTTTGTCAAGATTTTGAAGCTCACATTCAGAGACAAATAGGTCTAAACTTTTGAATTTGCACAGCATCCTTAGTTTTAGGAACCAAAGTGATAATGCCAAAGTTGAGCCTCTCTACATCCAAAATTCCTTTATGAAAGTCATTCAATAAATCTAAGAGATCAAGTTTTATCAAGTCCCAGAATTTGGCATAAAACTCCCCAGGGGCTTTATTGTGTTTAAGGTCAAATACCACAGTCTTAATTTCTTCCAAACTAAAAGGCTGAATGAGCCTTGCTTTGTCTTCCTCAGAGACTGTAGAAGCTCCACCCATGTCAAAATTCATGGTGTTTTCTTTAGAATGGCCAAAAAGTTCCTTATAAAATAGTGTTATATAATTTACTAATTCCCTTTGTCCCACTATCTTACCCTCCTCCTGAGAGAGGGAGTGTATCTGGTTTTTCCTCCTCCCATTTGCTTTTGCATGGTAATATTTTGTGTTACAATCCCGCTCTAATATTTCTTTAACTTTGCTTCTTTGGTACCTGATGAACCCTGAGTTCCACTTCACACTCAAGGCTGTTGTTGGCCCGATCTTTCGGTGAGTTGAGATAACTACGATTTGGGAGAAACGTTGACGATCCGACTACAACCGTACAAGACGTTGCGTTGCGCCTTAGCGATCGATACACCTCTCCGTGGGATGTTGATCTTGCCGATGCAAATCAACCTTATTCCTGCAAGCAAATCGAAGAAACAAGTAAGAACAAGATAAAAGCAATCTAATATTGCAAATAGAAATTTAATACAAATGATAAGTTGGGGTTCCGAAGAACAAGCAGACGGACCGTCTAGCCGACACGCGCGCTGCAAGCAAGTAGCAATGGCTAACCCTTAATCTATCAAAACCCAAGAAACCCTGAAGGGGTACCTATCTATTTATAGTGGTGGGAGGATGACCAAGAGGGTCCAAGGGTCGTGCTCCACCAGATTGGGGCGCACCCCACATGGGCCCCACATGGGCCAGGGTCCCATACGAAGTTACAAGCCCATAGGCCCATTACAGGTGTCGCAGCACCTTGTTTCTTCAGTTGCTGCCGACTGAGAAGGAGTTTGGCAATGAGGCTGGATCCATTGGAATGAGGACTCCGAGAGCTTTCCATCAAGTACTCACGGGCCCAAAACAGAGCACGTATGTAGATTTGGCGGCCGTTTGAAGTCGACACTGTAGCAGGTGGCCGAACTGGATTGCAGAACTTGGATGGCTTGATCTTGATGTGAACGACGGTTGTATCTATAGTAGCCATGGTCACATCATCCTCCCCTTCTTCACGGAAAACCGTCCTCGGTTTTTCCATATGGTGCTCTTCGTGTAGTCTATTTAAAACTACCTGTTTCTTCCAATCACAACAAGACAAACCCGAGATAATTTTGTTAGCAATAACATTTCTCTCTAGCTTGCATGTTTTATCCACATGTACAGGAGGTTCTAAATCTGAGCAGATGTAAATTCTATGCACCAAATATATTCCTCTATCATTATATTCACCAAAGAGATGAAAAATAACATTACTTGGACATGGCAAATCAGACTTAGCAAATAATTTCTCCTTCAAATTATCGAGCTCATGAAAATCAGCAAACTGAACATAGCCCAAAGTATTTAAAGAAGATGTCAATTCACGTTCCTCTATTCTATTAGCAATGTGAACAACATGCTTAAAATCAGCGCAGTTAGTATTAACAACAGGAATAGCATGTTCATTCACTAATTGTGGCATGGATATAAGTGAAGCATTATCGCACAAATCTTCTTTATCACAAGGAACAGCAAGTAAATCAACTTTTTGACAAAGGCAACTCAGCAATTGATTCCACTAATGGTTGCTCTACTATAGCATGAAAAGTGGACAAGTGTAGCTCACCTTGAGAATACTCACCTTCATTTCTGTCAGCACCATTTAATTTACCTTGAGAATACTCACCTTCAGACATCGCAGGTGCTGCATCCTCTTTCTTCTCAAGTATATCATTCTCCTTTTCTCGGATGTGCTGATCTTCCTGCAAAACGTTAGTACCAGGGGAGACAAAAGATTGCTCCTCCAATGTTTGCACATCATCATTACATAAGTATATTGGGGATTCAGAAATAGGAGATAAATCACATTGGTCATGCATCCTCGCCTTTGATATGATCTGACTCTCAATGCTACGAGCAAGCATGAATAGGTGCCCAATATGATTATATGTCACATTATCAAGCAAAACCTGAATTTCAGAATTAAGCCCATTGAAAAATCTACGCATTGTATTTTCATTGCACTCTTTGAGACCACTGTAGATGATACAGACCTTAAATTCATGAATGTACTCCCTAACAGTTCTGTCACCTTGTTTCAGATGTTCTAATTTCTCCCGAAGAGTACATTTGTAATAAGATGTCACAAAGCGTTTTCTCATCATGGTTTTCAATTCATCCCAAGTTTCAGGTTTATTACTAACATAAGTCCACCAAAATAATGCAGAAGAGGTAAACTTATTACTAGCAGCCTTAATCATTTGAGCATCAGAAAAATCATATATATCAAATTCATTGTCTACTGCTAGCTCCCAATCAATGTATGCAACAGAATCATACTTCCCATCATAGAATGGTAACTTAGATGCAACTTGTTCAAAATTATAGTCATGTACCTCATATGCATCACGTGGAGAAGTCGTCATATCTCGTCGAAGGTGTAGAAGTCGATGTTCTCGTATTCCCTTACGCAATCCTGCCATGGTTAGTAGCAAACAAGAAACACACAAAAATATGCACGCTCCTATCAACTACTAGGTAGTGGCAGCTCAAATATCACACACACTCAAGCTTTTAACCAAGCTCTTACAAGTTCTTACCAAAGCAAGCGGAATGGTGATGTACACCGACTTAACCAAGCACCCCAATGGAGGTTGGATGTATCGATGCCTTGGCAAACACTTGCTGTATGGCTGCAATTAGATCTGTGGAGCTCTGGGTTGGCTTAAATATGTGGCAAAGGGAAGCAATGGTTCAAATCAGAGAATGCAAAGTTGAATAATGGTTCAAAGTCAAGTACCGTGCTGGTCCTAGGCTAGAACGTACTAGAGACGCGAGCCTAGACATAAACGGTACCACAATATAGCACAAGAAACAACTCAAGCACACTCTGATATATGAAGTTCAGCTCAAACATAACAATATTTTCTCTTTTCTTTCTTTCTTCTTTCTTTTTTTTTTCTTTCCTTTCCTTTTCTTTTCTTTTTTTTTGGGTGCGGCTTTTATTTTCTTTTTTTTTATGCACCTTTCTGCCTTTTTTTTAACAAAAACCGACTCAAGGACGTCAATGTAAGGTCATAGGGACTCAAATGTAAATATAAAATTTACAGGGACTCAAATGTAAAAGTCTAAACCCAAAATTAAAATTATACAAAAATGGAATGCTGAATTTATGCCGGTTCCGTTTTTCCAAACAGATCTCAAAACCGACAATAAACAAAAATTCACCAAGGTGTTTAACACAACTCGGAACCGTGAAAGGGAGGGAGGCAGTCGGACTCGGCCAAAGGGGCGAGTGGGAGTCGGCCAGGAGATGGAGTGGATGGCAGCCGAATTTGGTGTATGGGATAAAAAGGAAACTGATTTTTAACCAATCCAATCTACTATATCTTTCCAAAACAAACTTAACTACTTCCAAAATCAGATATGGTAATTCACCTTCCTCCTCTCGTGCACGACACAGGCACGGCCAAAACAAACACACACAAGGATCGGGAAACTCTAGATGCAACTCAAGAACTCCAAAACTAACCGACAGAAACTTCTGAAAACTACAAAAATAGAACCGTGGCAGCGAGCCGATTCCGTTTTCGTAGGTCCCGACAACAATAGAGACACGGTGGCAGCGACGACTGTGGTACAAAACATGACCAGAACTCGAAACTCTAAATGAACTAGACGCTAAGACCAGCAACACGACGTGACGATGCAACACAAAATTCAACGAAGCAAAAACTGAAAAGAACAATGCAATGGCACAATATGGCTAGGTAAATGATACGAATTTTTTTGTATGGCTATTTTCTGGTTATAGGAAGATAAAAACTCACCGAGCAACAAAAGCTCTAATACCACCTGATGAACCCTGAGTTCCACTTGACACTCAAGGCTGTTGTTGGCCCGATCTTTCGGTGAGTTGAGATAACTACGATTTGGAAGAAACGTTGACGATCCGACTACAACCGTACAAGACGTTGCGTTGCGCCTTAGCGATCGATACACCTCTCCGTTGGATGTTGATCTTGCCGATGCAAATCAACCTTATTCCTGCAAGCAAATTGAAGAAACAAGCAAGAACAAGATAAAAGCAATCTAATATTGCAAATAGGAATTTAATACAAATGATAAGTTGGGGTTCCGAAGAACAAGCAGACGGACGGTCTAGCCGACACGCGCGCTGCAAGCAAGTAGCAATGGCTAAACTTTAATCTATCAAAACCCAAGAAACCCTGAAGGGGTACCTATCTATTTATAGTGGTGGGAGGACGACCAAGAGGGTCCAAGGGTCGTGCTCCACCAGATTGGGGCGCACCCCACATGGGCCCCACATGGGCCAGGGTCCCATACGAAGTTACAAGCCCATAGGCCCATTACAGGTGTCGCAGCACCTTGTTTCTTCAGTTGCTGCCGACTGAGAAGGAGTTTGGCAATGAGGCTGGATCCATTGGAATGAGGACTCCGAGAGCTTTCCATCAAGTACTCACGGGCCCAAAACAGAGCACGTATGTAGATTTGGCGGCCGTTTGAAATCGACACTGTAGCAGGTGGCCGAACTGGATTGCAGAACTTGGATGGCTTGATCTTGATGTGAACGACGGTTGTATCTATAGTAGCCATGGTCACATCAGTACCATTTCAGCTTTTCTTCCATAATCACAAAACTCAGCTGTTGCTCTAACACCCTTCTCTGCTTTCTATCACTATTAGTCATGCCAGCTGATTCAATTTTGATGTCAATAGCATCAATTTTTTTCAAAATCTCTTCTTTTCCTTTCTTATACAGCCCTTCCCAGTTTTTGTTCCAGCCATTCAACTTTCTTCTCAGGGCTAAGTTTTTTTTGCCATCTCTCAATACTACTACCAGAGATCTGGCTATTCCACACTTCTGTCACTACTTTAGTGAGGTGTAACAGTTACTAGGTAATTTTTGCTACCTAGTAACTCTATTTTGAAAGCTTGAAAGAAATGTTTTTTTAAGTTCTCTCTTTCTTTTCCACGGTGTTGTAAATCACTTGCTTGAAAATGGGTTGTCCGTTAGATTTATTAAATGTGTGTTTTGTTCATGGTCGTCGATGGATGGGATATGTCCATCCATAATTTATTCGATATATCAATCAAATTTTTTGTTTGATTTTAATGGATGGGAGCATCCAATTTATAGTTCGGTTGAAACGATAAAACATAGATGGGATAAGCCCATGGTTTGCTTTTATATATACATACAATAAAATATAATCACCCGGCATCTTGTTTAATAATTAATATAACAGTGTAAGACTCACAAATTGGGTAAGTGGTTTAGGAGAAAAAAAATCATTTGCAACATGCAAACATGAAATCGTACCCACCACAGCTAATCTGAAAATGCCACGTCCAAGTCCTCCATTGGAGGATTGATCATACTAGGACTCTCTTTATTTAGACTTATAAGCTAACTTATGAGTCGAAATGTCTACCTAAGTAAACAAATAGCTTTCCCGATTAGACCTTTTAAAGACATTTTTATTCTTAAGGAAAACAAAACTATAGAATTTTTTTATATATGTGAAGTGGAGGTATGACTTTAGTATTAAACTTAAAGCCTTGAAACAACTTGCTTATAATACATGTGAACAAAAGGTTTGCTTAAAAAATAAGTTTAAGAACAAACAAGTTCTATGTGTTTTTGCACAAATTTTGACAATTTGACGCTTTGCAGAAACTAATTTTACAAATGAACCGCGGTCAAAACTTATTTTAAAAATGACTCTTTTGTTCAACGCCAAATCGTATGGCGCTGAACTTAAACACCTCATCGCCACGTCAACTGACGCTGAATGCCGTGCCACCGCGGATGGGAGGCTGAGCCAGCGTGCCAATATGCATTCAGCGCCGTGCTATTGGCGCTGAGGTGTTTAAGTTCAGCGCCATGCGATTTCACGCTAAAGAAAAGGGTCATTTTTTATATAAGTTTTGGCCACGGTTCATTTGTAAAATTAGTTTTTGCAAAGAGTCAAATTGTCAAAATTTATGGTTTTTGCTTAATATATAAGTCCAACCAATCTCATCTACAGCTATGCCGGGACCTAGCTTGCTTCGTTGTGCAAGGTAAATCCGTCGATGTCACTGCACATACGGGTTTGGTTTGTATTGACAATTAATTTCATTTTCATGGATTCTATTGAACTTGTAATAAATCTCCAGATCGATAAACATCCCAAATTAAAGGACATGGCCCTCTTCTTTTTTTTAGATAATGGCCCTCTACATCATGGATATAGATATATTCCCTATAACATATCCTTTCACGAGCAATAGATAACTATATATATTTTTTTTAAGATAATAGGCAGCGCCCGGCCTCTGCATCATAGGTGAATGCACACGGCCAATAGATAACTAGATAACTAGTAAAAATACAATAATGTTTGAGTTCTGTGGATAATATGTGATGGGGTTGAGAGGTCTCTGGAAAGAAAAAGGCACTGGGATTTGGAGGTTTCGACTCCAAAGAATGCCGGTGTAGACGTGTAGTAGTCTCGGTGGGAATTTCCCACAACATCCAAGTCGACTGTGAATGCATGCGTGCGTCCGTGTGCAGTATGCTCAGATGTCCGGGGCTTGCGGGCGTGTGGTGAGTGGCCTTTAGACCAGGCGTAGGTGCCATGTGGGACATCGCTACTCAGTGACATCTTAGTGTGAAGTCCTCATATCAGTGCCGATTTGTGTTTACGATTAGAACAACGAGGTCTAGCTCGGAGCAATCATCACATATGGGTTGAAAGAATGTACCTGTCAGAAGCTAAAACCAGTACTCCCTCCATCCTAAAATAAGTGTAGTTTTGCACTATTCATGTTCAACGTTTGACCGTTCATCTTATTTAAATTTTTTTTATGATTACTATTTTTATTATTATTACATGATAAAATATGAATAGTACTTAATGTGTGACTAAATATTTTTAAATTTTTCATAATTTTTTTAAATAAGACGGATGGTCAAATGTTAGGCACGGATATCCACGGCTGCACTTATTTTGGAATGGAGACAGTAGTATTCATGTTTGGAATTATATAACTGGACGTCAATTTAATTATTTGTTGTATGAAGAAAGAGCAACGGTTTGAGGCGTCCGGCTAAGGGCATGCAGAATCATCTTTTGTTCGACAGCAAATCAACAAGAGAGTGATTCTGACCTTTGCCACACATCTTAGCCAGCAGTAGACCTTACTTTTCCTTTGGCTTTTGTGGTAGATGCGGTGCCCTTAAGAATAACAGCTGTTTTTTGGGAAAAAAATCTATTTAGAAAGTTTTGAACATATCTTCAGGAATTATAGATAGAGATTTTCAACATAAAGTTAACGAGTCCCTTTAGCAAAATTTTCTACACAGTGTCTTATCAGTGGCACTTTCCATAAGAGTTGATAAAACGGTTGGTGATACACCCTATAGGCAATCATAAAGATGATTGTATCACATACTATGTTTACATATTTATTATATTTTGTTCCTCGTAATAGATACCTCGAAATAGATAGCTCATTACTGGTTAATAGATATATGATTCGTTCATGAGATTATTTATGTTGTATGTTACTACTTGTAAATGATCCCTGATCAAATATCATGTACGGAACAAATATGGTTCAATGATAAGTATATGTATTGATACATGATGATGTCTCATGGATTATGGTATGGAGAAACCAAATTAATAATGTGGACATATGTTGTTGGATAGATCCAACAAGAGACACTACAAGAGCTATATGTATGATGTGCTATCAGTGGTATCATTTAGTGTTAGTGTAGAATCCATAGAGTTGAGATTACCTTGAGTCCCGACATGTGTAGTAACTAGGCAGTTATTAAAGTAGTATTCATGCATTCTATGAAACATGTAGTGGAATATGAATAATCAAGACGGGATTTGCCCTCCTCCAGGGAGATATTTTTGGGGCCCTCGGTGTTATACATTATGGAGGTGCATGACCATGTCGAAAGTGATTGAGGAGTCAATCCAAGTCAAATAATCTATAACATGATCGAGTAAATAATTGAGCTATTAAAGGATGGTATATATCTAGCCTTGAGCTTAATCAATATCGTGAAGCAAAGTAGTTCAAACAAGTATAAACTAGAGGTTCAGTCGATATGATCTTTATGTATTTTTGGTAAGTAAATATGTTCTGCTAAGGGACTCTGTTGACATGTGGACTGGAAAAGAAGTTTTAATGTTGCAGCCGAGTATACATGAACCTATGGGGTCACACACTTAATGGGCTAGAATAAAGAGGATTGGATGGAGATCCTATTGAGTTGTGATCCAAATTCATTTGTACTTACTAAAGGCCAGCTTCTGCCAGAGCGAAGCGGATGCCCGTCGCCGGAGGCTTGGGCCGGAGTGAAGCAAAACCCAGGTTCCACCATATATATACCTCTTGTAAGCCACCGTACAGCTTTGTAACCTCACCTCGATATAGTGAAGATATTTTGCTGGCTGGCACCCGTCGTTTTTTCTCTTCTGCTTTGGGAGGGTTTTCCACGTTAAATCTCATGTTTTTTGTGATTGATCTATTGTTCTTTATCGTTCATTTGCCTATCGTTTCCTAATAGATCCAATATGTGCTCCAGCTGAGAGTCCGCCCGCGCGTGGCGTTCCATCCCTGAACGTGTGGATGCCGGTCGAGCCACCTCTGGTTTGTGGTGTTGATCGGCGTGGGAGCACGGTTTGACGAATGCACAAGGAGGAGAAGGTCGGGCTACTGCGATCAACCACTTCCTCTACATCGACGAACACTACGTTGCCAATTTTCCTTTGGCTTCATAGCACCTACTTCCGTTGCACAGCGCATCGAGTGGTAATGATTCACGATCTACTTGCATGGTTCCTGATTCACGCGGTAGATAATTTTTATTTATTCTACCGTAGTCTGTGCGGGATCATACTTCTATTGAAAGTGACTTATTTGAAATGCAAGATCATACTTTTGAATAACATTCTACAAAAAATCCTGCTAGTCATTTATAAATCTCAATTTACATTTTAGATCTTAATTAATAGTCCTATTCAACACAAATTCAGAACAAGAAATTTCTAAGGACAATCGCTAGCCCACTCATGCAAGCCCATGCTGGCTCAGTATATAGTATGTTGAGGGAGGCACAGGAAGTCCAACCATAGCAAATTAAAAGGCTGCTGTAAGGTTGCACTCGCTGTGGCCTCATGGCAGTCAATTATGATTTCTGTACTAATCTGATGTTTGTTCCCTTCATCAAATTTGTTGGAACTAATCTTGTTGTAAATGATTATGTGGTGTCGTCTTAGTTTAGTTTGATCAAGTCATATGTTGAAATAGTTGCATGAGAGCTCATGCATGCATGTGTACTTCCTCCGTTTCACAATGTAAGTCATTCTAATATTTTCTATATTCATATTGATATTAATGAATTTAGATAGATATATATGTCTAGATTCATTAGCATCAATATGAATATTAGAAATATTAGAATGACTTATATTGTGAAACGGAGGGAGTAGCTGGGAACATGATAGGTTCACGTTGTTCCTGGTTTGCAAGGTTCGGTAGCTACTAAGTTTGGCAATGCAAGCATGTGTTGCACGTAAAGCGAGTCCGTACATTGAGCCGATAAGCCTCTTGCGTCACTACTGCAGAGGTGATTTTCCTTGATGCCAACCCATTTTGGTTCTAGGCGGGCCAAAAGTGGCTTCGTCTGGAACCAGGCGAATGCCGGCGCCGGGCTGTAGGTCGCACGGGATAATCGATTATCCTGTGTGGCCCACGTAAGGCGACTGCTTGCGATGGTCCGGGGGCATATAAGCCCCCAGCCCGACCGTTAACAGTATTTCCGGCGTTTTCTCTCTCTTAAACATCCACAAATTATGGGGGGAAGGTTTTCGACCTCAAATCTTTGATTGGGTTCCATATAAAAGGTGTAGAGCTTGTTCTCCTCCTTCATTTGCTTCTATTTTTTGTCCGTTTTCATCGGTGGAATACGAAGAAACTTGCACTTTTATAAATGGAATAGTGTAGACACCTTTTTGTTTTTTATTTTTTTAGCAAACACATAATGATTCCATTACATGTTTATAAAAGTATTTAGTACCTGCATTGAAAAGTTGGGTTTGCCTCTATTAAATTTATTTTCATTCGGATGGAAGGACGATATTTTTCTTTTTTTAAGAAATGAACAATGCTGTGGAAGAGGGAACATGCTGTGGACTAAAAGGTTAATTTGTCGCGGGGGATATTTATAACTGAGCTCGCTCAATTTTCGGCTAATTTTCCATCTATTATCCCGTGAGGTCAAATTATACCGACCGCACGGGATAATAGGTTATCCCATACGGCTAGCATGTGCTAGCGCGACGGCACGAATTATCCCGTGCGGTCGGTATAATTTGACCGCACGGGATAATAGATTATCCCGTGCGGTCAGCCTTATTGCACCGCACGGGATAATAGATTATCCCATACGGTCCGTATAACCCGACCGCACGTATTCTGTGCGGTCGGGCCGCCCGCAGGCGAAAATAAAGATTTTCCCAGATGAGGAGCTGCAGACGGGCCGGGCGACCGCACGGGATAATCTATCCAACCGCCCGAAAAAATAGGTATTGTAGTAGTTCGTGTAAATAGGAAGTGGAGCCTGGGTTGTGGAGATCATGCGTACGCAGTTAGAGTAAAGGCTAATAATACAACTAGCAGTTAGAGTAAAGGCTAATAATACAATTAGCTGCTTACTGTATATAGTGGTTACAGTTTACCTCTCAGACAACTTATATAGTGGTTAGCTCTTAACTATAAATATATAGTCGGCATGTCTCTCTCATATATTTTATTGATTCTTGTGCTTAAACTGGTTGTAAGCTTACCACCCGCTTCCCCTCTCTCTCCTCTCCTCTCCTCTCTCATCTACCTCACAATTTAGTCTCTTACAGCCTTCTATTATACTTGCTCTTCGGCGGCCAGTGTGTCAGCTGGGCTTCAAAACAGTATACCACTCATTTAATTGTGGGTGTGTGTCATAATATAAAAAGCCAGACGTGCGTCGTCGGTGACGTTCGTCGCCAAAATGTCGTGTGCGTGTGACTCCAAATTTTGCTATTGTGTGTTGTGTTCATACCTCGTGTGAGTTTGATCCTTTTATCAAAGCTACGAAAATTGCCTACAATTCTACTTTTTAAAAGGCAGCATATGGTTGCAGCAACACTAAAGAGGAGTCCAGGATGTTCATAAAAAGCCCGCATATTACTACAAGAGGCTGCGTGGCCGTGTGGGCTGTGTTCTTGACTCTTGCATGAGTCCATGGGCTTAGGAGGTGTCGAGGATTTGAGCATGAGAAACAGTTGATGTGGAAGGATCGAACATCACGAACTAAGCCAACCAGAGAAGGGATGAATGGTTGTAGTATCCAAAAACCAAAATTTTTAGTGGAAATAAAAGTTACCCTTGAATCGACGGATTATGGTTTGACCGAAGTAGATCGGCCGGTTTGACCGCGCCTATGTCACCGGTCTGACCGGTATAGATTGTCCGGTCCAACCGTCCCAAAGTCGCCTCTGCTTCCTGTCACCGTCGCCAGTCTGACCGCCGTGTACCTGCCGGTCTGACTACCGGTGTCTCGCCGGTTAGACCGCCGAACCCGAGCAAACACAAATCAAAGAACTCTTGATGTAGATGACAACTTCATTACTTATCTCTGTGTTTAGAAAGTGTAACAACAACACTCCTAAAGAAAATCTCGACTAAACTCGAAACCCTAGCTATTCTTACAACTCAATGCTCTCTAAAATGATACCGGGAGGCCTCACTCTCCCTCTCTATTTATACATGAGGTATATAGTCTAAAGCCACGAACCAAACTTATATAAGAAGTCCTAATCCACCTAGTATACCTTCCTGTACAAGAAACCAACTTTACAAACTCCAATCATACCAAATTTGGACTCCTTCAAAATTCGAATCCGCATCCCATACACACACAATATCTCCATCGTATGCCATATGGAATCTTCACCAACCACGTGCGTTAATCTTTAGCCTAAGTATCCGGCATGATATCTGACCGTCTGGACGTCGCCTTATCTACAAGTTGACTCCCGATCCATCACCGGCAATACTCACCCGAGGCATCAAGACACCTACACCTGAATCAAACAAAGAAACCATATTCCGAGACCAAGCTATCTCCAACTTGACTCATTGTTGGCAAACAATGTAAAATCAAAGGTGTTTTTGATTATTATTCTGTGATGAACAATTGGGCATTGGAGATTATTTGTTTTGTTATTTGGAATTTATTCACAAAGTGGTTTTGGAGATGATTGGATTTACACGTGAATCGCAGGATCGTTATTTCATGTGACCGGTCAGACCGGGCATTGTGTGCCGGTCAAACCGGCGGTGATCGAGTGGTCGGACCGGCCAGCCCATGGTTTAACCGGCCGACACTGTGTCGGTTTCGGTTTCGAGTTGTTTGTTTCGATATCCGAGTTTATTTCATGATTATGGCTTCTAGATGGATACTATACGTATGTAATACTATTGTTTGCTGCTAATGAGTCAATTTGGAGATAGCTTGGTTTCGGAATATGGTTTCTGTGTTTGTTCCATGTGTAGGTGACTCGATGTCTCAGGAGAGTATTTGCGGTGATGGACCGGGAGTCGGCTTGGGGACAAGACGACATCCGTGGTGGTCAGAGATCATGCGGGACACTTAGGCTAGAGTTGATGCACGTGGTTGATGGAGATTCCATATGGCATACGATGGAGGTATTCTGTGCGTATGAGATGCGGAGTCGAATTTGGAAGGAGTCCAAATTTGGTACAATTGGTTATGTAAAGTTTCTTTCTTGTACTAGAGGGTTTCCTAAGGTGTTTAGGACTCGTAGTATGAGTTTGGTTCGTGGCTTTAGGCTGGCTACCTCATGTATAAATAGAGGGGGAGCGTGAGGCTTCCCGGTATCGCTTTAGAGAGCAATTGAGTTGAGTTTTGAGTTAGGGTTTCGAGTTTAGTCGAAATTTTTGTAAGGAGTGCTATTGGTGCACTTTGTAAACACAGAGAGAATCAATAAAGTCGTCATCTACTTTAAGAGCGGGTTTCGGCGGTCTAACCGGTGACCTACCGGTGGTCAGACTGGCGGCAAGCGGCGGTCAGACCGGCGGGAGCACGGCGGTCAGACCAGCGGCGGCAGCGACAGGCGCGGCAGGCTACTTCGGCGGTCAGACCGGAGATTCAATACCGGTCAGACCGGCGGCATCTACCCGGTTAGACCGGCAGGACAACTTCGGTCAGACCGCGATCCGTCGAATTCGAGGGTAACTTTTATTTCCGCTAAAAGTTTTTGGTTTTTGGGTACACCAACCATTCACCCCCCCTCTGGTTGGCTTAGTTCTTGTGATTCGATCCTACAAGTGGTATCAGAGCCTTGTTTTCTTCTTTGGATTTTTATCGATCTAGAGTTTTTGCCATGGCTACTCCCGCTAGGTTTTCAACTAAGCCTCATGTTTTCGATGAAACGGATTTTTCTCATTGGTGTAGTAGGATGCAATCTTATATTATGGCTGAAGATTATGATATTTGGAGAAAAGTTTCTCATCCTTATGTGATTCCTGAAGCTATTAATACTGCTGCTGAAAAAACTGCTTTTGAACAAAATTGCAAAGCTCACAATATTCTTTTGAGTGATATTTCTCGTTCGGATTATGATCGTGTTGCTCATCTTCAAACTGCTCATGAGATTTGGACTGCTTTAAGTAATTTTCATCAAGGAACAAATAATATTAATGAACTTCGTCGTGATCTTTTCAAAAAGGAGTATATTAAATTTGAGATGAAACCTGGAGAAGCTTCGGATGATTATCTTTCTCGGTTTAATAAAATCTTGAGTGATCTTAGATCTGTTGATTCTTCTTATGATGCTAATTATCCACAATCTGAGATTTCTCGCCAATTTTTAATGGTCTTGACACGTCTATTTGGGAGATGAATGTTACATCTATTCAGGAGTCTGTTAACATGTCTACTTTGACTTTTGATTCACTTTATACAAAATTGAAAACACTTGAGATGAATGTTCTTTCTCGAAAAGTTGATTCTAAGTCAAATGCTTTGGTTTCTTCTTCTTCCTCTTTGGATGTTGATGTTTCTTCATCTAAGTCGTCTTTTCTTGCTGTTTTTAATGCCACATTCGATGATCAACTCGAACAAATCGAGGAGGAGGATTTGGCTTTAGTTGCTAACAGAATTGCTCGAGCTATGAATAATGCCAGGAACAGAAAAAGAGGTGGTCCAAATCGTTGCTTTGAATGTGGTTCAATTGATCATCTTCGTTCGCATTGTCCTAAGCTTGGGAGAGGCAAAAGAGAAGACAAAGATGGTGAGAAGACCAACAACAACAAGCCCAATAATAACAAGTCGAAGGGTTCATATCAAGGGAGGAAGATGGAGAATCTTAGGAGCCGCCTTCGAGCCACTAAGTGATGTAGATGGTTGTCACGACCGGAAATAACCCAACGGGCGTTCCTTACGTGCGTGTATTATTCCTTGTCCCAGGAGGCAAGGTACACCAAAAGTTGATACAATACAGAGTTTAACAAGCGGAAGCGTAAACAATTAATTTATTACATGGGCGGCGAAGGCCCAGCACACAGGAAGACAAACGAAAAACAGCGGAAGACTAGGGCGACGACCACAGGTGCTTGACGGCAGGCACGAGCTAGACACCAAAGCCTTCATCTTCCAGGAACTCCTCTTCTGGGTATGGGAAAAATTGAGCAAGACTGAGTACAACCACCGTACTCAACAAGACACACTCTCAAGTGCAGAATAAATGCAAGGGAGTACAAGGTAGTTATAATATAAGGGGTTAGGGTTTGCAGTAAACAGTATTAAAAGACACTTAGTTGCTCAAAGCTCATTTTGTAAATACGCTCCTAGAGCTATACAAGATTATTAATCAAGGCCGTGAACCCACACGAACCTGCCTTAACCCAAGGCCTACGATGATTCAGACCGAACTGGCAACCCGACCCTGGGTCCCAGCTCGTCCCAAGCCAACCCAGGCCAACCATTCCACATTTTAGTTGTTAAGCAGGTTTTAAGAATTAAAACACTAACTTGGGTACATTGCTAGGCTTGCCCATAACCGAGGGCGCGGCTATTCGAATAGGTTATACTCTAATCAGAGGTGTACATCTTTACCCACAAGACACATCTTCCTCACGTGTAACCACGTGCCACATACCACCACGGTATACGGACGGAAGACGTGACATAGTTTCCAACCCATCCTAGCCATAGACAAGAGTACCGACCCAACCCCACCTACGGCCGGAACCTCTGGGACAGGTAGGCAGGACTGAGCCCCTAGCAGCAGGACACCGGCCCTGTGCCATGACATCTCGACTACCGGGCCGCAACTCGTGTAGTCTTCATTTGCCCTAGAGATGTCCATCGACCCCCGACTTCGTCCATCTCCATCCGTGTACTTTTGTTTATAACCATACTGAGCCACAAACTAAGCCTTACCCACTAGACATGTGGAAATACGGTAGTGCTTTGCAACAGAGGCCCGAAGACCGGTCCTTATATGGCCGAGGTGCTACTATCAAAACCATGCACCCCGAGCCCAGCCTAAAACCATTTTGAGGGTTTTAAATAGAGGGGGCGGTGTGAATCCAGTTCCACAATAATCCAACCATTCCATAGTGTCCAGGTGATATGAATATTCCCAAAGTCTAGAGTTGTAAAACCACCTAATGTTGCCTAATTAACCAGCGAAACATCTACCTAAATTCATACTAGTGGTACCATGAGTAGAGTGTCCACTAGTTGGGGTTTTGTTTATTCTAGGGTGAACAAGGTAATAATAACAATAGCAATAATAATAAGGTCATAACAAAGATAAATAGGCATGGCTAAATAAAACAGTGATAACGCGGGAATTTAAATAAAGCGATAATGCATTAATTTAAATCAAAATAATTTTATAAACTGGGATTCAATATGTTCAAGGATGATGTGACTTGCCTTGCTCGCTTTCCCAAACGTCGGCTTCAATCTCCACGAAGAGCGGATCTTCCGAAGCTGCAGCGTCTACATGACCAACGGAAAAGAAAAAAGGCTTTTACTCTAATAAACTCCATATAACAAGCAAGAACAAAGCACATAAATGGGTTCTTGACTTCTTAAGGAAAAATTAGAGACTTGAACGGTCCAATTCCGAGTTCAAATGGCCAAGTTATGGCCATTTGAAGTTTATATGCTCTTTAAATGAATATTTGCGAATTTCTTCATTTAAATTTTAATTTAAAAAGGGTTTATTGTGTCATCCGAGGGGGAGGGGCGCGCGGACCGGGTCCATGGGAGTGGGGCCCACGCGGCAGACTCACGGTCCACGGTGGACCGGGAGCACCGGGCTCACACCGGCCGGCGCCGTGGGTCCCACGCGTCAGCCGCACCCGAGGGCGCGGGCGGCTGACAGCCGGGCCCCACGCGGCAGCCACTCGGCGCGCCCGAAGGTGGTCATGCCGGCGCGGTCGGCGGGAGGCGGCGCGCCCGCGCCCCTATGCTCGCCGGCGGCGGCCATAGGCACGGCGGAGTGGCGGCCGAGAGAGGGGAGGGAAAGGGGGAAACAAGGCGGCGGTCCATGGCTCACCCTAGGTCGACGGCGACGACGAAAAAGGCAACCGGAGCGGAGGAAGGCGGCGGTGTGGCTCGGGTCGACGGGGTCAGCGGCGTTCCGGCGGTCGGCGAGCTCGACGAGGGGGTGGACGGGGACAGCGACGGAGCGGCGAAGCCGGAGGAGGCGACGCCGGGGCGGGAAACGGTCCCGGCGAGCGGAGAAGGCCGGCCGAAGGTCGTCGGCGACGGAGGAGAGAGAGAGCGACGGCGCGAGCTCGATTCCGGTGAGGAGACGGTGCGGCAAGGGGTGGAAACGGGCGAAGGAGGTGCGGGGAGGGTTTAAATAGGGTTGGAAGGGGGAGAGGGCGGCCGGGGAAGGAAGGAAACCGGCCGGGAGGTCCGGCCGCCATCAATGGTGCCGGCGAGATTTGCGGGAGCAAATCCGCCCGTTTGAATGCGCGGGAGAGAGGGAAAAATGGGGGGAAAGGGACAGGGGATCACGGGGAGTATTTCCCCCCACTTTATTGCGCGCGGGGACGACGGGAGGTGGCGGGATTCGCGGCGGCGGCGGCGCTAGGCGCGAGCGGGGCGGCGGGAGGAAGGAGATGACGGGTGGGCCCCACCCGTCAGCGAGGGTGGCGGGCGGGCCCGCCCGTCAGCGGCGCGCGCGCGGGGAGAGGCCGAGTGGGCCGCGGGGAAGAGGAGAGAGGGGGAGGGAAATGGGCCGAGCCGGCCCAAGAGAGGGAGGGGACCTTTTTTAGGGGTTTTTCTTTTTATAAAACCTTTTCAACTTTGTTTATTTCTTAACAATTATTATTTGTGCTCTGAAAATTCCACTAAAATTTATTTACACATTTTAGGCTTTTAGGAAATATACAAAAATCCTCTAAGCCTTATTTGACTTTTACTTTGCACATTTTAATTTTTGGAGGCTTTCACACGGATTTTAATTATTCTAGGCATAATTTAGAGGATATATTTTAGGGTCGTTTTGGGACGTGACAATGGCGAAAGTGGAGATGATGATTAGGGAAAGAACGTCTCCGATGTTTGCTTCATGGTGCGTGGTGAATCTGACACAGAGTATGAAGATAATGAGGTGAGTGCTTTTGAGGAAGCTATTAATATTTTGAGTGCAAAAAATAAGAAGTGTGAGAAGATGTACAGAAAACAGTAATTTATCATTGAATCTCTTAAATCTGAAATTGATAGGTTAAAATCTCTTATTCCTAATGATGATGATTGTGAAAATTGTCAATGCTGCACATGATTTGAAAAATAGATCTTCTCTTGCTTGTAGTTTTGCTTTGCACACACGCACTTTGGATGAGTTGTTTTTAACTAAAAAGTTGTTGCAAAAATATCAAATTGCTTTTCATGCTAGTTTGATGTTTAACATGATTTCTGCTAAAAAGTTTAAACAACCTCATGATGTTTTGGATTGTTCAACATGTAATTTGAATAAGATGAAACTAAAAGATGTTTTAGGTCGTGTTGAGTACATGGAAGATGATGTGAAAAATATTGAAGTGCTTTCTTGCCCTAAATGTCGTAAAAGCAAAGGTGTCATGGTAGATTGTGAAAATTGTGCTAATATGGAAAAAGAGGTTTCTTATTTGAAAAATTCTTTGCTAAGATTTTCTGATGGTAAAAAGAACATCAACATAATTTTAGATCAATCAAAGGTTAGCACACATAATCGTGGTTTAGGTTTTAATCCTTATGCTCATAATTCTAGACATCCTCCTGTTGTGTTAGGTGTTGGTGCTAGAAGTGGTGAGATTTTGGTTAAACCTGATACTAACAAAACTGTGTTTAAATCTGCTGGTATCATGTTTACTATGAGTGCATCTTCTTCAAAATCCAATGTTGTTCATGCAAAATCTCCTGTTGTTGCTTGTCTTGCTAAATCTTCTAATGCTACCAATGTGTCTAATCATCGTGAAAAATATACTTGTTCTTTTTTGGGAAAAATGGACATATTGTTGGTTTTTGTTTCAGATTAGCTCATAAACAGAAAAAGGAGAGAGAGATTGCTTTTGCAAAATCAAAGTGGCAAAAATCGGGTTTTCCCTCGAGGAAACCGGTCAGACCGTAGTGGGTCCCACGGTCAGACCGGCGACCGGTCAGACCGGCTGCAGAGTCCCGGTCAGACTGGGCACCGGTCAGACCGGCGGTACTGAGGCGGTCAGACCGGCCCCAGGTCAGACCGGCCACTCTACCGTGGTCAGACCGGCCTCGGAGGAATTTTTCTGAAAATTCTAAATTTGATTTTGCACGTGGATATATGCCTATTGGATCTTCTGGTCGTGTGTCTCAGTACTGGATTCCTAAATTTTTATTAACATCTGGTCGTGTGTAGGCTTTGGTGGCAAGGAAGGAGAACGTGTGGATCGCGGATTCCGGTTGTTCGCGGCACATGACCGGTGAAAAAATTGGTTCTCCTCCCTAAAGAAGGCATCTAAGACTGAATCGATTATCTTTGGTGATGCTGCTACAAGTGTCATTCTCGCTACAGGTTTGGTTAAGATAAATGAAAATTTTGAATTGAAGAATGTAGCTTTGGTTGAGGACTTAAAGTACAATTTGCTTTCGGTTTCACAAATTTTTGATGAAAATTTTGAGATTCACTTTAAGATAACTGGAAGTAAAGTTTTTAATTCTTGTGGTGATTCTGTGTTGAATATTTCTCGCTATGGAAGAGTGTTTAAAGCTGATTTTGAAAATCCTGTTTCACCTGTGATAACATGTTTGGTTGCTAAGTTTGATAAAGATGTGATGGTTTGGCATCGTAGACTTGGACATGTTTGTTTTGATCATCTCACTAGGTTAAGTGGTTTGGATCTTGTTCGTGGTTTGCCTAAACTTAAGAAAGATCTTGATTTGGTTTGTACACCGTGTCATCATGCTAAGATGGTTTCTACTTCACATGCTCCTATTGTTTATGTGATGACGGATGCACCGGGACAGCTATTACATATGGACACTGTTGGTCCAACTAGAGTGCAATCTGTTGGAGGAAAGTGGTATGTGTTGGTTATTGTTGACGATTTTTCTCGATATTCTTGGGTTTTCTTTATGGCAACTAAGGACGAAGCTTTTCAACACTTTCGTAGGTTGTTTCTTCGATTGGATCTTGAATTTCCTGGTTCTTTGAAAAGAATTCGAAGTGATAATGGTGGTGAGTTTAAAAATGTTTCATTTGAACAATTTTGCAATGAAAGAGGTCTTGAACATGAATTTTCTTCTCCTCGTGTTCCTCAATAAAACGATGTTGTTGAAAGGAAAAATCGTGTTTTGGTTGAGATGGCTAGAACGATGTTGGATGAGTATAAAACTCCTAGAAAATTTTGGGCTGAGGCAATTAACACAGCTTGTTATATTTCAAATCGGGTTTTCTTGAGATCTAAACTTGGAAAAACTTCTTATGAACTTCGATTTGGACATCAACCCAAAGTTTCACATTTGCATGTTTTTGGTTGCAAGTGCTTTGTCTTGAAATCTGGAAATTTGGATAAGTTTGAGGCACGTTCTACCGATGGATTGTTTCTTGGTTACCCCACACATACTCGTGGCTATCGTGTACTTATTTTGGGGACTAACAAAATCGTTGAGACTTGCGAAGTTTCTTTTGATGAGGCTAGTCCAGGTACTAGACTCGATATTGCAGGTACACGATATTGCAGCTACACTGTCACAGGTTCAGGGGGAGGATGGTCGTATTTTTGAAGACGAGAGCGATGACAACGACGACGACGAGGTCGGCTCGGCCGGTCAGACCGGGCGCCAGGCCGGTCAGACCGCCGGCACACCTCCGGTCAGACCGGCTCATGAGGAGCGGTCAGACCGGTCAGGGTCGTTGGGTTTGGGTACTGTTGATGCTGATCGAGATGGTCCTCCGGAAATTACTACTTCGACCAGTCCTGATACAGAACGTGGATCAACTTCAGAAGTCGCTGCTCCTTTGCACATTCAACGACGACATCCGCCGGAACAAATTATTGGTAATATAGGTGAGCGGACTACAAGGTCTAAGGTAACGACTCATGATGTTTGTGCAAATTCTGCATTTGTTGCTTCTTTTGAACCCAAAGATATGTCACATGCATTAACTGATGAATCGTGGATTAACGCCATGCATGAAGAACTTGAAAATTTTGAAAGAAACAAAGTTTGGACTTTAGTTGAACCACCTTCTGGATATAATATTATTGGAACCAAGTGGGTTTTCAAAAATAAACAAAATGAGGATGGTTTGATTGTGAGAAATAAAGCTAGACTTGTTGCTCAAGGTTTTACCCAAGTTGAGGGCTTGGATTTTGATGAAACTTTTGCTCCTATTGCTAGAATTGAGGCAATTAGATTTTTGTTGGCTTTTGCTGCTTTAAAAGGTTTTAAATTGTATCAAATGGATGTAAAAAGTGCTTTTCTAAATGGTTTTATATAGAAGGAAGTTTATGTCAAACAACCACCAGGTATTGAAAATCCTAATTTTCCCAACCATGTTTTTAAATTGTCTAAAGCTTTGTATGGTTTGAAACAAGCTCCTAGGGCATGGTATGATAGGCTTAAGAACTTTTTGCCTGCGAAAAGTTTTACAATGGGAAAGGTTGACAAAACACTTTTTGTTCTTAAGCATGGTGATAATCAACCTTTCGTTCAGATTTATGTGGATGATATCATCTTTGGTTATTCGACTCATGCTTTGGTTGTAGATTTTGCTGAGACTATGCGCAGGGAATTTGAGATGAGCATGATGGGTGAGTTATCGTACTTTTTAGGGTTGCAAATTAAGCAAACACCTCAAGGTACTTTTGTGTATCTAACGAAGTATACGAAGGATCTTCTGAGACGGTTCAAGATGGAGAATTGCAAGCCAATTTCAACACCAATTGGTTCTACAGCTGTGTTGGATCCTGATGAAGATGGTGAAGGTGTTGATCAAAAGGAGTATAGAAGTATGATTGGATCTTTTTTGTATCTAACTGCTTCTAGGCCAGACATAAAATTTGCTGTGTGTTTGTGTGCGCGCTTTCAATCTTCTCCTCGTGTTTCACATCGTCAAGCGGTCAAACAAATAATGAGGTATTTGAATCATACACTTGAGTTTGGAATTTGGTATTCTATTTCATCTTCTATATGCTTAAGTGGATATTCCGATGCTGATTTTGGAGGATGTAGAATTGATAGGAAAAGTACTAGTGGAACATGTCATTTTCTTGGTACATCATTGATTGCATGGTCTTCTAGGAAACAATCTAGTGTTGCTTAATCAACTGCTGGACTGAATATGTTGCTGCTACTAGTTGTTGTTCACAGATTCTTTGGCTTTTATCTACTTTGAAAGATTATGGTCTTGCTTTTGAGAAAGTACCTCTCTTTTGTGATAATACAAGTGCTATTAACATTGCTAAGAATCCTGTTCAACACTCACGCATAAAGCACATTGATATTCGCTTTCACTTTTTGAGGGATCATGTTGAGAAGGGAGATGTAGAATTACAGTTTTTGGACACCAAGTTGCAAATTGCTGATATTTTCACTAAGCCTTTGGATTCTAATCGCTTTGCTTTTCTTTGTGGTGAATTGGGCATAATTCATCCTTTTGGCATGGTTTGAGAAGTTTGTACCTCATGGTTTTATCAAGCAATAATATGACAATGAAAAAATTGATAAATGATAGCATTGTTTATGCATATAGTATTTTCTTGTGCATGCTAGCAATACTTTGAACGTTTATTTGTCTTTAGCATAGCTTGTATGTATTCTAGTCTTTTCATGATATTTAGATTTTGCTTTTAAGGGAGATGATGCATGACACTTAAATTCTATACTTGAATTAAGGAAATATGCAATGTTGATGCTAGCATATGGTTTGATTTATAAATGCTCTATATATATGCTTTATTGACTTGTTATTCCTCAAATAGCTTTAATTGCTCATTGTGAAAAAGAGAATAAAAAATATGAAAAAAATGAATACCGAATCCTTGGAAACAGTCTTGACGACAAGGACGTATTCGATGTGAGCAAAATAATGGGTGCCGAATCCCTGGAAACAGTCT
This sequence comes from Oryza meridionalis, assembly GCA_000338895.3. NCBI lineage: Eukaryota > Viridiplantae > Streptophyta > Magnoliopsida > Poales > Poaceae > Oryza > Oryza meridionalis. Next base: position 12,265,403 of record CM002527.2, on the reverse strand, counting down.
TGACGACAGGGACGTATCCGGAATAAAAGAGAAAAATATGAGCAAAAAGGCTCAAGAAAAGAAAAGGTTAAAAATTCTCTTGGTTATTTTGTGCTAAAGTTTATTTGAGAAAGAATAATAAATGCAATAGGTATATGTGTTTAGTGTTTATTTTTCAACCTATGTGCTTGTTAAGATGTTACATTATCAATCGTATGAAATCATGAATTTTGATTGTTGATTCAAGCTTAATTGTAAAATTTTTGGTTCATGGTTATACTTTAATGCATGCTTGTTCTATTATAGATGGGTTCATCTTCTTTTTATTGCAACACATGACTTGATATGCTATATGTATGCTAAGCTCTTGAATATTAATGAACATAATTTCTATGCTTGATAAAATCATTGTCAAAAGGGGGAGAAGTAATGTGAAAATTTTTGAATTTTTGGGTGAATTTTTGAAGAGTTGTTGAGAAGAGCATGTTTTTGGTTCAATTGGGAATTTCATTCTTTTAAAAAAGGGGGAGAAGTTTTCTTTTCGATTTTTGAGCACGATGTGTACATTTGTAGGAAGTGTGCTTTTTACTACTTTTGTTTTTATTTTTCCAAACAGCAAAACATTTTTTATGAGTTTGCCAATGTGTTCATCAAGGGGGAGATTGTAAAATCAAAGGTATTTTTGATTATTATTCTGTGATGAACAATTGGGCATTGGAGATTATTGGTTTTGTTATTTGGAATTTATTCACAAAGTGGTTTTGGAGATGACTGGATTTACAGGTGAATCGCAGGATCGTTATTTCATATGACCAGACAGACCGGGCAGTGTGTGCCGGTCAGAACGGCGATGATCGAGCGGTCGGACCGGCCAGCCCGCGGTCTGACCGGCCGACACTGTGTCGGTTTCGGTTTCGGGTTGTTTGTTTCGATATCCGAGTTTATTTCATGATTATGGCTTCTAGATGGATACTATACGTATGTAATACTATTGTTTGCTGCTAATGAGTCAAGTTGGAGATAGCTTGGTCTCGGAATATGGTTTCTTTGTTTGTTCCATGTGTAGGTGACTCGATGTCTCGGGAGAATATTTATGGTGATGGACCGGGAGTCGCCTTGGGGATAAGACGACGTCTGTGGTGGTCAGAGATCATGCGAGATACTTAGGCTAGAAGTGATGCACATGGTTGATAGAGATTCCATATGGCATACGATGGAGGTATTGTGTGCGTATGGGATGCGGAGTCGAATTTGGAAGGAGTCCAAATTTGGTACGATTGGTTATGTAAAGTTTCTTTCTTGTACTAGAGGGTTTCCTAAGGTGTTTAGGACTCGTAGTATGAGTTTGGTTCGTGGCTTTAGGCTGGCTACCTCATGTATAAATAGAGGGGGAGCGTGAGGCTTCTCGGTATCGCTTTAGAGAGCAATTGAGTTGAGTTTTGAGTTAGGGTTTCGAGTTTAGTCAAAAATTTTGTAAGGAGTGCTGTTGGTGCACTTTGTAAACACATAGAGAATCAATAAAGTCGTCATCTATTTTAAGAGTTCTTCAATTTGTGTTTATCGGGTTTCGGCGGTCTAACCGGTGATCTACCGACGGTCAGACCGGCGGCAAGCGGCGGTCAGACCGGCGGCGGCGGCGACAGGCGCGGCGGGCTACTTCGGCGGTCAGACTGGCGGTATCTACCCGGTTAGACCGGCAAGACAACTTCGGTCAGACCGCGATCCGTCGAATTCGAGGGTAACTTTTATTTCCGCTAAAAGTTTTCGGTTTTTGGGTCCACCAACCATTCACCCTCCTCTGGTTGGCTTAGTTCTTGTGATTCGATCCTACAAACAACAATATTATTGACGCATAGTATCCATCTAGAAGCCATAAACATGAAGTATCCACGGATATCCAAACAAACAACCCGAAACCGAAACCGACACAGAGTCGGCCGGTCAGACCGCGGGCTGGCCGGTCCGACCGCTCGCAAACCTCCGGTCTGGCCAGCAACACCTGCCTGGTCTGACCAGATCCGACAAAACAACAGTCCCTGTTCATCACCTGAAAATCCAATCATCTACAAAACCACTTCGCCAATAATCTCCAAATATCAAAACCAATAATCTCAGATGACAATTGATCATAACAAAATAAGAATAAAAAACACTTTGATTTTGCATATGTGCTCGCCAAGCCATCTAGAGCCCTTGTTCTTGTTTAACAAACATGGCTGATCATGGTATTTTCTCGAGTTTTTTTTCTTATTTTTCTGAACATGCTAATTCTCTGAACACTTCCTCCAAGTAGATGCATGCCATGTACGCGAGGACAAATCAACCGGATATCCAAGGGTATAACGTACACTGTCTTGAATCATATTTTCATACGGTTGGTCACACTTATAGTTTGTATCTTCCTGCTATTTTACTAGGTTAGGCGGTAAGAACGGCAATAATTTTCATGACCTAAACATCCAATAGGTCTAGCAATTGTGATTACCATCTTTTGCGGCGAACTTGTGATTGCCTTTTGGTCTTAAAATTATAGTGGGCAGCTCCATCTAGGTAGAAGAATGAATTAAATCTATGCAATAATCAGGTTGTTTAACCTTGAAAAACAGACCATTTTTATTTCCCCGAACGGCTTCATTGGAGCACTTAACCCTGTAATATACTTTCTTTTCTCATTTTACAACATGAACTATTAAAAACGGTTCACCTCATACCCCTAACATTATTTTTGTTTATTGTTTCTCTCTATATATGTTATTTTTTTTCACTGAAAATTGTCCTTACTGTTTACATAGGTTGAAAGCTACTCGTTCCGTTTCATATTAGAAGTCATTTGACTTTTCTCTAATCAAACTTTTAAGTTTGACCATAATATAGAAAAATATAGTAGTGTTAATACGAAATACACATATTATCAAACTATATTCATTATTAGATTTAGTGAAACTAATTTTATATTTTAAATGTTGTTAATTTTTTCTATAAGCTTGATCAAACTTAATAAAGTTTGACTTAAAAAAAAGTTAAACGACTTATAATATATAACGGATGGAGTACTTGATACAGATATAGACATTAAAATTTGGAAGTTGAAGCAAAAACACTTCAAAATATTTTTGAACTTTGATAATCGTGTTATCTATAGCTCGAATAAATTTTAGCTTAAAATATAACTTATATAAAGAGTAAAATATAAGTCTTACCAAGAAGTAAAGTGAACTATTTTGAATGGCTTAGGAGTTAAGTGCTCCATTGAATTGGTTCGACCGAGTAAAATAGACTTCTTTCATTAATCTTTCATGATTCAATGTTGCTATTTTTCACTATTAGATTTTTATAGCAAATTAAATTACCTGTTCACGTTACTGAAAACTAGATGGCATCTTAATTATAATGGCTGAAATAGAGTTGTAGATGGGAATGCTATTGTTATTTATTTCCCAGTCTGTATATCAGACTGAGTTTTGACACTTGGCCAGATGACACTGACACTACTAAAAGTTTTTCTGAAGTACTTGCATTTTTTCGATGAACAATATCTCGGAGTATATTTCCTAAAGAGGCATGTGCCTTGTCTGAACTTCGGTCAGTACTAAATAACCATCAACCATGCCGCGGTACAAATAATGCAAGCCACCACTGGGACAACAAAGGGTAGCCTCAGAACCAGCATCTTACAAGGATGAAAGATTGCAGATGTCAAGAGACTACAAACTATAGTGCTATTCATGCATGAAAATTCAAGTAGACGTCAGTTTTCTTTATTTTTTGAAACAAAAGTAGATGGGCTTGAGAAGTATCAGGATGTTACTCATTGCTGACTGTCCCATTTGATGACAGAAGATTGTAGAGATATGGGAAGGCATGCTTCCTTTCAGATGTACACCCGAGGGAAATGGCATAATTTCCTTCCGGTGGAGAGCAAGAGAGGTTCGTAATGCCACTTTGTACCTGCAGAACACCACCATCGTAGACAGAGCGAGTGCCAGAAATAGCCTTGTGATATGATGCACGGCACTTCAGAGAGCACTAGGGTGCTAATTAAGCGGCTAATTAGTGCCAAGAATTGGACCTTCCTTGTCACAGATGATAAGAATTACTGTGCTTGGCAATCTACTTGGGATTCCACGCCCAAGTGCTTGGTTGGTTTGTGAGAGTTTGAGAGGATATTGCAGCGGTATAAGCAGAACAGAGGAAAAAATAGAGGAAGAAGAAAAACAAGTGCAGGGAGACAGGCAATTTTCTTCTTCCTATGATCGATCACGCAACCCCAAGATACACAAATTTGGAAGGGTTGAGTTCTGATATGCAATAGGCTTGTTCGCTGCTAAAAAGGGCCTAAAACGGTTTTTATTTTGCAATTTATATCACAATAATGGCTTGCTGGTCTTATACTAATAATTAATTGTCTATTGCAGACACACAACAGGTTGAGGTACTGATACTTATTCTGGTGTGCAGTGTATAAATTTACAATGCACTAATGCGACCTCACAATGAGAATTAGGTTGGGAAGGGTGCACTAGTTCATCTGTGCACCAAAAAGCCACTTAAAGCTGCACATGTGTTCCTGATAGCCTGTTTATTTATGACTAAAATTTACATGACACTCCTGCGTACAACTGGGCATGAAGGCATCGGTAATTCAAGCATCTCAGATTGGATGATTTTGCTAGGCGCTTCTCTGTATGGTGCACTGGCATCGAAGGGAAAAAATTCTCTGCGGCAGTGCCGCATGACACCGCTCGTGCAGCACCGCGTAGGTTAGTTACGCGTGTCCTATCTCATACTACTACTTGAGCCCGTTATATCTTTGGAGCCGAGCCGATACCTAACCTCCTGCTCTCCCTCAGCTCATTGAAACAGCCACCAAGCCGCAGCTACCGGCTCAATGTGAAGTCTGAATATTTTTCTTATAGGTTTCTTTTTACACAACCGTGAATAGGTGGTTAGTATTGCACTTCAATAGGTTCATATCTGGAGTGAATAGAATCTCTAGCTCATCCATCGTTGTTGCTAGTTTTTCTTTATCTTTTTCTTGTTAGATAACAGAAATCTAATAAGTCACCATTCGTAGCACTTTGAAAGGGCTTTAGTCACACAACAATCAGAGAACTGATAGATCACGCTTTAGGAGAACTACAGAAGGCAGAATTGATATTTTCCAGATTTTGCTGCTTGCAAAGAGCATCTTTTATTAGCACTTTCACATAAGATTATCTTTCCAAAGAATAAACACACCAAAGATTAACTTTATATTTAGTTACCTAATGACAAATTCAGAAACAACAATCATCTCCCAATTAAGCCTTCCATATCGCTTCAACAGACCTGCTATCTTCTCCCCTTCCTGGTCCTCTTATCTTCGGTTGGAGGAGTGATATTGGTCTCCGGTGATGCTGGTGGAGGAGTGCTGGAGATAGGGGCACATATGCGGTGGTAAATTGAAGCTTAATTAGGACAGTGAGGTGGCAGATTGGATTTTTGGGAGGAGAGGAGTGCTGAAGCTAGGAGGCCGGCGTGGAAGGGAAGGTGGAGAGGCAAGCGGCGGATTGGATTTTGGGTGGGAGAAGTGCCTGGGCTAGGATGGGGAGGTGGCGGCCGGCGGCGATGAAGGTAGCACTTGGACGGGAATCAAAAGTTTTGGTTGGTGACTTGGTGTTCCAGGCTTTCACACCCATCGGCTCGGCTGCAAAGATAGGCTCAGGCTGCAGTAATACCGGACACGCGTCACTAGTTCGTGAGGTGTTGCACGGGCGGTGTCGTGCAGCACCGCCGCAGAGAATTTTTTTCCGGCATCGAAGTGCATCGCAATGTGTGCCATGTCTACTTTTCGTAGTTGTGCGCACTGCCCCTTCCGCCGTCACGTGCCGTGCGTATGCGAGGCACCACCAGCAGCAAAACGCTTCAAATCATCTTCATTCAATTTTGTTTGTTTGAGTGCACATCGCTGAGGCTACGGATGACAATTGATGCCCCGAGGAGAGGCTGTGTTGGCCTGACCTAGCCGTCTCCTACAATTTTTATGTAATGCCCCTAGATGCAATAATCTCTAGGCCTTGCAGGTTGCAAATGAGGCAAGGAAACCAACAACTGTTGCTAGCTGTTGCTTAATTTACTGATTTTAGCAATCTATTCTTGCTTTTAGCAGGTATCAGTCAAGAGGTGTTAATCTATTATAGCTTTTAGCGGTTAATTTATTATCAATCAACCAGGAGGTCGATACATAAGACTTTTTCATTGAGAGGAACCAGCCTCATAGGTGCCGATTTGTCCAAAACCGGCACCTATGTAGTGTTTCCCATCCAACAGAGCCATTTGAACTGGATGAAATTAAAAACCAGCACCTATAAAGCCTTACAGGTGCTTCCTCTAGATGAAAAGGGCATTGGTGCTTGTTCATAATGTGAACCGGTAGCTCTGATCCCCCAGAACGATCTTTGATCTGTTTAAGGTGTCGGACTTTTTTTAAAAAACCGGCACCTATGAAACTCTAACCATGGCAGGGTCTACTGGTTAGCAGCCTCAACAGTTATGGTTTGCGTTCGCTCGGCTCGGTTCACACCTCTAAAAATATGTTTTCTCCAAAAACTGTCTTCAACTATATTGCTTAACCCACTTCTTTGAAGCTATTTATTGTTTTTTCTTAAAATATTCCTTTATCCCTGTAACCAAATGATAATCTCAAGCAGGGTAATTTGCACTTGCATCTTATCATGAACTAGAGATCAACTCAGACCTATTAACCCAATGTCTCAAATGTTGAATCGATGATGGTATATATGCTAGCTTGCTCCTGCTGACAAAAAAGGAAGTCTATTCATTTGGGGAGCTTTATTTGACTTCACTATATAGAACTTCAGTGCCATGTTCTATAAACTGTCCGTGGATGAGGATGGTCTCGAACGGCAGTAATACCAGATAAGCAAATTTGATGGCATGGCAATATGATTATGAAGAGAGAGGGAAAGAGTTTCATCTAGATGAAGTTGCGTGTACACTATTTCCAAGACTATGATATTGGTTGAAAGTAGCACTGGGGTTAGAGTGGTTCATTTCATCCAATTGTATCTAGCTAATCATATGAAAGATCTTATTTCATTTATATATTCAAACCTATTTAGATCACATGGTAACGGTGAAATAAAATTCTTCACTGATAATGGCCTAAACTATAAGTTTCAGGTAGGCACTTGGATTAGACTTTGAGTTAAATGTAGACAAAATTTCTTGTGTGTCCTGGAATTTTTGGTCCAGCATCGTTTTCCCCTTCATTTTTTTATAACTGAAGTTTTTCAACTTTACTGTTAATTTTTTGTAACAAGGTATTACTTTTGTATAAGGGAGGGATAATAGAGTTATTTCGAAAAAAGTCTAACGGTTAAGTAACTTAAGGTCAATTAACATATATAGAAGACGTACACCAATAAAAACTAACTGACATGTATGGGATAAGGCAAAACAACAGAGCACGTATGAGATAGACCAGCAACTTGATTTATTTATCTTTTTGCTGATTTTTATTTGACATACTAACTACTGTCATAATAGTTGCTGCACAATTGGAGTGAAGAAAAATATGTACTGTGCCAGGCTGAATGAGAAGCATCACTGACAGGATGTCCAGGATGGCTAACGTTAGAGAAGAATGCATTGTGTGTACCTCATTAAAACAGAGTACTTGCATACGTGCCATTGGCATAAGTCGAAACATCACACCTTCATGTATCTTCTAGAAATTAAACCGGGGACTTCGGAAATCATACCTTACCAATCTTGACTACAAAGACAACCGAAACCTTGCTTTTAGGTTTCTAACTAGAATATTTTTAGCTTTGCTTGGCTAAGCTGGTCGGTATTGCTAAAAACTTCTAGGTTTCTTTGGACTCTAAGGCTATATATGAAGCCAGATAACTGTCTGATACGTGTACTCCAAGATGTAAAACCAAGGTGTACATATGTACAAGTACGTATAGTCATACAGTCAGTTAACACGCAAACCATGCATCAGTACCAACCAGTTAGTATTGCTAAGCATAGGAGTCATGCATCTGGAGTTTTGGCATTGTCTCGTGAAATAGGCAGGGCAAAGATTGACGGTTGTGCACCAAAACTTCTTCGAGGACTGCTCCCGATATCTTCTGGCTTCTGATATGGTAGTGTGGAGGAGACTACGCTGAAAAGCATTGAGGTTCGCTGTTTTAGTGGTTCACTACAGGAGAAGTGCCCATCTCTTCCGGTTTGCAACCCCTTTACTCCCGGGTAGCGAACCGGGAGGGAGAACCGGGACTAAAGATGGCGGTCTTTAGTCCCGGTTCAAATACCCGAGAGTAAATCTCCATCTTTTAGTCCTGCTTGGTGTTACCAACCGGTCCCGGTTGCTGTTACCATCCGGAACTAAAGATTTTTATTTTATTTTTTTTAATTTGGTTGTGATGCCTGATATATATATATATATATATATATATATATATATATATATATATATATATGAATATATATCATGTATATATATGTTTAAATACATACATACATACATACATACATATATATATATATGTGTGTGTATATATGTATATACAAATATTATACACTTAAGTAATTAGAGACCATATGCATATATATTAACAAAATATGAGTTTGCAAGTAATTAAATATACTCATATATTACCAAACCAAGTACACGAAAGTAAATGCATGTGTGCATATATGAATATATACATGTATTACAATTCCTTCAGAATTTGTAATCTTTGTTGCTGTTACTACGACTTGATAGCATCGGAAGAAGAAGGACCGGCTTTATGAATAGTCGATCCATCGTAATAGAATTCTCTTGTGGGATCGAGAATCTGCTTGTTGATGAATCCCATTATCTGTTCTTGAACAACCCTTATGAAATCATCGTGGGTGGTGTTATCTATCAGGTAAATCATCTATTATTTGGAAAAAACCGGGATTATATATATGAAACCAGTAAGCAATAATTGACGGAAGAATAATTTTACGTACTTCAAGGTCCTTACCAGTCCTGATTTGGTGTACTAAGCAGTGCATGTAATGGCATATGTAGTAGCCGTACAAGTTAGTCCCCTTTTCCTGCTTTGCACACTAAAAGAGAAACAATGAGAGATTTAATATGCATATCTGATTTAGAACAAAGAAGTGATTCAATACAACATTGGAGCTAGCATGTACTAACCAGAAAATTGAACCTTCGGGTGAGTTTTTCATTCCAGATCCCGCGGACCAATATACGGAACCAAATCCATGCTCTATTTAGAGTTGTTAGGAAGGATTAATTTATTATCCGAGATCTAGTAGTTGTACAATGATTCATGATGACAGTGCAATATATGACAATACCTATCTATCACTTCGAAAATCTTTGCGAAAGTTTTCTCCGGTTTATCCATTGAATCATAGACATGAACTTTGGATTGCTCAAGGTCGAAAAGAAGAGGACCCAATGGAATCTGCAATTTGCATTACATGATACATATATATAGGAACTCACGATGTGTTGTAGGAACAAAATTGAAGGAACAAAATTGAAGTTAATTATGATTGTAAGAAGTCACGATGTGTTGTAGGGAAGTAGTATGAATCTCTTATAATGCTGTTGCACCAGGAAATGGACGATATTGTCCTCGGTTTGTTTCTCGTATTGTTGTATCATCAGCGTGTTCACTTTGCGGAGGTCCATGAATCCAGTATTGAATTTGTTGTGCTGACGGCACAACTGAATCTCCATTCTACAACGGGGAAAAGGAATGTGTGTGAGCAACGATCAAAGGAGGAACAAAATTGAACTATAAACAGTAGTTACAAAGTCCACGCGCTGAGAATAGAAACGTCGAGGGCCTTCAGGTGGTATAAGTCGAAGACTTCTTTGTGGCGGATCCAAATAACATCTTCTCCTTGGTAATAATCTGAGTTTCGCACCCTAGCTCCGAACATCTCTCTACCCATCACTGATTTGTCCATGTACAATTGATGGAACCGGTACATCTACCTCTCTGATCTTATCAGGCGTGACTAGCGGTTCACCGAGTTTAAATGTGTACATGACCGAAGCCGTTTCGATAGGTGCGTCCTCTAGCAACTGTTCCATACTCAGTCCCATATCTTTCAAGAAGTTGCATATCTCTAGTTGTGCCGGTTCTACGACTAACGGTTCAACCTCTTGTCGTGGTTGTTGCCCCAGCTGAGGGACTTCCTTTCCGCACCTCACTGCTGCAAGGTTGGCTTGAAGAGCCTTCCTCAATATTCGATCATAGTCAGAAACTTCGACCGGTTTGCCCGGTTCGGCCATCTTAATAAAGTGATCCTGAACCTCCGAGGCTATAGGGATCTTCTTTTTCGGACTACGTGGCTTCAACTGCTCCCTAACTTCTGCTCTAACGGCTTCATCGAGCTCCTCCGGAGTCAAGTCGTACGCCCTTTTCTTGAGAGCGGGGAGCCGTGGCTCGTCAGATTTGGCTTTCTTCTTCGACCTTGACGGTGCGGGTTCATATGGACAGTGTAGACTTGGCAGCAGGTACACGTGGAGGAGTAGTTGCCCGTGGGCCCAACGGTGCAGACTTGGTAGCTGGTGCACGCGGAGGAGGTGGTGGTGTAGGGGAAGGAGCCGGAGGAGACTGACGAGCCAGTGATGGCGGAGGAGACTGTGCTTGCACGGGGAAGGAGGAGCGGGCGGCCGTTCTTGCCCGGGAAACACAATGTACTTCTTACGCCAGAGTATGATGGCGTGGGCTGTGTCTCCAAGTTTCTTCTCCCCATCCTCCGGGGATGTCAAGCTCGAGATCCTCGTAGGTTCGTTCCACCAGCTCTATCTCGACCTTCGCATCTCCATGTGTAATGGGCCTGCAATGGTATGTACCCGAAGGGTCCGTGGGTATGGCCATGCCCGATGCGACCTTCACAAGAAATATAGTTCATTAATTACTAATCAACATATATATGTAACAAATTTCGCATTTCGCATACCTTGATAGACAAGTTCCTGAAGGGAGTATGCATATCGCAGGGTGTTCGCTGCGTGATATCATCAACGGAGAAGTGGGTTGCTTCGTGAGTTGCCACTGCCTCAATGCCCTCTGATCCAACTTGGCCCATTGATGCGCAGCTGCTGCGGTTGACCGAGGGGCTCACCATGACGAGCGCTTGTGTTTCCATTCCGTGCTGCTCGGCCAGGCGTTGGTCCACCTGTCTTGTCACCTCCTCTTGCATCCTTGCCTCGTAGGTGGACACCGTGTACTCAAGATTGACGATCTTAGCCTCTGTATCCCTCTTGCTCCTCATCCGACTCCTACATGTGTGGATGTCCTCTTTGAATCCATATTTCCAAGGAAGGACGCCTTTTCCTCGCATTCGCCCTGGATGCTCAGGATTCTGTAGTGCGAGAATGAGCTCGTACTTATTATTCTTCGTGCGTATTATTCTCTTTACCTTCGAGGAGTATCCGGATGGTACCTTGATGCTCTCTAGGCATTGAAACATACTCTCCTTCTCTTCCTTGCTCAGGGTGTAGCTCGCCGGACTCAAGTAATGGCTTCCTTTCTCGTTCGGTTCCGGATGAAGGCCATCGCGTTGTTCCATATGCTTGAGATCATTGCGTGCTTCGAGTGTATCTTTGGACTTCCGATATACACCTAAGAAGCCCAGCAGGTTTACGCAAAGGTTCTTAGTGAGGTGCATCACATCGATTGCGTGGCGAACGTCCAAGATCTCCCAATAGGGTAGCTCCCAAAAAATAGAGTTCTTCTTCCACATCGCCACGTGACCATCTTCGCTCTCTATAGGTTGGCTGCTAAGCCCCTTTCCAAATACTACTTTCAGATCCTTCACCATTTCGAACACTGCTTTCCCATTGCGATGTTTACGCTTAGTACGATGGTCTGCCTTCTATTCGAAGTGCTTGCCTTTTTTCCGTACAGGGTGGTTTGCAGTAAGGAATCGACGATGGCCCATGTACACAACCTTCCTGCAATGGTTCAGATACGTACTTTTAGTTTAATCCATACAGTGAGTGCAAGCGTTGTACCCCTTGTTTGATTGTCCGGATAGGTTACTAAGTGCAGGTCAATCGTTAATTGTAAGGAATAGCAATGCTCGTAGGTTAAATTGCTCCAGCTTGTCCTCATCCCACACGGGGACGCCCTCTTTCTTCCACAGCACTTTTAGATCTTCAACCAATGGTCTTAGGTACACATAAATGTCGTTACCAGGTTGCTTCGGGCCTTGAATAATAATCGGCATCATGATGTACTTCCGCTTCATGCATAGCCAAGAGGGAAGATTGTAGATGCACATGGTGACTGGCCAGGTGCTATGGCCACTGCTCATCTCTCCAAATGGATTCATTCCATCCGTGCTTAAACCGAACCTCACGTTTCGTGCATCCACGCCGAAGTCTTTAAATGTTCTGTCGATATTTCACCACTGCGACCCGTCAGCGGGGTGTCTCAGCATCCCATCCTGTTTACGTTCTTCTGCGTGCCATCGCATCATTCTAGCATGTGATTTGTTCCTGAAAAATCGCTTCAGCCTTAGTATTATAGGAAAATACCACATCACCTTAGCAGGAATTCTCTTCTTCAAAGGCTGTCCGTCAACTTCACCTGGATCATCTCGTCTTATCTTGTATCGTAGTGCTTTGCAAACAGGGCATGCTCCCAGTTTTTTGTACTCGCTGCGATACAGGATACAGTCGTTCGGACACGCATGTATCTTCTGTACTTCTAGACCTAGAGGGCAGACTGTCTTCTTATCTTCGTACGTACTTTCGGACAATTCGTTCCCCTCCGGAAGAATGTTCTTTATGAGTTTCAATAACTCGCCGAATGCGTTGTCACTCACACCATTTTTAGCCTTCCATTGCAAGAATTCTAGGATGGTACTCAACTTTTTGTAGCCCTTCTCGCAACCTAGGTACAACGCTGTTCTGTGGTCCGCTAACATGCGCTCCAGTTTCTGCACCTCCTTTTCACTTTCATCCTTTTCACTTTCCCAGTCCTCCTGTAAGTCCCGCAATATTTGACCAAGTTTATCAGCATCGTCATTCCCTTCAACATCCAGCTCCGCCTCACCCATTGTGTTTTTTTCAAATCCGCCATACTGAGCCCAGTCCAGAATGTTCTCATCTTCTACTTCATCTTCTTCCATTGCAACCCCATCCTGTCCGTACGAGGTCCAACAATTGTAGCTACGCATGAACCCCCACTAAAATAGGTTGGCATGGATAGTTCGTGTGGTGGAATACTCCTTCTAGATTTTGCACCTGTTGCATGGACAGCTTATAAAACCGTTACGCTTGTTATCATTGGCCACACCCAAAAAATAATGCACGCCGTCAATATACTCTTTCGACCGCCGATCTGCGTACATCCATTGCCGATCCATCTATATGAAATACATATAAATCGTAAATATATAAAATCCAAGATTTACAAGGTAATTAAATAATAATACAATAATTGAATATAATTATTCATACAATCATTATTATTAAATCCATTGTACATATTATTCATGTTTTAATTACATTATAAACAAATATTTATTATGTTTTTCTTATTTTAATTTTAAATTAACTTAGTTTTATAATTTCATTCAAAATTATATGTAATTATTCAAACAAGTATTTATAATATTCTAGATAAACAAGTTGCATATCTTCTTTATTCCCTACACACACTTTCTCTCTCATCATCTTCCATCACATTTTCTAGAGGGAAAAATATGTAAAAAAAAAAGCTCCAAATGTAAATGCTAACCTTTTGAAAACCTCAAATTTGTATATTACCACCAAAAAATTTCGCTTAAAATTTTGGCAGCACCTCCCTCCCTCAAAGCTTAATTTTGAAGCAATGGCTCGGGCTGGAGGAGAAAGAAGGGGTATATAAAGCTGTGCAACTTTAGTCCCGGTTGGTAACACCAACCGGGTATAAAGATGTCAAATCACTTTAGTCCCGGTTTGTATCACCAACCGGGACTAAAGAGATGATCTTTAGTCACGGTTGGTGATACAAACCGGGACTAAATATAGCAAGCCCCCTGACAGAGGTCTGACATGCCCTGTCAGGGGGCGAACCAGGAGTAAAGATGATCTTTAGTCCCGGTTGGTGTTCCCTTCGTCCCGTTGAAATAATAAACCGGGACTAATAAGCCACTTTAGTCCCGATTCGTTTTGGAACCGGGACTATTGACGAAATCGGCCAATCCTCCAAAGACCTCTTCTCTAGTAGTTATTGTAGCAGCTCTATTTTGTTCTAGCTGCAAAGTATGGTTCTTAAGTGCCTCCTACACTGTCCTTTAGAATGGTTTTATGTTTTTTTTTCACATCATGGTACAATCACACAGACAAGACAATTATAAATGTGATGTCTTCCAGAAAGTACTTTTTTTATGAAAGCCTGTATGAGAATACCGGTATATATGTCCCTATGTTCGTCTTCCTCAATGCAAAGCGCCCAAGCTTCTCTATGCTAATTATGGAATATACTATAAGCTATTATAACTTTGAAAATAAGGTCATTCATATTAAAAACAAATATAAACTCTACATCTAGAAAAAGAAGAAAAAAATTTCAGAGAAGAATAAGAAGACTTTGTATCAACTAAAGTACGTATATGCTTTGACTTTCATGTGCTAGAAATTTAGGTCATAAACATAAAAGCACGGTACGAGCTTTCGTGCAATCATTGGGTTTGGTAGTTAGAATATTTTTTTACGGAAGAACAAGTTGTTTCTTTAATGTTCCTAAAACAACTTACTTAATTTTCTTTTCGTGGATGGCACCATGAGTTTATTTGGTATTTTGAAATTCTCCAGATTAAAGATCTTGTGAATCCTTTTAATTAATCATTGCACAAAAGCCTGTGTCAATAACTTTTGTAGGTGGTTGGCTTAACTAACAGTAACTGATCACCTAAGACAATCGGACATGCTATATATAAATAAAGGTGGTGCTCCAATAACCATCACATGAAACATTGAGAGCTCGTGTGCACCTAGCAAAGGCGCAACTACGTCTAGTTTCTTTTTCCGACACAATCGATGTTAATCTCCTACTAGGTTGTGCTAGGCATTGGAAGCATCGGAATGTATTGAGCCACCTCAGATCGCCCTGCGGGTTGATGCTCTGCTTACAGAATGTCAATCTGGCAGTCTAACAGGCAGCGCAGAAAGTATGATTGCCACTGCATTTCCTATCTGAAAGTATGTATATATGATATCTTTGAGAAAGTAATTTTTTTATCAATGTTTGTATGAGAATATATGTACATATGTCCCTATCTTCGTCAATGCTGAAGCTAGGTTGCAAGGCGCCCAAGCTTCTCTATGCTAATTATGTCCTCTGGCCTAAAACACTGTCCAGGAGGGTGTGGACCACTTTAAGGGTTCCTCTGGCCTAAAACACTGCCCATTCATTTCTAAAAACAAATAGAAACTCTACATTCAGAAAAAAGAGAGAAAAATGTTTAGTGAAGAATGAGAAGACTTTGTATTGACTAAAGTATATGCTTCGACTTTCATGCGCTAGAACTTTAGCTCATAAATATAAAATCACGGTACATGATTTTATGCAATGGTTGGGTTCGGTAGTTTTAGAGGATTTTTTTTATGAAAGGAAAGCAAGTTTTTTCTTTGATGTTCCCAAAAACAACTTACTTTTCTTTTCATGAAAGGCACATGGGTATACGAATGTATTTGGTATTTAGATATTCTCCATGTCAATGGTTTGGTGAATCCTCTTAATTAATCAATAAATAAAAGCCCGTGTCAATAATTTGTATAGGTGGCTGCCTTAACACACCAGGCTAAGGTCGTAGACAAGACCTTTTTTTTTTTTTTTGCAATAGTGAATTGTAACGGCGACCACTCAAGCTGAGATGCATATACAAATAGTTATTCAGCTAAGAGGATCATATGACACTATTATATGAAAAAGGATGGTGCTCCAATAAGAATGGCATGAAACATTGATAGCTGGTATGCGCCTAGCAAAGGCGCAGCTAACCTGTAGTCCTTTTTTTTTTCGACACACGATCGATGTTAGTCTCCTATTCTATTAGGTTGTGCTAGGCATTGGAGGCATCAGAAAGTGTTGAGCCACCTCAGGTAACCCTGCAGGTCGATGCTTGCCTACTACGCATCGATCTAGAAATGAAATAGGCATCGCAGCAAGACCGATTATCACTGCATTTCCTAGACGTTGGCAGCGTGTTGCTTTGATGCTCACCATGGGTAACGTGCAGCAGCCTTCGTGCATTACCACTACGAATGCTGATCAGGAGGGACCATAGCTGGTGCTGGCCTAACCCAGCGATATCGATCTCTGCTGTGCATGGTGGTGGATGATTTGGTCCATGATGTTGAAACTACACTCTAGCGCGGTTACAGCAGCTGTGTCCAGCTTAATCACAGTGCTGAGCTTAAGGTTAATCTTGGGCAACAATAAAAATTGAATATGCCTATTCGAGAAAATAAAATTTGAATATGATTAATAGAACTAGCCATTGGGTGGTTACTATAGTGGTTAAAAAGATAGGCGCACTGGTGGAGAAACCGTTTGTACTCCCGGTTGGTAACCCCCTTTAGTCCCGGTTGTCCAACCGGGGCTACAAATCCAGGATTAAAGATAGCTATCTTTAATCCCGGGTGAAATAACCGGGACTAAAGATCGGTCAGCCACGTGGCTGGCCAAACCATCTCTAGTCCCGGTTTGTGTTACCAATCAGGACTAAAGATCGGTGCACCATTTTTTTTTTATTTGCATGGCCCTGTTTGCTGCATGGTTGATTATATATATATATATATATATACACACACACACACACACACACATACATACATATGTTACAATACATATATATATATATGCATAATATATATACATACATATGTTACATACATATGCATAATATATAAGCATATATATATATATATATATATATATATATATATATATATATATATATATATATATATATATATATATATATGTATATGTATAAATCATATATTACACACATATGTATAATTTAAAGCACTTAACATTTTATGTGCATATATGTTACCAAAATATATATTAACACTAAATTAAATGTGTACATATATAAATATATATATACATGCATATATAGTACAATTCATTTGCTCGGTAGCTATAGCTATGACTTCGACGCTGGCGTTATGTCAGAAGAGGAAGTACCGACGTTATGAATTGTCGATCAGTCATAGTAGAATTCACCATCGGGATTAAGGATTTCTTCGTTGATGAATCCCATCAGTTGTTCTTGAACAGCCGTGATAAAAGCCTTGTGTGGGAGATTATCCCTCATGTGAATACGCTATCATTCGAAAAATAATGGCGTATCAATATATGAAATTAATAAACAACTTAACAAATCGATACGCAATGAAATTTTGAATGGTTTATGTATACGTACATCGAGCTCTCGTGTTGTGCATATTTGGTTTGATAGGCAGTGGGCATACTCGCATACGTAGTAGCCGCATAAGTTAGTTCCCTGGTCCTGCTTTGCACAATACATGAGAAACGATGAGAGATTTAATATACTCTTTATATTAACTGTAATTAGAGATTCAATTCAATATAATTTTGGATCATGCATGTACTCACTGGAAAATGAAACCTCCGTCCAAGTTTTTCTTTCCAAGTCCCGCGGACCAATTGACGGAACCGATCCCAAGCCCTACATATGCAATTGCAAGCTATGATTAATTAATTATTACCTGAGATCAACATAATAGCAATAGATTCCCTGTGACTTTGGAATAGATGGCATTATATTACCTGTCTATCAGTTTGAAGACCTTGTCAAAAATCTTCTCCTCTTTATTCATTGAGTCGTACACAGTGACTCTGCATGCGTCCAAGTCGAAGAATAACATGACCCAGTGGAATCTGGAATATGCGTGAGATGAGATATATATGAAAATGTACATGCTATATGTATGGGAACGAAATTTGTTCGAACGACAATAAAAACTCACTCTGTGTTGTACGGTAGTAGTATGTACGTCTTGAAATGCTGCTGCGTTAGGAGATGAACGAGATTGTCCTCTGTGTCTTTCTCGTACTTGTCGATTATTTCGGTGTTGATTTTCCAAGGGTCAATGAACCCAGTATCGTAGACCCTCCATCGTCGGGCCCTTTGAATCTCCATTCTACAACGATGAAAGGAAATTATTATTGCTTACATATATGCCAGGAGCTAATTATTGAACGAAACAAATCGAACTCAAAGATACTCACAAAATCCATGCGCTCAGAAGAGAGACGTCGAGGGCGTCCAGCTGGTACAGATCGAAGAGATCCTTGAAATGGATCCAGAGAACATCTTCTCCTTGCAAGAAGTTGGGATTTCTGATCCTCGCTCCGAACATCTCTCTACCCTTGGCGCTCATCTCTCTTGCTCCTCATCCAACTCCTGTACGTGTGGATATCCTCCTTAAATCCAATCTTCCAGGGAATCATGCCTTTCCCTCGTGTTCGTCCTGGATGCTCGAGAGTCTGTAGGGCGAGTGACAGCTTATCCTTCTCTCTATCGGGTCAAAATGTGCCCTGAGAAGAGGCTACCATTGCGTCCGTTAGTCGACTGGCAGCCTCGCGTATCTGATCGCTAAAGACAAGGAAGCCATCAACTAGGTTAAGCGTTCCACCGTGAGCATAGTACCAGAACTTCGATCGATCCGGCCATTTAGCGGTGGCCGGTTCGATAACCCTCTCAATCAAACTTGCCTCCATCTCCTCCCACTTCGGCGTTGCGACGCTATATCCGCCTGACCCCATGTGGTGATGGTACTTCTTCTTGGCGGCATTTTCTTTGTTTCTGGCCATCATCACTTGCCCTTGTTCCCCTGTCTTGTAAGCAACGAACTCGTCCCAATGATTCCTTAGCTTTGGGAATACGTCGAAGTTCGGTGTTAGTCCCTTCAGGATGTATTTCTTGTAGAGATCTCCCTTGAAGCTCTGGAACTATTATGCAATTTTCTTCAGAGTCCACTATTTCACTATGTTCTCCGTACCCGCAGGTAGCGTGAACGTCTCGAGCATTGTGGTCCACAGCATCTTTTTCTCTGAGTCCAGGACAAAGCTGTCATTATCCCCACGTGCACTTGTTCTGCGCCAATACACCGTGCTGACAGGCACATTGTCCCTCACAACCCAACCGCTGCGGCGTACAAAATTCTTGGCTGCTTCTGCCGGGGCACTAGGTCGGCCGTCTTCGTCCACCTCAGTTATGATGTGCCGACTTTCTATCTTCTTCGCGGCACCTCGTTGTCCGCGTGCCCTCTTCTGTGCAGCGGAGGGATGACTTCCACTAGCCTCCTCCTCATCGTTCCCCTCCTCGTTCCCCTCCGCATCCCTCTCCACGTTCCCCCCCTCGTTCAAGTACTGGTTTGGATCCTCGTTCCCCTCTTCTTTGTTCTAATACTGGCTGCTTCCCTCTGCGATTGTATCGTATAGTATCTGTTCCTCATCGCGATCAGCCATCTGTGCATACAAAAAATATTTGTTAGGTCTATAGGATGTATTTGCTAACCGTAATATTAAAACTCTATTAATATTATATTAAATATCTAATAACCTTATATTAAAATTGTAATAATCATATATATATGCTAAGTATAACAATCTTATATTAAATCGCTACTAATCTTATATTAAATCTCTACTAATCTCATATTAAATCGCTACTAATCTTATATTAAAATTGTAATAATCATATATATATGCTAAGTCTAACAATCTTATATTAAATCTCTAACAATCTTATATTAAATCTCTAATAATCTTATATTAAAATTGTAATAATCATATATGCTAAGTCTAACAATCTTATATTAAATCGCTACTAATCTCATATTAAAATTGTAATAATCATATATATATATGCTAAGTATAACAATCTTATATTAAATCGCTACTAATCTTATATTAAATCTCTACTAATCTCATATTAAATCGCTACTAATCTTATATTAAAATTGTAATAATCATATATATATGCTAAGTCTAACAATCTTATATTAAATCTCTAACAATCTTATATTAAATCGCTACTAATCTTATATTAAGAATGTAATAATCAAATATGCTAAGTCTAACAAACTTATATTAAATCGCTACAAATCTTATATTAAAATTGTAATAATCATATATGCTAAGTCTAACAATCTTATATTAAATCTCTAACAATTACTTCTTTACATCACTTGCCTGCGTGAATTCCTTCGATGGCTAGCTACGACTTCGGCTTGAGGGACGACGACGACGTCTTCTCTGCAACATTACCAGGAAAATGTATTAGTCTAAACGGGCCAAGTTACATATATAATCATATATGTATTACCAGGAAAATGTATTAGTCTAAACGCGTTCGTTCTCACACTTTTAGTACAAGTGCATTCACGTTCGTAAGCATTTCGTTCACGTTCGTTCGCGTTTCGGAAGCGTTTCGTTCACGCTCGTTCGCATTCGTAAGCGTTTCATTCACGTTTGTAAGCATTTCATTCACGTTCGTTCGTAAGCGTTTCGTCCACGTTCGTAAGCGTTTCGTTCACGTTCATTCGCGTTCGTTAACGTTTCGTTCACGTTCGTTCGCGTTCGTTAACGTTTCGTTCACGTTCGTTAAGCGTTCGTTCAAGGTCGTCCACGCATCGTTCACGTTCGTTCGCGTTTGTTCACGTTCATTCGCGTTCGGTCACGGTTCAATCACGTTCATTCACGTTCGGCAATGTTGGGCGCGCGCGGCAGTGGCGTGGCGGCGGGGCGGCGGCGTCGGGGCGCCGTGGGCTAGCCCGGCGGCTTGCGGGTGCGGCGGCGGCGTGCCGCGGCGGCGGCGTGGGGGCCAGGCGGCGTGGGGGCGCGGCGGACGGCGTCCGCGGCGTCCGCTTGAGGCGGGGGCAACGGCGTGGCAGTGGCGACGGCGTCGTCGGCGGTGGCGGCCGCATCGAAGTCGGTCGTCGGCGGTGGCGGTTGACCGCGGCGTGGCAATGGCGTCGGCAACGAGCTAGGCGGCGGCGGTTTGGAGAGATTGAGAGAGAGAGAGAGGCAGCGGCGGCTCTCACCCAAGAGATGCAGCGGCGGCGTCTGCGGTGGAGGCGGCGAGGACCACCAAGCGACGGTGAGAGACGACGGGGGCGTCGGCGCGGGGTTGCCCTAGCCACGGTGGCAGCGAAGGAGAAGCCGAGATTGATCTCGATGGAAAAACGTCTAAGTGTTAGTGGAGAAGACGAGGGCGCACCGGGAATATATATACCCCCAGATCTTTAGTCCCGGTTGGTGAGAATATCCGGGTGTAAAAATATCTTTACTCTCGGTTCGTAACGATAACCGGGACTAAAGAAAATCTTTTCCCGCTATTTCCAAATTCTTTTTAAACCCGGTTAGGGTTAAGAACCAGGACTAAAGATAATAGCAGCTGTGTCTTGAATTTCATTGCATATGTGTTTCTAAAATAGTAAATAATGCATTACAATTATTTAAAGTCGAACAAATAATGACAAAACCTTCGAAAAATTATTGTTGTATGTAGTAGAATAAGTGGATAATATATAATAAGCACATGAATGATTTAAAATTGTTAAAAATTCTAATAATCATATATAATTAGCATATGCATGATATTAAATTGTTAAAAATTCTAATTAACATATGTAAATACCACATGCATGATTTTAATAAAAAATCTAATAATCATATATAATTAGCATATCATGATATTAAATTGTTGAAAATTCTAAATAACATATGTAAATACCACATGCATGATTTAAAATTAATAAAAAATCTAATAATCATATATAATTAGCATATCATGATAATAAATTGTTGAAAATTCTAATTAACATATGTAAATACCACGTGCATGATTGAAAAGTTTTTAAAAATTCTAATAATCATATATAACTAGCATATGGATGATTTCAATTTGACAAAAATTCTAATAATCATACATAATTAATAAAAAATCTAATAATCATATATAATTAGCATATCATGATAATAAATTGTTGAAAAGTCTAATTAACATATGTAAATACCACGTGCATGATTTAAAACTTTTAAAAATTCTAATAATCATATATAACTAGCATATGGATGATTTCAATTTGATTAAAATTCTAATAATCATACATAATTAATAAAAAAATCTAATAATCATATATAACTAGCATATGGATGATTTCAATTTGATAAAAATTGTAATAATCATACATAATTAACATATGCCATACAACAATTGATTTGTATGGATATTCAGTATATCCAACATAGTTTACATCGTGTACACAACAATTATGGCAATACATCGGCAGTGACGGTTGACCGCACGTACTTTCTCCTCACTATTGTTCCTTCCTTGTGATTGCTACGTGAGTAAGGGGTGTCTTCATTTGATAGGAGGATGCTAGGGTCAATCGTCACCGTGAAAGGAGGTTGCCCATCAAACTGATCGTAATCCTCGTCAGCCTTGTCCTCTACTCTGACGATTTTTCTTTTTCCTGGGAGAACCACGTGGCGCTTCAGCTCGTCAGGCCCTTTGCCATTTTTTCCTTTGCTAGATATGTCCTTGACATAAAAAACTTGCGTTACATCATTGGCAAGGACAAAAGGTTTGTCCGAGTATCCAACCTTGTTAAGGTCAACCGTTGTCATCCCACTGTCATCAATCGTTACGCCTCCACTAGTCAACCTAACCCACTGGCACCGGAACAGAGGGACCTTGAGAGGTCCATAGTCAAGTTCCCATATGTCCTCGATGGCACCGTAATACGTGCCAGTTGTACCATCGTGTCCCATGGCATCGATACGAACAACACTGTTCTGGTTCGTGCTCTTCATATCTTGGGCCCTGGTGTAGAATGTGTACCCATTGATTTCATATCCCTGGAATGTCGCGATCAAGCCAGATGGTCCCCTCGCTAGGAAGGCCAGTTGTTGGTTAATCGTCTCGTTACCCATGAGATGTTGTTGCAGCCACGTGGAGAAAGTATCAATGTGATGCCGTGTAATCCATGCATCGGACTTACTGATGTTTCTGGCGCAAACTAGAGCCAAGTGCTCCTCGATGTAGGGGGCCACCAATGAAGATTGTTGCAGAACCGTGAGATGGGCTTTACGGAATAAATTGTTGTCTACCATCATTATTGCTTTCCTTCCGAGAGTCCCCTTTCCCTGTAGTCTCCCATCATGGCGTGATTCAGGTACCCCGATTGGGTGAAGGTCTTCGATAAATTCTACGCAGAATTCAATGACCTCCTCTGTTCCATACCCCTTGGCAATGCTTGCCTCTGGACGAGCACGGTTACGAACATACTTCTTCAGAACGCCCATGTACCTCTCGAAAGAAAACATGTTGTGTAGGTACACAGGACCGATAATACCAATCTCTTTAACAAGGTGACAAATCAGATGCGTCATTATATTGAAAAATGAAGGTGGAAATATCAACTCAAAGCTAACAAGACATTGCACCACATCATTCTGCAGGGCTTCTAATCTATCCGGATCGATGACCTTCTGCGAAATTGCGTTCATGAAAGCACATAGCTTTGTTATTGTTTCCCGGACATTGTCTGGGAGGATACCCCTTATTACAACTGGTAGCAGCTATGTCATCAACACGTGACAGTCATAAGACTTTAGATTTGTGAATTTCTTCTCCTTCGTGCTTATTATTCGCTTTATATTTGTGGAGTATCCAGACGGTACCATGATGCTCTCCAAGCATTCAAACATACTTTCATTCTCTGCCTTGCTCAGAGTGTAGCTGGCTGGATTCAAGTAATGGCTTCATTTCTCCTTTGATTCCGGGTGAAGGTCAGCGCGTTGTTCCATATGCTTCAGATCATTACGTGCTTCCAGTATATCTTTCGACTTTCCATATACACCTAGGAAGCCAAGAAGGTTTACGCAAAGGTTCTTAGTGAGGTGCATCACGTCGCTTGCGTGGCGGACGTCCAAGAATTCCCAATAGAGTAACTCCCAAAATATAGAGTTCTTTTTCCACATCGCCGTGTGACCATCTTCGCTCTCTATAGGCTGGTTGCCAGGCCCCTTTCCAAACACTACTTTAAGATCTTTAACCATAGCAAACACTGTTTTCCCGCTGCGATGTTTAGGATTCGTACGGTGGTTCGCCTTATGTTCAAAGTGCTTGCCTTTCTTCCGTACCGGGTGGTTTACTGCAAGGAATCGACGATGACCCATGTACACAACCTTCCTACAGTGCTTAAGATACGTACTTTGTGTTTCATCCATACAGTGAGTGCAAGCCTTGTACCCCTTGTTGGACTGCCCGGATAGGTTGCTAAGTGCAGGCCAATCGTTGATGGTTATGAACAGCAGCGCTCGTAGGTTAAACTCCTCCTGTTTGTCCTCGTCCCACACGGGGACACCTTCCTTCTTCCACAACAGTTTAAGATCTTCGACCAGTGGTCTTACGTACACATCGATGTCGTTACCAGGTTGCTTCGGGCCTTGAATAATAATCGGCATCATTATGTACTTCCTCTTCATGCATAGCCAAGGGGGGAGGTTGTAGATACACATCGTAACGGGCCAAGTGCTATGGCCGCTGCTCATCTCTCCAAAAGGATTCATGCCATCCGTACTTAAACCAAACCGTATGTTTCGTGCGTCCTTACCAAAGTCTTTAAATTTTCTGTCGATGTTTCGCCACTGCGAACCATCTGCGGGGTGTCTCAGCATCCCGTCCTGTTGACGTTCTTCAGCGTGCCAACGCATCATTCTAGCATTCCCCTTATTCCTGAACAAACGCCTTAGTCGTGGTATTATAGGGAAATACCACATCACCTTAGCAGGAATTCTCTTCTTCGTTAGCTGCCCGTCAACCTCACCTGGATCATCTCGTCTAATCTTGTATCGTAATGCTTTACAAACAGGGCATGCTTCTAGGTTCTCGTACTCCTCACCGTGATATAGGATACAATCATTCGGACATGCGTGAATCTTCTGAACTTCCAGTTCTAGAGGGCAGACTATCTTCTTAGCCTCGTACGTTGTCTCGGGCAATTTGTTTTCCTCCGGAAGAATGTTCTTGACGAGTTTCAATAAATCGCCAAATGCCTTGTCACTAACACCATTTTTTGCCTTCCATTGCAACAACTCCAGAGTGGTATCCAACTTTTTGTGCCCCTGCTCGCAACCTAGGTACAACGACGTTCTGTGGTCCTCTAACATCTTGTCCAATTTATGGGCCCCCTTTTCACTTTCGCAGTCCTCCTTGGTGTTCTGCAACATCTGACCAAGATCATCCGCAACGTCGTTACCATCAGCATCCCTTTCCTCCTCGCCCGTTTGATTTCCTTCAAATCCAGCGTACTGAGCAAAGTACAGAATATTGTCGTCTTCCACTTCATCTTCTTCCATTTCATCACCTTGCTCTCCGTGGGATGTCCAACAATTATAGCTTGGCATGAACCTCGACTCAAACAAGTGGAAATGAATGGTCCTAGATGCAGAATACTCCTTCTGATTCTTACACTTATTGCATGGACAACAAATAAAACCCTTCTGTCTCGCTTCTCGCTCTCTTCTCTTCTGTCTCGCTTTCGTCTCTTCTATCTCGCTCTCTTCTCTCTCGTTTTCTCTTCTCTCCCACGGCCAGCGGCTGGCCAGCAGAGGCGGCAGCGGCGGCCGCGCCCTCCCCTCTGCCAGATCCAGCAGGAACAGCGGCCGCCCGGAGGCGCCCTACCTCCACCAGATCTGGCGGGAGGAAGGGTTGCGACGGTGGCGCCGGCCCGGCAGCGGTGGGAGGGGTGGCGGGCGACGGGTGGTGGCGGTGGGTGGAGGCGGCGGCATCGGCGGTGATGGCCGCGCTCTCCCCTCCGTTAGCGGCCGCAGATGAGGTGGCCGGATCCGGCATCGGCAGTGGGCGGGGCGGCAAGATCCGGCGTCGGCGTCCGTTCCCGCGGCATCGGCTTCTCCCGTGGTGATGGTGAGCTTCTCCCTTGGAGTCGTGAAAAATTTTAGTGAAAAAGAAACTGATGTCTGTGATTGATGTTGGTGAATAGTTTTTGTGATTGGTGAATTGATGAATAGTTTTTGTGATTGATGAATGTTCTATGATTCGAGATTTGTGATTGATGAATGTTTGGTTCACGGGGTGATTTGTGATTTGTGAATGAGATTTGTGATTCGGGTTGATTCATGGGGTGGATGCGCTCGATGCATCGGCTCGATTCGAGCCTTTTTTTTTGGCTCGGAGTGGTCTCTAAGGTGCCGGTTTTAAAAACGGGATTGGTGCCGGCTCCCTCGTCGGTGCCGCTTATGTAGTGCGGCTTGGGAAAACCTACACCCAACGGGGGTTTCCCAACCGGCACTTTTCACCTGTTCTGTGATAGTGTATTTTCCAGTTTCCCTACACAAAGGCGTGCGTATTATTCTTTTAATACGAAGATGCACTAATGCATATGGCTGAGTGTGCAGATCCACTACAGTTGCTTCCGAATACATCTTGAAAGTAAGAAAGGTTTCACGTTGTTTGCATTTAAAAGGGTAAAATCCAACGCTCCACAATGAGGTATTTAAATATAGGCATAGGTATTTAGGTAGTAAGGATAAAAAGAATTTTCTAGGAGATAGAGAAGGGTATAATTGTCTTAAGTATTAGTTCTAGTTACATAAGTACCGCATCGGTACTGGTAGTTATCATCTCCAGGATATTATTTACGTGTTCTTTTTGAGATTCACATTTTTTTTCTTAAGAACAGATTCGCCCGGTAATCGTTCATTACATTATTTACATGTTTTGTAGAATTCACTAATTAACAAAAATTTATGTCTTAGGGAATTAAATAACTTATTTTATAATGTCATCCATATACTTAGATTTTGTATAATTCACTAATTGACCCAAAAATAACCATCTCCCTAATTTACCTCACATCTGATAAAATGGAAATCACCTCCTGATTGCAAGTCCATTTATTACGCAAATATGTATGCACGCAGTCCACGGATTGCATGCATGCCACTTTAGAAGGCCGGCAACTGCCGCAGCATCCGCACCACAGATATGTTCGTTGTAGATTGCAGAAATGCTCAACCATGATAACCGTGTCTCCTTGCGAATGCCCCTGTTCAAAGCCTCCAAGAAGAACGCGGGGGGTGGGGGGTAGGGGGTGAAATTGTGAGCTATGTAAATCACTAATCAACTGTGTAAATGGAATCTTAGCGGATGCTCTTCGTCTTGCCATTGACCGGCCGACCTCCTTTCGCTTCAATCCTCAACCATGTCGGTAGTTCTCCCTCTGATTTTTTTTCTAGTCAACCAAGCCAAACCCTAGTAAGAATGAAGCAATGTGGGAGAAGAGAAAGAAGACACAACCTGATTTTTTTCCCACGTAGATCTAATCAATGCCTAGTTAGATTTACATTTTCTCTATCGTACAGTAACGATCAACGAAGCAAGGTATTCAATTCAGCAATAATGGCAATATTCACTAGTTAATTACTTAATTACCATTTGTTACGATAATTTTTATTACATACCTTGCCCCTCTCTTGATCAACGGTTCATATTACTCCACCTCTCAATACTTCTAAGTACCTCGCAAACACTGTAAAACCTCTCCGAAAGTAAACTCTAGGGGATCTGTACGTATGTCGATGAATCGTACAACAAACAGATCGATTGCACAATAACGAATTGATGGGGATTAATTTGTTTCCGAATCATCATTGGCAAAAATAACACCAAACCTCCAACAGCCTGTTGAAGGTGGCAGAAGAATAATATGAAGATAGTACATATGAAGACTACATTTTCCTATTTATATTTGGAGGAAGAGAATTGAGACAATAGTACTGAGGAATTTTGATGGGTAATCTAGTGAGCAAAATCGATCTTCGCATGCAGTTGGGCGGTCTGCCTGAACACAGGTGTTCCTTTTTGCAATCTTCTTCATCCCCTTTCCAAAAAACGACCTTAATATTCTTTGTCATTTTAAACATAACACTACCACTTCGTGTTTCAGGGGCAACCTCATTTTCTTCTGTCTTGTCAAAATATTTGGCCATCAAACGGTACCTGTGTTTTTGAGGTAAGAATTGTCGATGCCACATGTACACTATGTTGCCTGATGACGTCAGATATATGTATGACATGTAATCACGACACATAATTAAGTCATCCAGTCTTTCATTCAGTCTGATAATGAGAAGGAAAAGTTTACGGGTAGGTCATTGATGGTAACAAGTATGATGGCATGCAGAGTAAAGTAGCCCTGTCAGTACTCAACCCATACTCTTAGCCCTTCTTTCCAAAGATCTACTATATCCTCCTTTAGAGATTCAAGAAAGACATCTATGTCGATGCTGGGTTGTTTTGGATCTTGCATAAGGATGGTTAATAAAATATACTTTCGCTTTTAACAAGTCCATGTAGAAAGGTTGTACATAGTGAGCAGGAGTGGCCAAGTGATATGTTTGCCTTATGTCACCAAATAGGTTCATTTCATTTGTGCTCAATACAAACCTTAGATTTCTCAGCTACTTAGTATATTCTGGATATACTACATCAAAGGTGTTCCTCCGGCGAGCATCCACGGGGTCTTGCAGTTCTCTTAATAGCATCTCATCAACTCAGTGTCATTAGGGTTGGAGAATAGGCGCTTCATACGATCTTTCACTAGCATGTACCACATCACCATGGTTAAAATCTTTTTTTATGTGCCAATGAATCAGGGTCGACAACCTAACTATCAAAGGATGCATTACCTGTTTTGTACCGAATAGCCCCATAGGCTGGGCAACTATCCAAATCTGCATATTCCTTGCGGTACATAGTGATTTACACATGCATGTCTCTTTTGAACTCCTAGAGATAATGGACATATCAATTTCTTCAATAGATATGTATTGGATGGCAACAAGTTGGGCTTAGGAAACAAAACTCTTAAGAGACCCAACAAATACTTGAAGCTACTATCGGACCATCCGTGCATATCCTTCAGTTTGAGCAATTCAAGCACCGAGCACAACAATGCAATTTGACGTAAATAAGATCTTTCATGGACTTCTCTAACACCTCCCAAATGTCTAACCCTCATGTTGTACCCATTAGCACATCTGGTTCAACGTAACACGGCATAAAGATCAAAATCAGCCTCAAAATTATTAATACCAACGAAACCATCTTCGTCCATCATACATGGCCCGTGTCCTTGATTGGAAAATTTTTGGCCACGTCCAATGAAAATCAAGTCTTCATATTCAGCATTACCATCACCATCAGGAATGGCAATTTCCCCATGATAGATCCAAACCCTGTAATCTTTCATAAATCCAAGCTCCACTAAGTTCACTATTATTCTACTAGGATCCCTCCATACTTTCTAATTCTTGCAATCAACACATGAAGAAAAATTTTCCCTCCTATTTTACCTCAAAGCATAGCTTAGGCTGGTAGCAACATATATGGGCATGGCATCGCATCGCATGTAGCCCTCTTAAAGTGCCGCATGTGAAAATGCATTATCAAGGCCCCTTAAGTGCCCCGCATGCGATAGGACACCTATTATCACAGGCGGGGGCCTCTCAAGTGGCCACCTACGATAATGCATTTTCATATGTGGCCCTTGATGCGCCCAAGGGAGCGATTTTTGCATGTGGGGCTAATTATGGCCCATTCGCAGCTTGGAGGTGGTCTCGTCCGGACAAAATGATTCTATAGTAGTGAATATTTCATTCTACTATTTAAGTTTTCAACTTTTTGACAAATTGTTCAATAGGCAGATCTGTTTTATGCAGTACAATAGTACGTGTGAGATAGATGATAATGTTTGTCACATCAAGGTTTATGGTTTTGAATATGGAATTTCTCAAAAACATTCTACATCAGTATTGCTTAGATAACTTCTATCTATTACTACATACAACCACATAGGTGCCTATTTGGAAGACCCCAATAGGTACTAGTTTTGGGGCCAACACCTATTGGTTAGCACCAATGACCATGGTTATTGGTGCCGGCTCTCGAACTAGCACTTTAGTGACTATAGGTGCCGGCTTTAATTTTAAACCAGCACCTATGTAACACTATAGATGTCGATTCTAAATTTAGAACTGACACGTATAGGGGTGCACCCATTTTTAATTTTCACATGTGCTAAAAAAACCTGAGAAAATATTTGGAATTTTATTTGGCACCTATAATGTCACAATTCACATCCCACATGTCTCATGATTTTTTCAACCCATATTCATAATTATGCCTCAAGCAAGATTCAAACTCAAATTCTCTCTCTCTCCATCCAAAGCCTCCTTACCATCTAACCTTCAAACACTTGTTATCTTGAAAACAAATGCTATTTTTTTTGAGACATTGTTATCCGAACTTATAATCTGTATTTAACACCATAAATGAGCTCAAATGAAAGTTTTGTCAACTAACAAATTGTCGATGTATGTAGGTCTACAACTTTTGTATATGTTTCGTCTCCATCCGAGATCGTTTACAAATTTTCAATATTCACTGATGCAAATAGATCTGATACATTATAACACATTTTCGGACATTAAATGACGTTAAATACAAAAGTTATCAACTACAAAGTTGTAGATCTCGTCGAGCTCTACCAAATTTGATATAAAGTTTATATTCATCTGACTTTGTATGAAAAAGTTATATGAAAAGTCGGCACCTATTACCATACCCGGGCCACATCAACAGGGTAATAGGTGTTGATTCGTAATGAGCACCAACACCTATTGTCTCGAGTGGGGACACGTCACTAAGATAACATGTGTCAGTTTAAATTAAAAACCGGTATCTATTATATAGGTTCCAGATTTTAGTGAACGGCTGCCAACAATTTTTTTCAGACCGTTGGCAGGAGGGTCTTTGGTGCTGCTTTTTAAATAAAACTAGCACCAATGTGCTTCTCAAAAAGAAGCGGCCGCTATAAGGTCTTATAGGTACCAGTTTTTGACGGAAAATGCCTTATAGGTGTTGGATTTCGTCAAACCGGCATATATATATATATATGGCCGTTTCCTATGAATGTTTTTTATAG
The DNA here is from genome assembly GCA_000338895.3 of Oryza meridionalis. NCBI lineage: Eukaryota > Viridiplantae > Streptophyta > Magnoliopsida > Poales > Poaceae > Oryza > Oryza meridionalis. The sequence continues at coordinate 12,234,346 of CM002527.2, read as the reverse complement.
TGATCATCCATCTGCCTTTATCTTAACTTCTTCATAAAAGAACAAGCGCCCTACCTAAGTACAGTTAAAACAGCTCATATATACGGTGGTACGTACTGTGCTTGTACAGTATTAATTTTACCAAGACCCTATAGATATTGTGACATCCCAGCCCAGGGCTTAATAGAATTAATAGAATACTCATATCAACAAGTTGTAACTTTTTTTCCGGAAGCCGATATTTAAAGAACTCCAAGGTTAAGCGTGCTTAGCCTGGAGTAATTTGGGATGGATGACATGTGTTGGTCTGTGAGGGCAGTCTATGACCTATGAGAGCTGCGGGCCTGGCCTGAGATATGTGTTAGTCTGTGAGGGCAGTTTATGACCTATGAGAGCTGCCAGATGAAAGCGGACCTGGCCAAGGGGAAGGCGGGACGTTACAGATATTGAGTCAGCATTGTTAACGTGAATGGTTCAAAATGTCCAAATTTTTCGGACCAAAGATTTACAGAATCAATCGAGCTTTATAGCAAGCCAAAATGTCATGTTGAAAGTTCAATTAATGCTGCTTTATATATTCTCACTACTACACTATAGAAGCAAAGCAGGTCGTTCAATTTTTTCTTAACTAGTAATTTGCCCGTGCTAACGCTACAGTGATTTGTTAGTACAGCCCAAACAATTAAAAAAGAACAAGTTTTGACAATCGTAATATACATAACAATAAATATTTCCCCTCTAGAAATTACAACAAAAAATTTCACATCTAACAATCCTTGTAATTTATCTCCGGTTTTTAGGTCTTTAGCTTTGATTCCTTGAATTTCCAAGCATGTAATCTTAGATAGTTCACCTTCTTTTGCAAATGGGTTTTACACACAACCTCCAGGTTATGGGTTTACCATCCCATCACCCGTTGACACCTACTCTCTCTGTAAAAAAAACCCCAATCATGAGTTTAAATCTGGACATAGATTGTGTTATAAAACCAAACTGAAATCACCATCGAAAACCAAACGCGGAAGAAACACCATAGGAGATCCAAATACAATGATGACACCCAAGCAAGATATTTTTTTTAACGAGATTCAATCGAAGCCTACATCTCTAGAGCACTGATTACAAGCACTCCTCCCCGATCCAACATATTATAGCGTATCAGAGTTAGAACGACTCACGGCCGGACGCCACTGGCAGCCACTCTTTCGCTATGCTAAGTTGCAATGTGCAGTGACAACAGGTCCGTCCCTCTATTTAAGAGAGATCGTAGTATAGAGTCCGACTCTTACAATATTCCTACACCTAGTACAACTCTAAGTCCTAAATTATAACCGATTCTGTACACATATTCGACATAAACTCTAACAGATTGGGTTCTTTTAATGACAGGGGAGTAAATAAAGAATAAGGAAAGAACAATCACAACATGAAATTCAAAGGCTCCAACAGTAAACTAATATGAGATATCGAAAGCGCGCCACCAAAACAAAACGCCAACTTTGGGTCCTCATTGGTTGCCCTACAAAGCCAAAATTTAAAATTTAAAATTTAAAATTTAAAACTTAGTTTGAGGTTGCTTTTAAGATGTTTTAAACATAATTTCTTTTCCAGGCATGGCTTTTAAGTCGCCACACACATATAAAACTTTTACACAAATTATTTGTTGGTCGCTAATAAGCTGTTACGGATTATAATTAGCTTTTGGGCAACCAATGAGGCCCTTAATTACGCATCACTATCATTCTCAGTTCAATTAACACCAGTTTTTCTGCCTATACTCTTTATAGGCATCAATAAATCGATATGCAAGCTTCAGTTTTTCTACATATAATCTTTTTAAAGTTAGTACAAACGCAAGTATTGGGATAGTGAAACATCTTATTTGTTATTTGTTGTATTTAATACATTGGTGCTAGTATAAATCTCGATATTTCAAATTAAAGTAACTTACTTGCCCACAGTTATCAAATACATCAGCACTCCATCATCTAACCTAACAGGTATGCTCAGAACCGGAAACAGATCCCCTGACTTTATGCAGTTTGCAGTTGTGCCACTGACATATGGGCCCCACTTTGATATGGCCCACATGTCAGTGGCACAACTGCAAACTGCACAAAGTCAGGGGATCCTCATTCCTCAGAACCATTAGACCTAACAACTTGTCTGGCATTGAAACAAACACACGACTAAAAACTGTGGCATGACTGAAGTGTGGCGTGGCAAAGTGAAGCAATCAACCAAACACCCCCAAACACACGACTAAAAACTGTGGCATGACTGAAGTGTGGCGTGGCAAAGTGAAGCAATCAACCAAACACCCCCTAAATTCTGCCTAAAAAGGAAAAGAAACAGAAGGGGCCCAATTGTCAAAGTTTTTATAATTTTCTAGAAACCTGAAAGACAACTCATATGCTCAGGTTATATGAAAGAACTTGTGTGCTCAAGTTAAAAGTTAATGCAAATACTTCATATAATTTTTATGTGAAATAAGAATAAACTACTGAATGTACTTAAGTAGTCTGGATGATAATACCTCATCATCTTTAATTAATGTAGGGTTCGTACCAACCCACAACGTCTTTGGTTCCGTCACATATCTCAGGTAAACAAATCCAACCTGAAATATAAATGTTAATTACTGCCTGAGAGCGAAAATTCAATTGTTTGACACGGTAAAAATTCATGATGCTTCATTTACTGGTTCAGGTGCAGATTTATCTCAAGACATAGTAACACAGGTTTCTATATATCCTTCATTTACTGGTAGAAAATTTACCTAATAGTAGCACCAAGGTTCATTTTCAATCACACTGTCAACACTCAATAGACACAGTGCAGCACTTCAGCAAAACCTACAATATTCAGTAAATCCTCTACATTGCATCGCGCATGGAACAAACCATCCTAACAAACATAACCGTAAACAACCAGCTCTGATGTAAAGCGAGTCAGGGTGTTTCAGCAAACCGTCCATCTGCTTAATTAACCGTGAGCTTCATGGTTAAGAACTTGTAGAGGAGGCAGAAGTCACTGGAGGGGCCACGGCAGTTGCCGGTCATCCATGGCTCGACGTGGATAACCTGGTTGTAGATCACGTTGATGACCTCGTGGTACGTCTTAAGCCAGTACAGCTCCTTGAAGTAGTCGGAGGAGAGGATGTTCACTGACAGGACCTTCTCCAGGATCACTTCAGGACTTCAATGGGCCTCCCAGATGACTGTATCTCCATCCCCCTCTTGGAAATTAACATCAAACGACATCAATCAATCCATCAATCCGGGAGGGGTCTCCTAAACCTAATTTTAATCTAGAGTATAATGTATGGACTAATTTACTATTGAACATCTCCAAGAATCAGTTTCTCACGGTTCTTCGAAAAGATAAAATTGTCTAATCGGAACAGGCACTACCAAACTTAGCGTCTAGCCTGTAGGCGCGAAACCCACAGGAATATACGTTTTACCGTCAGAAATTATTTTTCTGTGGGTGGACCGACAGAAATCGCCGTCAGAAAAAAGACCTTTCATGTGGGTTTCCCTACAGAGAAAGCATTTCTGACGGCTTTTTCCTGTCGGTCGAACACAAAAAAATTGCACAGGCGTCAGGTTTGTGAGACAGATTTCTGACGTGCTAACCGACAGGAAAAACTGGTCACACCGTCAGAAAAATTGACTCTCAAGACCAAAAAAAAAATAAAATAAAAACTGAATGCCATCCACATTGCAATTTGAAATAGTAAATGAATATTAACCACATGCCATACCATGTATAAACACATAAATTCATCCACAATACTAATACATTCTTTCAAATTGAATATTAGTTAATATACAAAGCATTCATCAGTTTCATGCGTATGTTCCAATTCCAACTCATCAACAAAGCATGGTTGTGCTTTGGCCACTACTACAGGTTAGAGGCGCCCATTTACAACAAAATGGCTTCTGGCAGCAACCCAGGTTTCATTCTAAGGGGTTGTTTGGTTGATGTCTAAGCTTGCCATAACTAAGCTTAGGCAAATTGTGGCATGTGGCAAAAGTATGGCCAAGAAATAGTTAGCCACAAGTGTGGCAATGTTAGCTCTAGTTATCTGAGTATGACATGTGGGACCTAAGGGTAGGAAAGTGTGGCATGACACAACTGTGGCATTGAAACAAACACACAACTAAAAACTGTGGCATGACTGAAGTGTGGCGTGGTAAAGTGAAGCAATCAACCAAACACCCCCTAAATTCTGCCTGAAAAGGAAAAGAAACAGAAGGGACCCAATTGTCAAAGTTTTCATAATTTTCTAGAAACCTGAAAGACAACTCATATGCTCAGGTTATATGAAAGAACTTGTGTGCTCAAGTTAAAAGTTAATGCAAATACTTCATATAATTTTTATGTGAAATAAGAATAAACTACTGAATGTACTTTAAGTAGTCTGGATGATATAGAGATGGAAGAATGTTTACCTCTTCAAGCCTTTTTTTTTCTCTCAAGTCTCGTTGATCCTCATTCACAAGTCTTTGGAATTCTATCATCTGCAAATGGCAGAAAAAACAAGTCAAACTAGCTGGAGTGCTTAAGGCAAAATTTAGGTATGCACTTAGTTCAATGCCCCTACTTTAGGAATATTCTTTGATATGTGAGTAAGACAACATCAAGAATGGTTAAACTCCAAAAAATACACATACGGGATTGTGATATATCATTTTTAATCCACTGTGAAACAAAACTTTCAATTGTATATCAGTAAGATTTTAAGACACTATGTCAATGACCATGCATGAAGAAATAAAGCAGACTAACAAAGATTGGTGAAATAGTATTCCAGTTTGCAGAAAGAACATGTTGTGCCTCAATAATTCAGATAGATAGAAATAAATTTCAGAACTCAACCCATTTGCTCATGAACTAATGTTTGTTCAGAATTCAGAACTCAAGTATTTCTGTCAGAATAGAAGATTGCTACTATAGGGTTACACCTGCCAAAAATTTCTGAGTGAGAAAATTGTTTCATACCACGTTTACTGTGCTTCCTCTTGTTGGTTTGCAGACAATCTGAAGCAGCAAACAGATCTCATACACAAACCTCGTTCAGTCAAGCACAGAAAAAATATCAGTGGGTACAGAACTTAACTATGGTCCATTGAATCAATACTTAAATCGATTTCTACAGGTCCAGGAATGCACATATTATAAAGGAAAATAACAGGACAGAAGTAATAACCCAATCTATCTCATTGTCCTATACTATATCAGAAGCAAAATAAGACATTGCAAGCCAGTTATATAACCTGAAGTTTAATTGTCTAGAACTCCAGATCAACCACTTGTTAATCATATAGTCCAAATCAAGGCAAATATCCAGATCCACTCTTGCAATCATCCAATTAAGAAAAATAAGCAGCTTGTGCTGGATACTAACTAGAGTTACACATAGAAACATTTGTGCAGCTAGTTACAGACAACAATAACCATGAAAAATAGGGTGAGGTGAACAGGATAAAGTAGAAGCTCACCTTCCAAGGATGGCCGGTCAACTGGACATCAGACGGGAGTCGAGGAGGCACCGACTGCTCACCTCGAGGCCAGATCTAGCGCTGCCGGAGCCGGGGCTGCCGGATCTGGAGCAGCCGCACTAGGGAGGGCTGGATCCATTGCTCACGTGGTCTGGATCTGGAGGGGATGGTGTTCAGATCTGGAGCCCAGAACTCAGGGTGGTTGGCAGCATCGGTGGAGGGGATGGCGTTTGGATCTGGAGCACCTAAACTCGGGGTGGTTGGCAGCGTCGGTGGAGGAGACGGCGGCGCTCGTCGATGGCACAAGGCATTGGAGGGGCAGCCGGCAATGGAGGAGGGAAACGAGGTCGGTGCCCCTCAGCCGACCTGATGCAGGGGCGAGGAAGGGCGGCGGCGGTGGCTGGCCGGTGCTGCTCACCAGGCGTCGGGACGAGGGAGCGGCACAGGCACCGGAGGCCGTTTCTGGAGGAGACGGCGGAGGGACTCAAGAGAATGGCGACTGTGAGGATGGGAAAGGAAAGGTCGAGAAATTGGTGGCGTGGTGGTGGGAGTCCGGAGTTGTGTGGCTCTCTCATCCCCTTATCCGGTACAACTATTTTCCTGTAGGGCCGAACCCACAAAAAAAATAGATTGTTCTGTGAGTTTAAGTAGGACCGTCACAATAATTCATTTTTTCTGTAGGACAGCTGCGCGACCGTCAGAAAATATCCGCACCCATAGGGTAGCTCTCAAGTCTGGTAGTGAGGATTTCTCAGAGAACCAGGTTGAGAAAAGTGTTCTTCCTTTTTAGAATCAACATCTAAACTTTCAATGTGGAATAGGAAGCTTACCACATTTTCTCTAGCCAGGATGCGAAGAAGCGGTGGCCGGGCGCACGGAGGGACACGGGCGGGGCTGCCACTTCCATCGGCGTGGTGACGGCGGCGCTTGAGAAAGAGGAGCTAGGGTTTGAGGAGGGATGGAGTCGCGAGTCAGGCGTGCCGCGTGCGGGGAGCCGGGGATAGGGGAGCCGGGAGGCGCGGGGGCGGGGGTGGAGGCCGAATGAGCGACGTGGGTCGTTGGATGGATTCCACGTGGATGATTTTCATGCGTTGGATTTGATGAATGAAGTGTGAAGGATGTAAACATCAGTTGGTGAATTATAGGGTAGATTTATTTGACCTCGACGGTCTAGAACTTGTGTACCATGTAATGAATGATCTATACTCCCTCTGTCCCAAAAAAAAGGCAAACCTTGAATTTCCATGTCCAACTTTAACTGTCCGTCTTATAGAAATTTTTTTATAATTCGTATTTTCATGATTAAACATGATTAATATTTTATGCGTGACTTGTCTTTTTAATTTTTTTCATAATTCTTTCAAATAAGACGAACGGTCAAACGTTGGGCACGGAAACCAGGGTTTGTCTTTTTTTTGGGACGGAGGAGGGAGTACTTAGCTAACTAAGACTGACCGGCCCTGTATAGCAGAGAGACACATTCAGATAAGCAGAAGTACCTACAACAACGAGATCGAAGCTAGCCCCTCATCGAACTATCGAAGCAAAGTTTGTAGTGCACTCATGCAGGGGTGCATCGAGAGCCCGATCATTATGACATGAGTCAAGGATGGTGTCGAAGAGATGAGGAATGGAAGGTGTCGAGAACGTAGTTACGTCAGCAATGCGTCTAGTCCGAAATGCTAAGACATTCTGTCCCGGTGCTGTGACTCATTGTGTGTCGACGGTGGTGTGATCCTGTCCTCTCGCTGCATCCTGAAGCTGCAGTGTCTCGGATCATAGTTAAACCTCCTCCTTGGTTCTGTGTCAACTAGGTTCAGTTCCACAAGCACACGCATCACACTTCTGCGCAACAGCGGAAGTGCGGGCAAGCAAACCAACCATTTTTTTTATTTTTTCCTAAGCAAAGGTAACTCCATGGTTAACAGAAAAATGGAGTAAGCCATCACTGTAATATAAACTGCAAAAGCGAAAACCCATTTTAGGCCAAATTTAGCAAGAAAAAGAAAGCATATTACATATTAGCACCTCTACCGTTTGAAATATATGCTTTTGACAATTGTATCCTGCTGGTAAGGTGGCATGAACAATACAATCGTGCAACAACTGTTTTTGATAGTTGTAACCTGGTAAGTTGGCTTGGACAGATAGACTTCAGTTAAAATATAATAAAAACACCATTACCAAATTAGTACTCATTTTGTCCAAGATATAAGAGATCCTGGCACTCAAAATTTGTCGCAACATAGGGGTCGTAAAGAGGGGAATATTTGGTGAAAACCCGTAAAAGCCGGACCTCAAAGCATTATAAAATCATGAAAAAATTATAAGATTGGACTTTCTTATCAGGTCTCAAGTGTAGACTTGACTTATTTTCTCCTAAATGGGGTTGAGTTTGGACTTAAGAATTGATAACAATATTGTTCATGCCTATATTCCAAGTAATTTTTCTTTGAATTTACAAAACTTTTAAGTCTGGTTTTCACATGTTTCCACTTTTTTCATAGGTTCCACTCGATCTTTCCCCATTCTAGCCACCTGACCACCTCACATTTATGTTTGGCAAAATTTCCTACAGGACTATTAAAGTTCGCACTATTTGCTGCAGGACACCCGAAAAACGTGTATTTGCTGCAGGACACCGTGAAAACATGGTATTTAGCTACTATAAACTGAACGTATTATTTTATTATATCATATGCAAATGGAGAGAGAAACAAAGCAAAAAGTAAAAAATTTTTGCTTGTGTCCATCGGCTTGTAACACGACTCGGCTAGTTCAAACTAAATCCAATCCATTTTCACCCCTTGATATAGTCCATTTTTATTCTCGTGGTGTAGGTCTGATTTGAACTAGACCCGATCGAGTTAAAAAGAAATATGCCCTATGGGCAAACTTGTCTTTCTTGAAAGTTGCACTCTCCATTTGAAATAATGCGTTTAGTGTCTAGCAGTTAATTACCATGTTTCTATGGTGTCCAATAACGCATGCATGTTCTTTAAATGGCCTACAGCAAAGACCAAAAACTGTGAGTGTACTGTAGCAAATTTTGCCTTTATGTTTTGGCCAGTCTTACCTCTAGTCACCCTCTCACTCACCATATGTTCCTCATTTAGTAATTAAGATACATCGTAGTATTTTTGCTTAACCTCAATATCTCAAAAAAAAAATCTCATGATTTCTTATATTTGTTTGATGCAGGTAGTAGAATTAAGCATGTAAAATAGAGCAGAATTAAGCATGTAAAATAGAACCATCCGTTTGTTTAGCATTTTCTTGTGATGAAACAAAAGGTCCCTTTTAATGTTTGGACCTGTATTAGGATAGCTGGATTACATCACGGGTGCACCTATGTGGGTTCCCAACAAGCACATATTAGACTTTTAGTACTAAGTAGGAGGGAATCAAACTATCATCCTCCTGTTGTGCGTCATAATATAAGGGGTATTTTTTTACAAAAATTAAAGACGTAGCAAATGTAATGTCATGGCACAAAAGGTAACTTGACAGAGTAAACTAGTACAAAGTTGATAAGTTGGGAATAAAATACTATATGAGGATTACAAAGTCTCTTATATTTTTGAAGAAATAAGATGGACAAAATTCTTATTTTATAGGATAGAGAATATTAATAAATATAAACGTACACAGTTGTATTCTCAAATCCAGACGAGGAATATAAGCAATGGAGTGAGGTATGTCATTAGTATACCTAAACATCTGATCCATTAACTGCAGCCGTAGTTTCTTACAGAGTGGTTGGTTGTAGTTATATTATTTGTTTTTTTAAACAGTTCTATTATTTGTTAGATTTCGCACTGTAAGAATTCAACATCCCACCAATGACATGTTTGTCGCACAACCAGATCCATTGACCCTCCAACTTGAGCCTGGCTCAAAATCCCGATCTTCTGATAGGTATTGATAAACAGTTAATTTGGGTAGAGTCACGACACAACTCGATCCGGCTTCTAAACGAACACGCTACTGAGCCCCGCAATCACAGCACCTCGTCTCCTCTGGTTATCAACCGTGCCGAAACCCGGTTGACCTCGCCGAGAAGGCTAATTTCTGCATGCGAATCGAAGAACACAAGCAAGAACAAGATGGATTGCAACACAATTGCATATGAATGATTAAGCACTCGAATTTGGGGTTCTACAAACCGATCTAGCGGCAAAACTGTTCTTGACAGTATAATTTAAGCAAAACCTAACTCGAAATGATGACGGCTACTCAATAAATATGATTAGGGACATGGTTGCCCTAGGGCGCACACCCCCTTGGGCTAAGCCCACGACACAATTACAAGACCCAAACCCAAATCAGATTCGGACTGGATGAGATACATGGCTTGTTTTACAGATTCCTGGCAGCTCGGTAGGAATTTTGACGTAGAACCAAAACCATCTAAAAGTAGACTCTATAAGCTTTCCAACAAGTACTCATGGGCCCCGAAATTCCTTCTATATCAGTGATTAGATCCGTTTGAAGTTGATGCTGTCAGGAGGCCCAATCTAAATTCAAAACATGTAGAACTTTATCTCTTGTCTTCTAGAGACCAAAAGTGACGTGGTGAAGTAGAGGTAGACTTGGAGAATGTCTTGATTTGGTCCCCAATCGACTTCTTTGATCATCCATGTATTCATTACGCTCGGTCTCTTTTTCTTCGCCCAAGCAAGTACCTCTACAAACGAAAACACACAAAACTAATTGTGTAGCAACGTTTGTTCAAATATATAACAAGTAAATATAATATAGAACATATGCATTTTTGGTTGATTAATACATAGGTAGTCATGGTTATATCCGAGCTAGTTATATCCTCATCGCTACCTAACGAAGTAACGGTTCTGGATTTCTTCCACTGCTCTGCATCCTCGTCTGCCTTTCTTAGTGGCATACACACAGTTGTGAAACGTACGCACCGACGCATCATCTCATTGCAACCTCAAGGGTGCGATAGGTTAGTATGGTTTTTAAGCAGGTATTAACAGTTTGGACGTATGGAACAAATAAGTGTTTTGTTTGGTTACATGAAATAGGAATTTTGGTGGGATGGGGATACGGAATTGAGGGAAGAATCCCTCGCTTTTTAACACCTGGGTAGGGGGTGAGAGTTGAGAGGGAATTCCTTCTTTGCATTCACTAAACAAATCTCGTCCATCCATTTCACTTATGATTGTCTAAACAAATCTCAGTCATTCATTTTTACTGACTAGTAATAGTGCACGTGCAAGGCACGTGCCCGCACTATATTTATGATAAACAACATACAAACACAATCGAGTCTATTATGTTTTCTGATGACACATCACAGGAAACATATAAACAAAAAATTTAATGTGGCACATATCACTCTTTAAACTATGTAAAAGAAGAACAATCAATGATACCATATATTACAATTTGTCATATCTTGATAAATGTTTGAAAACCTCAAGCAACTGATCTGTCTATTCGGCACTCAAATAACTCCACTGTGTAAAAGTGACAAATTGGAAAAAAGGGAGTCCTCAATCCATTCTAGCTACATTGGTCAGCTGGTTATGCCTATGTGCATGGGCATGCTTGTTGATATTGCTGCCTGGTCTGAAAACCCTAAAAACGCCAAATAAAACGGGACAAAAAGCAAAGAGAATTATTGACAGAGAGTATCGTTAATCTATTCTTTCTAAAATGTTGCATTTAGCATAATTAGTTACTACTTTTTTTGGAAGACAAAAAATAAATTGAGAAAGAGCAATTAATCATGTAGTACCAGACCTGCCAGATCACTTGTTTTCCATAAATCTATATCACAAAATTTCAACATTATCTTGCTACTGGAATTAAACCAACCTATAGTAAATGTGACCGAAAGGATCCATGCAATGTTGTTTAAAAATAATATTCTGAATTTTTGTTGTAATCTTTTTTTTTTCTGAAAGCAATGCTATATGGCTCCATCTGCCCTACAAGGCTATATTTTTTTTCTGAACCTTTATGTTCATCAACAAAGTTTCAGCTCACCTTTACCTAGGTAAGTTATTATCAAGGAAAGCATTGCTATTATAGTATCATAATGTCCTATTAAAAATAATGGTAATGAATTCAAGTTAGAAATATAACTTACTGTTGTATAAAACAATAAAATGAGACTGTTGCTGAATCTCTTAGTTGAATAAAAAAAGAAGCTAGACATACACCAATCAATTTTTCTTCTCCCATCCCTGCAGCAGCAACATTGTCTTGGACAGGAAATTGTCTTGCATTTGGGAAATTGTATACATACAAGGATTCATAATTAGGATAAAAAGAGCGTGGGATCTAAATATTTCAGAAATAGGTTCTTACTATTTATGATGGTATTAGATGGAGTTGTACCAAATATTAATTCAGATGACAGAGTTCTCAGCTTCCATTAGGTGTCCTTCAACAGACACCAGAAAGTTATGGCACCTCACAAAAGGGAAAATGGACCTTCTGCTGCAGCCTACATAACACATTTCAGCGACAAACATGTAAGCACATCAGTTAATGGACTGGAAAGAACAGTAATGACTTTTGCAAGCAAAGGATAAACTTTTGAATTGAATCTCAGGCCTTCACTTGGCACATCTCTTTTTCCAATACATAGAAACAAAATGAAGTAATGAAGATTCAAAGAGCCATTCACTCCACCTACAAACAAAATAGAGAATTTGAAGCTATGCAGATTTTTATGAAGCCGAAAACATATGACATGTTTCAGGATATATATAAGGAGTGAATGCATGTAGAAAAGAATGTATGAAATGATCACCTGTTGCAAGTACTCCACAGCAGTAGTGGCTTTGGATGAAAAACAAACATCCTCAAATGTGGAAGTAGCTGAATTGAATTTCAGTTTGGACTCTTTTGTTTCTATGCTTTCTAAAATGGGACTGATATATTGTCAAATTCTCAGAATAATCTATTATTTTTTTGCACCTTATGCACGTGTGATTCTCTACTGAACCTAATTTTGACAAATGTTCTAATATTTGCTTTGTGTAAACAAGAAAAATAGCAATATCATGACCAGTAGCGCTAAGAGCAATTATTCATCAATGAATTCAGTAATAGTGCATTTTTTATGAGAATCGAGCCAGATCATTGCACCAAATTTTAAAGTACTGAAGCAGTTTGACATTACTCCATATGCAAAAAGAATATAAAAACAGTTTCAAGCTTCGAAGGCCAGCCGCCGCCATGGTTCCCTAGCTACCCAACACGAGGAGGCCAAGACCTAGAGAGGACAAGCACTCGAGTGTTAATTAAACAGGAAAGCCATATCAACTATGGAATGAAATCATCTGAAAATGCTTAAAACCAAATAAAAACATGTCACCATAATCACATAAGCATAATACTATCCCTTGTCCTAATGCAGGCATGTCAAGGTTTCCTAGCATAAAAAGAGGTCTGCTTGGAGATATCGAGTCAAATTAAGAGAGGTAATATACAAATTAAATTGAATCGTTTGCTGCTGATAAAATGTAGAATAGCTACATATATCAGTATCATTTATCATTCCTCCTTTGTCCTCTCAGACTGTTAGTCCAGTCATTCATTGCTGGAGCAAAACACTAATTCAGTAACTGTTGTTTATCATCAATGTTTCATGGGCTACTCTATATAGTCGACTACACAAAAAGATATCGGTGGCTATGTACAACTTCAATGAAACAGATTAGATAGAAAAAAAATTGTTAATCGTTTGGCTAAACTCAAAAGTTTGGCTTGGAAAATGCATGAAAGAAAAAAAAAACTCAATGAATAACTTACTTGAGCATGCAAAACAGCCTCAGCCTCAGCCAACATTCATGTGTCTTGCCATGCTTTTTCCATGAGGCCGTTTTCTCCTGGAACTGCGGCCGCAATGGTGCATGGCCAGGCCAGCAATCAAATTAATTACTAAACTCTGGGCAATATATTAGTGCTTCTTCCTGAGGAATATATTGTGATTCAATGATTGCAATGCACATTCTTGGTTCCCATTCAAAAAAAAATACAATCGTGTAACACTATGCCTTAATTGAGGAAAACCAGGCAGAAGTTGGATCTTTAATCCACTGACAATATCCTACTCTGTCCCATCAAAAACCCAATTCTAGCTATGAATCTAAACACTTGTGTGTCGAGGTTTATAGTCAGGATTGGTCTTTTTTTTAGGATGGAGGGGTAGTAAGAAAAGAGTATATACAGAAAAAAATAAATTATCACTGCTGCTTGTGCAGTCATGCCTCGACCTTGCGACGATCGATCTCTCAAATTCAGTGCCATATGCTCCATTCCCATCAATCTAACTCATGGAGAATCATGCCCTAATTTAAAGAAAAAACAAATTAAAGATTGAATCTTTAGTACTCTCGCTGCACACAAGAGAAGGACTACAGACAAGAAAAAGAAATCCTCGGCGCTGCACGTGGCACTTCTGCACGCCCACATCAAGCCCCTTCTACTGCTATTACCAGGAGTTTATTAGTGCCAACCGCGCAAATGCTAATTCGGTCACATGAAGATTCGTATGTACAATTCACATGAAGACAATTAGCTGTTGAAGAACATGAAAAAAAAATCGAGATGCAATCTGAAGGAAAAATTTGAGATAAAAAAGCTACATGCGGTGACAGCAGATAAACCAGCACATCATATTTACCCATTCAAAATCACATATAGCAACATACTTGGTTTCTATGAAAGGCAAGAATAAAATCTATTCGATTTCTGCGTTGGCAATCAAATTGCAGTGCAAGCAATGTACCTGTTCCTAGGATTCTATGAATGTGACGATGGATAGACATGGATGTAAAAGCAGCTAAACAGTGGGATGGAGAGGCAGCCAGCCCACAGGCTAGCCCGCTTACGTCGACAACGACCAAGGCAGTACTGCGTGGGGGACGGAGGGGCAACACACGCCGACGGCGGCAGCCGACCGCGAGCCCGCCTCACCATCCTCTCCCTCGCGGAGCCAGCAGGGAAGGGCCGGCGGGCTAGGGCGCGCGTTGGAGGCTATGGCTGCGGCGACCTAGGGCGAGAGCAGGAGGGCGGCGGCGCAGCTACGGCGCGGTGGTGTGGGGAGGGACATGAAGATGGCGGTGTGGGGAAGGGCGGCGCGACGTGGGGATGGTGGAGGGCGGAGGTTAGAAGCGCTTTCTTTTTTTTTTTTTGGCGTTCTTTTTTTCGTGCGCGAAGTGGTCCGCCGGTGGTGCGCTTTCTTTGGGCCGGATGACAAGTGGGTCCTACGTGATAATGGATCTGAAGGATCGCCGGATTAGAGATAAACTCGTACTTTTTATATTAGTATAGATGATCTATTATCCATCTAAACTATATGTCTATTCCCATCACCTCTACCAAAGAAAAGATCAGGAATTCCCATGTAATTTCATTATGATTTCCCTTGTGTAAACCACAAATCCACATGAACACCATCAGAGGCCAGACCATCAGTGAATCGCCAACTCCACTCCAGCGAGGAATGGCACCGATACCACGTGTACGGCTGCGCAGCGCACAACAGCACATGGACGCGAACAAGCAGAAACAGGCTTCGATGCTGTAGGAAATTCCCACACAGACTACTAGGCCATCGCAGCTAGGTGTCAGCACGTACAAGTACCTGTTTTTTCTTCTTTCCTAAGACCTCTCAATCCCATGACTTTTTTTTTTACCCAAAGGTTCAACATTATATATTCCTACTGGTTAGCTAGTACACTCTCTCCGAAGGATGGGGTTGTATACTGTCTTATATAGTCATGATACATGTCTTGTTTAGATCCTCCGAGCTATTAAATAGCCCTATGGAATCTTGCTATTTAGGAGTATTAAACGTAAATTACCGACAAAACCGATTCCATAACCCCTAGGCTATTTTGCGAGACGAATCTAATGATGTATATTAATCCATGATTAGCGGCTGATTACTGTAGCATCACTGTAGCAAATCATGGATTAATATACCTCGTTAGATTCGTCTCGCAAAATAGCCTAGGGGTTATGGAATGGGTTTTGTTAGTAATCTACGTTTAATACTCCTAAATAGTAAGATTCCGGATGGCTATTTAATAGCCCTCCGGATCCAAACAGGGCCACAGAGGAGTAGGGTAATAAGCCATGATGCTTTGACCCACTCTAGTTTAATTGTTGATACCTACCAATATTTACACATAAATTTGTAAGCTAGAGTCATGGATTTTTTAATTGACTTTCATCTTTTTAAACGTGTTAGAGGGTACGCTCGTGGCTTTGAGTGTGTATTTACATAGTAGTAGGTGGGCGTGTGTCTTATTAGTCCTTCGGCTATTCATTGAGCTTGTGATCAAATGACACTGACATGTTCGGTGGAATCTATTTCTCCTGCATTTTCAATAGGGTAATGTAAATGTAATTAGCTGTTATAAATATATCACACACATTTGGCAAAAAAAATGCCGTTGTTCAATTAAATCATGATTAACCTAAAATAAACTATACTGGTTGATCTACAAATCTGACCTTTTTTTTTTTGACTGAACTGCAAATCTGACTTTGTAGCCCAATTGATGATAAATCTCACCTTGTGGTGTGTTGTGTAGACCTGAGATAATTTTGAGGTCCCTGTCTGAAATGTGACATGCTTATATGTGTGCTAGCTCAAAGGATCATTCAGTGGACAATTGCAATAGACCTACTCAAATACGGGAGGATGGGTACAGTATATATGCCCCTCTTTCCATAGACTCACAAACAAATTGGTTTTGGTGCCTCGCAACCTGCTCGGGGCACTTCTATTCCTTTACCTATTTATATCAAGGTCTGAAACAATTACCTGAAGACAATTCGCAGGCACATGCCATCGCGATGAACATGGACCATGGCTCTCAGCTAGTGAGCGTACCAAGGATTCTAGATGTGAATCAAAATTAAAAATGTGGTCTCATGCCTAACACTCCTCACATAGGCCTTGACTAGTGCATATATGTATCTATCCGAGTGCATCTCATGCCCATACTTCGCATCACAGCATTTTAAAAATTTCCCTCATGTTCTGTTATCTCTGCATAGTAATATAGTTATACCGAGAAACAACTCGGTTTGAGAACTAGGGCCAGTTTCTACTACTAATAGTTAAACCGTAATAGAAATAATAAGGTGTTATAAACAAGTTAAATGTGTCACAGCCAGAGTTGGGACAAACAGAATGTGCACAATTCGGCTCATATATAGCCTCTTTCACAATCTTTTTTTTCTCTAAAAAAACATAACATTATTCTAGCTGGTTATGAACTGCACATATCTATGCTACATAGCATGTGAATATAAGTTGTTGAGCTTTTCTTGGTGGCATGGCATGTGCTGGATACATGGAAGCCAGGCAGGACATGGTGGGTGTTATATTCTTGAGAGATGAAATGGTGTTATGGGACTAATAAGAAATAACAAATTCCTCATATGCCACTAATATATTTTTCCCGTTCTTAGGCCCACGAGTTAATTGATAAAATTTTAGAAGTAGAGTCTAATACGAATCCTAGCCGCGTCAAGTAAAATTCATTCTGATGAGTTTTATATTAGTTACGAGCGAACTCTAAATATCTAAGTTCACATTGCATTGTGATGAGATTGACTATAAGCACTTAGTCTGACATATATCAGCACTTCCCAACTATTGATATTTTTTCAGGGAAACTACGGTGGAGTCTGAACTTTATTGATTAAACGAGGGTTTTTATATGTACAAGAAGGAGAACAACATGGGGTCACAAAGAGAGCTTATGGGACTCATGAACAACATATTACCAGAAGACCATTGGCCCTGGAGGTAAGAATGAGCTTGTGAGTGGGGTTCAAACATCTATGCTACCAAAGGAGCTGCGCTCGAGGAAATTCCCGCCGGCTTTGTCATTGTTGAAAGCATTGTTATTGCAGCATTACGACATGTTCCAAATGATTTCAAGTAGAATAGTTTTCAATGCCTCCCGTGCCTAGCAGCCAACTAGTACTCCCTCCGTCCTAAAATAAGTGTAGTTTTGCACTATTCATGTCTCACAGTGACCGTTCGTCTTATTTATAATTTTTTTACGATTAATTTTTTTATTGTTAGATGATAAAATATGAATAGTACTTTATGTGTGACTAATTTATTTTAATTTTCTCATAAAATTTTCAAATAAAACGGACGGTCAAACGTCGAACACGGATTTTCATAGCTGCACTTATTTTGGAACGGAGGTAGTAGGATACTAACGTTAAGTTTTGCCTCTGAAAAGGACTGCCGATAACTGACACTGCACCATTTCCTAAATACAACAACAATCCATCTATCGATGAAGACTACCTTAAGAGCAGGTATAATAGCAGGCTATTAACTAGCTGTAAATATATTTTAATGAGATAAAAGATGCGAGAGAAGAGCAACGGGCTACAGATCTGTAGCCAGCTACAGCGCGGACTCCAAGATGCAATGTGTGTATGACAGGTGGGACCATATATTAATAGTATAGTAAACAACTATTGTATGAATTGGCTATTAGATTGGCTATAGATGAATTGGAGCTAGTAGTGGGCTATACTATTAAACTTACTCTTAATGTCACATATTCTGTTAGAAAAGACCTTTCCTGACATAAATCGTGTGTCGTTCAAAAGCCTTTCCTATAGCACGTACATCGTCTTACCGTGTAAGGTGAATAACTACCACTATGTACCTCAGCCAGACTAGACTTATTATTATTATGATTCAATGTTACAGAAATATAAAAATTGTGTGGTCCGGAATCGAAAGGTTGGAAATTTTAATCCGAAAATTTTCTTTAATGGTCTAGCGAGCTCTACATACATCTCATGGCATCTTTGTGCTCCATCAAGGAAAATATATGAATGGAAAAGCTTAAAGAGTATAGCGCGTGACAAGTTCAGGTAGACGTGCAAGAGAAAGAAAAATACTTAAAACCATAAGAAATGACCAATTATATACTGCTTGGGAACAACTTGCTGTTGAGAGAAAACCTTGAATTGATACAGTCATGTCCCGAATGCCTCCCATGCCAACGTACCTAACATAGAGGTCTGAAAGTATCTTGATTGTGCTATACCACCTAGCCTTAGGAAAAGTTTGCCATTATGGGCCTGTTTGGTTTCCAGGGATTTATTCCAAGTCCCTGTCACATCGGATGTTTAGACACTAATTTAGAGTACTAAACATACACTAGTTACAAAACCCATTCCATAACCTTAGACTAATTCGTGAGACGAATCTTTTGAGTCTAATTACGCCATGATTTTGACAATGTGATGCTACAGTAAACTTTTGATAATTATGGATTAATTAGGCTTAAAAAATTCGTCTCGCGGATTAGCTCTCATTTATAAAATTAGTTTTTTTACTAGTTTATGTTTAATACTCCAAATTAGCGTCCAAACATCCGATGTGACATGGGCTAAAAAGTTTTAGCCCCATCTAAACACCCCCTATATGTGGATTTTTTTTTTTGAGTCGTACTCGCTTTCCATTTGCCCAGCTCTCAAGGATGCAATACATCAGCTAGCAGCTACTGTAATAGTAACAGAAAGCGTGACAACAGGTGCTGCATTGTTGGCCATATATGTTTGAGGAGCAAATTGCCCATATCTGCAAGGCCTTTGCTTTGGTGAGAGTTGCCCTCGTTGTCCTCGTGCTGGTGGATCTCTTTCATATAGATATAGGAAGCACACACATATGCGTTGTTTGTTGAATAGTCCTACATTGGTTGTGGAAGGGCAAATGACCTAAGATATAAGTGAGGGAGCTCCTCATTTCAATGGCTAGTTTTTGGGGTGGAAAAGGCCCTTTACGATCCTACACTAGCTTTTAGGGTGCGAAAGACCCTTAACGATCATACACTGTTGTGTGTGGTAAAAAAAAAAGGGAATGTACAACCCGTTAGAAGAAAATGAGCTAGAAGAAATGACCATGTTCTTGTCGAGTACTTCTATTTAAAAGTAAAATTGCGGAAATGAAGAGATTAATGGTGTATTCATGTTTACTACCTGTCACTGTAAAAGTTTTCCTTCAAATCATATGTGTCTGCTTTAATTTCCTTTTTTATCCTTCCATTTCTGTTTTTCTTCAGTTTTTAAGTTGCGTACCCAGGAAAGAAAGCAAGAATGAATTCCTGCTACTAGTGCTCGATGAACCAATAGGAATGTCAGATTCTTGGCAGAACAAGAAGGGTAGAACCTTGGCACCCTAGTGCTTCCAGAAGTTGTGTGCTTTACAAGACAGAGGAAGGTGCGTTCTGATATGATTTTTTTTTTCTGCAAATGGACATTGATCTGCTTGTCCACAGCATTATTGTGTACCAGTGATTCGTGCTAGCTTAACTACTTGAACTGAATAGAATTTTGGCAAAGAGCATCAGCCATCGCCAATTTGCCCTGACTTGAAAACATAGTAAGAAATAAAAATACAAAGTCCAGAACTGAAGGAGAAGATTAGTGCATATGAGCTCATGATGGCTGGTACAATTGTACAAAGTAGCAGCTGGTCAGATCAATCTCGCTCTGCATCTGAAGGAACTTGCCCTGTTTATCTCGGCCTTAGACCTAAAAACCCGTATGCCTTTCAATATCTCGATAATCTTCGGTCGTCAAATAAGAAACTTTGCGTCGAGTGACTTCCCGATGCTTCTCAGGCCCAGCTACTTTTGTTTCAGAAAAGAAATTAAATTGACGACTACTTGGATTTTCACGCATGAACAACCATAATTTTAAATTATTCACATGTCCAATCACTCACCCCTGTAAGTTGCTTGTTCTAAGGCTAGTACTTGCTCTCCCAATGGTGGCTTGCATTTATATATAGTGTGGTATGGTTGTTCCTGTCAACTCTGTTTGGGCCATTAGAATTAAGATGCCATCTAATTTTCAGTAGCCTGAAGAGGTGGTTGAATTTGCTAGAAAAGTTGGTACTAAAAAATAGCAATAATGATGAATAACTTCTCTAGAGGCATTTACCAGTACTGATTTATGGAAAAAAAAACATGTACTGTTATGCCTGAACGAAACATTCTCCTCCAGTCACTAATGCTGCTTTGCCTACCAAGACATCACTCTCATCTGCCAACCCGCTGAGCTCTGTGCAGCGCACTTACCGCGACGCTTTACTCGCCTCACCTACCACTCCATCGTCCTCCTCCAGCCAAACGCGGCGTAGGCCACCACTTTCGATGCTCCATCGCTGCTTCCGCTGCTTGAGCCGAGACCACACGGTCGAGAACTGCCGTGATCCTATCATCTGCGCCGCTTGCTGCGGCGTTGGGCATCGTCAATCCGATTGTCCTACACCCGCGCCCCCCAAAAACGTCACACGCCCCCGCGCCCGCTCACCGCACCGCGGCAGTAGGGCCATCTAGGCCTTAAGGGAAATCTCCTCTGTCGATTGTGGGTGCTGCTTTGCCTGTCATCGCTGAGCCGGAAGTTTTTAAGGATATTTTTGTGTGTGAGGTCAGTCTTGCTGCTCGTCCGGGCCGCGTCCCTGTTGTCTCTTTCAGTAGTAGGTCCCCCCCCCCCCCCCCCCCGCCATCGGGAGGGATGCAGCCTCTTTTGGGATCAGGGCCCTCTCGCTCCGCAGGGACTCCTAGTAGCTCATCTTCGGTGGAAGTCGAGTCTGGGGACATTTCTTCTGCTGACGACTCACAGACGGCTCAGCTCAACCCAGCGTTTGCAGAACTGTTGCGCACGTACCCACTCCATTATGATGTTTTTGCTCCCTTTGCCGACATGAGGATAACAGCTCACTATGCCTCTGCGTTCTTGTACCCGGCTGCCTCAGATCCAGCACGTGTGATTTGGGAGGCTATGTGTGAGTACCTCCCCAACATCTACTTTTCGCTGAACCCAGTAGGACGAGGGGCAATGTTTGTCAGATTCAGCTCTCCAGAGGACAGGGATGCTGCAGTTGAGTTCCCAGATACTATGATGGCTGAAGGGCACATCCTTGTTCTAGAGAAACCAGAGGAAAATGAAACTAGATTCCGCCAACCCCTTGATAAGCTGACAGAGTTGGAGGTGACTGACTGGCCTCCTGAGCATCGGATCCCGGGCAGAATCAGGAACCTTTTCATTGGCGTGGCTTTTGTGGTTGAGATAGATGATGAATGTGTTTATGGCGATGACATGTCATCTCTCCGCATGGTGGTTCAGCAATATCCTGGCCAGCCTGTCCTACCGGCAATGTTTGTCTGGCTCCGGAGCGGTGAGATTGCGGTTGCTAAGATTAGGATCATACAAACCTAGGACGCAAGCCTCAACTTTGATGACAATGGGACTTACACTCATCATTTCCCATTCCTTGTAGTCCCAAACCTGGGGAGGCATTTCTCTCAGGCTTCACCGCTAATCAACACTGGCCAAGCCCAGAATAATGTCCAGAACTTCGGGGGTGGGAACAAGAACAACTTCCAGCATGCTGTTGATCCTTTGCTGCCTGCCCCCCCCCCACCCACCTAGGCTGAAAATTATGACCTGCCAATGAGGTCTTCTGTTCAGATCACTGAGATTGTTGGTGATGCTGACCCTCTGGTGGATGACAGGCATGACTTTCTTCAGTCCGACCAACCACCTGAAGAAGCTGAGCCAGATCAGACCTTCTTGGTCAAGAAGGAATGTGGAGATAAGAAAAGAGCTACGTAGGAGAATGTAAAACGTCGGCAGAGTGATCGCCTTGCTGCTAAGGAGGCTGCTCGTTACCAGACTGTGGCAGGTAAAGCGGCCAGACTGAAAAAACTCAAAGAGCAACTGGCAAAATGCTCTGTCAAACTGAACCAGGTGGTTGCTAAACACAAGCTCTTCGACCTTGACTCAGCGACCACCCCGAAGCTCTCAATGATCTTGCTGTCACCTGTGGACTGGATGATCATGATGTTCATCAACTCAATAGGGTGATGGTGGTAGTTACTGATGATGTTGCCTAACTGGACAAGGCTCTTGGGTGGGGATGTTTTGCCTCTTTCACCCTGCCATGCTAGTCAGTCCCTCCCCCCTACTATATGTATCGTTGGTGCTATCTTGTTCCTTAATGGCCTCTAATTCTCGATGCTTATCCCTCCTGTCCTGGAATGTTAGAGGTTTAGGAGATCAATCTAAGTGTGATGTCGTCCTTAATGATGTTTTATGTGAAAGACATGTGCTTGCTTTGTTGCAAGAGACCAAGCTTGCTAATGTTACCCCGGCGAAAGCCCGGGCTTTCCTTCCTAATTATCTTTCTGATTTTATGTCCATTGGTGCTTATGGCTCTCGGGGAGGGCTGGTCTCTGCTTGGGATAGCAATATTCTCACTAAGGTCTCCTATATTTCTAGGCACTATTCCTTGACTATCACTTTTGAATACTCCCTTACAAGTCTTTCATTTACAGTCACAAACGTGTATGCTCCATTTGATCACTCTTATACTGCTGACTTCCTTGTGGAGTTAGCTGATCTCCATAATCAAATTGCTAGTGCGTGGCTTCTTATTGGCGATTTCAATCTTATTAGAGACCCGTCGGAGAAAAATAACGATAATTTTCATGCTCCTCTTGCTGCCCAATTTAATGATGCCATCGATCGGTTATCTCTTCTAGAGCTCTCTTTGTTAGACAGATTATACACTTGGTCCAACAAGCGAGAGTCGCATGTCCTTGCTCGCCTTGATCATGCCTTCATTAACCTTGATTGGAACAATACCTTCCCGATGACCCACTTGAGATCTAATTCCCGTACTACCTCTGATCATGTCCCGTTTGTTGTCTCTGCCGACACCCGGGTCCCTAAACCTCAAATTTTCCGGTTTGAGAACTCCTACCTCCTAAATCAAACCTTCCTACCTGCTGCCCTTGCTACCTGGAGCTCCTCTCAGCATCAAGACGGGATTGCGGCTATTGTTGCTAACCTGAAACGCACCTGCCTCAACATCAACAAATGGGCAAAGATTCACAAAAACAAACCAAGCTCTGAGGGTGATTGCAAGTTCGTTATTGATCTGATAGATTTCTAGGAAGAAACTAGATGCTTGTCAACAGCTGAATTTAGTCTGCGGCACTTGGTCCAGCTAAGGTTCACCTCTCTCCAATCCCAAAAGGCATCTTATTGGAAGCAACGAAGCAAAGTAAAAAAAATTAGGCTGGGGATTGATAACACAAGCTTCTTCAAAGCCCATGCATCCAACAACCTCGCAAAACGTACATCAAATCGATCAGGGTGCAGGACCTGGAAATCTCGGACCATGCATCCATGGCTGCGATCATGCACGACTATTTTGCCTCGATCCTTGGGGACTCGTCAAGCACAAATTGGAGTTTCTCTCTAAATGATCTGTATAGAGACGATCTGGGCTAGGACCCTAATCCATTGATTGTGCCCTTTTCTGAAGTAGAGACTTATACAGCGTTACGGCAAATGGACAGGAACAGTGCCCCCGACCCGGATGGATTCGGTCCGGGATTCTATCAAGCAGCTTGGAGCACGATTGCCCCCTCCATTCACCATATGCTTCAGAGTTTTCATGGGGGGTGGCTGACTTGGAACGGATAAATCGAGCATACATAGTTCTTGTCCCTAAACCTGGCAAACTGAACACTCCTGATGGATACCTCTGTCAAAATCATTGCTAAGACCTTAGCAAACCGGCCGCAACAAATTCTACCTGCTGTCAACGATGAAGATTAAACTGGGTTCCTCCGTGGTAGAAGCACTTCTGAAATCTTCATCTATGCCACTGAACTGATTCAATGCTGCTACAAGAGAAAGATACCTGCTGCAGTGATTAAACTCGACTTTGCCAAAGCTTCGACTCTGTCACCTGGTCTAGCCTTCTCTCAATTCTCCAGGCCAAACGCTTCCCTGACCTATGGTGTGCCTGGATTTTGCAACTTCTTCATACCTCAAAATCGGCTGTCCTGATTAATGGCCTGCCAGGTAGATGGATAAACTGTAAACAGGGGGTGCGATAGGGCGATCCGCTCTCCCCATACATGTTCATCCTGGTTGCTGATGTCCTTCAAAAATTGATCCAACAATCAGAGATAGCTCATCCCATTTATCATGATAGAGCTTGTGCCACCCTTCAATATGCTGACGACACGATAATCATTTGTAAACCTTCAACTCAAGATGTTCATCGACTCAAGGTCTGTCTTGATCACTTTGCTCTTGCCACAGGGATGAAGATTAACTTCTCCAAAAGCACCATAATTACAATGCATACCTCAGCTGCGGATACCGCTGCTCTGGCACAGATTCTTCAATGCAAGATTGAGAGCTTCCCCATGTCTTATCTTGGACTACCTCTTACACCTTCTAAGGTGAAGAAATGTGAACTTCGGGCGATGATCTCCCGCGCGGACAAGTACCTTGCCAGCTGACAGGCCCGCCTTCTCTCATATGCGGAAAGATTAGTGTTAGTAAATTCCGTCCATGACACTGTGTCAGTATACGCCATGTCTGCTCTTAAACTTCCAAAAGGAGTGATCGAAGACCTCAATAGGAAAAGGCGTGCATTCCTTTGGACTGGGGAGGACAGCTGCAGTGGGGCGAGGTGCCTTGTCGCATGGAACGCCGTCTGCACTGAAACAATTCGGGGGTTTGGGGATCAAGGACATTGGCAGACAAAATGAGGCTCTGCTGGTAAAACGTCTGCACCATCTTCACTCCGGCCGTTCTCCCTGGGCCTCGTGGATTTGGGAGGAGCACTCTGATTGTGCCCTTGCTGAACACAGACCTTTGGGCCCTCATTGGGAGACATTGTCGGTGCTACTCCCCCTGCTTCAGAAGCACACATCGGTGAAGGTGGGTAATGGAAGCCGTACTGCCTTCTGGCATGATCGGTGGTGCGGAGACTATACCCTTGCTAACAAGATGCAACCGCTCTACACGCATTCCACTACAAGAGATCTTATGATAGATGACACTTCATTTACGTCATAAACATTGAATTTTTCGTCACGTTTCGTAATCTGTGACGCTCGCGTGACGAAAATTCATTCATCACCTAACATGCGTCTCTAATGGCATTCTATGACGAAACCTTATTTTTTCGTATTAATATAGTGACGATCCTTTTGGCGTCATAACTTTGTGACGCTCATATTCGCCATTATCTAGCCTAAAAAACGTCATAAAATATCTGATGGCCCATTAAAATCCATGTATTGAGCACCCTATTTATGGGCTTAGCCCAATGGCAAGCCCGACTAAATTTTAGCCTGGCCCATCTATGACGTAGCATATTTTCAGCCTAATTCTATTATATCCATTTGCTTTAATACCAAATAATAAATGGGCCAAGTCCATTGCAAAAGCCCATATAGGCCCAAACATTGTACCACACCATTTTCAGCACATCATATTATATTCATTTATATTAGAAAAAAGTCCACTTAGACTCCCTTAATTGTTCAGTGAATCTAATTCGTGACCCTTAAGTAGAAAACCGGGTAGGACGACTCCCCGAATTATGGAAACCGGTGCAATTTGACTCCTCCAGCAGTTTTGGAGGGTGGTTTTGCTGACGTGGCGCTGATGTGGCAGTGATAACCCAGTCTTCATCCCACGTAGCGCTTACGTGGCATTAGAATTTTAAGAAAAATGTAAATGGGACCCACATGTCATCCCTTCTCCCTCCTCTCTCTTTTCTCTCCCCCTTTTCTCTTCCCCCTTCGGACGCATCGGTGGCGGCGGCGGCGGCCGGGGGCCGGAGTGGCGACGGTGGCGTTCGGGCAAGGGCTGGAGCGGCGCCTCCTCAGCCTCCCTCGTCGGCCCCGCCCATGCCGTCCGCGACGGCGCCACCGTGACCATGGCCGCCACTTCGTGGTTCACAAGACTCCTAACCCTAGCCGCAGTTCACACCGCAGCCGCCACCAGGCTCGTCGGCCGTCCTCACCGCCGCCCGGCGTCCAGCCGCCGGCCGCTGCGCGCACCGACTCGTCACCACCCCAGCACATCCTCAACGTCTTTAAGTGCTGCAGGCCACCGCGGCAGCGTCGATGTCCCTGTCCTCAAACATGGTGGCGGTGGAGCCTTCTAGTCTTCCTCATCGAGCAGCAGCAGCTCATCATCGAACGGAAGGGCATAGATTTGGACAACACTTTATACTGGTGTATAATTTGTCATTTTGTCTTTGTGTTTTAGCTCATGGCTGTCTTGTCTCTCTGCTTATCTTCTCCCTTTTAATATTTCTATTTTTGATTGCAGTGGAAATAGTGAAATATAGAAGACGAGGGGCTGATGATGTATTGATTTGTGAGTTCTAGTTTGGGGGCTTTCGTTTGCAAGGATTTTCTTTTGATTGATCTTCTTGATTCGTTATTTCGGATCAGATGCATGCGCGGATGAACATGGAGCAACGCTGGTATAGCGAGCAACAGCAGAGGCAAGAAACGGTGCAAGGCATGGGGGCAGTATCTCACCACCGCCGCGCTGACCGGGAGGAGAAAGCCCCACAACAGGGAGTTCAGTGACCCGTGCGTCCACTGCACCGTGGCGGATGCCGTCGGCGACGCCTCCGTGGCCATCGTGTGGAGCTTGGTGCAGTTCGGGGATAGGTGGATGGTGGCGGCGATGGTCATGGTGGCGTCGTCGCGGACGGTGCGGGCGGGGCCGACGAGGGAGGCCGAGGCGCCACTCCAGCCCTCGCCCGCACGCCGCCGTCGCCACTCCGGCCCCCGGCCGCCGCCGCCACCGATGTGTCCTAGGGGGAAGAGAAAAGGGGAGAGAAAAGAGAGAGAAGGGAGAGAGAGGAAGGAGAAGGGAAGGAGAAGGGATGCCATGTAGGCCCACATGTCGGTGGGTCCTACAATATATTTTGTATGTGAATGACATATGGGTCCCGCATATATTTTTTTAATTTCTAGTGCCACATAAGCGTCACGTGAAATGAAAACCAGGTTAGCACTACCACGTCAGCGCCACATCAGCAAAACCACCCTCCAAAACCGCTAGAGGAGTCAAATTGCACTGGTTTCAATAATTCAGGGAGTCATCCTATTCGGTTTTCTAGTTAAGAGTCACAAATTAGATTCGGTGAACAATTAATGGAGTCTAAGTGGACTTTTTCTTTTACATTAATATCAAATAACAAGTGGGCTAAGCCCATATAGGCCCAACAATCAAACACAATAACAACTCATATAGCACAACCCGATAAACATCCAATACAACACAAATCTTACAACCAGGTAACAGTCAAATCCAGACACATTTCAAATACAATCCCAGTTTCATATGTAATATTAATCATGGTAGCAAAGCTGTAGAAAATGTAATTAAAAAGGCCACATTTATGGCAAGGAAAATTCAGTCACATCCTCCATCGCTAGGAGATACAACCTTGAAGCATGCATCAGGCCTCGGTGATAGCACATAACCTGAGCATATAAAAGCAGTTTTGTAAGACATCGTGCTCAGGAAATCAATCACAATGCAATCTGTTTTTGTTAATCTCTTCCAGATTATGAATGGTGTTTGATTGATCATAAATAAGCCACATAGAAAGCAAGTATGGGAGTTGCAGCAAACATACTAAGGAATCTTGCATGGTAAATAGCTGCTTGCCTGCTTGCAAGAAAGGAATAAAGAACCTAATATACAGGATTTGACTAACCGCAAGTGAACAATTCTTTTTCAAAAAATAGTTAACTAAAGTAGTCAGAACAACAATGAAAGGTTAATGATGTGAAGACATACAGTCTCCTAGTCAAAGCATTTTGTAGGACTATAAGATGATATAAACCACTGTTTCGATGCTTAAATTGTTGTTTTTTAAACACCACAGAAAAATGCAGCAATGTTCTAACTTATAAGTGCAGCTAACAGAAGTCAAATGTACACTCTGATCTTTTGGTCTCCATGTCAATTATGGAAAATCCTTCTAACTTGGACATTACTAGGACGGATTTTGGATTCTAAAACAAGATAACTTATGAGCTGAAAACAGATTCTATCTGTATCTTTGTATCAAGTGAATCTTCCAGAATTATATCTTTGATAAGTAGAACTTATGAGTAAAGGGTAAATTAGAACTTTAGAACTAGTTTTTATTAGTACTATTCACAGAAGCTCAATCTCTTGCAAATACGCGGATGATATACCTGCGCCTGCGCTTCATCGAGAAGTTCACAGTAGGTTTTGACCAAACTGCTCCTAAGCTGACCACCAGATCTGGCAAGCACAGGAAACAAGAAACGACCTAAGCAAGCACAGGAGTCCAAGAGCTCTGAATTCAGATGAGTTAACTGAATTATCTAGTTACTGAAATTGCAACAAAACATAGCCCCTAAATTCAGAATGTAACTAGTTTGCATAACACAGTCTGACAATAACTAGTTTGCAACACATGCACTGAATATATGTAGGTAAATTCCTAACAAATCCCCTGATCTGGTGTGAAAAATCATAAGCAGAAACAAGGCCAGGTCTTGCCCTGTAAAAAGGAAGAAATTAAACTTATCAAAAATTAGTTCCCAATCTATAACAATTGGTTATGATATAAGAACTTAATCATTTGTTGATGACTAGAAAGTGTCACTTGCATCTGCTTAACCAGTTAGAATAAGTAGCAGGGATATGCATGGCCTTTCCAAAATACCAAAATAGCATGTACCATTTGTCTACTTGAATAATTTATCTTCCGTAATATATATATTTGTTAAGAACTATAAGACATGTAGCAGGTAGCAAAGTATTTATCACAACATTATGAAAATTCCCATCTGCCATCACGCTCATCAGAAGGATTCAGTTAGTATCCAGTGGACCTTTAATTCTCAACAATTCTAAGCAGATTCATGGATGAACTAATGATTCCAAAATGTGCAAAACTATTTCTTCGCTAAATAATTGCTAAACATTGCTGGTAGCATATTAAGAAACTAAACAAATAGAGCTGATGAGCACATATATGAAAAAGATAAATCGGCCTTTCAGTTTTAGCTCGTGTAATATGTACAGTAAGTCAATATGTACTGAAAAAATGAATCAACAATTCGGTTCATCAAGCAGCACCTCGATTTTACTAGACTGCTAAACTCCAACAGAATCATCTTCCTCATGGAACGGCATACCTATGCACGGCGACGTGGACGGAGCGGAGGCTGCGTGGACAACGGCCCTGGTGCCGAGCGGCGAACTGAGCAGCGCTGCATGGCGACTACTCCCTGTGTCTGAGGGAAGCAGCGGCCTTGATGGAGAGGATGCGGCGTGCACAGCCGTAATAAGCACTGCTGGCGACGCGCAGCGCACAGGAGAGGCTGACGAGGGCTTTCCCTCCTCAGGTGGTGGCGCTCCCGTCGCCGATCCCACCCAAGCCGGGGCGAAGGCGCTGCGCGGACCGCCACCTCGGGGAACGGGGAGGAGAGGGCGAGCCGTCACCGAGCCGCCCGGGGGACGCCGCCTCGCGATGTGGTCGCCCTAGGCCCGGGAGCTCCGCCGGTGGCAGATCCGCTGCTCCCAAGCCCGGCGGCGGTGGAGACGGAGTCCGGCGCGGTGAGCGGCGAGGGGGAAGTAAGCCGGCATAGTGAGCGGCGATGGAGGGGGAGGCTGGCGCCGCACGCTATCATCGCCGACAACCACCGCCACCTGCTCAAGAAGAGGAGAGGAGAATGGATGGGAGGAAGTGTGGCTGTGGCGGCTGAGGGAGGAGAGGAGGGGTGGAGATGAGGGTTTTATATGGGGCTAGGGTTAGAGATGTCGATCAGAACCATCGGATCTGTGATGGACAGTCGGAAACAGTTGGGCCATTTGGCCCATAACAGGTCTTTGTTTCATTCTATTTATGTTTAACCATTTTTTTTCTTTTTATTTTATTGTACTATTGTAAAGTAACATACGAAAAATCATAGTAAATGAACTTATGTGAAAAAGTTGCCAAAAACAAAGTTGTATAACTTATTGAGATCTACCAAATTTATTTTGGTTATTTCTCCATCTGAGTTTGATTGACCTATGTAAAATTTGAATTTCAAATTATGACAACTACAAACAACATTTTAAAATACTAAATGATTTCAAATGGGAAAGTTGTCAACAACAAAGTTATATAACTTATCAAGATCTACAACTTTTGTTTTGGTCATTTTTTATATGACTTTGTTTGAACAGTATGAAATTGAATTTCAAATCATGACAACTTAAAACAACATTTTTCAAGTACTAGATGATTTCAACCGAAAAAGTCATTAACAACAAAGTGGTATAACTCATCAAGATCTATAACTTTTATTTGTGTTATTTTTTCATCCGACAAAGTGATTTATAACATTGTTTACAAAATGTACATATCTCTTACATAGTTTACAAACTATAAGAGAGACATGTAAATTTTATGAATAATGTTATTATTACTTTGTCGGATGAAGAAATGACCAAAATAAAAATTGTAGATATTGGTGAGTTGTACAAATTTGTTGTTGATGACTTTTTCAGTTGAAATCATTTGGTATTTGAAAATATTGTTTGAAGCTGTCATAATTTGAAATTCAAATTCAAATTATTGAAACAAAGTCAAATAGCAAAATGACCAAAATAAAAGTTGTAGATATTGATGAGTTATACAAATATGTTGTTGATGACTTTTTCAGTTGAAATCATTTACTATTTGAAAATGTTATTTGAAGTTGTCATAATTTAAAATTCAAATTATTGAAAAACAAAGTCATATAGCAAAATGAAAAAAATAAAAGTTGTAAAACTTTGTTGTTGACATTTATATAACTTTATTGTTGATATTTTTTTCATTTGAAATCATTTACTATCCAAAAAAAGTATTTTAATTGAGAGGAGAGAGAGAGGCAAAATAGACTTCTCGGTGAGGGAGGAGCAAAAGGGCTGGGCCGGCGGCCCGAAGAGGGAGGAGGGGAAGGGGAAACCGGCCCAATGAGGGAGAGAGTGGCTGCGGGCCAATGGAGGGAGAGAGTAACACTTGGGCCGAAATAGGCCCAAGGACATAGAGGGGGATTTTAATTTATTTTCTATTTATTTTAATAGGTTAAATGAACTTTGTGATATTAAAATTAGTTATTGAGTTTCGAAAATTCACAAAAAATTTCAGAGAAAAATTTAGATCATTTAGAATATTAAAAAATTATTTCCAGCCATGATTTTTAAAGGAAAATTTTAGTTTTCTTATTAATTAACTTGATTAAATTGCTTCAACTTTTAATATATTTTTTTAGAAATGCATTATATAAATCTGTGATGTTTTTCTTTTTGCCCCTTATGACAAACTAATATTCGTCATAATGTCCCATTGAAATACTTTATGACGATTTCTAGTTGGTATTAACGACGATCACCTTTTTTTCGTCACTAAGCCACCCCATCTCATACTAATCGTCATAAAATGGAACGTGCTAATGACGAATAGCTCTAATGTCACGAGAAATTTATCACAGAAGGTCATATTTCTTGTAGTGTTCGCTTGCACAGGATGCCACTGTCCAAAGAGTCCTGGCCTCTGACCTCAAGACTACATTTTGCACCTCGCCTGTCGATGATTCCGGAGGAGCAGTTCTCTGATCTATGTTTCTTGCTCTCTGGATGCGCTTTGGATCCTGAACAGATAGACGAAAAAGTGCTCACACGTCAGTAGGCCTACTCACAACAAAGCACCTCTACCTTGCGGAATGTGGCTCCTCCCCCACTGTTCAAATTGGAAATTTATTTGGGAAAATAAGGCTCCTCTGAAGATACAGTTCTTTGGCTGGCTCTTGGTTAGAGATCGTCTCCCTACTAAGAAGAACCTACACAAAAAGACTATTGTTTCGTCCCCGATATGTGATCTTTGTCATCTTGCTGAGGAAACAGCTACACACCTGTGCCTTCACTGTCCGTTTGCTTTGCAGTTCTGGGCATCCATCAATATTCAACTGACCATCCCAACAATAGCGGAAGTTTCGGCCCTTCTTCCCCCACCAATGATCACAAGTAAACATTTTCGGGTGTTCTATCTTCTTTGTTTCTGGAACCTATGGAATCATCGCCACGATGTGGTTTTCAGGAATGAAGACGTCTCGCTCCGCCGCTTGCTCACAAAGTGTATTGGTGATGCTTCATTGTGGGTAGAAAGGATAAAACTAGATGAACGTCATGTAATTTCCTCTTGGAAATCTCTCTTCTCATCTACTCTTTGCTCTTCGTATCTGTAATTTGTTTCCATGTACTCCACCTCCCCCTTTTATCGTTATCAATATATTCAGGTGGGGAAACTCTCCCCCCCCCACGTGAATTTTCTAAAAAAAAAAAACCTTCTCTCGAGTACATCAATGACTTTAAACAAATCAGCACTCGTAAACCGGTAATTTTCCCGACGAACACGTAGGCTATTCTTTCCAAGATGAGAGAGTATATGCAGCTAGACAATTAACTTGGTGTGGTCCAAAGTGCAACTTTGTAAGGTTACCTCATCCAAAGTGAAAATATTAGCTAGATGGTGACCCGATGTGAAAATTTAGTAATAAAAAGTAGATCAAAGTGCAATTTACTCTTTTTTTTGACGTAAATGTATATTTGCTTAAGCAATGAAAGTGGGTATACCCATCAACTGCACCTAATCATAAGATTGATCCCATTAGAAGTAATTCTTGCTTATTGAAAAGTTGGTTTTAATGCTATTAGTGTTCAAATGTACATCTGAAGGACTTCTATATCACACCGACGCCATGCATGCAGTTAACTTTACATCACTTCCCGACGAGGCTTGTTGCCAAGTGATGGTTTCTTTAATCTTGGCCTGTGTAAGGCCATGAATTTCCATCTCCCCTCCACATGCTCGTCGGTCCTTGATCCTAATTACTCTATCCGTTTCACAATGTAAATCATTCTAATATTTCCCACATCCACATTAATCTTAATGAATATAGATATATATATCTATCTAGATTCATTAACATCAATATGGGTGTGAAAAGTGATAAAATGACTTACATCGTAAAATGGAAGAAGTACAACACAGGACAATCCCTGGACATGGTACACACACGCATGAGCTGATACTATTTTGCTCATCCTTGCCCAAGTGTGATCGAGCCAATGACAAGAAATATTTGTCGAAGCCGTTATTATTGTCATTGAGCAGCAATGGCCCGCGCAGCACCAGCGCCTGGTCCAGCTCGCACGCACTTCTCTGCAGAACACCTGCACGCACACATGCAGGGTATCCTTCGAGGTTTGCAGGAGATTCCCGCCCAGACTACTATACCAGCGTAGCTTTGAGTCACCCACCCTGTACCTAAGAGCCTCGAATTTTCATGTTTCCTGATACCTCTCAACCCTGCTACATTTGTTCCCAAAAGTTTAACATTATATTTCTACTGGTTATCTATTTTTCGTGAAATGATAGAGCTATATATATATGATGTGTATCTTGTATACCCATGATGCAGAGAGCCTTGCGTTTGGGCTATTTATTTAGTACCGCGTGGTACCGTACCTTAACTTATTTTTTGCTGGACTGAAACATCCCTCATTTATTTAACTGAAGATTAACGATAATTAAACTGCATGAAAACAATGGCGCATTAACGGTCTGGATTAAAAGCCTGTATCCATATCCATTATATTCGGCAGCTATTGCAAATATAAATTGAATTGGACTCTTTTTCCTATTAGATCAATCAAATTACTATCACGTGCTGAACTAATATAGAGTCCATTTTATTAATCCATTCTTAGGCTATGTTCAGAGGAGGGGCTGGGAACCCCTCCTCCCGGGCACGCAAAACGAAGTTTATTGTATTACATGATTAATTAAATATTAACTAATTTTTTTGAAAAATAGATTAATATAATTTTTTAAAACAACTTTCATATAGAAAGTTTTTTATAAATCATACCGTTTAACAGTTTGAAAAGCGTACGCGCGAAAAACGATAGAGGTGGGTTGGAGAAATGGAGGGAAGAACACAGCCTTATTCTATATCCTTTATAAACGAACATCCCTAAAAAGTCTCTATTCATTGAATTGCTACGAGGCGCGAAGCCACCACTTACTCCCGCGAGCAGTTCTGCCTCCCCTTTGGCTCTTCCAACTCTCCGTTGCCACCTATCGCACTCATCTTTGCGCCCGTACAGAATTAACATTAATGAATAACATTATAGCAATAAAACAGTTACATCTGCATTACGCAGGAGCTCATACTAGTTACATGCAGTACGTCTTCGATTTGCAACATCAAACTGAATGCACCAGCAAGTTACATCTCATAAACGTACACCTATTTAGTGTTTCTTAAGCAAATCTTGAATGAGAATCAGAGTTGGAGTCATAACAACGAATCAAATCATGATGTAGTAAGTTCGAGGTCACGTACGTGCACACTGGTTTACATCAATGGATTGACCTTTTACAATGAAAGAAGAGTGTCCCCCAGCACAGCGGACACTATATGATGGACGAGAATGGGACACGGTGTCACCCATTAGACTAGTATTTTAGATTGTGTAGGCCTAAGATCTAAAGTTATGGCTCTGGTTGGGCCTGTGATAGAGCAGGCTCAATGTGGCCCACGGTTGGTAGGCCGGGCTGCGTACTTTAACAAGTGGTATTAGAGCCTAGGTTCGGAATCTGGAATGATATGATTTCCATGGATCATATGGTGGGGAGGCCATGTAATAAGTCTTCGGGGTCATATGGGTTGATGTGGCGGGGGTGATTGTCAGGCCCGATGTGTGACGGGGGAGATTGTTCGGTTTAGTCCCACATCGGTAAATGATGATGGTGGAGCACGACTTAAAAGGTGGGGTAGTCATTACCCATCAGAGTAGTCTTTTGGGTTGTGTTAGGACCAGGACCTAAAGTTGTGGCTCCGGTTGGGCCTGTGGTCCGGTTGTGAAAGATTAGCTCAAAAAGACTGGGATATCAGCGTTGTCTCAAACATTCTTGTATGAGTGAAGTTAGTAGTCTAGACATTTTAATGGGCTGAGTGCTAATTAATATGTAATAAGCAAATGAAACTTCGTGTGTTAGGGTAGAAGTTTTGTACTATAATAATAGAAATATTATGTAAAATAGCTAGACAATATAATTTTTCAAATGCACTTTATATAATTTTCATGTTTGACCTACTATTTGAAAAATGCTTCAAAGAGTTAAGATGATGTGATTTATAACAATTTAAATTATATAGATTGATAATTCAAAACAAAACTTGGCAAAATGAGAGATGGAAAAGAAGGGAGATAATATGATTAACCATTCAAAGGCAAAACTAAGGTTATATGACTTCACAAAGACAAGAGAAAGAGATAGATAATTTGATCCATAGATTGGCTAAACTGATCTGAGGTGATACGGTTTAATGAGAGAAAAAAAATAATATTAACTACTATATATGCCTAATGGGATGAACTTTTATACTTATATAGGATATTACTTTTCATGATAAAAAAAATGGTCCAAAAGCC
The DNA here is from genome assembly GCA_000338895.3 of Oryza meridionalis. Lineage (NCBI taxonomy): Eukaryota > Viridiplantae > Streptophyta > Magnoliopsida > Poales > Poaceae > Oryza > Oryza meridionalis. Next base: position 12,198,461 of record CM002527.2, on the reverse strand, counting down.
TTTTTTGGCTTCCTGAATTACATTACCATAATGGCCTTCTTGTTCTTTCTATTATGTTACCAAATCGATCGGACTAACCAAAAATAAAAAATCAGAAGTATAATTATTGATGTCCAAATATCTTTAGTTTCTTCCTTATGATTAAAGAAACAAGTTTTGTTCCATTTCCAATTCCTTTTGGTCAAGTTTGTTTTTGTTAACACAACACCACGACGTAAATACTACAGAACATAATCTTTCCCTTAAGAGGAGCTTTTAGTTTTCATTTTTTTTAAATATTAGGAACAACAATATGAACTAAAGTAAGATAATATGATTTAACCAATAACCTACCATTATCAGTTAGATTCCATTTTAAACTCATCTTGCTCAGGAGACAACACTATGTGATTTCACGCTACTAACTTAGAGCAAATAATATCCTCACGCTAGGTGAAATTTAAAAGGGTCATTGGAGGATATCTGAAATGTTGGCTTGTTTATGTTGTACAACATTGTAAAGGCAATGATATTTCTCACACAAAGTTGCATTACCCAACCATTTATCTTCCCAAAAATGGACTTGAGTGCCATCCTTGACAGTGAAGAAGCCAAACATAATAAACTCTAGTTTGGCCTTCATAGGACTAGCCCAAAAGTGTGAATCCAACAACTTCCACTGAACTTGAGAGAAAGGTTGTGAACACGAGTACTTGTTATGCAACAATTGTTGCCAAACTGCATCAGTTGTAACTTGTAAACAACTTAAATAGCCGTTTGCTGAGAAGAAATATATACTTACATGCCAAATCATACCAAATCCCCTTGATCTTTAGGACGGTGTAATATATCCTATCTCGCAAGTCGGTACTTGCGTTTACGACCATCTCCTTGCCAATAAAATCTCGACATAAAGTAATCAATTTTTTTATCACCCGTTTACGTATTACAAAGAAAGTCATCATATATATCAGAAGACTCCTGAGCATGGAATCAACGCTTAATATAAAGTTATAAACCACTAAATACTAAAGCTTAAGCTGCAAAGATATCACATCATCATCCACTAACAATTATTATATTTAAGCATCATGCAAGCATGCTATACTATCAATAATTTTGTAATTTATTAGATTTTAGTGATTTAAAATGCAAGCATGTTAAATCATCCTATATAATTTTACATAATATTTCAATATATCTCTCCATGATTTCTTTTAATATCCCATATATAATTCATCCTCACATAGCTTATGTTATCTCTATTTTCTCTCATTAAACCATATCACATCAATTATTTTTAGTCCTTTGATGATTAATCTAGGGTTCGAATAATCTCTACTTTTCTTCTCTCATTAAGCCCTATCATATCTTTTTTTTAGCCCTTAGATATATGGTCCAAATTATATTTCTTGTTTTGTTCTCTCATAAAGCCACACCATATTAATTTTACATTTGAATTGTCATTTTATATACTATTTAAATTAAACCACATCAACTTATGCAAGCTTATGTTTATGTTGTTTAATCTATCTTAGGCATTATTTTTACTTTTTGTTATTATAATAAACTCTCACAGCAATTTTGGGGGGGGGGGGGGGGTCACCTAGTAAATAAGTGTGAGTCTCCCCCAAGTGATAAAAGCTTACCTTTCCAACTAGCAAGCCGTTTCTCGAAACGTTCTAGCACTTCTTTCTAGTCCGAGTAACTTAGCTTCCTATAATATATAGGAATTCCTAAGTAGCAGAATGGGAAGTTCCCAATGGCACATCTAACGAGATCAGTATATTGATCTTGCATGTCTTTGGCATTGCCAAAGACAATATATATCGCTTTTATGGAAATTGATATTTTAAGCCCGATAATTGTACAAAAATTTTAAGCACTCTCTGCTATGCCCTGATGGGCTAGCTTTTTTGAGCCAAGAAAAGCAATGGAGGCCAGGGATCAAAATAGACTCCTAGACTCTTGGGCAATTCTGCATATAAGGTATCGGAAATTGAGGCATCTCAGCTTTGATGATTTCAGCTAGGCATCTCTCTGCATGGCACACCGGGAATCCAAACACCGCAATGTGTAGAGTGGTTACTGTTCCTGATCGGTGGACTTCGGCATCCATTCTTCCATATGCTGCGCACATGTGAGCCACCAACAACAGCAATGTGTGCCAGAGTGCCTTCCTACCATCTGGTCGTTTGAGGACACACATCGTTGACACTATCGACGAGGTCCCTAGGAGGGGCCGTGTAAGTCAGGCATTGTTTTCTCTTCCAATTTCGATGTACTTCCCAAATTGAAGTGCAGTTGATGTGAGTTTTTGTTCTCGCTAAGTTGCTTTGTGGTCTAGCTTAATTAGTTATGCAGCCGAATGCAGTCTAATTGCCTAGTTTAAATAATATAAGAATACACGGGCGGTACTTAAACTTGATATGTGTTTTTTATCCAGGTCCACAAACCTTAAAAAAAATATGCATCTTTAGAGCAATCTTGCTAAATAAAATCCACTTAATTACTAGTTTAAGGACTGCTAGTGTATTTTACTCCATTAGTAAAGTTGAATACTCTACCTTGTCATAATGTTTGATATTTAAACAAGATACGTTTAATCTACAATTTAAAAACAAAAGTTGCTGAAACTTGAGGCCTTATATTTTCATAGGCATTACTACTTTTGTTGGTCTATTTAGCCTTGTCACAACAATATTGTAGGTTATGCACGTTTGTACTATTGGTGAATACACCTGGTCTATGATGCAATAATAGGAGGACCAACATGCATTTGCAATTGGAGCTGGAATCTTTGAGTCGATCACCAAGGGACACTTCTCGCATTATGAGTGACATACTAATAACAGGCTAGGTGTGTTTTTATGTTTCCGACCTGTCTTAGCACAATGTCTATTTTGCTAGATAAGTCTTTGGCTATGTTTTGATTTATTTGATGGCTTAGGTGGTGTTTGGGAAGGCCGTCTCACAAAAGCATAAGCCCCTCCCTCCTATAGGGACTAAAATTTTTGTGAGAGAGACTAAAGTTTAATCCCTCCTTCCCAAACACTCTCTCTGTTAGTTATGGAGCTGCTAAGTTAAACTATAAATTCTCTGTGTGTGTTGTTGGTGGGTGTAGCACAAATCCAAATGTGAGTAGGTGAGATATCGATAGTTCTCCAGTAGAATGGTAGAAATGTGGTACCAATAAAACATAATGACCTAGCGTTAACATCTGGATCAGGATGGCCACACCACTCTCTGTGCATGCAGGGATGTGTGACAATATTGCAAGGGGTGTTTTAGGGCACAAGAATTGATACAACTATCCTACACTCCCGTTGTGTGTACATGGGAGGTGTCGGAAATGAAGGTGCCTATATCTTTAAAAGAATATGACTTCTTGCTTGGTCTTGCTGGCTTACCGCATGGGGCATCCAGAGACAGAGAAGATGGTTCAGCGTGCACACTGCCATACTGCTCTCTGTTAGGTGCCATTAGGTGGTAGCTTGACTTGACTGTTAAGGTGTCTAAGGCTGTGTTTGCAATCCTATGTTATTAAACGGTGCGTTTTTTACACGTTTTTCAAATTACTAAATGGTGCGTTTTTTACAAAAAGTTTCTATACGAAAGTTGCTTAAAAAATCATATTAATCCATTTTTGAAAAAAAATTTAGCAAATACTTAATTAGTCACGCGCTAATAGACCGTTCCGTTTTCCGTGCGGAGAGTTTAGTCCCCAACTTCCCATATCCGAACAGTCACTAGTGTGTAGCGCACCACCAGCTACGTGGTAAAAGTTTTCATAATCAATCAATCCATATGTCTTTCCTTCTCTGCATTTATCCTCATGATTATTGCTTCTTCGTCCAGCACAGACAACTGAGAAACAAAAGAAAATCAGAATAACGAGAGAAGAAAAATGGGAATTAAAGCAGGCACATATGAATTTGGAAAGGACAAACAACTTTTACATTGACTGGTAGTAAACATGAATACATGATCTCTTTATTTTCATAATTTTTACTTCTGATAGAATTATATCTCCATAAACAAATGGTCATTTTTCATGGCTCACTTTCTTCTAACAGTTTGTTCTATTCTTCTTCTTTTTTAAGTATGTACAACAGCACATGTGCGTGTATTGCCTCTATCTATGTGACCGCCACCAGCACGAGAATAACGAAAGCACCTAGCAAAATACAGAAAAGGCACGCAATAGACTCTGCTAATGCCAATGAAATACTGGAATTTGCTCCTAAAATTCATGTGGCCAACAACGCTATGTAAAATTTAGGGCGAGAGGCATCTAAAAGCCTGTTATTACGCTCTCTGTTATTACAACCGTGGCCACTCTATAGCTTGTGCTGATGTACTATAACCCTAAAAACTAGGCAAATGCAAAGTGGGTACGACATAAAGAATCCACATTATCTGATGCTTCATGCTACTATGGAAAAATGGTTTTATGTTATTAGTATCCTTAGTGGACCCACCCAAAAGTAATGATAAATAAATATTGATATTATTTTCATTATCAAGTGAACGTTGTAAGATTGTAAAGGGCCTTTCCGATCCCACCCCTGAAATTAGCGAATGAGGTGAGTGGCTCCCCCACTTATATCACTACTGGAAAATGAATTTTTGGTGACTGACCCTTAATATCTGTGATGGCCGGGAAAAACATTCAGCAAAAATAAATTTTGTGACCGCTATGAGCGTACCATCACGAAAACTGAGGTTTTGGTGAAAGAAATGATAAGGCAGTCCCCAGAAGCGAGTTTGCGTGAGGTACTACCATTTGAAGTCACGAAATGCCGGTGGAGAGCTGGAAATAAAACAGAGATCCTTCATATTAACTGAACATCCAAATAAAACAGAGACCCTTCCTTAGTTCCTCCCCGTGCGTACAGCCGGCCGGCGGCTGCGCTCCGCCGCCGTGACCGCACTGCCGCGACCACATCGCCGCCACTCACCAAGCTTGCCTCCGTTCTCCACTCCCCTCATGGAGCTACCACCCCTCTTGCCTCTGCTCACTCTGCTTCGGGCGCGGCTACTATGTTGCATTCTCGGCGGGTGGCTAGCTCAACCTCAACTCCTCAAGGATTGCATCTGGTTTGAGGATTTGCTTAGTTCCTCGGCCACTCTCCAGAAACCTGCTTCTCCTGCTTGCTCCTGCTCCTCCTTCCAAGTACAGCATGAAAACGGAGCTTCTGGTGTTCAATGCATCTAGGTTGACCAGCAGGTGTTGGATGAATTGCCCATGTGCAATTTTGTTGAATTGATTTGTGGGTCTAATGGGCTATGGCAATATTATGTCATGTTTTTGTTAGATGGAGCTAGAACTTTGTAAGAGGTGGTTAGCAAGGCAATCCTGAGGTGTCCTTTCGATCTTCGTTTTATCTACTACAGAACTGACTGCTCCCACTTACAACTACATCCTACATAGCACAGTTTATGGTATATGATAGAAATTAGAACCATTATTTGTAGTGACGTTGCCAAGATGGTCTTATTAATTTAGATGATCTTTGGGTTAAAAAAATCTTTGTATAAGTTTTACTTTTCTTTGCTTGTACTCTTAACTTTATTATTCACTTATCAATCAGTTATATATCTTCGGAAAAATGTCCAGCACCAACAGTAGCACATAAAATACTGATGGTAACAACTACTGAAATCAAACTCTAGTTTGTTGTATTTTAGTAGATTAATTAATTTGGTACAAATAATTTGTATACAATTTTATCATATGAATTTCACATTTTTATTCAAAGGCTTGATTTTGTCTATCGAAGCTTGAGGAAACCTGGATTCTGTTAGGAAACGATAAGCGAACAAACGATAAAGAAACAATAGATCAATCACAGAAGACACGAGATTTAACGTGGAAAAACCTCCCAAAGTAGGAGAGAAAAAACCACGGGCGCCAGCCAGCAAAATATCTTCACTATATCTGGGGTGAGGTTACAACGCCACACGGCGGCTTACAAGAGGTATATATATAGTGGAACCCTAAAAGGGATGACGATACGCTGCGCTCCGGCCCAAGCCTCCCGGCGACGGGCCTCCGCTCCACTACGGCAGAAGCTGGCCTTTATTAAGTGCAAATGAATTTGGATCACAACTCAACAAACTCCATCTTGAGACAAATTCCTTCTTGTAGCATGAAACAATCCTTCGCCCTGAACACAACAAAGACAAAAACACTTTCAGCGCCAAATAGCCTCTTGGGCTAAACCACTATACCAACTAAATTCGAGCAAAGCTCAATCTTAGCAACAGGAACAGGCTTTGTCATCATATCAGCAGGATTATCATGAGTATTTATCTTGCATACCTTTAGCTTACCTTGCGCGACTACATCACGAACATAATGGTACTTGATACCAATATGCTTTGTCCTCTCATGAAACATCTGATCTTTAGTGAGACATATAGCACTTTGACTGTCACAAAACAAGTTAATGTAAGAATCAACTCCACAAAGCTCAGCAAACAATCCTTTCAACCAAACTGATTCTTTACATGCTTCAGCAATAGCCATGTATTCTGCTTCAGTGGTAGACTGCGCAACAACAGGCTGCAACGTTGCCTTCCAACTCACAGCACAACTACCAATGGTAAACACATAACCTGTGAGTGACCTTCTCTTATCCAAATCTGCAGCAAAATCTGAATCCACATATCCAACAAGCCCCTTATCAGTCCTGCCAAACTTCAAGCAAGCATCAGCTGTGCCTCTGAGGTACTTAAAAATCCACTGAACAGCTTTCCAGTGTTCTTTACCAGGATTAGCCATGTATCTACTAACCAAACTCATAGCATGAGATAAATCTGGACGGGAGCAAACCATGGCATACATCAAAGAACCAACAGCACTAGAATATGGAACTCTAGACATGTATTCTACATCCTCATCAGTACTAGCACATTATAAAGCTGATAATTTAAAATGAGGTGCAATAGGAGTACTAACAGGCTTTGCATCATGCATGTTAAAACGCTGAAGAACCTTCTTAATGTAGCTTTGCTGACTAAGAAATAGCAAGCCAGCATTTCTGTCTCTAGTGATTTCCATACCTAGAATTTTCTTAGCAGCACCAAGATCCTTCATATCAAACTCACTACTCAACTGTTTCTTCAATGTAGTGATTTGTTCCTTGCTCTTGGCAGCAATCAGCATATCATCAACATACAATAGCAAGTATATAGGTGATCCATTAACAAATTTCATATACACACAGCTATCAAATTCAGACCTCTTAAAGCCATGTGACAACATAAATGAATCAAACCTTTTATACCATTGACGAGGAGACTGTTTCAACCCATCCAAAGATCTTTTCAACTTGCAAACATAATCCTCCTTACCAGGTACTATGAACCCTTCTGGCTGGTCCATGTATATCTCCTCCTCAAGCTCTCCATGTAAAAATGCTGTCTTCACATCTAACTGCTCAAGCTCAAGATCATGCATAGCAACAATACTGAAGAATATGCGAATTGAACTATGTTTTACAACTGGAGAGAAGACATCATTATAATCAACACCAGCAATTTGACTGAAACCTTTTGCTACTAACCTTGCCTTAAACCTCGAAGGCTCGCTAGGAGATAAACCCTCCTTTCTCTTGAAGATCCATTTACAACGAACAGGCTTCTTCTGTTTTGGCAAGTGCACAAGCTTCCATGTGCCATTCTTCTCAAGAGACTGCATCTCCTCCTGTATAGCTGAGATCCACTTCTCACGGTCTCCAGAAACAACAACTTCAGTGTATGTGGCTGGCTCAAGAGTATTCTCCACCTGTTCAGCACAACTAAAAGCATAATAAACCATATCACATTCCTCAATAAGGCGGACTGGAGCTCCACAACTCCTCTTTGTTTTGCGATGTGCAATAGGTTCATCTTGTGGCTGCAAAACAGGAGGTGAGTGCTGAACAGTATCATTAACATCATTACCAACAATTTCAGTTTTCTGATCATCCACGTGCTCCACCTGCACGCTAACATATTGCTGCTCCTTATCAGAACCAGCTAGTATGATATCTGTGGGCAAGCTGTCATTAAACATAACAGATTCATTGAAAACAACACTCCTGCTCATGAATGTCTTATTAGTTTCAGGATTCCATAACTTATAACCTTTTACTCCTGAACCATAACCAAGAAACAGACATTTAATAGCTCTAGGCTCTAATTTTCCATTATCAATATGAGCATAAGCAGTGCATCCAAAAACTCTCAACTGTGAATAATCAGCAGGCATACCAGACCATACCTCAATGGGAGTTTTCTTATTAAGTGGGATAGAAGGCGACCTGTTGATCAAGTAGCAGGCGGTGTTAGCAGCTTCTGCCCAAAAACGCTTGTTCATGCGAGCGTTGGACAGCATACAACGAGCCTTGGAGATGATGGTTCTGTTCATGCGCTCAGCCACACCATTCTGCTGTGGAGTGTACGGGACGGTGTGGTGCCTAACGATGCCTTCCTTCCTGCAGTAATCATCAAAAGCATCCGAACAAAATTCACCACCATTGTCAGTGCGAAGTACTTTTACCTCCTTTTCAGTTTGCCTTTCTATGATGACTTTCCACTCTTTAAAAGCAGCAAATGTATCATTTTTATGTTTTAGGAAATAAGGCCACACTTTTCTAGAGTAATCATCAATAATGGTAAGCATATAACGAGCACCACCAAGAGAGGGCTTACGAAAAGGCCCCCACAAATCAGCATGTACATAATCAAGTATACCTTTGGTGCGATGAACTGAGGTATTGAACTTTACCCTCTTGTGCTTACCAAAAACACAGTGCTCACAAAACTTCATGTTACCTAGAGTGCAGCCATCCAGCAGGTTCCTCTTCATCAATTCTGCCATACCAAGTTAACTCATATGTCCAAGACGCATATGCCACAGGTTAGTCTTACTAGGTTCATCTTTAGAAACAGCAGCAGCGGTAACAGAACCATGTAATGTACTTCCTCTAAGGACATATAAGTTTGCAGAATTCATATCACCAATCATATAAACGAGAGTACCTTTAGATACCTTTACAACTCCACCTGAACCGGAGTATTTGTATCCTTCCGCATCAAGTGTGCTGAGAGAGATGAGATTTCTCGCCATCCCTGGTATGTGTCTCACATCTTTCAGCGTGCATGTCATGCCATCATGTGTCTTGATCTGTACGGAGCCAATGCCCACAATCTCACGTGGGTTATCATCTCCCATGCACACAACATCTCCATTCTGCACAGACTTGTAAGAACTAAACCAATCTCTGTTAATGCAGATATGAAACGAACATGCAGTATCAAGCATCCATTCATCATGACTAGCAACACAACCAGCAAAAACGACAAGACAATCTCCTGATCAGAGTTTTCAGCACTGGTAACAACAGAGGCCTTACCATCAGATTTCCTTTTCTCCTTATTCTGCAGCTTCCAACATTCTTCAATGAAATGATTTTTCTTTTTGCAATACTTACAGAACTTTTTACCTCTGGACTTGGAACGGCCTCTACTCTGGCTCTTGTCACGATCATTGCTATTGTTGTAGGTTCTCTGCTCAGATCTGCCTCTGACCTGCAATGCTTCGCCCTTAGAGGATGACACATCAGACTGAACCATACCTTTCATCTTCTCCCTGTTTTGGAGCGCCTCATAAACTTCCGCTAGGGTTAGTTCATTACGGCTTAAAAGTATGGTGTCACGAAAATTTGCATATGAACTAGGCAGTGAGTATAACAGTAAAAGACCTAAATCTTCATCATCAAACTGTACCTCCATCGACGCTAGGTCGGCAACGATCTCTCTAAAGACCGATATGTGGTTCAGCACAGAATCACTCTCCTGCAACTTCTGCGAGAACAACTTCATCTTGATATGCATCTTACTGGTTAGATCTTTAGACATGCAGATCGATTCCAGTTTGAGCCAAAGTTCTGCAGCAGTCTTTTTCTGCAACACTTCTTGCAAAATATCATTAGATAGATGAAGTTGGATCAGCGACAGAGCCTCACGATCTTTCCGCTTCTCCTCAGCGGTCCATTCAGTCGATTTCTTTTTCCCGAAACTTTCCAGCGCCTCATCAAGATCCGAAGTTTGCGCCAGAACAGCCCGCATCTTGACTTGCCACAGCGAGAATCTCGTCTTGTAGTCTAGCAGCGGTAGATCATACTTCATCGATGCCATCGTGAAACCCTAATGTGGGAACAAGCTCTGATACCACTTGTTAGGAAACGATAAGCGAACAAACGATAAAGAAACAATAGATCAATCACAGAAGACACGAGATTTAACGTGGAAAACCCTCCCAAAGTAGGAGAGAAAAAACCACGGGCGCCAGCCAGCAAAATATCTTCACTATATCTGGGGTGAGGTTACAACGCCGCACGGCGGCTTACAAGAGGTATATATATAGTGGAACCCTAAAAGGGATGACGATCCGCTACGCTCCGGCCCAAGCCTCCCGGCGACGGGCCTCCGCTCCTCTACGGCAGAAGCTGGCCTTTATTAAGTGCAAATGAATTTGGATCACAACTCAACAGATTCTGCCAGTTGCACTGTGGACTCTTGCATCGTGGTGGCCTGATGGGTTGCGCCAGCCGCCAACGCCACTATCCTCACCATGCGTTATGCCGCCGCTGATCTCCTCTCCGGCGACCTCCATTCTTCTAGAGCTTCTCAGTCCTCCTTGTACCAGTGATGCATTTTACAATATGCAATCTGGTTCCTTGCAACAGTGATGCATATTACAATTTTCATATGTTTGGATCCATATATTGAACTTAAATTTGTACAGTTCATAAGTTAACTAGTACAATATTAATGCTTTTAATTTGAGTCTCAAATTTTGCATTTACTATTCCTTTCATATGTACATGGAGAATGCAGATATATTATTCTACTACTTGCAGTTACTTAGATATTACTCTTCATTTTCCAGTATACTTATCATCATTTGGTGCTTCCGAAATATGCCAACCTCCTACCGGATAAAAATGCATACATTTTGTGGGTTCTGAATTCTTCTTATTTTGCACTATATAGGGGCCTACATCTTAAGTTTGTTGGAGAAAGATAAACAATATCAGAGTGGTCAAGGAAATATTAGCATGCTTCAAAGTTGTAATTCTGAAAAAGGTGAAGTATTTACTACTAGAAAACTCATTTTCGGCGTCGTAGGGGTTTGATTTTCGAAGGCGGGCATGTAATTCGGAGCCAAAACCCCGCCGGCAAAAAATGTACCAGGGGTGGAGGGGGCGGTCCTCCTGCGAAGATCGATCTTTGTAGGCGGGCCATATAAGCGGCCATATAGACTTCTTCTTCCCCGAGCCCTGTTCATTCTCCCCGAAGTTTCTCTCTCCTAAAGTGACTTAAATATAGGGGGAGGTTTTGAACTTCAAATCTTCGGGGGATTTTTCTACGGTGCTCAGATCTACTCATTTCCATACTAGGTATGCAAATTTTTTTAAGCTTTTAGACGTCAATTTATGATGGATTTATGCATCCAAATTGTGAAGGAAATGCTCCATGTTTTTTAATTTAATTTCTTTTGATATGTTGATGTTAGATGTATGAATGTGTAATACTTGATGCCTCTTATTGTAGTGGATTAATGTGGTAACATAAATTCTCATTTTTTTTATTTTGCTATGACATCCACCTCCTAGTTCTAGATCTAGATATAGATCTTGTCATATATAGAGAGAGAATAAAATTTTTAATTTCTATTTATTTGGTGCAATCAAAAAATAATTATATTAGTTTGTAATATGACGATAATATGATTTTTTTAGATTTTCCTTATATACTAATTTGGCATGTCTGTGTAAAAAAAATTGAAAGAAACTTTGTTTTTTTTATTAATTTACAATTAACCTTTAGTTAATTAGTTTCGAATAGCGATAAGTTTTTTCAATAAACCCTACAAATTTTGTATTAATTGTGCAAATAATTTATGTTCCTTTTTTTAGAGATATGGAAAGTCGGGAATGGATGTATCATTGGCCGAGGTTTTTGTCTCCATATAGAAACGAAGTGTCTAAATTTATTGGTGTTGCCAAGGGACACGCTGAGAAGAACAATATGAGGTAGATAATTTGTCCATGTGCTGACTGTAAGAATGAAATAGCCTGGGACTTCGACGATGCTTTTAAAGTGAAGGAGCACTTAGTAACTCGTGGATTTATGGACAAGTACGAAATATGGACACGTCATGGCGAAGAACAAGTGGACGGGCCTGAAAATGTAGTTCCGACATAAGTTGAAGACATGGTGCATGACGATGGTTCTGATGAGGACAAAATCGACCTAGAGGAAATGTTACGTCATGCAGAACCCGAGGTGCTGATGGGGTCGGCTAGAGGTTTAAATAACTTTGAAGCTTTACAGAAGGCAGCTAAGGAAGTTTTGTACGATGAGTATAAGGGCTGTGACAGTGAGTTCACAACACTACGGTCAGTTCTTGAACTTATGAGGTTAAAGGCGAGACATGGATGGTCTGATACCAGTTTCGACAGTCTGTTAGAACTTTTGCAGAAAATGCTCCCGAGGCCTAACTCACTACCATCCAGCACATATCAAGCAAAGAAACTCATATGCCCCCTTTCACTTGGTGTGGAAAAGATTCATGCGTACGTAAATCACTACATACTCTACAGGAAAGAGTACGCTTCTTTAGATGAATGTCCAACATGCGGTGCTAGCCGGTACAAATCGAATAGCAATACTGGCCTAGAACCGTCTGACACAACTGAGGGAAGACAGAGAAAAATCCCGCAGCTTATGATGTGGAACCTTCCTGTCAAAGACCACATTAAACGGATATACTCTAACCCGCGAGATGCGGAACTAATGCGCTGGCATGAAGAAGGGCGCAAGAAGGATGGGATGATTCAACACCCGGCAGATGCTCGTCAGTGGATAAACTTTGATGCTTAGTATAGAGAGTTTGCTAAAGACCCACGGAACATTAGATTTGCCCTGAGTACTGATGGAGTTAATCCTTTTGGAGACATGAGCAGCTCACACAGTACTTGGCCAGTGCTTCTCACCATGTATAATCTTCCTACCTAGCTTTGTCAAAAGCGAAAATACGTACTACTCTGTGTCCTCATACAGGGGCCCCGTCAGTCTGATATTGATATTGACGTATTTCTTGAACCATTGTTGGAAGATATGGCTGATTTATGGAAAGAGGGATTGAAAGTGTGGGACGAGTACTTAAGGGAATACTTCACAGTGAAGGCCATCATCTTCGTGACCATTAACGATTATCCAGCAATGTTTTCAGTTTCAGGTCAAATTAAAGGTAAAATAGGATGTGTGATCTGCTTGAATGGAACGTACTATAGGTATCTCCCAGGTTCCAACAAGCTTGTGTACATGCGGCACCGGCGGTTCCTACGCACAAATCACAGGTACCGCAAGATGAAGGCGGAGTTCGATGGCACTGAAGAGACTGATCTTGCACCAAAACCTACATCTGGGGAAAAAGTGTGTGCAATGATAGAGAAAATTGTTTGCGAGTTTGGAAAAGTGACTAAGAAACCATCAAAGGGGACAAAGCGCAAGAAACCCGAGAAGACTACGAAACCAGAGGCTAGTAAAAAGCAAGATGATAGTTCGAAGCCAGATGATAAACTCCCTCCCCCATTCAAGAAGCATTCCATATTCTTTAAGATCTGGAGGTTCAGCATGCCATAGACGTCATGCATCTAGAGAAGAATGTATTTGACAACATAGTTGGAACATTGTTGGACATGCCGAAGAAGACAAAAGATGGTCTGCAATTAAGGATGGACCTAGTCGAGATGGGAATCAGGGAAGAGTTACACCCTCAAGAAGGAGAGAAGAATGGCAAAGTATATCTTCCACCAGCCTATTTCACACTGACACCTGAGGAGAAGAAGTCATTTTGCAACTCACTCCACGATGTCAGAGTGCCCATAGATTTCTCATCAAACATCAGTCGACTATTTTCCATGAAAGATTTGTCGGTATCTGGTTATAATTCACACGACTGTCATGTCTTGCTCACCGTATTTCTTGCAATTGCAATAAGGTCCATAAAACCGAAGCATTTAAAGGTTGCTATCACAAGGTTGTGCTACTTTTTCAACGTAGTGTCACAGAAGGTCATTAGTCTCGAAGAGTTAGGAAATCTCCGTATATTCGCACATGAGACACAGTGCCAACTTGAGATGTGTTTCCCTCCATCATTTTTTGATATGATGGAGCACCTCATTGTTCACATAGTGCCACAAATGGTTGCACTTGGCCCATTGTACCTCCATGAAATGTGGTCATACGAGTGTTACATGGTTGTTTTGAAGGGTTATGTCCGAAATCGTGCACATCCAGAGGGATCAATGCTTGAGGGTTATAGTACTGAAGAGGTTGTTGAGTGTTGTATCGATTACCTCAAAGATGGATATGCAATTGGAGTACCTGTTCCCCGACACGAGGGCAGATTATGTGGCAGGGGAACGATAGGAAAGAAGAGATTCGTTACCCATGATCATAAATCATTCCAAGAAGCTCACTTTAGCGTGCTTCATCAGTTTGCTATCGTTCAGCCTTACATCGATCAACATATCGAACTAACACGAGCTAACAATAAGGGTCGCACCACCGAGTGGATAATGAAAGAACACAAGCGTCTCTTCATAGATTGGTTGCGAGACCTAGACTTACCTGAGGGACAAACTATAGGTGAAATAACTATGAAGCGGTTGGCTTGTGGTCCATCAACTACAGTAAATTCTTGGCAGGGATATGACATTAATGAATACTCGTTTAGCACAAAAGCCCGAGATAATAAGACCTGTACGCAAAATAGTGGTGTCCGTGTGGAGGCAATTGATGAAGCCGGGGAAAAACAATCATACTTCGGGTTTATTGAAGAAATATGGGAAAGCGACTATGGGCACACAATGCAATCCCCCATGTTTAAGTGCCAGTGGGTAAAATACCCGAACGGGGTCAATGTTGATAAGTTCGGTCTTAATGTTGTTGACTTGACGAGTGTGGGTCACAAGGATGACCCTTGGGTACTCGCCAATCACGTGCCACAAGTGTTTTATGTGAAAGACCCTTCAAATTTGAAGAAAGATATAGTACTACCAGTGAAACAAAAGGTATTGGGAGTGGATGGGGTTGAAGATGTCGAAGATTACAACCAATACGATAGTATGCCACTTTATAGTCAGTTTGTACAGAAGATTAAGAATGTCGAGACATCTACTCAGAAGACCGTGAAGCCTTACATGCGCATGGACGGTGTGGGCAAAAATGTTAAAGGGTAATGATTGTTGAGTGGCATGTAAGTATCTAAGAAGTTAGTAGTTATGTAATGGTGGTATGTAAGGTGATGTGTGATCATATCGCAAATTGACGAACAATTGTACTCAACATTTTGCATATTAATTAGTTTGTACTAATTTTTATGTGCAATTACCATTTGTAGTGTAAAAAATTTGTTAAAAAATTTAAATTCGTAATATTAATGTTTCAAACATTTAAGTAAGATTTACATCTGAAAAGTAATAATACTAAGGTTTGTATATTTTGTAATAATATTAAGGTTTGTATATTTTGGAATAAATATATTCAACTCTGTACCAATTTTCGCAGGCGGGCGCTCCGCCTGCGAAAATTGTTATACCGAGTAGGGTTTACATCTTCGCAGTCGGACGGCTCGCTTGCAAAGATAATAAAAAGGATCTTCGCAGGCAGACGGCCCGCGTGCGAAGATCATCTTCGCAGGCGGACTGCCCACCTGCAAAAATCGTTGC
This sequence comes from Oryza meridionalis, assembly GCA_000338895.3. NCBI lineage: Eukaryota > Viridiplantae > Streptophyta > Magnoliopsida > Poales > Poaceae > Oryza > Oryza meridionalis. The sequence goes on along the minus strand of CM002527.2, from coordinate 12,182,688 downwards.
CCTATATAAGGGCAAGCCCGCGGCGCCAAAATTTCTAAGTCCAGGTGGGAACCCTAGAAATTTTGGCGCCGTCAGGCTGCCGAATTTTTTCGCCGCCGCACGCCTCCGCCATCCTCCGCCGCCGCCCACCTGCGACCTTCACTCTCCGACCGTCGTCCTCCGCCGCCGCCGACCGTCGTCATCCGCGCGCTGTGGACCTTCGAGCACCAGCGAGACCGCCGCCCCTTGCCGCCGCTCCACCGACCACCGCACCACCGATACCACCGGCCCATCCACCACTCTGCCGCCGCCGCCACCGACCCCTCCACCGCGCGCGAGCTCCACCACCGTGCATGCGTGAGCTATACACCACCCGCTCCACCGCCGCCATCCCTTCTACCGCGCCGGCCACCAGCCCCTCCGCGCCGTCGGCCGCCCCACCACCGCCGCCGGCCGTCACCTCTCTCTCTATCTCGCTCGCGGCCGAACGGCTTCATCGGCCGGTCGTCGTCCATGGGCAAAGACGTCCTCGACCGAACGACGTCTTCGGCCGGTCGTCGTCCACGGCCGAACCTCGTCGTCAGCCCTTCCTTCGTCGTCCACGACCGAAGCTCGTCGTCCACGGACGTGTGTGCATGTGGGTGTTTCTTTTTATATGTGTGTGCATGTGGGTGTGAGGGGGTATATATGTGTGTGCATGTGGGTGTGAATGGGCATGAGGGGTGGGTGATATGTGAATAAGGGGTTATATGTTGATTGTGAATGTGAATTTGGGAACGTGGGTGATATGTGAATGAAGTTGGGAGGGTATGCTCAATTTTGCAGGATATGTGAATTTGTCAAATTTTTTAAATAACATGTGGGAGGGTATGTTAACATTTTTTTTTTAAAAAAATGTGGAGGATATGTTTGCCTTTTTAATTTTTTTTAATCAACATGTCGAGGAAATGTAATTGTCAATTAGTGCACTACTTGATAATAACATATCAAATTTTGTACAAATTTGTTTGTACTAATTAATTTAGCATAATAGTAAGTAGTAATTAGTTTCGCAATTTAAATTTGTTTGTACTAATTAATTTAGCATAATAGTAAGTACTAATTAATAATATTTCGCAATTTAAATTTGTTTGTACTAATTAATTTAGTATAATAGTTAAATTTGGGAATCTTAGAGAATTTAAATTTGTTCATACGACATATTGTTAATATACAGTTTATTTTTGTGCAAAGTTGTTTGTACTAATTTGAGTAATTTAAAATATGGACGATAACTCTTTTATTTATATTAGAGGTTTGAAACGATGGCCGATAGTACTAAAGGGACTGAAGAGAAAGGTTTAGGGGAGCAAGAGCAGTCCCTTGCTGTTGTGGTTGCTCCGGAACCAACGGTCCCACCGGAAGGTAGTTCCGACAGCGACATAGCTGACGAAGACGAGGAGTACTCGTCGCCAAGCGATACTTGTCCAAGCCCAAGCCCGAAGAGAAGGAAAAAGGGCGACGGTGAAGAAGGCGACAAGGACTACATTCCCCCTAAAGAAGGGGTAAGTAAACTTAATATGTAAACTGTTCACCGTGATAACTATTAGCCCGAGCTAATTCGAAACTTCCATGTATACCTTCTCGTAGGAAATGGCGCCACGGCGATCAAAACGGCAGCCGAAGAGAAAAGTTTCGTCGAAAGACGACGACGTACCAGCTAGCACAACCGGCTCAAAGAAAAGCGAATGGTCAGCAAAGGCGAAGAAAAGGAAGGGCGAGAGAAGCGTGAATAGAAAGGATGAAGGGTTCCATGTTGTTACCCATGTTTTGCCTAAAGGAGAGCCACTCGCCTCTAAGGCGGCACGTGCGAAATTCAGTTCACAGTGTGGCATAATAGTAAGGGAAAAGATCCCCATCACGGTCAAGGACTAGGATCATGTATCGAATGGGGATAAGGAAGTCCTATGGAAAGAGTTGAAGAAAATCTTCCAGTTCCCGGATGGATCAGAGGCAATAGTGAGGAATTGTGCACTGCAAACAATGGCTAAGTCTTGGCATGGTTGGAAAACCACCTTGAACAAGAAATTTGTGAAGACGGGACGTACACCGTTTTCGACGTATGCCAACATAACCCCGAACCAGTGGGACGACTTTCTGACGTTAAAGAACTCCCCGGAAGAAATTGCAAGGAGCCAAAAGTATGCAGAGTTGGCCAAGAAAAACAAATTTCCTCATCGCTTAGGCTCCGCGGGATACGCACCAAAGGTGGAGCAGTGGACAAAAGAGGAGGAGGAAATGATGAATAAGGGGCAACCGGTACCAATGGAGGAATGGACACAGAGATCAAGGAACTAGGTAAGAGCTAGAACTCCGAAGATCACGGATAAAGGCAAAGTATCGTTTGGAGATCCAGAGCTACAGAGCGTTGCCGATAAAATAGAGAATTTATCCAGTTCACAGAAGAAAGGATTTTTCAAGTCTAAGTGGGAGAAAGATGTGATAAGTACAGCGCTGGGTACTCCGGAACATGGGGGTAGGGTTCGAGGTGTGTCGTCCAAGATGAGTTGGAAGGAAGGGTTCAAACATGACCCCCACAAGACGCGTGAAGCATACAAGGATAAACTTTGGGACGAAGGGGCTGTGGATTTTGAAAGGCAAATGATGGAGTTCTGCATCAAGCACATGCTTTTGCCTCGCCCAGAAACCGAAGAACCTGATCCAGATTACCCCTTCGATGACCTCAAGGAGAATACACCCTGCAGAATGCATGTTCCTATTGGACACTCCGGGAAAACTCTTGAGGCCACTACAGCCATTGCTATCCCTGGGAGAACATGTAATGAAGAGTTCATACCCAATGCGTATGCCAGGGTGCAGCCGCAAGTGGTCCACGAGGGGTTTGAGTCCTACGACAGACTTCCCTACTCAAGATGGTGTATCCGTACTTGGGGATGCGGTCGATCTTGTAATTCTCTAGCACCGACGACACGCGAAAACCTGTGGTGCCAAAACCGGGGTTGGGAAAACCTCCGAGACCTCCTAAGAGGAAGGTGACTGATAAGGCGGAGGAACCCGAGATGCAAAAGGAAAATCCAGTGCCGGAAGTCCCACCGGAGATTGCAGTGCTGGAGGCAACCATGGAGATTCTAGTGCCGGATGTGCCCATGGAGATTACAGTGGCAGAACCAGAGGTGCAATTTGTGGCATCAGTCGGGTCAGAAATAGAAGAAGTACCAGGATTGGAATGGGACGGTACAGAGCCAGAAATATTTGAAGACCCTTCTCCTGCGAAAAACCCCAAGGTGCAAGAGACCACGGTCCCTGAGAAGGCCACTACCAGTTCTGAGGTGCCTAGAGTGCTTAGGAGCCATGACTCCAAGTCCAAAGATGAGAACAAGGAGAAGTTCATGGTAACCGTCTTCAGAGGGGGTAAGGAACGTGCCAAGCTCAGAGATGATGACCCCCAGAAAGCCGCTGAACTAGCCAGGCCAACATACTTCGCAACTGATGATTGCCCGGAAAAGTACGAACATGGGAAAGCACCCTTGCCGGAATAGGCACTGAACGAAGGACCATGGGAGATGAGAAGGTTACATACCTTCTACATGGAGGCCAGCAAGAAATGCTTGGGCAATATAACAGCTCGATCACCGGCAGATTGTTTCGGCGAAGAAGGTTACGTATGGCTAGATTTCTCAGATCTCCATGCCATATATCGTCGGGATAAGATGGACGTCAACTACGTCGGTGTTTGGTGCATGTGAGTATGAGTTTTAATTAATTATATGAAAAATATGTACAATACAAATCCATGTGATTGTTACTAACAAACTTCTTCTGTAGGATGCAATACATGAATGCTAAGAAGACAAAAGAACCTATCGGCTTCTTGGATCCAACTCGGATCTGCCAAACACAGCATACCGTGAGGCTAACACCAGGGTCAGACCAGCTGAAGGGCAAGACTCCAAAAGAGATAGCTGAATACAAGAAGGGCTTGCACAAGGAGAAATTGATTACTATCGCACAGTACATTCGACGAGCCTTCTTGCACTTTCAAAATAAGAGAGTCGTCATGGCCGCTTATAATTTTAAGTAAGTCCGGTACATTTATCTTCTACACATATGTCTTATTTTGGCTGGTACTAACTAACTATGCTGTTGTTAATATGTAGCGATCATTATATCTTTTTACTCATCCACCCTAAAGACGGAACCGTGGTAGTCTTGGACCCTCTCGATTATAGGCACCAGTCATGCAAAGAATTTCTAACAATCTTACAGTAGTAAGTGATTATGACTCTTGCATTCTTATATGAATGTATTATAAATAAATATCCTACTTAATGTGAAACGGTACGACATCCATACAGTGCGTACCAGTACTACAAGTTCAAGGGTGGAGAACAGACCCGAACAAGGGAGAAGCTGCTAGTACGTACCTATTGGCCGGTAATACTCCACTCACTTAATGTATTCCAATTGTTTCACTAATTGCAAAATTTAACTATTTTTTTCTATGATATGCCCTGAAGTGCCACAAGCAACCGCACGGAACGGTCCTTTGCGGCTATTACGCGTGCGAATTCCTTAGGGTTAATGGGAGGTACAGGACTAACACGGAGGATGTAAGTCTTTATACTATGTGCTAGACAGCTTCACATATTTATGGTTCTAATATATTGTTTATCTTCAATGCATGTAGTTGCCAAGATTAGAACATCGAAAAAAGCTTTGACGATACAGGCATAAAAAATGTCCAGCGTGATCTGTGCCACTTCATCCACCATGAGTGCTGTCATGTGAAAGGAGATTTCTTCGACCCAAAGGGTGCCCTAGCGACAAGTGACGAATTCAAGGATCTTCGGGAGTGGAACACTGCTATGCCATAATGTATTAATTAGATAGCGTATTTGATGTGACAATGTAATAAAATATTGTAATATATATATTTTGGCGTTTTGAGTTATGTAATATATGTACATTTAACAGTACCAAATGCTTGATAATCTTCCAATATATGTACATAATAATCTACCTGCAAGAATTTCTATTAAATAATTTAAAAGTAATTTACGGGCAAATTATTATTAAATTTCAATATTTTCTACATATCTTCGCAGACGGAAGTTTTTTTTTTGCAGGCAGCCGATTCCTATTTTCGCAGGCGGACCGGACTAGCCAACGAACGCCTGCGAAAATTATCTTTGCAGGCGGACGGCCGCCCCGACTGCGAAGATCGGCGATCTTCACAGTCGTTGGCTTATAGGCGGACGGCTGCCCCGCTTGCGAAGACCCTTTTCGGCCGCTTGCGATAATACTTTTCCTAGTAGTGATTAACACAAATGTTCCTTAACTGTGTTCCAATATATCACTTGTCACAACCTGATTTTTGTTTTAGGATTTATAAATTATCTAATAAATTATTAATAGAATTTATATTAAATGTTCATTAATTTATAAGTGAAGTTATAAAAATTTTCTAAATATAAAGCATGGTTGGATTTAATTTTTATTAAATTCTCCATGATTAATTATACTCTCTGAAATTTTCTCGGATTTTTCAGAGCTCAATTTTTAAATTATACAAAGAACAGTTCAGTAATTATTTCATCATTAATGATCTAATTATGAGTGTTAAGTGCTTTTTTTGTTTAAAAATCCTTAAATTATAAATTGCTGTTTAAAAGGAATTAAAAGGAAATGATTTTAAAAGCCTAGAAGAAAAGATCTAAATTAAAATAATAAATTCCAATATAAAATTGGGCCAGATAAAATTTTATTAAATACTTTGCTTAATTCTATAATTCCTAGATTTTTCTGGGATTTATTTGAGCTAAGAAAGTATTTTTAATAAATGAAAGTGCATTTCATGAATTATTTAAATTGAAAAAGGTTTTAAAATTCTTCTTTTGGCTTTGGGCCAAAAGTCGGCCCAAAACCTCTCTTCTCTCTCTCCTCGGCCCAGCCGGCCCAGCAAGCCGAGCCGCCGCGCGCGCGCAGCCGCTCCCTCTCTCCCGCTCGCTGACAGGTGGGGCCCACCTGTCAGTCTTCGTCTACCTCCGGCCGGCCGCACCCGAAACCCTAGCCGCCGCCGCCCTTCCAATTCGGCCACGCCTTTCCGTTTCCGGTGCAATTGATTGAGGGGAAAGGTGCCCCGTGATCTCCTCTACCTTTCTCTCTTTGGAATCGATCGCTATCTCGCTTTGGAAAGGGAGGATTCGAGCTCGGATCGGATTCGGCCGAACCCTAACCTTCCATCGCCGTCGCCGGGCCGCCGTGGGCTTCGTCGCCGTCTCCCGACCCCTATAAAAGGTTCCCCGCGCTCTCCTCTACCCGCCGCCGCCCTCGCCTTTGCCTCTCGTCGCCCGAGCCGCCCTAGCACCGTGCAACCCTAGCTCCGCCGCCGCCGCAGCCGCTCCAGCCGTGCGCCGCCGTCGCTCCTGTCGTCGCCGTTGTTCGGGGAGGCTACCATCGTGGTCGCCGTCGTGTCGCCGTCCTCGTTCGACCCTTCGCCGCCGCTGTTTCCCGCCGGAGAACCGTCGCCGTCGACAAGGCGAAGGCCGCCGCCGCTTCAACCTCGCCGCCGTTGTCGTCCGTCGTCGTCCGCCGCCGTCCAAGAGCTCGGTGAGTTCGCCGCGTCGCCCTCTACCCGTTGGTACCCTCCGTTTGTGCCGTCCCGCCGCCGTTCGCCGTCAAGCGTGCGCCGCCCGAGCCGTCGCCGGTGGTGACGTCATCGCCGACGTCATCGTTCGGATCAGTTTAATCTCGGCAGTTCGTTCCCGTGAGCCGCCGCCGTGGACCCGGTCCACCGTGAGCCCGGGCCCGCTAACGCAATAAAGCCCCTTTTTCTTTTCAAAAATAATTCATTATTGCGTCATAATTCAATTAAAATTTATATAAATGATTTAATCCGATTAAATCTTTAAAAATTCATAACTAATTCATCTTAGCTCGGATTTAGTTGGTTCAAGTCTCTAAATTTTTCTAAAATTGAGATCTACATGTTAAAAATATCCACATGTACTGTTCATGCTTGCTTATGTGCTGTTTTGGTGTTTTTGCTCTTCTCTGTTTAGAATCCGACGTTTCCGGAGAGTCCGCTTTTGCAGGAGAAGATTTAGAAGAGTTCCAAGGCCAGCAAGGCAAGTCACACAGATCCTAATCAATCCTTTGAGCATGTTGATCCCGTTTAAAGCTATTGTTTCTATTCAACTATTGCATTTATTTTTGAATGTCATTGGGTGGAATTAACCTAATGTTTGTTATAGCCCTTTTGTTCTTGATTATCTTATTCCTTGATACCTTGGGTTATTATAACTTGACTAGTTGAGCTTTATATTGGTTCGACTAGATGATTAGATGTAATTGCTTAGCCCTGCTTAGAAACTTTAGCACACTAATGGGATAACTTATGATTCACTATTATTTAATGATGGCTTAATGATAGTTCACGATGGTCGATCGTGATTGGTTAATTAATTAATTTGCCAACTAAAACCTGATAATGGTGGGTTGTGAGTACATGGTTTTGATGGTCGTGCTCATGACAATTAAGGACCGGTTCGCGAACTACTGTTGGGAGACATTAACCGTGCCAACCACAAGCCAGCATGGGCAACGGCTTTACCTTTCATATAGCATGGTTCATTGCAGAGCACCAGACTGTGAAGTGGCGGAGATAAGCCCACGGGGGTCGCTGGGGAGTCCATGCCTTGTTTATAAGGGGGTGACTATGATCCGGGAACGGTGCACTGTGGTGGATTGTGTTGTGCGAGGGGTACTGTCACAGCTCCTTTCCGAGGTACCGTGGTGGTATCGAGGCGCATGGTAACATGTTGTGGGGCTGTGTCTTGTGGGTACAGTGGTACACCTCTGGCCAGAGTAAAACTATTCGAATAGCCGTGCCCGCGGTTATGGGCGGGTTGAGCAATGCTTTTCGTGATTAGTCTCACATCTCTCACAATATTTATTGATGCTATAATTGGTATTAATTTGTTTAGCTCCTGGTTTGGAGATAGAGCTGTACAGCTGGGTATGGTTGTTCAGGAGGGTTGGGCCTGAGCAGCATGGGTGTGTTGTTCAGTGTTGATTAAAATTGATGATTAATTACTCTACTGTTCTACAATTCTCAATTGTTTGCTAAATGCTGCTTTTGCAAATAAGCCTATATTATGCCATTCTTTGGTATCCTTGTGCACTTGCATATTTGCTGTGTGGCTTGTTGAGTATGTCATATGCTCATTCTTGCAATAATCAATCAAACCTCAGTTGAAGACAAGTTGCGAAGGAGAAGACGTTTGGCTTATACCCCAGTTGAGCTGCCTGTGGGAGTAGAGCCGGAGCTTCGCTAGATCGTTAATTCCGCTGCTGTTTTCTTTTCTTTTGTAAGTATGTAACGTTATTTTTATGATGAATCTATATATTAAATTGTCAGTTTGTGTACCTCGGCTGATTCCTGGACGAGGATTTTATGCACAAATTAGTTCGGAAATTACTAGTGAATTTCTGGGCGTGACATCACTTCTTTCGGTGGATAAGGATATATTTTCTGTAAATTTTTAGGTTACAAACTAATTGCACATGTATAGCAAGAAGCTTTACATAATTTTCTGTTTTTTTACCATTGTTTACTTAATAGTGTTTGTGAAAGTGGTATCTGCTCCAGAAACAATTAGTGCAAAAGATATGGATATAACATAATTGTAAAATCAAAGGTGTTTTTGATTATTATTCTGTGATGAACAATTGGCATTGGAGATTATTGGTTTTGATATTTGGAATTTATTTGCGAGGTGGTTTTGGAGATGATTGGAATTTTACAGGTGATCTACAGGATACTGTGCTGGATTGGGTCCTGTCAGACCGGGCATGTGCTGCCGGTCAGACCGCGTGTATTGCACGGTCAGACCGGCGCAGCCCGCAGTCTGACCGGCCGACACTGTGTCAGTTTCGGTTTCGGGTTGTTTGTTTGGATATCCGTGATTGTTTAATGAATATGACTTCTAGATGGATACTATGCGTATGTAATACTGTCGTTTGCTACTAATGAGTCAAGTTGGGGATAGCTTGGTCTCGGAATATGATTTCTTTGTTTGTTCCATGTGTAGGTGAATTGATCCGGGAGAGTATTTGCGGTGATGGACCGGGAGTCGGCTTGGGGATAAGACGACGTCCAGGGTGGTCGGAGATCATGCGAAATACTAAGGCTAGAGTTCAATGCACGTGGAAGGTGAAGGTTCCATAAGGCATATGATGGAGGTATTGTGTGTGTATGGGATGCGGAGTAGAATTTGGAAGGAGTCCAAATTTGGTGGAATTGGTTATGTAAAGTTCGTTTCTTGTACCAGAGGGTTTCCTAGGGTGATTAGGACTTATACTATGAGTTCGGTTCGTGGTTTTAGGCTGCCTACCTTGGGTATAAATAGAGAGGGAGCGTGAGGCTTCCCGGTATCGCTTTTGAGAGCTTTGAGTTGATAGTTTAATTAGGGTTTCGAGTTTCCTCGAGATTTTTGAAAGGAGTGCTGTTAGTGCACCTTGTAAACACAGAGAGAATCAATAAAGTCGTCATCCGCTTTAAGAGTTCTTCGATTTGTGTTTCACCGGGTTTCGGCGGTCTAACCTGCAGCGCAGCGGCGGTCAGACCGGCGGCATCGCGGTGGTCAGACCGGCGGGGGTCAGACCGGTGGCGGCGACAGTCGGCAGTAGGCAATCTCGGCGGTTCGACTGAAGTTCGATCTCGGTCAGACCGACGTTTATCAGGCGGTCAGATCGGCGCATACACTTCGGTCAGACCGCGATCCGTCGAATTCGAGGGTAACTTTTATTTCCGCTAAAAGTTTGGGTTTTTGGGCATACCAACCATTCACCCCTCTCTGGTTGGCTTAGTTATTGTGATTCGATCCTACAATAACGGCCAGATGTAAATTACCCATCACAATTGTTGTGCTATCCTAAAGGTGCAGAATGTTACCACCCTCTGTAACCTTGGTGCAGAAGAGAGCATTGCATATTGCAGCTGCATGCCATGAATGTGTTTGATCGAGATATGGCATCCCTGTGTAATATTATCTTGTATGTATGGCTCTACTGACCTCATTCCAGTAGAATGTTTTTATCAGTATACCTAATCCTGATAATAACACTTGACCAATGATCCATGTTCTTGATTGGCTCATGCAAATTATTCAAGTTAATTACAGATTTGTTTATAGTGTTAGTTAGTAATTCCTTGATATGCAGTGTTATGATTTTGTGTTGTCTGGATTTGCAGCTATTTATTATTTATATTAGCTAATAACTCAACTTCAAGTGATGCACATTCATATCAATTTTAATTCATTAAGTCCAGTTACATAATTTAACCTGATTTGATGAAATTTCTTCTCTTGTTTTGACTTATTGTGTAAACTAATTTGCTCATGTATGGTATCATATTTGCAGGTATTGCTGAGTGATGATTTTTTTAATGAAAAAGCAATCATGACATGTATTTTCAAGTGGTTGTTGATTTGTTGCTTCCATCTAGCCTTTGTCATTATATTTGACTTGCCATTTCAAACATTATAGATTGCCAGTACAAGTCTTACTGTAGAAATTTGTTTAGTGCACAGGTGAGCATTCTATTGTACTATGAATGAGTATGGATTTATGGATGTTCAATGGTGATCTATGCTTTTATGCAATTTGAATGTAGAGATTGATGGTTTTGTGTAATATGTGAACTTACTTGGTACATACAGTAGTTAGACATATGGATGTACAATAATTTTTATATTGATTTTGGACATATCTAGGCAGTTTGGTGACTGCCACCCCCTCACTAAATGTATTTCCCGACGGCTAAAGCAGTAGGGGAAATCATGTTTCGTGATAGCTATTGCCATCAGGGAAAGATTTTCCCTATGGCTAACACATTACTCTTAGAAAAATAGCCAAATAAACAAAATGAGGGGAATAACCTTTTGGTGAGTGCTAGACAGTACTAAACAACTGATGGCTTGCCCTCACCAAATATTGAATTTCGTGAGCAACCAAGTGTGACAGGCATTTTGTGACGGCATGCTGCACCAAAGTTTTTCGTGGCAGCATTCTGACTTTCGTGATCGTGAGGGGCAGACATCAAGATCTATTTTCTAGCAGTGCATATTAGGTTTTTTACCCTTCCCCAACCAATATGAGACTATTCAATAATCTCCCCCTCACACATTGGTGGCCCTCAACCGTTCACAGTCTCTTCAGCGTATCCCCACGGTCCCTCACATATACAGGCCCTGCAGGCATCTACGGTCCATCAGGCCTTCACACACTTTGTTCCTCAGGTCAAAGGTACTAGCCAGGCTCTGATACCAAATGTAGATTCGTGAAGGGTCTTCCCACTCCAAAAACTAGCCAATGAGGTGGTAGGTTCCCTCACTTATATATTAGGTCTTTTACCATTCCACAACCAATGTGGGACTATTCAACAAACGTATCCATGCTCTAGCCACATGGTTGTGCCTTTAAAGTGTATCAGAAGCTGTCCTCCAATGTGGGATTTCCTTATTTCATTTTACAATGTTACAACACATACATTCTCTCAACTCCATTCAGTGTGGAATTGTAATAATGTTTCTTCGGGCTTTGTCTGTCTTTGACACACTGGCCGGTTTATGCAATATCCAAAAATCACATATATATGTTGAATTAATTGGTGGGGGTTTATGTTGTCTAGATATTGTATTACATCACAAACATAGAATAAGTGTCTCTTTTCTTTGATGGTGGAGTTTGTTATGATGTCAATCTTTATTCTTTGTTTGAAATTGTTATATTTGGTTTTCAGTCAAGAATTATGTAATATTTGTTCTTTGTTAGAAATTGTTATATTTGGTTTTCAGTCATGAATTATTTAATAAGTGGCTGTAGCTTCTCTTGAAGTAAATGCCAGGTTTTATCCATTAGCTAAAAAAATGTATTTTTTTACCCTTCTTTCTTTTAATTGCCAAATTTGTACAACAAACCCTTTTGTGTTGTAGAATGGTGAGCACAATTTTTACACAGAGACTATTCAGTTGAACATTTTTTAGGGAAAGGTGAGCGCATTATATCACTCCACATCAATGCACAGGTTATCCATTAGGTTTCCATTAGTTTTTATATTACTACTCATACAAATAGGTTGTCTACATTGAAGGTGTTAGGCTCTGTTTGAATCTCATGAAGATAAAGATTAAAAGCAAGCACGCAAAACGAGAAAGCCATTAATATATGATTAATTGAGTTTTAATTATTACAAACATGCAAAATGAATATATTTGATATTCTAAAGTACCTTTCTTATACTCCCTCTATCCTAAATTATAAGGCCTATATTTTTTTACATGGTTTTTAATAACATACTTTGACCAATATTTTATTTCATTCTATAATCTCAACAAATATGAAATTAGCATTACATGAAAGTACTTCAAAATATAAATCTAGTGATATAACATGCATAATATTTAGTATAGATATAGTTAGTATGATTACTAGTCAAATGCTACCGAGTTTAATTTTTCTTAAAAAGGGGACGCCCTATAATTTGGGATGGAGGGAGTAGAATGTTTTCGCACAAAACGCGTTGTCTTGTAGTTTGAAAAGTGTGCCAATGGAAACCAACGCAAAATCTTAATCTTTATTTAGTCTTTATTTTGGGGGTGGGGGGTTCAAGAATTTACATGACCTTCAAACTATAGATCGTTCATGGCATGTGACAATATATAAAATGCAAGTTAAGAGGGAGATAGAAAAGGGGCTGTTGGGTTGGTTATAGTGTTCCATTATATTAGTTGTGACGTGCTTGACTTGTCTCGTTATCCATCGTTTTGCCAAACTTTCCCAAAGGTTAGGAGGTGTGGCACCATCTAGATGTATCAAGAGCTTAGGTAATTAATTAAGGTACACAGGCTTGGGAGGCATTGTGGTCATCTATACGTCAACTCCACCGTCTATCTCAACAAACAATTAATTCTGCCCGAGCGGTATCATTGGTCATTATATTACGAGCGGTACCCATGCCCTATTTGCCGCCATGTTGACGTATCCAAGAACTGCTCCAGTGTCCAGTCCTGATGTTGTTCCTCTGATTTGTTCTCGCTATGATTCAGGATGGATCGGACCTAGCAAATTTGATGCCAACAAGGCGATTTGTCTGCAGTCAGCCATGCAATACCATATAACCTGAGATCGATACTACTATTTCTTTCTTTTTATTTTTTTGCTAGCTGTATCAATCTAGGTTGCCTAATGCTTATTGGAATATGTAATTGGCACAGTGTGTAAACAAGTAGTTCGTGTAGCTCTCATGTATCACATACAACTACTCCCTTTATCTCATTTTAAGTGTAGTTATAGGTTTCTATATGTTTAACATTTGAATGTTCGTCTTATTTAAAACTTTCTTTATGATTAGTATTTTGAGGTCCTCATAGATAAGCCTTTTCGGCAAAGCCATTCCATGGGTTGGCTTAATTGGCTGCACGAGGGATCTTCTGGGACTGGTGCTTGTAGCTTCTAGTTTGTGGTATTGGGATTTTTAGTTTCTGTGCACGGCCACCAGAGAGTTCACAGGATTAGGCACCGCTGATGGTCTAACTCCCTTGAGGGCCCCGCTGTGTTTGGCTGAAAAGCCCCAGCCCAAGCCCTCACTGTGTTTGGCTGAAAAGCCCCAGCTCACGCCTCTGCCAAACAAGCCATCCGATGAGACCGGTGCTGTTATTATATGATAAAATATAAATAACAGTTTATAGGTTACTTATTTTTTAAATTTTTTTATAAAACTTTTGATAAGACGGATAGTCAAACGTTGGACGTAGAAATCCACAGCTTCACTGAAAATGGGACAGAGGGAGTAAGATTTTTTAAAATGGTTTTAAGTACTTCAGACGTGCTTTATTTATTGATTTGGTATTTCCTCTGTCTTCCATGTTTGTATTCTTCAAGCTTTTCTGATTGCATAAAGATAGCAAGCTAGCATGAGTTGCAACATATCACATATCATATATATTGCTTGATAGCACATAATATTAACTATGCCACCAGATGCACGAAGAGCTCACTAGGCTATACAAGAATGGTTTCTGTGTTGAAACTCCAAAACGTTCAGTTCCCACCACATAATCTTTTTCTATGACTGCTATGACACTGGTCGGGAAATGATCTTTACTGGGTCAACCCAAAACTATAATAGTCCCAAAACTATAATATTCCCGGTTCCAAAAAGAACCAGGACTAAAAATGATTTTTAGTACCGGTTGAAAACCCTACCGCCATTTTATAATCTTTAGACCCGGTTGGGGATTTCCAACCGAGACTAAAGATCCCTATCAGATGTATGTTAGGAGACCGAGGATCTTTAGTCCCGGTTGGTGTCACCAACCGGGACTAAAGATCACCACTTTAGTCCCGGTTGGTAATACCAACCGGGACTAAATATCATCTTGATCTTTAGTCCCGGTTGATATTACCAACTGGGACTAAAATTGAACGCGTAGTATATAAACCCTATCACTTATCCTTGATATACTCTGCTCCACAATCGCAACACACAGATCGAATCTCTCCCTCTTCTCCTCCTCCACTACTACAGATCAGATCTACCCCCTCTTCTTCATCCCCTCTCCTCCACCTCCTCCCCTTCCTCCTCTTCCTCCCCCTCCCCCTCCTCTCCTTCCCATCCGTCGGGCCGACGGCCGGCGGGGCCGCACCCGGTGGCCGGCAGTAGCGGAGCCGCAAGTGGCGGCCGTGGCAAGCGGCGGCAGCGGCTTTGTTTGTTTTTTTTAATAATTTATGATTCACTGAGATGTATAAATTTGTGATTTATTGTATGGATCTGTGATGTATTTGATTTGTGTGTATTTTTTTAAGGATCTGTGATGTATTTGATTTGTGTGTATTTTTTTAAGGATCTGTGATGTATTTGATTTGTGTGTAATTTTTTATGATCTGTGATGTATTTGATTTGTGTGTATAAGTAACTTTAATATTTGTGATGTGGATTTGGTGATGTGAATTGGGATGTTACTTTGATCTGAGGATTTGGGGTTTGATTTGGGGATTTGCATGCCACTTTGATTCGGGAGAGAAAATAAAAAGGAAAAAAAAAGGAAAAGGGGCCATCTGGTACTGCCGCTATTCCTCTTTACTCTCGGTTAGTAATAGCAACCGGGACTAAAGATCCCTCTCTTTATTCCCGGTTGGTGTTACCAACCCGGATTGCTACTCCCATGTTAGTAATAGCGAGAGGGCATCTTTAAGCATCGAAATATAAAACCCAGCTGTGTTGGGAAAAATTCCTATTTTGTAGTGTGCATATCATATGTTTTGTGAACTACAACACACGATGAACTATGGCAAAGATTTCAATTTTTTTACTGAATGTTGTTTAGCTGCAGAAATATAAGTAATTTCGTTATTTGAAATTTATTTGTATTGAGTTTGACTGTCTGGAACAAATTAATGGAGGTATCAAATCAAGTGGAGAATTTCGTCACCTAGTATTTAGGTGAATTTTTCCATAATTTCATTTCCCTTAGAGATGGCACACCATTTTTCCAAAAAAAAAAAGAAAAACACGACAAATAAATTTGGAATCCTGAGGGGTATCCATGGACATTGTTCATAATATTAACTTAAAGTTTTATAATTGTTGGGTCAGTTGGATATGTAGTAAATCCAAAAACCAGAATAATAAAAAAAATAAATAATTAATAAAAAGAACTTATTTATGCTTTACTAATTTACAGTAACTAAATATCATTTTGTTCCTCAGTTTGAAATCTCAAGTATAATAAATTTACTATTTCGTTATGGAAGTTCCTCTTGCACCCTAAACTATAAAACCAGACTTTGAACCCACTAAACTTTGCAATACCATTAATGTTGCCCCTACGATAGTTTCACACGATGGTTTGGGTATTTGCAAGCTTAAACAAACAACTGATATAACATAAATGTATATCAGGAGTAGTAAGTTATCAATTTATGCTATGCAGTGATACCATACTATTTTTATTGTTGTACTCTTTTGTAAGTAAGAGCTAACAAGGAGTAAAAGGACAAAATTAAGTTGAAATTTAAATTAGATGAAAAAACTATGTAAAGTTTACCAGGGGTGGGGGGGGGGTGGAGGGAGGGTTTAAATGTCCGGTTTCAAAGTTCAGGATATTATATGGACTTTGACGATGGTGGTTATTATGGAATATCTACAAGTTAGGGACATTTTGTAAGGGGTTTTCTTGCATGAGGTGCCTGATCATCACAAATAAAAACGTACTGGTTCAGGAGTTTACACTTCTTTGTTGGGACCATCCGGTTTGCCCCATGGCGAAGGATCTGGAACAGTTGCGCTCCCCTAAATTGCAAGTTTTTTATGTGACTTGCAGTTTGATGTTCGATAGCCAATCATCTTGCTAAACAATGTTTGCCTCATCTGGCAGCTTCTCTCTTTTGTGACCAAGCGGAGGAATCTATACAATATATTTTGATGAGTTGTGTGTTCAATAGGCAAGTTCGGACTTTGATCTTTCAAAGGTTTGGTTTATTTTCCATGCTTCCAGTTGGTGATAAAAAGCATTGAAAAGGTTGAGAAAGAATGAGAAAAAGCCGCTCAAATTGATTATCATTTTGGTTGCCTGATAAATTTGGAAATACAGAAATGCCTATGTCTTCAATGGAGTTCTTCCTAGTGTGGAAGTTGTTCTCCAAGCAGTGGCTACAGAGGGCGCCCTTTCGGGCAAGAGCATCACCGCTACGTGAGTTATTCTCTATGGCTATAGTGCTAACTCCGTAGGGAGGTTGGTGTCAGGTTGTGTTAGTTTGGTGTTGTTTGTTGTAAGACCTTGGTGTGTGTGTGTGTGGGGGGGGGGGGGTTGTTTTCCCCACCACTTTCTTACTCTCCTAATGAAATGACATGCAGATTTCCTGCATATTCGAGATAAAAGTATTAAAAATTACTATTTAAAAAATTCTCAAATTTGGATGGATGTTTGTCTAATACCCATAAGCTTTGCACCCCATGAAGTTTAGTTGTAAACTTGTATATGAATGAGATAAAAATAATTATGCAAAACCACCTTATACATCGGGTTATAAAAACGGTATTGTAAAATTTAGAGGGTTGAATGTCTGATTTCAAAGTTCAGGGTGCTACATGAACTTCCAATCAATGTTTAAGGGCGGCATTTGGACTTATTCGATTAGCAAACACTGGGCTAATATTGATAGGTTAGAACATGTAGCACTTGCAGTTGTGACTTGTGAGGCCTAATTGTAGACGAAGCGTATAGATGGTTGATGTAATTGTGTACGATTCAGAAGTGGGTGTGATTGCCCCCATGCATATATGCGTCGGATTTTAATTCTATTACCAAATTCCATGACACCATGCGCCAAATCATTAGTGTGGTCACAGTGTAATAGTGGTGGTTGCTGCGAATGGTGCATCCTCTTGCATGGTTATATATATCAAGCAGCCAGATAAATTCGGACGACTACGCGAGACATACTCAAAGGGGCAGAGCCCATGTGACATATATACAAATAAGTCCTACAGTCAGTTAACACGCTAACATACCTAAAAGCAAGTCTCAACCCATCTGCAATATCTGTAGTATGGCATTCATGCATATTGCTGAGCATAGGAGGTATCTGGAGTTTTGGGGCCTCATTTTCAAGTGAAATTGGCAGGGGCGCAGGGCAACGGTTGAGGGTTGCGCAGGGAAGTCTGGAATCTCAATATATATATTGTAGCTTCTGCTACTATCCACGCGGACCATGAATGCGGTGGAGCCTGCACCGGGAGGAACATCAGCTGGTATTTTCCAAGCTGAATCCATATCAGTTAATGGGCAGATGGGATTGCAAGCTGCCTCCCCTACAA
The DNA here is from genome assembly GCA_000338895.3 of Oryza meridionalis. Classification (NCBI taxonomy): domain Eukaryota; kingdom Viridiplantae; phylum Streptophyta; class Magnoliopsida; order Poales; family Poaceae; genus Oryza; species Oryza meridionalis. The sequence goes on along the minus strand of CM002527.2, from coordinate 12,164,825 downwards.
TTCTTTGTCGAACAAATGGTTTTTAAATTACGTGTCCTTTTTTGTCCATGCTATATGGTATAATCATGCACATGGAAAATATGTTGCCTTCGAAAAGTAAAATTTTCATGGAAGTATGTACCGCATTGATGCTGAAGCAAGCTTACAATGTCAAGCTGCTCTATGCTAATCAGGTCCCCTTAACCATAAAAAACTTTGAGAATAAGGTTATTCATATATAAAATCAAACATAAATTTCCAATTGAGGAAAAAAACAAACTCTTCATACAAGAAATCCAAAATAAAATAATAAATCGACCCCAAAACTTGTCTTAATTTCCAGTTTCGGCTGGCACATATATAAAAAAACCCATATATCAGGAGTTATTTCTTCATTTATGATTTTTAAGGCTAAATCAATCTATGATCATTCATTGCGCTGGCATCGCTCATACTGCATCAAGAAAAGCAAAAAATAGGACGAAAAAAAATTTTAATCGCTGTTAAATGAGGATTATACCAATCCGCACCTTTTTTTTTTACATTAATGCGCCTCCATATTTCTACTACTGCTATCTAGGGTGGTAGCATAAATAGATCTGAACCTTTCAATCAAATTAAATCAATGGTTCAGATTGATTTTTAATACCAGTAGAGAGCACCGTAGTGGGACTAAAAAAACCCATATATCTGGTTAAATTTTTGTATGAAAAATAATGATAATGCATTATTAAGTATGCAACCTACATATAGACGGGTCTAAACTTTTTAGAGCCCTCACCGCCGCAGAGGGTGCTACTAAGTCTGTTTAATTTGTGCTTTTGGAAAAAAGAGAATGGGGCTAATGGAGTGGAATAGGTAGATAGCTTACGGTGATAGTATTTCTTACGTAAAGTCGCATATATGATGGCATTTCATATAACTTATATTTGATGTCGGTATTTCTTAGGATGAGGCGATTGTTAATGGCATTTCTTAGATTTTCGGAAGTTCTAAATATGCTGCCCTAAGTCCATTTGTTAGATTTTCATAAGTTCTTAAGTATTTTTCACTACAAAGATGTATTTTTCTTTTTACATGAAGAGATGCAATAAAGCTTGTGGCTTTATCACAGTGAATCTGCCAACAAACACAAAGCCGAAACACACCATTCAGAAGTTTGAAAAACGTGATAAAAGAAACCGTGCTAGAATATGTATCTTAATCGGAAAGAACAGCAAATATTTTTCTGAAGGCAAAAGAAGACGAAAACATATTGTTGTATTTTATACTAGGTATAGAAGGTATTTATATAAGCAGTTGTAAATCACAAGTCACGTGATTTTTCACGCGAAAGTACATGTTCATGCGGCATATAGGATTCGGACCATTGACCACACTCCCCCTGCATAACCTGCTTTGTATGCATCGTTTTCTTACTATTTCACTTATGAAGCACTTATTGACTTGAACAAGGGATGATATTTCTTTGAGCTTACCTCTTTGAAACAGGTAATTCATATTGAGCAGTATAGTGATTTCCAAGGAAAGGCCATCAATTAGAAAATTGAAGACCTCTTTGAGTTCCACATACTCTGATACAGAGCATGTCTACATCTAAAGTCATTTTAAAATTTGAAAATTTTGTTTTTCAGGATAGAACATGTAAAGCATATTTGGACATGTAAGCGGTCTCAAATAATAAAGTTATCAGCTACAACATCATGTTGATAACTACAACTTTGATGTAGTGTTTTAAAACTGATATAAGAATCTGTAACAGTACATATTCGAACATATAAACAATCTTGAAGTTTGATAAAGATTGGTTGGCTACGAAGTTATGGATCGCGCCGACATCAACAAGATTAATATAGACCATGTCTCCACCTGACTTGATTAAAATACTAGTGTTTATGTCTATATAACAATCACATACATGTCTTGACACGTCTTTAGTCTGTGATGAGAAAGATCACAGACTCTAGTTTTAAGTATTAACTTGTCTCTCTTTTAACGGAAGTATTGTTTGTTGTTTGTGTTTCTGTATACAATAAATAGCTATTGAGTTATTCCATAGTTGTTGCGTGATGATACAGAGAACACATACATATATAGAGTGATTGTAGCACCCTGACACCTTATGTACTCGATATACTAAAACTATAACTAATCTCAATAAAATAACAGAATAATCACGATAAAATTTTGGCTTGCACCAACATAGACAATTGTAATACAAATTAAACTGTCACTACCTTTTATGCAAACCATCTACATTTTAAACTGGTAACTATATATACATGTGTCATATGACTTATGTCCATTTACTCTACCAACCTAAAATATGACAGAGTTGTGTAATATAAAATATGAGCAACCAAATATAATAAAACAATACAAGGAGTCCAACACTACATATAGGAAGCAGCCAGGGATACAAGGCTGTCAAAGTCATGCAGCCGGTTAACACACGCTAGCAAGCATCTCCTACAGAGTGGCACACATATCATATATTGCTAAGAATGGGATGCATCAGGAGTTTTTGGGGCACATCATGGCGTCAACATTTCAGGATAATTGCAAAATATTGTGCACCAAGATGTCATCCAGGAGCTCTCTCGTTTTATGTGTCGGTTTCTATATTCGCCAGGGCCGCGGCCAATGTGGACTGAAGAGAATGCCGCAATTTTCCGACATGATTTGACCAGTGAACAGGGAGAGCTGGGCGGCATTGAACCAAAAAACCACGGTTCCCACTGTTCGAGCGGTGCCTTTGCAATTCAGGCCGTGTCTAGTTGTCTTGGAAAAAAAAAATTAATGTATACGGACACACACTTGAACTATTAAATATAGTCTAATAGAAAACAAATTACAGATTTCGCTTATAAACTGCAAGACGAATCTATTAAGCTTAATTAATCCGTAATTAGCAAATGTTTACTGTAGCACCACATTCTCAAATCATGGCGTAATTTGGCTCAAAAGATTCGTCTCGTAATTTACACGTAAACTATGCAATTGGTTTTTTTCGTCCATATTTAATACTCTACGTATGTGTTCAAACATTTGATGTGATAGAAAAGTTGGAAATTTGAAGGGAACTAAATACAGCCTCAGTAGGACGGTTATAAGAGACCACCACACTGTAGCACATGTAGGAGTATTGCAAAAGCTGCTGTAGCACAAGTGTTGTTAGCAACTCTATTTTGAGCACATTGGCATAAACAAGCTGCTTGAGGAAAAATATTTGCTTATGTTCTCTGTCTTTTATTGCATGGTGCGGTAAATTACTCACTTGAAAATGTTTTGTCCTGGAGACCACAAACTTCTTTAAAATCTTTATCTGAAGTTTATAACATCCCAATTTCATCAGTTTTGCTTAAGCTTGCTCGCAAGTCCAAGCTTCTCTGTGGAAATTAGGTCCCTGAACTACAAAAGACTTACAAAAGGTGTGAAAAAAATTAAAATCTCATTCTGAAAATATGTGTTCATTCATATATATCTAGAATCAAATATACACTCGCCAATCAGAATTTCGATCGAAATTTTTAGAAAAGAAATCTGAACTGGAACTATAAATCGACTCTCAAATTTAACAATAACCATAACATCAAAACATATATATGACTATAAAATGATAAATGTTATGTTGCGTATCATTTATTTACATCCTCTATAAAGAACAGGATCCTATCACTACTACAATACCCATTATTCCGGGCGGTTGGATAGATTATCCCGTGCGGTCGCCCGGCCCGCCTGCAGCTCCTCGTCTGGGAAAATCTTTATTTTCGTGTGCGGGCGGGCCGACCGTACGGGATAATCTATTATCCCGTGCGGTTGGGATATACGGACCGCACGGGATAATCTATTATCTCGTGCGGTGCAATAAGGCCGACCGCACGGGATAATAGGTTACTGCCCATGGCTAGCATGTGCTAGGGCGACTGCACGGGATAATCCGTGCCATCGCCCTAGCACGTGCTAGCCGTCTGGGATAACCTATTATCCTGTGGTCGGTATAATTTGACCTCGCAGGTCAATAGATGGAAAATTAGCCGAAACATCAAATTAAATCAAATTACATAGAAAGTATAGTGTTTATTACAAGTATCCCCTGTGACAAATACATCCATTTAGTCCACAGCATGTTCCCTCTCCTACATCCATTTGGGGTCTGTAGCAAGTTCGCTATGAGGATCATGGAACTCTCCTAGATGATTGCAGATGTCGCGACGAATGAACCAGCACAAGTCCGCACACAAGTTGATAAGCGTTTTCTGATCGAACCGGCTTCCGCTATAAGGGATGCTTGGGAGCTATGGAAATTAAAAGACAAATGATTTGTGTTACAGTCAAGTTTAATGAACTATTTGCAATATCTAAGGAGCATGATGACTTACATCTGTAAACTCAGTTCTATATCTCCCATTGACCCTGAGCATCTCGCACACGTAATAACCACATAGGTTCGTCAAGCTAGGTTGCTTATAACACTGCATACACAAGTGGACACGTCAGAAGTAAGAAGTGACAATCGTGATGTACGTACCGAATAAATGCTGACATCCCGGCCAGTGTCCCCTTATGTACAGTTTCTCTCTACTTGGGTTCTTTACGTACCCGCCACATTTCTTATAACGGTCGTGTGCTCTACAAAAATAAATTAATTAATTAAGATAAATCTACTTTAATGATCTTTACGGAAAGTTGGAATCTTTACCGAAATTGTTTCGAACTTACAAGTTCAGCAAGCATAGGAACTCCATGTACGCGTCCTTGTCATAGCCTGCCGGATCAAGAACTACGACGGTTTGGTCCGTTGGATAGATGAGGAATAGTATGTAGTGTTCGCTGCGAACACGGATTATGAAATTACGTAAGACATATTATCATGTGATGTTATTAATATGTGAACAGAAAGATGTCGAAGTTGATTACCCAAAGTGGTAGGGGACCATGTTGACTCGTTTGTCGGAGTGTGCGAGAAATGAGGTGGCCAAGTAATTTCCCACCTCGGCCATCTTTCTCTTATGCAGACGCTCGATGTAATCTTTTTTCTCCTGAGGTGTCTTATTCTTTAGTACCTCACTATCCTCCGATATCCGCACAGTGTGGGCCGTCTCGCAAACCATCGTTGGATTTACGTAACCGATTGAGGCCCCCGTTCTTTGAGCGTCTACCCATTGTGACCGGAGGAAATTTGGAAGTAAGAATAACTAACATTTATATTGGCACACATTGGGTAATAAAGAAGTACATGGAATGCTTATAGGCACCACGCGCCGATGAGATTGATATCCATTTTATCCATCTTAAACAATGCGTGGAGGTCCTTAAAAGTGAAGGCGAAGTTTGCGTTAGGTCCATCCTTGAAAGTGTCTTCCGGGACATGCACAGTAATCATCCCGAGACCTAACTCACTTGCCCTCAAGTACCAGTCATGCATCAACCTCATTGGCCATAGGAGTTCATACATCAAGTTGAACGGCAAGAACAGCTTGCCATATTCATACTCCTTAGGCACTTCATCGGAGGTCCAAGATTGCATTTTGTTAGCAAGACCTACAACGCTCTTCTGTGCGTCCAAATACTGATCAGGTCCAACTGGCTTTAGCGGACCCCCTCGATCCTTGAAAGATTGCAAAACCATCCGCGTCTCATACTCTGCCATTTTCTCCTTGTTGTACGTGGAAACCATAACGGGTATGAGCTTGCGGGCTTCACAGGTTTTTAGTTGCTCCTTTGATGTATCTGGCTGGGGAGGTGGCACATGTTCGTTAAGGGGTGGAGCATGATTCGACTGAGGAGCAGGACACGGCTGCCGAGTTAGGGGAGTTGGGGAGTTAGGTGCGGCTTGTTGTGGAGGTGGAGAAGGACCTCTAAGTGGGGATATCTGTGGGAGTGGAGATCCAGGTGGGGTAGTGCAGATCAGAGGGGACGGCGGTGCAGGAGGTGCAGCCGTATTTGGCACCGATGGAGCTGGTGTCGTCGACATGTACTGTCCAGTGAGGATGATGTCATGACGATGCCAGAGTATGAACTGGTTAACCGCATCCCCGAGAAGTTCAATCCCCTCTAGTGTTGGGATGTCAAGCTCCAACGACATCTGGTCGCCATTAACATGTGCAACCTGAACCCTTGCGTAGTCCACTGAAATTGGGCTGTTATGGAACTGTCTACACGGTATCGCCAATCCGGACGCAACCACCTTTGTTTTTCCGGCTCTCCCTATCGGAACGAGAAGGCTACATGGTGTCGGACCAGTTATACTATCTACCGGGTAGGTTGTATTTCCTGGCGCATCTTGTCCTTATAGGCGTCACGCTTCTTGTAACTTTGGGCTTCATGTGGAAACCCTACCTTCCAATTCGTCCTACACGATTATCCTCTTACCCTACCGGAGTGTTCTGCAGTTCCCAAAGCTTCGGTTAGCTCATCATGCTGACGTCGAGGGACGAACTCCCCGGTCTTCTCCTTCTGGACGATCCGTTGGAGAGACGTGGTCACGTTCTGGATGTCCGGACAGTCCAACAGCATCTCACCCTCTTCTGTCACTTGCCCCGAAGTTCTTGCCCACACCCAATTTCTAGTTCACTTATTTAGGGGCTGCACAAATCAAAGGTTTGCCTTCAGCCGCAAACTTTTCCTCCGTAGCTCGCCATTTCTTCTCGTGACCGGCGTATCCACTTGACCCTAACCTGTGTGGATATATGTTCTTCGCCAGGTCCGACATCTTCTTCCTCCTTTCTAGAGCTTCAGGCGTTGTCATCTTGGCCACGAACTTGTCCCACTCGACTGCCGAAATGGTGCCCCATTCTTCAAATGGAGTCTTATTCTTCTGAACATAAATAAACAAGTGAAGTGCCCCCAAAAAAATTCACAACTGTAGTTGTTCTATTCTTGAGAAAAAAACAGGTGGAGTGCCCCCCCCCAAAAAAAAATTGAGAAGACAAGTGTAGATGATCTATTCTTGAGCATTCATCATTGGCCATTTATAACCAACATAAAACAGCCCACATATATCAGCCACAAATCTAAAACAGCCTACATATCACCCACATATCAATCAGCCCACATATATCACCCACTTGTATCACCCACAGTGAGTCACAAAACAGCCCACATATATCACCCAAAATAAACATGTATAAAACAGCATATATAAACATGTATAAAATAGCATATACATCTATCTATCACAAAGAACACAAGTCCTATCTATCACAAATATCATCATCATCTCAAATTTCATCTATCTATCACAAACAGCCATCTATCTATCACAAATGTCATCATCATCTCAAATATCATCTATCTGTCACAAACAACCATCTATCTATCACAAATATCATCATCATCTCAAATATCATCTATCTATCACAAACAACCATCTATCTATCACAAATATCATCATCATCTCAACATCACAAATCAACATATCATTCATCCATTCAACCACAAATCATTCATTCATTCAAAAATTTCATTCAACATTGCATCTACTGCATGCATCATCCACTACATCATTCATCCATTCCACTGCATTATTCCATCCATTACCACTTCATCATCCAAAAAAAGGAGGGGCGGCAAAGAGAGGGGTACCTGGATCGAGGAGGCTTAGGGAAGAGGTAGGAGGCGGCCGGCGGCTTGGCGGCGAGGTGGCCGGCGGCTGCTATGGGAGGACGACGGCGCCGGCTTGGGGAGGACGACGGCGGCGTCCTTGGTCGGGGAGGGCGGTGGCTTGAAGGTGCTCTTGACGCCCAGGGGGGGAAGGTCGGGGAGGTCGGCGGCTTGACGGTCGTCTTGACGCCGGCGTTGGTCATGACGGCGTGGAGAAGAGGCCGACGGCGGCCCGGATCTGGCCGGCGGTGGAGGAGGCAGTGGAGGCGTCGGCGGCGGAGGCCGGTCCGTGTGGACGACGAGAAGACGGCGGCGGCGAGGGCGAGGTGGAGCTCGGGGAAGAAGGCGGCGAGGGCGAGGTGGAGAAGAGGCGGCGGTGGCGAGGGTGAGGTGGAACTCGGGGAAGAAGGCGGCGAGGGCAAGGTGGAGAGAAGGCGCGCGGCCCGGATCAGGGGCTGCCGGCGGAGGGACGAGGATGTCGGCGGCGCAGATCCGAGGGGGAGGAGGAGAGGAGGGGCGGTGGAGGTATGGGGAGGAGGAGAGGAGGCGGCGGTGAGGAGGGAGGAGAAGAGGAGGAGAGGCAGCGGCGGCCTGGATCTGGCTGGCGGCGACCGGAGACGATGAGGAAAGGCAGCGGGGGCGTGGGGTTTTGGGCGGCGGTGGAGAAGGTCAGCGTCGTCGGTGGGGGGAGGAGGAGAGGAGGCGGCGGCAGCGGGAGAAATTTTGGCAGCCTGGCGGCGTCGGTGAAATTTTCGCCAGGACATAGAAAATTTTGCTGAGCCTCCCACCCCTTATAGCAGCACATCACGTGTGGGTGACCAAGGCGCCAGCACGGGATAATCGATTATCCCATGCGGGGCGGCTTAAGTGGCCCGCACGGGAAGAAAAAATGCACAATTTTTTTAAAAAAAAATTCCATGGGATTGTATTAATTATTATATTTCAGGGTTTAGGGTTTATTATATTAATTATATTTCATTATAATTCATATAGCAAATTTAAATACATATTAGTTAATAGGTCCATGAGATTGTATTAATTATTATATTCCATCTAAATTATAGTTAATTAATCATTATAATTAATTATATCACAATTAACCACAAACAATATTTAGTTTGTGGTTAATTAAACCACAAATTCCCCCATCCTGCAAACCTATATTAACAAAGAATTAACCAGACATGAATTTTATTCGCAGGAAAGTACTCGACCATCAAATAAATTCAGAACGACATATAGTATAGATAAACATGCATGGACACCATCTCATTCGCAAAATCGTTTACAAAGTAAGTAGTACACACGATCGACATCTCACTAATGTTTCAGAATTTTAGGAACACCATCCTTCCACGCAGATGAAACAGATCTTCGTCAAGGTTTGTCTCAACTTCCTTAATCCGGTTAAGAAAATCTGTGAACAAAGGGACGTCGTCGTATTGGTTGTAATCTGACGTGTCTTGAATGCTATCAATGCCAATGATGCTTTGCTTTCCCGGTATAGGAATGGCCATCTTATCGTCGGAAGGGTCACTGACATAGAAAACCTGAGTAACACGCTCAGCAAGAACCCACGGATCATCCTTGTGTCCTAGCTTGCTACGATCCACAACCGTCAGGCCGTAGTCATCGATGAATACGCCTGTTGTGTCTCTAACCCATTGGCATCGTAGCACTGGGATCTGTATGTTAAGGCCATAGTCCAGCTCCCAAATGTCTTGTATGATCCCGTAGTAAGACTTCTTCTCACCTGATGCGTCAAACGCCTCCACCCGAACTCCGCTGTTCTGAGCTGCGCTTTTCCTGTCCTTAAACATCGTGTAAAATCTATATCCGCTGATGTCGTACCCTTGCCATGAGGTCACAAGGCTAGTTGGGCCATTTGCTACCCTACGCATAGTTTTTTCCTCCAGCGAATCACCCAACAGCAGATCTTTCTCCTTCAACCATTCAGGAAATTTCTGTTTCTGTTCTTTACAAATCCAAATGGCCGTTCTTCTAGGGTTGCGGGCTCTTATCTCATTCATCTATTCCTGAATGGACGGCTCGATGATGGCGAGCTGTTGCAAAACACTGCTATGTGCTTCCGCTACATTTTTGAAGTCCTCATCATAGAACCTTTTCTTGCCTATGATTCTCGTCCCAGCTAACCGGCCCTCGTGTAAAGGGTGGGTCACACCGATGGGTTCGGCGTCTTTCATGTAATCTATGCAGCATTTTACCACCTCCTCAGTTGTGTACCCCTCTATCATTGATCCTTCCGGATGAGCTTGGTTATGGACAAACCCTTTCAGCACGGACATGTACCTCTCGTACGCCCACATCTGGTGTAGGTATAGTGGACCAATCTCGATAATATGAGGTACGATGTGGACAATAAGGTGCTCCATCATGTTGAAGTAAGCTAGGGGGAAAAACATCTCAAGCTGGCACGCTGTCTCGATTGTAAAATTTTGAAGGGGGCCTAACTCTTCAGGATCAAAAACCTTTTGTGATACTCGATTGAAAAAGTAGCACAACTTTGTTATCACTAACCGAGTGTGAACTGGCTTGACCGCTCTTATGACAATCGGTAGGAAGACTGTTAACATCTTGTGAAAATCATGAGCATTGTACCCAGAGATGGTAAAATCTTTCAAAGATACAAGTTTTCTGACGTTCGCTGAGAAACCAGTCGGGACTTTCACACTATGCAAGCATCTACATAAAGATTTTTTCTCGTCAGGTGTTAGTGAGTAGCAAGCCGGAGGAATATCGATCTTCTCATTTGGCAGCTCTTTTGGGTGAAGCTCACGCCTTATGTTCAAATTGACGAGGTCGGTCCGGGACTTCAACCCATCTTTTGTCTTACTCGGGATGTCCAGTAAAGTGTCAAAGGTGCTATGAAACACATTCTTGTCAAGGTGCATTACGTCGATGGCATGCCGAACCTCCAGGTCTTTGCAGTAATCAAGATACCTGAAAAAAATTGAGTGCTTCTTGAAGGGCAGGTTACTTTCCTCTGAAGGTGCATCAATTATGTCCTGATCCTTCCGTTTCTTCCTCTTGACGGGCTTCTTCTTTGGCTTGCCGAACACAACCTTAATGTTCTTTGTCAGCTCGAAGACAGAACGACCTGTTCTCTGCTGTATTGTCGAATAATCTGGCCTTCGCACGCCACCTATGCCTCTGAGGTAAGAACCGACAATGACGCATGTAAACACCCTTGGTTGACGGGGTGAGGTACTTGTATGACGTCTTGTCGATACATATGAGGCATCTGAACTTCCCCTTAAACTAGCCCGAGAGCGAAAAGTTTGCCGGTAAGTCGTTGATCGTAACGAATATGATGGCATGCAGAGTAAAATGTTCCCTACGGTACTCGTCCCACATTCGTAACCCTTCCTCCCACAGTTCTTGCATGTCAATGGTTCCAGAAACACATATATGTTAATCCTAGGTTGTCTTGGACCTTGTATAAGGATAGACAAAAGAATGTACTTTCGCTTCTGGCAAATCCATGTAGGCAAGTTGTACATCGTTAGAAGAACTGGCCAGGTGTTGTGTGTGCTGCTTAGGTCACCGAACAGGTTCATTCCGTCTGTGCTCAATGCAAACCTTACATTTCTCGAGTCCTTTGCAAATTCCAGGGGTAGTGCATCAAAGTTTTTCCACTGTCGAGGATCGGCGGGGTGTCGGATCTTACCGTCATTTTTCCTACCCTCTTGGTGCCACATCAACTCGGCATCGTCTCGGTTGGAATATAGCCGCTTCAGGCGATCTTTAACTGGCAGGTACCACATCACCATCCTAGGAATCTTTTTGTTCTCATCCACCGGTGCATCATCTTTGTTAACCACCTCTCCATCGGAGGCTTCGTTGCCGTCTTGTACCGACTCGTCCCACATGTTGGGCAAGAGTCTAAATCCGCGAATTCCTTGCGGTACAGTATGCAATGATTTTCACATGCATGGATCTTCTGAACACCTAGAGACAATGGACATATCAATTTCTTCGCTTGATATGCGTTCGTCGGTAGTAGGTTCGGCTTAGAAAGCATAACTCTCAAAAGATCCATCAAATCATTGAAGCTCGTGTCCGACCATCCATGTCTGGCCTTCAATCTGAGAAGTTCGAGCACCGAGCGCAGGACCGAATAGTCCTTGTCGCATCCTTTGGCTTCGTCGTACAGAAGCTCCTTCGCTGCTTTTTCCAACGCTTCCCAATTGTCTAACCCTCGTCTTGTACCAGTTAGGACCTTTGGTTCAACGTGCCGCAACATATCTTCCAGATCAAAATCAATATCTTCATTCTCTATACCTGAGCCACCGTATTCCGGGATGTTTCCCTGTGACATGTCTTCGATTATAAAATTTTATGCATCATCAAAACAGAAATCATCTAACTCTTTGTTACGACCACCGACTTCCCCATGAAAAGTTCATATCTCGTAGCCCTTCTTAAATCCTCGTTCTACGATGTGCGACAATATTTCATTCGGATCTTACAGCAAGATTTCGTTCTTACAAACTTTGCATGGGCAAAAAATGCTCCTCAAATTCTCCCTCACAGCATGTGCCTTTGCAAGCTCAACAAATTTGGCTGCTTCTTTCAAGAACGTTGGATGAGCTCTTTTCGAGTTGTACATCCATGTCCGATCCATGACCTATAAGAAAGCTTGTCATTAATACATCCATATCTGATTCAAACACGAATGTATTTAAATTGGAGGGAACTAATCACCTAGTAATTTAAAGTTTTACGGACTATTTAAACAGCCGCACAACAATTTTAAGCATTAATAGAATACTGTCGATCTATTTCTAAAAAATGAAAATAATCGTCCTTTCATCCAAATGAAAATAAATTTAATAGAGGCAAACCCAACTTTTCAATGTAGGTACTAATTACTTTTATAAACATGTAAAATATTGCATTATGTATTTGCTAAAAAATAAAAAACAAATGGAAGCAAGTTTCTTCGTATTCCACCGATGAAAACTGACAAAAATGGAAGCAAATAAAGGAGGAGAATGAGCTCTACACCTTTGAGGTCGAAAACCTTCCCCTCTAATTTGTGGATGTTTAGGATAGAGAAAACGCCGGGCATGCTTGGCAACGGTCGGGCTGGGGGCTTATATGCCTCCCGACCATCGCAAGCGGTCGCCTACTGTGGGTCGCACGGGATAAACGATTATCCCGTGCAGTCCGCTTAGGACAACAGCACGCGATAATAGGATTATCCCGTGCTGTTGTCCTAAGCGGATCGCACGAGATAATCGATTATCCCGTGCAGCCCACTACCTAACCCCGACATTCACCTAGTTCCAGGCGGAGCCACTTATGGCCCGTCTGAAACTAAAATGAGCCGCCGTCTAGAATAATCACATCTGTACTAGTGTATCATATCGAATTTTCTAAACAAATATAACCCATATTAAATGGGTTATTTTGTTCCCTAACTATTAATGGCAGCAAAGTAACAGCAAGCAGTGCCTCGTAGATCGATCTCTTTGACTACTCTATGTGTGCCCCGTTCTTATCGATAGCCATCGGACAGTTGATATCCACGAATATTATCTATATAGCTGCTCACTGTTCACATTCTTGTTGCAAGATTTATTTCCGATGACGATCGACACGCCATAATTTTCAGTGGTTATTTACCGAACATTGCCATAGAACCGGCTAACACTTCCCACGCATCACTACCTGTTTATTATAAACGGACAATTATAATCCATCGTGCCTGCCGTCTTCTGATCTTCTCCTCACAGTGATTTGCATGCCGTCTTCTGATCTTTTCGTCCTCAGAGCAACTACAATAGCAAACTATAAGTCAGCTATAAATAAATATCGAGAAGATAAAAAAAGAGAGAAAAGAGTAGTGGACTATATATTTGTAACCAGCTATAGCACGGATTCCAGGACACAATATGCTGATGACAGATAGAACCATGTATTAATAGTGTAGTATATGTTTATACGTAGAATTGGCTATTAAATTGACTGTAGTTATTTGTACACTACTAAACTTGCTCTCTATGGGCTGGCGCCGACACAATTATTCTGCGCATCTCCACCTGCACGCCACGAGGTGCAGCCGTGCAGGCGCCCGACCACAGTCGCTGCCTGCCTGCTTGATTGATTACTTTTCTTGCTTGCCACCGGCTGCCCCCTTGAGTATTGGACAAAGCGGATTATATTCAGATGAGTGCAACACCAATATATCATACATCATCGCTAATTTTCCATCGTCAAATGAAAAATTGAAATTCTGTAACATTGTGATTTTTATCTGTTAATATGCAAATATATAATCTCATTGGACGGTGTTGAACTAAAAGACAGTTACAGGAGGTTTAGGTGTGGTTCTCAGAAACAGTTCAGGTTCTGTCATTTTTTCAGACTGTGGTTTTATTGAAAGGTGTAGTAGTCCTCTTGAGTCTGAACTTCTTGCTTGCAAAGAAGGCATCAATCTGGCTCTACAATGGACTCTGCTGCCGCTCATTGTGGAGTCGGACTGCTTGGTCGCTATCGATATGATCTAGTCAGCGAGGGGAGATGTCCCAGCTTTGCTTACCTTGTCAGAGACATAGAAGAGTTGCTGGCAGGAGATAGAGTAGTCAGCTTTCAGAAAATTCAGCGTAGCCATAATAACATTAGTCACTACTTAATAGAGGCCGAACTAATTCTCTCTGAGAGTTGTGGCCAGATGGTTCTTGTAATCTAATCTCACAGTTTGTGAATGAGGAGGCTTTAGCTGAGTAATATATCAGTTTTTTCCCCGCAAAAAAAATTACACAAATTTTCTTTCTAGGGGTTCATCTGATGTTGAGTTAAATGATATAATTTCTGTGTTAAGTGTGTTATGCAGTTGACGTTGCCAGATAGAGAGATGTCTGCCATGGAGATATTTGAATTTCTTAGGGATGCAGATTGTTACCCTAAATTTTATGTTGCTTATCGGCTCTTATTTATAGTGACCATGACTGTGGCATCTGCTAAAAGAAGTTTTTTGGAATTGAAATTATTGAAGAACTATTTGAGATCTTCAATGTCCAAAAAAAGGTTAAATGGTTTGGCACCTTTACGCGTTGAGAGGAAATTATTGGTTGAAATTGATATTGGTACCTTTACCAATGACAATGATTTCACATCTAGAAATGTCAGAATAAACTTTTGAGGTAACATGTACAATATTTTCTATATAAATATTATTTGTGAATGCAGTTAAAATGTCTATGGTAATAGTTATATTGATTATTATTATATAGTATGATAAGGGTCTATGTATCGCACCCTGGAAAGTCAGGACCAGCCCTGATGGCGATGAGTAACCACCAGTATACATACTCCCTCCGTCCCATAATATAAGGGATTTTGAGTTTTTACTTGTAGTGTTTGACCACTCGTCGTATTCAAAAAATTTATATAAATATAAAAAATGAAAAGTTGTGTGTAAAGTACTTTGGATAATAAAGTAAGTCACAAAAAAGTAAATAATAATTTCAAAATATTTTGAATAAGACGATTGGTCAAACAGTGTAAGCAAAAACTTAAAATCCCTTATATTATGGGACGGAGGGAGTACATGCTTAGAACTGCCTCCATTATCTGAGGTATGGAGATGTTTTCAGCCAAACACCAGTATAGATTTGGATTTGTGATATCTTGGCATGGGAGATGTTGGCAATATTTCACTGCCTTATCTTCCTGAGATATCGTCTCTTATCCATTTGCCATGCTAATGGGGGCAGCATCTCGTTGATTGGACTAAGAATAGTACGAAGTGAAAAGGTGGGAAGATCAAACACAGCAAACCGGCATGGGCGAGGAATTTTGATTGAAGTTTACCCGGCCGATACAATGTGGTGGGTTGAGGATTGGTGCAGTGCGGTACGAGAGTAACACATGCCATCTTTTCATGGCACCATAGCCGAATATTTCACTATATGGCTATAGTTTAAAAATAGTAAAATTGGTTCAATAGCATCCAAATTTTCCATTTTTGATTTTTATACCACCGATAGTTTATCGTTTACTGTAATATAACCTAAATTGTAGCTCCGTTCCTGTTTATGGATTTTTTTAGTGTATCTTTGGATGGATGTGGACCGTCGAAGAGATGAGATCTAAAGGTGAAAATTCATCGCTACTACACCTGGTATAGGGGTGTACTGGTGTAGTAGTGTAGTAGAAAGATAATTTTGAAAATATTATTGTGGCATTCTTGTAAATTCAGCATTAAGAGAGGGTGTGATTTGTAATTGCACATGCATTGGCGCATTGCAATAGGGCCGTCCTGTTTCTTTCTTGAGGTCTACTGTAGAGGCGAATATTAACCAGCGTCTGCGGCGGCGTGAGGAAAGGCCGGCGGCGGCGACCGGATCGCTACTGATTATTTAGCCCTGGACGTTGCTGAACTACAAACAATTTTGAGATCATCAGAGCATTAGTTCCATGTCGTGGCATTGTTTTTTATCGCGTTTTCTTTTCTTCTCCTCTTATTTCCGCATGAACATATGCATTTCCCAGTTCATGAAACAGACAAACAAAAGTTGAAGTTTACAATTTTATTCCCAATCCATGTGAAATGAATGGCCAAAGCTATTGCATCCGTTTCAGTAAAAAAAATGTCAGCGCAAAAGTTAGTTAAATGCATATGAGATTATGTTCTTAGAAGAGAATTCAGAGCACTGAAATTCGAATTCCATGGATTCTGAAAATACAGGGCAATGAACTGAAGGGGGGCAAATTATAAGCTAGCAGTGCAAAATTCAGTACTGTCAGAATTGTGATCTTATTACATTTGAACTACCTTGCCCTTTTATTTCTTCTACGGTACCAATGCAATTTTCAGTACCAGTACTATCATGCACTTCCATGCCTTCTGTAACACTGAAAGTTTGGATTACAGAAACTGCAACGAATTTGAAACCAAAGCAAAACACTTCATTTCTTCTCCTTGTTGATATTCTCAACATCAACTGATCTCTCTGGCGATAATGAATTCGGAAATGGAAGTATCAACTGGTCATCCGCTGCAGGCATTGGAAATATATGATGCAGTTAGACTGTGTGATAATTTTCAGAAAACGTTGAATTTAACATCCATCAAATGTCAAATATATGAGCCCAAGTTGAACAACACTGCAGTTGGTCCTTTTTCTCCTAAAATTGGCCCTAAAAAGGAGGTCTCCAATTTGTTCAGTGAATCAAAGAGGAAATTTTTTTGCAAATAATACGATTTTAATGAAAAATCGCAAAAATATATGTTGGTTAGACGAAATCGCAAGTTTAGCACCCTATCGAACAACCGTGGTTCGATAAGGTACCTATCGAACAACCGCAGTTCGTCAGGTACCCTGTCGAACTGTGGCACTTCGACATGTCATAAAATAATTTTTAAAAAGAGAAAAAACATTGTAGCGCAAGTTTAGCACCCTATCGAACAACCGTAGTTCGACAGGGCACCTATCAAATAACCGCAATTCGACAGGGTACCTATTGAACTGTGGCAGTTCGACATATCATAAAATAATTTTTAAAAAGAGAAAAAACTACGGTAGTTCGATATGTCCGTGCCGCGCCCTATCGAACTTTGTATGTTCGATATATCCCAGCAGCGACCCTGTCGAACATGGTCTGTTCGATCCGCGGCCCTATCGAACTTTGTATGTTCGATATGTCCCGGTTGTGTACTTGTAACACCCCAGGTAACCACGTACCTAGAGTGCCACACCAAACAACACTCAAACCACTATCTTCCAAATTATTAGAAATTTCGGTAGAGTTTTCCCCTGTAAATACGGATATCCATGATAGGCAATTATAAGTTAAACTAATAACAATATCATTCCCACAATACGATCCATCCTTATAATTCCATGGAAAAAAACTAATAGGTATCTAAAAAATTCTTACAAGACCGAACCATGATATAGTTTAAGTATTATAATGGACCTAGGCAATATAGTTTAATAGTGTGCAAATAAATGTGTATATAAGGGTGCTACTTCCCGCCCATGCATGTCGGTCTCAATGCGTACCTAAAACCAAATAAAACACAAGAGTGAGTATAAAAATACTCAGCAAGTACAATATGGAACTAGAAAACACATATACACAACACTGGCAATAAAGCATGAACAGAAAGCTTTCTTTCTTTGATAGAAACACATTTTCAAACACCAAGTCAAAGAAGATAGTAGTTTCTATCCCGGGCAGGCATGAATTAAAATAGTAGTTTCTATCCCGGACAATAGTGAATACATCCTAGCATTTGCCGGCAAAGCCGAGTAAGCGTGACCAGCGCTTACCCACAGGAACTTGAATAAAGAACCAAATTGCACTCCCATGACTACGCATGGTACTTGAATAATTGAAACTGGAATCAAAGAACCAAATTGAAACCATATTGCACATTAATGGCAAACAGGGAACTTGAATTATTTACCCATAACCAGAATCCGGAATATTGAAACAAGAATATCATCGTAAACATAGGATAAACATGAAAACCTAAATGGCGCAAACAACAATATGAATATAAGCGGTCACATGTCACATAGAAATATATCGGAAATAAATAGATAGAGCAAACAATCCATCAATCACACACTTAGTTCGTCATGCATTTGCCTCCAATGAAGGGTTGGTATCATGCACGATCTGAAGGACCACCACCTAGGATTTCTTTAGACAACTTGTGAGGAGACAATAGAGGAGACTCTGGTCTAACCCCTCCTTCTACTCCTCTCCTCCTCCTCATTCCGTTTTTCTCGCTTCTTGATCTAAGCTAGGAAGGTGGAGATCTAGGGAAAGCAATTTGTTGTAGAGGGGAGAGATGCGAACACAGGAGGAAGGGAGGAAGGAGGCGCCGGCCACGGAGAGGGGTGGCGGCACTATGAGGGGAGGTGGAATTCGGTTTCCCTCTCTCTAGGTTTTAGGGGATAACTAATGGGCTGGGTTTATGGGCTTTCTCATGTTCGCCCAGTTCTAAATATATTTTTCTTTTATTTATTTTTGTTAACATCTTTATTTTAACAAGTCAACCTAAAGTAAAAAAACCTAAATATCTTTTAATATATGGAGTATTACATTCCTTCCCCCCCCCCTTTAATCGAATTCGCCCTCGAATTCGCCCACTGTAGAGCTTGAGAAACCATAAGAAGGAAAGGAATACACAAAACACACATATAAAGTAGTTAGTACTCTCAAGCAATTTCGAGGACATCTCCTATATTCGCAACACTGCTAACCTACTAGACGGGAATATTGGCTTGCCAAATAAGCACAATGCACATACTAAAACACCTTATTGGGACATATTCAAAAATCGTTGGAACACTTCATTAAGAATCTTACTACAAAGCAATGGAACAAATTGTGAAAACAACCTTTACAGTCAAGGGAATCGGGAATACAGCACAAGCTTTTAACTTTAAAATTTAAAGAAATAAACACTCACACCCATCACATCTTATTAGTATTTTGCTCCCCTTCAACAACTAAAAGTCTATCTTTGATTGCCATTTATTTAGAGGTAATAAACAATATCTACGAAGTCAATCTCAAGGACCATAGGCCACACTTGTTCCACTTAGAATGAACTTTCTGAGCAACTAGAACGAAAGCATTATCCTCAAAAGCTGCTCTAAACATCAGTAGATCCTGAATTTTCTAAGAAACTCAAACATTCCAAAGTAAATGAATTAAATCCACTCAATAAAAAAATAATTTCTTGGGTGCGCGTAATTGAAAAGAAATAATCGAATATAGAAGGTCAAGCAACAAAACAAACAACATAAAAAATGAATATTTAGTCTCAAACACAGTTTCCTTAAGAAATCTGATATCAGGATAATGACTATCTGTAATAAATTCAAGAATCACACGTAAAGACAATGAAAATATTTATAACATGGACCGAGTATAAAACCACTTTTTGAAGAAAATGCGTAGAAGGAACATCCTCTTCGACTTGATTTTTTAAAAAAAATAGCAAAAAGGAAATATATATTTTTTTACCATAAACCCATGAACCAAAAATCAAAGTTTTGGAGTTTGTTTGTCACCTCAACTGCGAATCCGGAAGCTATTCTAAAAAAAATCAAATAAAGTTTAATAATCCAATAGGCGTGAACTTCAATCCAAGAACATCAATACCGCACACAGTTCTGAGCCATGTAATGAAAATAAATCACTAGGTAAAGAAATTCAAATTTAATACAAGTTCTCCATAAGAAGATTTAAATTAGTATTTTCAAATAGCATTGTGCATATCAATAATTCATAATTTGTCAGTGCAAAGCAATCACGCAACACTTATGTTTAAACTAATAAGCGAATGAAAGCAACAAAAGTGAAACCAAAATAAATATTTAGAGTTAATTCTTTTCTGAAAGAAAAAAGATTAGAAATCTGGAGAATATTTGTCACAAAGTGATGAATGCAAAGTCAAATGTTTTCCTTTTGGAATTATTTCAGAACGTGTACCACGAATGAGAAAGTTTTTTTTTCACTTCCTCAACCATAGTCACATAATAGAACTCGCAAAAAGAAACTAATAAGGCATATCACCCTTAAATCTCAAGACTGAGAAATGGAACATCCTCTTTTTTTTTCTTACTTTTTTTCTGTGCTTTTCGGGTGAAGACATCGCTACGTTGGTGCGTCAGGCATAACACATAGACACATCACACCACTGTAAGAAAAAATAATAGAATGAGTAGATGGCATGGGGGCCAATCCATTCCATACCCAAACTATTAACTCGGTACAGTGATAGATGTATCACGACCTAACACTCACACTCGGACAACCTCACTTGGCATTGGGAAAAAAAAGAGAGTAAAAGTCCCCTCCTCTAACCACTTTGCATTGCCTATACAAAAGCAAATTTACCTATTCTTAAAGGATCATTAAGTCTTATAGGATACAACATTAATTACCTATATAAAAGAGATTAACACAAGTTAGAGCCATGATCAAACTAGTTTAACTAAGGTCTAGGGCAACTAAAACTTTATCATGTACACTCACACACCTCAAGTATAACTCATTATTGCAACTCCATGTTGTTCTCCCTAATAGCTTTCCGAATTTAGTTATATGCAAACATTAATCTCCACACTATACACCGCACCAACGAATCAAAACTGAATAATTTTTTTATACCTCCTAGCTTTACTTAATATACAATCAGATCTTATTCGTAGAAGAGCATACATATATATCTAGTAACAGCATAACTCCAGAAATCACAAATATAATGAGATAGAGATTAGTGATCAATAAAATAAATCAGAACTGTGATGCAATGAATGACCCAATCCCATCCTATTGTGCACCAGTGTGTCAAATTTTTATTGGTTTAAATCTAACTCAAATTTTACTTTTATTTTTCCCATCCTAAGGAAAACATGATCAATATTTTAAGTTGTCATATTTACTTCCCATGAACCTACCGCCCGCTCTGATACCAACTGTAACACCCCAGGTAACCACGTACCTAGAGTGCCACACCAAACAACACTCAGACCACTATCTTCCAAATTATTAGAAATTTTGGCAGAGTTTTCCCCTGTAAATACGGATATCCACGACAGGCAATTATAAGTTAAACTAATAATAATATTATTCCCACAATACGATCCATCCTTATAATTCCATGGAAAGAAACTAATAGGTATCTAAAAGATTATTACAAGACCGAACCATGATATAGTTTAAGTATCGTTATAGACCTAGGCAATATAGTTTGATAGTGTGCAAATAAATGTGTATATAAGGGTGCTACTTCCTGCCCATGCATGTCGGTCTCAATGCGTACCTAAAACCAAATAAAACACAAGAGTGAGTATAAAAATACTCAGCAAGTACAATATGGAACTATAAAACACATATACACATCACTGGCAATAAAGCATGAACAGAAGGCTTTCTTTCTTTGATAGAAACACATTTTCAAACACCAAGTCAAAGAAGATAGTAGTTCCCATCCCGGGCAGGCATGAATTGAAATAGTAGTTTCCATCCCGGACAATAGTGAATACAACCTAGCATTTGCCGGCAAAGCCGAGTAAGCGTGATCAGCGCTTACCCACAGGAACTTGAATAAAGAACCAAATTGCACTCCCATGACTATGCATGGTACTTGAATAATTGAAACCGGTATCAAAGAACTAAATTGAAACCATATTGCACATTCATGGTAAACAGGGAACTTGAATTATTTACCCAGAACCAGAATCCGGAATATTGAAACAAGAATAACATCGTAAACATAGGATAAACATGAAAACCTAAATGGCGCAAACAACAATATGAATATAAGCGGTCACATGTCAAATAGAAATATATCGGAAATAAATAGATAGAGCAAACAATCCATCAATCACACACTTAGTTCGTCATGCACTTGCCTCCAATGAAGGGTTGGTATCATGCACGATCTGAAGGACCACCACCTAGGGTTTCTTTAGAGAACTTGTGAGGAGACAATAGGGGAGACTCCGGTCTAACCCCTCCTTCTACTCCTCTCCTCCTCCTCATTCCGTTTTTCTACTTCGCTTGTCTATCCAAACTATGAAGGTGGAGATCTAGGGAGAGCAATTTGTTGTAGAGGGGAGAGATGCGAACACAGGAGGAGGGGAGGAAGGAGGCGCCGGCCAGGGAGAGGGGTGGCGGCACTATGAGGGGAGGTGGAATTCGGTTTCCCTCTCTCTAGATTTTAGGGAGAACTAATGGGCTGGGTTTATGGGCTTTCTCATGTTGGCCCAGTTCTAAATATATTTTTCTTTTATTTATTTTTGTTAACATTTTTATTTTAACAAGTCAACCCAAACTAAAAAAACCTAAATATCTTTTAATATACGGGGTATTACAGTACTGTAGCAAGTACTTTTTTATTTTTTATCTTGAAGCAACTACCCTGTCGAACTGCCACAGTTCAACAGGTTGTTCGATAGGTTCTTCTGTCGAACCATGGTTGTTCGACCGGGAGCTAGACTTGCGATTTCGCCTAACCGATCTACATTTTTGCGAATTTCTATTAAAATCATATTATTTTTAAAAAAATCATCAAAGAGTAACATGGCACTGAGTCAGATACAACGAAAAGTGCATGGGGAACTTACACAGTTAATAATCTAGTTTTTATTCCGAATTACAAAGCCACACGGTCTCACTTTTTTTACTCTAAAGTATTGATACATCTACTTTTCAAGAATATATCATCAAAAGGAAAAATCATTATAGAATTTCTATCCTTCTACCTCGCTTCTAAGCTCCTTAGTTATCACACTTTCATACTCCACGACCTCCTTCAAACTAATGTGATCACCAGACATTCCAAATTTCTGCAATTCATATTTCCAAAGTTTTATACAACCAAAATATACTATGTGGGTAGATGATGAATCTTAAAAAATCCACATTTAGAGTCATCCAGTATTACTAAGCTAATACGGCTCTTATGTGTACATTAATGACTTATAACATACAGGGAAATCTTAATTGCTATATATATGCACATGATCAGGAAACTTCGAGGTTATTTTCCTAAACCAAATATACCCATATATCGATTTATAACACAACTACACTCCCAAGAATCTAATCATTAAACTCCATTGTCAATCCGATGTTGAAATTATAAGCACATAATGATTTAATTTATTCCATAAATAAATCATGACATTGCAGATGTAAACTAGCATGAACGCATCATTAGATCTACACATGTAAACTAACCAGTAAAACATGAATAGATCAAATGTGTGCAACATGTAGAACACCTACCGAGGTGGCGGAAAGACCGGTTGCTCGGCAGGAACTACTCGCGGTTGCAGGCATCGACGAAGGCGCACAGCATACGAGCGATGAGGAAGGCGAGCCATCACGGACGAGCAGGGAGCAGTCGCGCGAAGCGCTTTCCAAAAAGCTTATTGCCGCCTTCCCCCGGTGCAGGACGTCGAAGGCAGAGGTTCCGGAGACCTGCTCTCCCGATCGCCGGTACACGCCGGCGAGCGGGATGGAGTAGTCTACGAGCGACGGCGCAGCACAGAGTAGGAGTCAAACCCTAGATTGATTTTGCGTGTGTTGCGTGAAGGCGGCGACTTGGTTTATATAGAGATATGTCGCTTGATCAGGGCACCCGCACGATTTCCACTCCGCGTAACCGAACCGGATAAGTCGCGCGTAACTTATCCGGACTCCACGCCGTTTTCACGCACCGGATTTTTCAGAATGTTTCCAAAACAAAACAAATCCGAATTTCCCGCAGCAAAACAAAACTGCAAAAGGAGGCTGCATGTGCGCAAGGGTGAGGAGATCTATATGGATCAACCTGATGGGTTTGTAGTTGAAGGTTAAGAAGGTAAGGTGTGCAAATTGTTGAAGCGCAAACTTGGACCTAAGACTGTGGACTGTGTCTTTCTGGGATATGCTCATCACAGCGTTGCCTATAGATTTTTAATAGTTAAATCTGAGGTACCTGACATGCATGTTGGTATAATATGGAGTTTCGTGATGCTACCTTCTTTGAGAGCTTCTTCCCAATGAAGGATACACATAGTAGTTATAGCCGACCCTCTGAAATAATTCCCAGTTCTATCACACCACCAGAACAAACTAAACATACACATGAATATGTCACTGAGGAGGATGACAATGAAGCTCCTTGAAGGAGTAAGAGACAAAGGAAGGCTAAGTCTTTTGGTGATGATTTCACTGTATACCTCGTGGATGACACTCCTAAGTCAATTTCAGAAGCATATGCATCTCCTGATGCAGACTACTGGATGGAGGCTATCCGTATTGAAATGGATTCTATTATCGCTAACGGGACTTGGGAGGTGACAGAGTGACCCTATGGGTGTAAACCTGTGGGGTGCAAGTGGGTGTTCAAGAAGAGCAAGTGGGTGTTCAAGAAGAAGCTTAGGCCTGATGGTACTATTGAAAAGTATAAGGTTCAGCTTGTTGCTAAGGGCTACACTCAGAAAGAAGGCAAATATTTCTTTGACACTTACTCACCTGTTGCTATATTAACCACAATTCGTGTGCTACTTTCCCTAGCAGCCTCACATGATCTTCTCGTTCATCAAATAGACGTTAAGACAGCTTTTCTTAATGGAGAGCTGGATGAGGAGATCTATATGGATCAACCTGATGGGTTTGTAGTTGAAGGTCAAGAAGGTAAGGTGTGCAAATTGTTGAAGTCTTTGTACGGTCCGAAACAAGCTCCTAAGCAATGCCATGAGAAATTTGACAAAACATTGACATCTGCAATGTCATGATTTAATTTACATAAATTAAATCATTATGTGCTTATAATTTCAACATCCGAAACATTCATTTTTCATATATAATATCAAGTTACAAGCTGACTGCTTACAGTACCGATCTAACGACATACACAACATCAAATTAAATCTACCACATATCATACCAATAAAAACATTCCTCAATTTCTCTAATCGATGGCACAAAGCAAATCTTTAACCTAGGAGGAAAATAGATAATCTTGCTCAAGAAGAGGCCTTCCTAAACAATTATCTAGCCATATGCTTCATTACCTGAATTAAATCCAAAGCAGATGTCTGTGGGCGACTCCACAACCAATGCAGGCAAGCGGCTGGCGGGGTGGGCAGAGAGGCGCCGGGGGAGGCCAGACAGGCATCCGGCGAAGAGGGCAGCGACGAGGCCGGGGGAGTGCAGATATGCAGCCGGGCTGGGAGGGAAGCGAGGGGAGGGCAGCGACGCGGTGGGGGGAGGGCACAGAGGTGGCAGGCGGTGAGGGCCACGACGCAGCCAGTGGGGAACGCACCGAGAAGAGGTCGCTGGGCTCTAGCGCCACTCGTGACAGGGTTCGTTGGCGGGGGAGTTTGATTCGCACAGTGGAGGGGAGTGGAGGGTGACGGCGACGGCTTATCGGCCGTGGCACGTACGGTGCTCCAACACTTGCGTACGATGGCGGCGTCGACGAAAGGATGGGGGAAGGGCAGCGACTTGGACATTAAAGCCATGGACACGCGAAATTACAGATTTACCTTTCCACCAAGATTAAGAAATAGTCGAAAATACCCATAAAAATCAACGCTTAGATATAATCCTACTACTCTACTAGACATAGCAGTGAGGGGCACCGTAAAACACCCCCTGTTTATAGGCTTTTCGTCGCACTCTTCTGTTTTCCGTTTTCCTTAACCGTGCTGGAGAGCGATGACCGAGAGAATGGACCATCTCTTCCCTTCTTTAATTATGGGCATAGTTTTGATCTCCTGACAAAACGAGCGAACATAGTCATCCCGTCGTCCGTCCTCGGTGGCGACGAGCTCGGCAGTTCTTGCCATCCCTGTCGCACGCGGCGACAGCGGTGGCTGGCCTTCTCATGCCCAATCAGAACAGAAGAGACCGCTGCCGATCAAGGGACGAGGCGTCAGTGATGGTTGAGCCGGACGGACAGGGTGCTGTCGCTTTCGACGACGGTAGACGGGGCACGCAGCACGGCCGTTGCCGCTAGGGGATGAGTTGCCTCTTGCGTGCACATCGGCACTGGCGGCACGGACGGGGCCACGCTAGGGCCGAAAAGACCGATGTCACATGGTCAGAACAGAGAAGAGGAGATCCGGGGAAGGAGCAGGGTGAGGAGATGGTTCAGATGAGGCCAGCCGCCGCCTCTGCTGCGTCCTTCCGAGCGCGAGAATGACTGAGGCGAGGGAGGTCAGAGTAGAGTCTTGTTCGCTCGTTTCGTCGGTCGGTAGATCAAAACTAATCTCATAATCAAAGAAGGGCAAGATGGCCACTCTCCAACACAGAAAAAGAAAAAGGAAAATGAGCAACAGAAAGCCTATAAACAGGAACAGAGGTATGATTTGGTTGCTACTACAGTGAACAATGAAAATGAAATTTCAGTGCTATAAAACTAAAAATAGAAACTTTAGATGGTATAGAACCAATTTTTCCTTCAAAATAAATAATTTTACCATTCTTAAGAAAAAGGTACGAGAGTTATCATATATATTTGAGCAATTTTATGGTACTTGAAAAAGTTTTATACCAATTTTTTTTTACATCAAGGTATTTAGAAAAAGTATCTTGAGGTAATTGAGTTTTATACTATTTTTTTACATCAAGGTATTTAGTACGTAGAAGTACCAAAATTTACGCTAGAAAGTGCGGTACCTCCCGATACTTTTGAAGGATGGTAAAATTGTTAGATAGATCTTCCTCCCCTTGAGCCCAACGGCACGAGGGGAACTTGACCCGCGCCCTGATCAGGGGCGCCCAGCCTATTGGCTGGTGGGTCCCTGTCACTTTGCGCCATATAAATAGAGGATGGAGGCCGGGGTGGCACACTATACGAGGTTCGCTGCCGCCGCCAACTCCACCCACAAACCCTAACCGATCGAGGGGGCGTAGCCAATGACGGGAATCCATCACTGCCGCGCCACACCTCGACGTGACCGCCTTCGGCCGCCGCTGCCACGACCACCGTCTCCGTCACGACCACCGTCGCTGTCGTCCACGTCAAGCCCACGACGACAACGACGATGGCTGGCAACGCTTCTTCCTCCTCCTCCACCTCAACCGGTCGGTCTCTAAACCGTCTCTCTTCATCTATTGTTGTTCAACCACCCAAAGTGTTCAACCCGACCCGATCTAAAGCTAGATGATCCCAAAGAGAACCCTAACAAAAATTACCTAGTATAGTTAGTTTATGTGCGATAGGTTAAACTAAAAATTATCATTGGTCCTTTCTAAATTTCTATTAGGCGTGGAGCTAGGTTAAACTAGAAATTATCTGTGTGTGATTTGTGGGAGTGGGGCAGATCCACATGTGAGTAGATGTCCTGACAGGCCAAGCTCTTGATATTTTTCCTCGCATTAAAACGTGATGACAAATGCTATGTATAAAACATGATGACCCTGCATTGAAAGCGAGATGAGGAAAGGCTAGCGGCCCTATTGCGTGGTATAAGCCCTATTGCGTGGAATAAGCCACACAACATAGGAATAAATAAATATACGGGAAAACATGGGGCCGCTACGTGTTTTTGCGCTCACAGGAAGAATTGACAGGACTGTGTCCTATAGTCGTTGGCATGGGAGGCGTCAGAAATGCAGGGGCCTGCTCCTTTTGGCGGTAAAAGCCCTCCTGCTTTGATGTGTTTTCTTCGCCGGTGGCGCATCAGAGATACTGCGGCGTGAACTTGCTACCGATTCTTGTTTGTGATTTGGTGTCTTGTGGTTGTGGCTCCACTGCTCACTTGCCTTGTGCGGTGCAGTACGGTCTACAGTCTTCGTGGTGAAGTTGTTTATAAGAGCATGTACAATAGCATAGTATAAACCAGCTGTAAACATATTTCGAGATGATAGAAGATGATAGAGTAGAGCAGCGGGCAACAGATTTACAGCCAGCTGTAGTACAGACTCTAAAACGTAATGTATGTATGACATATGGGTGTAGTTATTAATAGTGTAGTATATGATTATATGTAACTACTGTGTGAATTGACTATAAATGATTTGGAGCTAGTGTTTAACTATCCTAGTAAACTTGCTCTAATCTTTCCATCTCTTTATCTAGGCTTTTGTGCATTCAACATCTTGACTATTGTTTCTTCGGCCAGCATACATACCGAAAATCAAAAGAAAAAAAAACAGGATATGAAAGTGGAAGCAAATGAATTTGGATGACAACGTTTACATTGTCGAAGTATAGCATGAATACATGTACGCCCTCTTTTTTTTCTCAACAATTTTAGTTTTAAAGAACAGCACATGGTCCGTAATTCTGGCTCATTTTCTGTTAACTGGTTGTACAATCCCCTTTTTACTACGAGCAACGTGTGCTGTCTATATCTATATGAACCAACATGAAACAGATCCACCAGCAGGAGGACAACAAGAGATGCTAGCGGGATTATTTAGTACACTCTGCCAACACACGGTGTCTGCAATGAAACTTCATTCCAAGTTAGATGTGAGAGGTATCAGTAGGCCTGATATGATGCTCTTTTTTTCTTACAAGCTTGAACTGTCAACGATGCTGGTAGGGCTTACAAAAATTGACATATGCGGATGAAATGATGTAGTGGTTTCGTACCCCTAGTGGACCCACACAAGAGTAAAGATACATTTATTTTCATATTGTTTTCAATGTCAAGTGAACCTGTGTCCATCTTCTAAGCCACATGGTTAGAAAGATTTTGTAGTTGGGGCTTGTCCTATTTCATGTTTTTAGTTGCAATATTCGCTATGATTTTCCACTATCTAAAGAATATCTTGGAATCATAGGCATAAGAAATCATATTCTACCACACTTGATTTTGCAGGTGAGAGGAACTATAGAATGATGTTAAAAGTAGTAACCCTGGCAAGCAGAAGCATCCATTACTTAAAAAGGATTTTTCCAAACAGTCAAAATTAATCTTCGAACGCGGTCATCCGGACAGCACAACCAACTAGAGCGAGGTATCTGTAGAAATCAGATGTTTTTCGAGAGGCCACCACAACCTCGTGCAAAATCAGGTTTTAACAGACAGGGACATTACCTCGCCCGATTGCAAAAAGATTTTTAGCAAAAAAAATCCAAAAAAAAAGGGAAACCTAGCCCTATCCATGCTCAAATCTGTCGCGGCCACGGACCACAGTCTCCAAGCTCCCCGCCACAGGATCCGTTGTTGCGGCGCTCCCCGTCGACGGATCCACTGTCGCCGAGCTTCACACGCCAAATTTAGCGCTCCTGTTTGCCACTGCTCCTTCCCGGTGCTGCCACTGGCACCGGATCTGCACTCCCCAGCTAGATCTTGTCTGGGCAGGGGCACAGCTGACGGATCCGTTGCCTCAAGGCCAGCCGCCAAAAACTCCCTAGCACCCGGACCCGTGTGCAACGAACATCGTCCCTCCTCTGTCACCGTAGCCCCAAGAGAGAGAATGAGAGACGGAGAGGAGATGAAAGGAGATAAAGATAATAGGAGATGTTTAGTGATGGAGAGGGGAGGAAAAGGCATTGTGGTGCTGAAGTCAGGTATGTTAATTAGTCCGTATGCGAAAATAGACCTATTTTCACAGGCGGAACTCGAAGCCCTTCTGTAAAAATTAATTTTCACATACGAGACTCTTAAGAAGCCCTTATATAAAAATTAATTTTCACAAGATGCTGTTAGAGGACACCCTCCATAACATTGTACACATTGAACTTGTTTTGGGCCCATTTGTAAATATAAAGGTTGGTTTTCTGCAAATATCAGTTTTGTAGGAGGAATTGTGCTCTCACACGATATGGTGTGCTTGAATGCTCTTGCACAGTGTTCTGAGTTTTGACTGAGAGGTTATTAGCCTAGTTATATTGTCAAGAGATGAAATACAATATGCTTCCTTTGGAGAAAGAAATTTGGCTCAGATATATAACTATTTTTCTATTCTAGCTTTTGTTACCATTGACGGCTTAGCCTTTCTAACATTTAGAGTCCCACTCCGGTGCTTTCTACTTGGAGTAGAAATTAATCCGAACCGTTGATCGTATTTAATCATATGGTTGAGTTCGAGTTCTACTCCTACCGGATTTTATGGGAGTAGAAATATGGAGGGATATATTTGTCCAGAGGTAATAATTCGCGTAGTATCGTAATTTGTCTTTATCTAACTCTTCACCCTCTCTCTATCCTATCCTAATGGGATTTTGGACTATTTGCCATCCTGTTGAATGGTGTATTCCCAAATGCCATCTTCCCAAATGACTTTGATGATTTGCCATCTGGGTCCACTGATTTGTTTCTATTTTACCACTATTCACCTCCAACTCAGCAAATTGAGTAGAAAATGACCTCACTGCCCCTCCCATCTCCCCTTTCCCTTCTTTCTTCTTGCTCTCAGGCATCAGTGATGGGGCGGAGTACCATCTCTCCTTTCCCTTCTTCCTTCTTGCTCTCAGGCATCAGTGATGTGGCGGAGTAGTCTTTGGTGTCTTCTACGGCAGTGGCATCGCTCATGCTGGTGCTACCCTACAAGAGGTTCAACAGCCCATACAACGCACAAAATCGAGCCTGACACCACCCGTCCTGTGCCGATGATCGATCTCGCCAGTGGAGTGGCACCAGCGTGCATGGACAAACAGCTGGAAGAACTTCTGGAACACAACGGCCATTAGTGCCGACCGGATGCACATCCCCATCCACCACAAGTCGAGCCAAAGAAACAGTGTTAGCTATGAAGCGACTCGACGAGCTTGATGGCCGGTGGTGCATTAACTGAACAGGTCATTAATTGAAGTCGATGAGCATGATCTCCCCAAGGTAGCAGATGAATAGGACATCGACGAGGCTTGTTTCCTACGCTGACATCAGCGTCATTGTCCATCCGATGGCTATGGCAGCTCCATTCCTCGGTGAACCTTTCTGACACGCATGTCGTATTGTACTCGGAGGTAATGAGTAGGACGTTGACGAGGTCGAATGCCTTGGAAAGAGGGAATTGGCAATGCACAGGATGCCACAAGATGGCCAGTCAGCTGAACACGCCGCCGTTGTGTGTGGAAGGAAGAAGAAAGAAGAAGGAAGAGGATAGATATCAAGGGTAATCAAGTCATTTTCTACTCAATTTGCTGGGTTGGTAGTAAAAAGTGGCAAAATAGAAATAAATCAGTGGACTCGAATGGTAAATCATCAGAGTCATTTGAAATGATGGCATTTGGGAATACGCTATTAAAGACGATGGCAAATAGTCCAAAATCCCTATCCTAATTGACACCATTCTCCTCCATCCCTACCTCTGTCAGCGTCCTCATCCTTCGCTGCCTCCGTCGCCGGTTCTTTTCCCTCTCCACCTCCGTCGCCTCCAGCGCCATCGCCTCCCCGGGCCTCGCCGCCTTCTCCGCCCCCTCCATCGTCGTCCGTATCCCCCGCCGTCGCCGCCTTGTCCACCTCCTCCGTCGCCGTCCGTCTCCTCCACCCGCGTCGCCTTCTCCGGCCCCCTCCTTCCTGTCCACCTCCCCCGACCTCGCCGCCTCCATCGCCGTCCGTCTCCCCCACCCTTGCCGCCATTCCCGCCCCCTCCGTCGCTGTCCGTCAACCCCGCCCTCTCCACCTCCGGCGCCATCTGCGTCTCCTCCCCCACCGTCTTCCTACCCTACCCTCGCCGCCTCCTTCGACGCCATTCTCGGCCTCCCGTTCACCTCCATCGTCGCCTCCATCGCCGCTCCATCTCCCTCGCCACGTTCATCGCCTCCAGCGCCCTCGCGGCCCTCTGCCCCATCCGCCTCCTCTACCTCCAGCGACCTGTGGCGGCTGCGGCGTATGTGCTCGGCGCCTTGGCAAGGACGGCGCATCCACGATGTGCTGCTTGTATGGCAGTCCGGCGGAGGAGAGGCTGATGATGCAACGTCGCCCTCATCTTGATGTTGCCGTTGATTGTTCATCCCATCTCTTCGGCTGCTACTAGTTCGAGAATAGGTAACGTCCTGTCCCATTTTCTCCCATCACTTCCTGATAAATGATAATGCTGTAGGATCACTATTAGATCCTCCAAAACCAGCAGCCTGACGCGAGCAAAATTCAGTTTTAACACCAAGTACTTCATAAGCACAACCTGCTAGATTTCTACTGAGGTTGTTGTCCCAACTATACAAATTTGAAATGTGTCTGACAAATGTTACAAATCACCACATAGATAATTCTTCTGTGACCATTAGCGAGAGATGATTTGCGCTTGTGTTTCATTCTATTTTATTTGATGAGCAGCCGACAGCGGTTTAAATGGTTTTGATTTTGCTTCAGTAAAATTCTAGTACTAATTCTGGAGTTCTCTATACTTCGTAAATTACACACAGATCGATTTTTATTTGATTCGTTGCTTGCAGAAATAGTTCCACTCCCTGTGCTACATCACATAAGGCCTCGTTTGGTTGTTTGTGTTTCGATGTGGAACAGGCCCCAAACCCGCCCTTCCGTGGAATGCAGCCCACGCCTGGATCAATTCCCACATCCGGCCCAAATGTGCATTTGGCTGTTCGTGTATTGCTGTGTATTGCGGCTCGATCCATGCCGACCCACGGGTGAGAGAATAATCCTCACCCGAGGCCTGGAACTCTCTCGCGTGCACGCCGTAGCTCACGACTCCTCCTGCACCGCCGCCGCTTTCTCCAAGCCGTCCACCGCCTCCTCGCTGTCCTGCTGCGCCGCCGACGCCGCCGCCTTCTCTGAGCTGTCCACCACGTCCTCGCCGTCCTCCTGTGCCGCCGGCGCCGCTGCCTTCTCCGAGCCGTCCACCGCCTCCTCGTCGGCCGCCGTCGTCTGTCGCCTCATCGCCGGTGTCGCCCCGGCAGCCTACTCGCTTGATCAAGGTTCAAAGTCCTCTCCTCCATCTCCTCCTTCATCTCATCTCATTTTCTTTGCCCATCTTCTTTTATCCACTTGTTTTGCTGCTAGGACCTTCAAGATCCGGAAAATACAGCCATCCTGCTAGGGTTTGACGATCTGCAAGAGAAATATTGGAGACGAGGTATGTCAATGCTTGGAGATATGCAAAGTACAGCCATCCTGAAGGGAACAAAACACGGTAGGGAATCACTAGCTTCGATCTTGTGTCAGTGCAAAGAGATTTTGAGCAGAAATAAACTACAACTAGTAGTACTCCTCTACACACTGCTGAGACTATACCACCACCACTGCATGATATACAAATGTATAGCAAGTGGCACACATTACAGTATTTTACACTAACACCATTGAATGCACAAAAGAGCATACTAGCATAGTAGTATAGCACTTCTATTAAACAAAGTGAGTGTTCAGTTCATACACATGCATAATTACCTTTAATTATTTATGAACATATATAGTGTTGAAACTAAAAACTAGAGTGCTGAAACCTTTTTTTTCTTTTGCTAATTGCAGTCATCTTAAATATTCAGTATTCCTTCTAAGTTAGAAGGTATGAATTCGCTAATTAGGAAGAGAAGAGGTGAGGAGGATGAGGAGATTATTATGTTCTGGTTGCCTGCCCTATATCTTTTAACTAGTAATGGAGGGATAGAGAAAAGAGTAAGGCATACTTCAAGTCAGTACGGTGAAGAAAAACTCAGAAATATTTTAGAGGGACATGAAAAGAATTGCCTTGTTGCATTCCGCATGGAGCCTAACATATTTAGAGCAATAGCGACATATCTTCGAACAGAACATCTCCTACGTGACACGAGAGGTATTACGGTAGAGGAGAAACTTGGATTTTTTCTTTACATGATATCTCACAATGCGAGCTATGAAGATCTACAACATGAATTCCATCATAGTGGAGAAACAATTCACCGGCATATTATGGCGGTTTTCAATGTAATCCCATCTTTGACCTATAGATTTATCAAGCAACCTACTGGAGTTGAAACTCACTGGAAGATTAGCACAGATCAACGGTTCTTTCCTTACTTCCAAAATTGCTTGGGGGCTATCGACGGAACACATGTTCCTATCACCATTTCTCAAGACCTTCAGGCCCCATATAGGAATAGAAAGGGTACCCTAAGTCAAAATGTGATGTTGGTTTGTGATTTTGATCTAAAATTTTCGTTTATATCATCTGGATGGGAAGGATCTGCAACTGATGCTAGGGTTCTTAGGTCAGCCATGCTTAAAGGATTCAATGTGCCTCAAGGCAAATATTATCTCGTTGATGGTGGATATGCTAACACGCCATCCTTCCTTGCACCGTACCGTGGTGTTCGATACCATCTGAAGGAATTTGGGCGTGGACAGCAACGACCAAGAAATTATAAGGAGTTGTTCAATCATAGGTATGCCATATTGCGGAATCACATAGAGAGAGCAATTGGTGTTCTTAAAAAACGCTCCCCTATTTTAAAAGTTGGAACGCATCATTCTATTGAAAACCAAGTGAAGATTCCAGTTGCCACAGTGGTGTTCCACAATCTTATACGGATGCTTAATGGGGATGAGGGTTGGTTGAATCATCAAGGAAGCAACATATCTCCAGAACAGTTTATTGATGTCCCTGAAGGTGACGACGAATATAGTAATGATGTGATGTCCCTTAACAGTCAAGTAGATGATGGAAACGCGGTTAGAGATATGATAGCCCTAAATATGTGGAATGACTACAGTCATAACTCGTCTTAATAAATGTGAGTCTTAACTGGTCTCATGAAATATTTTGCTTCTGTATTTGCATCATGATGTTTTTGCATACTTAAATTTGATACCGGTTTTTTTTGTATTCGCAGCAACAATGTTTGGAAGAGGGTCCCCAAAGTTCAATTTAATCCAAGCTGCAGCTGTCCAAAGAAAGCCATCTCCAAATATTTCAAGACATCAAAAGAAAAAGGCATCGCCAAAAGGTATGGGCTTTTTCTTGTCATGTTAAATGCACATATGGGCTTCTCAAGTTCAGTAGGTTGATAGATTAAAAACATGTAATTATCTGTAGCTTATGTGTGCTTCTCTATTCTAGCTGTACTTGATCGTTCAAGAGCCAGTTGGAATGCAGGACTTGAAAAAGCTTTGGTTGACCTATTACATGATCACAACAACGACTGCTATAGGAGTCAGAATGGGTGGTCCACAGAAGCATGGAACCGAATAGTCAAATCCTTCCATGAGAAATTCCCCTATGTCAATTTTACAAAGGTTCAAATTCAAGACAAAGAGAGAGAGTTGAAGAGGGAATATAGAGTTCTAAAAGAAGCGAGAAAACAAAGTGGTGTGTCCTGGGATGATAAGCTGTGCAGGACTGAAGGAGATGAAGCTGTTTGGAATAACATCATTATTGTGAGATTTCTTGTCTCTCGTTGCTGTTAAGTCTTGTTAAATTCTTAAATATAGTTCTTGCTTTAATTTCATTTGCTAATTAGTTTTCTTTCTGGTATTCAATAAACAGTCTCATCCTAAGGCCAAAAAATTCCGGAATAAATCTTTCCCATTGTTTGAGGCTTTAGGAGAGCTATATGATGGTATGTCACCATTGCTGAATCTTTATTTTCCTACCAGCCAAGCATGTTCTATTCAGTTCTCCTAAACATTACTTGACTTCACTTTCTGTTGTAGGACATACTGCCGAGGGAACCATGAACATCACCTCCATTGCCCCTTTCCAAGTTCCTATCACACAGCCTTTTCAAGTTCCTGTCACACAACCTTCTCATATTCCTCTCACACAGCCTTCTCAAACTTCTCAAGCTACTGTCACACAACATTATATGGGAGAAGATGAGAATTTCCCTTTTGACTCTCATGTACACAATGCTGAAAGTGATGATGACGACCTGAGAATAGTGGAACAGCCAATTGCAAGTGATGCCGCTACAAGGTCAAGAATGGGAAAAAGAGTTGCAAGTGCAACAAACAAGCATGCTGGTACAAGTGACAAAACAGAAAAGGCAACACAAAGGCGTCGCCAGGATGGGAAAGTTGTTGAGATGATGGGAAAATTTCTGGAATTTAAAGTGAAGCAAGTCGAGACTGAAATTATGCAGCAGGAAAGGGCAAGAAGTAATGTGCATGAGAATGAGTTCCCGATCCCAGTATGCATTGCTGTTGTGGACAGCATGGAAGATATGTCGAATGATGAGAAGGTCCTGGCTTATGATGTCTTCAAAGATCCACAAAACAGGGCCATTTTCATGACTGCAAAAGACTCTACACGACTCAAGTGGTTAAGGAGGAAGATTACAACTGCGTAAATATGGTACTGCTCCTTCCGTCTTGTTATTGCCTCTATGAAACTGATGAATATATTAGTTAGTACTACACATTAGTCATATTAAACAGTTGGATTTTGTTTGTTGTATCACCTAAAACTTCAATTCAGTGATGCTCAGCAAAACTATTTTTTGGGGTAAATGTTGAGCAGATTAGCAGATGATACATTTGTAGTTTTCACATTGTAGCATCACCTAAGATGCAGGCGTACTATTTATGCTAAAAATGATGCTCATTATGCCTTACATATTATTCATGCTCTTTTGTTTTTTGGGGAGTGTAAACTTTTATATACATATATTCTAATATATTATTGTTGCTCTCTCCGGGTGAGCAGTACTGGGCTCTGAAAGCATGATTTGAATTTGCTGAATGAATGATAACGCTGATACTTGGAGTGAGCTTATCTATTTAAATTTGAAGATGCACAGAGTGAATTTGTTTAAATGTACTACATCCGTTCCAAAATATAAGCATTTCTACTTATTTATCAAGATATAGCTTGTAAAATGCACAATTAATTTCATCTTGCTCCAACTTTTCTTAGTCCCTTAGTGCTCCTAGGAATTTGCAAGCTTCCTTATTAGCTCTTTTCTCTAGTTTCTCTCTGTTGCTAGCAGTCAGTTTGCCACGGCAGATATGGAGCCAATTAATCTTTTGCCTTGTACTTTGTTTCAGATGATGCATGGAAAAAAGATGCAATGGAAAGTAGGGAGATATGTTGCTGTTGGAGTTGTCTGTCTTTTGCTTGGATGTTTCATGTCAAAGAAATTATTCGTAGATGGAACACCTAGTAGACTTCAAATTAAACCTCTATGGTAGACTTAGCTATCAAAGTTATTTATTACTGTCATATATGCTTGGATGTGTATGTCTGGTGTGTGCTGTTTCTACCTGGAAGATTTGTGTTGAATCAATTATTCTAGTTCACTTATAAATATTTCATAGATCAGTAATATGTTTATCCATGCGCATGCATGTTAATTTCTTTATTTTCTATGTGAAATTCTACTCTTGTGTTTTTTTTAAATTTTTAAAACAGGATTTTTAGAATTACAGATGGATTGGATTTTCTATTCTGGTATTTTATTTCTTAGGTTTTTCTGTATTTTTTATATTAATTTTTTACTTAACAAACGAGACCTAAAAGATAAACCTAGCTCTGCCCAACTCTCCATGCATACCACTAGCTTAGCTAGCACTACGTACTTGCTGTGGAGTCAAACCTGGGCATCACCGGTCGAATCACCAGCCCACCCTGTATATTGAATCATGCTGTGTATTGGGTGAGTGGTGTGGATTCACTCAATACACAGGTGGAACTATTCACACATGTATAATATACACGGGCAGCCAAACGAGGCCTAAGGGTTGTCGTGAAAAAAAAAAGGATCCGAGCATATCCCAGATCAATTGTTTTTAGCGTGGACCCGAAACTAAGCAGCTTAGATCAGAGAGCAAGTGCTGGGATGAAGATCATAATGCAGAGGAGGTAAGTCATATTCTGACATAGTGAGTTGCTACTCCAACGAGTTGCTCAAGTAGATGATCCAATTCCGATCAGAAACAGCGCCCATCTTCTATAATTTTTGGACTGTCATTTCTTTTAGAGGCTTCCCATTCCTATCACTAGTCCTGATCAAACTGGACAGAGTGGTACAAAAAAGTAAGGTATGCTCCTAATGTAGTAGAACGGCTAAAGCTTGTAGTATATGGTCAAATTTAGAATTAAATTTGAAAATATATTGTTGATTAGTTTTTTTCTCAGAAATATTCAGGCTGTAAATTTTTTGGTAGAAATATGCTATCGGTCTCGCATAACCGTTACGCGAGAATGATATGGGTATGATAATATAGGTGTTCTCGCACGAGGAAAGCACGAGACCGCGTGGTGTCGCGCAAAGACATCGCGAGACCACGCGGCCTCGCGCGCCAGAAAAGCGAGACCGGTCTCGCACATCACAAGCGCGAGAGCGAACGGCTTGCTTAGAAAGCAGCCGCATTATTAGTGACTAATTACCCTATTAGTGATTAATTAATAATAGTTAGTAATTAATGAGGTTGATTAGCGATTAACTAATCGATAATTAAGCCACTTAACCGCCTCAGCCATTCGGTCTCGCTCCTTCTCTATGCGAGACTGCTCGGTCTCGCTATTTCCTCTTGCGAGACCGCGAGGTGTCGCGATATCGTTACGCGACATCGCGGTCCCACGCTTTCCTCGTGCGAGACCGCCTATATCATCGTACCCACATTATTCTTGTGAAACGGTTGTGCGAGACCGATAGTATATTTGTGCTAAAAAATTTACAGCCCGAATATTTATGAGAAAAAAATAAATTATCAGTATATTTGCTTTTAATTCATCAAATTTATGTCAGAGTACAGATGTAGGAAATACCAAGAGAAATAGAACTTATATTGTACTATGTGATTGGAGTAGGACAATCGGTAGTTAGGTCAATCCATCATACTCCCACTGTCCTAAAATATAAATGATCTAGTATTTAAATGGGAGAATAGCCATTATGGTCCTTAAAGTTTCGCTCTGAGTTTATTTTAGTCCCCGACCTTTTAAATTGTCCAAACAAGCCCTTAAACTTTTTCATGTGGACATATAAAGTCCTTGGCCCATTGAAAATTACCACATGGACATGCCATGTCATCTTCCGATGCAAATATATGATGAATTCGCCCTTACACATATCATAGGGAAAAAGAGAGAGAAAAGGAGAAAATAAAAAAAAAGTAGATGATCTTGCATATTAAATATCCGTTAGAGTTTTAACATTGAAATACAACTACGTACATAAAATTTATTTGGCATGGTAATTATATTTTTAGTGGTTGTAGCTAATTTAACTTTGTATTAGCATAATCCAGTGAAAAAAAGTTTGCCATATATCCGTAGTCACATTGAACAAAGTTTGAAAATTCTTTTCATTATTTTTGTATGGTATCACTATAAGATATGTGTGGTTTTTTGACGTATTTAATATGACATAGGTCATAATGTCACTATATCATCTAATTTATGACATTTTATTTGAAGCATTTCAACTTAATGACAATAAAAAGTTGTGTGTCACAATAAATGTCATATAGCTAGTCTAATGTCATCCAGTGACAATGCTTACTATGTCATAAGACCTATTTATCTGTCACAAATTATTTATTGTATTATTTTAAATATTTTTTATCCGTGTAGGCAAGCCTTACTGTCACATCAGATTTTCTTTTTTCATTTTTAGATGGGCTAACCTGGTGCTAGCCGAACATCCGCGTACCCGAAATGGGCCAGCTTGTGCGCTAGGCCAAGCAGCTGCGCCTAACTCAGCAAAATAGCTAAGAAATGTTGGGCGCTAGGAGTCGAACCATCGAGCTCCTAAGTAAGGGGTGCTAATCAAACCCACTAAGCTACACATGATGTTCTATTAGATGTTGCATATTATTTTATATATCAAGTTTATATCTTCTAAAGAAAATAATCTAACAGGCCTCCAACCTTCCCACTTGGGCCCATACCGCACTCCTAGCTAGTCGAGAAGTCCATTTTGCCTCCCTCCTGTCAATTAATTTCAAATTATTAAAACTTTAAATCGAATTTTATCATACTAAATGAACTTATGTGAAAAAATTATCAAAAACAAAGTTGTATAACTTATTGAAATCTACCAATTTTATTTTGGTTATTTCTCCATCTGAGTTTGATTGATCTATATAAAATTTAAATTTTAAAATATAAGAAATTCAAATATATTTTTTTGTGTAGTAAATGATTTCAAATGAAAAAATTGTCAACAACAAAGTTGTATAACTTATCAAGATCTACAACTTTTGTTTTTTTCATTTTGCTATATGACTTTGTTTCAATAATTTGAATTTGAATTTCAAATTATGACTACTTCAAACAACATTTTCAAATACTAAATGATTTCAATTAAAAAAGTCATCAACAATAAAGTTGTATAACTCATGAATATCTATAACTTTTATTTTGGTCATATCTTCATCTGGCAAAGTGATATTAATATTGTTCATAAAATTTACAAATCTCTCTTATAGTTTATAAAACCATATAAGAGATATGTAAATTTTGTGAACAATCTTACTATCACTTTGTCGGATGAACAAATGACCAAAATAAAAATTGTAGATTCAGATGGATTATACAACTTTGTTGTTGATGAATTTTTCAGTTGAAGTCGTTCACTAATAAAAATTTCTATTTGAAGTTCTCAAACTTTGAATTTCAAATTCAAATTGTTCAAATAGAGTCAGATGGAGAAATGACAAAAATAAAAAAAATATTAACCCCAATTTTGGTGACTTTTCCATTTGAAATCATTTATTAACCCCAATTTTTATTTGAAATTGTCAATTTTTGAAAATTCAAAATTTGAATTGTTCAAATGAACTTATTTGTAAAAATGACCAATACAATAGTTGTAGATCTTGATTAGTTCTACAATTTTGTTGTTTATAATTTTTGCATTTGAAACAAAAAAATCGACCTAAAATTACATTTAAAGTTTTCATAAATTGAAATTAAAAAAAAAACCATATGATCATTTCTGTTTCGGCCCAAATGGCCTAACTATTTCTGACTGTCCATCTCCGATCTAATTGTTCTGATCGCCGTCCCTAACCCTAGCCCCATATAAAACCCTCCTCTCCACCCCTCCTCTCCCTCTCTCTCTCTCTCTCTCTCTCCACCCTCAGCCACCACACTCCCATCCATTCTCCTCTCCTCTCCTCTCCTCTCCGGCGGTGGGTATCGGCGATGACAGCGTGCGATGGCGTCCTCCTCCTCCATCGCCGCTCGCGATGCCAGCTTACTCCCCCTTCGCCGCTTACCGCGCCGCCTCTGTCTCCGCAGCCACCAGGCTCGGGAGCGGTGGATCTCCTAGATCCCGGGCCTAGGGCAGCTAGATCGCGCGGCGGCAGTCCCCGGGCAGCTCGAGGACGGCGTGCGGCTGCATCGACGGGCCCAACCGCCAGCCGATTCCAAACCGCGTCGGGCTCAGCATCCTCGCGCCGCCCGCTGACCACCCCCCTTCCTCGTGCTCCTCCGCGCATAGCTGCAGCCGGGTCAGAGAGAGTGCCGACGCCGCATCGTGAGAAGACGAGCGACGGCCGAGACGCGGCGTGGACGCGTCCGCAAATGCCAGTGCTGGTCCTCACGCTGATAGCTAGTAGGCCCATTAGTCTTGTTTAGTGTAAATGAGACCCAAATTTCCCCATCTGAGTCATCTGACCATCTCCTCCAACCTCCGCCAATCCCCATCCCCAATCCCCACCGGCAGACGGGGCTGCTGTGGTGCGCGCCGTGCGCGGGAGGGTAGGGTAAGGTGAGGATGGCGCGGCCACCAGGCTTCCAGAGCTGCGGCTGCGGCATCCGCTCCGGCAAGGCGGCAGCGCGACCAGCCGCCATGGCCCAAAGGGGCAGGCGCGCAGCGCATGAAGAGCAGAGACAGAGGCAGGGTGGGATGAATGGCACAACAGCTGTGCAGGCGTGCAGCACCAAGCGACGACAGCAAGCAAGCGACAAGCCAACAAGCCAAGCATCCATCACTCCATCAACAGGTGTCTACATATGTGAACATTAATCAATCTTTGGTACTATATCTATCTATACTCAGTACTGTACTTCCTATTTGTGATGTATTGTTGAAAGCATGAATATTAGGAAGTTGAGGTATTTTTTGAGTACCTACTCTTCTATCTATACTTGTTTACAAATAGATGATGAATCATCAACTTATAATTAGTTCTTGTTTACCGTGCTTAATGTAGACTTGTTGTGATAATATTGCATCGTATAATAATATGCATTCAGATTTTTCGTTCCGTGCTAACTTCTGTGATAATTCGTAGGCCACACCTAAAATTTTTTCCGTCCTCCGCCGCTGGGTGTGGCTGTGATGCATCAAGCGCCGGTCGTTGATGTGGCCGAGACTTCTGTGCCGGATCTTGGCATGAAGCCCAAGATCTCTGAACGGACAAGCAACACCAAGGCCACAATGGGCACAAGGTGAGCTTGTTTATTTCTTGTATTAAAGAAAGCTGAACGGTTCTACTCGTTCATAGCTTGATGTCACGTTCCTTTTAATCTTAGACCAAGAGGTGCTTTTGGCCATTGCGCTGCTGCTGCTGTGATGCTATTGCAGATGTGCTGCTGTTGCTCTCGCTGTAGCAGGAATATGAAATTTGAGACTTTGGATATGTATTGAATTGGTGGATGGATGTAATGATATTGCATTTTAAGACTTCTGGAATGTGAAATGCATGTGACATTGCAATCATTTGTGGAATGTTAATTTATTTGAATCTGATTTTGTATGTACTGAAATATAGTATCTGTGCTGAATTGTATGGGCTGAAAAAATATCAGTTGAGCTTTGTGGGCTGAAAAAATTATTTGGGCTGGAAAAATATATGGGCTAAATTGTGGGGGTGGAAAAATCATATGAGCTGAATTGTGCGGGTTGGAAAAATCATATGGGCCGAATTGGTGTGGGCTGAAAATTTGTACAGGCTGCATTCATAAACAAACAAGCAAAAAATATACTGGGCCAGCTAGCAACAACCCTAGAAAAAATATATTTGTGGCCCATGAGCTACATGGGCTTTAGCAGGCCGAATCTTATTTTATGACGTTTTTTTTTCAACCATGTCAGCTGCCACGTGGCAAGCCTTTGGATTTTATGACAATAAAGCCCTAGGATTTTATGACAATAAATGTACAAATGTCACACTAAATTTATGACGGTGGCTTTTTGACGTTTGAAATTACGTCAACTGTTTGTCACAAATCTTAATTTTTGACATAAATTTCACATATTATGACATAATAAAATGTCAAAAAGCCACACACCTCTTGTAGTGTATATGGAAGGGTAAATTGGACATTTCACCATATATTTTGAATGAGAGCATAACATGGCATGTTCAACATGGCGATTTAAGTGGGCCCAAGGGCTATATCAGCCCACGTGACAAATTATAAGGACTCATTTGGACAATATAAAAGATTAGAGAACAAATTGATCCCGGAGCAAAACTTCAAGGATCATGTTGGCTATTCTCCCTATTTAAATTGATGGTCAGAATATTTATGATTGATGGCGATGGAGGTCTTCATCTATATCGCAGGAATGGGCCAGCTGGCCAACTCTCTCATTCTTCCCCAGCTAAACATCAGCAAAGCAATCAGAGGCAACATCCAGGTCAATTTTGGATGGTTGCTAGGTTCTTCTTGTATGTTTGGATCAAAGTCCTTCATTTTTTTTCCTTGACTGCATTCCGTACGTGATTTAGAGGTGTTTATCCGATAGCGAAGTATATGTAAATCC
The DNA here is from genome assembly GCA_000338895.3 of Oryza meridionalis. Classification (NCBI taxonomy): domain Eukaryota; kingdom Viridiplantae; phylum Streptophyta; class Magnoliopsida; order Poales; family Poaceae; genus Oryza; species Oryza meridionalis. The sequence goes on along the minus strand of CM002527.2, from coordinate 12,121,183 downwards.
GATAGCAAAGTGTTTTGTGTGATCCCAGTTTCCCATGTAGATCACCCTAAAGTGTGGGCCACTAGCTATCACACTGGTGAGGAGCAATGGGAAAATCCATGTTCCATTCAACCCGCGTGATGTGAGTGATGAGTGGATCACTTCTTAAAATTGTGATTTCATGTTATTATCACCTCTGATCTACTACTAGTCGAGTTTGTAATCAACCCCCAATTTGAATACTTTGTCTGTCCATTTTTTCTTTATTTGCTCAACACTATTTTCTATTACACTTGCATTGGTACAATTTAAATATATTAGTATACTGATCTCCCTCTTGTTATGGTACTATAAATTTAAATGGGGACTTTGAGTTCAACATTGCATGCTACTATTGTAGCAACAACTTTGTATACACTTCTCATGTCAGTAGCAACAAAACTGAGTGGATTACAGATGGTTGAACCAAATTAGGCCGTGTTTAATTCCCTTAAAACTTCCAAAAATTCTGTCACAACAAATGTTTGGATACATGCATAGAGCATTAAATGTGGACGAAAAAAACCAAGTGCACAGTTTGTATGTAAATTGCGAGACGAATCTTTTGAGCCTAATTGTGCCATGATTGGACAATGTGATGCTATAGTAAACATTTACTAATGAGGGATTAATTAGGCTTAATAAATTCGTCACGCAGTTTACAGGCGGAATCTGTAATTTGTTTTGTTATTAGTCTACGCTTAATACTACAAATGTGTGTCCGTATATTTAAAAAAATTTGGCCAAAGAACAAAACATGGCCTTAGTGTTATTTGTAGTTATTTTCCCCAACTGGTTGTTTTTCGACATTGATTTTTGGCAACATTAATATGTTCCTGAGGCCCGGGTACCGTGTTGCTCCCTATAACTTTTTTTAGAAACCTCTCTCTATAACTTTTGTAACAGAATGCAACCCTTTTAGCAACAATTTTAATTACTAAAATCATTCTTTTATTTACATTTTCTAAAACTACATTTTATTGAAACACCATGAAATTAGAGTTTTTATTGTATAAACCATTCGTTCGCACTTCATGACTTGAATTAGTGAATTTGGATAGGCTTAGATATTTCGACACAAAATTGATGTGCACGTCTCAGTACAAAATAAGATTAGTAGTCATTTGTGTTTGAATGGTGGATTCAAAACTGTTCAGTATGAACTTACCTTCAACTTCTTCCCTTCAATTTCCTTTTTCAGGAACAGTTGATTGCTGACTTCAGGGCCTATCCTGGCTAGTGCATAGTCTTTAGCCAGAAAATTTATTCTGGGTATTATTATAGCCAGTCCTTTTTAAAATATTTTCACTATGATTTTCTTCGTACTGTGAAGTTCAAAACGCTATCAAAATTGCCAAATGCATCCTCTTTACTTTACATTGTCATCAATTGTTGATGTCGCTAATTTTTTTATAAACTTAGTCAAACCTAAAGAAGTTTGACTAATAACAAAGCCAAACGACATATAATATGAAATCTGGCATGATGGTCTTTCTCCTTTTCTATTTGAATTGTCATCCTCATGTACTTAGACATGTTGATCTCATTGCAATTTTATTCTTGCGAGTTAAATGTTTGCAAGTCCATAGTCCAGAGTTAGTCATCGATATCCTTTCACTTCTTTGAGGAAGTATTAGGTCCTGCATCATATAACGCCTATGTTCTTGGAGACCATGGAGAGTAGCTTCGACAAAATTGAAGTATTAGAGAGTAAAGAAACTCAAACTTATATACAAAATTTCCTGTCAGTTTTAGTGGATTTACAACCTGGATTTTGACTGTAGGGGATCAGGTAGACAAATTTGTTGAAAAGAAAATTATGGATATGTGATCCATTAATAATCATCATTGGGCCTGTTTTCTCGATTCGCAATAACCGATGCTCATTTTGTTTGTCTGGAATGCACGTTTTGTTTTTCCTCACAGTCGAACTCACGAGCTGTCAGAGTCCCAGTTCCGTTGATTACAGAGAAATCAATGCCAGTAGTTGTGACTTCTGATAACAAATACAACATTGACACAATACTCACGCAGGTCAACTTCAGGTCAAGCTCGAGACAGGCAAGCCTATAAGGTAAGGATGTGCGCTGCCAACAAAAAAAGCATTCAGTGATTTTCACAGTGCACTCGTTTGAATCACCCTGCAGTAGTGAGTTATTGCTGCCGTGAGTTGTCATACCAGAGGAAACAAATCCGAAGACGAGTAACCCGTCCTTTTTTTTTGTATGGTGGGTCATTTATTCTAGAGGTTTCTCATTCCTACCACTATTTCCAGGCTTGTATCAAAGTGGAGTGAGTAGTAGTACTCAGCAGCAGTATGGTATATTGCCAATGCGATTCTTTCGGGGAGAAGAAGAAATTAATATCAAAGAGTGTTGGTAAGAGATGCCGAGAGAAGTAGTAGAATATATATTCAACTATAAACTATTCGATGGTAAGAGAGGACTCAGGTTAGGTCAATCCAACAATGCTCAGAGGCTTCCCTCGTTAAAAGTAAATAACTGAAGGTTGACTTGTACTTGACCAACAAACAGTTCAGTACACTGCAAATTTATACATCTATAAGCTATAGAAATAAACTAGCTATTGGTATTTTCAGTTTATAGAATTTACATATGTTACAAACAAGACATCCTTTCAGTTTATAGAATCTGTACAATAAGCCAGCATACACAAACACACACAAAAAAAAAGAAGAAGTGATGAATGAAACAATTCAGGGTCTCATTTTTTATTCGACAGATGAAAGCAATTTGGTTGCATTATTGCATCTTCTCTCTGCTATCATAAGCATACTTACCAGTACAGTTGTATTGCATCTTCTCTCTGCTATCATAAGCATAATCCGGGTACCTTTAAATTCGGCTCTCAACCAATCTGACATGTGGCATCTAGCTCCATGTCCATTTTGAAACTTGTTTAGTGTTTTGAAGGTTTCAAAATGAACAAACAACAATTTGCACGATTACATCTGGACTGAACAATTAAATTACACAAATATGTAAGAAAAAAAATTATCATTGGCGCATCGAAGTAATGCCTGTAGAGCAACTTTTTTTGGAACTAACGGAATATGGATAACGATAAACTAATTTGGGGCAAGATTTTTTATTGTTGTCACACATATAAAATTCAAGATTCAAGAACAAAAAGATCTTTCATGCGATGGAATGGTCACAAACAGCAGCAGCAGCAGCAACAACAACACGAGCAGTACCTCATTCATCTCAAGAGAATTGCACACACTCATTCACTCAACAATCCTCAGTTGTTCGATACAATGCTCCTCTCTTTCAAATGCAACACAAAAGTATGTTGGAAACAATCTTGTCATGTGGATGAGTTGAATTAATCATGTGCATTTGTTAGTGTGACTGATTAACCATGCATGGTGCTTTTGTGTCACTGTAACCAGCTTGCCTAGTTGAGAAGAGAAGCAACAAAAAAATGCACTAGAAATTGTGCTCGGTGCCACCAAAATTATGTGTATCACTATCATGTGTATCGTGTGTTCTCGTTCCTAATGAAATTATTTTTCTGTAGGAAATCCAACAAGGAAAATGGAATTTTTCCGTGGCAATTTTTCTGTCGGCAATTTCTATCGGTTCACCTACGGGAAAATAATTTCTGACGGGAAAACTCATTTTTCTGATGGTTTCGCTCCTACAGGGTAGGCTCCAAGTCTGGTAGTGTGTGAAGCTGTGTCCACTACGTTCATGTGAATCCTTATATTCCCAAGAAAGTAAAGCTAGCACAGCATCCACAATCGCAACACAGCACAAAGCAATATGTTTTTCACCTAAAGTTTTGGAACACAGAAGCAATTTTACCTGGAATTTTTACTCATTGGGATGCGAGTTCCATCGAAAGCTGAATGCAACCAAGCATATAAAGATCGATAATGGACCAACTTTTTTCCTTGAAGAAATGCTCTTGGCATGTGTGTTGTGTTGGAACAATTTTTGCTCAAAAGGAATGGAGGTCATAACCTACAGAACTATGGAGATTTACCTTGGCAATGATCCATGATTGGCACTCTTCTACAATGAGTTTAACACCGGGCTGTAGCGAGTCGCAGCTCTAGTGCACTGCTATAGCAGAGGCAACAATTCTGATGAAATGTAGCCCCTCCTTTGTTTATGGTAGGCTATTTCTTCCAGAGGCTTCTCATTCCTATCACTATTTCATTTGATCAAAGTACAGAGAATTCTACTCATCACAGTAAGGTATACTGCATGCAAAAGTGATTCTTTTGGGCCGAAGAAGAAAGCATTAGGGGGGGGGGGGGGGGGGGGTGTCGTGATAAGAGAGTAAGAGATACCGTGAGAAGCATAACATATATTGAACTATTCGATGGGACAATATATCAGAAGTTTAGTTAATCCCGGTCCCGGCCTAATTGTTCAATAGTTTAGTTAATTCAATCCACGCCATTATTAAAAAAATAAAAAATATGAATTACCTCTTAATTATCGTGGTCGACCGAATTACACCCCTAAACTCAAATAACATATATTTTACACCTCTCAATTATTCTTACCGGACGAATTACCCCCTAACATTTTTTTGAGTTGTTTTGACCAGGAGTTTGCACACGTGGCGTCAACGTGTAAATCCAGTCAACACAAATAATAACAATAAATTTGTAGGGCCCACCTATCATCTATTTCTTCTCTTCCTCAATCTCTCCTCCCCCCGTCTCTTTCCAACTCTCCTCAGCTTGGGATGGGTGGCTGCTGGTTGGAGGAAGTGGGAGAGCCCCGGGACGGGGGCGGGGGGGGGGGGGGGGGGGGGGTCGGTGCCAGAGGTGGGACAGGCGGCACTCGGGATAGTGGCAGCGGCCGGTGGCGGAGGATAGGGGCGGCGGCTGGAAGTGCGGTTTGGGATAGGGTCGCGACCGTGGCAGAAGCAGCGCTCGACCCCCTGTATTTTCCTCTTCCCGAGTAGTTGGGAATGGGACAACAAATAGCTAGAAGAGGCTGGGCTCGGGATGAGAGTGGTGGTCGGAGGCGAGGCTAAGAAGGGGCTCGTCGGCTGGTGGCGGAGGCGTCTGGAGGCTCGGCTCAGCCCCCTCTCTTCAGCAGTTGGGAATTAGGGCAATGGCCGGTGGCGGAGGCGGGGCTCGGGATGAGAGCGGTGTCCAGGGCGAGGCTAGGAATGGCGGGGCAGGGGGAAGGTGACTCTTCCTCTGGGCTGAGGCTAGGAATTAGTCTATTTTGCCTCCGTCAACTCATACTCCTAGTTGAATAGCATCCCTCAATCTTAAAACCGGGGGAGGGGGGAAGGCGACTCTTCCTCCGGGGTGAGGCTAGGAATAAGTCTATTTTGCCTCCGTCAACTCATACTCCTAGTTGAATCGCATCCCTCAATCGTAAAACCGGGTATAAACCATCCACTAACTTTGAAAACGTTGCAAATCAACTTTCTGGGCGGTTTCAGAGGCGATTCCGTCCTACGTGGGACCAAACAGCCCAACAAGGGAAGTAGCGGCCACGAGAACACGATAGGCCCAAATAGCTCTAAACTCCTAACCCATGGCTGGAGGTGAGCCGGTTCCCCAAATTCCCCAACCAGTTGCCTCACGTGCCGGCGCCCGCCTCCGTCCCCCGCCGCCGTAGTCCCAGCTAGGCGGCGTGTCGGGTCCCAAAACTAATGACTTGGATCCGATAATGATTAATGTATCAAGCCCTGGATCAGTAAACGAAAAAGTAAAAGTGACTGAGATGCGAGGGAAAAACGGCCAGGTCAGGTCCTCTAAAAAGAAAAGGTCGGTTTGAGTAAAATAAGTGAGTGGGACTCGCGAACTAGACCGAAAATCCTATGTTTGGAGTGACCATGAACACACTGCTTGAGACGGACTTCGATTCCTGTCCCGTTAGCATCTCCAACCCGATTGATACATATAATATAGATGGTTCTTCATTTCATATGGAAAGTTTACAATACTTGGGATTTACAAAGATGGTATTAACTAATTATACATAGGGTTACTAAATCAAGATTAATTTAAGTCAAAAGCCAGTATGATGCGGTCAAATTTTAGTTTAAAATTCGAGGATGTTACACGGCGCCCATGCCGATAGCCATATTGTCTCTCTCCCGTTTTAGCCAGTAGGTATTGGATTAGTTGTGCTGATTCTGTTGTGCGTGTGTTAATCTACTACGTTGCGAGAGTTGTATAGTTTTTTCATTTAGTGGTGTAGGATTACAGCATGTACAATCAATTCTCCTTGTGAATAATGTTGTCCGTGTAGAAATTGGTAGGTTGTGTAGAGGAAGGAACCGTTGCATCGTTATTGATTGCAGGTTTTTTTCCAAATTCCGAATTTAATTATTGATTTTAGCCTGTTCGTATATGAGATGCTATTGCTATATCTATATCTTATTTTTAGTAATTTTTTTAGGTGCATATTGTATTTATGGTGCGATAAAAAATTGTATTGTGACATAGCCACAATAGATGAAAAAATTACTTGAATGAGTCAATGGCGGACGAAGGATTTTATAAATATGGGTACGATAAACTAATCTATTTATAAAACAATAAATTATCTAATTGTTATTAAATATTATCTTTAAAGAAATATAAAAAATCCAATACATCATAGAAACCAGACTAGAAATAAATTAAGTCTTATTTTTATATGTTGATCTCATTGTAATGCATAGGCATGTAAATAGTAAATAGTGAATGTCACAACTCACTTATATATATATATATATATATATATATATATATATATTGCATTATGATCATTGAATTCATAACAAGTGTTGATCACTAGTTTATCCAAAAAAATTTATATGACTATATCGTTTAATATTATTAACCTTTATAGCATTCTAGATTATGTTTAGAAAAAATATCATTCTCTTAAAAAACTAGTCAGGTGCCTTTTATAAATACAATATCATTAACAAATATGGTAGTTATTGTTTCCTCATGTAAAAACATAGATAATATATATTACGGATTACACACACAAATATGATAGTGCTTGCTGTAGCAATATTATTGTCAAAAATAAATAAGAATGAGAAAACAAGAAGATGGAACAATAGAAGAATATAATGTTAAAGTTTTTAGTTTCACACCATTTATTACAAAGAATAATTTTAATAATATTAGTATATTATCGATTAATGTGAGTATATACCATACCATGGATGTGAGCAACTACCCTCATGTGTTTGGGCTAGTGACTAACCTCCTCTTTTTCTTACTCTCTGGACGTATTTAGGTAAAAGATGTTTTGTTTTGAATAAAAAAGAAACAATTTAACTAGATTATTTTTTAGACAGAATCTATCATGTACCGCTGACTTTGTCCTTGTTCTATAATATGCCACTGAGTTTGTTAAGTTCTACGGTATGTCATTGTATTTTGCTTAAATTCTATAATATATCATCGCGGTCCATTTAGATTCAGTTAGTACTGTATAATTTTGTCCTAATAATTGAAATATCCATAGGACAAAAATTTCCCAAATTTAGCCGAAAATTCCGAAATATCATATTATAAACTAGGCAGGGAAGTTGCCCATCTCAAACTTTGTAAGTTTTACAATCTGTATGATAAAACTGTACAATGCTAACGGAGGCTAACTAGACGACGATGGTATATTATAGAAGTTAAGCAAAATGTGATGCCATATTAAAACTTGACAAACCCAATGACATATTGTAGAGCATGGACAAAATCAGTGACACACAATGGATTATCTCTATTTTTTATGGTTATTCCGTTAACTACCTATCTACTATGATGCAGCATTTTTAGAAAAAGTTAAATCTTATACTATAAATCCATATCTTACACTTTAAATTACATACACTTATAATATAATTTTCAAATTATAAAATGCCCTATTCTTATTTTATAGGAAAAATATGGAAAAATGATTTATTATCTATTTAATTATAAGAAAATATTAGTCCAAATTAACATATATGTAGAAAATAAAAACAGAATTACGGAAATACATACTAATGTAGTCATCATATGAGAAAATAAGCCCATAGTCGAATGCTTTATTATTGAGCACAATGATGGTATTATTTTTATCATCTTTTAGCGGAATCTATCTAACCATAATAAATCAGCGTTGTGTTAGCAGAAGTTTGTATCATCATGCATCAACATATTATAAGATTATTAGTTATAGCAAAGTACACCGGCTCAACCATACTTATCATATCACCAGACTATTGGGTAATGGACAATTATCTTTAATTGTGCTAGAGAAAAAAAATGTACTTCATTCGTCCTAGAAAACTAACCTAAGACTCGATGTGACACATCATAGTAAACGAATCTAGACATGCATTCAGATCAAATTTGTTGTACTAGAATGTGTCACACCAGTTCTAGATTCGTTTTTTTGACAAATGGAGTAAATTACAGTCCATACTATGTATTCTTAACAATTCTTAAAAGTTTTCATATAATATTATCCTTTAACTATTATTTTTATTTACACAATAGCTAACTTTTCATTTCAATGTGGACCACCTTATTCTATCCAATCTATCTCCAAGTCTGGTGACTCAGCAATCACTCCGCGCATTGACTCTCTTTCTCCCAATTTTCTTTTTCCCTTTGACAGTTGGATAACCGATAGATCTAGCAAGAAGTAGCCCGGATATAGTGCCTTCGCTCTTCGTCAGGTCAGCTCCTGCCTCCCAAAGTTCCTGCAAGCCTGACATCCCCGACCTCAACGGCAACCATAACAATAGTGTGCATCACGATAGGGGAGGAGAAAAAGACATGTCGGTTACTAGAGGGTAAGGCTGCACATGTAAAGGCAAAGAGAAGAAACGATGGTGGCTCATGAAGAAAGAGCGGTGATGGTGGTGCGTAGAGTGGCAGCTAGTGGTTGCTGGTGGTAGGAGGAATTTGTTGTCGACACAATCGCCTAATTTTTCCCTAAGTATTGATGATATGTGGGCCACTAGTTATATAAAGAAATAGTACTAGTTTTAAAATACTATCTCTATCCTAAATTAAGTGCAACCGTGAAAATCCGTGTCGAACTTTTGACCGTCCGTCCTATTTGAAATGTTTATGAAAAAAAATAAAAAATAAATTAGTCACACGTAAAATACTATTCATGTATTATCATCTAATAACACCAAAATACTAATAAAAAAATTTAAATAAAACAAATGATGAAGTGTTGGACGTGAAACGGTGTAAAACTATATTTATTTTGGGACGGAGGATAGTAAATAAAAATATTGAGATAAGGGCGGAGTAGTCGAGTATCGCGTAAAAGGAAAAAAAATCTCCCGTCTAGTTCTCGTTGTCTCCTCCGCTCCTTGCGCCGCCGCCAAGACGAACAGGGGAGGGCCGGGCGGCGATCTCCATCTGGCGAGCAGAGCAGCGGAGGGGAGGGGATCCTGGTGCGTCCTCTTTCTGATTCATCTCTCTCTCTCTCCCACCCCACCGGGACCTGGAATTTGCTTGCATTCGTGAACCCTACTAGCTTCTCTTCTAGATCTTCTCCTCCTCCTTGATTTGATAGCCTGAAACCTCTCTTAATTCAAGTAATAACAGTTTGTTTGTTCACCCAAAAGTTCCCAAGTTGGATCCGCCCCTGGAAGGAGTTGTACTGTCCAGTGAGCCTTCGTCGACGATATGGTTCATTTCAAGAACAGGTACATGGTGATGGAGGTGTTCATCGATACGCCAGTCAATGGCCAGCCCGACCCTCTCATTCTCACGCAGCTCAATATCACCAAAGCTATCAGAGACAGCATCCAGCTCAACTTTGGGGAGTGTGGCCTAGCAGCTTGTCTTGGGTCGTTGCAAGGTGGTTGTTTGTTACTACATCGAAAACCCCCCTTACAGTTTTCAGACAACATCATGAATGCTTGCATTTTGAGTCGTTATTTACTATTTAGAGGTGTTTATGAGCTCTGTTCATCTGCAGTGAAGTATGTAAATCCGATAACTAAGCTTTGCGTGATCCGAGTTTCCCGTGAAGATCACCAGAGAGTGTGGGCTGCTATCACCATGGTGAGGAACATTGGGAAAATCCCAGTTTCATTCAACCTGCGGGATATGAGTGGTAAGTGGATCACTTCCTATATATGCATGGTGGAAGAAAGCAAATTTTAGTTTTAGGTTTGCATCTGGAGTAAGTTTATTTCACTGTCTGTTCTACTGCCCAAGTTTGGGAAATCAATTCCCTGCAATAAAACTGTCTGTCTAACCATGTTGCTTTATTTACTCAGCCCACAGCCTTGAATTCATGCAACTTAAATATGTTGTGATCCTGATTCCTTGCTTTGGTGCGACCAACTTAAAGAGGACTTTGAATTGCTCGCTGTACACTAGTATTAGTCTATTATAACAACAAATTCTTTCACATTTAATTTACATTTTCAAAGCTGCATCCTAATTGAAACCTCTTGGATTATAGTGTTTTCGCTCCAAAAGTGATTTCTTCCCAGTGCTGCGTTGAATAAGTGACTTAAATACAACAGAAACTTTAGCTGAACATCTCACTACATTTTTGTATTAGTAGTGGGTGGAGAATGGATTGTGAAACTAAAGCAGTTTTATCGTTGTGCATGATAGTCGATTTCTGGCAACATGTATATTTTCTTTTTTTTTTTTTGCCAGACATGAATATATTTCTGATTTTCTGTATTCAGGACATTCCTGATTTTCAGTGTAAGGTGAAGTTCAGATGCTATCAGCGTTGCTAAATGCACTCTTTAAATTCCAATGACATGAATACTACAGTTTGTTAAGACAACTTCAAACAATATTTTGTATGGTGTTTTCGTGCATTTTAACTCCAGCATGATGGGAGTCTCAACATTTCCATTTGACTCATGTTTTTTAACATGCTGACCCGTTCTTCGCGTTTATTGTATTCCGTAAGTGAAATATTTGCAAGGCCATAGTACAACCCGGAGCATAGCTAGTTCATCAATATCCTTTTAACTTCTTTCAGGAAGTATCAGGGCCTGCAAGAAGGCTGCGTTGGAATGTGAAGAAGCTAAGTTCGAGTATTACAAACAGGCTGCTGGTGATCGTATCACACCCAAGTTTGTGGAGACCATGGAGAGCTGTTTTGCCAAGATTAAAGGATTGGAGAGCTAATGCATCCTTGTATATCATCATATTATGTGATGATGATTATTTTCCTGTCACTTTAGTGAATTAGTCTGTAGGGAATCAGGTCAACAAAAAATTTGTTTGTCTTATCAACTCATCACCGAGCCTGTTTTTCTCGAATGTGCAAGAATGATGCATATCGATTAAGAGAAATTTTGTTTGTCTTGAATTCTGTGTGTATATTTTACTTGAGAAGCAAAAGCACAAGCTGCTGGACTCCCAAATTTCTTGATTACACGAAACAGAAATATTAACTCCGGAATGCAATACAATATGAACCATCAGATTCAAGACAACGCAGGATTGCATCTTCAGATCAAGCAAGAGAAGCAAAAACCTGTCATGGGCACAGTTGTCACCCACGCATGGTCGCATCTTCAGATCAGATTTTTGTCACAGTTGGATGCAATTGTCATCGCGAACAAAACGGCACGGGTTGAAAATTAAGGGTAAACTGAAACATACATTGGCAGTTGCCACCCTCAAAACCACAGTCCCTTGTGTAGTTGTATTCTTTACACCTTCTGTTACATCTGAATTCAACAAAGAACAAACATACTGAAAGACGATTCCTGGAGTAATCTAGAATATTTCAGCAGCCGTCGAAAAGATATATATTCATTTTCCCAAAAATATAACGGCAATTTTCACCAAAACACCACCAGATGGAAGCTTGACAATAAGCGAGGGTTCCGGCCTTCCGGGAGTGTCACGCTCCAAGACATGCTTATCAAGGTACCCTGGATGCTTAGTTATACTGACAAAGATAAACAGCTAATAATCCTTTAGTAAATCGACCAATAGCTTCACGGCTTTATCTGCCTCTACTAACACAAACTGAATCTAGTCTCTGCTAACACAAGCTAAATACAGGCCACCTTCAAATTACGTACTGCTGTTGATTAAACTGACAAGTGACAACCAACTTCAGAGCTATTATTGAATTGTTCAGTATTGTTATGTTGTCAATGAACAAAAATAGTTTGCATGACTGCATTTCAACTTAATAATTGCATTCCACAAATGTCTGAAATTTGATTTCTGGCATAGTGACTAATGACCACAGTATAGCATGTTTTATGAACTAATGAAGCATCTTCCAGTGGATAAAAGGTATGCTGATTTGGGGTAAGATATTCAATCATCATCACATAATACACTGCTATCAATGTGAATACAGTACAACTACCAACCCACCATATAAAAATAAAGAACAAGAGGATATTTGATGCGATGGAATGGTGACAATAACAACAGGAGCAATACTAAATACATCTCAAGAGAATTACACACGACCAGCAATAACGTCAGCTATAAGGTACAAGGTTTCTCTCTTGCAAATGCCACAAAAGAAAAGCTAGCACAGCATCCACAATCGCAACACAAAAACAAAGCAATTCTTTTGGCAGTTGGCAGTACAGAAGAAGCAATTCTTCCCTTGAAATTACTACTTTGCGCATTGCTACAGAGCTCCACGATAAGTTGACTGCAACCAAGCATATCAAGATCAGTAATGAAATAAACAAGCATACCAAATTGACCAATGAAAATCTGTTTCGTATATTTCAAGCTGTGTGATTGCAGGTTTGATGAAATTAATCAATGAGGCTTCCAATTTCTACAGTGGTGAACACCAAATCAGTGTTCCTAGCTTCTCATCACTGTTAGCTCCAAACAAACAAAATGTATGGCAGCTCAAGTATATAGAAAATGGTGCTTGCTAACATAATGGAGTTGCCAATTGATTTCCTTCATTAGAAAGTGCAAAGCTACCACAGAAACATATAATTTCCCCTTAATCAACCTCACCAAATTATTCAGTAGTAATAATCAGTGAAGACAGACACCAGGTCTCACCAATTCGTACCTATCCAATCCAAAAAGATTTAATGGCCATGGCCGTCCGAGGACGAGGAGCAGCATCCGCCTCCGCTTGTCCCCTCGGCGGCGTCCCCGGGCGGGCTCCGGCGGCCGCCGCCGACGTCGGGGTCGTCGTCGCTGCAATCCTCGTCGAAGGGGACCTCCTTGTGGAAGATGCAGCACTTCTTGGAGCTCTTGCGGCCGAGGGACTCGTTGTCCACCGTCCCCTCCTTCCACGTCACCTTCTTCTTCGCCCGCCGCTTCAGGCGCAGCACCACCGTCTCCGCCGCCGCCGGCGGAGCCGACGAGGCCGGCGCGGAGGAGGACGGGGTGGGGTCCACCGTCATGGTCGCGGACCCGGTCGCCGGCGCGCGCGTTGCCATCGGTGGCGAATCTTGGTCGTCGCCGCCTCGCCGACTCCCGTTTCTTCTCACCTTTTCTTTTTCTTTTTTTTTGTGATTTTTAGTTTCCTTTTTTTAGTCAGCGCTAGTGTTACGACGAATTTTATTTCCCATAAGCCAAAACAGGAAATAAAAATTAAATAAATAATCCAGTTAAAGCCATATTTACAACGGTAGGATCCTGTCCATTCCTGTTAGCGTTAGAGGCTACTCCCTCCGTTCCAAAAAAAACGATTCTAGAACTGAATATATATATATATATATTCAGATTCGTTATATTAGTCCTTTATTGATTTTATGGAATGGAGAGAGTAGGTAGTAAATGATTACACGTTAATAAAGATAGAGAAGATTTTAGTGTTGTAGATATAGCGTGCATAGGACTATTTTCTTTAATTTCTTTCACGTTTTGGCTTATGAAAAAAAATAGGTGTTACTGAGGGGAAATGCCATCAATTTAAACTTAAATTGAACTATGTCCATGGGAGTTCTATTTTTTTCTTAACAGTGTTTGTGGGAGTTGACATCGAAGCTCATCCTTCGATTTCTTTTACGGTACTAGTGGGATTTGACAAGAAGAATGGATTTGTATTATCAATTACTCCATTCGTTTCTAGATATTTAACACCGTTAACTTTTTAACATATGTTTAACCGTTTGTTTCATTAAAAACTTTTGTGAAATATATAAACTATAAATACATATAAGTATATTTAACAATGAATCAAATGATAGGAAAAGAATTAATAATTACTTAAATTTTTTAAATAAGACAAACGGCCAAACATATTAAAAAAGGTCAATGGCGTTAAATATTTAGAAACGGGGGAGTAGTTAGTTCAGAATTTTTTATTCAATTTTATATAGGAAAAGTTCAAGGTTGCATAGTATTGTTTTCACTTAATAAACGATCGCATTTACGAGTTACCCATTGTTAATTATGTTGCTAGCACACACCTACCCCTCTCTTCAACATCAATTTTTTTCGATTTACTTTATTTAGATTCATTTAAACAATAAAATATATTTAGACTATATCTTAGCGTAGAAAAATAATCTAATCCTCGTAAACTAAACTTTGATAAGAGTTTAGTCAATTGTATTGACCTGAGATTATTTATTGGTTATAGGAGTTACCTTGCACTTTATTTGGAGTATTTTGGATTGTTTTTATCTCTAGTCACTGCTGGGAAACCCTCTTTAATTCCGGTTTGCAACCCTCTCTATTCCCGGGTTGTAAACCAGGACTAACAATCCGGGAATAAAGATCGCTATTTTTAATTCCGGTTGAAATACCTGGGAGTAAATATGCATCTTTACTCCCAATTAGTTATACACCAACCGGGAGTAATGTTTTTTTTCTTTTTTTCCTCATTCGGTTTTCTTCTTTTTTTCCACCTTTTTCATTCACAGCATAGATATCACAATTCATTCACAGAACATCACAAATTTATTCAAAGAAACATTCGCAAACACATTCATATATACATTCAAAAATCAACAACATCCACAAATCATCAAAAAAAATCAAGAAAAACTGAAACGAATCAAAATCCCATGGTGCCACCCGGCCACCGGCCGGCCTCCCATCCAGCCACCGGCCGGCCACTCTTTCCGCCGCCTCTCCTTTGGCCGGATCTGGCGGAGGGAAGGGCGAGGCCGCCGCTCCGCGCCCGGCCGTCGCCGATCGACCTCCCATCCTGCGGCCCCGCGCCGGGCCGCCATCGACCGGCCTCCATCCCGCCGCCCCGCGCCCGAGCGCCGCCTGCCGGCCACCCATCCCGCCGCCTCCCCTCCGGTTAGATCTGGCAGAGGGGAGGGCGAGGCCGCAGCCGTATCATCTTCCATCACGCCTCCCGCCGGAGGGAGGGGAGGAGGGGGAGGAGAGGGGAGGGGGCTGGAGGGGAGGGGAGGAGGGGTGAGAGAAGAAGGAAACGGAGGATGAGAGAATGGGAGGAGAGAAGGAAATAAGGATGGAGCTAGGATGGGAGAGATAGCTACACGTGCGCGGCTCAGGCTTTTTTCCCAGTTGTTGTGTTAAACCGGGACGAAAAATAGATCTTTAATCCCAATTGGTATTACCAACTAGGATTAAAGATAGTAGAGGGGTCTGACACCGCATGCCATATATTGAACCGGGACTAATAATGATTTTTAGTTCCGGTTGGTAACATCACCCAGTCAGTCAGCACTGTCAGGTTGTGATTGCCACCTCTCCTATCAGGCTATCTATCCCGAGAATTAATTAGCAATAGGATATACTTGCTCCTTCAAATAATTATATCTAAGTATATCTTACATGTTATACTGTTTTTTTTATTTTGTTAGTATGTGTTACATCCTGAAATAGGTTTGTTTATTTTGTTACGAAAGGAGTGTTAGCATTTTTTTTTAAAAAAGACAATCACTATCGTGACTCCTACTTACGGTGATACGGAGTTATCAATCACTTCGATCTAGTTAAAAGCTAAATCAAGATGAGTTTTGTAAGACTAAACCAGCTAGCGAAACCGACTCAGATGGAAGAAAGGATAAACACCCATTTCATGGGCAAACGGTAGGTTTACGAGACAAACCTACAAAAAGGATAATCACACTCTCATAGCGAGGATGGATGGTTTTCAGCCCAAACCGGCAAGGTTGGACAAAACTAGGCTAGAACTAGTTAAAAAGTAAATGCGATATTGAAAAGCGATTGTGTTGAAAGTAGATTGTGTATCCAATTAAACCGGTCTTGTCTCTTATAAAGGGATTAGTCTTGCCTCCTATGTAACCTTTTCCATGTCAAATTAGGGTAGAGATCAATTAGAACTCAAAAAATACCTCTCCATGCAAGGAAACCCAAAACCCAGCAAAATTCGCTTCATACTTGAAAAATACCTCCCCATGTCTCCACCACCAGTGAAAATCTCTTTTTACCACCTACGAAATCAGTGTTTCTAATAGCGCTTGTTTGTTTCTCACCGTGCTCTACAAATATGGGCTGGACATATAGGACGATTAACAAGAACATTCGAAAACTACCAAATGACGTTTTAAAGAAATGGATAAGTTGATTAATCTGCAAACTAGAAATCGGCAGCAAGATTACTTTCGATAAGTTAGGTGTGGCCCAGGAAGCAAGATTACTTTTGACTGAAAAGAGATCTCTGCTAGCTGATTTGAAAGTCAAAGTGTTGGGTCTTTCTGTGTTAAACAAAATTCGTATCAGGCAAAGAGCAAGATTATCTTGGCTAAAAGTGGGCGATGTAAACTCAAAATTGTTTCATCTTAAAGCTAACTCTAGACGCCGGAAAAACTACATCCAATCCCTAACCACCCCTGATGGAATTGCAGTTTCTGCCCATGACAAGCAGGCGGAACTGCATCGTGTTTTCACTGTCAGATTCGGCGCAAGTCAGCCAAGAGATTTGGGCATAAATTGGGAAAACATCAACTTGCCCTCTTTCGACCTCTCTGAACTAGAGTCAGATATAACAGAAGAAGAGCTTAAGGCCACCATCAAATCAATACCGTCAGAGAAGGCCCCGAGACCCGACGGTTTTACTAGCGGGTTTTTCAAGGTGGTATGGGATATTATAAAAGGTGATCTTTTAGCAGCGGTTCAATGGTTTAGGAACCTGAACACTCACAATTTGCAAGACTTGAATACGGCGCACATCAGTCTCCTTCCTAAAAAAGGAGATATCTCCAGTGCTGATCACTATAGACCTATAAGTTTAATGCATAGTTCTGCAAAAAATCATCTCCAAGACTCTTGCAAACAGATTGGCACCGAGACTTAATGAATTGGTCTCTCATAATCAAAGTGCGTTTGTGAGGAAAAGAGCTATACATGATAATTTTCTCTTTGTACAAAACATGGTAAAATTCTTGCACAGGAACAAAAAACAATGCCTTTTTGTCAAACTCGACATTTCAAAAGCATTTGACTCTGTAAGCTGGCCTTACCTGTTGGAAGTCCTACAATCTTTTGGTTTCGGATCAAGATGGCGTAATTGGGTGTCAAATTTGCTTGCCTCCTCCTCTTCAAAGATTCTCCTCAATGGTTCACCAGGAGAGGAAATAAAGCATTGCAGAGGTTTAAGACAAGGTGATCCCCTTTCACCTCTCCTGTTTATTCTTGTCATGGAACCGCCGCAAAGAATGATCTGTAAAGCTGAAGAATTGTCCATTCTTTCGCCGGTGTCAAACAGAATGAGCCGTTTTCGCTGTTCCCTTTATGCTGATGATGTTGCTATTTTTGTCAAGCCGACAAAACAAGATCTCGACATGCTATGTCAGATTTTATTCTCCTTTGCCAGAGCATCCGGTCTGCACACCAACATTGAAAAGACTGAAATTTTCCCAATAGCTTGCGAGGGGGTGGATGTCCAAGATATAACTCAAGTTCTCCTGGGGTCTATAAAAGCTTTCCCCTGCTCCTATTTAGGTTTGCCGCTGCACACGCGCAAACTGAGAAAAGTGGATTTCATTCCTTTGATTGATATATTTGGTGCACACTTACCAGGTTGGAAAGGAAAATTCTTCACTTCTGCAGGCCGTGAAACTCTCGTTAAATCAGTTCTCACCTCCCTCCCAATATATTACATGACTGGAATCCAAACACCAAAGTGGGTTATCAAGCGCATTGATCGTTTCCGCAGAGCGTTCCTTTGGAAAGGAGACGATCCTGACAATGTCTGCCCAAGAAGCAGCCTAGTTAACTGGAGCACAGTTTGCATGCCGAAAAGTTTAGGAGGACTCGGAATTTTAGACCTCAACAAGTTCTCTAGAGCCATTCGTCTTCGTTGGTTTTGGTTCAGCTGGAAGGAGGAAAACAAGCCTTGGTTGGGCTCAGAATTGCCTTGTGATAATATCGACAAAAGTCTTTTTCAAGCTGCTACAGAGATCGTGCTAGGAGATGGAAAAAAAGCACTGTTTTGGGATGACAACTGGCTCTCAAACAAATGCACAAAACAACTTGCTCCAAGGCTGTTCAGCTTAGCAAAACGAAAAAGAAATTCAGTGCATCATGAGCTGACTAGCAATAATTGGATCTTTTCCTTTCGCCAGATTACTACAATTGAAGACATCCATGAATTGATTTCTCTAGGCGCACTCATGCAGAACGTGCAACTCATTCCAGGTGTGCCAGATGATATCCGTTGGAGGTTCTCATCTAACGGTATATACACCTCAAAAAGCACATACTTGTTGCAATTTCAGGGCACTTTTGCCACCACCGATTTTATGAAAATTTGGTCAGCTCCTGCTGAGCCAAAACATCACTTGCTTGGCTGGCTCATTCTACACCAAAAAACTCTAACCGCGAAAATCTTCTCTTTCGCCATTGGCCGTGCGATTGGATTTGCCCTCTTTGTAGAAAAGCTTTTGAAGACACTGGTCATCTGTTCAAAGAATGCTCTTTCACCATCGACGTATGGAACAAGATCTGTGTTTGGAAGGGTTTAGGTCAAAATGCTTTGCCTAACACCTTAGATTTAAAAAGTTGGTGGAATTTGCTCTCGGCCATTCAACCAAAACCCCAGCAAAAAAAGAACTCTAGGCCGCCTTATCACCTCCTGGTGGAACATTTGGTTGGAGCGGAATAAACGTATTTTCCAAGACATCTGCATTACGACCGATAGGGTGGCTTCTCTAATTCTGCAGGATCTCGATTTGCGCCACTCGGCTTTCCAACCCCCTTGATGTTTTCTTCTGTTCTTATTTTCTCTTAGCTTTTTTTGTTTTTGCATGTACATAAATTTTTACTTCTCCTAATATATTCCGGCAGTCCTTCTGCCATCGTTTCCCTAAAAAAAAAAAGAAAAGAAATCGGCAGCAACAATAGATACGCTGTTTGATTAGGCATTTAGCGATGCCCTCAAACATTCCTTGTGGCTGATAATAAATTCTAACATCTATCACGGTACTGGACGTTGATCCTCAGAGGAACAATTGCTTTTCTACCGCAATGAGATTGCGTAGACGAAGCTCGACAATCACATCCAAAGCAACCCAATGTTGTGACCGCTGCCCGCATTCTCAATGTACGTTTCCGATGCCTCTAATCCAAACCTATTTTCCAGATGCCCCCTATACCAACATAGATAGCATACCACACCATATTTTAGTTCTACAGCTTGCTCCTCGACTTAATGTTTTTTGTTTTTAGAAAAGAGTCCTGGTTTGTTCATATAGTGTTTGGTGCGTGCAGCAACAAGGAAAGATATATGGCTAACGATGAAGATGGTGTGTTTATTGTGGCCAGCTCTGGTCACCAGGTTCACAAGTCACCAGGTTCACAAAGGATGCATATATATATGCTGGTTGAGTGATAAAGGGCATATATTGAACGAACGTTGATTTAATTGGCTGGCTGAACATAGCCATTCATGACAAACAATGAACTAATTATTGTATGAGAATGACATAGAAAAATTAAGTTGGGTACATAACTAATGAAAATTGTGGTTTGTTTCCAAATAAACAAGAATGTGAACAGTGAGCAAAGATAAAATTCAATTGTCCGATGGGTATCAATAAGGAAGAGGTAAGACAAGTTAAAAGATAATAAGTATATCATCTTTGTTTAGATAATGGATATTTCCGTACACAACGAAACGAGGTATGTCTGAAGATGTGATCCTACTATCTGCAGCTGTTATTAATCATGGAGTTGTAAGTTAATGTCTTCGTTGATAGACTCAGGGTTTGCATTTTTTGTTTCGGCTAAAATTTCAGTGATTTCGGTTGGACCAAAATTTACGAAATTTCATGATTTTCGGCAATTTTCGGACTGAAATTTTAACTGGATTTAAATAAACTTTGACCAAATTCAACAAACATTTGAGAAAATTCGAAAATTTCGGTCGATATATTGATTTGCCGGTGGTGTCCGAAATTTCAGAAATTTCCAAAATTTTGAACGGAAATTTCAATCACCGTATAGACTTGTATCTTCGAGACTATTATCACACCAGTGGAACATTCAAACCTGATCTGGCTTCCAATTTACACCTGACAAAGTGACGGTTCGCTTAATTTTCTGTAGTGAAAGGACTTGCATTTCATTGTCCCTTTTGAAGTTCCAGGGCATCATTGGTCTTTTTCATGGCTCACACGTGCACAGACACACCCACAGACCCACTGATCCAAGCCCCAACTGCGAACTGACGAGTGAAGCTCCAACATCACGGCAGCAATGAAAATGTCACCAGCGACTGGCTACACACGGTGCCATCAATAACAAAGGAGGCTCGCCAGCTCCAGAACGCAGATCCGCGCATGCATTCATCCGCGCAAAAACTTAAGGAAGCAGGAAATTCCCAACCAAAACACTATACCATGGTTGGTTGGAGTCGGCTAACCCGTATCATCTTCTTTCCTGTGACCTCTCAATCCCATCATATATTTTCCCTAGAAGTAAACAATATTAATTATTCCTACTGGATATCTAGCAAAATGTGCTATAGCCTATAGGACATTTAAAATTTGTGTAATTAAAAGAAGACACCGTAAGATCGTGTGACTGTTGTAGGATAGAATGAAAATGGTGCAATTGACTATATGCCCCTGAATGTATTATTTTATAATGTGTGGAATAAATTGCAGAGACAGACTTTAAAAAGATTATTTTGCCCTGCCTGTTTGGTGTAAAATTCAGACTGCACTTAATACAAGGACCATAACCAGAGTTGTACACATTCATGAATAGCCAATCTCGTTGCCAGTGTTAGAATAAACCACGCCATGTGTGTTTGTGGTCGTGGCGTGTGTGTTATGTTCATTGGCGTACGAGTCCGTGCTTGTATTTGCGTCCAGTGTTGAGTCTGTGTCAAGATCAGGACGACGGTATGGCCGCGTTCTATTAGGTAGTTTTGGGTCTAGACAGGCAATGGTGTGCGTTGCATGCCGGCGAGTCTGTTAGGCAGTAGCACTCGCAGGGATGACCGGAGGAGAGCGCGACATGGCTTGCGGGTAGAGCTGAAGACCGGTTGTCGTGGATGAGTTCGTTGCTCAGAACGTGGAGAAGGCCAGGTCGCCAGGGGATCGTATCGGAGATCGCCGCAGTGGGTTGCGTAGGCGCTGCGTCGCCAAAGGGGCCTTTAAATGGCCATGTAATCCTTGTATTAGGTGTGTCCAGAGTCCATTTTCATCATTAGAAGCAAAGTTACAGGCTTGTGTGCACCACGGTGTTTGTCGCCATTGTCGCTAGTTTTCTGTTCATCGTCTTCTACCTTCGTTCGTTGTATATATGTGTGTCTGAGCGATCCTACAGCTAGTTTCCAACAGCCAGCAGCTAGCTCTCGATGATATCTGCAAATTTATAGTTGTACACTTTTGCAAGAAAAAATCGTTAACCCTGCTCCGCACAAAATAAAAACATTGAATAACAGAAATATTGTAAATCAGCTGCACGCGCATAACTACCAAAACAAACAAGAACCATCAAAACTTCCCGATGCCTTAATAACGAATTAAACCGTTAAAACACTCTAAAGCAACAGATACCAACAAGACCAAGCCTCACCCAGGGTTCCCACCGTGAACCAGTGGGAAGGACGACCAGTGAAGCATGCACCCATCGATCTAGTACCTGTTCCAGCTGCCCCCTGTTCATTGTTCCATTTTTCTTGTTTTCTTCTTGATTTGAACTACCATGGTGAAGATCTGCGGAGAGGATAAGGATGGAGAAAGGGGAAGTGCTCTTTTGAGAAAGCACGTACAGCGTAGGGGCCGGCAGCGGACGAAGGCGGCTTGTGGCGCAGCGCATACATGGCTCTAACGGAGAAATTGTCACCCCGTTAATTGATGATACTTTAATATAAAGCAATCTGAAAAAACAAAAAAGAAACAACTTCTAATTTTTCACAAGGTATTACAATTTCTCTGTCGTGGCGTGAGAATAACTGCTGAGAATAGTGCAATAATCAAGATTAAACTAACGTGTAAAGTTTTGGTGTGTCACATCGAATATTATATAGGATATCGCATAGGGTGTTTGAGCACTAATAAAAGAACTAATTACAGAATCCGTCAGTAAACTATGAGACGAATTTATTAAGCCTAATTAATCCATCATTAACAATCTTTACTGTAGCACCACATTATCAAATCATGTAGCAATTAGGCCTAAAAAATTCGTCTCGCAAATTAGCCGCAATCTGTGCAATTCGTTATATTTTTAGCCTATATTTAATACTTCATGCATATGTTAAAACTTTCGATGTGACAGGATGTAAAATTTTTATGTGAAAGCTAAATAGGGCCTTATTTTACATGTACTCATTGTCATATCAATCCATTCAAGTACTGCCCTGTGCGAGGAGTAACATGTTAGCTTCTCAGTATACAAATATGAGTCGGACTTGGCAGCTACCTATGCAGACTCTAAGGGTGTGCGAGGAGTAACATGTTAGCTTCTCAGTATACAAATATGGTTGCTCGAATGTTCTTAGCCTGGCTGTGCGGCACTTTTTCATCAGCCGAGCCTGGCTCACATGCCGGTGCAGGCAATCAAACACATCGATTTCTGTTGAGGGGATGCGAGCCACCTCTCATGCAGGCAACCAAACACACCCTAACAGAACCATAGCAGCTTCTTCGGTGTTCGAGTTAGCTGAACATTTGCACTGTGTACCTTGCGGTAAAACTTCAAATTAATTGATTATTAATTTTAATTAAATATAACACACAATAGTATTTGATATTAACTATAACTAGCATATTGCCCGTGAGTTGTAACGGGATTTTAATTAAAGAAAATAATCATTAACATATTATTATCATTATTTGTTACTCACATACGCACCTTTTTAGCTCCACATTGTTTTTTTCCTACCCACAAAAGGTAGAGATGGTGGGAGCTGCTCACATGAGGCTATCTAATCTCATGTGTCATTTCTTTTTCTTAAAAAAAGTTAGGAGTTGGTCGTGGAGGTCGTGACGGAAGCACTACCACCACTACTTCTTTTTATAAGGAGTATTTACATTCTACTAAATGCCGTTTTACAGAAATAGCTAACTTGATTAACTTGTATATTTTGTGACTAAATAAAAAAAAAGTATAGGCGAACTAATTACATAAAGAGTTAATTTCATAAAACCCCATCAATTATACGTAAAGTTAATAATTTCCATCATTATTCTCAATTTATTCAAATATTGACTAAGGCATAAAAACATCATGAGCTTCTGATAAAGAATGCTCAACAACACCATTCTGGCTCTGCGCCCCACGTGAGGTGCACTACAATGTCCAAAATAATGCTAATAATAGAAAATAGTTCAAGGTACATCCTTCCAATAACCATAAAATTCGGCTGCAAAATGCGAACGCAACAGCAGGCGCAAATTCAACAGTCACAAGTGAGGAAAATAATAGGGTAAGGCACTACCTCCTCGTGGAAATAGCAAAAAGCATTGCAACAGGTGTGGATCTGACTATCATATCACTAAAGATTGTTGTATCCCAAAGCACCTTGTTCTCATGTATCAGAATTCTCTTAAGGAGAAAAAGTCTTATGTGGACCCATGATACGAAGTACACTCCAATCTTACATCTGAAGCAAAACCTGAGGTTGGAAGTTCTCAGCAGGCTCCTATTGAAACATAGAATAATCTCGCCCTTCTCCTAGAGGATCCCGTTGCATTTTATGCAATGGACGAGATGCTCATCAAGTACTGCTTAGCGGATCCACTTGGAGATTTGGTGTAATCTTAATGCGTTCCACTTAGAGATGAAACCACTTTTAGTCTCAGTGTGTATGAGACAGTATAGTGATATCCTATAATGTGTCAAATGATAGTTGTTGTAATAAGTAGAAAACGTACAAACTCTTTTAAGATATCGGGTTGTAAGACTTGATAGTCATTAGAGTATGTATTATTAAACCTTTGTGAACATTATACTACGTATTTGATGTTTTAATTATTGTATGTATGCCTATATGTTGAATATAGAATTCTTTGCTAAGCAATTTTTCTTTCACTATAGATATCCAATGAAGTCAGTTCGACAGAAGAGTCTTGTGGACTGTCGTGCCACAAAATCTATATTTAGCGAGATTAAATACTTTCAGACTCTCAAAAGGAGAGATAGCAAAGTTTTGACGATCGCTGGTCGTGTGCAGTCATAGTTGGGTCTGGACAAGCCACTATTACACTCCCGATGGGTTCACAAATTACAATTGAGGATGCACTACTGTATCTCGATTCAACTTATACCCTATTAAGTTCAGGGTAATTTCTTCCGTCAAAATTGGGTCCACAATGTAAAACATATGCATAATGGAGAAAAATTTCTTCTCTTAAATAAACAAAACGGATATGGCAAACACATTTGTGAGAAAATTCCATTCCTCACATACAGATTGTACTATACATACATTAAGCCCATTGCACATATTGCATATAAAGTAATATTTCAAAATGTCAATGCATTTCACATTTGGCATGATTGACTTGGGCACTCTAGAATTGGGATGGTGAGAAAAATTATCGGCAACTCAATTGGTCATAAGTTGACCACTACAAAATTTCCCAAATCCTCTAATTTTGTATGCACTACATGTGCTACTGGGAACTAATTTTAAGACCTTCTTATTTCAAATTCAGAGTCAAACCACTTAAATTCCTTAATGTATTCAAGGAGATATATGTGGCCCTATTGTGCTAACATATGTACCGTTCAGGTATTTCATGGTTTTAATTGACGCATCTACTAGATGATTTCATGTGTGTCTTCTTTTGATATGAAACCTTGCCTTTGCTAAGATAATGTCTTAACTAATAAGGTTAAAGGAAATTACCCTAAACATAGGATTCAATTAATCCGTATGGGTAATGTTGCCGAATTTAAATCCCATGCTTTCGATAATTAATGCATGGCTTTAGAAATTCAGGTTCAACATTATGTTCGGTATGTCCTTGCACATAATGGTTTAACTGAATCACTCATCAAAAGAATCAAGCTTATTGCTTGACCATTATTGATGAACTGTAAATTGCCTTCGTCAGGTGGGGATCATGCAGTGTGGCACGCTACTAACTTTGCCCAAATATATAATAGTCCATGGAACGCATATATATACGACTAGTTAAATCAACTAGGATTCATAGCTACTCCCTCCGTCCCAATATATAAGAACCTAGGACTGGATGGGACATTTCCTAGTACAACGAATCTGGACAGGCACTAGAAAATGTCCCATCCAGTCCTAGGTTCTTATATATTGGGACGGAGAGAGTAGAAAACTTGTACCGGGGAGACCTGGAAGGGTAGGAACTCTCTCGAGCTCTCTCAACTTTCCCCTCCCCTTGCTACAGTAGATCTTCCTGTTCTCCAGCCCCTCTTCCCCCCATAATTTCGGCGGTTCGCCGCTGATGAGGGTTAGAGGACGGGGTCCGGCCACCTCCCCTACTAGTATAGTGTAGCTAGGTTGTAGTTTTCCGTCAGGTTCTTCTTGTTCATTTGGGTATGTCCCGTTGTGTCGTCGAGATGGTCGCTGGTGCCGACTACTCTCGTCCTGCTGTTGCGGAGTTCTCCGTCGGATTTCCTCAGACTAGCAAGGTACGACAATGGTGGGTTCATTCCCGAGCCACTTTCTGGAGTGGCTGATGATCCAATTTGTTTGCCGGTGCTTCAACCTCCGCATATGGGAGGCCCCTTCAAGGTTCATGCATAGGCTTTACCTTTGTGTAGCTGGCCTTGTTTTAAGCTGCCAGAATCGAGCTCCAAGCATCTACCATCAACACCACAGGCAACTCAAAGAGAAGGACCTGATTGCTTTTTTATATTTTTTCTAGGTCCTTTTCTGCAAAATGATCTCAAATGTACTTTACTGTTTCTATAGGGGTTTCTGTGTAAAACTGGATGTACTCCAGTGATGTGTGCTTGTTGCACTGCAACAACTCATGTATCTTGTTATATGATCTACTAATAAATAAAAACATGAGTTTTCAAAAAAAAAAAGTTAAATCAACTGGGCAGCCTTGTGCTCCGATCCCAGCGCTCACCTGTATGTAACTGTTTCTTCTATGACTCCCTTCGTCACTATGATGGAGACATCCCTGTGTTGCATGCTTGTACTCTTGGTCCTATCGTATTTGATTGATTATTTGCCATCAAATATACGGAAAAGCTAGCTAGCGCGCGCCGCCAGCGCACGTTTTCAACATGTTAACCTTACTAACTCGGTTAGTTCATGATAATGACAGTAATTAAGTAATTAACGAATGATTTTATTTTTTTGAGATTTTATTTCTGACAGATTGAAAACTTTCGACTTAAGATCTAAACTTTGAAGTCAAATTTGGAAAACTTTCAACCCAAACTATGAAAATTTTTAACTTGAAATTTAAATTTGTAAGAAAAATTTTGAAAACTTTCAACTCAGATTTGAAAACTTTTAACTCGAGATTTAAAAACTTTCAAGTTCAGGTTTGAAATTTTTTATGTTGAGATTTGAAAATTAAAAATTATGGAAACTTTCAATTCAGATTTGAAAACGTCCAACTCGAGATTTGAAAACTTTCAAATCCAAATTTGAAAATTTTTAAGTTAAACATTTGAAAATTTTAAGGTCAATATTTAAAAACTTTTAACTCAAAACATTTAAAAATATGTGTGCTAAAGATTAAAAAAACAGAAAAAAGCGCAAAAAGGAAAGAAAAAAATCGCATGGGGGAGGCGGCGCCAGCTGGCGCGCTGTTGATGAAAAACACGAGGCCTGGGAGATCAGCTTAACTCCAGTGCAGGTCCAAAACTTGCCTTTGGGTATACTAGCGTGCCAGTTGATTTGATCCTGCAATTAACAAGAAGCAAAGACAAGGAAACCGCAGTTAAATCCATAAATAACAGCCGATCGGCTAAGTGTCGATGACATATCATTTATCCCTGAGCCGATGTCATATTTGAATCGATCGGCTGTTATGAATAAATTAAAAAGAGCTAAATCTACTCGATCGACTGTAGATATTAACAACATGTATTCCTTATATCGATATATACTTAAATCGAGTAATTGGGATAGATCGGTCGCCATGCCGAGACAGTATAAATTATTTAGATCGAAATATACATTAATAATGGGAATACAAATATTCATAGCATAGCCGATCAGATAGATCTAGCATGTATCGGCTAATATTCTGATACCACTCTATGTTAAGATATTAAAACAAGCAGAATATACCAAACAAAAACTTAATATACTTAGATACAATAATATCTTGACATAAAGGGCAGACTTAACATGTCAATAAGGCACATAAAGCAAATGTAGTTAAATCAGATAAGAACGGCTGAAACTCCGATGCTACCCTAATCGGCAACCAGAAAGGAGGCTAGAGATTGATATTCTAAACACGACTTAATAGATCAAACTCAACTGATACAGCATTAAGTATGAAAAGAAGAACAATATCTATACAATCCAGCCACCGGAAGTTTCATAGAGTGGTAGATATCTTACATAATCTAAATCAACATCGGAATCTAACCTAATCGGCTGCCCTTTACTAACAAATGTTAGCCGATTGTAGATTAGATAGGGATATTGCCAGAGATTATGTGAGATATATGATAACTCGACGAATTACATAAACAAGATTAGAGTGTCATAAAGATGGCAGCACTAATCCCGAGAACGCAAGCCGTCATAACAAGTTTTACTTCTTGTTGAAGATCGAAACCGATGCAGCTCAACCCGAAAGTAAGAACTCGTCGAAATAAAACTAAAGCAAAAGAGTGACGATGCGCCGAAATTGTATTGAACGTGTGTGTTAAAAAATTACATAGGGCTCGGGGTCTTATTTATACCCGAGAATTACAAGATATGTCCATATCGGACACGACTATTATCTCTAACAAACTCTAAGATACCATAAGTCTTTGCAATAGACTTTTGCCCAAACATATCTCTAAGGAAAATACATAAAATATCCTAATTAATAGATATAATTGCCTTCTGAGGACTCTATCCATGCGTGGCAATCATCTTGAAGCATATCAACTCAACCCGATGATGTACACCGAGTCGTATTCTTGGAATCGGCTGTATCGGCTAGCCCTGTCTGACTCGGACTCTGTCGATCCTAACCGTAGCCGATTCAGATTGCAGCCGATTCTTGCTCTGTTTCCGCAACGATCTTCGTCTTCGATTCTGCTTCAACCTAGTCTTTATCTCCGACACCGATATTACCAAATTTAGTCGTTAACACATGCCCTCCAAGTCCGGAATATTTGGTAATATTTCGGAATTGCCATACATCGACTCCGAATGAATATCACACTTGCCGTTTTCCGACCGTTACCCTAGGTCTTTAAATACTAACTGTCACCCCCGAGAAACTTCACATCGTTTCCTCCGTTCCGTTTTCACCGCTGAAGCAAACCACGTTTTTTCTCTCTCTTCGGCGATCCCCTCGGCGGACAGGCGATTTCAAGACAACCTCCTCCCCAGCCAATTTTCTGCCCGTGGCAATGTCGACTTCCGCCAATCCATCCACCGCGCCATCGGCCGAGTATGCAGAGGTAAGCACCCATCGGCTAGATCTCTTTCTTTCGCAGCAGATTGATTTTCTCTCGCCTCATCTTGTTTTTTTCTTCTCTATCCCTATTTGCATCTGTAGCATCTGTCCAATCTGGTTGGGATTCCAAGTCTGTCACATGAGAACCACTATTTTCTTGGTCCAATTGGCAACCTTGACCCCACTGATTTTATCACCAGTGTAACCAACAGAATCCCCTTTAGATTAGCCAACCCTAATCTGGGCCACTGGAAGAATACCTTGAAATCTTGGCCATCTCTTGAGAAAACTACCCCTGAGAAGAGTTGGACCACATGGTGCAAGTGTGTATCGGCTAGTAAGGCAGTTCACTGGGATGAGATCGGGATCGGCCAAGCGCTTGCCCTTGCCATAGCCAATTCCGCTAAGGACGAACCTCTGATGGCTGCCGCCACTTATTTCTGGTCCAACACCATCAACGCCTTCCTATTCAACCAAGGGCCGATGACCCCAACTTTGATTGATATTACTATGATCACCGGATTAGAAGTAGCTTCATCGGCTAATCCTATGAGCTTGAACACCAAGAACCAATTTGACTTCAGGACAAAAAGCATAGGTGGTTGGTCTGGTTACATAGCATCATATATGGGTAAAGGGCCTGTCACTCCTCGAGAGCATGTAGCCTTTCTGCTAATGTGGCCGGAGAAATTTCTCTTTTGTGGATCAAGTTGTGGCCCTACAACCAACTGGCAATTTATAGTTGAAGCCCTAGAATCAAAAAAACAGTTTCCCTTGGGCAAAATCCTCCTCGGCTATCTATACCAAATGTTGAATAATGCATCGGCCAAGATAGCCGTCGGCTCAGTAGTTGGGCAGGTGGACCATGGTGGTTGCTGCAGACCTGGTTAAACCTGGTGGTTATGAAAGTCGTCAATCGGCTATCTGTGATAGAAGCTGAATTTCCGAGGTTGGAGCTGATTGTGGAAGATGATGGAGAAGAACGCACTCATCGTAGATGCATGTCATATGGAGAATACGCATCTACGCCAACTGATGATGGAGCAAAGCTGTCGGCTGAGCTGCTTAAGGATTGGTTCTGCAGCTTTTATGAAGGCTTTCAGAAAGATGTCTGGGTTTGGTTTCCTTACGAAGACTCAGCAGATCTTGAACTTCCATTAGACTTCAGATTTGAAGACATCAATCATGAAAAATACCAGAAATCCAGGGAAGTTCTTATAGCTGCAATCAGCCCATGCATCCTTCCTGTTGGCATTTATCAGGGTAGAAACATCCAAATTTCTTATGAATTTTACCACCCAATGAGCTCGTCCAGACAACTTGGATTGGGCCAACTCCCAATCGGCTTATTCTTTGCCGACAAGATCCAGTGCCGAGGAGAAATCTCATCAACTCTGATGATGGATCGGCTACTCAACATCCCAGGACCCCCCTTGGGCAGTATTGAGAACATAGAGCTGGCAAAGTTCAGGAGCAAGAACTTTGATAGATGGTGGGGTGAATGGAAACAACACATCTTCCATCAACCAGCTTCTATGTACATGATAGATCTGTTCCCCGATGCTATCCCTCAGGTAAATCTTTACTTTATCAATCTTGCTTGAATAACTGGTAGCCGACTTGAACCTTGAGTAATGTTTTCTTCTGACCTGCAGACAACAGAATCCTCTCCTCCTCACCAGAGCAACAGTGGCAAGGATATTGAATATGCTCTAGGTCTAATTCCCAATGGAGGTGGACCATCTCCCCCTGTCATCAGCTATCATGCCCCCAGGACTTCAACCCTCCTCCAAGACCTAATCAGGGAACCAGCCGATGCAAGTAAGAAAAGAAAAACTAGATCATCGACTGTGGACACATCAGCTCCGGCTCCCAAGAAGAAAACCAAATCAAAGAAAATCAAGCCAGCTGATGACCTGCCTGCCTTGGATCCATCCATCGAACAAGCTCTGGATGACGAAGACATTGAAGATGATATTGATCAGGCTGCAGCCGAAGTAAGCGATACAGCGAGAACACCATCGGCTTCGCCCAAGCAAACTCCTCCAACTCCTTCTGCTCCGGCTCATTTTTCAAGAGTAAGCAGCTCTCCTCAGCTCCTTTTGCAATCACTTCACTTATAGCCGATTGCTAAAAGGTTTTATAGTTGCAGAAGAAGAAAATTGCTGTGAAGAAGAAATCAGCGGCAACCACTCACAAACCGGCTCCACCAGTAAGACATTCTCAATTATCTCATTAATTGATGCTGATTATGCCTAATATTTGTCTCTTTTACAGCCTCCTCCTCCTCCTTCACCTCCTATGCAACTAGAATCAGGCAACCGTACTCCATCGGCCACAGACAGTCATAATGTCGAAGAGGAAGAACAACCAGCTGCTCCTACTATTCTAGTAAGTTTTGTTGACACAAATTTGAGATCAGCCAATGATGTTTTGATCCTTAACCATCCATAACACTATGTCTTGCAGATCTTAGCCGATCTGTTCTCCTTCGACATCAAGGATTATCTCGATGAAACAGAGGAAGACACCACCAGTAAAGCCATAGCTCCTCTGTCTGATGATGTGAAGAGAACGCTTGAGGATATCTCTCATCGGCTAGAAGCATCACTAGACAACTTGGTGACCAACTATGGCTCGATCCGGGCAAGGTTCACAGATATCCAAGCTCTACACCCAGATGAATTAGCCGATGCCCTTACTCCAGCTGTCTACCTTGAGCAACATCAATTTAAGTTGGAGAAGGCCAGGCAGAGATTAGCCGATCACCGGGAGCACAAAGATATTGAAGCTACAATCCAGCACAATCGGCAGCTTGTGCATGTAGAGAAGTCCAAGCTTGATCAGCTGTCTGAGGGCCCGATCAAGTCAAATATCGATCGGCTTGAAGCTCGTAAGATTGACCTCATGGCACAACTTCAAGAATGCAACGCCTTGCTAGATATGGAGCACAAAAAGTTAGCCGATCTCCCGAAGTCTATCGAAGAACAAAAAGCCAGACTCAAATCGGCTATCAAGAATGTTGCGGATCTGACCAAGTCTCTGAAAGTCATCCCTGGAACCGATGCTCAAGATGCCCAAGCTATTGAGGAAGTATAACAAATTAGGCAAAGGGCTATTTTGGCTATCCAGCGATACTTGTCTTAATGACTTTCTGTGTAATAAACCTTAGAAATTTCTGTAATCGGCTAAGATACTCTAGTTACTTTGCTGTCTTGATAGTCCTTTGTGCCGATTAATACAACTTCGAAATTGCTCAAAAATTTCCATATTTGTATATATATGCCCCCCTAATTTTACAATGTCAAAAGCATTGATAAAATTATAAAAACAAACTAAGGGCGATATAACCATATCGGCCATTGTACATCGGCAAACCACAACCGATTACAATCAAAAACAACCAAGGACGATATAACCATATCGGCCATCTCAAGGCGATAAAAATGCATCGGCTATCATGTATCGGCGACATCAGCCGATCATGCATTAACCCAAATACTTGGGTAATATTTCTTCAAATATTTTCCATTTAGTGCTCTGCCATAAACTTCTCCATTGAGTCCTTGCAACATGTAAGCTCCTTTAGATACAACTTTATAAATTTGAAACGGTCCTTTCCAATTCGGCGACCACTTGCCGAATTTGCTATCCCGAGTGTAAAATCAAAGGTGTTTTTGATTATTATTCTGTGATAAACAATTGGTCATTGGAGATTATTGGTTTTGTTATTTGGAATTTATTCATGAAGTGGTTTTGGAGATCGCTGTTATTTTATGTGACCGGTCAGACCGGGCAGGTGTTGCCGGTCAGACCGGC
Organism: Oryza meridionalis; assembly: GCA_000338895.3. NCBI lineage: Eukaryota > Viridiplantae > Streptophyta > Magnoliopsida > Poales > Poaceae > Oryza > Oryza meridionalis. The sequence continues at coordinate 12,088,441 of CM002527.2, read as the reverse complement.
GGTGATCGAGCGGTCGGACCGGCCAGCCCGCGGTCTGACCGGCCGACGCTGTGTCGGTTTCGGTTTCGGGTTGTTTATTTGGATATCCGTGATTATTTCATGATTATGACTTCTAGATGGATACTATGCATATGTAATACTGTTGTTTGCTACTAATGAGTCAAGTTGGAGATAGCTTGGTCTCGGAGTATGGTTTCTTTGTTTGTTCCATGTGTAGGTGACTCGATGTCTCGGGATAGTATTTGCGGTGATGGACCGGGAGTTTGCTTGGGGACAAGACGATGTCCGTGGTGGTCAGAGATCATGTGGGATACTAAGGCTAGAGTTGATGCACATGGTTGATGGAGATTCCATATGGCATACGATGGAGTTATTGTGTGCGTATGGGATGCGGAGTCGAATTCGGAAGGAGCCAAATTTGGTACGTTTGGTTATGTAAAGTTTCTTTCTTGTACTAGAGGGTTTCCTAAGGTGTTTAGGACTCCTAGTATGAGTTTGGTTCGTGGCTTTAGGCTGCCTACCTCGGGTATAAATAGAGGGGGAGCGTGAGGCTTCCCGGTATCGCTGTTGAGAGTAATTGAGTTGAGTTTTGAGTTAGGGTTTCGAGTTTAGTCGAAATTTTTGTAAGGAGTGCTGTTGGTGCACTTTGTAAACACAGAGGGAAGTAATAAAGTTGTCATTCACTTTAAGAGTTCTTCGATTTGTGTTTCACCGGGTTTCGGCGACATACCGGCGGTTAGACCGGCGGCATCGCGGCGGTCAGACCGGCGGGAGTACGGCGGTCAGACCGGCGGAGGCGATAGCGAGCGGCAGCTGATCTCGGCGGTCAGACCGGAGATCTAATCTCGGTCAGACCGACGGCAACGAGGCGGTCAGACCGGAAGATCAACTTCGGTCAGACCGCGATCCGTCGAATTCGAGGGTAACTTTTATTTCCGCTAAAAGTTTTTGGTTTTTGGGTATATCAACCATTCACACCCCCTCTGGTTGGCTTAGTTCTTGTGATTCGATCCTACACCGAGTCCCAATCGTCAAAATCAATTTCCATACAAGTTCTCCCTCCAAAAACTCTTTGGGGACTATCTTCTTATTGTAATGCCAAGCAATACGCTCCTTATCTTTGGTAACTTTTGCAAGGGCTCGCAATCGTGACTGAACCAGATCTTCCCTCTCATCGGCCATAAGATTGTAATACTCATCGGCTGTTAAATCATTTTGCAATTCCGTTCTTCTAGAGCCGATTCTAACCTCCCATGGCAAAACAGCCTCATGTCCATAAAAAAGTTTATAGGGAGGGACTTGAATTGATCCATGACATGCCATCCGATACGACCACAATGCTTCGGCCAACCGAGTATGCCATTGCCGAGGATAATTAGAAATCTTCCACTTAATCAATTTGATCAAGCTCTTGTTAGATGCCTCGGCCTGTCCATTAGCTTGTGCATAATATGGTGAAGAATTCAACAATTTGATACCCATGCTATCGGCAAATTAAACAAACTCATCGGACACGAAGATTGAACCTTGATCAGTTGTAATAGTTTGAGGAATACCAAATCGGTACATTATATGCTCTTGAACAAACTAGATTGCATCCCTAGAATCAACTTTCTTTAAAGGAATCGCTTCTACCCACTTAGTAAAATAATCGATCGCCACCAATATAAACTTATGTCCTTTACTCGACGATGGATTTATCATACCGATCATATCAATCCCCCGACCTCGGAATGGCCATGGCTTAATAATAGGATTCATAGCCAATGCTGGCGCTCGCTGAATTGCCCCAAACTTTTGACAATCTTGACACCCTTTATAATATCTGAAACAATCTTCCAGCATTGTCGGCCAAAAATACCCTACACGCCGAAGCAACCACTTCATCTTATGAGCCGATTGATGAGTGCCACAAATTTCTTCATGAACTTCGCCGACAGCAACTTTAGCCTGATCGGCACTCAAACACTTGAGCAACACCCCATCAATTGTCCGATAGTAAAGCTCATCATCTAACAGAGTGTACTTCAACGCCTTATATCTCAATTTCCTAGAAGCTGATTGAGATGCTAAATACTGGTGCACATCATACCTTCAATCATCGGCTGTCATAGCTGCAATTTCAACCTTAATATCTTTGATCATCGGCCTATACCCCGATGCCCCCTGGGCCAAATCATTAGCTTCAATATTTTGTTCTCGAGATACATGTTTCAAAGTAACCAGCCGAAATTCCTTCATCAATTCTTGGCACTTCTTATTATAAACCATTAGCGTATCATTCTTGCATTCATATTCTCCTGCCAATTGACTGATTACTAGCAAAGAATCCCCCATGATTTCAATAGTTTCGGCTTCAACTTCCTTGAGTAATTGCAACCCTTTGAGCACTGCCTCATACTCAGCTTGATTATTAGTTGCATAAGGTTTAATAGTATAAGCAAACTCGAAACATGCCCCTCGAGGGGAAATTATAACCAGTCCGATGCCACAACCATGAGTACATACCGACCCATCAAAGAATAAAGTCCATGGCACAATCTCGACCAAGCCGATTGAATCATCACGATGTTCCACAATAAAATCGGTTATAGCTTATCCCTTAATTGCCTTCGGCGACTCATACCGAAGATCAAACTCAGTTAAAGAGAATATCCACTTTCCAACCCTTCCTTTTAAAATTGGAGCCGATAACATGTATTTGACAACATCGGCCCTGCAAATGACAGTACACTCGTTGGATAGTAGATAATGCCTCAATCTTGTACATGAAAAATATAGGCACAAGCATAACTTCTCCATAGGTGAATATCTAGTTTCAGCATCCAAGAGCCGACGACTGAGATAGAATACAACTCGCTCCTTCCCTTCCAGCTCCTGAATCAAGACTGAGCCGATTGACTTCTCACTGGCCGATAGATACAATCTAAACGGTACTCCTTTCTGCAGAGGAATCAAAACAGGAGGAGAACTAAGATATTCCTTAATACTATCCAAAGCCTTTTGCTGCTCTGCCCCCAAGTAAACTGCTGATCGGTTTTTAATCTCAACAATGGTGTAAAAGGCTCTAACCTTCCCGACAGATTAGAAATAAACCTCCTAACAAAATTTATCTTGCCGATCATTTCCTGTAGTTCTGTCTTGTTCTCCGGAGGCTGAATCTTCTTGATCGCATTAACACTCCTTTGAGTCACCTCAATCCCCCTTTTATGAATAAGAAATCCCAAAAACTGGCCAGCCGATACACCAAAAGCACATTTTGTCGGGTTCATCTTCAGGCCATATTTTCTGGTTCTCTCAAAAATCTTCCTCAAATCGGCTATGTGGTCCTCTATTTCTTTAGACTTAACAACCACATCATCAATGTAGACTTCAACCAACCAGCCGATTAGATCATGGTAAATGTAATTCATAGCTCTTTGATATGTAGCTTGTCACACCCTAAAAATCTTAATTGTATAAATAGTTGTTTAAATGGAATTATCAGAAAATGATTTTAAAAGCCTAGAAGAAAAGATCTAATTTTTAATAATAAATTCCAATATAAAATGGGGCAGATAAAATTTTATTAAATACTTTGCTTAATTCTATAATTCCTAGATTTTTCTGGATTTATTCGAGCTAAGGAAGTATTTTTAATAAATGGAATTGCATTTAATGAATAATTTAAATTGAAAAAGGTTTTAAAATTCTCTGTTTTGGCTTTGGGCCGAAAGTCGGCCCAAAACCTTTTCCTTCTCTCTCCTCGGCCCAAGTCGGCCCAGTCGGCCCAAGCCGAGCCGCGCGCGTGCAGCCGCCGCTCTCCTCTCTCTCCCGCTTGCTGACAGGTGGGTCCCACCCGTCAGTCGTCTTCCTTGCGCCCGAACCCTAGCTGAGCGCCGCCGCCGCCGCCCTTTCGATTTCGTCGCCTCTTTCCATCTCCGGTGAAATTGTTTGAGGGGAAATGGTCTCCGTGATCTCCTCTACCTTTTCTCCTTTGGAAGCTATCGCTAATTTGGTTTGGAAACCGTGGATTCGAGCTCGGATCGGATTCCTCTCTCTCTCTCCGAACCCTAGGTTTCCTTCGCCGTCGCTGGGTCGCCGTGGGCTTTCGCCGCCGCCTTTAGCCCCTATTTAAGGACCCCCGAGCTCCCCTCTACCCGTCGCCGCCTTCGCCTTCGTCTCTCGTCGCCCGTAGCGCCCTAGCCCCGTGCAGCCGTGCGCCGCCGTCGCCGCCGCCGCTCCAGCCGTGCGCCGCCACCGCTCCAGCCGTGCGCCGCCGTCGCTCCAGCCGTCGCCGTCGCTCGGGAAGGCCGTCGTCGTGGTTGCCGTCGCGTCGCCGTCCTCGTCCGCCCCTTCGCCGTCGCTGTAGACCGCCGGAGCACCGTCGCCGTCGTCAAGCCGATGGTCGCCGCCGCCTTTTCCTCGACGCCGTCGCTGTCCGGTCATCCTCCGCCGTTCCTTTGGTCACCGGTGAGTTCGCCGTGCCGCCCGCATCGTTTTGGTGTCCTCCGTTCGCGCCGCCGTGCCGTCGTTCGCCGGCGAGCATGCCCGCCGTCACCGCCGCCGGGGTGACGTCACCGCTGACGTCATCGTCGTCGTCTCTCGTGGTCCGGTCATGGACCGATTGATCTCGGCTGTTCGTTTTGGTCGGATTGATCTCGGCCGTTCGTTTCTGTGAGCCGCCACCGTGGACCCGGTCCACCGTGAACCTGAGCCCCGCTGACACAATAATTCCCTTTTTCTTTTCAAAAATAATTCATTATTGCGTCATAATTCAATTAAAATTTATATAAATGATTTAATCCGATTTAATCTTTGAAAATTCATAACTAATTCATCTTAGCTCGGATTTAGTTGGTTCAAGTCTCTAAATTTTTCTAAAATTGAGATCTACGTGTTAAAAATATCCACATGTACTGTTCATGCTTGCTTATGTGCTATTTTGGTGTTTTTACTCTTTTCTGTTTAGAATCCGACGTTTCCGGAGAGTCCGTTTTCGCAGGAGAAGATTTAGAAGAGTTCTAAGGCCAGCAAGGCAAGTCACACAGAGCCTAATCTATCCTTTGAGCGTGTTGATCCCGTTTAAAGCTATTGTTTCTATTCAACTATTGCATTTATTTTCGAATGTCATTGGGTGGAATTAACCTATTGTTTGTTATGACCCTTTTGTTCTTGATTACCTTATTCCTTGATACCTTGGGTTATGGTAACTTGACTAGTTGAGCTTTATATATTGGTTCAACTAGATATTAGATGTAGCTGCTTAGCCATGCTTAGAAACTTTAGCACACTAATGGGATATTTTATGATTCACTATTACTTAATGATGGCTTAATGATAGTTCACGATGATCAATCGTGATTGATTAATTAATTTATTTGACGACTAAAACCTGATAATGGTGGGTTGTGAGTACATGGTTTTGTTGGTCGTGCTCATGACAATTAAGGACCGGTTCACGAGTTTCAGTTGTGAAACATTAATCGTGCCAACCACAAGCCAGCGTGGGCAACGGCTTTATCTTTTGTATAGCATAGTTTATTGCGGAGCACCAGACTGAGAAGTGGCGGAGATAAGCCTCCGGGGGTCGCTGGGGAGTCCATGCCTTGTTTATAAGGGGGTGATTGTGATCCAGGAATGGTGCACTGTGGTGGATTGTGTTGTGCGAGGGGTAATGTCACAGCTCCTTTCCGAGGTACCGTGGTGGTATTAAGGCACATGGTGACATGTTGTGGGGCTGTGTCTTGTGGCTACAGTGGTACACCTCTGGCCGGAGTAAAACTATTTGAATAGCCGTGCCCGCGGTTATGGGCGAGTCTAACAATGTCTTTCGTGATTAGTCTCACCCTTCACACCATAATGAAAGATGCTATAACTGGTAATAATTGATTATCTCCTGGTTTGGAATGGTATATTCCTAGTTTGGAGTTAGAACTGTGCAGCCGGGGTTGGTTGTTCAGAATGGTTGGGCCTATACAACAGGGTATGTTGTATAGTGCTGGATTAATACTATTTAACTAATATTCCACTGTTTTATTAAATTCTGAAATATTTATAAATTGCTGTTTATGCAAAGAAGCCTATATTATGCCATCCTTGGTTATCCTGTGCACTTGCATATTTGTTGCTTGGCTTGCTGAGTATGTCATATACTCACCTTGCAATCATTCATCAGAGAAGGAGTTCTACAATGATGCTGATGGTGTTGAGGATTTGGCGTAGTCCTTGTCAAGCTGCCTGTGGAGTGGAGTCGTCTGCGCTGTTTATCTTTATTTTCCGCTGCTTAGATCTTTATTGATTGAGAGGAACTATCTACCTCTGTAATGACATTTTATTCGCTTATTAATTGGAGTAATAATTGTACTCTATTATCAATTTGTTATTGTGTGCCTCGGTTGATTCCTGGACGAGGGTTTACACACATATAAGCGTTTGGAATTTTGGATAGAAATTCCGGGCGTGACATAGCTCCAGCACTCTTCAAGCCAAAAGTCATCACAACCCACTCAAACAAGCCGATTGCACCAGGACATCTAAAAGCTGTCTTATGGATGTCTTCTTCGGCCATAAAGATTTGATTATATCCCGCGTTTCCATCCATAAAACTCAAAATCTTATGTCCCGAAGCAGCATCAACTAGTTGATCGGCTACTGGCATTGGGTATTCATCTTTCGGGGTGGCCTTATTCAAATTTCGGAAATCAATGCATACCCTGACCTTGCCGTTTTTCTTGATAACAGGAACTATACTAGAAACCAACTCAGCATACCGACAGGGACGAATAAAACCAGCATCATATAATCGTTTAATCTCAGCCTTGACTGGTTCAAGCATGTCGGCTTTGCATCTCCTCGGAGGTTGTTGATGTGGCCTAACCCCTGATTTGGTAGGTAGCCGATGTTCAACAATCGATCGGCTGAGTCCAGGCATCTCATAATACTCCCAAGCGAAGCAATCTCTGAATTCTTTCAACAGCCCTATCAACTTGGTTTTAAATTCTGCAGATAAATTCTTACTAATAAATGTCGGCCTTGGTCGATCACCTGGACCTATATCAATTTCTTCCAAATCATCGACTTAGGTCATAGACTGCCCTCACAGACCAACACATGTCTTTTCTGCACACTTTGTCCTCACTCGTGTGCACCCGGGAAGAATTTCCCGGTCGGTCACCCATCTCAAATTGCTCCAGGCCAAGCACGCTTAACCCTGGAGTTCTTTGGAGATTGGCTTCCGGAAAAGAAGTTGCAACTTGTTGATATGAGTATTCTATTAATCCTATTAAGCCCTAGGCCGGGATGTTACACCCTCACCCCCTTAAGAGAGATCGACGCCCCCGTCGATCAACCCTAGGCCAGGAACGTCCTCTCTTGGCCACGTCCATGTGTCCAGTGCCAGCGCATGTGCCATGCTGTGTAACCACTCCCGGTCTACACCAGCCATGCGCACCATGCCTGCGCAACTGCGACACACGCGCCCGTGAAACCGCGAGAGTCAGCTCTGATACCACTTTGTAACGTCCCGCCTTCCCCAGGCCGGGCCCACTTACATCTGATAGCTTTCATAGGTCATAGACTGCCCTCACAGACCAACACATGTCTTTTCTGTACACTTTGTCCTCACTCGTGTGCACCCGGGAAGAATTTCCCGGTCGGTCACCCATCTCAAATTGCTCCAGGCCAAGCACGCTTAACCCTGGAGTTCTTTGGAGATTGGCTTCCGGAAAAGAAGTTGCAACTTGTTGATATGAGTATTCTATTAATCCTATTAAGCCCTAGGCCGGGATGTTACACCAGCTTGTCGCGACCGGGAAAATTGCCTTTTCCCGAACGCTAGTGTATTAATCCCCGTCCCAGGAAAAGCCGAGGTACACCACACAAACATGATATAAAAGACACATCTTTATTATATCGATAATATTTACATTATTACAAAGGCGCTTCAGGCCTGACAATCAAAAATAAACAGCAGCGGACTAGCGGGCCTACGGCTCCATCTTCACAGGCGCTCAACTGGGGTATAAGCCAGGACTCCACCTAAGACATCTTCTCCAAAGCTTCTCTTACTGAAGAGGGGAAAGATTGAGCAAGAATGAGTACAACCACAGTACTCAGCAAGCCACGCCGGCAGATGCATGATTAATGCAAGGGGGTACAAGGGGATAAAAATATAGGGGTTAAGTTTTGCAGAAAAGCAGCATTTAAAAGTCACTTAGTTGCTCAAGCTATTTTATAAAGACGATCCTAGAGCTACACAGTATTATTAAACAAGGCCGTGAACCCTCACGAACCTGCCTTAACCCAAGGCCTACGATGATTCAGACCGAACTGGCAACCCGACCCTGGGTTCCAGCTCGTCCCAAGCCAACCCAGGCCAACCATTCCACATTTTAGTTGTTGAGCAAATTTTAAGAATTAAAACACTGACTTGGGTACATTGCTCGGCTTGCCCATAACCGAGGGCGCGGCTATTCGAATAGATTATACTCTGATCAGAGGTGTACATCTTTACCCACAAGACACCTCTTCCTCACGTGTAACCACGTGCCACATACCACCACGGTATACGGACGGAAGACGTGACATAGTTTCCAACCCATCCTAGCCATAGACAAGAGTACCGACCCAATCCCACCTACGGCCGGAACCTCCGGGACAGGCAGGCAGGACTGAGCCCCTAGCAGCAGGGCACCAACCCTCTGCCATGACATCTCGACTACCGGGCCGCAGCTCGTGTAGCCTTCATTTGCCCTGGAGAATGTCCATCGACCCCCGGCTTCATCCATCTCCAATCCGTGTACTTTTGTTTATAACCAGACTGAGCCACAAACTAAGCCTTACCCACTAGACATGTGGAAGTACGGTAGTGCTTTGCAACAGAGGCCCGAGCTTAATCCTTATAGTGGCCGGGGTGCTACTTCCCACAACTGGCATGCACCCAAACCCCACCGAAAACAGGTTTTAGGGGTTTTGAAAGAGGAAGAGAGGTGTATGTCCAATTCCACCATAAACCAACAATTCCATAGTGTCCAAATGATATGAATATTCCCAAAGTCTAGAGTTATAAAACCATCTAATGTTGCCTAATTAATCAGCGAAGCATCTACCTAAATTCATACTAGTGGAACCATGAATAGAATACCCACTAGTTGGGGTTTTATTTTCCTAGGGTGAACAAGGTAATAATAACAATAGCAATAATAATGTCTTAACAATGATAAATAGCCATGGCTAAATAAAACAGTGATAACGCGGGAATTTAAATAAAGCGGTAATGCATTAATTTAAATCAAAATAATTTTATAAACTGGGATTCAATATGCTCAAGGATGATGTGACTTGCCTTGCTCGCTTTCCCAAACGACGGCTTCAACTTCCACGAAGAGCGGATCTTCCGAAGCTGCAGCGTCTACACGACCAACGGAAAAGAAAAGGCTTTTACTCTAATAAACTCCATACAACAAGCAGGAACAAAGCACAAAAATGGGTTCTTGACTTCTTAAGGAAAAATTAGAGACTTGAACGGTCCAATTCCGAGTTCAAATGGCCAAGCTATGGCCATTTGAAGTTTATATGCTCTTTAAATGGATATTTGCGAATTTCTTCATTTAAATTTTAATTTAAAAACTCATTTATTGCGTCAGCCGGGAGAGAGGGCGCGCGGACCGGGTCCACGGGAGTGGGGCCCACGCGGCAGCCTCTCGGTCCACGGTGGACCGGGAGCACACGGCTGGCGGCGGCCGGCGCCGTGGGTCCCACGCGTCAGCCGCACCCGCGGGCGCGGGCGGCTGACAGCCGGGCCCCACCTGGCAGCCGCGGGGCGCGCCCGAAGGCGGCCTCGCCGGCACGGCCGACGGGAGGCGGCGCACCCGCGCCCCGATGGTCACCGCCGGCGACCACCGGCGCGGCGGAGCGGCGCCCGAGAGAGCGGAGAAGAGAGGGAAGCGAAAGGGGCGGTCCACGGCTCACCCCGGGACGACGAGGACGGCGGAAACGACGACGGCGCGGAGGAAGGCGGCGGCGCGGACGACGGCGCTCCGGCGGTCGGCGGGCGAAACGGAGGCGCGGACGAGGTCGACGAGGATGCGGCGAAGCCGATGGAGGCGATGCCGAAGCGGGAGGAGGTCCGGGGCGACGACGGCGGCGAACCGGAGCTCGGCGGCGACGGCGGAGAGAGAGGACGACGGCGCGGGCTCGAATCCGACGGGGAGAGAGAGCGGCGAGCGGCGGAAACGGAGGAGAGAGGCACGGGGAGCGATTATATAGCACCGGGAGGGGGAGAGAGCGGCCGGAGAGGGAGGAATCGGCCGCGGAGATCTCGGCTCCATCAATGACGCCGGCGAGGATTTCGGGAATAAATCCGGGCGAATCCGAGGGAGAGAGAGAGGGGAAAGCGGGGGAAAAGAGGGAGGGAATCACGGGGAGTGATTTCCCCCTCTTTATTGCGCGCGGGGACGGCGGGATGCGGCGGATTCGGCGGCGGCGGCGGCGCTAGGGCACGGGCGGGCGGCGGGCGCGGCGCGAGGATAGGGATGACAGGCGGGCCCCACCCGTCAGCGAGGGTGGCGGGCGGGCCCGCCCGTCAACGGCGCGCGCGCGGGGAGGAGGCCGATGGGCCGCGGGGGAGAGGGGAGAGAGGGAGGGAACTGGGCCGAGCCGGCCCAGTAAGGGAAGGGGGGGGGGGAAAAGAAGACTTTTTAGGATTTTTTTCTTTTTATAAAACCTTTTTAACTTTGTTTATTTCTTAATAATTATTATTTGTGCTCTGAAAATTCCACTAAAATTTGAGGGCTCCTTTTAGACCAAGGAGAATTTAACAAAAATCCTCCGGGCCACATTCGAATTTTTCTTGTACGTATTTTAGTGTTTGCCAATTTCTTTTCGAATTTTAATTAGTTCTATTATTCCTTTTAGAAAATGATTTTTATTTCGGGATGAATTTATCAGGACGTGACACTGTCCTTCTTTGTCATCGAGATCATCTACTGTGTCCTCGCTGTAGACATCTGAACCCTCCACTATGCCCTCAAAATAATAGCTTGGGTTCTCCATCGTCAATTGGCTGTATATCAGAATCGGACACTTTTAGAAAATCTACATCCCAAACTTTGTCAGATAAACAATCAAGACCATCCATCTCCCAAAGAGCTAAATCAGCACTGGCAACATTGACTGACCTGTCGGCTGGAACAATTTCAATTTTGTCGCCTTGCCACTGAATCAAACATTGATGCATGGTTGAAGGAATGCAACAATTAGCATGAATCCAATCCCTTCCAAGCAACAAGCTATAAGAACACTTCCCATCAATGACAAAGAATGTTGTAGGGATGGTTTTGTTGCCGACTGTCAGCTCCACATTCAAAACCCCTTTGGTTTCTGATGGGTTGCCGCCAAAGTCCTTGAGCACCATGTTTGTTTTTGTGAGATCTTCAGCGTTTCTGCCCAACTTTCTGAATGTAGCGTAAGGCATCAAGTTCACTGCGGCCCCACCATCGACCATCATCTTGGACATCGGCTTCCCATTGACATAACCGTTTATATACAATGGCCTAAGATGCCGATTTTCTGTCCCCTCTGGCTTCTCAAAAATTGCCTGCTCCGGTGACAAAATCAATTTAGCAGATTCTTCTTCAACTTCATCAATGTCGGCTTGCTTGATCCCAAACTCAGCAGGCAATGTGAAAACCATGTTGACCGACGCAGTTACAACACCTTTTCCTTTAGCCAACCTTTTCGCCTCATCGGCTGCAGCTTCATCGGCTACAGGAACTTGATTCTTGACACGCCACTCCTGCCTCGGCTTTGTTTTCTTCAGCCGATGGTTAATTTCCTGCTCGACCTCCTGAAAGCGCTCCCTGCTCCTCAACCTTTGAACCCTTCTTTTCTGATTCTTTGTAAAAATACCAGGAGACCATCGACTTTTCCTGTTCTCATTGTCCTCTTGGCCACGATCCTGATTCACTGGACCCAATCTTTGATGAACAGGAACTCTTGTCTGCCTTAGCCGATTGTCCCTACTATATGATCGACTCGAGCTCTCGGCCATATCACTGCACCCAGGACAATCTTCAATAGATGGCAACCTCATACCTTCATTCCAACAGAATCCAAAGAACTCGCAACCCCAATGAGGATCAAAACCATCGTTATCTGCCTCATAATGCTTCTCCTGCTGCTTCTCATACCTCTTATGATATTTGCTGATAATTTTAGCCGAATTTACCTGAAAACCCCTTGCACGGCCCCCATCAGCTGTTCGTCCAGCTGTATGCACCATACTAAAAGGAAAATGATTACCATCAACCTTCATCGGCCTCTTAGAATCGTCAAACTTGATCTTGCCTCCTTCAATAGCCGCTTGGATCTGCTGCCTGAAGACCTTGCAATCATTAGTCGTATGAGACCTAGAATTATGCCACTTGCAATACCTTTTCTTGCCCAATTCTTCAGCCGATGGAATTGTATGACCGGCAGGAAGCTGAATCTGCTTCTCTCGGAGTAGCAAGTCAAAAATTTTATCAGCCTTGGTAATATCAAAGTCATACCTCTCCTCTTTGCCTGAGCTCTTTACCCATTGGCATGGTATAACCATTTTACTCCTTACCCACTCGGCTGCAGCTATCTCAGAATCATCATCCTCATCATCCGATCCATATACATAAGGGCAAACATGATTAATCTTTCTAGAATTTTTCCTAGCCTCGGCATACCTTTGTTCATGCAAGGCTACCTTCTGTGTTAGGTGTGACAAGCTTTCAAAGTCTTCAGATGAGAACTTCTCCCTAATTGGAGCAATCATACCCTGAAAAGCCAAATCGACTAACTGGGCATCAAACTTAAGCTGTAACACTTATTTCTCGTCTCCCTGAATCTCTGAATATACTCGTGCACTGGCTCATCATGCTTTTGCTTGATCGATGTTAGATCGGACAATTTCATCTCATGAACTCCACTATAAAAGTAGCTATGAAACTGTTTTTCCAAATCGGCCCAACTGTTGAATGTTCCATATGGTAGAGAAGAAAACCAAGTAAAGGCTGATCCAGACAAAGACAACCAGAATAATCTAACCCTCAAGGCATCCACAGCCGATGCTTCACCACATTGAGCTAAAAACCGGCTAACGTGCTCATAAGTTGATGTACTATTTTGCCCTGATGTCACGCCCGGAATTTCTATCCAAAATTCCAAACGCTTACATGTGTGTAAACCCTCGTCCAGGCATCAGCCGAGGCACACAATAACAAATTGATAATAGAGTACAATTATTACTCTAACTAATAAGCGAATAAATTGTCATTACAGAGGTGGATAGTTCCTCTCAAACAATAAAGATCTAAGCAGCGGAAAATAAGGATAAACAGCGCAGACGACTCCACTCCACAGGCAACTTGACAAGGATTACGCCAAATCCTCACCACCATCGGCTTCATTGAAAAACTCCTCCTCTGATGAATGATTGCAAGGTGAGTATATGACATACTCAGCAAGCCACGCAGCAAATATGCAAGTGCACAGGATAACCAAGGATGGCATAATATAGGTTTCTTTGCATAAACAACATTTAATAAATGTTTCAGAACTTAATAAAACAGTAGAGTGTTAATTAAACAGTATTAATCCAACACTATACAACATACCCTGTTGTATAGGCCCAACCATACTGAACAACCAGTCCCGGCTGCACAGTTCTAATCTCCAAACCAGGAATATACCATTCAAAACCAGGAGCTAATCAAATATAACCAGTTATAGCATCTCTCATTACAGTGTGAAGGGTGAGACTAATCACGAAAGACATTGTTAGACCCGCCCATAACCGCGGGCACGGCTATTCGAATAGTTTTACTCTGATCAGAGATGTACCACTGTACCCACAAGACACAGCCCCACATCATGTCACCATGTGCCTCAGTACCACCACGATACCTCGGAAAGGAGCTGTGACATTACCCCTCACACAACACAATTCACTACAGTGCACCATTCCCGGATCATAGTCACCCCCTTATAGACAAGGCATGGACTCCCCAGCGACCCCCGTGGGCTTATCTCCGCCACTTCTCAGTCCGGTGCTCCGTAATGAACTATGCTATGTAAAAGATAAAGCCGTTGCCCACGCTGGCTTGTGGTTGGCACGGTTAATGTTTCACAACCGAAGTTCGTGAACCGGTCCTTAACTGTCATGAGCACGACCATCAAAACCATGTACTCACAACCCACCATTATCAGGTTTTAGTTGTCACATTAATTAATTAACCAATCACGATTGACCATCGTGAACTATCATTAAACCATCATTAAATAATAGTGAATCATAAGTTATCCCATTAATGTACTAAAGTTTCTAAGCATGGCTAAGCAATTACACCTAATATCTAGTTGAACCAATATAAAGCTCAACTAGTCAAGTTATAATAACCCAAGGTATCAAGGAATAGGATAATCAAGAACAAAAGGGCTATAACAAACAATAGGCTAATTCCACCCGATGACATTCAAAAATAAATGCAATAGTTGAATAGAAACAATAGCTTTAAACGGGATCAACATGCTCAAAGGATTGATTAGGATCTGTGTGACTTGCCTTGCTGGCCTTGGAACTCTTCTAAATCTTCTCCTGCAAAAGCGGACTCTCCGGAAACGTCGGATTCTAAACGGAAAAGAATAAAAACACCAAAACAGCACATAAGCAAGCATGAACAGTACATGTGGATATTTTTAACATGTAGATCTCAATTTTAGAAAAATTTAGAGACTTGAACCAACTAAATCCGAGCTAAGATGAATTAGTTATGAATTTTTAAAGATTTAATCGGTTTAAATCATTTATATAAATTTTAATTGAATTATGACGCAATAATGAATTATTTTTGAAAAGAAAAAGGGCTTTATTGCGTCAGCGGGCTCGGGGTCTACGGTGGACCGGGTCCACGGCTGCGGTCTACGGAAACGGACGGCCGAGATCTAATCCGACCGAACGAACGGCCGAGATTAAACGGCTCACGGCCGGCTCACGGGCGACAGCGGTGATGACGTCAGCGATGACGTCATCCCGACCGACGGCGGCGACGGCGGCTCGGACTCACGCGCTTGCCGGCGATCTACGGCGCGGCGGCGCGAACGGAAGGCGGCAACGGAGAGCGGAGGACACGGCGAACTTACCGGCGACCAAAACAACGGCGGAGAGGCAACGGACAACGCCGGCGACGAGGACGAAGGGACGGAGAGGTTCGGGTCGACGGCGGCGACGGTGTTCCGGCGGAGAACAGCGACGGCGAAGGGTCGGACGAGGACGGCGACACGACGGCGACCACGATGGCGAGCTCCCCGAACGACGGCGATGACCGGAGCGACGGCGGCGCTAGACTGGAGCGGCGGCGGCGACGGCGGCGCACGGGATGCACGGCGCTAGGGCGGCTCGGGCGACGAGAAGCGAAGGCGAGGGCGGCGGAGGGTAGAGGAGAGCTCGGGGGTCCTTTTATAGGGGTCGGGAGGCGGCGGCGAAGCCCACAACGGCCCGGCGACGGCGAAGGAAAGCTAGGGTTCGGCCGAATCCGATCCGAGCTCGAGTCCTCTCTTTCCAAAGCGAATCGGCCGACGTTTCCAAAAGAGAAAAGGTAGAGGAGATCACGGGATGCATTTCCCCTCAAACAATTTCGCCGGAGAAGGAAAGGAGCGGCCGAATTGGAAAGGCGGCGGCGGCTAGGGTTTTGGGCGCGGCCGGCGCGACGAAGACGACGACTCCGACAGGCGGGCCCCACCTGTCAGCGGCGAGAGAGAGAGCGGCGCACGCGAGCGGCTCGGCTGGGCTGAGCTGGGCCGGACTGGGCCGAAGAGAGAGAAGAGAGGGGTTTTGGGCCGACTTTCGGCCCAAAGCCAAAAGAACACTTTTTAAAACCTTTTTCAATTTAAATAATTCATGAAATGCACTTTCATTTATTAAAAATACTTCCTTAGCTCAAATAATTCCCAGAAAAATCTAGGAATTATAGAATTAAGCAAAGTATTTAATAAAATTTTATCTGGCCCAATTTTATATTGGAATTTATTATTTACAATTAAATCTTTTCTTCCAGACTTTTAAAAATTATTTCTAAAATTCCATTTACACAATGATTTATACTTTTGGGATTTTTAGGGTGTGACAAACCTACCCCCCTTAAACAGAATCTCGTCCTCGAGATACGGAAGAACTGGCGAAAAGATGAGGATGAGCGGACTTCAATTCATCTTCTCGTTCCCAAGTTGCTTCTTCCTCTGAGTGATTACTCCACTGAACCTTACAGAAACGGGTAACTCGATTCCTGGTCCTTCTCTCATTTGTATCCAAAATACGGATTGGTCTCTCGACATATGTCAGATCCTCTTGAATTTCTATCTGTTCAAGATTAGCTTCCTCAGTAGGTACCCTTAAACACTTCTTCAACTGTGACACATGGAACACGTCATGGACTCCGGCAACGATTGAGGTAATTCCAACTAATAAGCAACCTCACCTCTTCGACTGATAATCTTATAAGGTCCCACAAAACGCGGAGCCAACTTTCCTTTGGTCTGAAAACGATGAACCCCTCGGAAAGGAGTCGAAGGTACACATGATCTCCTTCTTCAAAACTCAAGTCTCTGCGGCGATTGTCTGCATAACTCTTATGACGGGACTGAGCTACACGCAATCTTTCTTGAATAACCTTTACCTTTTCTTCTGCTTCCCTTAGGATATCAGTTCCGAACACTTGACGTTCTCCCGTCTGATCCCACAAAAGCGGAGTACGACACTTACGACCATACAGTGCTTCGTAAGGAGCCATCTGAAGACTAGCTTGATAACTGTTGTTGTACGAAAATTCTGCGTAAGGCAAATTCTTATCCCAACTTCCACCGAAATCTAGAGCACAGGCTCTCAACATGTCTTCCAAAATCTGATTCACCCTTTCAGTTTGTCCGTCTGTTTGCGGATGATAAGCAGTACTGAAGTTCAGCTTAGAACCCATTTCTTCCTGGAGTTTCTTCCAAAACTTTGAAGTAAACTGACTACCTCGGTCAGATACTATTTTCTTAGGGACGCCATACAAACACACAATCCTGGCCATATACAATTCCGCCAAACGATTTCCGGAATATGTTGTCTTCACGGGAATGAAATGAGCCACTTTGGTAAGTCTATCGACTATCACCCAAATAGAGTCGTGGCCTGATGACGTTCTGGGTAAACCCGTGATAAAATCCATACCGATTTCTTCCCACTTCCATTCGGGTATCTTCAAAGGTTGCAACAAACCTGCTGGCTTCTGATGTTCAGCCTTAACTCGCTGACAAACATCACACATAGCTACAAACTCTGCTATCTCACGCTTCATACTTGTCCACCAAAATCTTTCTTTGAGATCTTGATACATCTTGGTACTACCAGGGTGAATGGAGTACAGAGTGTCATGAGCTTCTTTCAGAATTGTATCTTTCAACTCTTTATTCTCTGGAACACAAATTCTTTCGCCCAACCATACGGTCCCTTGCTCATCTTCCAAGAAACCGATAGCTTTTCCTCTTCTCATATTCTTCTTGATCTCACGAATATCAGGATCATTAATCTGAGCTTCTCTAACCTGATCAATGAGAGTAGGCTTGGCTTCTAGGGTTGCAACAAAACCTCTAGTGACAATTCCCAAATTTAATCTCTCAAATTCCTTGCATAACTCCAATGGCAACTGTCGTCCTTCCGTAGCATTGCAATAGCCTTTCCTGCTAAGAGCATCTGCTACAACATTAGCCTTTCCCGGGTGATAATGAATTCCCAAGTCATAATCCTTGATTAATTCCAACCATCTCCGTTGTCTCATGTTCAGATCCGGTTGAGTAAAGATGTACTTTAAACTCTTGTGATCGGTGTACACCTCTGTACGAGTTCCAAAAAGATAGTGACGCCAAATCTTCAATGCATGAACTACTGAAGCTAACTCGAGATCATGAGTAGGGTAATTCTTCTCATGTGGACGTAACTGAGGAGATGCATAGGCAACCACCTTCCCATCTTGCATCAGAACACATCCTAATCCAAGCTTAGATGCATCGCAATACACTTGGAAACCCTTCTTTGGATCAGGCAAAATTAAAATTGGTGCTGATATTAAGCGACTCTTCAACTCTTGAAAACTCCGCTCACATTCTTCTGACCACTTGTACTTCACATCCTTCTAAAGCAGTCGTGTCATGGGCTTAGCAATCTTAGAGAAATTCTCTATAAATCTCCGGTAATATCCTGCAAGACCCAGGAAACTACGAATCTCTGAAACTGTCTTTGGTTGTTTCCAGCTGGTTACTGATTCCACATTACTAGGATCAACGGCAACTCCTCCGGCTGAGATGACGTGACCAAGGAACTTCACTTCAGACAACCAAAATTCACACTTGCTAAACTTGGCATACAACTGATGTTCTCGTAGTTTCTCTAATGCAAGGCGAAGATGTTCTTCATGCTCTTCTTTAGTTCGAGAGTAGATAAGGATGTCATCAATAAAGACAACCACGAACTTGTCTAAGTATTCCATAAACACCTTATTCATCAAGTTCATGAAGAAAGCGGGGGCATTGGTAAGTCCGAAAGACATAACCGTACACTCAAACAGCCCATACCGAGTAGTGAAAGCTGTCTTAGGTATGTCTTCCTCTTTAATCCTTAACTGGTGATATCCTGATCGAAGATCGATCTTGGAGAAAACAGTGGCACCCTTAAGCTGATCAAACAAATCATCAATTCTGGGTAGCGGATACTTATTCTTGATAGTCACATCATTTAGGGCACGATAATCCACACACATCCTCTGGGTATGATCTTTCTTCTCAACAAAAATAACTGGAGCACCCCATGGAGACGAACTTGGTCTAATGTATCCTTTCTGAAGCAAATCATCTACTTGCCTTTTGACTTCTGCTAACTCATTGGCTGCCATTCTATAAGGTCTCTTATGGATTGGAGCTGTACCAGGTACCAAATCGATTCTGAATTCTATATCTCTTTTAGGCGGCATACCAGGTAAATCATCCGGGAACACATCTGGGTATTCTCGTACTATAGGAATCTCTTCCATGGTTATTTGGTTCAGACTTGACCTTATGGGCTCTGAAGGCAATGCGTGAACAGTCACAACTTGGCCATCAATACTGGTAAGAGTTACCTTTCTATTAGCACAGTCTATCACACCTTTATATCTGGCTAACCAGTCCATCCCTAGGATGACATCAAGGTCTTTGGATTCTAACAGAATAAGATTAGCCAGGAATGGCACTCCTTGAATCTCTATTCTGACAGAGGGGCTACGCTGCACTGAGAGTGCTTGATTACTCGGGGTACTAACCATCAAAGGACGTCTAAGATCTTCTACTTCCATCCCATGATTTCCCGCAAAACTCATAGATAAAAATGAATGCGTAGCACCAGAGTCGAAAAGTACTGTTGCAGGTACTGAGTTAACAGGGAACGTACCCAAAATCACATCTGGAGCCTCTTGAGCTTCTGCAGCAGCAACATGGTTGACACGAGCCTTTATCACTGGTGCGGTGGAGTTGTTCTGTGCAGGGACAACCTTCACGCGTCGGGGCTTCGGACACTTGTCGGAGTAATGGCCTGGGTCACCACAATTGAAACATACTCCGGGCTTGTTTACTTGTTCCCTCCTGACAGGCTGATGCGGTGTCGGAGCTGTCACCGGACGTGAAACGTGGTTGCGGTTGTTGTTGCCAGCATTGTTGTTAAAGAACTGACGCTGCGGACGAACAACAGACGAAGAACCTCCCTGAGGCATTGACTGAGATCCCAAAACAAGACGTGGCCTCTGATTATTCCCTTGTTGAGCCTTGAAGTGAGCAATCCTGCGCTTCTTCTGCTCCATGCGGTTGTACTTATCCTCCTGGCGAATAGCCTTATCCACCAACTTCTGGAAATCAGGATAATCTCCAGTCATCAATGGGTAAGAAAGCTCATCATTCAGTCCTTCCAGGAACTTCTCTTGACGCTCTTCATCAGTGCGTACTTCCTCCGGAGCATAACGAGCTAAACGATTAAACTCATGCAAGTATTCCGTAACAGAGCGAGATCCCTGAGTGAGCGCTCTGAACTCTCTCTTCTTAAGAGACACCACTCCTGATGGTATGTGCGTCTTGCGAAAGGCAGCAGTGAATTCTATCCAAGTGATAGGTTCCGCCGTAGTCCTGTTGAGACGGAAGTGATCCCACCACTCAGAAGCAGGGCCATGCAACTGATGTGATGCAAAAGAGACCTTCTCCTGATCAGTGCACTGAAGCAAGTCCAACTTCTTTTCTATGGCGTGCAGCCAATCACCAGCCTCTACTGGATTAGTAGTGCTAGAAAATGTAGGTGGCCTTACACGAAGAAATTCTGATAACTTGTTCTGGGGAGGTGCTTGGTTATTCCCTTGGTTCTGCTGGTTCTGCTGGTTCTGGAGTTGTTGCATCATCATATGCATAAGCTGTGTCTGCTGAGCCAAAACTTGGGCAAGGGTGGGATTCTCTCCATTGTTGCTATTGCTGTTGTTGCTGTTGCTGTTGTTGGGGCCATTTCCAACACTGCGAGTGAGCACCATCTGGCATGGACAGGAACACAAGAAGAGAAACCGGGGAAACTACTTAGGACAGAGAATTAACTTTTCCACTAACTTGACTTTTATTGATCTTAACTGAGTTTCATTATTACAAAGACTTGAAGACTCTCACACCACTAAACTTACCAACTACTAAACACTCGAAAGCAAACAAACGCATGCACTTACATCCCAACACTGATGTAAAACACATGCGAAATCCACGCACACAACCAAACTTAAACAAGCAAACTAGCACAACGATCTAAGGCAACGGCTTAGCAAGGTATTCTAGGTCTTCCTAGCATCGGAGTTGATTGAAGGCTCGTCCGGCTCATCTTTAACATCGTCTTGAGTTGCTCCCCACTCGACCTTGGAATGGGTGCGCTTCGATTCTTCCTCTTCATCATCACTTATGTTGATGACCGGGGGCTTAGCTGGGGTGACTTCCTTTTCCACCACACGAACCTTTGGCGCCAACTGGTACCGAGGAACAAAAATAGCTCTCTTTCTTGCAGTAAGACGAACTCTGGCTTTCTGTGGTGGTGCTTCTCCCTTTAGTGCTGCCAACTCCTTTTCCAACCTCTCCACCTTGTACTCCAGCTTGCAAATCTTCATACGGTTCCAGTTCTCACGATCATGAGCTGCTATCGCGTTCTCAGCACGGGTCTCATCCATAGCCCATAGCATCTCAACCAAATGTCTTGTGGTGGCATCATTCTCGATTCCTGCAGGTTCAAGGTAGATGCCACGGTCACTCCCCTGAGGTTGCCGAGGATGGTAGCGATACTCCGTATTGGCCAACTGCTTGCTGTAACGGTCACGGAGCTCTCCGATGGCGATTCTTGCCCCCTCCTGGCATGCATGCATATAGCTTCTCCCTCCAGCTTCGAACATCACTGATGGGATATCTTCACGATTACTGATCAAGGTGACTTTGACACGGCACTCCTCTTCATCGCGATCGTGAGAAATCTGGGCGTACAAAGGAGCAGTCCCAAATCCTATGGCAAAGGACATCGTACGCAACTCCAGGACAAACCCCTCAGTACCAAACAAGTACTCAGGCTTGACACGCGTCATCTAAAGACAAGTTAAAGGAGGGAGTTAAGACATTTATCCAATTAATAGCACAAGTTTTCCGGTTACTTTGAATAAAATTTAAAAATTCAAAATAAAAGGTAAATGAATAAAATAAACCATTTTTGCAAGATAAGTTGAAACGGTTAAAAACAGGATCACTGGTTTTGCACTTTTGAATAACAAGTTTCAAAAGAAATAAATTAAAAGAGAGTTATAAAATCATCATGTTGAGTTTATTGTAGCAAGATTAAATATAACAATGTCATGAGACTTTTGCTAATAAATGAGTCATTAGTACGGTAATGGATGTACGGTACTAACAACACAGAAAGGCAAAAAGTAAATTTTAGAAGGAACAATTTAAAAGGCTATAAACTGCATGTGCCACTAGCTTGGTTTAATTAAAAGAGAATGGGAGGAGAACAGTTCTAGTTTTCCAATATTTTTAGAGGGTTCTTATAGGTACTGTTTGGCATAACCTAAGGTCAAGGAGGCTCTGATACCAACTTGTCACGCCCGGAATTTCTATCCAAAATTCCAAACGCTTACATGTGTGTAAACCCTCGTCCAGGCATCAGCCGAGGCACACAATAACAAATTGATAATAGAGTACAATTATTACTCTAACTAATAAGCGAACAAATTGTCATTACAGAGGTGGATAGTTCCTCTCAAACAATAAAGATCTAAGCAGCGGAAAATAAGGATAAACAGCGCAGACGACTCCACTCCACAGGCAACTTGACAAGGATTACGCCAAATCCTCACCACCATCGGCTTCATTGAAAAACTCCTCCTCTGATGAATGATTGCAAGGTGAGTATATGACATACTCAGCAAGCCACGCAGCAAATATGCAAGTGCACAGGATAACCAAGGATGGCATAATATAGGTTTCTTTGCATAAACAACATTTAATAAATGTTTCAGAACTTAATAAAACAGTAGAGTGTTAATTAAACAGTATTAATCCAACACTATACAACATACCCTGTTGTATAGGCCCAACCATACTGAACAACCAGTCCCGGCTGCACAGTTCTAATCTCCAAACCAGGAATATACCATTCCAAACCAGGAGCTAATCAAATATAACCAGTTATAGCATCTCTCATTACAGTGTGAAGGGTGAGACTAATCACGAAAGACATTGTTAGACCCGCCCATAACCGCGGGCACGGCTATTCGAATAGTTTTACTCTGATCAGAGATGTACCACTGTACCCACAAGACACAGCCCCACATCATGTCACCATGTGCCTCAGTACCACCACGATACCTCGGAAAGGAGCTGTGACATTACCCCTCACACAACACAATTCACTACAGTGCACCATTCCCGGATCATAGTCACCCCCTTATAGACAAGGCATGGACTCCCCAGCGACCCCCGTGGGCTTATCTCCGCCACTTCTCAGTCCGGTGCTCCGTAATGAACTATGCTATGTAAAAGATAAAGCCGTTGCCCACGCTGGCTTGTGGTTGGCACGGTTAATGTTTCACAACCGAAGTTCGTGAACCGGTCCTTAACTGTCATGAGCACGACCATCAAAACCATGTACTCACAACCCACCATTATCAGGTTTTAGTTGTCACATTAATTAATTAACCAATCACGATTGACCATCGTGAACTATCATTAAACCATCATTAAATAATAGTGAATCATAAGTTATCCCATTAATGTGCTAAAGTTTCTAAGCATGGCTAAGCAATTACACCTAATATCTAGTTGAACCAATATAAAGCTCAACTAGTCAAGTTATAATAACCCAAGGTATCAAGGAATAGGATAATCAAGAACAAAAGGGCTATAACAAACAATAGGCTAATTCCACCCGATGACATTCAAAAATAAATGCAATAGTTGAATAGAAACAATAGCTTTAAACGGGATCAACATGCTCAAAGGATTGATTAGGATCTGTGTGACTTGCCTTGCTGGCCTTGGAACTCTTCTAAATCTTCTCCTGCAAAAGCGGACTCTCCGGAAACGTCGGATTCTAAACGGAAAAGAATAAAAACACCAAAACAGCACATAAGCAAGCATGAACAGTACATGTGGATATTTTTAACATGTAGATCTCAATTTTAGAAAAATTTAGAGACTTGAACCAACTAAATCCGAGCTAAGATGAATTAGTTATGAATTTTTAAAGATTTAATCGGTTTAAATCATTTATATAAATTTTAATTGAATTATGACGCAATAATGAATTATTTTTGAAAAGAAAAAGGGCTTTATTGCGTCAGCGGGCTCGGGGTCTACGGTGGACCGGGTCCACGGCTGCGGTCTACGGAAACGGACGGCCGAGATCTAATCCGACCGAACGAACGGCCGAGATTAAACGGCTCACGGCCGGCTCACGGGCGACAGCGGTGATGACGTCAGCGATGACGTCATCCCGACCGACGGCGGCGACGGCGGCTCGGACTCACGCGCTTGCCGGCGATCTACGGCGCGGCGGCGCGAACGGAAGGCGGCAACGGAGAGCGGAGGACACGGCGAACTTACCGGCGACCAAAACAACGGCGGAGAGGCAACGGACAACGCCGGCGACGAGGACGAAGGGACGGAGAGGTTCGGGTCGACGGCGGCGACGGTGTTCCGGCGGAGAACAGCGACGGCGAAGGGTCGGACGAGGACGGCGACACGACGGCGACCACGATGGCGAGCTCCCCGAACGACGGCGATGACCGGAGCGACGGCGGCGCTAGACTGGAGCGGCGGCGGCGACGGCGGCGCACGGGATGCACGGCGCTAGGGCGGCTCGGGCGACGAGAAGCGAAGGCGAGGGCGGCGGAGGGTAGAGGAGAGCTCGGGGGTCCTTTTATAGGGGTCGGGAGGCGGCGGCGAAGCCCACAACGGCCCGGCGACGGCGAAGGAAAGCTAGGGTAGAGAAAAGGTAGAGGAGATCACGGGATGCATTTCCCCTCAAACAATTTCGCCGGAGAAGGAAAGGAGCGGCCGAATTGGAAAGGCGGCGGCGGCTAGGGTTTTGGGCGCGGCCGGCGCGATGAAGACGACGACTCCGACAGGCGGGCCCCACCTGTCAGCGGCGAGAGAGAGAGAGCGGCGCGCGCGAGCGGCTCGGCTGGGCTGAGCTGGGCCGGACTGGGCCGAAGAGAGAGAAGAGAGGGGTTTTGGGCCGACTTTCGGCCCAAAGCCAAAAGAACACTTTTTAAAACCTTTTTCAATTTAAATAATTCATGAAATGCACTTTCATTTATTAAAAATACTTCCTTAGCTCAAATAATTCCCAGAAAAATCTAGGAATTATAGAATTAAGCAAAGTATTTAATAAAATTTTATCTGGCCCAATTTTATATTGGAATTTATTATTTACAATTAAATCTTTTCTTCCAGACTTTTAAAAATTATTTCTAAAATTCCATTTACACAATGATTTATACTTTTGGGATTTTTAGGGTGTGACACCTGAGAACTTTGAAAAACCTGGGACTTTGAACCGGTTAGGTAAAGGAACTCTCTCAAACCATTCAGGATATGGCTGTCGATACAGATTTCCAACATCTTTTGGCTTGAGCCCGAACTGCTCCTTCATGACATCTGCAATCAAATCGGCCCATGGCCGCTGTTGAGGTGTCCCTTGGGATTGTTGTGGCATAGGCTCAAATTGATTGTATTGAGGGACAAATTGGGGCTGAGTCGACCCTGCTTGCTGGTACTGAACATGATGTGATGGTGGTTGATATTGATAATTCAAATTGCCCCCCTGATAATTTTGAAGGTCTGGCTGAATACTACGCACCAAATGTTCAGGAATAACTTGAGGAACAACTGTGCCATCTGGTTGTACATGATGAACTAGATGTTCTGGGACAACCTGATTTGGAGCATGTTGCACAGGCTGACCACCAGGTGTTGCGAACCCAGCCGACGCGTTCATTGAACCTTGCTGCTGAATCGGCTGGACAACCCGTTGAATTGGGGGTGTTTGCTGAATAGGCTGCTGCTGGGTTGGATCAACAATACTTTGAAGAGGTAAAAATATAGATGCAACCTGGTCTTGTGTTAGCCGATCGACATTCTGTCCGGCGTATTGTGGTTGTTCTCTTACCAGCAATCGGGGATTGACCAATTGGCCTGGAGCCAAAGGTGGTACAGTAGGTGCGGGAACCGATGCTGGTGCAATCGGCTGAGCCGATGGTGCCATAGAAGGAATTGCCTGAACGGGTGGATGAATATTGGTGATCAATGGCCGATAATTTGGAAATACACCTCCTTGCAAATAAACTGGCCCCGCAGCCTGGTATTCAGCTATCGTACCATCGACCATTAACTTCATCATATTTGACAAGGTATTGACTAATACCCTAGACTGATTGATCAAAGCATTGTGTACGGCATAGTCAACCCGATCTTTGAAGTTATTGAAAAACTCTTGTGATGTATTGCCATTCTGATTGGGGCTTTCACCTTGAACTCCTTGGGCACCAACACCTTGAACTCCTTGAGCTCCCTAAGAGTTGTCACCTTGGTTTCCTTGAGAATCATCCGCAGTACCTTTGTTGCTCGGTTGAGCCGAGCCATCTGGGCTTGTTTCATTCCCCCACCCTTGGAAGAACCGGTCCCGGGGTAATCAGCCACTACTCGCACCTCATACTTTTGCACCACTATCCCCTTGCGGGTCTACAGGAATGAGTTCAAGAACTGGTTCCGTGCTTGTTGCATCATTGCTTCAAACTCCTTCTTCTGATCAGGTGTCAATTTGTCTGGAGTAATGGTCATGACGTTGCCCTCATTAACGTCAGATTGGTCTAATTGCTGGATCTTCTCTTTAACAGAACCCAGGCTAGCCGAGGATGGTGATGTTGGTGGCTTGCCGTCCATGAGAGGACTTCTGACTTCTAATCGGTCCCACCGGGCGTGCCAAAAGCATGTTCATGAAAAACACGAGGCCTGGAAGATCTACTTAACTCCAGTGCAGGTCCAAAACTTGCCTTTGGGTATGCTAGCGTGCCAGTTGATTTGATCCTGCAATCAACAAGAAGCAAAGACAAGGAAACCGCAGTTAAATCCATAAATGACAGCCGATCGGCTAAGTGTCGATGACATATCATTTATCCCTGAGCTGATGTCATATTTGAATCGATCGGCTGTTATGAATAAATTAAAAAGAGCTAAATCTACTCGATCGGCTGTAGATATTAACAACATGTATTCCTTATATCGATATATACTTAAATCGAGTAATTGGGATAGATCGGTCGCCATGCCGAGACAGTATAAATTATTTAGATCGAAATATACATTAATAATGGGAATACATATGTTCATAGCATAGCCGATCAGATAGATCTAGCATGTATCGGCTAATACTCTGATACCACTCTATGTTAAGATATTAAAACAAGCAGAATATACCAAACAAAAGCTTAATATACTTAGATACAATAAGATCTTGACATAAAGGGCAGACTTAACATGTCAATAAGGCACATAATGCAAATGTAGTTAAATCAGATAAGAACCGCTGAAACTCTGATGCTACCCTAATCGGCAACCAGAAAGCAGGCTAGAGATTGATATTCTAAACACGACTTAATAGATCAAACTCAACTGATACAACATTAAGTACGAAAAGAAGAACAATATCTAGACAATCAAGCCGCTGGAAGTTTCTTAGAGTGGTAGATATCTTACATAATCTAAATCAACGTCGGAATCTAACCTAATCGGCTGCCCTTTACTAACAAATGTTAGCCGATTGTAGATTAGATAGCGATATTGCCAGAGATTATGTGGGATATATGATAACTCGAAGAATTACATAAACAAGATTAGAGTGTCATAAAGATGGAAGCACTAATCCCGAGAACGCAAGCCGTCATAACAAGTTTTACCTCTTGTTGAAGATCGAAACCGATGCAGCTCAACCCGAAAGCAAGAACTCGTCGAAATAAAACTAAAGCAAAAGAGTGGCGATGCGCCGAAATTGTATTGAACGTGTGTGTTAAAAAATTACATAGGGCTCGGGGTCTTATTTATACCCGAGATACAAGATATGTCCATACCGGACACGACTATTATCTCTAATAAACTCTAAGATACCATAAGTCTTTGCAGCAGACTTTTGCCCAAACATATCTCTAAGGAAATTACATAAAATATCCTAATTAATAGATATAATTGCCTTCTGAGGACTCTATCCATGCGTGGCAATCATCTTGAAGCATATCAACTCAACTCGATGATGTACACCGAGTCGTATTCTTGGAATCGGCTGTATCGGCTAGCCCTGTCTGACTCGGACTCCGCCGATCCTGACGGTAGCCGATTCGGATTGCAACCGGTTCAGATTGCAGCCAATTCTTGCTCTGTTTCCGCAACGATCTTCATCTTCGATTCCACTTCAACCTAGTCTTTATCTCCGACACTGATATTACCAAATTTAGTCGTTAACACGTGCGTACGCCAATTAGCGCCACACCTTAAAAGATATATGTATAATCAAAGTGAAAGAGTATAGAGTCATCGCGATAACTTAGATTGATCATGGACATGAGTACATATAGGGACGGTACATCCTTATCTCTATACCCGACTTATAGAAACAGAATCGGGATAGGATTGAGAGAAACCGAACCGGATACAAATACAATATCTCTAACACCCCCCCCCCCCCCGCCCCCCGCAGTTGGAACGTGGGCGGAGCTAACGTTCAAACTGGAGCGGAACTCACAAAACACCGGGCTTGGCAGACCCTTGGTGAAGATGTCTGCGTATTGTGACGAAGTAGGTACATGCAGCACGCGGACTGTACCAAGGGCAACCTTGTCACGAACAAAGTGGAGATCAATCTCGATGCGCTTGGTTCGTTGATGTTGTATGGGATTGGTGGAGAGGTACACCGCACTAACATTGTCACAATAAACCAAGGTGGCCCGTGTCGGAGGAGTGTGTAACTCGTGGAGGAGCTGTCGCTACCAGCATGTCTCGGCGACTGCGTTAGCAACAACGTGATATTCAGCTTCAGCACTGGTGCGTGAAACTGTATTCTGTCGCTTGGAAGACCAGGAGACGAGATTATCTCCTAGAAAAACAGCATATCCCGAGGTGGAGTGGCGAGTGTCAGGACAGCCAGCCCAATCAGCATCAGAGTAGGCCACCAGATCGGTGGACGAAGGAGATATGTGTAAGCTGTAGTCCATAGTACCACGAACATAGCGGAGAATGCGCTTGATGGCAGCGAGATGCGTCTCGCGGGGGTCGTGCATATGAAGGCACACCTGCTGAACAGCATAAGCAATATCGGGCCTAGTGAAGGTGAGGTACTGGAGAGCACCAGCTAGGCTGCGATAATCGGTAGGGTCTGCCACAGGTTGTCCATCAGAAGCAGATAGCTTTGCACAAGTGTCGACTGGCGTGGAACACGGCTTACAGTGAAGCATACCAGCTCGCTCTAGGATCTCGGAACAATATTGTTGCTGTGAGAGAATCAGACCAGTGGAATTCCGAGTGATGCGGATGCCTAGAAAATGATGAAGGTCTCCAAGATCCTTCATGGCAAACTCTGACTGAAGCTGTGTGATGGTCCACTGAAGTATCGGCGCCGAGGAGGCCGTCAGGACTATATCATCAACATATAGAAGGAGATATATCGTGTCGCTACCTCAGCGAAATATGAAGA
Source organism: Oryza meridionalis (assembly GCA_000338895.3). Taxonomy (NCBI): domain Eukaryota; kingdom Viridiplantae; phylum Streptophyta; class Magnoliopsida; order Poales; family Poaceae; genus Oryza; species Oryza meridionalis. The sequence goes on along the minus strand of CM002527.2, from coordinate 12,059,121 downwards.
GAGAGGTCTCTGATTTTGCCTCGACGAAACCGATGGACTGCCGAAAAGTGGCAAAGCGACTGTACCATGCTCGTGGTGCCTGCTTCAGACCGTAGAGACTGCGGTTCAGACGACATACTGAGTTGGGATGAGCATGGTCGGTGAAACCTGACGGCTGGGAACAATAGACAGTCTCCTGCAGTGTGCCATGCAGGAAGGCATTCTTCACGTCAAGCTGTCGAATGGCCCAGTTCTGAGAGACGGCTAAGCTGAGAACAGTGGGAACCGTTGCCGATTTTACCACAGGACTGAATGTCTCATCAAAATCAATGCCGGGACGTTGAGTGAAACCGCGGAGTACCCATCGAACCTTGTACCTGTCAAGCGTGCCGTCAGACTTGAACTTATGACAGAAGATCCACTTTCCGGTTACCATGTTAGCACCAAGAGGAAGCGGTACCAAGTCCCATGTATTATTGGCGCGCAGTGCAGCGAACTCTTCCTCCATAGCAGCACGCCAGTGCGGATCCGCGAGCACAGCTCGGTACGTGCGCGGGATCGGTGAAAGAGCAGAGGCGTGGAGGTTGAGCCGGTCGGTCGGCAGGTGGATGCCGGACTTGCTGCGAGTGGCCATGTTGTGAGAGTTGAGTGCCGGTGAAGCTCCAAGGGCAAGAGGTAGACGACGGCCGCCGGGGACTCGAGCACTGCGTGGATGAGTTGGTACGGGCGGAAGAGCTGGTGCTGATGTAGTAGTGACAACTGGCGGTGGAGAGGGTGCCGTGGAGGCCGGCGAGCCGGCAGTGGTGGTCGGTGAGCCGGCCGGGGGTCCAGTGGGTCGACGGAGGGTGCCGGCGAGTCGGCGGAGGGAGCCGGCGAGCCGGGAAGTGGGTGCCAGTAGTGGTGGCCGGCAGTGGTGGCCGGCGAGGCGGGCGGTGATCCACCCGGTGAGGAAGTCCGAGCCGCTGCTGTAGTCCGCCGAGTGCCAGTGGAAGTGGGCAACGGTGATGCTGTAAAATCATCTAGAAAGGAGAGGTCAGTAGCACATGTCCCGTTAGACAACTCGGCAAAAGGAAACGAGTGCTCATCAAACACAACATGACGCGAGATGATAACTCAGTTAGAACTAAGGTCCAAACACCGATACCCTTTGTGATCACTGGGATAGCCAAGAAAGACGCATGCTGTGGAACGAGGTGATTGCTTATTTGGAGCAGTGGCGGAGAGGTTTGGATAACACTTATAGCCAAAAACACGGAGATGATTGTAGGAGGGATGGATACCGTAAAGGGCAAAGAACGGTGTATGGACTTGGAGGGTCTTTGTGGGGTGACGGTTAATAAGGTGTGTGGCAGTGTGGAGAGCCTCAACCCAGAAGGAGGAGGGGAGACTGGCCTGAAAAAGAAGTGAGCGAACGATGTTGTTAATGGAACGAATCATACACTCGGCTTTACCATTTTGCGGGGATGTGTGAGGACAGGACATGCGGAGCACGACTCCCTCGGTGAGGAAGAAGGTGTGTGCAGCGATGTTGTCAAATTCGCGGCCGTTATCACACTGTATGCTCTTGATGCTTTTGGAGAATTGTGTCTTGACATAGGCAAAGAAGTTAGTCAATGTGCGAAAGGTGTCAAATTTTAGTCAAAGGGGAAACATCCACACAAAGTGGGAACAGTCGTCAAGAATAACCAAGTAGTATTTATAACCAGAGACACTAGACACAGGAGAAGTCCATAGATCACTATGAATTAAATCAAAATTGGATGTAGCTCTAGTAAAACTGGTATTAAAGGGAAGACGACAATGACGACCAAGTTGACACGCATGACACACTGATAGTTCTCTATATGGTGGGATAACAGAGGAACGAGCAAGGCGGGTGAGGGCTTCAGATCCAAGATGACCACGACGGCGGTGCCATAGGACGGAGGACTCCCGGGCGGCGAGGGCGTAGTGGAGCTCAGCAGGGCGGACGAGATAGAGGTCGCCGTAGCTATTGCATTGAACGATCATGTTCCTGGAGTGGAAATCCTTCACATCAAGACCATCTTTGTCAAATTCGACAGAAACATCATTATCACGAGCAAAACGACGAACAACAATAAGATTTTTAATGATCTAAGGGCTAACGAGAACATTATTAAGGATAAATGAGTGGAACCAGTGGTAGTGATGGGTAGAGGAGAACCATCGCCAACAATAATATGAGACGGTGTATTAGGGTTAGGTTGGAAGGAAAAGGAGAGGGTACTGGCATCGGGCGTCATGTGAGAAGAAGCACCCGAATCCATATACCAGTCGCTAGACGGAGGTTGGGACAGTGATACCGTGTTGAAGGCGTTGATGAGGCCCTGTTGATCCCATTGCGTGTTTGGCGCTGCCGTTCCGTGATGCTGGTGTGCCCGGAGTAGAGGGCGTCGCGGCGAAGACCGGCTGGTAGCTGGTGGAGGCGGCGAGGGACTGGGCCGGTCCGGCATGTCCCAGCACAGAGGGTGTGGCAGGGTGCTGGGGCACACACCATTGGGGCCGGCGGCAACCATGGAGCCAACGAAGTGTGATGGTGCGCCGGGACGAGGTCCAAGAAGACCGGGACTGGAGCCGACGACACGTGACGGGATCATGCCGACAGGAACGGGCCACATCTGGAGAGTGCCGTTCCACGGGTTGAGCGGGGACGGCCAGGAGGCCGCTTGCACCGAGCTGCCGGGTGGGCGAAATTGAGGTTGCTGTTGCCCACCGTTGCCGCCGTTGTTGTTACGATGGCGGCCATGGTTGTTCCCACCTTGACGGCCGTTGGAGTTGCGGTTGCTGCTGTTGATGTTGTTGCCGTAGCCGGTCATGTGTGCTGGATTGGAGTTGGCGGCCCCCCGGAAGTGCGGCCGCCCGTGGCAGCGACGAGGGCGGTAGCCAGCGTGCGGGAGAGGTTCTTGGTGAGTTCATGCAGCAGGAATTGCGAGCGCACCTCGGCGAACGACGGGAAGGGCTTCTGCATGGTGAATGCAGATTGCAAGTGCGCAAATTTTTCATTCAAACCATGGATCGTAGCCAGCGTGAGTGTGCGGTCGCCAACGGGTTCGACGACATCGGCAAGGTCGGCAGCCATGGCTTTGAGACGACGACAGTAGTCGGTGACGGATAGATCGCCTTGTTGGAAATTGTAAAACTCGGCGTTAAGGTTGAGAGCACGAGCTTCACGATTTCCAAGAAATTGATGCTCGAGGCTGCGCCACACCAATCTTGCCGTAGTCGTATGCGTCATGACTGACTCCAGGAGATCAGTGGAGATGGTGCCGTACATCCAGGAGAGGACGACACAGTCCATGCGCATCCACTCGGGGCGGTCTGGTCGGTAGTTGTCGGTGAGGACATGATCAGCAAGCGCATACTTGCCGAGGGTGACGAGAAGAAGACCACGCCACCGGAGTGTATGTGCCGGAGTTGACGTCGAGGGTGACCGGTACAAGCGACTTGATGTTGAGGACGGAGATCGCCTGTGCATGGAGGTTGGCGGTGGCTTCATCATCAAGGTCGACATTGTAGAAGTGGTCGGCTTGCGGTGCTGTTGGTGACGGGGCGACGAAGGCTGGAGAGCCGGGGCCGTGTGGTGGAGGCGCGCCGGAGCCTTGCGGGATGGCGTCGTGCTGCGGCTGGAGGCCGGCGGAGGTGGTGTGGAGCCCGGCGGAGGAGGCCGCAGCCGACGCGGAGGAGATGGTGGCTGCTGCAGTGGAGTTGACCGGGGCGCCGGCTGACGGAGTGTCCGACTGCGAGGATGTGGACGGCGAGAGCTTCTCGATGAAGGAAATCAACGCTCTCCGTGCGGCTGTGAGGAGATTGCAGCCGCCGATTCGGCGACATTGGCAGCAGTGGTGGGGTCGATGCCATGCCGAGCGTCAAGTTGGAAGGCCGCGCGGACGGCGTCGGCGACGACGGCAGATGCGGCGTCGACGGCGGTCACGGGAGTGATGGATGGTGGCGGCAGTTCGTCGGCCATTGTGAGGCGGCGCGGCGAGGAGGGAGAAGACGGCGCGGCGGAGTGAGGTGCGCGTTGCGGCGGTAGGCGGCGCGGCGGTGCTGGAGGCGCGGCGGCACGCAGGAGAGGAGATGCGCGGCGGCGTCGGAGACGCGGCGGCGCGGGAGCAGAAGCGGCGCGGCGGCGGCGCAGGCAGGACGCGGAGGGCGCGCCGGTGCGAAGAAGAGTCGCGCGCGTGGAGAGAGAGAGACGGAAGCTAATTTGGAGATTAATCTGATACCATGAAAGAGTCAACGCGATAACTTAGATTGATCATGGACATGAGTACATATAGGGACGGTACATCCTTATCTCTATACCCGACTTATAGAAACAGAATCGGGATAGGATTGAGGGAAACCGAACCGGATACAAATACAATATCTCTAACACAAAGTCGCCTCCATCTGTTGTTTGAAAGAAAAAGAACACACGGAAAAACATATAATACATGTTCTACTTTTGCAAAGAAAGATAAAATATATCTACCGAGAGAATTTCATTTGAAAGGTTCGTTCAAAAATTTCTATTTGAAAGGAGACGCTGAGCAGTGAGCACCGCAGCCAACAAAACAGAGGCCCAGCCCAGTAGCGCTGACGGGTCCCAAAGGGGACGCTTCTGTGCTGTGATTCTCCTCCCCCAATCCAGTATCCACCCTAGGCGGCGACGACGACGACGTCGAGGAGCCCCAGCGGCGGGCGCCACAAAACCGATCTCACCGGAGGAAACCCAGGTAAGACTTATCAGCTTCACCTCCGACGGAGGAAACTTGGAGGCGGCCTGGAGCTGATCCACTGGTGGCTGTTCTGCAGGCAAGCTGTTCGACGAAATGCCTCTTTCTTCGTCGGAACTAGGATCCCTGTGGAGCCAGCCGCCGGCGGCGACGGATACCGGCTACGACCGATCTGGTGTTTTTCTTATCTCCTATGTGTTATTGCGTGTGTTCGTGGCTGTGTAGGCGGTGTTTGCCTTGGAGCGTGACAAGTGACCGTCTGGTGGTGTGTTGTGCAGGTGTATTGTTCGGCGGAATGCCCCACACGAGATCAAGATCGGAGACTGACGCGGGGGTGTTGCTGTGGGCGGGCCTTCAGCCGGACATCCTGGGCGTTGTGCTCTGCTTCCTCCCCTGCCTTGCCGACCGCGCCAGGGTGCGGTCAGTCTGCCGCTACTGGCGAGCCGGCGCGCACGGCCACGTCCTGCCACCGCCGCTGCCCCTACTGGTGCTTCCTGATTTCAAGTTCTCGAGCCTCTCAGACAAGGGGGATTTGATGCCCGTGAGGCGTGTCCAAGTGCCTAAGGAGGTGGCAGCCGATGATCTCCGTTGTGTGGGCTCTTTTAATGGATGGCTTGTGGGCTTGACTCCCAGCAAGGATCGTGGCAGTGAATATTACCAAGGTTCTGATGGCGAGTGCTTCCTGGTGAATGTTTTCTCTCGCAAGGTTATTCGTCTCCCGCAGCTGTGCAATAGTTGCAATTTTTCTGCATACTCCAGTAAGACTCTCCGTGTCATCAATAGTTCTTGTGAGGTCCATTTATGCGCCAATGATGGATACGAAATGTCACTCTCCCAAGTGGTGCTATCTGCTTCGCCTGACTCAGGATCCAAGTACATTGTGGCTGCTTCGTCAGGCTACAGGGGTGTACCAGTACTAGCTCTCTGGCAACCTGGGATGACGTTATGGCAGCTTTGCTCTGGTGTTGACATTGATGGCCTGAAAGATCTCGCCTTCTACCAGGGGAAACTCTATGTGTTCCTGAGGCACAGGACGTGCCTCTTCACTTTTGAACTTGAGGAGGATGATCGTGGGTTCATGGTCTCCCGTATCGAGCTTTCTCTGACTGAGCTACCTTTCAATCATCCCTTCAAGGAAGGTGGTGGAATAAGTTGCAATATTGTTGTGTGGCGTGGAGAGCTATTATTAATCATCAGACACTATAATGATGGCTACCGTAACAGACAAATTCTTAGAGTTGAAGTGTTTGCACTGGATGTCAACACAAACCCGTATGGACTCGCTGAGATTCACAGCTTGAATGGTGACTGTATCTTTGTTGGCTCGGGTGGCTGCAAGCCGTTTCCTGCCGGTCTACACGATGGATTTGAGGGTGACCTTATCTATTTTGTCCCTGATGATTGGGTGCCTTATGATACATTTGTGTATAGCATGAGAGATGGTAAGATGAGGTCATTTGCTGTCAAACAGTTAGCTTCCGAATTTGATGTGTCCCAGCTGGATCGTGATTACCCAGTGTGGTTACTTCCTGCCGAATAATGCTGCACAGCATAGCTGATCTAACTGGGTTTTGGTGCCACTAGTTGCTCTCTGAGGTTATGAAGACAGAGCTTACCTGTCATTAGACTCCATGGTCAGGACTATAATGTGTATAATCCGCTATCCTCATGTCGCAACTCTTAGATTATCCTTTTTATTTCACGTTGAAGTGGCAACTATGATGTGGTGCTCTCATTCTTGCTGAATTAGTTCGGGGGAATGAAATGAACTCTTTTTCAAATCAATAGTTAATCAACTCTCCCAATCCAGTACGGCCCGATTCATTCATCAGTCGAATCTCTTCTTCCTCTCCTGCTCATCGTTCAATACCGTATGTGTTGCGGCCCAGCAGCGGCCAGAAAACTCCTCGATGGCTGCTTCCTGCCACAGTTGATCGACGGCGTTCATTTCGCACGTACACGATGTGGGTGCTACTGCACGGCGTCGTTCATGTCGGAGCCTAGCAGCCCGGCCTACAATGGGACATGAAGCAGAAGACAGACGGAAAGGCTAATAGGCGATCGCTCGCCTGGCGGTGGGGGTAGCAATCAATTCGCTCCCCTCCCCCCTCCCAATCCCTCCCTCCAACTGGTTTCCTTTTTTGGCACCACATTACTTTCCTATTTTAGTAAGTTTATGCAGATAAAGTTTATACACCTCAAGTTTACACATTTAAAGTTTAGAGACCCAAAGTTTATAAGTCAAAAATTTATATATCCGATTCAAATTTGAATTTGAATTCAAATATTTTTATATATAGTATTTCTATACATTTAAAGTTTATACACCTAAAGTTTATACACCTAAAGTTTATAAGTCAAAAGTTTATATATCCGATTCAAATTTGAATTTGAATTCAAATATTTTTTATATATAGTATTTCTATACATCTAAAGTTTATAGGCCTAAAGTTTATATACCCGTTTCAAATTTGAATTTGAATTCAAATAATAGTTTATAAACCCAAAGTTTATAAATAAAAAGTTTACATACCCGTTTCAAATTTGAATTTAAATTCAAATATTAGTTTATAGAGCCAAAGTTTATAAGTCAAAAGTTTATTTACCCGTTTCAAATTTGAATTTGAATTCAAATTCAAATATAAGTTTATAGACCCAAAATTTATAAGTAAAAAGTTTACAAACCCGTTTTCAAATTTAAATTTAAATTCAAATATTTATGGTGTAGTAGAAAGAGAAGAAGGGGAGGAGAAAGGGGGAAAGGAGGTAATGTACTGTACAGGAGGAGGGGCGGGTGATCGCTGGGGAGGGGAGGGAGCGATCACCCGCCCATTAGGATTCCCCGAAGACAGAAGAGAGAAGCTTACACATGGAAACCAACCCAACGTGCGATATAACGGAACATAAGTGCCAATTCATTTAAAACCGGTATTTATTAACGCATTTTCCACTTTCGTAGGATGAATAAAATATATAACCGGCACCTTCAAACAACTATACGAGTTGGTTCTAAAGAAAAACCAGTATCAATCGTATCGATACCGGTTTTTTTAAAAAGAATCGCACATATATAATAGAGGCATGAGGTTTCTAAAAGACAGGTAAAAAAACCAGCTAAGACAGGATTATTTGGCCTCCCCTTTTTAGCGCAAAGGAAGAGGCAGCCCGATCATCCTTCTCCATTCTCTCGCACCCTTCACCTCCTCTATCTCGTTCGCCTTTTTCACCTCCCTTTCTATCGCCTGCCCCTCCCGCTTTCCACTCCGACACCGTCCCTCCGGCTCTAGCATCTCCCTCTCCTCCCCTCCTCCCCTATCTAAAGCTGCAGCCCCTCCTCCCCTCTTTGCTGCTGCGGGCAGCTCCGCTGGTTGTGACGACGGTGATGGCGAGTGTCAGTGGTGGCTTTCTTGACGACGGTGATGGCGAGTGTCGGCGGTGGCTTTCTTTAACTAGGATTTACCTTTCCGATTGATACAATCATTGATCACTCACATAAAAAATGACTACATAGGAATATATGATATTTATTAATAGTAAATTGTATCGGTGGTACACGAACTTGCCAGGTGGGTACAATCTAGTGTATGAACTTGTAAAATGCTCGTTTTGATACATGAACTTATCTTGCACGTGCGAACTAAGGTCAAAAGGATATTACATGAATAATTTTGTTGATTTAGGTGCTGATTAGGATACTACGGAAATATATATATGAGAAGGTTGCTACTTAGACATACACTTGTTCAATAAAAAGATAAAATGAGATATAGTGATTGTAGAGAAAGATATAAAATACCGAGCAATGATACATGGGTTAGAAACATACGAAATTCAAGATAAAGTAGAGAACAATTTTATAAATATAGCATGTGTCGACGGGGGATACCCGTAGACCGGATATAGAGGTTATTGGGGTATGCTGGTACGAGGATCTACGTAGTACGACATCAAGCAAACAGGAAACAAGAATTATACTGGTTCAGGCCCCTTGATAGGTAATAGCCCTAATCCAGTTGATATGGGATTATATAGTGGAAATCACAGATTACAAAGGGAATAGCAGAACTCGATGATACCGACGAGACCGTAGTAGAGTTGGTTCGACTAGATCACCCCGGCGACTTGGCTCCTGAAGGCTCCGACTTCGTAGGCTGTGGTGGTTATGTTGGCGGTGAGATTCGATGCCTTAGGTCCTCCCGGGGGGTCCCTTTTATACCGCAGGTCAGTTGGTCTCCAAGTAGAACTTGGAGACATCGGACCCCACACGATACAGTGACGACCCAGTTCTATCCGAGTAGGACTCCTTCCATCTGTGGACTCCGTGATGAATTTCCTAAACGTGTACAGAAAATATCCATATACGCGCAGGTATAGCATATCAGTACACGACGTATATCCAAGGGTAGAGGGTATACCTTATCCGTAACCTTGACAGTAGCCCCCGACTTCTGCTTAAATGAACTCATGTAACCGATCGCGACTTCTGATGTCGGTGTCGTTGTCGTTCTCGACTGGTCGATCTCGGTGTGAGAACCGTATAGACAAGGAGTAATCGAGAACACCATGTGAAGTTCAATGGTCATGAGTGAATTTAAATTGAAGTCCGAAAACTGCTGCGCATAACGGACCCAGAAATTTCCGGCGGCCATCTCTCTCCTTTCCTTGGAATTCACACCGTCGGTAGTGTGTTTATTTAACGGAGTTTTGGGGATCCATTTTGAAGTCCGCTTGCAGCGAAAAACTTTCCAGTCTCCAAGCGCTCCTCATCTTCTCCGCTCCCACAAAAAACCCTAGCTTGCTCATCTCGGTCCCTTCTCCGGCAATCTCCGGCGGCAATGGATCTCGACAAGTCCACTTCCACTAGCGCATCCCTGAAGAAGCTGCAGGAGGACGGTGCTCTCCCTGGTCACGGGACTATGGAGAGAGAACCAGGAGGTATTGAATCCGAACCTGTCCTAGGCCGCATGGTTGCAGATGAGGATTATATTCTTTGCGGTTTTCTTCCTCCGCCCTCCGAGTTTCTTCTTCTTGTCTTGAATTTCTACGGTCTTTCTTTGATCCATCTGAACCCCAATTGCATCGCCTTCCTCAGTATTTTCTCCTATCTTTGTGAGGCCTACATTAAGGTAGAGCCCTTTCTTGATCTCTTCCGCTTCTACTATGAGTTGCGCTGGATGGAACCTAAAAAGGTGTCTGGATGTGTCGGTTTTCGGCTTCGGGATGGCCTAAAGTCGCGATACATCCCCTTCCAGTGCCCCTCTTCTCGTAGCAAATGGCGAGCGAGGTAGTTTTATCTTCAGATAGAAAATTCAGATCCAGTCTTTGTTGTTCCTGAGGAGCAACCAGACAAGATTTCAAAATGGACCGCCAAGCCTGCCCTAACCCCCTTCCTTCAGTCTTTCATCGATGTCATCAATGACCTCTGAGTACGAGGTTGTCGGGGTATGAAGTCGCTGCCGACTTTATCGGTAGGCGGATTCAGCCGCTCCAGGCCCGAGCCCATCCAGCCTTTGACTATTCTAGGCCAGAGGACGCGACCCGGGTTTCTCCTCGGGGTATTCTTCTCATATTTCAGATTGCATTCTTTACGTGCATGTTCCTCCTGACTTATTGAGTTCTACTTCTCGATCTTACAGGCTTAAACAGCGAAACCGTGGAGCGCCGCGTTGGTCAGGTGATGATCAGCAGCCCTACGATGGCGAGCAACGTCCCTGTCCCCCTTTGCGAGAAGGGGAAGGCCGATCGCGAGGCTGTGATCAACGTGAGTGTATTTAATAACTCCTTTACTTCTGCTTTTCTGGATCGCACTGTGACTTCATGTATGCATGCTCTTCCTCTGACTGACGTCATCGGGGCCGCTTGCGGACCACTAGGTGGCGGCCTCGTTAAAGGAGGGCGTCGCCAAGGAAGCGGCCGACGTTGCTGCTGCTGCTGCCACAACGAGTGGCAGCAACATTCCGAAGAGAGGGAGGAAGTTCTCCTCTGTGCTCGGGAATCGTCGGACGCGTCTCTCCCGCCTCAGCGACGGCAAAGGCTGGTGACGCTTGGTGAGAAGTAAGTAGATGAGTTTGAGGTCTTTTAATTCACAAAACTTTGGTAGCCTAACTTTATGAAAATCACGGAAATCCTTCACAGGGCAGCGCGGGCGAAGGCGGTGTAAGATGGGTCTGGAGCAGCCTCCAATGCATCTCCTGCAGCGGCCTCGATAGATGTCGTGGTCATGGCCAGGGACCGTGAGGCGACGCCCAGCGGCCCTGCCGGTGGCCTTGTGCCTGCTCGGGGCCCGCCCGCTGATGTCCTCACCTGGGGGAGCTCCAAGCTGAAATGGAGCGCATCCTCCAGGCCGGTGCTCGCGGCATAGGACACGAGATCGAGGAGCCAGGGCAGCGGCGGCGTCGTCGGCGTATGAACGCGCCGACAAGCTAGCACGTGACTGGCGGAGGTCCGTGAGGACCTCCAGAAGATGAGGGAGCGGGTGGCCGGCAACGAGAGGCTGCGGTAGGGGCTCGAGCACCACATGTCGGAGCTCGAGAACAACTTGTCGGAGATCCGTGGCTCGCTGCGGGTTACCTACACTGGCCTGCACCAGCTCGCCGGGGAGTGCGGCGTCATGACCACCATCCCGGCGAACCCCAATGAGTTCTCGCCGACGTCCTCACTCGCGGAACTGGCCACGGCGATGGAGGAGATCCCTTCCAAGCATGCGGCCAAGATCGGGGAGGAGACGTCCAACGGGATCTACACCGGGGCGTGCCACGTCCTCGCGTGCGTAAGGTTGGCACATCCTGAACTCGACCTCCAGAGGATCTTGGATCAGGGGCCTACTAATGACGCGCGTAAGGGCGTGATGGAAGAAGTCGGTGACTTGGGGGAGTCTGTCCTCCCCCTTTTTGAAGAGTAGGATTTCAGTTCCCCTGTACTCCTTAATCAATCGTGTTTGTAAAACTTTCGTTGGTTCAAACTGCCTTTGTGTGTGTAGTCATCACCTTCGTTTTCTTTAGCATATTGATCCCGAGTACTTTGTTGTCGTTGTAGAGATGTCGATGTCGAGGATGTCCAGCAGCGCGGGCAGCTTGAGTCGCCGGTAGTTGTTCCGGCACTTGCGCTCGAGTCGTATGTGCCGCGGGACGACGCAGATCAAAACTTGTCCGTGGAGGCGGGCATGGCGACGACTTCCTTAGGTTGGTACTTTGGTCCTCATCTCCTTTGCTCTTTTTGTTCGGATCGACTTAATTTGTCGTGTCCTCGGAAGAGGGGAACGACTTGACTTAGTCATTTCCATATTGAGCAGACCTCGAGAGTGGCATTGGCCGACCGAGATCGTCGAATCCAATATTGGAGGACGAAATTCGAGGTGGCTAAACTCGAGAGGACTATGGTGGAAGTCAAAAAGGACCGAGCCGTGGAAGTGCTCCAAGGTCGCGAGGTGTGGTTCAACTCGTACCTCAGGAGCTGTTGTACGGCCATGGCCGGAGTCTGCTGGGAACTCTGAGTACCTCGCGGGAATCCCGAGGAGTCGACGGCCGGATACATCTCGTGATGAATGGGGCCTGCTCTCAGCTTGAATGCATCAGCAAGCGTATCGACGAGTCCCTGAAGCAGGAGTGTCGTCGATCGAGCCGATATGCTGGAGGGCACGTGCTAGCCTGTATCTGAGATCACCGTGCGCAGCTGCGCCTCATGTTCCTCCACGAAGGGTTTTCACGTTCTCGGAGGACTCCCGCAGAGATAGATGATCTGGCGAAGTCGATGACGCCGCTTGCAGAGAAAGTCTTCCAGTCCATGGACTGACGTTGGCCTTCCTGGTAGTCTTTATATCTTGTGAAAAATATCTCAGGGGAACATGTAATATATTTTGGAATATTTATGAATTGTAAGAAGTACTTGTGAAATAGAAAAGAAATCTATCTAACTAAGTTTTCTTACTCTGGATGCGCTGTGTATGAGTGTTTTCTCACTTCGCGACATCGATCAGTCACTTGAGTCATACACTCTCCCTAGCCCCAGCCTTGTCATCGGAGAATTTTTCTCGAAAGATAAGGCTCTTGGACCTTTGACCTACCTTGGTTGAACAAGCACTGATCCTAGCCCCCAGCCGTGAAGTTGGAAAACCCAATTTCCGATTACACGACTTGTTTAATACGCACGGCGAGAACTCTTACACGACCAGATCTTACATGGACTTTTGTCTCTTCATGATCAGACAAGGCTTTATCGGCTCTGGGCGTCCCCAGCCGAAGTTCCCTTAGGTTCCTCGGAGGACTTGTCAAGACGGCGTAAAGGGACATGAGGATAGGTTTCAATGCTAGGTGGTATCGTGGTAAGGGATCGTCGGGAAGAAACACTTTGATTGTGATCTTTACCTGAAAATAAACTTTATTGAAGCTGTAAGATGTCTTAGAAGTATGGATACTATTGATTTATACTTGGAATTTACGTAATTGATCAATGTTCCAAGAATTTGCTAACTCACGACCATCGCCGTCTGCAATCTTGAATGCACCTAGCCGCAAGACTTGCGTGATCGTGTACGGTCCTTCCCACTTGGGTGAGAGCTTCTTACGCCCTACTTGGCTTTGAACCTGTCGTAGGATGTAGTCCCTGATCGAAAGCGTGTGTGCTCTGATGCGCTTCTCGTGGTATCGGCGAAGGGCCTGTTGGTAGCTGGCTGCTCTGACGGCAACTCTTTCTCGATGTTCCTCGAGTAGATTTACATCGTCGTTTTGCTGCTCCTCCTGATCCTCGTCGGAGTGCTTTCTGTACTCGTGTACTCTGATGCCGTAACTCAGTGGGGAGCATGGCCTCTGAGCCGTACACGAGGAAAAAGGGTGTCTCCTTGTTGGACGTTGTCGGTGTGGTACGCACGGCCCATAGTATAGAGGAAAGTTCTTCAACCCACTTCTTGTCGTGTGACATCAGTCTATCGTAGACACGGGTCTTAATTCCTTGTAGTACTATGCCGTTTGCCCTCTCGACCTGTCCATTGCTCTGAGGGTGAGAAACTGAAGTGAAGCAGATCTTGACTCCCAGCCCAATGCAGTAATCCTGGAAGTCGGCACTAATGAACTGGGAGCCGTTGTTCGTTATGATGCGGTGAGGCAATCCATATCTACAGAATAACCCTTTAATGAATTTGATGGCGTTGTCGGCCTTGATTTCCCCCGTAGGTGTCGCTTCGATCCACTTGGTGAACTTGTCGATCGCCACGAATAGGAATCTGTGGCCGCCCTGTCCTCGTGGGAATGGTCCGAGTATGTCGAGCCCCCAACATGGGAACGGCCAAGTAAGAGGGATAGTCTGGAGCGCTTGCGCTGGTAGCTGTGTGTTTGCTATGAAATTGACAGGCTTCGCACCGTTGTACCATGTCGCAAGCATCTTTGAGGGCAGTCGGCCAGAAAAACCCTTGTTGAAATGCTTTTCCGACCAATGTGCGACCGACGGCGTGTGACCCACAGATCCCTTCGTGTATGTCGAGGAGGAGATGTTTGCCGTCGTCGGATGAGACGCATTTGAGAAGTACCCTATTTGGCGCCTTCTTGTATAGATCGTTGCCGATCATACAGTAGATTTTGGCTTGACGGGTTATTTTCTCGGCTTCTGCATCGTCCTTGGGCAACTCGTCGCTACTTATGAATTTAATGAGTGGGATCCGCCAGTCGTCTGTGGTCTCGATGTCGGCTACGGCGCGTTCTGCCTCTGTAGCCCCCGAGCTAATATCGGGGGCGACTGTGCTATCTTCGTCGTTTGCCTCTTTTACCGATGGCTTTGTCAAGACGTCCAGAAAGGTGCCGGGTTTGAGTGGTTCTCGTCTGGACGCGCGCCGTGCTAGATCGTCTGGTTCGATGTTGTCCTTGCGGTATACGTGTCGGAGCTCAATTCCATCAAACCTTTTTTCCAGCTTCCTGACTTCTGCGAGGTACTTGGATAACTCGGGGCTAGAGCACTTGTAGTCTTTGTGTACTTGGTTTACGACTAGTTCAGAATCCCCTTTCACGATCAATCGCTTGACTCCAAGTGCGGCTGCTGCTCTTATCCCAGCGAGTAGTCCTTCATATTCGGCTGTGTTGTTGGTCGCCCTGAAGTTGAGGTGAATTGCATGCTTGAACTGGTCTCCCGAAGGTGATGTCAAGATGAACCCTGCCCCTGCTCCTTGGCTGTTGAGTGCGCCGTCGAACGCCATTGTCCATGTTTCGCTGTCGGTTTGACTGTCTGACCAGTTTTCTGGCATAGTCCAGTCAGCTACGAAATCGGCGAGGACTTGGGACTTGATGGCTGTTCGTGGCACAAAGTGGACATCAAACTGGCTTAGCTCGACTACCCATTTCGCAATGCAGCCGACAACGTCCTTGTTTCTCACGACTTCACCAAGTGGGAAGGAGGAAACAACTGTGACTCTGTGGGGTTGAAAGTAGTGGCGCAGCTTTCTTGATGTCATGATTACTGCGTAGAGCAGCTTTTGGATCTGTGTGTATCTTGTCTTTGCATCGTGGAGAGCTTCACTGACGTAATAAACTGCTCTTTGCACCTTTTCTCTCTCGACAACAATGACGGTACTCATAGAATATAGCATGGCGACAATATAGAGGAATAATTCTTCATTAGGTTGGGGAGCCACAAGTACATGGTGATTTGACAGGTAGCGCTTGAGTGCGATGAACGCCTCTTCGGCTTCCTGTGTCCATACAAATTTGCCTTGTTTCTTCAGCAGAGCGAAGAAATGTTGTCCTCGTTCTCCCATCCTAGCGACGAACCTGCTCAGTGCTGCCATGCATCCAGTTAGGTTCTGGACTTTCTTATGTCTTGTGGGCGACTTCATGTTCTCGATTGCCTTGATCTTCTCGGGATTTGCTTTGATCCCTCTTCCAGAGATGAGGAACCCGAGCAGCTTGCCCGATGGTACTCTGAACATGCACTTCTCTGGATTGAGCATGAGGCGATATCGTCGGAGGTTGTCGAACGTTTCCCGAAGATCGTCAATCAATGAGTCACTTGTCTTGGTCTTGACAACAATGTCATCGACGTAGGCCTCGATATTGTTCCCAAACTGATCGTTAAGTGCCCCTTGGACCGTGCGTTGGAAAGTGTTTCCTACGGTTATCAGTCCAAACGGCATCTTAACGTAGCAGAATACACCGAACGGCATGATGAATGCTGTTTTCTCCTCGTCCTCTTTCGCCATGTTGATTTGGTGGTAGCCGGAGTAGGCATCAAGAAAGCTTAACAACTCACAACCAGCTGTTAAGTCCACCAATTGGTCTATTCGAGGAAGAGGGAAGTGATCCTTGGGACACGCTTTGTTAAGGTCGGTGAAGTCGACACACATCCTCCACTTTCCGTTGGCCTTCCGCACCATGACTGGATTCGCTAGCCACTCTGGATGGAGCACCTCTCTGATGAAGCCAGCTTTGAGAAGCTTGTCGAGCTCTTCTCGTATGGCCTGTTTTCGTCCTAGTGCAAATCTCCGCAGTTTTTGTTTTACTGGCTTGGCATCGGGTCGCATCATGAGTTTGTGTTCAATCACCACCCTGGGGACCCCCGGCATGTCGGACGGCTGCCAAGCGAACACGTCTACATTGTCGCGGAGGAAGGTGATGAGCGCGAGTTAATATTTCTCGCCCAGCGATGCCCCGATCTTGACGGTCTTGTCGGGGTTGGCACTGGAGAGCGGAACGATCTTGATTGCACCGTCTAGTTTCAACGTCTTATTTGTTTTGCTCACTTTCTTGGGTGGCTCAGCTGTGGCGGGTGGGTTGGGTGTGTGCTCGACCATGTCGAGGCTCCGCTTGTTGTATTGCACCGCCAGCTTTGCGTTCCCCTAAATAGTGATTGTTCCCTTTGGCCCGGGCATCTTGAGCACTTGATACGCGTAGTGAGATGTGGCCATGAACTTCGCGAGTGGAGTTCTCCCGATGATGGCATTGTATGTTGTATCAAATTCAGCGACATCAAAGGTGATCTGCTCTGTTCGGAAGTTTTTTGCTTGGCCGAAAGTCACAGGCAACGTAATCTTGCCCACTGGCTTGGACGATCACTAAGGAGTAATTCTATGGAAGGGTTGATCAGTGGGCGTCAACTCGCTTCGTGGGATCCCCATCGCGTCCAAGGTGCTAGCGAAGAGTAGGTTGATGGAGCTGCCGCCATCGACGAGAACCCATGCGACCTTGATGTTCCAAATAGTGGGCTCGACCACGATCGGATATCGTCCTGGGGTGACAGCAGTCTTGGGGTGGTCTTCCTCTGAGAATTCGATCTTCTGCTCAGACCACATCATCTTGGGCGCAGCCCCCTGCCATGTTGAACAAACTTCACGCTCCACTTTCTTGTACTCTCACTTCGAAGAGTACGCCATAGAACCTCCGAAGATGTGCGAGACATGGAGATCGGAATCTGGGTATGCTGAGTTCGAGTCCTGAGTAGCTGCTTCCACGGCCTTCTTGACTACACATACTCGCTTGCCCTTCTCCAATGCCAGTTGCTTTGTGAGCGACTT
Organism: Oryza meridionalis; assembly: GCA_000338895.3. Lineage (NCBI taxonomy): Eukaryota > Viridiplantae > Streptophyta > Magnoliopsida > Poales > Poaceae > Oryza > Oryza meridionalis. The sequence goes on along the minus strand of CM002527.2, from coordinate 12,041,913 downwards.
TTTGAAGACGAAGCAATCTTCCAGAGAGTGTCTATCCGACTTGTGTATAGGGCACCATATTTTCTTCGTGTCGTTGCCTTGTGGGTCTGGGTGCTTGGGAGGGTCCGCGTACTCTGCCGCGAGGACTTCCGTTTGAGCTTTCCTTTTCGCACTCTTGCGACTCTTCTTCTTGCTTGATTCAGGTGCGTCTTTGGCTGGTTTCTTCTCTCCTCCCGTCTTCGGCTTGTCGTTCTTGCGTCTCAGTGCGTCGTCCGCGTGAGCGCATCGATCGACAATCTCGAATAGTTTTCGAGCAGTCGTGATCCGCCTTGTCGCCAACTCCTGGGTGGTATAGCGATCTCTGACACCAGTCTTGAAAGCGCGGATCACAGAAGCGTCGGTGATTTCGGGGATCGTATTTCTGCACTCATTAAAGCGCCGAACATGGTCCCTCAATGATTCGCCCGGATTCTGTGTCAACGCATGTAGGTCGTCTTCGATCGCATGGCACTTGTAAGTTCCTTGGAAGTTAGCGACGAACTGTTGCCACAGATCTACCCATGAAGAAATCGAGTATGGCGGGAAGTGAACTAGCCATGAACGTGTAGATCCTTTCAACGCTGCCGGCAAAATAATTCGCCAACGCGTTGTCATCCGCTTCGGCAGCGTAGAAAACTGTGGAATAGACCTGAAGGAATTCTTCTGGGTCGGTGCTCCCATCGTACTTCTCTATTCTCCCGGTCGGAATCTCTCAGTCCATCGGACATCACGTAGAGCACGGCTGAAAGCTCTACACCCACTGCCGGAAGCGGTGGGTTGTCGGCGATCGTATGTCCTCCGTGGATGTCTGTCTGATGATGAGGATGATGCCAATGACAATGAGTCACTTGGTTCCAGTGTACGATTACGAGGATGACGTCCGAGTTCTCGAGAATCCTGTCGATGCTCCCCGTTGTTGTCTCGGCGCCGATCTCCGTCGTCGTCATCGTTATGGCGGCGTCCTCGACCAGTATCGTCTGGCACCCGCTGTTCGCGATCATCGCGTTCGTGGCAGCTGTGGCGGTTATTACAGTCTCGGTTCTCGCTCGGGTGTCCTCCTCGTTCTCCATTTTCTCGACGTTGTGAAGAGATACGATGTCGGGAATGACTTTCGTTGTCTCGCGCTCGTCGTGCTTCTCGACGGCCATTCAAATGGTCATGGAGATCGCTGGTGCCGCGAGGTAGAGTCGCTTGTCGAGGTGATGTCCGCTGCTTAGGTGGTTCGCCATTGGCACCGCTAGCTAGAGGTTGTTCTGGCTGTGCTCCGGCAGTGGCCTCCTCGAACGCATTACTGAGATTAGCCACTAATTCCCTAGTCGTTCTGTCCACCGTGCGAGGTCATCGTTCAGAACAGGATCATAAGGGATTTCTCTCAGTATTGCATTGATGGCCCCGATGTGCTGGGCCGGTGTAACCACTTGATTCTCCGCTTCCGCGTCAGTACGCACAGACGTGCTGGTCCCACCGATAGCAAACACATCACGTGGTGTGCTCGTCGACAATGAGCACTGGTCTTCAAGCAAGTGTAGAACTGAAGTCTCGTGGGGATCGATGTCGATTACCCCAACGAATCGGTCTGAGATAACTGTCACCCCTCGTTCCTTGTCCGTGTATCTAAGAGAGATTAGCGGCTGTTGGACCTTAGGAGGCGACGTCTTCATGGCGCTGAGAAGAACCTTACAGCTTGAGAGGTCATGATTCTTTGTCTTGTGAATAAGACAATAGACATCACGAGTTGGAGAAGTACGTTGAATTCCACGCTCTTTGCAGGCACGGATCTCAGCTTGTACGTCGAGAAAAACCCATCAAGCTTGCAAGGTGTGTTTCCTAGTTTTGTGGATAGGACACCAGGACCTTGTCGCCTCGGAAGTTGTCCTTGTCGGCTCGTGATTCTCGTCGGAAGGACAAGATTTGGCCGTACTAGGATCCTTCTCAGGCTCGGATATCGTCGATGTTCCGTTCTCCACTTTTGCGGGAGGATCCTTCGACATGGAGTCGCCCAGGGTTGTAACCACGACGTTCTCGCTTCTGGTCATTGATGGACCAGTCGAGATCTGCACCGTGGTGTAAACCAGGAAGACGATTTCGCCGACTTGAGTCCACACCAGCATTGTTGAAGTAGGAACTCCTTGGTTGATGCTGGGGTTGACGCTGTGGTCAACGAAGCTTGATGTCATAGTAGTAGAACCTTGAGCACCAAGTCCTCCTACCTGGCGCGCCACTGTCGACAGGGGATACCCGCAGACCGGATATAGAGGGTATTGAGGTACGCTGGTATGAGGATCTACGTAGTACGACATCAAGCAAACAGGAAACAAGGATTATACTGGTTCAGGCCCCTTGATAGGTAATAGTCCTAATCCAGTTGATATGTGATTATATAGTGGAAACCACAGATTATAAAGGGAATAGGAGAACTCGATGATACCGGTAAGACCGTAGTCGAGTTGGTTCAACTAGATCACCCCGGCGACTTGGCTCCTGAAGGCTCCGACTTCGTAGGCTGTGGTGGTTGTGTTGACGATGAGATTCGATGCCTTAGGTCCTCCCAGGGGGTCCATTTTATACCGCAGGTCAGTTGGTCTCCATGTAGAACTCGGAGACATCGGACCCCAGACGATACAGTGACGACCCAATTCTATCCGACTAGGACTCCTGCCATCTATGGACTCCGTGATGAATTTCCTTAACGTGTACAGAAAACATCCGTATACGCGCAGGTATACCATATCAGTACACGACGTATATCCAAGGGTAGATGGTATACCTTATCCATAACCCTGACAGCATGTTTTATGCATACTCACTATACGTCTGCACTCTACATCCTAATCAACATCAGCCAGGTAAAATTAACTTTGTTAATCCATTTTGGACCTAGTTCGCACGAATTAGATATGTTCGTGTACCAAAACAAGCATTTTACAAGTTCATGAGCTAAATTGAACCCAACTAACAAATTTGTGTACCACCAATACAATTTACTCTATTAATTCAGCCAAAGATTACATCCCAAGGTGGGTGCTCCTCCCAATGAATATAGCAGATAGCCACTATGAGTATGTGGTCTTCTCATCATCTTCTCTCTGCGCATCTATGCAAAATTGTTGTCACCATAGTTATATTATGATGTTCTCCTTTACTTCAAGAGTTGCCAGGTTACAAAGTCCTACTCTAACTTCACCATGTACCTATTTTGACTCCAAGTATAACTGTAACCTACTAGGACTGTTGTGAATGAGGGATCAATTTCAAGAGGAAAAGGTTTGTGGACATACACATGAAATTTTCTCAATCTTGTGCTACTGTCAAGATCCGTTTCAAAATCATAGTTTGATTGCCACAAATTCTTCCAACAGATCTGTTAAGTTAAGTTAATAATTAACAGACAATATCAATTTACATTGTATCCCGGAGCATTTGGGGTACATATATCAATGCTAAGTTAATAATTAACAGCGACAACATCAATTTAACGACACTTACAACTATTAGACAAGAAACATGAGCGCCCAACAACGAAGTAGCTAGCTGCCGGCACTATGGCAACACTTCCTACCGACGTTGCTTGATAGTCAGGAGTGTTTCGAAGATGCCTACGAGAACACCGACTACTGAGAAGACGGTAACAATGGCATTAAAATTATTGTAGATGAACTTGTGTACGGGCATCCGCATCCACCACTTGCGCCTGTGGGCTGCAAGATATGCCAAGAAGAGTACGTGCTGGCAGGGAATTGTAACGAGCTTGACAAGGTTCTTGAAGAATGTCAGCGTGCGCTCGTCACTGAAATCGCCATGCAGCATGCGCTCGTCACTGAAATCACCATGCAGCATGCGCTTCACCCGCAGCTCGTGCACGTCTTCCTCCCGGTTCATCAGCATTGCAAGGAGGGATACATAGGAGCTGACAGTGTATTCATCGCCCATGCCGGTCGTGGCCGAGCAAGCCTCGAGCGCCACCATATTGACGAGCCAGCATGCGTTCTGGTCATACATAACCAACGGCGCAGGAAGAGCTTACCAAAGATGAGGCCTCTCCTGACTCCCATGTCCCTGAAGTGTGTCGTTTTGCTGGCGACCTGCTTGATGCCGATCTCTGCAAGCTCGATTGCGCTGCTAGATTGTGGCACTGAAGCTGCTCCTCCAGAGGAGAGGGGTCCCCTGCTTCCGGTTGACATTCTCAATCCAGATTTGTAGTATCTAAGGAGGCCAAGGAGATGTGCTGGTGTGTAGCTTCCGTCCAAGAGGAAAGGTCTCTTTTCTAGATCCACCTGAACCTCAAAACTAGACCCGGCTTTAGAGATGAAATCGCCGATGGGAATGGACCTGAAGCTCATGAGCGCGTCGAGCACCGGCCATGGGAGCTGGTTGTCCAGCAGAAAGATGTCTCTCACGACGCTAGCCTCGTTGAAGATGAACCAACTTTGCAGCCACGGAGCAACGTCGTCGTCGTCAGTGTTGTGGACGATGTACTGCAGCACGAAGCAACCATCACGTCGTCGGCGTAGCAGCTCCGGGCGTAAGCCTGCGACAGAAAGGATCCCCTCGAATGCTGCCTCAGCCGGATGGCCGGAGTGCCTGCAGAAGTCGTGCGCCGCGGCACGCTTCACCACCTCCTCCGCCTGCCGGAGACGAGGCATGTCACGGTGGTACGGGCCGATGGCGACGGTGCTTGGGACGAAGTAGTGGTGGTCGTCTTTGATAAGGCGTCGGATGATTGCAGGGTACCTATGGATCTTGGTTTTGTTATTGGCTTGGTCAGCCTCCATCTTTTCGGCTGCTCTCTTCAACTCATCTTGGATTGGAATCTCTACTACTTGACCACTCACAAGCTGGAGATCAGCCATCTAGGCCAAGCCTGGCAGTGATTGATCGGTTGCTGCTGCTGCTGCTTTCTATGGCTGCTTCCTCCTACTCGCTATTGCTAATCTGTTTATACATCGAGTCAGCTCACAAAACGAAAGATATTACACGAAATTTGGAGTAATTAATCTGGTTGAATTGGATCCATAAAACTGCATGTCTATATGTTAGCCGTAAAACTGATATAGGTGGTGTGTATCCTTCTCTCCTTCGCTTTCACTGCTCAGAGTAGGTGAAATGTCCTCCATCTTGTTTTAGCGAGACCACGCAAGTCCACAACCACTGTCACAGCACACAGACGTTTTGCAAATGGGATGACGCAAATACACGGCGTGAAAAATTAAAACGAACTAATTAAGCAAACATACGTCCAACGGATGAATGCTAATTAATGATCTCCATAGAAGGATCAATCAAACAAACAAGCCGTGTAGTAGTGCTTTGCGCGACTTTTGATCGAGTTTAAGAACTTTTTCTATATAGTTTATTATCTTAGATAAGCTTTTAAGAAGGTTTTGACATAATAAGTAAATTTTTTAACAAAGTATTGATTTCGCTAGCCAACTATAGATTTAACAAAGTTGTACTGTATGTTTATAAGAGAAATCACTAAAATCCTCATATTTATTCTCTCTTTATCCCCTTTCCTTTCTATCATGTCTCTAGGAGGAGGTACCAGAAACCTCCGAAATTTCCATATGTTTAATCTATTTGTGGTTTTTTTAATACATGTACCCACCCTTTTGATCTAACTAGGAATGTAGCTCGCGCGGGCACGTTGTTTAATATTGTTTGAATTTTTATTACGAATGTTTATATCTGGATGATATTTTTAAAATATTTTTAACTCTATTTTAAACATGTGTTTGCTAATAACTGGTATGGGCATATTACTTGAAACCGTATATCCTCGAATTTATTAGATAAAACTGTGTTGGAATAATGGAGTTGGTTCATAGCTATTTGTATTATGTGTGATTTTATTTTTAAAATTTTCCGAGTTTCTAAACTTTATATAACATTTTTTATTTTGTATGCGATAGATTAGTTTAAGTAACATTTTAATTTTATTATATATTAATGAAACATATGTTAAATTTAATTTTATTATTAAAAATATAGCTAATGATGCTACTTCATCTAACAAAAATAATGCTAATACTCCCTCTATCACGTAAATCGAAAGAGTTAAATTTTATTCCAAAATAATAGAATACTTTATATGTAACCGAGATAAAGTGATTTTTTTTAAATACTACCAAAGTACCATATTATATTTTTGACAAATATCTATAGTGTAATGCATGTTAGTTCAGTGTATGGTTTGTTTTCAACACCTACTCTTTCTAATCACATGAGACATCTTAAGTAATTTGGAGAACACATATATGCATTTTAATTAGTGTTGTATATTCGTCAAGTGTTTTGTACACCTCAAATATGATGTGAAATTATTATCATAAAATTAAAGTATTTAGGGCTATAGAAATTAATAGTTTATTTATTTCAAGGAATACAATGGGATCACAAAATGGATATATAATTTTAAAATAATTTAAAGGATAGAATGCTTAAAAGCATTGATTGGATATTTTTATATTTATATTTGAGTAAATTTCATGATTATTATATTTTTTTTCTTTAAGTTGAACAAAATTCAATTTTTAGGACTCCCAATTTTTTTGGCTTTATCATAAGTACTTTTTCTATTATTCCGGATATGTAAGCATTATTGTTCTTTTAATCATATGTACGTACAAAGTAATTTTTCTTGTCAATAGTTATATATTTCTCATGTTTTCGTATATAAGATAAATGTTTTATTTTAAAATAATAAATCTAATATAATGGTGTAAAATAAAACAACTAAATTGTGTTGTTTCTATTTTTACATATGTATATTTAAATTAGCGTTGTATACATGATATTTGACACACTAAAATATGATATGAAATAAAATCATTAATTATTATATATATCAGCCTCATATATTAAGATGGAACGTTTAATGATATTTTGGATATTTCATATTTAAGATGTAAATCTAGTTTAAAATATAAATTTGTAGAGTAATATATTTATCATTAAATAGTAGAAAATACTATTTCAAAAGACATCAATCTTTTTCCAATGATATGCATTTTTTTGTTTTATTATTATTATTATAGTAAGTCCACGTGTAGATTTTTTTTTCCGATGGATAGTAGGTAAGCTTCATTTCTTTTTCCCACTCGTACCTACGTGCGTTCTGCTTTTTTCTTTTATCTTTTTCTAGCCTGCAGTTATATAGTCTCCCGTATACGTACACAGAGTAATAAGGTATTAGTTTTTAAAATAAAATACATGTAATCTAATGCCCTAAAATATCGGCTTCACCAATTTATATGAAAATCGACAGTAATATTTGCTTAAATTTATAGAGTAATATATTTTATTTTGAAATAGTAGAAAATTTTATTTTAAAGATCATTGATTTTTTTTAATGGTACTATGTACGTATTGTTTTTTAGCTTTTATTTTTTATAGTATTTTTTTAATGGTACTAAGTACTTGTGTTTTTTTTATAGTGAATCCATGCGTATGTTCTTTTTTTCTTCCAATGAACAGTACGTAAGCTTGAAAGCTTGATTTTTGTTAGTAGTACGTACGAACTTATGTTTATTTTTCTTTTTCCAGTCAACAGTAAAGTATTAGTTTATTTTTAAATAAAATACAACTAATCTAATCTAATGATCTAAATTATCGGGTATACCGATTTAAGTGAAAATCGGTGGTGAGATTAGTAATTGCCATGTGGTGGTCTAGGAGCAAGATGTGGAGAAACTTATAATGCCACGACATGGGATAGAGATAAGTCCTTTAGGATCTAGGCACTTGATTTTCCTTAATAGGTCCACTTTACTTCCGTTCACTAGTGGAGAAACCATCTTTGCCCGGTCGACCAAAAACCACAATAGTCTCGGTTGCAGTAAAAACCGGGACTAAAGATGGTTTTTAGTCCCGGTTTATAAGTAGAACGGGACTATGTGATCTTTAGTCCCGGTTGGTGTTACCAACCGGGACTAAAGATCATCTTTAGTCCCGGTTCACATGCCGTCAGGTGTTGTTAGGCCCCTCCAGAATCTTTAGTCCCGGTTGGAGTTACGAACCGGGAGTAAAGATCGGATCTTTAATCCCGGTTCGTAACACCAACCGGGACTAAAGATCACGTGATCTTTAGTCCCGGTTGGTGTTACGAACCGGGATTAAAGATCCGATCTTTACTCCCGGTTCGTAACTCCAACCGGGATTAAAGATCAAAACGCACTATATAATCCCTATTGCTTATCCTCTTTTCTCATCCACTCTTTTCTCATCCACACAAACTCCTCTCTTCCTCTATCTCTATTCCTTATGTCGTCCCTTCTTCCCTTCCTCCTTATCTCTTTCCCTTCTTATCCCTTCCCAACTCCCCTTCCCAACTCGATCCCGTGTGCGCAGCAGGAGGGGGTGGGCGGCCCGGCCGGCGGAGGGCAGCGCGGCGGCGCGGCGTGGCGGCGACGCAGAGGGCTGCGCGGCGGCGGCCGGCGCGGCAGGGGCGGCGGCAGCCGGGGAGGAGGGGAGGCGGCAGCCGGCTCAGCCGACCGGCGGCTTTGCTTCCTTTTTTTTTCAAAGAATTTGTGATCCAGGTATAGATTGAGATGAAGAATCTGTGATTCATTGTATGGATTGAGATGTATAATTTTTTTGGAATCTCATTATATGGATCTGAGATGTACATGATTTGTGTATTTGCGATGTTTCTTTGATTTGGGATTTGATTTGGGATGTATAATCTGTAGTGTATATGATTGATTGATTTGTGTATTTGGGATGGTACTTTGATTTTAGGGTTTGATTTAGGAATATGCATCCCACCTAATTTGGGAGAAAATAAATTAGAGATTAAATAGTAAGTAAATGAAAAAAAAAACTATTGCCCGCTCCCATCTTTAGTCCCGGTTGGTAACACCAACCGGGACTAAAGATCGATCTTTAGTCCCGGGTATTTGAACCGGGACTAAAGATAGGGATCTTTAGTCCCGGATTCGTAGTCCCGGTTTGAAAACCGGGACTATAGGGGGGTTACGAACCGGGACTAAAAACGATTTCTCTACCAGTGGTTGGACATTTTGTTTCTTTTGTTCTATTTTATACAAGTCCTATTTTAAATCGAAATTTTGTGAGATGATAAACAGTGACAGAGCATTCCACCACATGAGCCAACTTTTTGTGGGAACAAATTGAATTGCCCTTTTTTTTATAAGTAGCTATGATTAATACAGGTTAATTTTTTTATATTGATCAAAAGATTGGATTGGGCATAAGGCTATGCTAACCGGATTGGATTGTAGAGTCCATTTTGGTTGCACGGCGTTGGGGATAACACATCTATGAAACTTGTCGTGCAGAGTGTGCGAGGCACGATGTAGCCTATAGCAAAAATATGACCAGACAGCTAAATATAAGCGTGATGATAAGCATCACTATTTTTGGATTGAGTTATTTTTTATTATTCTTTCCATGATAGATAGTAGGTATTATGGAGAACCGGATCGGATTGTAGAGTCCATTTCGGTTGCACGGCGTGGGGACAACATATCTAGGAAACTTGTCGTGCAGAGTGTGCGAGGCACGATATAGCCTATAGCAAAAATATGATCAGACAGCTAAATATAAGCGTGAAGATAAGCATCACTATTTTTGGATTGAGTCATTTTTTATTATTGTTTCCATGATAGATAGTAGGTAATATGGATCTTAAATTGTCGACTTGATATAAATGAATGGATAGATTAAAAATCAGATGTGTAGCTAAAAAATATGCTCATTTTGATATATAAAAAATATTGCTTGTTTTCTCTCTTGATTTTATATTAAAAAAATAGTGAGGGAAAGAGGAGGAGGGGGGGGAGCCAGAGCTATAAAGGAAGCGGAGATAAATAATGGATCGTATGGTTTTCTTTTTTCTTAAAAGTATAGATTTTTTTTAAATAATTTATTAGCTGTGACAAGTGATGGCTTAGGAGCACCGGTTTAACTGATGGCATGATATATGCTATTAATTTTTATATAAATCTTTAATTTCTATTAGTTCTTATAGGACAGGGGTTTGTGTAAATAAAGTATTTCTTATATATTGGAACATGGTCAATATTTATCAAATTTAAATGTCAATTTTTATAAAATTTAAAATCAAAGAGGTTAAAACTATAGACATTTGACTATCTAATTATATTATTGATAGTTTATATATTAAATCGTTAGCTAAAAAATAGAGAGAGTGCGAGGAAAGCGGAGAATTATTGGCTATGACCCATCATAGAACATATATAGCATGTTACAATTATATCATATTAGCATACCATAATTATGCTCGCTACAATCTCATATAATTGACAGCTCATCCCCGTAGTTATATCTCACAATGTTAATGTTTTTTACCCCAAAATTATGAGACCCGTAAAAATAATTCTTTATTTAGGCAACATCAAAGACCACTCCTATATATAAACCCCCAGTGCTTGCATGTTTACTCACGGCTCAAGGCTCCATTACATAACAGATCTAATCATTTTTATTTATGGTAACAATTATGGTGCGGATCTAATTAGAAAGAAAATAGAAAATGCGGGAGGTACTGGATTCTGCTTCTGCCCACGGAGGCAATCGTACGTGCTACGTACTCGTAGGCACGTGTGGGGCCAGCCAGGAGGGCGGGTGAAGGGAGTATATTTTATTAAGGATTTCTTCTGTTTTATTAGTGTCAATACAACTAATCTAATCTAATGTTCTAAATTATTGGATCCACTGATTTCAGTGAAAATCGACGGTGAGATTAGCTATTGCCACGTGGTGGTTCAGAAGCGTTTGTAATAGTGCCACATGGCGGCTTGAGAGCGTTTATAGGAAGTTTGATGAATTTTTAGTATATAATATAATATAATAGATAATAGATAGATGGCCATTATGTATCCAAACCCTTTATCCGACGGCTAATATGTTCACGATAATCTAGCGTATTCTCGTGTAAGAAAGCTTCCTGTTTTCACTATATATATATATATATATAGATAATATATATATATATGTATATATATGTATACGTGTGTGTGTCTATATATATATATATATATATATATATATATATATATATATATATATATATATATATATAAAAGATATGGTAGCCGCCGTACATAGGTAGTGTTCGCCTTGTATTACGGTCTAGACACTCCGGTTGGTTATAAAAAAATTAGATGATGCCGCGTGCATGATTTTCTATAAAATAGTTAAATAAATGCATGTTAAATATTATAGAAATGATGGATGCATAGGTTGATTTAAATGTCAGGAAAAATGACAAGGGGGTGATGATTTGACATATTATAGATGATGTGATGTGCTTGCAATTATCTATCTATCTATTGCTATACTAAAAGTCCATTAAATTTTTCTACAAACGCTCTAAAGCCACCACATGGTATTTCTACAAACACTCCTAGACTAGTGGATCATGTGGCAGCGGCAGCATCGATGGTTTCCCACGGGCGTATGCGGCGGCGACAGTGGCGTCAGCGCTATCGCATGGGTGGATCTGGAGGTGACGGCGGCATCGGCGGCTTCCTGCGGGCGGATCCGACAGCAACGAAGACTAAAATATGATTTTTGCGGTTTTATTATTCTTCCCATTTTTTTTCTCTCTTTCGCTAGATTGTCTGCTAGGATTTTTTATCTATCTATAAATTTGTGATTTATCCGCCCTACGCGAGTAACATTTTATCTATCTATAAATTTGTGATTTATCTGCCCTACGCGAGGTATTACACCTGTGCATGGGAATGAAGGCCGATTGGACTTACAGACAAAAAAAATTGATGTGACGAACAGAAAGTTGCAAATTTTTAAGTAGTTAAGATATATTTGCAATTTATACTTCATATATGTACTTTTTATCAACAAATATTAGGTATTTATCTTAATACCTTGAATTGAACTGGGCCAGACCTTGTCAAACGTGGAACATGGTAATCTATCATGCCACCTCACAGTCCACACATTTTTCACATAGGGCTGATGATTGCTTGTCGCAGGGTTAGCATGTGTTATCTTGTCAAATGTTGTCCTGGTCAAAGTAGGGTTGATATACGTTGCATCACATTGAATGCATCACATTGAATGCGAGGCTTTATAGGTTCCCTATGTTGGTGCTCCTCTGTGCACTCGAGGCCCAAGTGCTGGGGCATATGTGTCCCAAGCACGTTCCGTGCTGGGCCGCATCTAGGGTGGTATGTGGCCCAATCATAGCCCACGAGGACTATGCCGTGGGGGTGGATGTGGTCCGAGCATACATTGATTTAATTGGCTGGCTAGACACAGTCATGCATGATAAACAATCAACCACTTATATCAGAATCACATAAAAATAAATTAAGTTGGGTAAATGACCTATAAAAATTGTGGTATATTTTGAAATCAGGGATGAATTTCTTGCAACAAGAATGTCATCGACAGCGAACAGCTATACAAAGCTAAATTTCATGAATGTCAACTGTCCGATGGCTATCAATAAGTAAAGGAAAAACTTAATGGTGGTAGTGTGTTGTGAGCAAGAAAAGCTCACGGACAGACCAGTATATGCGAGGCACTTTCCGTAAGCCAATGAACCGGGGTCCGTACGTCCGTAGTATGTCATTTCCTGAATATGTCATCCTATTAACTGCAGTGGTTATTGTTAATTATCCAATTGGAAGTGCGATTGTTGTTGGACTAAGCATAAGTATTTCAGACTTTATTATCACAACAGCGGCATTTTCAACTGGTTCGGGCAGACCTTAGCAAAGCGACCATTCGTTTAATATTCCAGCCAGTAAAAGACCTTGCATTTCACCGTCCATTTCTATGTCCGACATCTTCATTGGTGTCACTAACCCGATCATCGAACTCGTTTTTTTCATCCTCCAACATCTTGGCAGGGACAAAAAGATATTCCGGAAAGGACGTGTCGACATCACGAAACAGCCATCTGGAGGACAGGCGCCTCGCCGCGCGTATGCCCTGAGGAACGCTCCACACCGCACATCCGCGCACCCACACAAGCGCGCAAAAACTCAAGGGCATTGGAAATTTCCAACGAAAAGTTTCATAATTGTAGGTTGGAGTCGAATGACCCGTATCATCTACTTTCCTTGGCCTCTCAATCCCATCATGTTTTTCTTCAAAAAATTGGACATTATTAAATATTTCATTGGATAGCTGGTACTAATAATTAGAAAGGAAGGGTGCTATATGATGTATAGCTTATACATTTATGCTATAGAGGCGTGCAAGAGTCATGTAACTATTCATTGAATTGGTGATTAATGACAAGGCATGCATGTTTGGTGCCAATCTAACACATACATCTGTTTAGATCCCACCCTAAAATTTTACACCTTGCCACATCGAACGTTTGAACACCTACATAAAATATTAAAAATGGGCTAAAAAATAACTAATTGCACATATTGCGACTAATTTGCGAGACGAATATTTTAAGCCTACTAAGTGTAGTTAGTACTCCCTCCATCCTATAATGTAAAGGATTTTGGGTGGATGTGAAACATTAATCTGAACAAACGGTCTGTCCAGATTACTAGGATATGTCACATCAACCCAAAATCACTTATATTATGGGACGGAGGGAGTATTTTTCTCACCTGTGGTACTTCCACATCACCTTAATTCTTTTTAGCCATTAGATTGAAATTCAACATTCCAGATTACCTCAAAGCCATTTCACTATTCACCATTGGATTATCTTGGATAGATGTTGGCATTGGATTATCTTGGATAGATGTTGGTATTTCTTAACGACTTTGATAGAATTCCCAGCAATGACACAGAAATACTCCTGATATATTATGGTTACAGAGTTTATCCGCAAGCGCATGGATATACCATTATAGCATTTCACCCGAGATTATTCGAAGGGTATCATATTTATTTAATCCAATGGAAAGATTATAGTAGAGAGAACCGTTCTAATAATTTCTATATTACTTGTAATAATTATAGTCTAAGCAGGGGTTAATATAATCCATAGTGTAGAGTGGCACACAAGCATAGAACTACTCGTTCTCATACTAAATTATCTAAGCTAAGTGGAAAAAAAATAGAAAATAATCTATTCCTATACTTCTAATATATATAGTATACATGCATTCTAGTTATATGATTAACTAGCTAATACCCTCTTTTCGATGCCCTCCTGGTACTTCAAGAAGCCACCCCTGACTGCCAAGTTCCTTACGACTGCCCGTCATGACCATACAACTGGGGCTAAATACGGAGAAGTGCCCTCCCCAGGAAATTAACTAAGGACTATATACACGCGCAGAGGAATACCCGTACTGAGCTATCACTATTAGCGGCCCACCTCTAATCCGCAGCATATAACCCTTAATAATGATACCCAATAATCTAGACACCACACCTAAATTACCAGACACTACTCTAATATTATACCCGTACCTATGCATCTCCCAGATAAGCTAGCAATATAATCAGTATAACAGGAACATAAAATAGAGGTGGCATTCATATACTCGGAAAGTATTTCAATACCATAAAATGTATAAAGAAGAGTATTCTAAATAAAGTACAAGTCTTACAAAACAAGAAATAAGAGCTGCTAGAGTCATACCCGAACTCTTCAGAAGACTTCCGGACTCCGATTTATGTTCTATTCCTACTCCACTAGTTTGAGACTACTAAACTAAACTTGAAAGAAATGAGAAAGCTCTTGCTTAAAGTGTGTGTTGAAATGGGGGGAGTGAGAGCCTTTTATAGCTTGAGTATGACGGTTATGATGTTGAAAAGCTTCGCACTATAAATTTCGGTGCAACTCATAAATACTCTTTCTATCCCTAAATATTTGACACCGTTGACTTTTTTAAACATGTTTGACCGCTCGTTTTATTAAAAGTTTTTGTGAAATATGTAAAACTATATATATATACATAAAAGAATATTTAACAGTGAATCAAATGATATGAAAAGAATTAATAATTACTTCAATTTTTTGAAAAAGAAAAAGATTAAATATGTTTTAAAAAGTCAACGGTGTTAAATATTTAGGGACAGAGTAAGTAACTTAGGAACAATCACTTGCTCCAGTGAATCGGTGCCGCCGCTGCAGAGTCATTGTCATCTCTGACCGAAAGCAGCAAATTTCCCATCGCAGTATTTATTTGGTAGCTGGCTTGATTACGCTTTCCCTTTTGCTAGCCCCATTCAAATCGCCATTTGCAGCAACGCAGGTATTTATTTATTTGATTTTTGGCCTCTTCAAACTTATATATCAAGATCTCACATCTTCATATGGCGGTCAGACCGGCCCACTCTGTAGGAAACCGGCAAAACCCCAAACTCTAGCATTTTTTTCCAATTTTATCTCTAGGTGCCAAATTTAAGTGGAAACAGCCTGCTCAATTATCTTCCTCCAAATATATAGTAGGAATATGAGTACTCCACATATGTACTATCAGGAGTCTTCATCTCCAAAGACCCACCGTTCCTGTCTTCCACTGTATTTAATAAGACAACATTCCTGAGTTTTGCTGTTTATTGTAGCAAATGGCTGCGACAGAGTGACCTGATGTATTAACTGTTGCTTGATTTATGTCTCTGCCACAAAGATTAGGAGAACTTTTATGGAGTTTGCATTCAAAAAGGGTAAACATCTAACGCTCCATAACGATAGGTATTTAGATAGTAAGGGTAAAAATATATTTTTTTAGAGTTGAGAAAGGGTATAATTGTCTTCAATAATAGTTCTAATATTTACGTGTTTTTCATGTGATTTACATTATGTACCTAAGAACACTGGTGGAGAAGTAGTTTTTACTCTCGGTTCGTAACCCCCTTTTAGTCCCGGTTTTCCAACCGGGACTATGAATCTGGGACTAAAGATCGCTATCTTTAGTCCCGAGTGAAATAACCGGGACTAAAAATCTATCTTCAGTCCCGGTTGGTATAGAGCCAGGCTGATCCCCTGCTGCTCCTTTATTCTATTCTTTTCTTCATTGCTTTTAATATATTGATTTCACTCCATCCCCATCCCCAAAATCCCAAATCAATTATCACCTCCAAATCCTCAAATCGATCATCTCCAAATACATCACAAAATCTTAAAAAAAATTACATTACAACTTCTACAAAATTCATCACAAATACATTACATATTCATATCACACACAAATCAAATACATCTCAGATCCGGATCACAAATTCTCAAAAAAAAAACAAAACAAAACAAGCCGCTATCTTCCGCCTGCCGCCCAGCCGCCGCGAGAGGCCGGTGCCACCTTCCGCCAGCCAGCGCCGCGCGCCGGCCGCCGCGTGAGACCGGTGCCGCGCCTGCAGATTGAGGATGAGTGGGGGGGGGGGAGGGGGAGGAGGAGCCTCGTGCGGCGCTGCCGCCTGCAGATCGGGGAGGAGGGGGGAGGGGGAGGAGAAGGAGAGGAGGGGAGGAGGAGAGGATCCTCCGCGTGTTAGATAGCGAGGAGAAGAGGATATCAGAGGAGAGGAGAAGGGGAGGAGAAGAAGAGATAGAACCGGGAGGGAGCAGGGGAGGAGGAGATATGTATCTCGATCCCGCACGCCTCGATCTCTCCGCGCATGCCGATCTTTTTTCCCGGTTGGTACCACCAATTGGAACTAAAGATTGATCTTTAATCCTGATTGGTAACACCAACCGGGACTAAAGATATTAGAGGGGTTTGACATCACCGGGACTAAAGATGATCTTTAGTCTCGGTTGGTGTTACCCACCAGGACTAAAGATCAAAAAGTAGCTATAACCTTTTCAACCGGGACTAAAGATAATCTTTAGTCCCGGTTTTTATTGCAACCGGGACTATTGTGGAATTTGGTCGACCGACCAAGGATGGTTTCTCTACCAATGGAACATAGTCCAACGCTATTTGAGGGGCTTGGGTGAATTATTTGGCCAAACCGAGAAGGAACAGTGACGAGCCTAGTACTGTTCATCTTCTTCCTCTCATCCAAGCACTACGGGCATTAGGGTTTTTATGGCTGCATGATAACAGTGATGGTAGTAGGATGTGTCCCGCGGCACGGCGCACCCATAGGATGTGGAGGCAGGCACAAGGATAGCAAGGGTGACCGGAACACGAGTGCTAGGGTTTGACCGCCCTGAGAATGCCTGCCGTGCCTGTCGACGTCGCCGGTCTGACTGCCTTGCGCCCGCCAGTCTAACCAGTTCTTGCCGTCGGTCTAACCGCCGGTATGTCGCCGGTTAGACCGCCGAAGCCCGGTGAAACACAAATCGAAGAACTCTTAAAGTGGATGACGACTTTATTGATTTTCTCTGTGTTTACAAAGTGCACCAACAACGCTCCTTACAAAAATTTCGACTAAACTCGAAACCCTAACTCAACTATCAACTCAATTGCTCTCAAAAGCGATACTGGGAAGCCTCACGCTCCCCCTCTATTTATACCCGAGGTAGGCAGACTAAAGCCATGAACCAAACTCATACTAGAAGTCCTAATCACCCTAGGAAACCCTCTAGTACAAGAAACAAACTTTACATAACCACACATACCAAATTTGGACTCCTTCCAAATTCGACTCCGCATCCCATACGCACACAATACCTCCATCGTATGCCATATAGAATCTTCATCAACCACGTGTATTGAACTCTAGCCTTAGTATCCCGCATGATCTCCGACCACCATGGACATCGTCTTATCCCCAAGCCGACTCCCGGTCCATCACCGTAAATACTCTCCCGGCATCTCGAGTCACCTACACATAGACCAAACAAAGAAACCATATTCCGAGACCAAGCTATCCCCAACTTGACTGGTAGCAAACGACAGTATTACAT
The DNA here is from genome assembly GCA_000338895.3 of Oryza meridionalis. NCBI lineage: Eukaryota > Viridiplantae > Streptophyta > Magnoliopsida > Poales > Poaceae > Oryza > Oryza meridionalis. The sequence continues at coordinate 12,024,113 of CM002527.2, read as the reverse complement.
ACGCATAGTATCCATCTAGAAGCCATAAGCATGAAACAATCGCGGATATCCAAACAAACAACCCGAAACCGAAACCGACACAGAGTCGGCCGGTCAGACCACGGGCTGCGCCAGTCTGACCGCGCGATACACGCCAGTCGACTGGCAACCCATGCCCGGTCTAACCGGACCACATCCAGCAGTACCTGTAGATTCACCTGTGAAATCCAATCATCTTCAAAACCACTTCGTAAATAAATTCCAAATATCAAAACCAATAATCTCCAATGCCAATTGTTCATCACAGAATAATAATCAAAAACACCTTTGATTTTACACTTCTAAGTACCACGCAAACACCGTAAAAGCTCTCAAGATTAGACCAAGTAAAATGGACGACAGACTAGATGATGATCGATTTTTTATTGGATTATGTGAGCTAGGTTTGGTATTAACAACTAAATTTTGCCAAATTTAGGGTAAGTATTTAGAAATGGGGCTGCTATATAACGGAATCTCGCTTTCGAACGGGATGATCCCGAGTAGGTATCAGACGATTCTACACAACAGGATGATCCCGAGTAGGTATCCCGAGTGATAACTATCAGGTATCAGACGATTCTACATACGTTTCAGGTGATACCTGCAAGTATCATGTGATACTTATTAGGTATCATGCGATTTTCTACCACGTATCGCGTGATACTCGCGAGGTATCATGTGAAACTTGTCAGGTATCAGATAATTTCAACCACGTATCGCGTGATACTCACGAGGTGTCATGCGATACCTGTGATGTATCAAACGATTTCAACCACGTATCACGTGATACTCGTGAGGTATCAGACGATTTCTACCATGTATCACGTGATACTTGCGAGGTATCGGATGATATCTGCCAGGTATCCGGTGATTCCTACTAGATATAGCTGGGTATCCCGTTGGGGGAGGAGCACCCCGACACGCGCGGTCGTCCCCTGCAGTCGTCCCTTGTAGACGAGGACGGGCACGGCGACGGCGGCAGTAGTGGGGGATGGGCGCGGCGGCGGTGGGGGATGGGCGCGGTGGCGGCGGGGGACAGCGACGGCGGCGGTGGCGGCGTCGACGGGGGACGGGCGCGGCGGCGGCGGCGGTGGCGGCGGCAGCGGCGGGGGACCGCGACGACGGCGAGTGAGTGTATGGATAAGAATCGCGTTGTGGAGAGGAGCTATCCCGTTGGGGGACGGTATCACGTCCCCTAGCATTCCCGAGCGATAAGAGGCTTTACACAAAGACCGGTTTGTGATCGCAAGTATCCGTCCGGGGACTAACCATAGGTGTCTAGGTAGTTTGACTGGTCAAATAAAAATTCGAATCCATTTTGTCTCGTTTGGTGTGTTTTTCTCGGTGCCGGGTTTCACTATTACACTTCTACCATCATAGCTCAAACAAATTTGTTTACTGTTTTTTTATGGTGTCACAATGAAAGAAAAATGATTTGCACCACTACATCCTCACTTAATAACAATTAAATTCCACAAATATGTCTAAAATATTGATCAATATTACCACCTTGAATCAATGTAAACGTTTACTTGGGAAGAAGCGAAGAAGAGGGGACGAGGTGCCGTTAATACATCGAAGAACACAACAAATTGCAAATGAGTTAAACCCCCTTCCACCACATTTGGAGCTATCCTTTCCAACACCCCATTTTTGCAAGCTTCCTTTAGGATTGATGAGAGAGCATCCATGTCATGTGGGGAATTCCGTTACACAGACATCGCGAGGGAATTGGCCATCGAGGGATCGTTGCGCGGCAGGAACCGAAAGCGCACATGAGATCGCGTAATTTTTCAGGGCTTTTTTTAGAGATAAAGTTGTTAGGAGTTTGTTAGCTTAGGTTCTTTATATATGCTGTAATCAGATTCGATAAAGCAACAAGAGGAATTAATCTAATCAGCTCAGTTCTCTTCTTCTTCGCTGAGAAGTCTCGACAAGTCAGGCGTCCGAGGCCTCAGCCTCTGACGTTCCATCCCTATCGTTGCGCCCTTTACCGGACCGTGACAATCCACTACCAAGTTGAAAAGAAAGTGTGAGAGAGGATCCCTGTCTAAGGCCTGGCCCCTGAAAGTTCTAAAGAAAAGACCAGTCTCTCCATTAATATTGATAGTTACTTTACTCCCTCATTAATCTTTCCAATTCAATTTACATAAGTGTGTCTAAAGTTTTTCTTTTGCATTACCCCGTACAAGAACCCCATTGAACTATGTCATAGGCTTTTTTAAAGTCTGTTTTGAAAATAATACTAGATTCTTGCTTCATATTCAGCTCATGCATTACTTTTGATGCACGGCACAACAAACCCCTTTCATTATACACCGAGCGGTTCCTTCGGTCTTGTCATATTGACCTGTGCGGCGAGAGGATGCCGTCCCTACTCACAATTTTCCGATGCCTTCCAAGCCCAGACGCTATACATGGTAATTAATGAACACTGCACAATACATCCATGGCTAAACTGCCTATTCCGGCTAGTCGCACGAAATATTAGTCCGTCACTCACACGCTTCGTTGCTACCTGATGATTTTATTAGTATATATAGGACGAGAGCATATTAAATATATAGGGACACTTATTAATAGGATAACTATCGTTTTGAACATATAATTGGTACAACAAAACACGAGCCAATGCGCGGTCCATCTTTAATCCGACTCGATCCTTACTCAAAATCTGCTTCGATTTGTTTCTCCTTCTGCGAGTCTGATGTGACTCACAAAATTCCGCTGTTAACAATAACTAGGAAGCAGGCCCGTGCAATTGCGCAGGTAAGAATGCTAAAAGAAGTCATATATCACCATATTATTACTTTAATTATAATCATAAAAGAAATATGTATACCGTCAAATAGACAAATGATATTTAAACAAAAATTACTTTTATCCCGGTTATACATATACTCACCTATCACCGCTACGTATTACCATGGTCTTAAAAGGTAGGTGCCTTTTTAATAGATAGAACCGTATTTATACATAAAAATAAACCAAATATATCATTAATATAATAAAGAATCCATCTTCACCTTACCGTGTTCATGCCTTACCTATTCGATATGTAGTCATGATCTCCTGTACACGTACGCTGCAAAATCTCCTATACGTACAGAAACCTCTCTCCTAATCTCTCCTAAAAAATATATCTCATGTACTTATAAAAACCTCTCTCTCTCCTAATATCCATATATGTACGACATAAAATACATATTATTCACCGAAAAACTGCCATACATGTGAACAACGTACTTACTAAGCCCATCCTACTCCATGACACTAATGTCATCTATTAATCTCTGTATAAATATTGAAAAGTACCGCTTTTACCTATTAATAGGATAAAATCACTAAAATTATATATAAATGTTCCTCTAACGCATCAAGCATAGCTTAGCCGCCATGGCTTTCTTCTCTTACACCTTAAAACATGGGTCTCGCATCGACGTTGCCATACCCCTTAACACCAACGGACCACAGATCACTCATTGTGTGTACACTCGTAAAGGATTGCATCGGTAACTAAGCCAACTAAGCTCTATTAACAACGGTGACTTCTCATTGGGCCATCTCACCTTAGCAATATTGTCATAGTATTTACAATATCGTAGCATGCTCTATCCTCCGTACTTTGCGCCCTTCAGGGAATAACATAGAGAAAATAGAGATAATGAAAATAGTTCTTTTAAGTTTTGAATCGATTTGTAGTATATAGTAGACACAATGTTTTCATGGTATTAACCGGTACTACTAAATTTTAGTGGTACAAATATAATTTTCTCTTTTAAAAATAAGCAGAGTTGATCATTTGACATAATTCAAAAAATCTAATAGCTTTAGTGGTGAGAACCACGTGGAAAAATATTTGTGTAAGCAATAATTCTTTGCAAACTATGAGTTTATATGGGCCTTGATATTATTTTTCTTGTATTATAGATCTTCCTCACCTATACATGTTTTCATGGGATAATATACCATAGAATTAATAATCTGTGTTGTTAAATTTATTTAGCTAATTGTTAAGACTACATGAATGAAAAGGGATATAATATGTTCCATGTGAACATTTTTAATCAGAATGTAGATCACATGTTTATATATATCTTTAAAAATAGGTCCATGTTACAATATTAGCAATCAAGGTCCATGTTACAATATCTTATTCAAATATAGTTAAAATGGGTTGTAATATTTTTTTATTCATAAATCCTGGTTAGCTATCATTTAATCAAGAGCGAAAGGAGCTACGAAGGAGGGGGTGGACTGACTGTATGTAGCTACATGCAAATGTAAAAATATTTTAATTATTACATTGAGAATTAGGAGGGAAGGATTGGTAGATTTTTATCGTACTTCTGTTTTTTTCTAGCGAATAATAGTATGTGGTAAGTATACATACTCAGTTAGTAAAAAATCCAATCTTAAGGATAAATTTTAGTATTGGATTCTTTTGTGCACAGAGTTTATATATTTTTTCATTTAGTGAATAGTAGTAGTACTTATTTTTTTTCTCTTCTAGGAGTATACGTTTAAGGAGGTCAGTTAACATATGAGTACGCAGTGCTTCAAAAGGAAATCAAGGCACGATTGTGATTTATATCGTTTTACTTTCAAGAAAAGTGAACTTGAGAAAAAAGAAAGTTAAAAATCTGTTATTGGTGGGGCTTATACGTATGTACGTGCCGTATGATTTTTTTCTCGTGCGTGTATACTTAGAGAGAGATATTAGTCGGTCTTTAGGAAGGAGGGGTTAATTACTCGATAGATCTAATCTAATAGCTGACAATAATGGGTCCACTAATTTAAATAAAAATCGATGATTAGATGTTTTACTTTTTTCTTAGAATTAATATGATTTTCTCTATTTATTAAAGCGGCACGTGGTGGTGTAGGAGCGTTTGTAGAATGCCACGTGGCGCTTTGGGAGTATTTCTAGAAAGTTTAATGGACTTTTAAAAAATCCATGATCGGATGTTTTGCTTTTTTTTTAGAATTAATATGATTTTCTCTATTTATTAGAGCGGCACGGCGGCGTAAGAGCGTTTGTAGAATGCCACGTAGCGTTTTGGGAGTGTTTCTTGAAAGTTTACTGGATTTGTAGTATATAATAGATAGATGTATTGAGGTAGCTAGAAAAAACAAAAGTGTCTATTCTACACCTCAATATTCTCTCGGTTTTTTCATTTACTGGGCATACCTTAGACTACAAGGCACGTCCTACCAGATCACATGTGCATGCCTTACGCCTCACATGTGGTGGCACCGGTGCCGAGACTAGAGATTGAAAAAGAAAAAACTAAGTTGATTGGTTTTATTACTGGTAGAGAAACTATCTTTTATCGGTCGGCTGAATTCCACAATAGTCCTGGTTGTAATAAAAACCGGGACTAAAGATGATTTTTAGTCCTGGTTAAAAAGGGTAACGGGCATATTTGATCTTTAGTCCCGGTTGGTCACACACCAACCGGGACTAAAGATCCGGTTCAAATGCTGTCAGGGCTTGTTAGGCCCCCCGGGATCTTTAGTCCTGGTTGTTGTTTACCAACCGGGACTAAAGTCCCACCCCTTTATATATGTCTTCTTCCTCCTCCAGCCCGAGCAAGCTTCAAAATTTCTTCAAAAAAGAGGGGAGGTCATGCCAAAATTTATAGTGAATTTACTTTGGTGATTATATACAAATCGGAGGTGCCTAAAAGGTTAGCAATTTCATCCTCCAATGTTTTTTTTGGTCATATTACATTTGGAGCTATGTTTTACATACTTTTTTGTCTCCAAAATTTTGTTGTAAGTTGATGAGAGAGAAAATTTGTGTGGGAAAAGAAAGAATATATAGAAATTTTGTTTATTTGAAAGAATATATAGAAATTTTGTTTATTTGCTAAATAAGGTTTTATAAAATAGTTGAGTAGGAAAATATAGTGAAAGTTAATCTTAAATAAAAGAAAACAAACTAAATTGAAATTTAAAAGAATTTAAAACTTAAAAAAGAATAAATAAGAATTATTTGGTGGAATATTTTATAATTTTTATATGAATAATGATATGTCATTATTGTATGACTGTTGAAAGAGTTTGTGATTATTTTATCATTATTGTATGACTGTTATTATTGTACGAATGATTATTTGTGTATGATTTTTTTTCATTTCATGTAGATGGATCGGCAATGGATGTACGCTGACCGGCGGTCCAAAGAGTTTATTGACGGCGTGCATTATTTTTTGAGAGTGGCTGAAGCTAACAAGCAGAAGGGTTTTATTTGTTATCCATGCAATAAGTGTAAGAATCAGAAGGAGTATTCTGCATCCAGGAGTATTCATTTCCACTTGTTTGAGTCGGGGTTCATGCCAAGCTATAATTGTTGGACATCCCACGGAGAGAAAGGGGTTAAAATGGAAGAAGATAAAGTGGAAGACGACAATATTCCAGACTTTACTCAGTACGCTGGATTTGAAGGAAATCAAACGGGCGAGGAGGACAGAGATGCTGATTATAACGACGTTGTGGATGATCTTGGTCAGATGTTCCAGGTACCAAGGAGGACTGCGAAAGTGAAAAGGGGGCCTATAAATTGGACAAGATGTTAGAGGACCACAGAACGTCGTTGTACCCAGGTTGCGAGCAGGGGCACAAAAAGTTGGATACCACTCTGGAGTTCTTGCAATGGAAGGCAAAAAATGGTGTTAGTGACAAGGCATTTAGCGATTTATTGAAACTCGTCAAGAACATTCTTCCGGAGGGAAACAAATTGCCCGAGACAACGTACGAGGCTAAGAAGATAGTCTGCCCTCTAGGACTGGAAGTTCAAAAGATTCACGCATGTCCAAATGATTGTATCCTATATCGCGGTGAGGAGTACGAGAACCTAGAAGCATGCCCTGTTTGTAAAGCACTACGATACAAGATTAGACGAGATGATCCAGGTGAGGTTGACGGGCAGCTAACGAAGAAGAGAATTCCTGCTAAGTTGATGTGGTATTTCCCTATAATACCACGGCTAAGGCGTTTGTTTAGGAACAAGGGGAATGCTAGAATGATGCGTTGGCACGCTGAAGAACGTCAACAGGACGGGATGCTGAGACACCCCACAGATGGTTCCCAGTGGCGAAACATCGACAGACAATTTAAAGACTTTGGAAAGGACGCACGAAACATATAGTTTGGTTTAAGTACGGTTGGCATGAATCCTTTTTGAGAGATGAGCAGCGGCCATAGCACTTGGCCCATTACGATGTGTATCTACAACCTCCCCCCTTGGCTATGCATGAAGAGGAAGTACATAATGATGCCGATTATTATTCAAGGCCCCAAGCAACCTGGTAACGACATTGATGTGTTCCTAAGACCACTGGTCGAAGATCTTAAACTGTTGTGGAAGAAGGAAGGTGTCCCCGTGTGGGACGAGGACAAACAGGAGGAGTTTAACCTACGAGCGCTGCTGTTCATAACCATCAACGATTGGCCTGCACTTAGCAACCTATCCGGGCAGTCAAACAAGGGGTACAAGGCTTGCACTCACTGTATGGATGAAACAGAAAGTACGTATCTTAAGCACTGTAGGAAGGTTGTGTACATGGGTCATCGTCGATTTCTTGCTGCAAACCACCCAGTACGGAAGAAAGGCAAGCACTTTGAACATAAGGCGGACCACCGTACGAAGCCTAAACATCACAGTGGGAAAACAGTGTTTGCTATGACGAAAGATCTTAAAGTAGTGTTTGGAAAGGGGCCTGGCAGCCAGCCTATAGAGTGCGAAGATGGTCACGCGGCGATGTGGAAAAAAACTCCATATTTTGGGAGTTAACGTCTGCCACGCAATCGACGTGATGCACCTCACTAAGAACCTTTGCTTAAACCTTCTTGGCTTCCTAGGTGTATATGGAAAGTCGAAAGATACACTGGAAGCACGGAATGATCTGAAGCATATGGAACAACGTGGCGACCTTCACCCAGAACCAAAGGAGAAAGGCAGCCATTACTTGAGTCGAGCCAACTACACTCTTAGCAAGGCAGAGAAGGAAAGTATGTTTCAATGCTTGGAGAGCATCAAGGTACCATCTGGATACTCCACGAATATAAAGCGAATAATAAGCACGAAGGAGAGGAAATTCACAAATCTAAAGTCTCATGACTGTCACGTGTTGATGACACAGTTGCTACCAGTTATAATAAGGGGTATCCTCCCAGACAATGTCCGGGCAATAATAACAAAGCTATGTTCTTTCATGAACGCAATTTCGCAGAAGGTCATCGATCCGGATAGGTTAGAAGCCCTTCAGAATGATGTGGTGCAATGTCTTGTCAGTTTTGAGTTGATATTTCCACCTTCATTTTTCAATATAATGACACATCTGCTTTGTCACCTAGTGAAAGAGATCGGTATTCTCGGGCCTGTGTTCCTACACAACATGTTTCCTTTCGAGAGGTACATGGGCGTTCTGAAGAAGTATGTTCGTAACCGTGCTCATCCAGAGGCAAGCATCGCCAAGGGGTATGGAGCAGAGGAGGTCATTGAATTCTGCGTAGAATTTATTGAAGACCTTCGCCCAATCGGGGTACCTGAATCACGCCATGAAGGGAGACTACGGGGAAAGGGGACTCTCGGAAGGAAAGCAATAATGACAGTAGACAACAATTTATTCCGTAAAGTCCATTTCACGGTTTTACAACAAACTTCATTGGTGGCTCCTTACATCGAGGAGCACTTGGCTCTAGTTCGCGCCAGAAACATCGGTAAGTCCGATGTATGGATTACACGGCATCACATTGATACTTTCCCCGCATGGCTGCGACAACATCTCATGGGTAACGAGACGATTAACCAGCAACTGGCCTTCCTGGCGAGGGGTCCATCTGGCTCGATCGCGACATTCCAGGGATATGAGATCAATGGATACACATTCTACACAAGAGCCCAAGACATGAAGAGCACGAATCAGAACAGTGCTGTTCGTATCGATGCCATGGGACACGATGGTACAACTGGCACGTATTACAGTGCCATTAAGGAGATATGGGAACTTGACTATGGACCTCTCAAGGTCCCTCTGTTCCGGTGCCAATGGGTTAGGTTGACTGGTGGAGGCGTAACGATTGATGACAGTGGGATGACAACGGTTGACCTTAACAAGGTTGGATTCTCGGACGAACCTTTTGTCCTTGCCAATGATGTAACACAAGTTTTTTACGTGAAGGACATGTCTAGCAAAGGAAAGAAGGGCAAAGGGCTTGACGAGCCGAAGCGCCACGTGGTTCTCCCAGGCAAAAGAAAAATTGTCGGAGTAGAGGACAACACTGACGAGGATTACGATCAGTTTGATGGGCAACCCCCTTTCACGGTGACGATTGACCCTAGCATCCTCCTTTCAAATGAAGACACCCCTTACTTACGTAGCGATCACAAGGAAGGAACAATAGTGAGGAGAAAGTACGTGCGGAAAACTGTCACCGCTGATGTATTGCCGTAATTGTTGTAAACTATTTTGGATGTATTGAATATGCTAGTTATATATGATGATTAACAAATTTAAATCATGCATATGCTAGGTATATATAATTATTAGAATTTTTAAAAGTTTTAAATCATGCATGTGGTATTTACATATGTTAATTACAATTTTTAACAATTTAATATCATGCATATGCTAATTATATATGATTATTAGAATTTTTAAAAGTTTTAAATCATGCATGTGGGATTTACATATGTTAATTACAATTTTTAACAATTTAATATCATGCATATGCTAATTATATACGATTATTAGAATTTTTAAAAGTTTTAAATCATGCATGTGAGATTTACATATGTTAATTACAATTTTTAACAATTTAATATCATGCATATGCTAAATAAATATGATTATTAGAATTTTTAAAAGTTTTAAATCATGCATGTGGGATTTACATATGTTAATTATAATTTTTAACAATTTAATATCATGCATATGCTAATTATATATGATTATTAGAATTTTTAAAAGTTTTAAATCATGCATGTGGGATTTACATATGTTAATTACAATTTTTAACAATTTAATATCATGCATATGCTAATTATATACGATTATTAGAATTTTTAAAAGTTCTAAATCATGCATGTGGGATTTACATATGTTAATTAGAATTTTTAACAATTTAATATCATGCATATGCTAAATAAATATGATTATTAGTATTTTCAAAAGTTTTAAATCATGCATGTGGGATTTACATATGTTAATTATAATTTTTAACAATTTAATATCATGCATATGCTAATTATATATTATTATTAGAATTTTTAGTAATTTTAAATCATGCATGTGGGATTTACATATGTTAATTAGAATTTTTAACAATTTAATATCATGCATATGCTAATGATATATAATTATTAGAATTTTTAAAAGTTTTAAATCATGCATGTGGGATTTACATATGTTAATTAGAATTTTTAACAATTTAATATCATATATGATTATTAGTATTTTCAAAAGTTTTAAATCATGCATGTGGGATTTACATATGTTAATTATAATTTTTAACAATTTAATATCATGCATATGCTAATTATATATTATTATTAGAATTTTTAGTAATTTTAAATCATGCATGTGGGATTTACATATGTTAATTAGAATTTTTAACAATTTAATATCATGCATATGCTAATGATATATAATTATTAGAATTTTTAAAAGTTTTAAATCATGCATGTGGGATTTACATATGTTAATTAGAATTTTTAACAATTTAATATCATGCATATGCTAATTATATATGATTATTAGAATTTTTAAAAGTTTTAAGTCATGCATGTGGGATTTACATATGTTAATAAGATATTTTGATGCATTATTTACTATTTTAGAAATATATATGCAACGAAATTTAATATTCAGTGCTATTATCTTTAGTCCCGGTTCTTAACCCTAACCGGGTTTAAAAATCTTATCTTTAATCCCGGTTGTTCTCACCAGCCGGGAGTAAAGATCCGGGGGGTATATATATTCCCGGTGCGCCCTCGTCTTCTCCACCAACACTTAGACGTTTTTCCATCGAGATCGAGCATCGGCTTCTCCTTCGCCGCCACTGCCTAGGGCAACCCCGCGCCGATGCCGCCGTCGTCTGTCACCGTCGCCTGGCGGTCCTCGCCGCCTCCGTCGCTGACGCCGTCGCCGCGTCTCTTGGGTGAGAGCCCCCGCCCTCTCTCTCTCGATGTAGCTCTCTCTCTCCAAACCGCCGCCGCGTGCCTAGCTATAGCTCGTTGCCGACGCCACTACGCCACGCCGCGCTCAACCGCCACCGCCGACGAACGACTTCGGCGCAGCCACCACCGCCGACGAAGCCGACGCCACTACCACGCCGCTGCCCCCGTCTCGAGATCACGCCGCCGCCGCGCCACGTACGCCGCCGGGCTGCTACGTTACGCCGCTGCCGCGGCACGCCGCCGCCGCGCCCCCACGCCGCCGGGCCCCCACCGCCGCGAGACGCCGCCGCCGCGCCCCCACGCCGCTGGGCCGGCCCACGGCGCCAGACCGCGCCCTCACCTCCGCGAGACGCCGCCGCCGCGAACGAACGCTTAACGAACGTGAACGAACGCTTAACGAACGCGAACGAACGCGAACGAACGCTTAACGAACGTGACCGAACACGAACGAACGCGAACGAACGTGAACGAAACGTTAAAGAAACGTTAACGAACGCGAACGAACGTGACTGAAACGTGAACGAACGTGAGTGTTGGTGAACGAACGTGAGTGTTAGTGAACGAACGCGAATGAACGTGAACGAACGTGATTGAAACGTGAACGAACGTGAATGCACTTGAACTAAATTTGTGAGAACGAACGCAAGCGAAACGTGTACGAACGAGATAAATTAAACTATTGTTGAACTTAGCATATATATATGATTATATATACTTGAAAACGTGAAATACATTATATGTTCCTTTGCGTTTAGACTAATACATTTTTTTTGCATGTTGCAGAGAAGACGTCGTGGTCATCATCCCTCAAGCCGAAGTGGTAGCTAGCCCTCGAATGAATTTGCGCAGGCAAGTGATGTAAGGATGTGATTGTTAGAGATATAATATAAGATTGTTAGATTTCTAATATAAGATTATTAGATTATTAGAGTTAGCATATGTGAGTGTTAGAGATTATTAGATTATTAGACTTAGCATATTTGAGTGTTAGAGATAGCTAGAGATTTAATATAAGATTATTATAGGTCTAATATACGAAACTTAATTAGACATAGCATATGTGAGTGTTAGAGATTGTTAGAGATTTAATATAAGATTATTAGAGGTTTAATATACGGAACTTAATTGGACTTAGCATATTTGATTGTTAGAGATTTAATATAAGATTATTAGAGATGTAATATTCGAAACTTAATTAGACTTAGCATATATGATTATCTACCGTACAAATACACGACACTTAGACTTAGCATATATGATTATTTGAGTTTTAATATAAGATTAGTAGAGTGTTCATATTACACTTAGCAAATATTTCTTCTATGAACAGATGGCTGATCGCGATGAGGAACAAATACTGTACGATACAATCGCAGAGGGAAGCAGCCACTACTGGAACGAAGAAGAGGGGAACGAGGATCCAAACCAGTACTTGAACGAGGAGGGGAACGTGGAGAGGGATGCAGACGGGAACGAGGAGGGGAATGTGGAGAGGGATGCGGAGGGGAACAAGGAGGAGGCTAGTGGAAGTCATCCCTCCGCTGGACAGAAGAGGGCACGCGGACAACGAGGTGCCGCGAAGAAGATAGAGGGTCGGCACATCATAACTGAGGTGGACGCAGACTGCCGACCTAGTGCCCCGGCAGAAGCAGCCAAGAATTTTGTATGCCACAGCGGTTGGGTTGTGAGGGATAACGTGCCTGTCAGCAAGATGTACTGGTCCAGAACAAGGCCACGCGAGGATAATGATAGCTTTGTCCCGGAATCAGAGAAAGAGATGCTATAGACCACAATGCTCGAGACGTTCACGCTCCCAGCGGGTACGGAGAACATAGTGAAACAGTGGACTCTTAAGAAAATGGCAGAACAGTTCCAGACCTTCAAGGGAGATCTGTACCGGAAATACATCCTGAACGGGCAGACACTGAACTTCGACGTATTTCCAAAGCTAAGGGATCACTGGGACGAGTTTGTTGGTTACAAGACAGGTCAACAAGAGCAGGCGATGATGGAAAGAAACAAAGAAAATGCCGCCAAGAAGAAGTACCATCATCACTTGGGGTCAGGCGGCTATAGCGTCGCGGTGCCGAAGTGGGAGGCGATGGAGGCAAGCTTGCTTGAGAGGGGTATCGAACCGGCCACCGCTAAATGGCCTGATCGATCGAAGTTCTGGTACTATGCTCACGGTGGAACGCTCAACCCAGTTGATGGCTCCTTGATCTTCAGCGATCAGATACGCGAGGTTGCGAATCGACCAACGGACGCAGTGGAATCCTCTTCTCAGGACACGTTCCGACCCGACAGAGAGAAGGACGAGCTGTCACTCGCCCTACAGACTCCCGAGCATCCAGGACGAACACGAGGGAAAGGCGTGATTCGCTAGAAGATTGGATTCAAGGAGAACATCCACACGTATACGAGTCGGATGAGGAGCAAGAGAGATACCGAGGCGAAGATTGCAGATCTTGAGTACAGGGTATCGAGCTACGAGCTCAGCATGCAAGAGGAGGTGGCCCGGAAGGTGGATGAACACATTGCAGCACATCGGTCACACAATCCCCAGCCGTACATACCTCCTCCAATGGTCAGCATATCAGGCAATCGTAGCAGCTGCGCCTCAACGGGGCAGGTAGGATCACATAGCATGGACGCCATGCAAACCCAGGATGAAACCACCTGCCCCGTTGATGAGATCACGCAACGGACACCATGTGAGCTGCATATTCCCTTCAAGAACTTATCAATCAAGGTATGCTCGATGTAATATATGATTTTTGACTCGTACGTTCCGCAAGTTGCTGCTTAGGTTGATTACTAGATAACCTCTCATCACGTGAAGGTGGCGTCGGGAATGGCCATCCCAACGGACATTTCAGGGACTTACCACTGTAGGTCGATTCTAGCAGGATACTCGAGGGTTGAAGTTGAGCTGGTGGAAGCCGTGTACGAGGACCTCGAGTTGGACTACCCTGGAGGAGACGGTGAGACGCATCTACGAGACACAAGCCACGCCATTATACTATGGTGCAAGCGGTACATCATCCTCCCTGGGCGACAAGCGGCGTCTCGTGCACCATCTCCTCCGGCTCCGCCGTCTCTTCCTGCACCATCTCCTCCGGTTCCTCCGCCGCGTCCTCCTACACCATCTCCTTCGGCTGCTCCGCCTCCTCCGCCTCCTCCACCTCCACCTCCACCGTGTCCGCCTGCACCTCCCAAGACAAGGTCTCGCCAAGCTCCACCTCCTGCCAGCACAAGGGCAACGAAGAAGGCCAAAGTTGACACCACCAAAAACAAGGAGCCGCCGTACGATTGCAGTCAAGAGGAGCTTGACGCTTATGTGGCAAGAGAAGTGAAGAGGCAACTCAAGCCTCGGAGTCCTGAAAAGAAGATACCTATTGACCCGAGCGTGAAGAATTTCTTCAAGGGAATGTCCACCGCAATCAAGGAGGCCTTAAAGCTATCAGACTATGACCGAACACTTAGGAAAGCCTATTACAAGAAGTCCAAACCAGTTCCTCAGCTTGGAGAACAACCACACCAAGTGGTCGAGCCGTTGGTGACCGGGGAAGACTTTGGCATAACGGATTTCATTTCGGACACCGGTCTAACTGTGGCTCAGTTGGTTGGAGGCGCACCAATCCCGAAGGCGGAAGTGGCATACATGTTTGAACTCGGTAAACCACTAGTCAGGCCTGAGCAGCTGCAGTCCCTACCGACACAAATATACAAATTGCATGAACGGTACATGGAAATGAGTGCCGATGGTAGAGAGATGTTCGGAGCGAGGATCAGAAACCCCGACTTCTTGCAAGGAGAAGATGTTCTATGGATCCATTTCAAGGATGTCTTCGATCTGTACCATCGGGACGCCCTCGACGTCTCTCTTCTGAGCGCATGGATTTTGTAAGTATCTTTGAGTTCAATTTGTTTCGTTCAGTAATTAGCTCATGGCATATATGTAAGCAATAATAATTTCCTTTCATTGTTGTAGAATGGAGATTCAAAGGGCCCGACGGTGGGGGGTTTACGATACTGGATTCATCGACCCTCGGAAAATCAACACCGAAATACTCGACAAGTACGAGAAAGACACAGAGGACAATCTCGTCCATCTCCAAATGCAGCAGCATTTCAAGACGTTCATACTATTGCCGTACAACACAGAGTGAGTTTTTATTGTCGTTCGAACAAATTTCATTCCGATACATATAACATGTACATTCTGATATTTATCTCATCTCACGCATATTCCAGATTCCACTAGGTCCTGTTCTTTTTCGACTTGGACGCATGCAGAGTCACTGTGTACGACTCAATGAATAAAGAGGAGAAGGTTTTTGAGAAGGTCTTCCAACTGATAGACAGGTAATATAATGCCATCTATTCCAAAGTCGCAGGACTCTGTTGCTATTATGTTGATCTCGGGTAATAATTAATTAATCATATCTTGCAACTACACGTGTAGGGCTTGGGATCGGTTCCGTCAATTGGTCCGCGGGACTTGGAAAGATAAACTTGGACAGAGGTTTCATTTCCAGTGAGTACATGCATGATCCAAAATTATATTGAATTGAATCTCTACTTACAGTTAATATAAAAAGTATATTAAATCTCTCATCGTTTCTCATGTAGTGTGCAAAGCAGGACCAGGGAACTAACTTATGCGGCTACTACGTATGCGATTATGCCCACTGCCTATCAAACCAAATATACACCACACGAGAGCTCGATGTACATATACATAAACCATTCAAAATTTCATTGCGTATCGATTTGTTAAGTTGTTTATTAATTTCATATATTGATATGTCATTATTTTTCGAATGATAGCGTATTCACATGAGGAAAAATCTCCCACACAAGGATTTTATCATGGCTGTTGAAGAACAACTGATGGGGTTTATCAATGAAGAAGTCCTTAATTCCGATGGTGAATTGTACTACGACGGATCGACAATTCATAATGTCGGTCCTTCCTCTTCTGACGTAACGCCGGCGTCGAAGTCGTAGCTATAGCTAGCAAGCAAATGAATTGTACTATACATGCATGTATATATATATATATTTATATATGTACGTACATTTACTTTAGTGTTAATATATATTTTAGTAACATATATACATACGCACATATATATATATATGCATAATATATATATTACAATGCATATATATATATGTATTGTAATATATATATTGTAATATATATATTGTAATATATATATATATATATATATATATATCAACCATGCAGCAAACAGGGCCATGCAAATAAAAAAAAAATGGTACATAGATCTTTAGTCCCGGTTATTTCACCCGGGACTAAAGATCGCTATCTTTAGTCCCGGATTCGTAGTCCCGGTTGGACAACCGGGACTAAAGGGGGGTTACGAACCGGGACTACAAACAATTTCTCCACCAGTGTATGCGCCTTGGAGATAATTAAGACAGCCGAAGTGTTTGGTATAACTTCATCATTGATGATTAGGGAATAAGTTATTCCTCACCAATCCGTTTATTACATATTCTGTTCATTTGGAAGATTCACCATGAGACGAAAAGCCATATGCTTTAGGCCCTACTCTTTCTAGAGGAAGTAAATAAAAGATGCGCAACATAACATTTATTGTGTTCCAAAAGTCTTAGCCAGATTATTTTGTATCGATTTATCACATACAGAAAGGGTGCCGCATTTCCCATCCCGCACAATGGAGGTGGCAGTGATTATTACTCCAACTGATTGGTGACAGTTTCCAAACCGGCATCTTTGAGGCGTATGCGAGCCAAAAAAACTGCTGGATGCATCGGCTCAAGCCGATGCACCGAGCTCCTCCTCGTTGCCTCAAATTCAAATTCAAATACTCAAATCAAAATTCATCGATTGAATTCATAGGATGAGCATACACATAATAAACAAGAAAAACATCCACAAATCGAGCTCTGGCCCGCCAGATCTATGTGCCACCTTGCCTTTGCAGATGAACCCGGCACAGGGGATGGGAGAGAGGCCGTGTCACGCCCGGAATTTCTATCCAAAATTCCAAACGCTTACATGTATGTAAACCCTCGTCCAGGAATCAGCAGAGGCACACAATAACAAATTGATAATAGAGTACAATTATTACTCTAATTAATAGGCGAATAAAATGTCATTACAGAGGTAGATAGTTCCTCTCAATCAATAAAGATCTAAGCAGCGGAAAATAAAGATAAACAGCGCAGACGACTCCACTCCACAGGCAGCTTGACCAGGACTACGCCAAATCCTCAACACCATCAGCATCACTGTAGAACTCCTCCTCTGATGAATGATTGCAAGGTGAGTATATGACATACTCAGCAAGCCACGCAGCAAATATGCAAGTGTACAGGATAACCAAGGATGGCATAATATAGGCTTCTTTGCATAAATAGCATTTAAGGAATATTTCAGAATTTAATAAAATAGTAGAGTATTAATTAAACAGTATTAATCCAACACTATACAACATACCCTGTTGTATAGGCCCAACCATTATGTACAACCAATCCCGGCTGCACTGTTCTATCTCCAAACTAGGAATATACCATTCCAAACCAGAAGATAATCAATTCAAGGTTAGCTTCCTCAGTAGGTAGCCTTAAACACTTCTTCAACTGTGACACATGGAACACATCATGGACTCCTGCCAACGATTGAGGTAATTCCAACTGATAAGCAACCTCACCTCTTCGACTGACGATCTTATAAGGTCCCACAAAATGCGGAGCCAATTTTCCTTTGGTATGAAAACGATGAACCCCTCGGAGAGGCGTGACACGAAGGTACACATGATCTCCTTCTTCAAAACTCAAATCTCTGCGGTGATTGTCGGCATAACTCTTATGGCAAGACTGAGCTACACGCAATCTTTCTCGAATGATCTTTACCTTTTCTTCTGCTTCCCTTAGGATATCAGTTCCGAAAACCTGACGTTCTCCCGTTTGATCCCACAAAAGCGGAGTGCGACACTTATGACCATACAGTGCTTCGTAAGGAGCCATTTGAAGACTAGCTTGATAACTGTTGTTGTATGAGAATTCCGCATAAGGCAGATTCTTATCCCAACTCCCACCAAAATCTAAAGCACAAGCTCTCAACATGTCTTCCAAAATCTGATTCAAACAAATCATCAATTCTGGGTAGCGGATACTTATTCTTGATAGTCACATCATTTAGGGCACGATAATCTACACACATCCTCTGGGTATGATCTTTCTTTTCCACAAAAATAACTGGAGCACCCCATGGAGACGAACTTGGTCTAATGTATCCTTTCTGAAGCAAATCATCTACTTGTCTCTTGACTTCTGCTAACTCATTGGCTGCCATTCTATAAGGTCTCTTATGGATTGGAGCTGTACCGGGTACCAGGTCTATTCTGAACTCTATATCTCTTTTAGGCGGCATACCAGGTAAATCATCCGGGAACACATCTGGGTATTCTCGTACTATAGGAATCTCTTCCAAAGCTATTTGGTTCAGACTTGACCTTAAAGGCTCAGAAGGCAATGCGTGAACAGTTACAACTTGGCCATCATTGCTGGTGAGAGTTACTTTTCTATTGGCACAGTCTATCACACCTTTATATCTGGCTAACCAGTCCATCCCTAGGATAACATCAAGGTCTTTGGATTCTAACAGAATAAGATTGGCCAGAAATGGCACTCCGTGAATCTCTATTCTGACAGAGGGGCTACGTTGCACTGAGAGTGCTTGATTACTTGGGGTACTAACCATCAAAGGACGTCTAAGGTCTTCTACTTCCATCCCATGAATTCCCGCAAAACTCATAGATAAAAATGAATGCGTAGCACCCGAGTCGAAAAGTACTGTTGTAGGAACTGAATTAACAGGGAACGTACCCAAAATCACATCTGGAGCATCTTGAGCTTATGCAGCAGCAACATGGTTGACACGAGCCTTTGTCGCTGGTGCGGTGGAGTTGTTCTGTGCAGGGACAACCTTCACGCGTCGGGGCTTCGGACACTTGTCGGAGTAATGGCCTGGTTCACCACAGTTGAAGCATACCCCGGGCTTGTTTCCTTGTTCCCTCTTGACAGGCTGATGCGGTGTCGGAGCTGTCACAGGACGTGGAGCTTGGTTGCGATTGTTGTTGCCAGCATTGTTGTTGAAGAATTGACGCTGCGGATGAACAACAGACGAAGAACCTCCCTGTGGCATTGACTGAGATCCCAAAGTGAGACGTGACCTCTGATTATTCCCTTGCTGAGCTTTGAAGTGAGCAATCCTGCGTTTCTTCTGCTCCATGCGGTTGTACTTATTCTCCTGGCGAATAGCCTTATCCACCAATTTCTGGAAATCATGGTAATCTCCAGTCATTAATGGGTAAGAAAGCTCATCACTCAGTCCTTCCAGGAACTTCTCTTGACGCTTTTCATCAGTGCGTACTTCTTCCGGAGCATAACGAGCTAGGCGATTAAACTCATGCAAATATTCTGTAACAGAGCGAGATCCCTGAGTGAGCGCTCTGAACTCCCTCTTCTTAAGAGACACCACTCCCTATGGTATGTGCATCTTGCGAAAGGCAGCAGTGAATTCAAGCCAAGTGATAGGTTCCGCCGTAGTCCTGTTGAGACGGAAGTGATCCCACCACTCAGAAGCGGGGCCATGCAGCTGATGTGAAGCAAAAGAAACCTTCTCCTGATCAGTGCACTGTAGCAGGTCCAACTTCTTTTCTATGGTGTGCAGCCAATCACCAGCCTCTACCGGATTAGTAGTGCTAGAAAAAGTAGGTGGCCTCACACGAAGAAATTCTGCTAACTTGTTCTGGGGAGGTGCATGGTTATTTCCTTGGTTTTGCTGGTTCTGGAGTTGCTGCATCATCATATGCATAAGCTGTGTCTGCTGAGCCAAAACTTGGGCAAGCGTGGGATTCTCTCCATTGTTGTTGTTGCTGTTGTTGGGACCATTTCCAACGCTGCGAGTGAGCACCATTTGGCATAGACAGGAGCACAAGAAGAGAAACCGGAGAAAACTACTTAGGACAGAGAATTAATTTTTCTACTAACTTAACTTTTATTGATCTTAACTGAGTTTCATTATTATATAGATTTGAAGACTCTCACACCACTAAACTCACCAACTACCTAACACTCGAAAGCAAACAAACACATGCACTTACATCCCACCACTGATGTAAACCACATGCGAGACCCACACACACATCCAAACTTAAACAAGCAAGCTAACACAACAATCTATGACAATGGCTAAACAGGGCGTTCTAGGTCTTCCGAGCATCGGAGTTGATTGAGGGTTCATTCGGCTCGTCTTCATCATCATCTTGAGTTGCTCCCCACTCGACCTTTGAATGGGTGCGCTTCGATTCTTCTCCTTCATCATCTCTTATGTTGACGACCTGAGGATTCGCTGGGGTAACTTCTTTTTCCCCCACACGAATCTTTGACGCCAACTGGTAGCGAGGGACAAAAAGAGCTCTCTTTCTTGCAGTAAGACGAACTCGGGCTTTTCGTGGTGGTGCTTCTCCCTTCAGAGCGGCTAGCTCCTTCTCCAAACGATCCACCTTGTCCTCCAACTTACAAATCTTAGCACGATTCCAGTCTTCCCGATCATGAGCTGCTATCACAATCTCAGCACGGGTCTCATCCATAGCCCATAGCATCTCGACCAATTGCCTTGTGGTAACATCATTCTCGATTCCTGCAGGTTCAAGGTAGCTGCCACGGTCACTTCCCTGGGGTTGCCGAGGATGGTAGCGATACTCAGTATTGGCCAACTGGTTACTGTAGCGGTCGCGGAGCTCTCCGATGGCGATTCTTGCCCCCTCCTGACATGCATGCATATAATTTCCCCCTCCAGCTTCAAACATCACTGATGGGATATCTTCACGATTACTGATCAAGGTAACTTTGACACGGCACTTCTCTTCATCGCGATCATGAGAAATCTGGGCATACAACGGGGCAGTCCCAAATCCTATGGCAAAGGACATCGTACGCAACTCCTGGACAAATCCTTCAGTACCGAACAAGTACTCAGGCTTGTAACGCGTCATCTAAAGACAAGTGAAAGGAGGGAGTTAAGACATTTTTCCAATTAATAGCACAAGTTTTCGGGTTACTTTGAATAAAATTAGAAATTCAAAATGAAAGGTAAATGAATAAAATAAACCAATCTTGCAAGATAAGTTGAAACGGTTAAAAACAGGATCACCGGTTTTACACTTTTGAATAACAGGTTTCAAAAGAAATAAATTAAAAGAGAGTTAAAAAAATTAACATGCTAAGTTTATTACATTGCAGCAAGATTAAATAAAACACTGTTGTAAAACTTTTGCTAGTAACTGGGCCATTACTACAGTAATTGATGTACAGTACTAACAACACAGAAAAACAAAAATAAATTTTAAAAGGAACAATTTAAGAGACTATAAACTGCATGTGCCATTAGCTTGGTTTAGTTAAAAGAGAACGGGAGGAGAACAGTTCTAATTTTCCAATATTTTTAGAGGGCTCTTATAGGTAACTATTCGGCACATCCTAAGGTCAAGGAGGCTCTGATACCAACTTGTCACGCCCGGAATTTCTATCCAAAATTCCAAACGCTTACATGTGTGTAAACCCTCGTCCAGGAATCAGCCGAGGCCCACAATAACAAATTGATACTAGAGTACAATTATTACTCTAATTAATAGGCGAATAAAATGTCATTACAGAGGTAGATAGTTCCTCTCAATCAATAAAGATCTAAGCAGCGGAAAATAAAGATAAACAGCGCAGACGACTCCACTCCACAGGCAGCTTGACCAGGACTACGCCAAATCCTCAACACCATCAGCATCACTGTAGAACTCCTCCTCTGATGAATGATTGCAAGGTGAGTATATGACATACTCAGCAAGCCACGCAGCAAATATGCAAGTGCACAGGATAACCAAGGATGGCATAATATAGGCTTCTTTGCATAAATAGCATTTAAGGAATATTTCAGAATTTAATAAAACAGTAGAGTATTAATTAAACAGTATTAATCCAACACTATACAACATACCCTGTTGTATAGGCCCAACCATTCTGTACAACCAATCCCGGCTGCACTGTTCTATCTCCAAACCAGGAATATACCATTCCAAACCAGAAGATAATCAATTATTACCAGTTATAGCATCTTTCATTATGGTGTGAAGGGTGAGACTAATCACGAAACACATTGTTAGACCCGCCCATAACCGCGGGCACGGCTATTCGAACAGTTTTACTCTGATCAGAGGTGTACCACTGTACCCACAAGACACAGCCCCACATCATGTCACCATGTGCCTTGATACCACCACGGTACCTCGGAAAGGAGCTGTGACATTACCCCTCGCACAACACAATCCACCACAGTGCACCATTCCTGGATCATAATCACCCGCTTATAAACAAGGCATGGACTCCCCAGCGACCCCCGTGGGCTTATCTCCGCCACTTCTCAGTCTGGTGCTCCGCAATGAACCATGCTATACAAAAGGTAAAGCCGTTGCCCACGCTGGCTTGTGGTTGGCACGATTAATGTTTCACAACCGAAACTCGTGAACCGGTCCTTAATTGTTATGAGCATGACCATCAAAACCATGTACTCACAACCCACCATTATCAGGTTTTAGTTGTCAAATTAATTAATTAACCAATCACGATTGACCATCGTGAACTATCATTAAGCCATCATTAAGTAATAGTGAATCATAAGTTATCCTATTAGTGTGCTAAAGTTTCTGAGCATGGCTAAGCAGTTACATTTAATATCTAGTTGAACTGATACATAAAGCTCAACTAGTCAAGTTATAATAACCCAAGGTATCAAGGTATAAGATAATCAAGAACAAAAGGGCCATAACAAACAATAGGGTAATTCCACCCAATGACATTCGAAAATAAATGCAATAGTTGAATAGAAACAATAGCTTTAAACGGGATCAACATGCTCAAAGGATTGATTAGGATCTGTGTGACTTGCCTTGCTGGCCTTGGAATTCTTCTAAATCTTTTTCTGCGAAAACGGACTCTCAGGAAACGTCGGAATCTAAACAGAAAAGAGCAAAACACCAAAACAGCACATAAGCAAGCATGAACAGTGCATGTGGATATTTTTAACATGTAGATCTCAATTTTAGAAAAATTTAGAGACTGGAACCAACTAAATCCGAGCTACGATGAATTAGTTATGAATTTTTAAAGATTAAACCGGATTAAATCATTTATATAAATTTTAATTGAATTATGACGCAATAATGAATTATTTTTGAAAAGGAAAAAGGGATTATTGCGTCAGCGGGGCTCGGGTTCACGGTGGACCGGGTCCACGGCGGCGGCTCACGGAAACGAACGACCGAGATCAATCCGACCGAAACAAACGGCCGAGATCGATCGGCCCACGGCTGGACCACGGGAGACGACGACGATGACGTCGGCGGTGACGTCACCCCCGGTGGCGGCGACGGCGGGCATGCTCGCCGGCGAACGACGGCACGGCGGCGCAAACGGAGGGCACCAAAACGATGCGGGCGGCATGGCGAACTCACCGGTGACCAAAGGAACGGCGGAGGATGACCGGACGGTGAAGGAAAGGTTAGGGTTTGGAGGAGAGAGAGGAATCCGATTCGAACTCGAATCCACGAATTTCCAAACGAAATTAGCCAATGATTCCATAAGAGAAAAGATAGAGGGGATCCCGGAGATCATTTCCCCTCAACTGATTTCACCGGAAACGGAAAGGGGCGGCCGGATTTGGAAGGAGATGGCGGCGGCGCGGCGCTAGGGTTTCGGGCGTGGGCGGACGGAGGAAGACGACGACTCCGACAGGCGGGCCCTACCTGTCAGCGTCCGAGGGCGCGCGCACGCGCGGCGGCTGCGGCGGACTGGGCCGACTTGGGCCGAGGAGAGAGAGAGGAGGTTTTGGGCCGACTTTCGGCCCAAAGCCAAAAGAGAGAATTTAAAAACCTTTTTTAATTTAAATAATTCATGAAATGCAATTTCATTTATTAAAAATACTTCCTTAGCTCAAATAAATCTCAGAAAAATCTAGGAATTATAGAATTAAGCAAAGTATTTAATAAAATTTTATCTGGCCCAATTTTATATTGGAATTTATTATTTAAAATTAGATCTTTTCTTCTAGGCTTTTAACATCATTTTCTGATAATTCCCATTAAACAACTATTTATATAATTAAGATTTTTAGGGTGTGACAGGCCGTCACTGGCCGTCAACTGGGGCGTGGCCGGGTGATGGCCGGGATGAGGCCGGCCGCCGGGGAGAGGCATTGGCTGAGGCAAGAACGGCCATCGGCAGGAGACACTGGACGGGGTGCTGGCCAGCTGCCGACGCACCACACCAGGATGGAGGCCACGCTGCCGACGCACCACGCTGGGGCTCGTCGGGACAAGGCTACGCGACTGTACATGACCGTCGACGCACGCTCCTGCTTGCACCCGTCGCACCTACGCGGCTGCGTCAACAACGCCATCTTCCACGCGTTGACAGGCCGCTTGACGCCGAAGAGAGACGTTGGCTGCCCGTTGGCTGGGGCGAGGCCAAGCATTGGCCGGGGTGAGGCCGGCCACCGAGGAGAGGTGCCGGCCGGGGTGAGGTGAGGCCGGCTGTCGGTGGAGAGGAGGGAGGAGATCTGGAGATGGGGAAAAGGGAGAGGGAGGAGGAGATCTGGTGAAAGAAATGGGAGAGGCGGAGAAGGGATATGGACAAGGACGAGGGAGGGGGAGGGGAGCTAAATAACTCTGCGCAGTTTTTTCTACTCACGCGCTGGCTCGGTTTTTTCTCACACGCGGCACAGCTCGTAGTGATAGGAGTCATTTTTTTAAAAAAAAGACACCTATAATAGTTTTGGTTGTCGGTTTTTTGAAATAAACCGACACCTATAATATTGGTTTCGTTTTTTCTTTACAACCAACATCTATAACTATCCAAAGATGTCAGTTTTTGTTGTTGGCGCCTCCATGCATGCTCCGATGGGTGGGAAAGCGTTATAGTGACAGTTCTACCTTTTCCAGCACCTATAGTGCTGATTTGTATATGTCTTTTTTTAAGTAGTGTATGTTTTCATTTTGGATTTGTGCTCTGAAGAATTTGCTCCTGTTTTCTCAACGCCGAGTAAATATTCTATTTTCGAATATGGTGATTGAACTTATTTTTAATGTTAGCTTTTAAAATATTCACACCTCTTGGAATGCGAAGCTTGGGCTTGGCCTTGCGCTATAGGGAACATGAGGTTCTGAACCTCTGATGAAGATTTTTATGAAAAATATTCTCTTCCCAGGACAACACATTTTCAAGCGAGTTATTTACCAAGACGTGAACAAAAGGCAGCGAATGTAATTGGTGGTTGTTAATGACCGCCATACTGGAAATGGCCAATGCACTAGTCCAAACGCGAACCCAAATGCATAGCTTCCAGCCAGCACGGACAGTTGCTCGGGCTGCGCTTGCTGACCACCCGACCCATTGAGATGGAGTTATTTATCTGCGTCAAAATCCATCAATTCGCTGACTTCCAGATAAAGTTGAGCAGGCTGACTTTTCATTAGAAGCCTCGCGGCCTATAAAACACCGTTGATTTGCCTATCTTGCAACGGAGGACATGATCTACTCAACCAGCAGGCATATGAATTGTCCTTTTTTATAATAAAATCATGTTGCTTTTCAACTATAGTGAAACTTTACACGCATATTTAACTGTGTTTTTTTTGTTAGAAAATTGTTCCGTGTCTTCTATTGATAGTAAAATGAGCATATAAACATTAAATTAGCGGTAGAATTTTATCATTTTAGTCCAGGCTTTATAAATTTACTAGCTCCGCCACTGCCAAGATGATGTGATTTGCATATCTCCTTGTCGATAGATGGAATATTCTCGTAGGAAATGCATGGCGTTCCGTAGTGCACCGTCCGCTACACACTCACCACTGCACTGACAACAATTGACGCCACCGGATAACACGATGGCTCCTGGATCAGATCTTGGCAAGCTGACGGCACACCGAGACCAAAGATGTCCCAATACCTTCCATGCTTAGCGATAACTGGTTATATATGTTGGGTTGTAGACCTCGGAGACTCGGACAGCCATCGTCCATTGCTCCTTGGCTACTTCATATATATGCAGTGTTGGACTCCTTGGCTGGTTCCATTATCATTGATTGTTGAGATTTCATATTTTACTAATCTTCCATATTTTAGATTTTAAGGGCTAGTGGCATGCATAATGGGAGAGAATAAGTGGATCACCCACGTATATATAGTTGACAATTTGGTAATACAATTGTTTAAATCGGTGCCAGAGAGGAGTCTTATGGTGATTACTCCCTCCGTCCCATAAAAAATGATGTGACACATCCTATAATACTATGAGTTTGAATAGATATATGTTTAGATCTGTAGTGCTATGATGTATTATATTCGGTACTAGGTTGATTTTTTTTATGAGACAGAGGGAAGGGGTATGTTTTATGGGATTGTAGTTTTTAAGTATCTCAAGGATATATGGTGCTAGGCTGCTACAAGCAATCTGTACCTAAGACCTTTCTCATCACGGCTGTAGTATTAATGTGCGTTAGTGATGACTAAAGATCAATATTATATTTAGCACCGGTTTGTGTCAACAACCGATACTATAGTAGTGGCCTTTAGTACTAGTTGTTGTCACAAACTGGAGCTAAAGATTCCGGGAGGCCTGACATGCTCCCAAAAAGCGTGAAATGGGACTAAAGATAACAATGTGCCGTTGGGTGCTTTTAATCGATTGTAAAGACATTCTTTAGTACCGGTTCGTTAAACATCCAAAATATTTGCTGATTTTGGCGATCGAGCAAAGATCGGTTGCCTCGCCCAGCAGTGTTGCATACTTATTTAAGTCAATTAAGTGCTTCATATTATGCATGCTATCGTGTAGAAGCTGATTACGCATGAATAGTGAGGTCCCAAGTGCAAATCCTATATACCGCACTGACGTATATTTTCTTGTGTAAATTTTCGTGTATATAATTACCTAATATGCATGGCTAGTAAATTACTACAATACTTTTTTTCCTCTTTTTGTGTTTTCTGTGCACGTTTCAATATGCTCTCGGAAGCCTTCTGTTTTGGTGACAGGAATCAATTAATCCCCATCAATCCATTTATACTACGGGTTATGTTTGTTAGAAGATTCACCGAGATCGATAGAGACATTCTTAAGTGCATCTCTCCACGGGAAAGAGGAACAATACGCCTTTTGTAGGAACATCCTTACAATGGTGCAATCCGCCTGCAAATTTTGTAAAAAAGTTATCGTTCCTGAAAAACACTTTCTCTAGGAATGCACGTTGGAAATCCAAGATGTTCTGTAGTGCACCCTCCGCCACACTCACCACTGCACCGACGACAATTGATGCCACATTGCCACAACATACAGCGATGGCTCCTGGATCAGATCTTGGCAAGTTGACAATTAATGCTTAGCCATGCTTAGACCAACTAGCTCATAACGGGATTCATTATAATTTAGTACTTAATTATATTTTAACATACCACCATGGTTATGGTTTAATTAAACTAAATTTTGCTTTAATGGTGGGTCGTGGGTACATTCATGATTTTCTGAAAGTCGTGCCCATAACAATTAAGAACCGGTTCTCGGGAATCCCTGAATGATATACTCATACTCATCACTGGCCAGATGGGCTTCAGGCTGAATCTAGAGTATAACTTGAACTAGCTGACATACCATGGGAAGGGTACAGAGGAGATGACGCAGTTTGGACCTCGATTTTGGTCTGTGCTGTAGCCGGATTTACCTAGGCATGAGAGGGGACTATCCGACTTGGAATATGGAGGGGGTGAAACCTGAGGTGGGTATGTTCGGTTAGGGAGAGTTATATGACGGGTTTTGTCACGATTTCCCCCTTTGCAATATCACGGTGGTACTTCAGGCCATGGTAATATATGTGGAATCGTGTCTTGTGGGTCGGCCCAAAACCAAGGAATACTTTTCATTAAAATTTTTAATTATAATGTATAGCGATCTCAATGTTTCAATTTATTGCTCAACTCCTGATTAATGTTGTAAAAAAACTCTTTAACTTACTATAATGCACGAGCATTTTTTTCTAGTAACCGTAAACAATCTCAAATGAAAATACGGTCAGCTGTGAATCTATGTGACGTCAAGGTTGATAACTTTGATGTACATGATGTCTTCACCAGGTATCATTTTAAAAAGACATTTAAAGAACTTGTTAGTGCTTATGCTTATGGAATAGTCACTAACGCGCGTTAAGACTGCAGCCGTAGTCAGAAATTTCTTAGTCACTGGTTTAAGTATTTCCATTTCTCCATTTTAACTGAAGGTCTCCTTGGTGTTTCTGTCTCCTCATAAAGGTAGCTAATTAATGATTGATTTCACTTCTGTTGCATGATACAGAGGACGTCATGCAGACTCGTAGCAGCATAGCACCATATATACTCGGGATACTAAAACTACATTCCCACTAAAACACAATCACCAATTCACCATATTCGACTCCTCTCTGGCACCGATTTTAACAGTTGTATTACCAAACTGCCAACTATATATATACGTGTGATCCACCTATATATTCTCTCCCATTATGCGTGACCCAAGCCGTTAAAATCTAAAATGGAACACTAGTAAAATATAAAAATCTCAGCAATCAATGGTAATGAAACTACCCATGGAGTCCAATGCTTTATATATATCAAGTAACCAGGGAGCGATGGCTATGCGAGTCTCCGAGGTGTTGGTGTCCGGTTGCGTAAGGTGGCCGAAGAAACAATAGTCAAGATATGAAATCCATAGAAGGACAGACAGCTACAAAGATGGAAAGGCTATGGACAATTTCACCACGTAGACGGTGGTGCGCCGCACAAGGGAAGCGAGCAGCGAAGCCACAACCACTACTCCACGAGACACCAACCCAGAAGATTATGTAAACAGTGCGTACGCCGCACTATCTGATCTGGACGCCAAAACCGCGACACAAAGCGAGAAAGCTCTTTCCGTCGAAGGTGCAGGCCCCTGCATTTCCGAAGCCTCTCATGCTAACGACTATACGTCCAGCTCGTAATGCCGAGTCATCACTTTTTATAGACATAGCTATTTTGTCATCACGTCATTTTAATGGATGGAGAAATATCAAGAGCTAGGCCTGCCAGGTCATCTACCAACGTGTCGACACGTCCAACTCCCACAAATCGCACGCAGATAATTTTTAGTTTAAACTATAGCTCCACGCCTAATACTAGCACTGGTGGAGAAATCGTTTGTAGTCCCGGTTCGTAACCCCCTTTAGTCCCGGTTGTCCAACCGGGACTACGAATCTGGGACTAAAGATAGCGATATTTAGTCCCGGGTGAAATAACCGGAACTAAAGATCGATCTTTAGTCCCGATTGGTAACATGAACCGGGACTAAAGATCTATGTACCATTTTTTTTATTTGCATGGCCCTGTTTGCTGCATGGTTGATTATATATATATATATATATATATATATATGCACATATGTATATATGTATAAATACATATATTACACATATATTTATAATTTAAATCACTTAACATTTTATGTGCATATATATTACCAAAATATATATTAACACTAAAGTAAATGTACATACATATATAAATATATATATATATATGCATGTATAGTACAATTCATTTGCTCGCTAGCTATAGCTACGACTTCGAAGCCGGCGTTACGTCAGAAGAGGAAGGACTGACGTTATGAATTGTCGATCCGTCGTAGTAGAATTCACCATCGGGATTAAGGACTTCTTCGTTGATGAACCCCATCAGTTGTTCTTGAACAGCCATGATAAAATCCTT
This sequence comes from Oryza meridionalis, assembly GCA_000338895.3. NCBI lineage: Eukaryota > Viridiplantae > Streptophyta > Magnoliopsida > Poales > Poaceae > Oryza > Oryza meridionalis. Next base: position 11,994,022 of record CM002527.2, on the reverse strand, counting down.
GTGTGTGAGATTTTCCCTCATGTGAATAGGCTATCATTCGAAAAATAATGACATATCAATATATGAAATTAATAAACAACTTAACAAATCGATACGCAATGAAATTTTGAATGGTTTATGTATACGTACATCGAGCTCTCGTGTGGTGTATATTTGGTTTGATAGGCAGTGAGCATAATCGCATACGTAGTAGCCACATAAGTTAGTTCTCTGGTCCTGCTTTGCACACTACATGAGAAACGATGAGAGATTTAATATACTCTTTATATTAACTGTAAGTAGAGATTCAATTCAATATAATTTTGGATCATGCATGTACTCACTGGAAAATAAAACCTCTGTCCAAGTTTTTCTTTCCAAGTCCCGCGGACCAATTGACGGAATCGATCCCAAGCCCTACATATGTAGTTGCAAGATATGATTAATTAATTATTACCCGAGATCAACATAATAGCAATAGAGTCCCGCGACTTTGGAATAGATGGCATTATATTACCTGTCTATCAGTTAGAAGACATTCTCACAAACCTTCTCTTTATTCATTGAGTCGTACACATTGACTCTGCATGCATCCAAGTCGAAAAAGAACAGGACCCAGTGGAATCTGGAATATGCGTGAGATAAGATAAATATCAGAATGTACATGTTATATGTATGGGAATGAAATTTTTTCGAATGACAATAAAAACTCACTATGTGTTGTACGCCAATAGTATGAATGTCTTGAAATGCTGTTGCATAAGGAGATGGACGAGATTGTCCTCTGTGTCTTTCTCGTACTTGTCGAGCATTTCGGTGTTGATTTTCCGAGGGTCGATGAACCCAGTATCGTAAACCCCCCGCCGTCGGGCCCTTTGAATCTCCATTCTACAACAATGAAAGGAAATTATTATTGCTTACATATATGCAAGGAGCTAATTATTGAACGAAACAAATCGAGCTCAAAGATACTTATAAAATCCATGCGCTCAGAAGAGAGACGTCGAGGGCATCCCGATGGTACAGATCGAAGACATCCTTGAAATGGATCCATACAACATCTTCTCCTTGCAAGAAGTCGGGGTTTCTGATCCTCGCTCCGAACATCTCTCTATCATTGGCGCTCATTTCCATGTACCGTTCATGGAATTTATACATTTGTGTCGGTAGGGACTGTAGCTGCTCAGGCCTGACAAGCGGTTTACCGAGTTCAAACTTGTATGCCACTTCCGCCTTCGGGATTGGTGCGTCTCCAACCAACTGAGCCACAGTTAGACCAGTGTCCGAAATGAAATCCGTTATGCCAAAGTCTTCGCCGGTCACCAACGGCTCGACCACTTGGTGTGGTTGTTCTCCAAGCTGAGGAACTGGTTTGGACTTCTTGTAATAGGCTTTCCTAAGTGTTCGGTCATAGTCCGATAGCTTTAAGGCCTCCTTGTTTGCGGTGGACATTCCCTTGAAGAAATTCTTCACGCTCGGGTCAATAGGTATCTTCTTTTCAGGATTCCGAGGCTTAAGTTGCCTCTTCACTTCTCCTGCCACATATGCGTCAAGCTCCTCTTAACTGCAATCGTACGGCGGCTCCTTGTTTTTGGTGGTGTCAACTTTGGCCTTCTTCGTTGCCCTTGTGCTGGCAGGAGGTGGAGCTTGGCGAGGCCTTGTCTTGGGAGGTGCAGGCGGACACGGTGGAGGTGGAGGTGGAGGAGGCGGAGGAGGCGGAGGAGCCGGAGGAGATGGTGCAGGAGTAGGTGGCGGAGAAGCCGGAGGAGATGGTGCAGGAGAACGTGGCGGAGGAACCAGAGGAGACGGTGCAGGAGGAGACGGCGGAGCTGGAGGAGATGGCGCCATAGTATAATGACGTGGCTTGTGTCTCGTAGATGTGTCTCACCGTCTCCTCCTGGGTAGTCCAACTCGAGGTCCTCATAAACGGCTTCCACCAGCTCAACTTCGACCCTCGAGTATCTTGCTGGAATCGGCCTGCAGTGGTAAGTCCCTGAAATGTCCGTTGGGATGGCCATTCCCGACGCCACCTTCACGTGATGAGAGGTTATCTATTAGTAATCAACCTAAGCAGCAACTTGCGGAACGTACGAGTCAAAAATCATATATTACATCGAGCATACCTTGATTGATAAGTTCTTGAAGGGAATATGCAGCTCACATGGTGTCCGTTGCGTGATCTCATCAACGGGGCAGGTGGTTTCGTCCTGGGTTTGCATGGCATCCATGCTATGTGATCCTACCTGCCCCGTTGAGGCGCAGCTGCTACGATTGCCTGATATGATGACCATTGGAGGAGGTATGTACGGCTGGGGATTGTGTGACCGATGTGCTGCCATGCGTTCATCCACCTTCCGGGCCACCTCCTCTTGCATGCTGAGCTCGTAGCTCGATACCCTGTACTCAAGATCTGCAATCTTCGCCTCGGAATCTCTCTTGCTCCGGTTCGATACCCCTCTCATGCAAGCTTGCCTCCATCTCGTCCCACTTCGGCATCGCGACACTATAGCCGCCTGACCCCAAGTGGTGATGATACTTCTTCTTGGTGGCATTTTCTTTGTTTCTTTCCATCATCGCCTGCCCTTGTTGACCTGTCTTGTAAGCAACGAACTCGTCCCAGTGATCCCTTAGCTTCGGGAATACATCGAAGTTCGGTGTCTGCCCCTTTAGGATGTATTTCCGGTACAGATCTCCCTTGAAGGTCTGGAACTGTTCTGCCATTTTCTTATGAGTCCACTGTTTCACTATGTTCTCCGTACCCGCAGGGAGCTTGAACGTCTCGAGCATTGTGGTCTATAGCATCTCTTTCTCTGATTCCGGGACAAAGCTGTCATTATCCTCGCGTGGCCTTGTTCTGCACCAGTACATCTTGCTGACAGGCACGTTATCCCTCACAACCCAACCGCTGTGGCATACAAAATTCTTGGCTGCTTCTGCCGGGGCACTAGGTCGGCAGTCTGCGTCCACCTCAGTTATGATGTGCCGACCCTCTATCTTCTTCGTGGCACCTCGTTGTCCGCGTGCCCTCTTCTGTCCAGCGGAGGGATGACTTCCACTAGCCTCGTCCTCGTTCCCCTCCGCATCCCTCTCCACGTTCCCCTCCTCGTTCCCCTCTACATCCCTCTCCACGTTCCCCTCCTCGTTCAAGTACTGGTTTGGATCCTCGTTCCCCTCTTCTTCGTTCCAGTACTGGCTGCTTCCCTCTGCGATTGTATCGTACAGTATCTGTTCCTCATCGCGATCAGTCATCTGTTCATAGAAGAAATATTTGCTAAGCGTAATATGAAAACTCTACTAATCTTGTATTAAAACTCAAAATAATCATATATGCTAAGTCTAAGTGTCGTGTATTTGTACGGTAGATAATCATATATGCTAAGTCTAATTAAGTTTCGAATATTACATCTCTAATAATCTTATATTAAATCTCTAACAATCAAATAAGCTAAGTCTAATTAAGTTCCGTATATTAAACCTCTAATAATCTTATATTAAATCTCTAACAATCTCTAACACTCACATATGCTAAGTCTAATTAAGTTTCGTATATTAGACCTCTAATAATCTTATATTAAATCTCTAACTATCTCTAACACTCAAATATGCTAAGTCTAATAATCTAATAATCTCTAACACTCACATATGCTAACTCTAATAATCTAATAATCTTATATTAGAAATATAACAATCTTATATTATATCTCTAACAATCACATCTTTACATCACTTGCCTGCGCGAATTCCTTCGAGGGCTAGCTACCACTTCGGCTTGAGGGACGACGACGATGACGTCTTCTCTGCAACATGCGAAAAAAAAGTATTAGTCTAAACGCAAAGGAATATAATGTATTTCATGTTTTCAAGTATATATAATCATATATATATGCTAAGTTCAACAATAGTTTAATTTATCTCGTTCGTACACGTTTCGCTCGCGTTCGTTCTCACACTTTTAGTTCAAGTGCATTCACGTTCATTCACGTTTCAATCACGTTCGTTCGCGTTTCATTCACGTGCGTTAGTCCCCTAGATCTTTAGTCCCGGTTGGAGAGAACAACCGGGAGTAAAGATATCTAGTAAAGATATCTTTACTCCCGGTTGTACTTACGAACCGGGAGTAAAGATATCTTTACTCCCGGTTGTACTTACGAACCGAGAGTAAAGATATTTTCCCACTATTTCCAAATTCTTTTTAAACCCGGTTAGGGTTAAGAACCGGGACTAAAGATAATAGCACTGAATATTGAATTTCGTTGCATATGTGTTTCTAAAATAGTTAATAATGCATTAAAATTATTTAAAGTCGAAAAATTAATGACAAAACCTTCGAAAAATTATTGTTGTCTGTAGTAAAATAAGTGGATAATATATAATAAGCACGTGAATGATTTAAAATTGTTAAAAATTCTAATAATCATATATAATTAGCATATGCATGATATTAAATTGTTAAAAATTCTAATTAACCTATGTAAATACCACATGCATGATTTAAAATTAATAAAAATTCTAATAATCATATATAATTAGCAAATGCATGATATTAAATTGTTAAAAATTCTAATTAACATATGTAAATCCCACAGGCATGATTTAAAACTTTTAAAAATTCTAATAAGCATATATAATTAGCATATGCATGATATTAAATTGTGAAAAATTCTAATTAACATATGTAAATCCCACATGCATGATTTAAAACTTTTAAAAATTCTAATAAGCATATATAATTAGCATATGCATGATATTAAATTGTTAAAAATTCTAATTAACATATGTAAATCCCACATGCATGATTTAAAACTTTTAAAAATTCTAATAAGCATATATAATTAGCATATGCATGATATTAAATTGTTAAAAATTCTAATTAACATATGTAAATCCCACATGCATGATTTAAAACTTTTAAAAATTCTAATAATTATATATACTTAGCATATGCATGATTTAAATTTGTTAATCATCATATATAACTAGCATATTCAATACATCCAAAATAGTTTACAACAATTATGGCAATACATCGGCGGTAACGGTTGTCCGCACGTACTTTCTCCTCACTATTGTTCCTTCCTTGTGATTGCTACGTGAGTAAGGGGTGTCTTCATTTAATAGGAGGATGCTAGGGTCAATCGTCACCATGAAAGGGGGTTGCCCATCAAACTGATCATAATCCTCGTCAGTCTTGTCCTCTACTCCGACGATTTTTCTTTTGCCTAGGAGAACCACGGGGCGCTTCGGCTCGTCAGGCCCTTTGCCCTTCTTTCCTTTGCTAGACATGTCCTTCACGTAAAAAACTTGCGTTACATCATTGGTAAGGACAAAAGGTTCGTCCGAGTATCTAACCGTGTTAAGGTCAACCGTTGTCATCCCACTGTCATTAATCGTTACGCCTCCACCAGTCAACCTAACCCATTGACACCGGAATAGAGGGACCTTGAGAGGTCCATAGCCAAGTTCCCATATCTCCTCGATGTCTTCATGTCTTGAGCTCTTGTGTAGAATGTGTACCCATTGATCTCATATCCCTGGAATGTCGCGATCGAGCCAGATGGACCCCTCGCCAGGAAGGCCAGTTGCTGGTTAATCGTCTCGTTACCCATGAGATGTTGTCGCAGCCATGTGGGGAAAGTATAAATGTGATGCTGTGTAATCCATGCATCGAACTTACCGATGTTTCTGGCGCGAACTAGAGCCAAGTGCTCCTCGATGTAAGGAGCCACCAATGAAGATTGTTGTAAAACCGTGAAATGGGCTTTACGGAATAAATTGTTGTCTACCGTCATTATTGCTTTCCTTCCGAGAGTCCCCTTTCCCATAGTCTCCCTTCATGGCGTGATTCAGGTACCCCGATTGGGCGAAGGTCTTCAATAAATTCTACGCAGAATTCAATGACCTCCTCTGTTCCATACCCCTTGGCGATGCTTGCCTCTGGACGAGCACGGTTACGAACATACTTCTTCAGAACGCCCATGTACCTCTCGAAAGGAATCATGTTGTGTAGGAACACATGCCCGAGAATACCGATCTCTTTCACTAGGTGACAAAGCAGATGCGTCATTATATTGAAAAATGAAGGTGAAAATATCAACTCAAAACTGACAAGACATTGCACCACATCATTCTGAAGGGCTTCTAACCTATCAGGATCGATGACCTTCTGCGAAATTGCGTTCATGAAAGAACATAGCTTTGTTATTGTTGCCCGGACATTATCTGGGAAGATACCCCTTATTATAACTGGTAGCAGCTGTGTCATCAACACGTGACAGTCATGAGACTTTAGGTTTGTGAACTTCTTCTCCTTCGTGCTTATTATTCGCTTTATATTCGTGGAGTATCCAGATGGTACCTTGATGCTCTCCAAGTATTGAAACATACTTTCCTTCTCTGCCTTGCTAAGAGTGTAGCTGGCTCGACTCAAGTAATGGCTGCCTTTCTCCTTTAGTTCCGGATGAAGGTCACTGCGTTCTTCCATATGCTTTAGATCATTACGTGCTTCCAGTGTATCTTTCGACTTTCCATATACACCTAGGAAGCCAAGAAGGTTTACGCAAAGGTTCTTAGTCAGGTGCATCACGTCGATTGCGTGGCGGACGTACAAGAATTCCCAATAGGGTAACTCCCAAAATATGGAGTTTTTTTTCCACATCGCCGCGTGACCATCTTCGCACTCTATAGGCTGGCTGCCAGGCCCCTTTCCAAACACTACTTTAAGATCTTTCACCATAGCAAACACTGTTTTCCCGCTATGATGTTTAGGCTTCATACGGTGGTCCACCTTATGTTCAAAATGCTTGCCTTTCTTCCATACTGGGTGGTTTGCAGCAAGAAATCGACGATGACCCATGTACACAACCGTCCTACAGTGCTTAAGATACGTACTTCCTGTTTCATCCATACAGTGAGTGCAAGCCTTGTACCCCTTGTTTGACTGCCCGGATAGGTTGCTAAGTGCAGGCCAATCGTTGATGGTTACGAACAGCAGCACTCGTAGGTTAAACTCCTCCTGTTTGTCCTCGTCCCACACGGGGACACCTTCCTTTTTCCACGACAGTTTAAGATCTTCGACCAGTGGTATTAGGAACACATCGATGTCGTTACCAGGTTGCTTGGAGCCTTGAATAATAATCGGCATCATTATGTACTTCCTCTTCATGCATAGCCAAGGGGAGAGGTTGTAGATACACATCGTAACGGGCCAAGTGCTATTGCCGCTGCTCATCTCTCCAAAAGGATTCATGCCATCCTTCCTTAAACCAAACCGTATGTTTCGTGCATCCTTTCCAAAGTCTTTAAATTGTCTGTCGATGTTTCGCCACTACGAACCATCTGCGGGGTGTCTCAGCATCCCGTCCTGTTGACGTTCTTCAGCGTGCCAACGCATCATTCTAGCATTCCCCTTGTTCCTAAACAAACGCCTTAGCCATGGTATTATAGGGAAATACCACATCATCTTAGCAGGAATTCTCTTCTTCGTTAGCTGCCCGTCAACCTCACCTGGATCATCTCGTCTAATCTTGTATCGTAGTGCTTTACAAACAGGGCATGCTTCTAGGTTCTCGTACTCCTCACCGCGATATAGGATACAATCATCCGGACATGCGTGAATCTTCTGAACTTCCAGTCCTAGAGGGCAGACTATCTTCTTAGCCTCGTACGTTGTCTCGGGCAATTTGTTTCCCTCCGGAAGAATGTTCTTGACGAGTTTCAATAAATCACCAAATGCCTTGTCACTAACACCATTTTTTGCCTTCCATTGCAAGAACTCCATAGTGGTATCCAACTTTTTGTGCCCCTGCTCGCAACCTGGGTACAACGACGTTCTGTTGTCCTCTAACATCTTGTCCAATTTATGGGCCCCTTTTCACTTTCGCAGTCCTCCTTGGCATCCTGCAACATCTAACCAAGATCATCCGCAACATCGTTATAATCCGCAATAAGTCTGGAATATTATCGTCTTCCACTTCATCTTCTTCCATTTCAACCCCTTGCTCTCCGTGGGATGTCCAATAATTATAGCTTGGCATGAACCCCGACTCAAACAAGTGGAAATGAATAGTCCTGGATGCAGAATACTCCTTCTGATTATTACACTTATTGCATGGACAACAAATAAAACCCTTCTGCTTGTTAGCTTCGGCCACTCTCAAAAAATAATGCACGCCGTCAATAAACTCTTTGGACCGCCGGTCAGCGTACATCCATTACCGATCCATCTACATGAAATAAAAAAAAATCGTACATAAATAATCATTCGTACAATAATGACAGTCATACAATAATGATAAAATAATCACAAACTCTTTCAATAGTCATACAATAATAACATATCATTATTCATACAAAAATTATAAAATATTCCACCAAATAATTCTTATTTATTATTTTTTAAGTTTTAAATTCTTTTAATTTTCAATTTAGTTTGTTTTCTTTTATTTAAGATTAACTTTCACTATATTTTCCTACTCAACTATTTTATAAAACCTTATTTAGCAAATAAACAAAATTTCTATATATTCTTTCTTTTCCCACACAAATTTTCTCTCTCATCAACTTACAACAAAATTTTAGAGATAAAAAAGTGTGCAAAACATAGCTCCAAATGTAATATGACCAAAAAAACATTGGAGGATGAAGTTGCTAACCTTTTAGGCACCTCCGATTTGTATATAATCACCAAAGTAAATTCACTATAAATTTTGGCATGACCTCCCCTCTTTTTTGAAGAAATTTTGAAGCTTGCTCAGGCTAGAGGAGGAAGAAGACATATATAAAGGGGTGGACTAAAGTTATGATCTTTAGTCCCGGTTGGTAACACCAACCGGGACTAAAGATCCCGAGGGGGGCCTGACAAGCCCTGACAGCATTTGAACCGGGACTAAAGATCCAATATGCCCGTTACCCTTTTTAACCAGGACTAAAGATCACCTTTATTCTCGGTTTTTATTGCAACCGGGACTATTGTGGAATTTGGCTGACCGACAAAAAATGGTTTCTCCACCAGTGTAGAATGTTTCTTTTTTTCTTAAGGTGATCGCCTAATAGAATGTTGAGCTTGACTACGGTATTTTCTACTCGTAGTATTCTACTACCAGTAAAAACGATCTGAACCATCCGTTCGGAAGGTTATATTAGTGCTTACTAATTATGCGCTTAAGGGTAACTTGGGTATTTGCGTTTTCCTTTTCTTTTAGGCTCGTATTGCTCCGACCGTCTCGCCGCATCCATCCGCCGTCCGTTCCTGCACAGCTCGATTCCGGTGGTTGCGCCCATTTCGACCAGCCGGCGTTCATCCTGCCGCCGCCGTTTTGTCTCCCCGTTGGTGACCTCGATTATCCTGCCATCTTCCACCCCTGGTATTCCCGCCGTCGATGTCGCTGATCCCTGTCTAGCCACCACGTCCGTGCCAACCGCCGTTGCTGGCGACCACGCGCATCTGCGCCGATCTGCTCCCTATCGACCACGGCCATGCCGATTTCATCGGCCCTGACGACCGCGTCCACATCCGCGTTGATCTCCTCCTCCCACTGAACAAGTGAACAGCTGGTATTTATTTTCGATTATCATGGTACTTGTGCGTTTGCTCTCAATCGAATTTGATTTCTTCGTTGTTGATAAGAAGAGGAACCTGCTAATGCTATTGCTACTAGATTGCATGTATAGCGTTGTATACAAGTTCCAATTCGATTTATCGGATGTGACTTTGATATGGATGGATGCTGAATTTTGATTCGGGCTGGATGCAATATACTGTCTATATTAATTCTGAAGATGTAATGTGCTAGCTATTATAATTTTATTTGAATAAAATACAGTTCAATTGAATCTCTGAACTTGAGTATGTATAAAATACTATTTTGACTGTTAATTTCTGTTATGGTATATCTCTAAAAATCTAAAAGTATTGTTTGAAAAGAAAATACTCACAATTTTAGGATCATTGACACAGTTCCTGAGTTTTTATCTGAGGGAACATTTCTGAATTAGAAACTCGGTTCCTGAGTTGTTTTTTAGGGAGCAGTTCCATATAGTTACTAACTTATATAGTATTAGAGACTGTTCACTTTGATACCATTTTAAACCTTACCAATTTTTGATAAAGTTGCCAAAAAAATAGCTACATTTAGTTTGCGCTAAATTTTAGTAACTATATAAGAAATCATACCAAAATTTTGGCAACTTGCCAAAATTTTGGCATAGTTACCAAAATTTTGGCATTCGGTAAGGTTTTTTTCATCAAAGTGAACAGGCGCTTAATTACTAATTTGTCCATGCATGTCCACAAGCATTCTCATAAATCATCATGATATATAGTATTTAACTGCTAGAGTATTTTTATTATGAGATAAGATTTTAAAGCAGCCGCGACTGTCAGATTCACTTGTATCGAAGAATTGTTCACTTTTCTGAACATGTTTGCAACTTGCGAAGTAATCCTCAAGCCAGAGCTATGAGAGGGAGCGTGTGTAAGAAGCATCAACACAATTGAAGGTTGGGGATGGACCACTGACGTTTCTTCAACTTTTTTTTTATCAGAGACTTTGTTCAGATGATTATATACTTTTTAAGTGATATGCATGTCAATGTGGAGGTCAGGGGGTGTAATTAGCAAAAAATAAAGCTCTGTCAAGCCAAGTTTCAGGATATATTAACCGTGGTGATTGCGGATTAATTTCTGTTAGGTGAAGATAAAAAAGATAGTTGCAGTTATGTTAGATGATTGAAAAAAAGAAGTGGTGTGGTACTGGGGATTGACCCCTCGCGACATGGACAAAATTAAAGCATCTTGCAGTAACCATCCACGGCAACTCCCAAGTGCAAATATATATCATCTTTGTCTATTCATTTGTCTTAAAACACGAACACTGTCTACCAAAGAAAACCACGTGGGATATATCGCAAGGGAGTATATTACTGCTTCTGTGATAGAGATTAAATTATGGCGAGTACAAAATATATATATTTCAATTCAGACATTGGTCGTTGTCCTTTATAAAATATCAGCCCTATACCATGCTGCTAGATTATACTCGCAGAACAGGATACAACTCTTGAATGCAAGAAGCATGACTTTTGCCAGTAATTCCAACGTGCAATCTCCGACAAGACAATGAAAGGCAAACTCACCATTGGTGCTCCACTGCATGGCTGAAAAAATGAAAAGAAAATTATACACATTGGAAAGCCTCCAAAATAAAATGAAGAGCCTAACAAAATTATGGACCTTAACTGTTCCATGCTGGCCGTAACCACTATAAACTAGTAGTATCTTCTGAAATTTGACTTAAGCCATAATCATGTACATCTTATTTTTTTCCATACTATACAGTGTTTCTTTCTAAATATGTATCAGACGACATTTTGCAAACCCAATTTAGCTGGGCAGCACATTAACCAGTAAGGAGGTGTTCACCTGAGCCAATAACAACAACCAGCGGCTGCTCCACGTCGACGACACTGAAAGAACAAGCAAGTAAAGGAAATGGCACGCTGATTTGCATCTGCATACTCTCCTTCAACTTCACGCATGAAGCCCCAATTTTTTTTGCAAATCAAATTAACGTGCAATCTCCAATATTACCTGATCTCAATTGATAGGCTGCACAGGTCCTAGATTTGCACATCGTGTTCCATGTGGTTGGCCGCAGAGGATAGGGTGGAGTCCGCCGGTGATGGAGGTCATTTGCTATTTTTCTTTTGCTCGTCATCTCTATTGATATGAACGAGAATGTTTTTGCATTTTTTTTGGTTGCTAGATAATGGATGGCTACTACTGCAGAACGTCGAGCTCATCTCTATACCACACCGCTACATCCTTCCATGATTCCATCGTCGACTACTGCTCACCACCCGGTTTCCCTCTCCACTACCATTCACAAGATACAAACCGTGCTCTTCATACTTATAGCAAGATCCGACAAAGCCACCAGATGGATTTTTGGCCGAATTATTTTTTTGCTTTTCTAGTTTGATTCACCTGTGAGTAATTTTATCGCTTGTGTGTGATTGAGCCTGTAAGTTTTTCATTCATATGACTATTTTGTGATACAGATCAACAGTACTCTTAGTATCAGTTTTTATTCTTATACTGTATATTGAACACATCAGTAAACATATTACTACATGGTGCCTACGAGATCATGGGCTATGTCGAGAGGAAGGTAGTAATTGTTTTACTCACGTAACACAAAACCTAAACAATATTTATAATATTGGTAAAAGAATTACTAGCGTTGTAAGCTGTTAGTAATTCTTTTACGACTATCTAGGTATGGCGTCATACGATGTAGAGGCATTCATGCGAGTAAATTTGTTACTTTTGAATGAGCAGATGTGGGAGGTTGGGAGTAAATAAAAAATTCCACGGAGTAAATTCGTTACTTTTGAAACGTGCGGAGACACTAGAAAAAGGGAAAACTCGGAAAGAAAATCTAGACGGTAAATATTTTATAAAAACGCGAAAACAGAAAAACTACATAGAAGGAACGAAAAACAGCAAAATTTGAATGGTTAATATTTTACCGGGGCCATTGATGAAGCACGGATGAGATGGAAAAGAGAAAAAAGAAACACGGAAGGTGGAGTAGTAAAAAACGAAAAAAACGAACCGAGAAAAGGTGGGATGCGGAGGAAATGTAGGATGCTAAAAAACAGGAAAACCGGAAGGAGAGGGCGTTGTGCGGCACTCGAACTAATATTCCGCGTTGTAGAGCACGGAATAGCGCTACCGTATATTTTCTTAAATTTATAGTAATATAGTTTATTTTTAAATAAAAAAATATATTCTATAGACCATCGATTTTTTTTCTTCAATGGTACTACGTATGTTACGTATGTTTTTTTTTTCTTTATTGCTTTTATCATAAGTAAGTACGTGATTTTCTTTTCTTGCTTTATGAGCAGTAGGTAAGCTATTTTTTTTCAGTTGTACGTAGTACTTATGTTTTTGTAATCAGATTTATAATCATACTTATGTTTCGTATGTATGGAGTACTTACGTACATACGGAATTCTTTTTCCGGCCCACAATTAATTTTTAAAATAGTATATCTAATTTAATGGTCTAAAATGTCAGGTCTATTAATTTAAGTGAAAATCGACGGTGAGATTGGAAAATGCCATGTAGTTATGTAGGAGTGTTTGTAGGAGCGCCCACGTGGTGGTTTAAGAGCGTTTGTAGGAAGTTTAATAGACTTCCGGCCCACATAAAGGTATTAATTTTTTAAATAGTAAATCTAATCTAATGAACCAAAATATCGGTCCACCAATTTAAGAGAAAATCGATGGTGAGATTAGGCAATGCCATATGACAGCGTAGGAGTGTTTGTAGAAGCGCCATGTGGCGGTTTAAGAGCGTTTGTAGGAAGTTTAATGAACTTTTAGTATGCTATACATATCTACATCTGGAGAAGTGCTGTTAGTTGATTTGTATCGGCTAGCACCATATGATGGGCATTTATCCAACGAAGCTTACTCTTTCCTGTATAGGATGCAGTTGTTCACGCACGCATGAATCATTTCGATACAAACATAAATGGTATAGATTAGTTTTTTCGCTTGATATGTGTTGGAAGATAATGACTTATGCTTCGGTAGCATGATTTACAAAAGTTGATGTAAGCCATCAAAACTACTACTAGACCAACCATATCTGGCCTTCAGGCACATTAGTTCAAGAACTGATAGTAGTGTTGAGAACTCTCTGTCACAACTCTTTAACTCACAATCCAAATGATCTTTTGCTGCCTTTTATAAAGATTATATATTATTTAAACCCCTAGCCGACCCCATTAGCACCTTAGGTTCAGCATTGCGTAGCATTTTCTCTAAATCAATGATATTATCACCATAATTTTCGCCATCAGCAGCCTCGATGTGATCATCGTTGTTTGCTCCACTTTGTCATCAGCATCCACTTGTTTGCTCGTCATGATGGCTTCATATCGTGTAACCCTTAGTAAATCCACGTATCACCAAGTGGTCCCTTATTATCAAACCGTCTACGCATACTTTTTCATTCGTACAATCATTCTAGGATTGAATTACAATAACTAAGCCAACCAGAGGGGGGTGAATGGTGCCAACCAGAGGGGGGGGGTGAATGGTTGGTATACCCAAAAACCAAAACTTTTAGCCGAAATAAAAGTTACTCTCAAATTTGATGGATCGTGGTCTGACCGAAGTAGTAGTGCTAGTCTGACCGCCCTGAATACGTCGGTCTGACCGATGTAGATTGATCGGTCGAACTGCCGAAATCGCCTGCACGCTCCTGTCGCCGCCGCCGGTCTGACCGCCGTGTGCCCGTCGGTCTGATCGCTGCGATGCCGCCAGTCGGACCGCCGGTGTCCCGCCGGTTGGACCGCCGCACCCGAGAAAACACAAATCGAAGAACTCTTAAAGTGGATGACGACTTTATTGATTCTCTCTATATTTATAAAGTGCACCAACAGCACTCCTTACAAAAATCTCGAGTAAACTCGAAACCCTAACTAAACTATCAACGCAATGCTCTCAAAAGCGATACCGGGAAGCCTCACGCTCCCTCTCTATTTATACCCGAGGTAGGCAGCCTAAAGCCACGAACCAAACTCGTACTAAGTCCTAATCCCTATAGGAAACCTTCTCGTACAAGAAACAAACTTTACATAACCACTCATATTTGGACTCCTTTCAAATTCGACTCCGCATCCCATACGCACACAATACCTCCATCGTATGCCGTATGGAACTTTCACCATCCACGTGCATTGAACTCTAACCTTAGTATCTCGCACGATCTCTAACCACCCTGGATGTCGCCTTATCCCCAAGCCAACTCCCGGTCTATCACCGCAAATACTCTCCCGGCATCTCGAGTCACCTACACATGGAACAAACAAAGAAACCATATTCCGAGACCAAGCTATCCCCAACTTGACTCATTAGTAACAAACAACAGTATTACATACGCATAGTATCCATCTAAAAGAAATATTCATGAAATAATCACGGATATCCAAACAAATAATCCAAAACTGAAACCGACACAGTGTCGGCTGGTCAGACCGCGAGCTGCGCCGGTCTGACCGCGCAATATACACTAGTCTGACCGGCAGCCACTGCCCGGTCTGACCGGACCACATCCAGCAATACCTGTAGATCACATGTGAAATCCAATCATCTCCAAAACCACTTCGCAAATAAATTCCACATATCAAAACCAATAATCTCCAATGCCAATTGTTCATCACGGAATAATAATCAAAAACAGATTTGATTTTACAATCATCACATGGACAATGTATATATCTCCATTGCATTGTTGCTATAAGTGCGCGTCGTGCCAATATCAATAAATTTAGATACTTCATTCGTATATGATGGAAAATACCTCGGCATATGATACATCCATTGTCTGTTTAATGGCATAATAATACATATTTACAAAAAAAACTAAATTTTGCTCACTATGATAAAGGGAAATATAAATAACTAGGAGATAGGATCTACAAATTTTACATACATAAATTTTTCCATCTATGTGGGGAGTGTGGACAATACATATTTTTTTCCTCTCCTAGAAGAGATGAAATGCATGGATCTACTCACTGTAGAAAAATCCACTAAACATTTCGAGTTCAAAACATCTCCCCTAGTATTTTCCTTGTTTTTCGAGAAAGAAAATTTGTACGAACTGTGTAGCTGCTGCCTGGGAAGATCTATCTTCGTAGACGGAGCTCTTAGAGGGTCCACCTAGGATAATGCTCTATCTCCTCAAGCGGGCCTCTTAAGCTGTTGTCTGCGAAGATCTATCTTCCCAGGAGGCCCTTTAAGTGGTCCGTTTGGGAAGATAGATTTTCTCAGGCAGATGGCCATCTAGCCCTCCTTCCCATCTTGCAGGCGGACTGATGGTGGCAAATTTTTACTCTGTCTGAAAAAAGGGTAGTATCTCGTCTGAAAAAATGGTTTTTTCGGTGGTGTATTCTCCTCGTCATAAAATATAGTAACATAGGATTCGGATAGGATTCGGATAAGATGAAATGTAGTTTTAGTACTACGAATCCGGATAAAAGGAGCTTATTCACAGTACTAAGTTACGTCTTATTCGATTTTAAGTTGCTATATATTGCGGAAGGAGGGAGTACTGCTTCTTCCACATCGCTGGACACATTTCTTGATTCTCGCGTGAGCCTCACCTTAGCGAGCACACGGTGAGAACCACCATCCTTGCCGCTTTCGCTAATGTGGCCAGTGCCAGTGGCTCCGTCTCAACGTAAGGTACCTACATGACTCCGTGTGAACGTATCTGCATTGGTGTCCCCACTACAAGAAATATGATCTTCTGTGACAAATTCCTCGTGACGTTGGAGCTATTCATCACTAGCACATTCCATTTTATGACGATTAGTATAAGATGGGGTGACTTAGTGACGAAAAAAATTGTTCGTCGTTAATATCAACTAGAAATCGTCATAAAGTTTTTCAATGGGATATCGTGACGAATATTAATTTGTCATAATGGGCACAAAGCAAACGTCATAAATTTATATAATGCACTTCTAGAAAAATATATTAAAAGTTAAAGCAATTTAATCAAGTGAATTAATAAAGAAATCTAAAATTTTCCTTTAAAAATCATGCCGGAAATATTTTTGTAATATTCTACGTGGTCTAAATAATTCTCTGAAATTTTGCGTGAATTTTTGGTGCTTAATAACTAATTTTAATACACAAAGTTCATTTAACCGATTAAAATAAATGGAAAACAAATTAAAATTCGTCTATTTGTCCTTGGGCCTTTTTCGGCCCAAGTATTACTCTCTCCCTTTCTCAGCCCGCAGCCTCTCTCTCCTTCTCTCAGCCCGCAGCCTCTCTCTCCCTCCTCCTCCCTCTTCGGGCCACCGGCCCAGCCCATTTGTTCCTCCCTCGTCGAGAAGTCTATTTTGCCTCCCTACTCTCAATTCAAATAATTTTTCGGGTAGTAAATGATTTCAAATGAAAAAGTCATCAACGGTAAAGTTGTATAACTCATCAATATCTAAAACTTTTGTTTTGATGATTTTGCTATATGACTTTGTTTCTATAACTTGAATTTGAATTTCAAATTATGACAACTTTAAACAACATTTACAAGCACTAAATAATTTCAACTGAAAAAGTCATCAACAACAAAGTTGTATAACTCATTAATATCTATAACTTTTATTTTGGTCATTTCTTCATCCGATAAAGTAATAGTAACATTACTTACAAAATTTATATATATCTCTTATAGTTTATAAAACCATATAAGAGATATGTAAAATTTGTTAACAATATTACTATCACTTTGTTGGATGAAGAAATGACCCAAATAAAAATTATAGATATTGATGAGTTATACAACTTTGTTGTTGATGACTTTTTTAGTTAAAGTTCTCAAACTTTGAATTTCAAATTTTAACTTATTCAAATAGAGTCAGATGGAGAAATAATCAAAATAAAAAATTTGCATCTCGATGAGTTCTACATCATTGGTTTTGGTGACTTTTCCATTTGAAATCATTTACTAACCCCAATTTTTGTTCGAAGTTGTCAAATTTTGAATGTCCAAATGAACTTATCTGTAAAAAGGACCAATACAATAGTTGTAGATCTCGATGAGTTTTACAATTTTGTTGTTTATGATTTTTGCATTTGAAACACAAAAATCTACCTAAAATTAAATTTAAAGTTCTCATAAATTTAAGGTGAAATGTCTATTTTGTCCATACAATTTCGTAACTACCCTAACACACCAGGGACAGTTTGGTAAATTCGCATAGGATTGCTTCTTATCCATATACCCTGTTCTCCAAACCCTAACCCGAACTCCATCCACTCTGCTGCCGCTGCCAGCATCCACTCTGCCGCCACCATCGTCCATGCGACGCAGCCGCCGTCCACTCCACCGCCATCATCTTCCCCTTCCTCGCCGCCACCATCCACTCTGCCGCCTCCACCGTCCCCTTCGTCCTCCTCCTCCCTTCTGATCCAACTCCAACGAAGTGCGGCGATGGAGCTGGGGGCACCGTCGCAGGGGACCTGGTGGTCGGCGGCCCAGACCGGCAGACGATGGCGGAGGTGGCCATGGAGCGGGCCCGTGATCGGCACACGAAGCCGGCGGCGAGGTGGTGGACATGGAGGCGGTGGATGTCCCTGGTGGAGGGCGGCGGCGCGCCAGAGGTGGAGGCAGCAGCCATGGCGGTTGACGCCTTCACCGGCAAGAACGCCATATTCCGCCGCCTCAAGGCCAAGCCCGAGAACAAGGTTCCTAACTTCAGATCTCCTCCTCCTGTTTCTTCTTCTTCGCCTCGGAGTCAGATCTCATGTGCTTCTTAATTCCCAGATGTGCTTTGACTGCAGCGCCAAGAACCCCTCCTGGGCCTCCGTCACCTACGACCTCCTCAGGATATCCGTCGCGCACTACTCCAGCTACACCGGCATCGACGCTGTCCACGTCGTCTGGAGCGAGCCAGAGGAGCCAACCAAGGAGCTCCGCGGGAGCATCCTCAACTGCAGTGGCGGCTCGCGGGTGCGGTTCGTGATCAACGCGGAGGACAGCCTCAACAACAGGTTCAGGACCATCTAGGGGCTCACCACCGATGCCGTCTTCTCCATCGATGACGACCTCTTTGTGCCGTGCTCCACGCTGCGGTTCGCCTTCGCCGTGTGGCAGAGCGCGTCCTCTGCCATGGTGGGCTTCGTGCCCCGGAAGCACTGGCTTGCTTACCGGTATGCACAAATGCACTCAAACTCACGACAATTTCTGAATTTTTAGTGCACCATGAGTAATCTCTGAAACTTTGAATTTGTGGTGCATCATGGGTTATCTCTGAATTTCTGAACTTTTGGTGCATCATGACATGAGTAATCTGTGCACTAATTGAGGATGGCTACACATTAAATAGCTACTTCTTGGTGTAACTGCTGAAACGCTGAATTTTTACATGGATATAACGAGGAAGTCAGTTATATCAATGGGAGTGTCTGCTTCTGCAGGGAAGTAATACAGAGGAATACAGATATGTGATTTCTTACAAATAGTACAGGTCGTTCAAGGTTGATACAAAATAATGTATGGAGCTATTAAATTGACAACTACATTCTTATGCCTCAATATCTTCAGTGACAGTGACATCCTATAGATACAAATAGTGCGCTAATGTTCTGAAACGAGAAGCTTAAATTGTATGTCAAGTGATGATACTGATTTCTAAGTATTTCATCCTAGAAGATTGCATATTCGCATTGCGTCAGTTTCCAAATTTATGAACTTTGTTCGTTATGCTGTTTACAGTTTCCTGAGTAGGGAGAATGATGTAGATTGTTATGTTCATAATATATATTGGAAATTTTAAGTTACACAGTCTATGGCTGCAGATGAAATTATGTATTTGAGTTAAAATGCCAATGTCGGGTAAAATCTGAATGTAAGATTTTTTTTCTATATAACTTAGTTTAGTAGCTCAAATGGTAAGATTTATAAATATGATTGGATTAAATTATTTAAATAATACCTAAGAAGGGCGGTGCTGCTATTTATAATAGAATTCTTTAATGTAACTTTCAGCTTGTGACCTAAGTCATAGGGGAGGGAGGTGTCGCTGTATCGGTGGGAAAAAGAGGTATGTACAAGTTTATACTATTAATGTGCAATGAGCAGAGCTACAATTACAGGTATGTGCCACCTGTACCATGTTTTATAACTATTCCTTTGTGCTCAATTTGAGCATGGGAACCGAATAGAGGAGGAGGTGTGATATTGAACCTGACCACATGTTGTAAGGTTTAGTGAACTACATTTCAGTTGAATTTCATCTTCGAATACACGTAGAAAATAATGGGTTCCACGGAGTACAAGCTTTCTCTGTCAGCATCTGCCCTTTGTCGTTTGATTGGCCTCAACACTCAGGTCAGCCTCAATAAGGTTTTTGTCTATTGTCTTAATGTTACCTTAATCTTTTGATCGGTGTGATTTGGATATGACTTTGCTTAGGTCAGTGTGTGGAACGACTATTTGACATTTGGCTGGATTTGGTGGGCTGTTGTGGTCAGTGACTTGTGTACTGATGTATTGACCTGGTCAGTGAACCTCTAATGTAATTGAACATGTTTGGGATTGTGATTTGTGGATGTAATTAGTTGACTTGTGATGTAACTGACTTGCGGATAACCTGTGATGTTTGTTTTCTTTTCTGAATTTGTGATCGACGGTTTTGTGAATCTATATTAAATGAATAAATGTGATAAGGTGCAGTTGAGCAGAATGATGTTAATTGGGCTATCAGATGTCAGCTGTGCGTATGCTAATTGGGTTTTGTATTGGTTTTTAATATGGCTAAATTTGATTGATGTATGGGTTTCTCGAGTGTGCATGGTCCAGATACAATTTCATTGCAATGCTTCGGCCTATTGGGCCTTTTGAATGTGTATGGCATGTTCAATATTTAATTCATTATAGATGAATTGGGCTAAATTTATTAAAATTTAACTGGGCTTATAATAGGCCTAGCCCATTAATATGTTTCTCACTGCATGGGCTTTAACAAGACCAAGCCCAAAAATAGGTTGCTCACTAAATAGGCCTTACCAGGCCACATGGAATATCATGACGATTTTTAGCTTTGATAGTGACGAAAATGGACGTCATAACTCTATAACGACATAAGAATCGTCACTAGATTAATGATAAAAAAATAAGGTTTCATCATAGAACACATTAGAGACACATGATAGGTGACAAATGAATTTTCGTCACGCGAGTGTCATAGATTTCACAACATGACGTAAAATTCAGTGTTTGTGACTTAAATAAAACGTCACCTATCATAAGATCTCTTGCAGTGCCCGTTTGTCGTGCTCGTGCGTCTGCACACACAATCACCCCTATAAACATATACACGCATACTTAATTTCTACAAACATGTTTAAAGATTGGACCGTTACATCCGAATATATATTTACCATAGATTTATTATTATCGACAGATATATATGTCTTCTATCATTAAAAGAATAATTACGGCATGCGGCAGCAGACCGAGTACTCGTTGTGGATAATCTTGCATGCCTGCAACTTGCTACTTGCCAGTGCCACGACAGAGATAGATATACATGACCACGTAAAAACAAAAGCACATGCACTTGACGGTTGACGCCTTCTCACTAAATCCAAATATTCGTTTAATTTTCCCCAAGTCGTACGTACGTGCCCGGCCGGCTCAAAGTCTGTTTTTTTTTTGGGATTAAATTTTCTGATATGCGAATTGCTTCTCACGTACACGGCCGGTTTTTCTTTCGCCTGTGGCATTACGAAAAACTAACCGATGCCAAAGAATACTGCAGATCAATCTATCGATTTGCTCATCGAACCACACTTGAAGCTAGAAGTAATTTGCAAGATATCATTGTCAATCTTCTAAATATTGTCTGAGTGGCAAAAAACCATATATAGCACAACGCTACTGTTGCACCCCACCTAACACTGTTGTGGAAAAAACTCAAAAAATTGTAGAAAATAGTAATATTGATTATCATATAACTAGTGACAGGTTAAGTCTATACAAAAGTTTAGGACTAAATTTGTTCTCTATTTGAACAAACAAAAATGATAAAATCTTACGGCTAATGTATAATAGATGTGCATGTTACAATTTGTTATTGAGGCCCTGTTTAGTTCGTGAAAAGAAAATTTTTGCGTGTCACATCGGACGTTTGACCGAATGTCGGAAGGGGTTTTCGGACAGAATAAAAAACTAGTTTTATAACTCGCCTGGTGTGGACCCCTGATTTTGGAAATTGGAAATCTTCTGTGTTTATCCGTACCAATCCCTGGATCAGTAGTTGGTACACACATACATAGTTGGATCACAGCATATCACGAATGAATTCAGGCTAAAAGAGTTAAATACTTACATTAGGGCCAGATAGGCCAACAACTATCAGAGAACAACAGCGGAAGACAAAATAATATAAGGGCCCGCTTAACATGCCACAGGCAGTCGACTGGGGAACGAGACCTAGAACAAGACCGCACTCTGGTCATCTTGTTGGATACGCAAGCGTACCGACAAGGGCTTCTCTTCAACACTCTCCTAAAAGATATATAAATAGCAAGGGTGAGTACCAACCGTACTCAGCAAGCCACCACAGCAACAATGCACATGATAGGGGTATTCAAAGGATGGCTATGGTTCTTTTGCGCACAGTAAGTTTTGTAATTCTTTTCACAAGCCTAAGACCTAGCATAGACTGATCAAATTTTAGTACCAGTATTCACATTAAATAACGACGGTTCTGTCCACCATCCATTGTGATCCCAAGGATAGCTTCCCGCCATTGAGTCGTCATGGTTTTCTGAGGACGTCCACCTTCCCTCCTCTCAGAAAGTGGCTCCATCAGTATAAAAATCATCATGCAATAACCCATCCCACACAAGTTAAGAATTTAGAGTCTAGCCAAGTGTAATACACGTCCCGGTGCTCAATAACCGCGAGTACGGCTATTCGAATAGATTTGATTTACTCACACTGCAGTGGATGTACACTTTACCCGCACTCCGCGACTGCCCAACACACGAGCCTCGTCCCAACACATGAGACGTGTCACGGCAAAGCTTTTCGATAACCTCGCATTGGCAGTACCCGCTCCATGAACTTAAATCCTCATGCACTCTAGGCGTCCATGTTTCTAGCAGTGAGAGGAGTTCTGGCGCTCCCGGGAAAGAGAAGTCTCACACACATATTAAATTATGGTTCAAGTTAAGTTCTCTCTCTCACACACTCATGGCAGTCCTACCAATGGCGACACCGACGTAGGGCACGCCTCTCGGCCCTACCTCAACGGCTGTCCCACCGTAGCGCACCTGCCTCGCTCAGGGGTGAACCATCTATGCAGGGATAGTGCCTCCGCTCGGCTATCTAATCCGCTAGGTCTATACCCATACGAGAAGTGCGGTTGTACGGGGGTCGTTTTATGCTTAACTTCATGGCTCAGTCCTTAATTGACCGGGGACGGTACTAGCCTTTTCCAGATACCACCCAAATCCTCCGTCTGCCCCAGTCGAAAATAGTTGTTTAGTTTTATTTCTCCTTTCGCAAATCATGTCATCAATATCATGGCAATGTAGTGCTCATGTCTCCACATGCCGCCTCTCAATTACCTTCCCAAAGGTAATTGCCCAAGCATATAGCATTTGATAAATATGAGTATGCATGATTCTAGAATAGCATTTCTAAGCATTTGTCATAGTTGACTAGGGACTCATACGTAAACATGGTTACGAAGGAATAAGGGGTAAATAATAATCAAGGCATGGCATAATCGCAAGTAGGATGTTCATCATTGCATGCAATTTTATTTGTAAACAGAACAATTTCGCAATTGGGATCAACATGTTCAAGGAATAGTGATGACTTGCCTGCTCAGAGTAGTTCTTATTCTTAGTATAATCTTGATCAACCTTCACCTCCTGGAAGCTGCATATGTTACCTCACGACTAACCGATACACAGTCTAGAATACGCGAGAAAAACCAATATTCAAGCAACAATCAAATATGCACAACAAAATATATTTGTTGTGGTCGAACCTAAGGTTGCTCATATTATTCGCGCTTGCTAATGGATTCCAACATGCTAAGGGCTAAAGTTTCTTAATCGTTCTGTTGTCATGGTGGTCTATATAGGAGCTACCCAATGTGGTATGAATGAGATACGTATCTGGCTACTATGTGGTTTAGTCTAGCAAATGGCTATTCATGCATCTATCTAAATAGAACGGTTATACACTAGAGGTTCTGTTGCCGGATGGATTTGGATCGGTCAAATAATTACTGTGAATCATTTGTATTATTATTTTATTGATGGAGGCTTTATTTTAATTATGTACATATTTTATTTGTCAAAATAAATTATAAAGGTTAACAATTACCCTTGCTTTGTATGTTAGAATTGTTTAGGTTAATCATATTATGGTTACGGACTATCCCATCACATAATTTTACAATGAATAATTTTACAATTATATTAGGTCAAGATTTATAATTAGTATTTTATCCACTATAGATGTTTGTCATAGACTCATTAGTTTACTATACACAAAAGGGTAGGTTTTTGATATACCGCACATCTAAATTGGGATGTACAATGTATGTGTGTGCAACAATATTTAATCGTTGGATCGTTTACTGAATAGTTGCTATTTACTAGAAGCTATATGATATATGTGATTAAGATGGCTCTGTTTTGTTAACTAATGGATGTCAACCGAACTATATATATTCCACTTCACATTATACCGACTAACTTTTAAGTGGTCCAATTACAACTAGCTCAGTTATTATTCTCCTTAGACAAGTTGAAGGTTCATCTAAGTGTGTTTATATTTTAGTTACAAAGTATGAGGTTAAATTTATGTAAATAATTTATAAGTCATAGGTTTAGTTATATTTGGACATAGACTAATAAATGGCACTAATATTTCGTATGCTTTAATCAATTTGAAACAATGCTCCTAGTTAGTTTACATAGGTTTTATAGTGAGAAAGCATGTTAAAGACAATTATTTGACATCTACTTTACAGTACAATATCAATTTTATTGTACTGTAAAATTGAATTTTATTTTAAAGACTATTATGCATCATCTTGATATTAATTATTAATAATTATAAATATATTTTATTAAATAGTGAATTATATACCATTGGAAAGCTTGTGAATTTAGATGAATTTAGGTTCAAGTTTCACTCAAATCGGAGCTAAAATGAATAAGTTATGCTAGTGTAAAGATTCAAATTTGAATTAATCCTAATAATTGCGAAATGGTACTGTTCCTAATTCATTTATTTTTAATACAACCTTATCCACAGGCTATAGTGACTGACAGGTGGGGTCTTCCTATTTTCTTTTCTTTTATTTTATTTTTCTTTCTAAAGGAATCATATGGGCGAATGACAGGTGGGCCCGATTCCTTTGACTAGGGTCAAACCGGCCACTTAACCCGGTAGGGCCCGCATGTCATAGACTCGAGATTATAAAACCTCTATAATTAGATTTTTAACCACCCGGACCCACATGTAATAGACTCAACTAGTAAAGATTAAGAAGGGAATTACTGTTCACTAAACATGTGGGGCCCACTCTAATCTCTCCTCTCCTTTCTCTTTTCACTCTCTCTTCTCTGTTTTCTCTCTTTTCTCCCTCCCGGCTTCTTCTCCCTCCTCTCTCTCTCGGCTCTCTGGCGACGACAACCGAGCAAGGGGAGGAGGCGGCGGCGGCGAAGGCGGCACGACGACGGCGCACGGCGCGGCGGCACGAAAGTGGCGGTGCGGCGGCGCGAGGGCGGCGCGACGACGGCGCAAGGCGCGGCGGCACGAAGGTGGCGGCGCGGCACGGTGGAGGGGAGGGGGAAAAAGGAGGGGAAGGAGGGGGGGTGGTGTGGGATGGAAGGGCGATCGGGGAGGGGGTTTATAGGGCGCGGTGGAGGGGCGGCCGGCTCCATGGCGATGCGACGTCGCGCGGCGCCTAGGGCGCGAGGCGTGACGGCGACGGGCGCGCGGCGATGGGATGTCGACGGCGATGGATGGCGACAGCGGTGGCGCGCGGCTCGGGGCGGGACGCGACGGGCGGCGCGGCGGCACGGGATGCGGCGTGGGGAGGGGCTCGAGGCGTCGGCGGCACGCGCGGCGCGGCAGTGGGATGGCGACGGCGACGGCGCAGCAGCGGCGATGGGACGGTGACACGGCGACGGGACGGCGCGGCGCGGCGCGGGGCTCGGCGCGCGGCGATGGGACGGGCGCGCAGCGGGGCAGGTGTGCGGGGTGCGAGGCGACGCGACGGCGCGCGGCGCAGCAGCGGCGATGGCGACGGCGCGCGGTGGCAGGCGGCGATGGCGACGGCGATGGCGATGGCGTCGCGGGGCGCACGGCCCGCTAGGGAGGGGGAGGGCTAGGGGACCACATCGAACACCTATGTCGTAATGAACAGTGATTTTTCCTATTTATCCCGATTTTAGCCCATTTTCTATACTATTTTAATCCTATAAACTATAATTTTACTTAGTTAAATGTTAACTAAATTTAGGCACTAAATCCTCATGAAAATTTATCCAAAGTTATTACCACCTATATTTATTTATTTATCACACAAACGAGTTCTTTTTAGGTTAATTTAGATTATTGGCCCTAAAGTGAACTTATATATTTTTGAAGACTTTGGGGTAATATTGAATTTAATATAACGACTTGTCATGATTAATACATTAGCAGATTGGTCAAGTTTAGTTGTATAGCAATATATTTTACACGGATAGGTTCAATTTATTTATTCTATAAATAGTAAATTGAGACTCGGCACAATATTAATCTAATTGTTTAATTAAAACCTCACATAATTTTATAAAGCTTAATTTAATTATATGACCATTATTTTATATGAGTGACTTTATCAAGTATTCAAATATTATTGTATATATATTCCCATGAAATTCTCAATTGTTAATAGGATCATTATAGTGGTAATAATCATTTCATGTGGATTTATAATACTTCATGTGAGATTGGATCCAAATACACCTGACAGCGAGCTATCAACATGGTTCGAATATTTAATATTTGATCTATGATTTATAATAGAAATTAATATTTTATTTGGCTTGCTTTCTTGTGCACTAATGTATTCTTGTATCATATATTTATTGTTCAGGTGTACGCCATTAATTTGATTATCCATTGTTACAATTTATATTTGGCAAGCAATGACAACCATAACACCCAGCATTGGCAAGCAATGACAACCATAACACCCAGCATGATGCAAAAGTTTTATGAAGTTCGAAATTTTAGTGATTTTTATCATTAGGAATTTTCAGGATGTTACACCTGGAAACCGCGAGACGAATTTATTAAGCCAAATTAATCCGTCATTAACATATGTGGGTTACTGTATCACTTATGACTAATCATGGACTAATTAGGCTCAAAAGATTCGTCTCGCGATTTGCGTGCAAATTGTGCAATTAGTTTTTCTTTTTATCTATATTTAATGCTTTATGTGATGTTTTTGGGAAAAAAATATTGGAACTAAACAAGGCCTGACCTTTCCCAAGTATAGATTCAGTTTGGATTTATATGTCTGGTAGTAACATTTAATTAAGTAATTATATCATCGCAATATATTTCTTCAGTTCAATTTTTAAACTTTTTAAGAGTATAGGTCTGACGTATTTTTTCCACGGACTACCCACTACCACAGGACACTATTTGTGATTAGTTAAGATAGTAGCACTGCTGGGAAACCCATCTTTTAGTACCGGTTGACTATGGTTGAAATAACTAGGATGGATCTTTAATCCCGGTTGGTATTACCAACCAAGACTAAAGGATTTTTGTTTCTTTTTTTATTTTTTTCTGCTTGCATATTGATTTTCGCAAATCAAGTTGCTCCCTACTTCCCCAAATCATAGTAATAACATCATAAATTCTGAAAAAAATACATCACAAATACATCACAGTTCAAATACATCATAAGTCTCCTGCTGTGTGCCATGGCCCGCCGCCCGCCGCTGCCATCCACTGAGGAGGCAGGGATCGGAGGAGAGCGGAGGGAGGAGGAGTGGAGAAGAAGAAAACGAAGATAGAGAGAGAAGAGGAGGAGATGATAAGTATAGAGGAGGAGAAGATAGGCTGCGATGGCAGGAGATAAGGAACAGAGAGAGCAAGAGATGCCGATGATGTGGGAGAGAGATATTTAGCTCCTGTTGATTAAAGGTAAGATCTTTAGTCCCGATTGGTGATACCAACCAAGGATCGACTAAAGTTTGTTGGGGGCCTGACAACTATTGAACCGGGGGTTATCAACCGGGACTAAAAATAAAAAACTACCCTAGGCTTTTCAACCGGGACTAGCAAAGATCACTTCTCCGATAGTGTTGATAGACAAGTGGCTATATTCGGTATAAATTTTAATGCTTAAAACATATATGCACTTAGTTGAAAAGAATACTATCTACTCGTTATATAGCCCCAAATCCTATAAACCCAGCGTACGATTCAACAGCAGTAAACCAGGAAGAAAACTCAGACAAAGTTAGTGTATATTGGAACTAACAGGTATAATAACTTAGCTATAATGTCATCTTTGTATTTTCTTATGTATTTAATGCAATTGTTTTTTGGAACATGTGTGGAGCTAGCTCTTACATATGAGTTAACGCTTCTTATTTTTTTTTATCTCTCCTTCACATAATATTATATAATGTCATTTTTGTATTTTCTTATGTATTTAATGCAATTGTTTTTTAGATATGTGTGGAGCTAGCTCTTACATGTGAGTTAACCCTTCTTGTTTTTTTATCTCTCTCATTCACATAATATTATAATATTATAGTTTTTTTATAGCCTATCATTTTGTCCCGAAGAAGTATTGTACAGTGCTCATCGAAACAACCACCGCAGCAAACCTACCTCACCACCGCTGCTAGCACTGCTCCGTTGGCAGCGGTGCGCGCTTAATTACTCCCTCCATTGGCTTATCCCTTTCCATTCCAATTTTTTACTCTCTGTCTCTCTCTCTCTCATGGCCATGACTAAACCAAATATCAGTTGCAAGGAATTCTGAAAATTAATTGAATAATATAAAGCGTGGAATTATTAGTACGTTTTATTAACTAGCTAGTAGGATCAGTCGGTTCGTATTGTTTGAGCCATATATGTATAGCTGATTAGTAGCATGATTATCAAGTTAATTAGAGTTTTGCTTAATTAAGCAATAGTATCCGAACATGACCTGGAATATCTAGTTTGGCTTAGACCCTACAAGTGCATGCGTGCATATATATATTAGGCTCAGGTCATGCAACAGGGAGAGGTTGATCTTTTGACGAAGTTTTTGCATATAGAGTTATCGTCCCAGCTGAGCTGGTTATGTTAGATGGATCTCCCTTCCCTTGAGCCCAACGGCTCAAGGGGGCCTTGACCCGTGTTCTGATCGGGGGCGCCCAGCCCAATGGCTGGTGGGCCCCCGTCACACTGCGCCATATAAAAGGGGGTGGAGGCCGGGGCGGCACACGGTACGAGGTTCGTCGCCGCCGCCACTCCACCCCACAAAACCCTAATCGATCGAGAGGGGGCGCAGCTAGTAACGGGAAGACGCCACCGCCGCGCCATGCGTCGCTGGGACGTCTACAACCGCCACTGCCGCAGCCGTCATCGTCGTCGACCTCACTGGCGCCGCATCCACGACAACCGCGCGACGATGACGACGATGGCCGTCACTTCTTCATCCTCCAACACCTCAACCGGTCAAGCTATCTAAACCCTCTAACATTTTAAATCTCTATTGTTCAAACATCAAACCAATAGATCCACCCGACTAGATCTAAACCTAGGTGATCCTAGAGCAAAGCCTAACAATGGTATTAGAGCACCCTAGCGCTTAGATCGGATCAGGGAAAGAAACCGAGAGAGAAAAAGAAAGAAAAGCACAAGATCCGCATGGATCAAGAGAACCGAAAACCCTAACCCTAATTCTTACCTCGTCGCCGGTCGTCATCAACGCCAGCAACGGAGAGGGGGAGGGGCAAAGAGGCACCGCCTAGGAGCCACTCGACGGCCGATCGCGCACCCGCGGGTGCACGCGCACGCCGGCGAGGGGGCCCACGGCGGCGCTACCATCTCCGTCGTCGCCAGTCTCTCACTCTTCACTCGCGTGGAGGGGTGAGACGGTTGGGGGAGAAGAGAAAAGAGCGCGCGCGGCGGCGCGAGGTCGCCAGCCATGGCGCGGTGGCGCAAGGGCTGCCGGCATCGACCACGCGCGCTAGGGCTGGGGATTGGGTTTTGATCTCCCGATCACCCTGTTCGGCCGTCCGATCAAAACCCTAGCCGATCGGACGGCCGGCGCTGGCCGAGCCAAAATCGGCCCAGGAGGGCGCGCTGGGGGGCGGGGGTGCTTTCCTGGCCCGGGCCCACATTGCGGCTGCGTG
This sequence comes from Oryza meridionalis, assembly GCA_000338895.3. Classification (NCBI taxonomy): domain Eukaryota; kingdom Viridiplantae; phylum Streptophyta; class Magnoliopsida; order Poales; family Poaceae; genus Oryza; species Oryza meridionalis. The sequence continues at coordinate 11,964,058 of CM002527.2, read as the reverse complement.
TGAGCGCGCGCGCTCGTCCGTGGGCCGCCTCTCCTGATGGAACAAAAGAAAGGAAAGGAACAATAGCATTTTTCATTATATTTTGTCTATTTTCATGCAAATTCCAATAGAATTTTGAATTGTTTTTGCATGTTTTACCTCTGTTTAAATTTGAACCAACGGGAGAATTTTTACAGAGAGTAATTAACACAATTTTGCTACTGTTGATATGAATTTTATATAGTTTTTCCGCTGCAAATAGATAAAATTGATGAAAATTAGTGTTTCTAAAATTAAATTTCGAACCAACAGGAGAATTTAATTTTAGGAACATTAATTATGTGCTATGAAGTTGTAATTTTCTGACCAACATTGTTAATTGCAATATTATAGTTATGGCTATGTGTTATGTCTAATTCTGCCCAATGGTGATGTAGGCTTAATGCATAATATTTTAATGTTAATTTTGTTCTCACCGCACATGATTATTTCAGGTGGCTACTCCTTGTTGGGTTGCATTAAAGATCCCGACCCTAAAAGGAGATAACTACGCAGAATGGAAAAGAAAACTCGACCTTGCTTTTATCTTGGGAGAGGTGGACTGGGTGTTGACTACCCCATGTCCTATAGAACCTGCTGCACTTGTCAGAGGTGACAAAGAGTCAGATGCTGACTGGCAAAAAAGAGAGAGGGACAATGCTCCCCTCATAGTCGTATGACATTGAATATAAGAAACGGTCCTTAGCCAACAAGAAATGTTTGGCTGTGGTAAAGAACACGATTGAGCCAACCATATTGGGCTCAATCCCAGAGTGTGACGCTGTCTCAGAGTACTTTGAAAGAATAAAGAGTCAGTTTACTAGCTCTTCAAAGACTTATGCTACACAGCTGATCAAGCAGCTTGTGACAGAGAGGTACCATGGAGGTGGTGTTAGAGACCACATTCTTAGGATGAGCAACATGGCTTCCAAGTTGAAGCCAATGGATTTGGGCATAACAGATGACTTTCTGGTCCATCTGGTTATGGCCTCATTGCCAAAGCATTTTGACAATTTTATTGTCAACTACAACATAAGTCCAGAGAAATGGAACTTTGAAAAGCTCATCGCTAATTGTGTGCAAGAGTAGGAGAGAATCAAAGAGTCAAATGGTGGTTCAATTAACTATGTTAAAGATAACAAGAAAAAGAACCACAAGTCTCCCACCTCAAAAGCTAAATAGTCTCAGCATCTGTCTCAGCAACAACAGTTCACTATTGAGAAAGATCAGTGTCTCCACTACAAGAAGACAGGACATTACAAGAAAGACTGTCCTGACTTTCTGAAAATGATCATGGCAAGGAAAGGTGAGAACATTATTACATTTGTAAATGAATCTTATTATGTTGGTTACTCTAGATCCACATGGTGGATTGATTCTGGAGCAACTATTCATGCTTGTAATTGTTTAAAGGCATTCCATTCAACGAGGACTACGCAAAGAAGCGAAAGCTCCATTAGAGTTGCCAATGGAGTTGAAGAAAAAGTTAAAGCTATTGGAGATCTTCCTCTAGAGCTCGCGAATGGCTTCACACTTTTACTTCGAGATGTCTTTTATGTTCCTTCTTTGCAAAGAAATTTTATAAGTGTATCCAAATTGGATTTTGAGTGGCAAATGTGAACTATGGTATAATAATGCATGTATTGGTCTTGCTGTGTTGCGAGACGAGCTTTATTTGTTATCTCTTTCTGAGAATGTGTATGTTGTGTCCTCGTTGACAAAAGAAAACAAGAAAAGAAAGAGAACTCCCGATGTCTCATCGAAATTATGGCACTTTTATTTGAGCCATATTTCGAGGGGGAGAATTGAGAGACTAGTTAAGAATGAAATTCTTCCTCAATTGGAGTTCTCAGACTTAGAACAATGCATAGAATGCATTAAAGGAAAATTTGTAAAGAGCATCAAAAAGGGTGCAAAACGGAGCGCAGGAATTTTAGAGATCATTCATACAGATATTTGTGGTCCATTTCCTGTGAAAAGTGTGGATGGCTATGACTCGTTCATAACATTCATATATGATTACTCCCGCTATGGTTATATTTATCCAATTAAAGAGCGATCAGAAGCATTGGATAAATTTAAGATATTCAAAGCTGAAGTTGAAAATCAGCATGATATAAAGATTAAAGTAGTAAGATCTGACCGTGGGGGGGAGTACTATGGTCGACATACGCCTTATGGGCAAGTCCCTGGACCTTTTGCAACGTTCCTGTTAGAGAATGGAATAGTAGCCTAGTATTCAACACCGGCGAACCTCAACAGAATGGGGTAGCTGAAAGGCGCAACCATATCCTTATGGATATGGTGCGCAGCATGATGAGCTACTCCACACTACCACTGGGTTTATGGATAGAGGCGTTAAAAACCGCCATTCATATTCTCAACAGAGTTCCAAGCAAATCGGTGCCCAAAACACCGTATGAGCTATGGACAGGAAGAGTACCCTCACTAGCTCACCTCCGTGTGTGGGGGAGTCCTGCAGAGGCTAAAGTATTTAACCCAAATATTGGGAAGTTGGACCCCAAATCAATTAGCTGCCATTTTATTGGCTATCCTGAAAGAACAAAGGGCTATCGTTTCTACTGTCCAAACAGTTATACAAAGTTTCTAGAAACGAGACATGCCATTTTTTTGGAAGACGAAATGATTAGGGGGAGCTCGGTAGTTCGAGAAATTGATCTTGAGGAGAAGCGGGTGTCTGTACCCGCTCCGTCGACTCAGGAACCTTTCTTCTCTCTACCTGCTGATGTTGTGCCTGCAATGCCTGTCATTGCGGTACCAGCACCTGTTGTTACCTCTCCTGTGGCAACAATGAATGAAAATGAGGAACTTGTTATACAGGATTCAACAGAAATGGTTGCCACACCAGAGGAGGAGCTGCAACAGCCTCAAATAGATAATGTGCCAGTACAGGAGACTGAACAAGAGCTTCAGGTACAGGATGTGCTAGATGTGGAGGCCCCTAGAAGGTCTGAAAGAGTCAGAAGATCGGCTATCCGTGATGACTATAAAGTTTATAATATAGAAGAGTCGCATATGGAGGATGATCCCACCTCATATGAAGAGGCCATGAGAAGCGCTCGCTCATCTGAATGGTTGGAAGCCATGAAAGATGAAATGAAATCAATGAAACTAAACGATGTTTGGGATTTAGAAGAAATTCCTAAAGGAGCCAAAACAGTAGGCTGTAAATGGGTCTACAAAACCAAATATGACTCCAGAGGGAATATAGAAAAGTTTAAAGCGCGACTTGTGGCAAAAGGCTTCACGCAACGAGAAGGGATTGATTACAATGAGACATTTTCTCCTGTCTCCTGTAAAGATTCCTTCAGGATTATAATGGCACTGGTGGCACATTATGATTTGGAATTATATCAGATGGATGTAAAAACGGCATTTCTAAATGGAGATTTGGACGAAAAAGTATACATGGCACAACCGAAAGGTTTTGTCATGAAAGGAAACGAAAATATGGGATGCCATCTAAAGAGATCCATTTATGGATTAAAGCAAGCTTCGAGACAGTGGTACTTGAAGTTTGATGGAACAATAAAGAAATTTGGGTTTGAAGAGAATGTCGAGGACAACTGTATTTATTCAAAGTTTAAGAATGGGAGATTTATTTTCCTAATTTTGTATGTGGATGACATTCTACTGGCTAGTAGTGATGTCAGTCTACTGCAGGAAACAAAGAAATTCTTGTCCTCAAACTTTGACATGAAAGACCTCGGTGAGGCTTCATATGTTTTGGGCATAGAGATTCACCGAGATCGAACAAAGTATGCATTGGGACTTTCTCAAAAGACATACAGAAAAGGTGATGAAGAAATTCAACATGTATAGATGCAGTGCTACACCTGCTCCTATAGTCAAAGGGGAAAAGTATGGGGCATCGCAATGTCCCAGAAATCAGTATGAGCTCAATAAAATGAAAACAAAGTCATATGCGTCAGCTGTAGGAAGCCTACAGTACGTGCAAGTGTGCACACGACCTGACTACAGTAATCCAGGCCTAGAGCACTGGAAATGAATTGGTAAAGAAAGTCTTGCGTTATTTGCAAGGAACAAAAGGCCTCATGTTGTCTTACAGAAGATTAGAATCGCTCCAGATAGTGGGGTATTCAGATTCTGACCTTGCAAAAGATAATACAAAGTCAACATCGGGATACATGTTCACCCTGGTAGGAGGAGCTATTTCATGGAAAAGCTCAGAACAGACTATCACTGCAGGGTCTACTATGTATGCCGAGTTTATAGCATGTTATGAGGCAACGGAGCAGGTGAACTGGCTAAAGAAGTTCATACCCGGTTTAAAGGTGGTTGACAGTATTGAGAAACCACTAAAGTTATACTGCGACAATGAACCCGCAGTAATGTACGCTCACAACAATCAGTCAAGTGGTGCTGCCAAACATATTGACATAAAGTACTATGTTGTGAAGGACAAAGTCCGAGATCAAACAATCAGTCTCGAGCACATTAGAACAGAAAGGATGCTCGCGGATCCGCTCACGAAAGGCCTACCACCCAACGTGTTCAAGGAACATGTAGCCGGCATGGGTTTAAGGGAAGCCTTATGAATCCTGGACTACAGGGTCGAAAAAGTTAAAATATTTGTTTCTGAATAGAGTTGTGTATAGTGGCTATTGAATCCATCGGTGATTGACCGTGACGATGAAACATGCTCTATGTGCAAATCTGTGATGGAATAGAAAAAGGCTAAAAGAAATAGTGAGATCAAGGGGGAGAATGTTAGATGGATCTCCCTCCCCTTGAGCCCAACGGCTCAAGGGGGCCTTGACCCGTGCCTTGATCAAGGGCGCCCAGCCCAATGGCTGGTGGGCCCCCGTCACACTGCGCCATATAAAAGGGGGTGGAGGCCGGGTGGCACACGGTACGAGGTTCGTCACCGCCGCCACTCCACCCCACAAAACCCTAACCGATCGAGAGAGGGCGCAGCCAGTGACAGGAAGACGCCACCGCCGCGCAACGCCTCGCCAGGAAGACTACAACCGCCACTGCCGCAACGGTCATCGCTGTCGACCTCACCGGCGCCGCATCCACGACAACCGCGTGATGACGACGACGATGGCCGGCACTTCTTCATCTTCCAACACATCAACCGGTTGGTCTATCTAAACCCTCTCCCATTTTCAATCTCTATTCTTCAAACGTCAAACCAATAGATCCACCCGACTAGATCTAAACCTAGGTGATCCTAGAGCAAAGTCTAACAGGTTAATGGTGAATCCATCGACCATAATCCATTGAAGCCGGTAGCCAAGTTCGGGTTTGGAGGAGTGTGATCGGGAATCAATTTCTTGGGCACATCTTGGATTTCTACAGAAGTCTTCGTTCTCTGATCATGTGACTTCCTTGCCGCACGGTTGGAGTATATTTGCAAGATTTGCACAACTATTTTGTCAGTATATTTTATGGCATGGCTATTTGGTTCCGCTAGTTTGTTTGAGAATTAATTGCTGCTCAATTTATATATATTGTCGATACATATATTGTGATTTGTATTATCAGCTATCTTTCGATTACCGTGAAAAATTGGGACAAATCTAGGCACCGTAGCCGTGTCCTTATCACTCTCTCTTCTAGATCCATATCCACTATGACTCACTCTTGACTTTGGTGGTGGCACGCCTATATAGGCCGGCAGGTAGCACCTGCTTATTATGGTGGCAGGCAGTTGGGTGGATGGTCATGTCTCCCCTTTGTCTCGCCATTCACCTTGGCTAGCCGCTACTTCACAACTGCTAGGATGGTGGTGGTGAGGCTTTGGCTTGGCTCCAAATGGTGGGGGCACAACGACGTTGGAGGCGGGCATTAGTCTTGGCTTTGCTTGGCAAGGTGGTGAGGCTGTGATGGAGGCGGTGGTTAGACGGTATTGGCAGGGGCTATGGCACCGGTTCTGACTGGAGGGGTGGCACAAGGTAATTGAAGGCGAGTGACGGCGTCAATTCCGATTGGAGGGGCGGCTTCCTCAATGTGGCAGCCTGTACATTTCAACGTTGTGGCGTGGACGGCGGTGACGATGGTCAGCGGCGAGGGCCCACTAGTACAGATCCTCAAATCTGTGACGGCCCATCACATGCCTGGGCAACGTGGGCCGTCAGAACGAAGTCATCTCAATCGGGCCTAAATTTTTGCCGTTGTAGATGTACTCGTCGGGGTGCATATTCCTATAGCCCGTCACCAATGACACTCATCTGTGACGGGCTCGAAGTTAGGCCCGATTGAGATGACCTCCACTATCTCAATTGGGCCCAAATACTGAGCCCATCACAGATGAGTGTCATCGGTGACGAGCTCCAAATAAGGCCCTATTGAGAAGGCGTGAATGTCCATCATCGATGACTCTTATCGGTGTCGGGCTTCTATTTCTGCCCGTTAGAGATTAGTGTGTGCCCGTTAGAGATGACATTTTTTTGGCCTGATTGAGATATACTTTGCACACTATATATACTCCAGCAGTCCGTTGTCTGTAGTTATCCCACTGTTCACTATTTTGATGGGAGGTTGAAGGGGGCGAATTTTTGTAATTTTTTTGCAAAGAAAAACAGGAAAAATCATAAAAGTAAGTAAAATGGTACTAATCATTTCCTATTAATTAAGTAGTACTTATGTTATGAGATGTTAACTAATATTTTGTTCATTGTTCAGAGATGGATCGAAGATGGATGTACACGACTGGCTTGAGGCGTTAGTACAAAGAGTATAGAGATGGCGTATTAAGTTTTATGAAAGCCGCAGTGGAGGATAGGATAAGAAGAAACGACAAGTACATGTGTTGTCCATGTAGCGATTGCAGGAATGAGATTTGGTTGGACGATGAAAAGGAAGTACACGCTCACTTGATACACCGGGGATTCATGGAGAGATACACATGCTGGGTGAAGCATGGAGAGTAAGATCTAGGTACTGATGGTGCAGCTGCAGACGGAAGTGGTGCAGACAATCATGAAGAAGGAGATGAAGAAGAGCATGACATGTTTGTCCCATCTCCATTGGGCGGTGAAATGGTTGATGTGGACCCTGATATGCTGTAAGACATGTTACGTGACGTTGATGACCCAGCTATGAACGAGAGAGATTCCATGAAGTTCAGTAGGTTGGTCAGTGACTCGGAGACTCCTCTATACGCAGGATGCAAGCCAAAGCTGTCACGCCCGGAAATTCACTAGTAATTTCCGAACTAATTTGTGCATAAAATCCTCGTCCAGGAATCAGCCGAGGTACACAAACTGACAATTTAATATACAGATTCATCAATAATAACGTTACATACTTACAAAAGAAAAGAAAACTGCAGCGGAATTACGGTCTAGCGAAGCTCCGGCTCCACTCCCACAGGCAGCTCAACTGGGGTATGAGCCAAACGTCTTCTCCTTCGCAACTTGTCTTCAACTGAGGTTTGATTGATTATTGCAAGGTGAGCATATGACATACTCAGCAAGCGACACAGCAAATATGCAAGTGCACAAGGATACCAAAGAATGGCATAATATAGGCTCATTTGCAAAAGCAGCATTTAGCAAACAATTTAGAATTGTAAAACAATAAAGTAAGTCATTATCAATTTTAATCAACACTGGACAACACACCCATGCTGCTCAGGCCCAACCATCATACCCAACTGCACAGATCTATCTCCAAACCATGAGCTAAACAAATTATTACCAATTCTAGCATCAATAAATATTGTGAGAGGTGTGAGACTAATCACGAAAAACATTGCTCAACCCGCCCATAACCGCGGGCACGGCTATTCGAATAGTTTTACTCTGGCCAGAGGTGTACCACTGTACCCACAAGACACAGCCCTACAACATGTTACCATGCGCCTTGATACCACCACGGTACCTCGGAAAGGAGCTGTGACAGTACCCCTCACACAACACAATTCACTACAGTGCGCCATTCCCGGATCATAGTCACCCCCTTATAAACAAGGCATGGACTCCCCAGCGACCCCCGTGGGCTTATCTCCGCCACTTCTCAGTCTGGCGCTCCGCAATGAACTATGCTATGTAAAAGATAAAGCCGTTGCCCACGCTGGCTTGTGGTTGGCACGGTTAATGTTTCACAACCGAAACTCGTGAACCGGTCCTTAATTGTCATGAGCACGACCATCAAAACCATGTACTCACAACCCACCATTATCAGGTTTTAGTTGTCATATTAATTAATTAACCAATCACGATTGACCATCGTGAACTATCATTAAGCCATCATTAAATAATAGTGAATCATAAGTTATCCCATTAATGTGCTAAAGTTTCTAAGCATGGCAAAGCAATTACATCTAGCATCTAGTTGAACCAATATAAAGCTCAACTAGTCAAATTATAATTACCCAAGGTATCAAGGAATAAGATAATCAAGGACAAAAGGGGCTATAACAATCAATAGGCTAATTCCACCCAATAACATTCGAAAATAAATGCAATAGTTGAAATAGAAACAATAGCTTTAAACGGGATCAACATGCTCAAAGGATTGATTAGGATCTGTGTGACTTGCCTTGCAATAATCGGTCTTCAATTAATCTTCTTGAACACTTCCGACGCTCTCACGAACCTTCGAAACGACGGAAACGACAAGCTAACACACAAAACGAGGAAAACACTAAGAAACTCCAAATAAACAATACATATAAAGTAAACAAACATGTAGATCATAATTTTAGATGAATTATGAGACTTGAACGGCCTCATTCTGACTTCATATGAATTAAATATGAATTTTACAAGATTTAATCTAATTAAAGCCCATTTAAAAAGAATTAAATAAATTTAATTCTATTTATGGATAATTTTAATATGTAGATCTTTATTTTATACAACTTTAGAGACTTGAACCAACTAAATCCGAGCTAAGATGAATTAGTTATGAATTTTTAAAGATTAAATCGGATTAAATCATTTATATAGATTTTAATTGAATTATGACGCAATAATGAATTATTTTTGAAAAGGAAAAGGGCTTTATTGCGTCAGCGAGCTCGGGTCTACGGTGGACCGGGTCCACGGCAACGGTCTACGGGATTGGACGACCGAGATCAATTCGACCGAACGGACGGCCGAGATCAAACGGCTCACGGCCGGCTCACGGGAGACGGCACCGATGACGTCGGCGATGACGTCAGCGGCAGGGACGGCACACCGGCGGCGGCTCGGGCACGCTTGCACGCCGGCGAACGACGGCACGGCGGCGCGAACGAAGTGCACCAACGGGTAGCGGACGGCTCGGCGAACTCACCGGTGACCAAAACGACGGCGGAAGATGATCGGACGGCGACGGCGACGAGGTTGAAGCGGCGGCAATCTTCGGGTCGACGGTGACGGCGGTGCTCCGGCGTGCTACAGCGGCGGCGAAGCGGTGGACGGGGACGGCGACGACCTCGCGATCCCGATGGTGGCGACGGCGACCGACGACGGCGGCTGCAACGTCGGCGTGGCGCGGCTGAACCGACGGCAACGACGGCGACGGCTAGGGCTACGCGGAGGCGGCGCTAGACGCGACGGCGGGCTAAGGCAAAGGAGGCGGCGGAAAGAGGAGGTCCCGGGGATGCTTTTATAGTGGCTAGGAGGCGGCGACGGAGGCCCACGGCGACCGGCGGCGAGAAGGAAAGTCTAGGGTTAGAGGAGAGAGATGAATCCGATTCGAGATCAAATCCTCGGGTTTCCAAAGAAAATTAGCCGATGTTTCCAAAAGAGAAAAGGAAGAGGAGATCTCAAGGATCATTTGCCCTCAATCAATTCGGCCGGAGGAGGAAAGGGGCGGCCGGATTTGGAAAGCAGCGGCGGCTAGGGTTTCGGCCGGCAGCGACGCGAGGAGGAAGACGACCCCGACAGGTGGGTCCCGCCTATCAGCAGCTGAGAGAGGGGAGGGAGGGGCGCGGCGGACTGGGCCGGCTGGGCCAGACGCAAGCAGGCGAGGAGAGGGAGAGAGAGAGACTTGGGCCGACTTTCGGCCCAAAGCCAAAAGAGGATTTTAAAAACCTTTTGCTATTTAAATTATTCATGAAATGCAATTCCATTTATTAAAAATACTTCCTTAGCTCAAATAAATCCCAGAAAAATCTAGGAATTATAGAATTAAGCAAAGTATTTAATAAAATTTTATCTGGCCCAATTTTATATTGAAATTTATTATTTAAAATTAGATCTTTTCTTCTAGGCTTTTAAAATCATTTCTAATAATTCCTTTTAAACAACAATTTATAATTTAAGGATTTTTAAACAAGAAAAGCACTTAACACTTATAATTAGATCATTAATGATGAAATAATTACTGAACTGTTCTTTGTATCATTTGAGAATTGAGCTCTGAAAAAATCCGAGAAAATTTCAGAGAGTATAATTAATCATGGAGAATTTAATAAAAATTAAATCCAACCATGCTTTATATTTAGGAAATTTTATAACTTCACTTATAAATTAATGAACATTTAATATAAATTCTATTAATAATTTATTAGATAATTTATAAATCCTAAAACAAAAATCAGGCTGTGACAAAAGCACACCAAATTATCAGCAACATTAGACCTAATGAAGTTGAAGGCTAGTAGTGGATGGTCAAACAAGAGTTTTATAGAACTTTTGGGAATACTGAAGGACATGCTTCCTCATGAGAACACATTGCCCGAGACGACATATGATGCAAAACAGGTTCTGTGTCCCCTAGGGTTAGACGTCCGGAGAATTCACGCATGTACAAACGATTGCATATTGTACCACAAGCAATACGCGGACTTAGATGCTTGTCCTATCTGCAAGGCTTCTCGATACAAGCGAAAGAAGAGCGCGGGGGAGGGAAAGAAGTCAAAGCGGGGTGGTCTGGCAAAGGTTGTGTGGTATCTACCAATCATTGATCGTTTCAAGAGAATATTTGCCAACCCCAATGAAGCAAAGTTAGTACGTTGGCATGCCACAGAGAGAGGGAATGACGGTTTGCTAAGACACCCTGCGGATTCGATTAAATGGAGGAATATCGATCGAAAGCACAAAGACTTTGCTGCCGACCCCAGAAACATGAGGATATGTTTGTGTACGGATGGCATGAATCCTTTCGGAAACATGAGCAGTTCTCACAGCACTTGGCCAGTTCTTATTGCGAACTATAACCTCCCGCCATGGTTGTGCTTCAAAAGGAAATATATTATGTTGTGCTTGTTAATCCAAGGTCCGAGACAATCGGGCAATGACATCGATGTATTCTTGGAGCCTGTTATCGATGACCTTGAGATTTTGTGGAAAGAGGGTGTGGAAACTTGGGATGCATATGGTTAGGAGAACTTCACGCTACGAGTTCTATTGTTCTGCACCATTAATGATTATCCCGCGCTGGGTAATCTTTCTGGACAAACCGTGAAAGGAAAGAAGGCATGCTCTGACTGTATGGAACATACACGCAGTAGGTGGCCGAAGAAATCAAGAAAGATGGTTTACATGGGTCATAGGAGATGGCTCCCCCTACGGCACGCCTTAAGAAGAAAGAAGAAAATTTTCAATGGTAAGAAAAGAACTTGGGTCTGCCCCTGCAGATTTGTCCGGAGATCAGGTACACAACATGGTGAAGGACATTACTAACGAGTTTGGGAAGAAAATAAAGCGTAGCAAGGAGGACAAGAAGAGGATGTGGAAGAAAAAATTCATATTTTGGCGGCTACCTTACTGGGAAGATCTTGAGGTCCGTCATTGCATTGATCTGATGCACGTAGAGAAGAATGTGTGCGATAGCTTGCTTGGGCTATTGTTGAATACGCCTGGCAAGACAAAGGTCGGGTTGAATGCGCGTCTCGATCTATAGGAGATGAACATTCGCAGTGAACTTCAGCCTGTTACAGATGAGAAGACAGGAAGAGTGTACCTCCCACCAGCTTGCCTCACATTGTCGAAGGATGAGAAGATCGCAATGCTATCATGTCTGGCAGATATTAAAGTTCCTTCGGGCTATTGCGCGAGAATAAGTAAGTACGTTAAATTGGAGGATCTAAAGCTGGTTGGAATGAAGTCTCACAATTGCCACGTGCTAATCACACAGATCTTGCCAGTTGCTATCAGAGGCATTCTACCACCACAAGTCCGTCACACGATCCAACGGTTTTGTGCCTTCTTCAATGCAATCGGTCAGAGGATTATAGATCCAAAAGACCTAGATGGGTTGCAGGCCGATATTGTCAGTACCCTGTGTCACTTGGAGATGTATTTTCCACTGGCTTTCTTCGATATCATGGTTCATCTCACTGTTCACCTAGTGAAGCAAACAAAAATATGTGGGCCGGCTGTTATGAGAGAAATGTGGCCATTCGAGAGGTACATGGGAATTCTGAAGTCCTATGTTCGGAACAGAGCAAAACCAGAGTGGAGCATCATTGAAGGTTACACGACCGAGGAAGCCATTGAGTTTTGTATCGATTACATGGCCGAGACTGATCCTATCGGAGTTCCTGTGTCTCGCCACGAAGGAAGGTTGGCAGGTGTCGGCACAACTGGCAGAAAAAGAATTATTCCCGATCAAGCTTCCTACGCGCAGGCTCATTTCGCAGTGCTGCAACATATGGCTGAAGTAACCCCATACTTTGAGGAGCATTTAGCGAAGGTCCGATAGGACAATATTGGTCAATCAGATATTTGGATCAATAGAGCACATGGTGCTCGCTTCAACGAATGGTTCAAGGATCATGTAGCACGGTCGACCGATGGCCCAAGTGAGATATTACAAAGGTTGGCAAGGGGTCCATCTTGGTATGTTGACACATGGCAAGCGTACGATATCAATGGATACACATTTTACACCGTCACACAAGATGAGAAAAGCACAGTGCAAAACAGCGCGGTCCGTATAGATGCATATCAGGATCAGGGTAGATCGAGCACATACTACGGCCACATAGAGTAGATATGGGAGCTGAACTATCTGAACTTCAAAGTCCCTTTGTTTCATTGCAGTTGGGTGAATATCCGCACAGGTGTCAAGATCGACAAGGAAGGCTTCACATTACTGGACCTGGCCAAGGTTGGATACGCAGATGAACCATTCGTACTAGCGAAGCAGGTCGAACAGATTTTCTACATAAAAGACCCTGCAAACAAGAAGATGCACGTCGTAAGGGATGGCAAGCGAAGAATTGTGGGGTGGACAATGTCATCGATGAAGAAGAATACAACAAGAATCTTCATGTCTGACCTCAGGTCGACCTTGAGGATGATCCCGAAAACGAAGTGGCTTATGTTCGTTCAGACCATTCGGAAGGCAAATCTCTGTGAATAATGTATTTAATTTGTATTGGAGCCTTAATGAATGAATTGCATATGTTTCATGCCATTCCAGTTAAAACTCTTTGAAGAAATGGATTTGTTAATTATGTGAGATAGCCAATTGTTAATTATATGAATTTAAAAAAGTAATATGAATTTTGAACTATATGTGAGAAAGGCATTTGTCAATTAGATGATTTTAAAAAATTCATAGAAATTTTAAACTATATGTGAGAAAGGCAATTGTCAATTATATGATTTTAAAAAATTAATAGGAATTTTAAACTATGTAAATAAGACATTTGTTAATTATCTGTGATAAATCAAATGTAATAGCAATTTTAAATCGGGTAGAAGTTAATTATAAATGATTTTTATAACTTAAAAATATTCTAATAAGTCATTTGTGACAGGCTTTAGTACTATGCCCGATAGAGATTATTCCATCTCTATCAGGCTTAGTTCTAATGCCCGTCACGGATAGGTATCATCCGTATCGGGCAGAGTACTAACGCCCGTCACGGATGAGTGTCATCCGCATCGGGCATAGTAGTCTGCCCGATAGAGATGAGGATTGACTAGGGTTTACTAAACCCTAGTCAATCCTCATCCACAGGTCCTTATCCACCACCGACGCCGCCTCTCACTCTCTCACACTCTCACTCTCTCAGATCCACCGCCGCCGGCGCCTCCTCCTCCGCCGCCGCTGACGCCGCCTCCTCCTCCTCCAAGCTGTCGCCTCCTGACCGCCGCCGCCTCCCTCCACGCCTCCTGGTTCAAGATCCACCGCCGCCTCCCTCCACGCCCCCTGGTTCAAGATCCAACGCTGCCGCCTCCTCCTCCAAGCCGTCACCTCCCGACCGCCACTGCCTCCCTCCATGCCTCCCGGTTCAAGATCCACCACCACCTCCTCCTCCTCGACGCCGCCACCGTCTCCCGGTTCAAGATCCACCGCTGCCTCCTCCCTAGTCGAGGATCCGGCCTTCCTAACTGCCGCCGCCGCCTCCCGGTTCAAGATCCGCCCTCCCCGACCGCCAGCGCCTCCTCCACAACCAAGACCACCGCCGCCAGCCTCCTCTCCAAGTCCGCCGCCGCCGGCTTCCTCTCCGCCAAGTCGTCAAGACCGACGCCATGGCCGCTTCAGCGACCGACGTCAAGCCCGCCGCCAAGTCCGACATCAAGCCTGACGCCGCCGGCATCCTCTCCAAGTCCGCCGCCGCCACCGGCCTCCTCTCCGCCACTTCTTCTCCTCCCAGGTACGCTTCCTCTCCCTCGTTTTTGTTATGCATTGTGGATGCAGTGTATGGATGAATTAGATGTATGGATGCAGTGGATGCGGTGGATGTTTTTTGCATTGCATAGTTGGATGAATTAGATATTGCTATGCAGTGCATGAATTTTGCATGATTTTTGGGGGAAATGCCATGTTGGGATGCAGTGGGCTGTGATGGAATTAATTTGTAATTTTTGGGGGAAATGCCATGTTGGGATGTAGTGGGCTGTGATGGAATTAATTTGTGATTTTTAGGGGAAATGCCATGTTGGGATGCATTGGGCTGTGATGGAATTAATTTGTGATTTTTGGGGGAAATGCCATGTTGGGATGCAGTGGGCTGTGATGGAATTAATTTGTGATTTTTGGGGGGAAATGCCATCTTGGGATGTTGTGGGCTATGATGGATGTATTTGTGATGAATGGCTAATGATGATTGCTCAAGAACAGACCCTATACACTTGAGATTTTTGGGGTTTTTTCAATAAGAACAGACCATCTACACTTGTTCATTTTATTTGGGGGGAGTGGCAGTATGGGATGTTTTGCAAAATGGATGCATTTTTGGGCCGGCCTCACTCTTGTTCTTGTTTAGGTTTAAATGTGGGTTTTTAATGCATCAGAACAGACCATATACACTTGTGATTTTTGGGTTTTTTCAATAAGAACAGACCATCTACACTTGTTCATTTTATTTGGGGGGGAGTGGTAGTATGGGATCATTTTATATGGCTGTTTTTTTTTGCATAAGGACAGACCCTCTAGACTTGTTCTTATATGGTTCTTTGCAAAATTTTTGGGATATTTTGGGTCCAATGGGATGGATGAATTGATGTGGGCTGTGATGGTTGAATTATTATGGCTGTTTTTGTATGGTTGTTTCTTTTTTGCATATGGATAGACCATCTACACTTGTTCTTAATTTCTTTTGGGGGTGGGGGCAGTTGCAAATGATGGTAATTGACGCAAAATTTCTGAGCAAAACTGAGGCCAAACTTATTATATGTCATGACTTGTGTTTTTTTAGGTACAAAAATAATATATGTGTGACTTGTGTAGTATGGGCTGTTTTGGGTGATTTTGAGGGAATTGGGATGGATATGCATAGAAATCTGTTATTAAATGAACTTACTGAAATTATGGCAATTAGGAGAATACGAAGTATCCCGGTTGCCAAATTTGGTTTGGTCGGGTTATTGCCTGCACGGTACCGACCAAGACAAATTGGTAAACAAAACATTTCGTTCAAATACAACATTTGTAGAAATATGTTATCGTTACCAATATCCTAGATTGCTTTCAAGGTCATTTCTTTAAGGAACCCCATTCCCATAAATTCAGTATCCAAAGATGGTTGTTGTATCTATGGGAATAAGGGTTCCCTAACGAAATGATCTTGGACGCAATCTAGGAGTTTGCTGATGATAATGTTAGGGATCTTGGATAGGAAGGGTTTTGGTTGCGTGTGTGTTCTATCTGCGTCCGCCTCGTCAGCAGATATGTAGCATCCATGTTCCTTAGGGCCGGAGCAGACGGGATCTCGACCTCGACATCCATATCCTACTAGAACTTGCTATCGTTGCCACTATTTTATGGTAGTGACATTGATAGTAAGTTCGAGTGGGATACTGATGTCGAGGTCGAGTTCCCGGCTGCTCCGGCCCTATTGAGCATGGATGCTATGGATCCGTCGATGAGGCGAACGCAGGTAGGAGATAGAGGTATATCAAACCATCAGAGAATGTGTGTAGATGCAATTTTGTGTTTAAAAAGTACTTTCTCCCCGTACAACAGTGACATAGGACATGTCGCAGCAAGGCGAACCAATGTCGATGACCACTATTGGGACTACTTCGAGCTGGTATCCTAGGACCCAGAATAAGATTCCTAAGGAAGTCTACACCATAACAGAGGTGGACGATGTTGGATATCCGACGGCTCCGACGAAAGCTGTCAAAAAGTTCCCTACGATATGCGGAGTCCTAGGGAGGTGGAACATCACTATTCTGAAGGACCACATTGATCTAGTCCCTCAAGAAGAAAAAGAAGAGGCCTGGAGGTAGTTCAAGGAAAGCTTCTGATACCCTACAGAGGCCGAGACAGGACTCAAGCGGCAGGCTATCCGCAAGATGGGGAATTGTTGGAAAAACTTCAAGACAACGCTGGTCACGGAGTACGTCCTCCACCCCGCCTAGCCAGAACCATTTGGGAAATACCCATTCATCACCCGACCCATGTGGGATGAGTTCCATGCCGCCAAATCAACAAAAGAGTCTCGGGCAAAACGCCAGGCCTACCGTGATCTGCAGGCAAGGAACCTTCACCCACACCGGCCTGGCACCGGAGGCTATGCGGGGAAACAGGCAGAATGGGACAAGGAGGATGAAGCTGCAGCGGAATCTAACACCATGCAAGTGCTTGCTGATATCCCGGTCCAGCGGGCAAGGAACTGGGCAAGGGCAAGGGTGTAGAAGAATAGTGACGGAACTCTTTTGTTCCCAAATCCCGAAGATCAAGTGGTGTACCAGAAAATCGTAAGTTGAACACATAGAATAAGTTTCATTATGTTGTATCGTATTCTTCATCTAACGCGTCCTAACTGTACCCCAGGACGAACTGAATGCTGAGAGACAGGACTCCCAAGAGGTCTGCTCACAAAAATGCGAGGATGACATCTTCACGAAAGCGTTGGGAAACGAAGAACACCGTGGACGAACAAGGGGCATTGGCTCCAATGTTCCATGGAAGTTTGGGTTTCCCCAATACGCGTGGCAGTACAAGAAGCACAAGCTTTCCAAGGAGCAGAAAGCTGCACGCATTAAGGCCCAACTTTGGGAGGAGCTTAAAGAAGAGCTTAGAGAAGAGCTCACTGCCGAGCTGTTAGGTATGGAGGCTCGGATGGAGGCACGCATCAGGGACAGGTCGACTGATGGCACTCCCGGTCCCATAGTACAGGTGAGCCCCACGCAGAGGCGTAGCAGCTGCGCATCAACTGAGGTTCCGGCAGAACAGCTTGAAGGCCCCGCCGCGGTGGACCACATAACGGTAAAAACAACTTAATAATGCATATATTGTATTAGCACCACAATACATTGCAACATATACTAAGGACACTAATGAATATATCGCAGGAACCCACATTGTGTACCCTAGTCGTTAGGGTGACACTAGGATTAGCAATTCCTGTCGCAGAGGGTCAAGCATTCAAACCTACCCCGGAGACCCGAGTGCATGGGGCGCAGCTGCTAGCCGGCAATGCCAAAGTTCATGTGGACTTAGTGAAGTCCGATTGGGTTAGCTACACTATCCCACACCCACCTAATGACGAGATTCTGACCCTTGGGGCTACACGTGGGACCTTTATTCAATGGCCCAAGCACAGCATTGAGATCAATATAACTCCAAGGCCAGCGCCAAGTTCTCGTCCGCCGCCGACGCGTCCCCATCCAACTGTTGTATCTCCCTCCTGCTGTTGAACAAAGAGATGAAGATATCCAATTACAGTATGATACTGATTTTGGGGACGACGGTATGGAGGTCGACAACAGGCCGCACCTCCCCCCTCCTGTCGAAAGGACAAGAGGGCGAAATCTTCTCCACCCAAGCTTGACACACACAGAAAAGCTGCTCGAACGGGGAGAGGAAAAGTAAAGGTGCCATTAGCCCCAAAGAAGCTTGATCTTGGCAAGGCGCCAGTAGCTCCTCCAAAGCCTCCAGCCGAATTCACATTGGGCATGTCATTGGTCGGAGACGATGCCTTATTCAAGATGGGCCCTGCATGCAAGGAGTTGCACGGGTACTACATGGAGAAGTCCAACGCAAGGAGGAAGAATAGAGAGACCTCCATGTTGGGCCAGCACGATGGTCAGCCGTTCCTCGGGCCTACTGCCTTCTTTGCCGTAGACTTCAAAGATCTGTGGGACCTCTACAGGGTGCGAGCGATCGACACCAACCTTCTTAAGTGCTACTCCTTGTAAGTATTTCTTGGTACGTGATATGGTAGTGACTGTCCATAAATTACGCTTAACCTAGAAGCATGTCCATCGTAAAGCACCCCATGTTGCCTTACTCGATCCAGTTGTCGTCAACGAGACAACGTTGAAAAACAATTGAGCAAACATGGTGGGCTATATCAGGGACTACTTATTTGCCCGTCAAGACAAGGACTTCATTATGTGTGCCTACAATCAACAGTAAGCGTGTACCGTACTTATGCTCAAATACTCGACGCGTACAACTGTAGTATGTAACTGGCAATTTAATAATTTCGCAGGTGTCGAGGAATGATCCTCTCTAGCGGGAGATTGTGATATCCCCTTTTGTGAGTTCGGCCGGGGGAAGAGGCTCGCTTAGGGAGATCGTGTATCCGCTCTGAATCCTACTGAATCGCACACGGGCACTAAGATTATATAGGTTCGGGCCGCTATGGAGCGTAATACCCTACTCCTGTGTGTGGAATTATGGATGTGTGTTACAAGGGTTCCTAAACTCCAGAGAGCTTACCCGCTTTCTCCTTCTCTAGTTTAGGTCTATTGAGTCTCCTCCTCCGTTTCGGTGGGCAAGGTCCTCCTTTTATAGTTCAAGGGGATACCACATGCACCGCCTCTACCTACTTTTCTATGGGAGGGGGCCCACTCTACCTTGACCAGACCACGGTCTGTGCCTTCGCCCAGAAGCTAAGCCGCGGTTGGCCCTTCAGTGGGACCCAGCGCCGCCCCCCACCTGACATGGGGGATAGCCCTGTCATTCGCTCTTAAATGGGCGAAGACCGGTGGCTGTCCTCCTCACGTGGAGAAGACTCCGAATGGCGCCCCGATGTGACGGGACATACCTACCTCCACTCCGGCGGAGACAGAGGCGACGTAGGGGCACGGCCGCTCGTCAATCGGACGTGACCGGCGACAGGCCGGTCACAGATTGGTCACACCCGATTTGACGCGGGCTAGTGGTGTGGCACCGCACGTCCATCCTTACCGCATTAAACGCGGTGAGGGACGGTTGAGGCGCCGCGCATTAATGGCTGCTCAGCCTGGCCTCCCTCCCCTCACGCTCCCCCTACCATATGGCAGCTGTGCGAGGGCCCGAGGGGCCTAACGTGGCACCCCGAGGGGCATGACGTGGCACCCCGAGGTCCCCCGGCCGCGTCTGCAACTCGCGAGGTGCGGGGGTAGGGCCAGGCAGTAGAGCCATGTGTGAGGATGGGAAGGGAACTCCTCCTCACTTTGCATACCCCCGGGCCCATATCTCCGACAGCAGGCGACATTGGATTCTTCTGGTAATAACGCCAAAGTGGAGTTCGGTACACTACCTTAACTCTAATATCAAGCCAGAAATATACGATTGGTCAGCCATCAAATCTGCCTTGAACGAGACATGGGACCAATACGTGGCAAGAGGCGGGAGGCATAAGGATGGGCATCCCAAACTCGGTCACAAGAAAGACTTCCCAATACGTCAACAAGTTGGGGACCAGTGCGAGTTCCATGTCTGCCATAACATGAGGAGCTTTGCAGAAAAGGTGACATTGCTCGACCCTGAGGTGTGTAATTCAATTGTTTATACACAAATAGGATGAAAAATTTTCAAGTATGTAGACTAACTTGGCGCCAAACATGCAGGAATTTATTTCAAGGATTACGGAAATCAACTTTGAAATCATTAGAGAGGAGATAGCACAATTCATATTAGATGATATCTTGTCACCGAAAGGGATGTTTAGAGTGAAGTCCTAGGTAGCTCGTCTCGGAATGGCAGAACATTTGCAATGCATATGCAACAAACATTTGATTTTTGTAAATATTCTTTGTAATACAATTATATTCATTAGAGTAAAGTCCTAGGTAGCTCGTCTCTGTATGTACTTGCATTTCTAGTTACATATAGAATTGTTCCAATTTATAACTTACTTTTGCAGGTTTTAATGCATGTCGGCGGTTTTGGAGAGAAAAAAGGATGTGAATGACATATACTTCCTCCTCTTCACAACGTAAGACTTTCTAGCATTGTGTCACGCCCAGAATTCCCGAATAGAATTCCAAGCAGAATGTGCATTAAAACCCCTGTCCAGGACCGGCTAGGGTACACAAACGACAAAGTTGACATACAGATCCACGTCTTACAAACATCATAAAAGTCTTACATAAATGCAGCGGAGAAGAAAATGATAACTGGAGCTAATCCTTGACTTGGACTGCAACGGGAACACCACTCCACAGGCATCCTCGACGGCACAGACGAAGCCTACTCCTCAGGAAAGCCACCATCTGACGCATACTCAAACTCTGGGGTTTGGGGGAAAATAGAGCAAGACTGAGTACAACCACCGTACTCAGCAAGTCATACCGGAATAGGGGTATGATGCAGGGAATTATCAAAGGATAGCTATAATGGTTCATTTACATAAAGCGAGCTTTTATAAACAGTAGTTGAAAGCAGTAAAGACAGTTGTAATAATTAAACAATATTAATCATCCACTGTCCAACGCTATCCCACGTTGCAACAGGCCCAACCATCCACCTGAACTAGTCAATTCCATTACACTAAGCTAGGGTGAGACTAATCACGGTGAATCTGGTTGACCGCCCATAACCGCGGGCACGGCTATTCGAATAGTTTTACTCTGATCAGAGGTGTACAACTGTTCCCACAAGACACAGCCCCACGACACATTTCCGTGCACCGACATGCCACCAGGACATACCGGAAAGAGGCCGTGACAGGACCCTTCGCATAACCCCCTCTACCCAAGCACACCACACCTCAGGTTTCACCCACTCCTCACAAGGCAGTGGGCAGTCCCCTCTCGTGCCTAGGTGAATCCGGAAGCCGCATAGGCCGTCGCAGGGCCCATCCAAACTCCATCACGCCCACCCTTGCCTGGATGCGACCGGTCCTTAACTGCCATGGGCGCGACCATCAAAACCAAGCACCCACGGCCCACCATTTAGTATATTTTAACTAACCAACACCAGGGCGGTGAGCATTAACCAACATCATTCCTAGAATCTGATATCTATGCATTAATGTATTCCCCCATTGTGTGCTAGTTGAGCTAAGCAAGGCTAAGCAATCCCTAGTCCAATCTCTAGTCATGTTATATCCCAAGCTAACAAAGGAACATGGTACAAAATGGCATGGCTATAACAGTAGGTAAACATCCCATGGTAATATTATAAAACAATGCAATATTTAAGAGAAAACGAGAGAGCATTTGCAATATAGGTTCAATATGTTCAAGTGACAAGCATGACTTGCCTTTCTCTGCTGCTGGAGGAACCTCGGCGACTATCTCAAAGTACACCGGAGCGTCGGGAGAGCTGGAATCTAAGCGACATACAAGGCAAACAATGCAAACAGGCTATAAGGCTACTGAAACAGAGAGCAAAACCATTTTAATGGATTCTTTGCATTTTTCTTGATTTACTGAGACTTGAATGGGCTTAAACGGAGATCGGATGAATTAGATATGAATCTTAGAAGATTCACTGTGTTTTTACTATAAACGGGAAAAATCCTTAATTGATTTATTGCGCAATAAATAAACTCTGGAGAGAGAGGGGGCGGCGCCGACAAGCGGGCCCCACATGGCAGTGACCCGGGGGGGGGGGGGGGCGGTGCGCGGTGGACCGAGTCCACGGACCAGGGAAACGGCGCACCACGTGGCGCTGACACGGCGCCGACGCGGCGCACACGTGGCGGCCACGTGGCAGCCACGCGGGCAGCCGAACCGACGGTCCCGATCTACCCGAGGGTAGATCGGACGGCGACGGGGCGCGCGGCCGGCGCGCACGGGCGGCTCAAGCCGGCCCGGCGGCCATGGCGCACGGCGACGCTACCACGAGGCGGCGGCGGCAAACGGCGGCGACCGACGGCGACCAGCCGGCGGCGGCGGGCGGCGGCGTCGCGGCGGCGCGGGCGGCGGCGTCGCGGCGGTGCGGGCGGTGCTAGCGGCGCCCGAGCGGCTAGGCGGCGGCACGGCGGCTAAGGGAGAGAGGAAGGGGAGGAGGCGCCTCACCGACGACAATCGACGACGGCGAGCGATGGGAGGCGATGACGACGGCGGGACGAGCTCCGGAACCACCTAACGAACAAGAGGAGAGGGGTTAGAGGGACAGTGGAAAATGCGAGAGGGCGAGGGCGCCGGCCGAAGGCGGCGGCCATGGCGGTGCTCACTGGCACACGATGCGTAGTGGGTTCCGGCGGTGGATTCCGACGAGGAAGAGGTGGACGAGACGGCCCGCACGATGGTGAATGCAATGGCGTCGACGGCGCGGCTCGGCACGACGTCTAGCGGCGGCTAGCGGCGACCAGAGCGGCGGCGACGGCGGTAGGGCGATAGAGGGCACAGGAGAGCTCAGCGAAATGGGGAAAAAGAGAGAGGGGAGGGCGGCGGTGCTTAAATAGGGAGAGAGGGGGCCGGACGTGGCCGGGAGAGGCGGGAATCGCCGGCCGACGTGGTGGAGTGGGAGAGGAGAGAGAGGCGGGATTCGAAAATCGAATCCCGGCCGTCTCGGGAGCGCGGGCGAGCAGGAGAGAGGGGGAAGTGGGCGCGGGAGACGTGGGCGCCAGGGCGACGTGGGCGACGTGGCCCGGGAGACGCGGGAGCGGGGCGCGGCGGCGAGCGGCTGGAGGTTGGGGGAGGACCCGACAGGTGGGCCCCACCTGTCGGTGACCCCGGGAGAGAGGAGGAGGCGCGGGCTGAGCTGGGCCGTGGCCTCCGGCCAGACCAGCAAGGCGCGGGGAGAGACGAGGGGGAATGGGCCGGCGGCCCACTAAGGAAAAAAAAGGAAAAAGAAAAAAGAAAAAGAAAGAAAGGAATTTTTAGGGATTTAAGTATTGCCTGTGCTCAATTTTAATTGATTAAAATTATTTCTAGAGCTCTGAAAATTCCACTAAAAATCTTGTTAGCGTATTTCGGCATGTAGAACTCAAGAAAAATCCCACATGCCAGATTCGATTATTATTTGCATTAATTTATTAGGGTTTTCTCTTGCTTTTACACCGGTATTTTCTCTGGTGAATTATAAATTCAATTTAGGCTTGGAAAGAACTTCAAGGTGTGACAAACCTACCCCCCTTAAACGGAATCTCGACCCCGAGATTCGGAAGAGCTGGCGAAGAGGTGCGGATGGGCGGCCTTTAACTCATCTTCCCTTTCCCAGGTTGCTTCCTCCTCTGAGTGGTGGCTCCACTGAACCCTGCAGAACTTGGTAACCTTATTTCTGGTTCTTCTTTCACTGGTCTCAAGGATGCGAATTGGCTTCTCCACATAAGTCAGATCTTCTTGAATGTCAAGGTGCTCCGAATCGGCTTGTTCTTCGGGTACCCTCAAACATTTTTTTAACTGGGACACATGGTACACGTCATGGATACCGGCCATGTTGGATGGAAGTTCTAGTTGATATGCAACTTCTCCTCTTCGTTCCAAGATTTTATATGGTCCCACGAAGCGTGGTGCCAACTTGCCTTTCGTCAGGAAGCGGTGTACCCCTCGGAGCAGAGTGACACGGAGGTACACAAAATCCCCTGCTTCAAAAGGGAGCTCTCTTTGATGGTTGTCTGCGTAGCTCTTCTGTCGAGATTGTGCAATTCTCAGCCTCTCTCTAACAGCTCTGACTTTCTCCTCTGCTTCCGTTAGCACTTCTGTTCCGAATAGTTGATGTTCGCCTGTTTGATCCCAGAAGAGAGGTGTGTGGCACTGTCGGCCATACAATGCTTCGAACGGTGCCATTTGTAGACTGGCCTGATAGCTGTTGTTGTAAGAGAATTCAACATAAGGCAGGCTTTTATCCCAAGCTCCGCCAAAATCGAGCACACAAGCTCGCAGCATATCTTCTAAGATCTGATTGACCCTCTCGGTCTGGCCATCTGTCTGCGGATGGTAGGCTGTGCTGAAATTCAAACGGGTCCCCAATTCTTCCTGCAGCTTCTGCCAAAATTTTGAGGTGAACTGACTCCCTCGATCAGATACAATCCTCTTGGGTACTCCATGTAGACACATGATCCTTGCTAAGTACAGCTCTGCCAATTTCTTTCCCGTATACGTGGTATGCACTGGAATGAAATCAGCAACTCTAGTGAGTCGATCCACGACTACCCAGATTGAATCATGGCCAGATGATGTCCTGGGCAGACCTGTTATGAAATCCATTCCAATCTCTTCCCATTTCCATTCCGGGATCTGAAGAGGTTGTAACAATCCTGCAGGCCCCTAAACCCTTAACTCGCTGACAAACATCGCAGAGTGCGACGAATTCAGCTACTTCTCTCCTCATACTGGCCCACCAAAATTTTTCTTTGAGGTCTTGGTACATCTTGGTACTGCCTGGATGAATGGAGTATTGAGTCTGATGCGCCTCAGTGAGTATCAGGTCTTTCAGTTTTTTGTCCTTGGGTACACACAGTCTCTCTCCCAACCAGATTGTGCCATGTTCATCTTCGTGGAAATCCCGGGCTTTTCCGACCCTCATATTCTTTTTCAACTCTGCTATTTCAGGATCATTTACTTGAGCTGCTCTGACTTGATCCACGAGCGTGGGCCGTGCCTCTAGGGCAGCCACGTACCCGTGTTCCACAATCCCCAAGTTGAGATGTTCCAGCTCTTGCTGCAATTCCTTACACATGCCTTCGGTGCACAAAGCATTGCAGTAGCTTTTCCTGCTCAAGGCATCTGCCACCACATTGGCGCCTGAATGGTAGTGGATGCTCATGTCATAATCTTTGATTAACTCAAACCATCTTCGCTGTCGGAGATTCAGATCAGGTTCGCTGTCGGAGATTCAGATCAGGTTGGGTGAAGATATATTTCAAACTCTTCTGATCCGTATAGACTTCGCAGCGGTTGCCAATCAGGTAATGCCTCCAGATTTTTAAAGCGTGATCCACCGCCGCCAATTCCAGGTCATGTGTTGGATAGTTTCCTTCATGTGGACGCAACTCCCTCGAGGCATAAGCGACAACTCTGCACTCTTGCATTAGGACACATCCAAGCCCGTGGCGGGACGCGTCGCAATAAACTTGGAAGCCTTTTGTCTGGTCGGGCAGAATCAGGACTGGAGCAGACACTAATTTCTTCTTGAGTTCCTCAAAACTCTTGTCACACTCGGCTGTCCATTTGAATTTCTCATCTTTCTTAAGCAACTGAGTCATAGGTTTGGCGATCCTGGAGAAATTTTCAATGAACCGACGGTAATAACCCGCAAGTCCAAGAAAACTCCGAATCTGTGACACTGTCTTAGGTGGGGTCCACTTGGTAACTGACTCCACATTCGACGGATCAACGGCCACTCCCTGAGCTGTAATGACATGGCCCAAGAATTTGACCTCTGATAACCAAAAGTCACACTTGCTGAACTTGGCATAGAGCTAGTGCTCTTGCAACTTCTCGAGTACTAGACGAAGTTGTTGCTCATGCTCTTCTTCCGACTTGGAATAGATAAGGATGTCATCAATGAATACCACAACAAACTTATCCAGAAATTCCATGAACACTTTGTTCATCAGGTTCATGAAGAATGCAGGTGCATTGGTGAGTCCAAAAGACATAACCGTGCACTCATACAACCCATACCGAGTAGTAAAGACTGTCTTGGGAATATCCTATTCCCGAATCCTCAACTGGTGGTAGCCTGATCGCAGGTCTATCTTGGAAAACACCTTGGCTCCTTTCAGCTGATCAAACAAATCATCAATCCATGGCAAAGGATATTTGTTCTTGATGGTGACCTCATTGAGTGCGCGATAATCGACACACATTCTTTTCGTCTTATCCTTCTTCTCGACAAAAATGACCGAAGCACCCCAAGGTGAAGTACTCGGTCAAATGTTCGTCAATCTGCTTCTTGACCTCTGCTAGCTCATTGGCTGCCATTCTGTACGGCCTCTTGTAGATTGGGGCAGTCGCCGGAGCCAAATCAATCCGGAATTCGATCTCTCTCTTAGGTGGCATGGTAGTGAGGTCCTCGGGGAACACTTCTGGATATTCGCAGACGATGGGAATATCTTCCAATTTCCTTGAACTCTTCTCCTCGGTGGTCACAGGGTTTTCCACTTCAATCTGGCTTAAGGAGATTCCCTGCTTTGGTGAGACTGGAGATTTGTACACCACGGTTTCTCCCTTCTCATTAGTCAAGGTGACTGTGCGATTCACACAATCAATGACTCCCTTGAACTTGGTCAGCCAATCCATCCCAAGAATGACATCTAAGTCTTTGGATTCGAGAAGGATGAGGTTGACTAGAAATGGTGATCTTTGAATTTCTATTAGCACTGAAGGGCTATAACTGACCGAGGTTGAACTATTTCCCAGGGTATGAACCCTCATTGGTGTACTAAGCTCATCTTTTCTTAACCCATGCATCCCCACAAATTTCTTTGAAATGAAAAAATGCGTTGCACCAGAATCAAAAAGTACTGTAGCAGGGACTGAGTTGACAGAAAACGTACCCAGTACGACCTCTGGTGCTGCTTGCGCCTCCTCTGCGGACGCGTGGTTGACACGAGCCTGGACAAACCTTGGCCCGGCATGCCTTGGCTTCGAGCATTTGTCAGCAAAGTGGCCAAGCTCACCACAGTTGAAGCAGGCTCCTGGCTTGCCTCCGGTGTCCTTCTTTAGGGGAGCGGGTGCCGCTTGCTGTACTGGCGCCATTGGCGGGCGTGAGGCTGCGCCGCGGTTGTGCTGACCCTGACTGTGCTGGCTGCCACTGTTGCCAGGGTGGAAGTTGCTCAGGTTGTACGGGCGGTGCTGACGGACAATCATGGTGGTAGGTCCACCCTGCTGTCCGGCAGTGAAGCGCGGTAGCTAGTGACTTCCTTGGTTGGATCGGAACTGAGCTGCCTTCCTCTTCCTGTCCATCTTGTTGCGCTGATCCTCCTGGCGGATGGCCTTGTCCACCAGCTTCTCGAAGTTCGCGTAGTGTCCAGAGATCAACTGGTTGGTCAGCTCGTCGTCTAGGCCTGCTAGGAACTTCTCCTGCTTCTTTGCATCGGTGCGGACATCCTCTGGTGCATATCGCGCTAGGCGATTGAACTCATGAAGGCACTCAGTCACGGTTCTGTTGCCCTGGTGGAGTGCCCGGAATTCCCTCTTCTTCTGTGCCACCACCCCGTCTGGCACCTGCGCCTTCCTGAAGCTGCGACAGAATTCTGCCAAAGTGACCTCCGTGCCTGGCGGACGGGTAGCCATGTGATTGTCCCACCTTGCTGACGTGGGACCCTGAAGCTGATGTGTGGCGAAGGCAACATTCTCCTGATCATTGCACTGCAGGAGATTGAGCTTCTTCTCTATGGCATGGAGCCAGTCATTTGCCTCCATGGGGTTGGTGGTGCTGGAAAAGGTGGATGGCCTGACGCGTAGAAACTCTAGCAGCTTGGACTGAGGGGGAAGGAGACCAAACTGCTGCTGCTGCTGCTCAGCCTGCTGTTGCATCCTTTGGTGCATCTGCTGGTGCTGCTACTGCATTTGCTGCATCATGGGCACAAATCATCTCGGTCTGATGTGCCATTACTTGTGCAAGCGTCAGGTTTTCGGGGAGCGGTGGTGGACCGTTGCCAGTGGCGCTGTTGGTATGTCCATTGTCGGTGCGTTCTTCACCGCTACTGCTCTCACCTGCTACACGGATGCCATTCCTGGTGTTGACCATCTGAAGGGAGAGCAGACGGAGGGGAGGGAATAGAAGAAAAACAGATGCTCAGAAACTAAGCTTTATTATATAGGAATTCAAACTGCAATTGTCCTGATCTGAATTAAAACACTTAAAACAGCAAACAAATCCTTATTAAGACAGCCATATCATAGACACATGATATCGACCGTCGACTGACCCACAAGCAAACGGACCTAAACACATAAACTAACAGACAATTACTAAGCAAAGCGATAAGCTAAGGGAAAACGAGCCTAATGCTCAGAACGGCTCCTGCGGTCGGTAGAGTCGAAGGCGTCCTCCTGCTCGTCGCTAGGTCCCTCTGAGCGACTCCTGGAGTCTGGCAGATACGTCTCGCCGCTGCCCGGCTCTGAGCCACTGGAACTGTGGCTGCTGTGGTCGCGGCTGCCACTGGGAGCAGCAGGCAACTAACCTCCGTTGCCACTGGCTGGACCCCTGGCGGCTGATGCTGGAGCGAAGGAGAGGGCGAACGCGGGAGCTGTCACTGGAACTGGAGCTGGGGCTGAGGCTGCGGGAGGAACTGGAGGAGCTGCAGGAGGAGGTGGGTTCCTGGGCGCCAGCTGAATGCGCACGGGTGCAGTCGTAGTCTTGCGGGGCGTGGTGCGGATCCGGACTCCTCCTGGAGCTGGGAGACCCTTCAGCTGAGCGTTCTCCTTCTTCAGACGCGCTATCTCATCCTTCAAGGCTGCAATCCTCACAAGCTTTCCATCGTTCAAGGCCTTGGACGCCTTGTACAGGTCAGAGTGCATCCTATCCATTCCCTTCATCATGGCACATATGTGGCTGAAGGTGGTGTCGTTCTAGCCGGCTGTCGGGCGGTAGGTGCTGACATCGTCGCCACTTGCTCGACGAGGGTGGAAGCAGTACGCCGTGTTGCAGAAGGTGTAGCAGTGGCGATCACGAAGCCTGGCCATCATCAGGTATGCTGCCTCCTGACAAGCATGATCTGCGGTGCCTCCAGATGCCTCAACCACCATGTTAGCGAGACAGGTGCCCACATAGCCATGAACCTCCAGACGGACACGGTGGGGAAGCTCGCCACTGAGCGGCGGAACGGTCGAGTACTCCGGCGCGTTGGGGTAGCCCACCACCAGGGTCATGCGAGCCAACTCTGCCACAAAATCATCTATGCCTTCTCCGCGGTGGTTGGGTGGGTGGTCGGCCATCTAGAGAAGACAAACGGGTAGGATCAATGCATGCTCAAACTCAATTTAAATAAAGCAGTAAAGGACTCAATTAAAATGAACAAAAGAGGGCAAAATTTTGTGCATAGATCATTTTTACATGAGGGCGAATAAATAAGACTGACTTTCATACCGGTAAAATCATGAGAAATTAGATACATACTAGTAATAACAATAGGAGCATAAATAACTTGCAACCCATATTCCATAGCTAGGACCTAATGCATTCCTCCCATCAAATCCCGACTGACGGTCAAACAAATCTCAAATAATTTTACTAAAACCCTAGGCTGATCTGATTTGAGAAATCCTCACTTAAACGAGCGACCAAGATTTTTCCCTTAACCACGGAAACAAATCCCAATTTTCCCCGGAACAAATTCAATTGCAAAGAACATATGCAATGAAAAGGGTTCAGAGGGCTCTTAGGTTTTCCATTTGGCTTGTCGTACGGCCAAGGTCGGCTCTGATACCAACTTATCACGCCCAGAAATTCCCGAATAGAATTCCAAGAAGAATGTGCATTAAAACCCCTGTCCAGGACCGGCCAGGGTACACAAACGACAAAGTTGACATACAGATCCACGTCTTACAAACATTATAAAAGTCTTACATAAATGCAGCGGAAAAGAAAATGATAACTGGAGCTAATCCTTGACTTGGACTGCAGCGGGAACACCACTCCACAGGCATCCTCGACGGCACAGACGAAGCCTACTCCCCAGGAAAGCCACCATCTGACGCAAACTCAAACTCTGGGGTTTGGGGGAAAATAGAGCAAGACTGAGTATAACCACCGTACTCAGCAAGTCATACCGGAATAGGGGTATGATGCAGGGAATTATCAAAGGATAGCTATAATGGTTCATTTGCATAAAGCGAGCATTTATAAACAGTAGTTGAAAGCAGTAAAGACAGTTGTCGTAATTAAACAATATTAACCATCCACTGTCCAACGCTATCCCACGTTGCAACAGGCCCAACCATCCACCTGAACTAGTCAATTCCATTACACTAAGCTAGGGTGAGACTAAATCACGGTGAATCTGGTTGACCGCCCATAACCGCGGGCACGACTATTCGAATACTTTTACTCTGATCAGAGGTGTACAACTGTACCCACAAGACACAGCCCCACGACACGTTTCCATGCACCGACATGCCACTACGACATACCGGAAAGAGGCCGTGACAGGACCCTTCGCATAACCCCCTCTAACCAAGCACACCACACCTCAGGTTTCACCCCCACTCCTCGCAAGGCAGCGGGCAGTCCCCTCTCGTGTCTAAGTGAATCTAGAAGCCGCATAGGCCGTCGCAGGGCCCATCCAAACTCCATCACGCCCACCCTTTCCTGGATGCGTCAGCTAAAGGAAAGCTACACTACAAGCCCAGCCGTTGCCCACGCTGGCTTGTGGTAAGTACGAGGAATTCTTACAGTGTTTCCTGCGAATCGGTCCTTAACTGCCATGGGCGCGACCATCAAAACCAAGCACCCACGGCCCACCATTTAGTATATTTTAATTAACCAACACCGGGGCGGTGAGAATTAACCAACATCATTCCTAGAATCTGATATCTATGCATTAATGTAGTCCCCCATTGTGCTAGTTGAGCTAAGTAAGGCTAAGCAATCCCTAGTCCAATCTCTAGTCATGTTATATCCCAAGCTAACAAACGAACATGGTACAAAATGGCATGGCTATAACAGTAGGTAAACATCCCATGGTGATATTATAAAACAATGCAATATTTAAGAGAAAACGAGAGAGCATTTGCAATATAGATTCAATATGTTCAAGTGACAAGCATGACTTACCTTGCTCTGCTGCTGGAGGAACCTCGGCGACTATCTCAAAGTACACCGGAGCGTCGGGAGAGCCGGAATCTAAGCGACATACAAGGCAAACAATGCAAACAGGCTATAAGGCTACTGAAACAGAGAGCAAAACCATTTTTAATGGATTCTTTGCATTTTTATTGATTTACTGAGACTTGAATGGGCTTAAACGGAGCTCGGATGAATTAGATATGAATTTTAGAAGATTCACTATGTTTTTACTATAAACGGAAAAATCCTTAATTGATTTATTGCGCAATAAATAAACCCTGGAGAGAGAGGGGGCGGCGCCGACAAGTGGGCCCCACATGGCAGTGACTGGGGGGGCGGTGCGCGGTGGACCGAGTCCACGGACCGGGGAAACGGCGCACCATGTGGCGTTGACGCGGCGCCGACGCGGCGCACACGTGGCGGCCACGTGGCAGCCACGCGGGCAGCCGAACCGATGGTCCTGATCTACCCGAGGGTAGATCGGACGGCGACGGGGCGCGCGGCCGGCGCGCACGGGCCGCTCAAGCCGGACCGGCGGCCATGGCGCATGGCGGCGCAACCGCGAGGCGGCGGCGGCAAACGGCGGCGACCGACGGCGACCGGCCGACGGCGGTGGGCGGCAGCGTCGCGGCGGCGCGGGCGGTGCTAGCGGCGGCCGAGCGGCTAGGCGGCGGTACGGCGGCTAAGCGGCGTAGGAGGGAGAGAGGAAGGGGAGGAGGTGCCTCACCTACGACGATCAACGACAGCGAGCGATGGGAGACGATGACGACGGCGGGACGAGCTCCGGAACCACCTAACGAACAAGAGGAGAGGGGTTAGAGGGAGAGAGGAAAATGCGAGAGGGCGAGGGCGCCGGCCGAAGGCGGCGGCCATGCCGGTGCTCACCGGCGCACGATGCGGAGTGGGTTCCGGCGGCGGATTCCGACGGGGAAGAGGTGGACGAGACGGCCCGCACGACGGTGAACGCGATGGTGTCGACGACACGGCTCGACACGACGTCTAGCGGCGGCTAGCGGCGACCGGAGCGGCGGCGACGGCGGCGGAGAGGAGGGCGACGGCGCTAGGGCGGTAGAGGGCACGGGAGAGCTCGGCGAAATGGGGAAAAAGAGAGAGGGGAGGGCGGTGGTGCTTAAAAAGGGAGAGAGGGGGCCGGACGTGGCCGGGAGAGGCGGGAATCGCCGGCTGACGTGGGGGAGTGGGAGAGGAGAGAGAGAGGCGGGATTCGAAAATCGAATCCCGGCCGTCTCGGGAGCGCAGGCGAGCGGGAGAGAGGGGAAAGTAGGCATGGGAGACGCGGGCGCCAGGGCGAGGTGGGCGACGTGGCCCGGGAGGCACGGGAACGGGGCGCGGCGGCGGTTGCAGGCACGGCGGCGAGCGGCTGGAGGTTGGGGGAGGACCCGACAGGTGGGCCCCACCTGTCGGTGACCCTGGGAGAGAGGAGGGGGCGCGGGCTGAGCTGGGCGTGGCCTCCGGCCGGCCCAGCAAAGCGCGGGGAGAGAGGAGGGGGAATGGGCCAGCGGCCCACTAAGGAAAAAAAAAGGAAAAAGAAAAAAGAAAAAGAAAGAAAGGAATTTCCAGGGATTTAAATATTGCATGTGCTCAATTTTAATTGATTAAAACTATTTCTAGAGCTCTGAAAATTCCACTAAAAATCTTGTTAGCGTATTACGGCATGTAGAACTTAAGAAAAATCCCACATGCCAGATTCGATTATTATTTGCATTAATTTATTAGTTTTTTCTCTTGCTTTTTCACGGGTATTTTGTCACACCCTAAAAAGCTTAAATTTCTAAATTATTGTTTAATTGGAATTATCAGAAATGATTTTAAAAGCCTAGAAGAAAAGATCTAATTTTAAATAATAAATTCCAATATAAAATTGGGCCAGATAAAATTTTATTAAATCCTTTGCTTGATTCTATAGTTCCTAGATTTTTCTGGGATTTATTTGAGCCAAGGCAGTATTTTTAATAAATGAAATTGCATTTCATGAATAACTTAAATCTCTCTTTTGGCTTTGGGCCGAAAGTCAGCCCAAAACCCTTTCTCTCTCTCCTCCCCGGCCCAAGTCAGCCCAGTCGGCCCGCAGCCGAGCCGCCCGCGCGCGCAGCCGCCTCTCTCTCTCCCGCTCGCTGACAGGTCGGGCCCACCTGTCAGGTTCGTCGTCTTCCTCACGCCCGAACCCTAGCCGAGCTGCGCCGCCGCCGCCCTTCCAAATTCGGCCGCGTCTTTCCATCTCCGGTCGAATCAATAGAGGGGAATTGATCTCCGAGATCTCCTCTACCTTTTCTCTTTTGGAATCTATCGCTAATTCGGTTTGGAACTCGTGGAATCGAGCTCGGATCGGATTCGTCTCTCTCTCTCCGAACCCTAACTTTCCATCGCCGCCGCCGGTCGCCGTGGGCCTTCGCCGCCGCCCCCTAGCCCCTATAAAAGGATCCCCGAGTTCCCCGCTACCCGCCGCCGCCCTCGCCTTCGCCTCTCGCCGTCTGTAGCGCCCTAGCATCGTGTAGCCGTGCGCCGCCGTCACCGCCGTTCGTCCAGCCGTGCGCCGCCATCGCTCCGGTCGTCGTCGTCGCTCGGGAAGGTCGTCGCCGTGGTCGCCAAGTCGTCGCCGTCCTCGTCCCGTTCGCCTCTCCGTCGTCGCTGTAGATCGCCGGAGCACTGCCGTCGTCGTCAAGCCGAAGGTCGCCGCCGCTTCTTCCTCGTCGCCGTCGCCGTCCGGTCGTCTTCCGCCGTCATTTTGGTCATCGGTGAGTTCGCCGCGTCGCCCGCAACCCGTAGGTGCCCTCTGTTTGCGCCGCCGCACCGTCGTTCACCGGCGAGCTTGCGCGCCCGAGCCGCCGTCGGTGGTGACATCACCGCGGACGTCATCGTCGCCGTCCGCTGTAGACCGGTCGTAGACCGTTAGATCTCGGCCGTCCGTTTTGGATTGGGTAGATCTCGGCCGCCCGATCCGTAGACCGCCGCCGTGCACCCGGTCCACCGTGAACCTGAGCCCGCTGACGCAATAATCTCCTTTTTCTTTTCAAAAATAATTCATTATTGCGTCATAATTCAATTAAAATTTATATGAATGATTTAATCCGATTTAATCTTTAAAAATTCATAACTAATTCATCTTAGCTCGGATTTAGTTGGTTCAAGTCTCTAAATTTTTCTAAAATTGAGATCTACATGTTAAAGATATCCACATGTACTATTCATGCTTGCTTATGTGCTGTTTTGGTGATTTTGCTCTTTTTTGTTCAGATTCCGACGTTTCCGGAGAGTCCGTTTTCGCAGGAGAAGAATTAGAAGAGTTCCAAGGCCAGCAAGGCAAGTCACACAGATCCCAATCAACCCTTTGAGCATGTTGATCCCGTTTAAAGCTACTGTTTCTATTCAACTATTGCATTTATTTTCGAATGTCATTGGGTGGAATTAACCTATTGTTTGTTATAGCCCTTTTGTTCTTGAGTACCTTATTCCTTGATACCTTGGGTTATTGTAACTTGACTAGTTGAACTAGATATTAGATATAATTGCTTAGCCATGCTTAGAAACCTTAGCACACTAATGGGATAACTTATGATTCACTATTATTTAATGATGGCTTAATGATAGTTCACGGTGGTCAATCGTGATTGGTTAATTAATTAATTTGACAACTAAAACCTGATAATGGTGGGTTGTGAGTACATGGTTTTGATGGTCGTGCTCATGACAATTAAGGACCGGTTCACGAGTTTCGGTTGTGAAACATTAATCGTGCCAACCACAAGCCAGCGTGGGCAACGGCTTTACCTGTTGTATAGCATGGTTCATTGCGGAGCACCAGACTGAAAAGTGGCGGAGATAAGCCCACGGGGGTCGCTGGGGAGTCCATGCCTTGTTTATAAGGGGGTGATTATGATCCAGGAATGGTGCGCTGTGGTGGATTGTGTTGTGCGAGGAGTACTGTCACAGCTCCTTTCCGAGGTACCGTGGTGGTATTAAGGCACATGGTGACATGTCGTGGGGCTGTGTCTTGTGGGTATAGTGGTACACCTCTGGCCAGAGTAAAACTATTCGAATAGCCGTGCCCGCGGTTATGGGCGGGTCTAACAATGTCTTTCATGATTAGTCTCACACTTCACACCATAATGGAAGATAATATAACTGGTAATAATTTGATTAGCTCCTGGTTTGGAATGGTATATTCCTGGTTTGGGGTTAGGACTGTGCAGCCGGGGTGTGGTTGTTCAGAATGGTTGGGCCTATACAACAGGGTATGTTGTATAGCGTTGGATTAATACTCTACTATTTTATTAAATTCTGAAATATTCATTAAATGCTATTTATGCAAAGAAGCCTATATTATGCCATCCTTGGTTATCCTGTGCACTTGCATATTTGCTGCGTGGCTTGCTGAGTATGTCATATACTCACCTTGCAATCATTCATCAGAGGAGGAGTTCTACAGTGATGCTGATGGTGTGGAGGATTAGGCGTAGCCCTGGTCAAGCTGCCTGTGGAGTGGAGTCGTCTGCGCTGTTTATCTTTATTTTCCGCTGCTTAGATCTTTATTGGTTGAGAGGAACTATCTACCTCTGTAATGACATTTTATTCGCTTATTAATTAGAGTAATAATTTTACTCTACTATCAATTTGTTATTGTGTGCCTCGGCTGATTCCTGGACGAGGGTTTACACACATGTAAGCGTTTGGAATTTTGGATAGAAATTCCGGGCGTGACAAGTTGGTATTAGAGCCTCCTTGACCATAGGTTATGCCAAATAGTTACCTATAAGAGCCCTCTAAAAATATTAGAAAATTAGAACTGTTCTCCTCCCGTTCTCTTTTAATTAAACCAAGTTAATGGCACATGCAGTTTATAGTCTCTTAAATTGTTCCTTTTAAAATTTACTTTTTTTCTGTGTTGTTAGTACTGTACATCTATTACTGTACTAATGGCCCATTTACCAGCAAAGGTTTTACAACATTGTTTTATTTAATCTTGCTGCAATGTAATAAACTTAGCATGTTGATTTTATAACCCTCTTTTAATTTCTTTCTTTTGAAACCTGCTATTCAAAAGTGCAAAACCGGTGATCCTGTTTCTAACCATTTCAACTTATATTGCAAGATTGGTTTACTTTATTCATTTACGTTTCACTTTGATTTTCTAATTTTATTCAAAGTAACCCAAAAACTTGTGCTATTAATTGGATAAATGTCTTAACTCCCTCCTTTCACTTGTCTTTAGATGACGCGCTACAAGCCTGAGTACTTGTTTGGTACTGAAGGATTTGTCCAGGAGTTGCGTACGATGTCCTTTGCCATAGGATTTGGGACTGCCCCTTTGTATGCCCAGATTTCTCATGATCGTGATGAAGAGAAGTGCCGTGTCAGAATCACCTTGAACAGTAATCGTGAAGATATCCCATCGGTGATGTTCGAGGCTGGAGGGGGAAACTATATGCATGCATGTCAGGAGAGGGCAAGGATCGCCATAGGAGAGCTCCGCGACCGCTACAGTAATCAGTTGGCCAATACTGAGTATCGCTACCATCCTCGCCAACCCCAGGGAAGTGACCGTGGCAGCTACCTTGAACCTGTAGGGATTGAGAATGATGCTACCACAAGGCATTTGGTCGAGATGCTATGTCACGCCCGGAATTTCTATCCAAAATTCCAAACGCTTACATGTGTGTAAACCCTCGTCCAGGCATCAGCCGAGGCACATAATAACAAATTGATAATAGAGTACAATTATTACTCTAATTAATAAGCGAATAAAATATCATTACAGAGGTGGATAGTTCCTCTCAAGACAATAAAGATCTAAGCAGCGGAAAAATAAAGATAGACAGCGCAGACGACTCCACTCCACAGGCAGCTTGACAAGGACTACGCCAAATCCTCACCACCATCAGCTTCACTGTAGAACTCCTCCTCTGATGAATGATTGCAAGGTGAGTATATGACATACTCAGCAAGCCACGCAGCAAATATGCAAATGCACAGGATAACCAAGGATGGCATAATATAGGCTTCTTTGCATAAACAGCATTTAAAGAATATTCCAGGATTTAATAAAACAGTAGAAAATTAATTAAACAGTATTAATCCAACACTATACAACATACCCTGTTGTATAGGCCCAACCATTCTGAACAACCAACCCCGGCTGCACAGCTCTAATCTCCAAACCAGGAATATACCATTCCAAACCAGGAGCTAATCAAATATAACCAGTTATAGCATCTTTCATTAAAGTGGGAAGGGTGAGACTAATCACGAAAAACATTGTTAGACCCGCCCATAACCGCGGGCGCGGCTATTCGAATAGTTTTACTCTGATCAGAGGTGTACCACTGTACCCACAAGACACAGCCCCACATCATGTCACCATGTGCCTCAGTACCACCACAGTACCTCGGAAAGGAGCTGTGACATTACCCCTCACACAACACAATTCACTACAGTGCACCATTCCCGGATCATAGTCACCCCCTTATAAACAAGGCATGGACTCCCCAGCGACCCCCGTGGGCTTATCTCCGCCACTTCTCAGTCTGGTGCTCCGCAATGAACTATGCTATGTAAAAGATAAAGCCGTTGCCCACGCTGGCTTGTGGTTGGCACGGTTAATGTTTCACAACTGAAGTTCGTGAACCGGTCCTTAATTGTCATGAGCACGACCATCAAAACCATGTACTCACAACCCACCATTATCAGGTTTTAGTTGGCAAATTAATTAATTAACCAATCACAATTGACCATCGTGAACTATCATTAAGCCATCATTAAGTAATAATGAATCATAAGTTATCCCATTAGTGTGCTAAAGTTTCTAAGCATGGCTAAGCAATTACACCTAATATCTAGTCGAACCAATATAAAGCTCAACTAGTCAAGTTATAATAACCCAAGATATCAAGGAATAAGGTAATCAAGAACAAAAGGGCTATAACAAACAATAGGCTAATTCCACCCAATGACATTCGAAAATAAATGCAATAGTTGAAATAGAAACAATAGCTTTAAACGGGATCAACATGCTCAAAGGATTGATTAGGATCTGTGTGACTTGCCTTGCTGGCCTTGGAACTCTTCTAAATCTTCTCCTGCAAAAGCGGACTCTCCGGAAACGTCGGATTCTAAATAGAAAAGAACAAAAACACCAAAACAGCACATAAGCAAGCATGAACAGTACATGTGGATATTTTTAACATGTAGATCTCAATTTTAGAAAAATTTAGAGACATGAACCAACTAAATCCGAGCTAAGATGAATTAGTTATGAATTTTTAGAGATTTAATCGAATTAAATCATTTATATAAATTTTAGTTGAATTATGACGCAATAATGAATTATTTTTGAAAATAAAAAGGGGATTTATTGCGTCAGCGGGCTCGGTCTACGGTGGACTAGGTCCACGGCGACGGTTCACAAGATCGGACGGGCGAGATCGATCGGACCGAACGGACGGCCGAGATTAAACGGCTCACGGCCGGCTCACGAGCGACGGCACTGATGACGTCAGCGATGACGTCATCCCCGACCGACGGCGGCGACGGCGGCTCGGACCTGCATGCTTGCCGGCGAACGACGACGCGGCAGCGCGAACGGATGGCACCAACGTGATGCGGAGAGAACGGCGAACTCACCGGCGACCGAACTAGCGGCGGAGGAGCAACGGATGATGACGGCGACGAGGAAGAAGCGGCGGAGAAGTTCGGGTTGTCGACGGCGACGGTGTTCCGGCGGAGAACAGCGGCGGCGAAGGGTCGGACGAGGACGGCGACGCGACGGCGACCACGATGGTGAGCTCCCCGAGCGACGGCGATGACCGGAGCGATGGCGGCGCACGGCTGGAGCGGCGGCGGCGACGGCGGCGCATGGGTGCACGGCGCTAGGGCGGCTCGGGCGACGAGAGGCGAAGGCGAGGGCGGCGGAGAGTAGAGGAGAGCGCGGGGAACCTTTTACAGGGGTCGGGAGGTAGCGGCGAAGCCCACGGCGGCCCGGCGACGACGATGGAAACCTCGGGTTCGGCCGAATCCGATCCGAGCTCGAATCCTCCCTTTCCAAAGCGAGATAGCGGTCGATTCCAAAGAGAGAAAGGTAGAGGAGATCCCGGGGCACCTTTCCCCTCAATCAATTGCACCGGAAACAGAAGGGCGCGGCCGAATTGGAAGGGCGGCGGCGGCTAGGGTTTCGGGCGCGGCCGGCGCGACGAAGACGACGACTCCGACAGGCGGGCCCCACCTATCAGCGAGCGAGGGAGAGGGAGAGGCTGCGCGACGCGCGCGCACGTGGCGGCTCGGCTGCTGGGCCGGCTTGGGCCGAGAAGAGAGAGAAGAGAGGTTTTGGGCCGACTTTCGGCCCAAAGCCAAAAGAAGACTTTTTAAAACCTTTTTCCATTTAAATAATTCATGAAATGCACTTTCATTTATTAAAAATACTTCCTTAGCTCAAATAAATCCCAGAAAAATCTAGGAATTATAGAATTAAGCAGAGTATTTAATAAAATTTTATCTAGCCCAATTTTATATTGGAATTTATTATTTACAATTAAATCTTTTCTTCTAGGCTTTCAAAAATCATTTCTAAAATTCCATTTACACAATAATTTATATTTTTAGGATTTTTAGGGTGTGACAAACCTACCCCCCTTAAACAGAATCTCGTCCTCGAGATTCGGAAGAACTGGCGAAAAGATACGAATGAGCGGACTTCAATTCATCTTCTCGTTCCCAAGTAGCTTCTTCTTCTGAGTGATTACTCCATTGAACCTTACAGAAACGGATAACTCGATTCCTGGTCCTTCTCTCATTTGTCTCCAAAATCCGAACTGGTTTCTCAACATATGTCAGATCCTCTTGGATTTCTATCTGTTCAAGATTAGCTTCCTCAGTAGGTACCCTTAAACACTTCTTCAACTGTGACACATGGAACACATCATGGACTCCTGTCAACGATTGAGGTAATTCCAACTGATAAGCAACCTCACCTCTTCGACTGATAATCTTATAAGGTCCCACAAAACGCGGAGCCAATTTTCCTTTGGTATTAAAACGATGAACCCCCCGAAGAGGAGTGACACGAAGGTACACATGATCTCCTTCTTCAAAACTCAAGTCTCTGCGGCGATTGTCTGCATAACTCTTATGACGAGACTGAGCTACACGCAATCTTTCTTGAATGACCTTCACTTTTTCTTCTGCTTCCCTTAGGATATCAGTTCCGAAAACCTGACGTTCTCCTGTTTGATCCCACAAAAGCGGAGTACGACACCTACGACCATACAATGCTTCGTAAGGAGCCATCTGAAGACTAGCTTGATAACTGTTGTTGTACGAAAATTCTGCGTAAGGCAAATTCTTATCCCAACTTCCACCGAAGTCTAGAGCACAAGCTCCTAACATATCTTCCAAAATCTGATTCACCCTTTCGGTTTGTCCGTCTGTTTGCGGATGATAAGCAGTACTGAAGTTTAGCTTAGAACCCATCTCTTCCTGAAGTTTCTTCCAAAACTTTGAAGTAAACTGACTACCTCGGTCAAATACTATTTTCTTAGGGACGCCGTGCAAACACACAATCCTAGCCATATACAATTCCGCCAAACGACTTCCGGAATATGTTGTCTTCACTGGAATGAAATGAGCCACTTTGGTAAGTCTACCGACTATCACCCAAATAGAGTCGTGGCCTGATGACGTTCTGGGTAAACCCGTGATAAAATTCATACCGATTTCTTCCCACTTCCATTCTGGTATCATCAAAGGTTGCAACAAACCTGCTGGCTTCTGATGTTCTGCCTTAACTCGCTGACAAACATCACACATAGCTACAAACTCTGCTATCTCACGCTTCATACTTGTCCACCAAAATCTTTCTTTGAGATCTTGATACATCTTGGTACTACCAGGGTGAATGGAGTACAGAGTATCATGAGCTTCTTTCAGAATTGTATCTTTCAACTCTTTATTCTCTGGAACACAAATTCTTTCGCCCAACCATACGGTCCCTTGCTCATCTTCCAAGAAACCGATAGCTTTTCCTCTCCTCATATTCTTCTTGATCTCATGAATATCAGGGTCATTAACCTGGGCTTCTCTAACTTGATCAATGAGAGTAGACTTGGCTTCTAAGGTTGCAATAAAACCTCTAGTGACAATTCTCAAATTTAATCTTTCAAATTCCTTACATAACTCCAATGGCAACTGTCGTCCTTCCGTAGCATTGCAATAGCCTTTCCTGCTAAGAGCATCTGCTACAACATTAGCCTTTCCCGGGTGATAATGAATTCCCAAGTCATAATCCTTGATTAATTCCAACCATCTCCGTTGTCTCATATTCAGATCCGGTTGAGTAAAGAAGTACTTTAAACTCTTGTGATCGGTGTACACCTCTGTACGGGTACCGAAAAGATAGTGACGCCAAATCTTCAATGCATGAACTACTGAAGCTAACTCGAGATCATGAGTAGGGTAGTTCTTCTCATGTGGACGTAACTGACGAGATGCATAGGCAACCACCTTCCCATCTTGCATCAGAACACATCCTAACCCAAGCTTAGATGCATCGCAATACACTTGGAAACCCTTCTTTGGATCAGGCAAAATCAAAATGGGCGCTGATATTAAGCGACTCTTCAACTCTTGAAAACTCCGCTCACATTCTTCTGACCACTTGTACTTCACATCTTTCTGAAGCAGTCGTGTCATGGGCTTAGCAATCTTGGAGAAATTCTCTATAAACCTCCGGTAATATCCCGCAAGACCCAGGAAACTACGAATCTCTGAAACTGTCTGGGGTTGTTTCCAGCTGGTTACTGATTCCACATTACTAGGATCAACGGCAACTCCTCCGGCTGAGATGACGTGACCAAGGAACTTCACTTCAGACAACCAAAATTCACACTTGCTAAACTTGGCATACAACTGATGTTCCCGTAGTTTCTCTAATGCAAGGCGAAGATGTTCTTCATGCACTTCTTTGGTTCGAGAGTAGATAAGGATGTCATCAATAAAGACGACCACGAACTTGTCTAAATATTCCATAAACACCTTATTCATCAAGTTCATGAAGAAAGCGGGGGCATTGGTAAGTCCGAAAGACATAACAGTACACTCAAACAACCCATACCGAGTAGTGAAAGCTGTCTTAGGTATGTCTTCCTCTTTAATCCTTAACTGGTGATACCCTGATCGGAGATCAATCTTAGAGAAAACAGTGGCACCCTTAAGCTGATCAAACAAATCATCAATTCTGGGTAGCGGATACTTATTCTTGATGGTCACATCATTTAGAGCACGATAGTCCACACACATCCTCTGGGTATGATCTTTCTTTTCCACAAAAATAACTGGAGCACCCCATGGAGACGAACTTGGTCTAATGTATCCTTTCTGGAGCAAATCATCCACTTGCCTCTTGACTTCTGCTAACTCATTGGCTGCCATTCTATAAGGTCTCTTATGGATTGGAGCTGTACCAGGTACCAGATCTATTCTGAACTCTATATCTCTCTTAGGCGGCATACCAGGTAAATCATCCGGGAACACATCTGGGTATTCTCGTACTATAGGAATCTCTTCCAAAGTTATTTGGTTCAGACTTGACCTTAAGGGCTCTGAAGGCAATGCGTGGACAGTCACAACTTGGCCATCAGTACTGGTGAGAGTTACTTTCCTATTAGCACAGTCTATCACACCTTTATATCTGGCTAACCAGTCCATCCCTAGGATGACATCAAGG
The DNA here is from genome assembly GCA_000338895.3 of Oryza meridionalis. NCBI lineage: Eukaryota > Viridiplantae > Streptophyta > Magnoliopsida > Poales > Poaceae > Oryza > Oryza meridionalis. The sequence goes on along the minus strand of CM002527.2, from coordinate 11,921,082 downwards.
TCTTTGGATTCTAACAGAATAAGATTGGCCAGAAATGGCACTCCTTGAATCTCTATTCTGACAGAGGGACTACGTTGCACTGAGAGTGCTTGATTACTCGGGGTACTAACCATCAAAGGACGTCTAAGATCTTCTACCTCCATCCCATGGTTTCCCGCAAAACTCATAGATAAAAATGAATGCGTAGCACCAGAGTCGAAAAGTACTGTTGCAGGGACTGAGTTAACAGGGAACGTACCCAAAATCACATCTGGAGCATCTTGAGCTTCTGCAGCAGCAACGTGGTTGACACGAGCCTTCGCCGCTAGTGCGGTGGAGTTGTTCTGTGCAGGGACAACCTTCACGCATCGGGGCTTCGGACACTTGTCGGAGTAATGGCCTGGGTCACCACAGTTGAAACACACTCCGGGCTTGTTTCCTTGTTCCCTCCTAACAGGCTGATGCGGTGTCGGAGCTATCACCGGACGTGGAGCTGGGTTGCTATTGTTGTTGCCAGCATTGTTGTTGAAGAACTGACGCTGCGGACGAACAACAGACGAAGAACCTCCCTGAGGCATTGACTGAGATCCCAAAACAAGACGTGGCCTCTGATTATTCCCTTGTTGAGCTTTGAAGTGAGCAATCCTGCGCTTCTTCTGCTCCATGCGGTTGTACTTATCCTCCTGGCGAATAGCCTTATCCACCAATTTCTGGAAATCAGGATAATCTCCAGTCATCAATGGGTAAGAAAGCTCATCATTCAGTCCTTCCAGGAACTTCTCTTGACGCTCTTCATCAGTGCGTACTTCTTCCGGGGCATAACGCGCTAGGCGATTAAACTCATGCAAGTATTCAGTAACAGAGCGAGATCCCTGAGTGAGCGCTCTGAACTCTCTCTTCTTAAGAGACACCACTCCTGATGGTATGTGCGTCTTGCGAAAAGCAGCAGTGAATTCAAGCCAAGTGATAGGTTCCGCCGTAGTCCTATTGAGACGGAAGTGATCCCACCACTCAGAAGCAGGGCCATGCAACTGGTGCGAGGCAAAAGAGACCTTCTCCTAATCAGTGCACTGAAGCAAGTCCAACTTCTTTTCTATGGCGTGCAGCCAATCACCAGCCTCTACTGGATTAGTAGTGCTAGAAAAAGTAGGTGGCCTCACACGAAGAAATTCTGATAACTTGTTCCGGGGAGGTACTTGGTTATTCCCTTGGTTCTGCTGGTTCTGGAGTTGCTGCATCATCATATGCATAAGCTGTGTCTGCTGAGCTAAAACCTGGGCAAGGGTGGGATTCTCTCCACTGTTGCTATTGCTGTTGTTGCTGTTGCTGTTGTTGGGGCCATTTCCAACACTGCGGGTGAGCACCATCTTGCTGGACAGGAGCACAAGAAGAGAAGCCGGGGAAAACTACTTAGGATGGGGAATTAATTCGACTTTTATTGATCTTGACTGAGTTTTATTATTACATAGATTTGAAGACTCTCACACCACTAAACTCACCAACTACTTAACACCCGAAAGCAAACAAACGCATGCACTTACATCTCACCACTGATGTAAACCACATGCGAAACCCACACACACAACCAAACTTAAACAAGCAAACTAACACAATGATCTAAGGCAACAGCTTAACAAGGTATTCTAGGTCTTCCGAGCATCGGAGTTGATTGAAGGCTCGTCCGGCTCGTCTTTAACATCATCTTGAGTTGCTCCCCACTCGACCTTGGAATGGGTGCTCTTCGATTCTTCTTCTTCATCATCACTTATGTTGACGACTGGGGGCTTCGCTGGGGTGACTTCTTTTTCCACCACACGAACCTTTGGCGCCAACTGATAGCGAGGAACAAAAAGGGTTCTCTTTCTTGCAGTAAGACGAACTCTGGCTTTCTGTGGTGGTGCTTCTCCCTTTAGTGCGGCCAACTCCTTCTCCAAACTCTCCACCTTGTACTCCAGCTTACAAATCTTCATACGGTTCCAGTTCTCACGATCATGGGCTGCTATCACGATCTCAGCACGGGTCTCATCCATAGCCCATAGCATCTCAACCAAATGTCTTGTGGTGGCATCATTCTCGATCCCTGCGGGTTCAAGGTAGATGCCACGGTCACTCCCCTGAGGTTGCCGAGGATGGTAGCGATACTCCGTATTGGCCAACTGGTTGCTGTAGCGGTCACGGAGCTCTCCGATGGCGATTCTTGCCCCCTCCTGGCATGCATGCATATAGCTTCTCCCTCCAGCTTCGAACATCACTGATGGGATATCTTCACGATTACTGATCAAGGTGACTTTAACACGGCACTCCTCTTCATCGCGATCATGAGAAATCTGCGCGTACAAAGGGGCGGTCCCAAATCCTATGGCAAAGGACATCGTACGCAACTCCAGGACAAATCCTTCAGTACCAAACAAGTACTCAGGCTTGACGCGCGTCATCTAAGACAAGTGAAAGGAGGGAGTTAAGACATTTATCCAATTAATAGCACAAGTTTTCCGGTTACTTTGAATAAAATTTGAAGTTCAAAATAAAAGGTAAATGAATAAAATAAACCAATCTTGCAAGATAAGTTGAAACGGTTAGAAACAGGATCACCGGTTTTGCATTTTTGAACCACAGGTTTCAGGAGAAAAGAATTAAAAAGGGGGTTATAAAATCAACATGTTGAGTTTATTGTAACAAGATTAAATAAAACAATGTCATAAAACTTTTGCTAATAAATGAGTCATTAGTACAGTAATGGATGTACAGTACTAATCACACAGAGAAAGAAAAGTAAATTTAAAAGGGACAATTTAAGAGGTCATAATCTGCATGTGCCATAGCTTGGTTTAATTAAAAGGGAACGGGAGGAGAACAGTTCTAATTTTCCAATATTTTTAGAGGGCTCTTATAGGTAACTGTTTGGCATAACCTATGGTCAAGGAGGCTCTGATACCAACTTGTCACGCCCGGAATTTCTATCCAAAATTCCAAACGCTTACATGTGTGTAAACCCTCGTCCAGGCATCAGCCGAGGCACACAATAACAAATTGATAATAGAGTACAATTATTACTCTAATTAATAAGCGAATAAAATGTCATTACAGAGGTGGATAGTTCCTCTCAAGACAATAAAGATCTAAGCAGCGGAAAAATAAAGATAGACAGCGCAGACGACTCCACTCCACAGGCAGCTTGACAAGAACTACGCCAAATCCTCACCACCATCAGCTTCACTGTAGAACTCCTCCTCTGATGAATGATTGCAAGGTGAGTATATGACATACTCAGCAAGCCACGCAGCAAATATGCAAATGCACAGGATAACCAAGGATGGCATAATATAGGCTTCTTTGCATAAACAGCATTTAAAGAACATTCCGGGATTTAATAAAACAGTAGAAAATTAATTAAACAGTATTAATCCAACACTATACAACATACCCTGTTGTATAGGCCCAACCATTCTGAACAACTAACCCCGGCTGCACAGCTCTAATCTCCAAACCAGGAATATACCATTCCAAACCAGGAGCTAATCAAATATAACCAGTTATAGCATCTTTCATTAAAGTGGGAAGGGTGAGACTAATCACGAAAAACATTGTTAGACCCGCCCATAACCGCGGGCGCGGCTATTCGAATAGTTTTACTCTGATCAGAGGTGTACCACTGTACCCACAAGACACAGCCCCACATCATGTCACCATGTGCCTCAGTACCACCACAGTACCTCGGAAAGGAGCTGTGACATTACCCCTCACACAACACAATTCACTACAGTGCACCATTCCCGGATCATAGTCACCCCCTTATAAACAAGGCATGGACTCCCCAGCGACCCCCGTGGGCTTATCTCCGCCACTTCTCAGTCTGGTGCTCCGCAATGAACTATGCTATGTAAAAGATAAAGCCGTTGCCCACGCTGGCTTGTGGTTGGCACGGTTAATGTTTCACAACTGAAGTTCGTGAACCGGTCCTTAATTGTCATGAGCACGACCATCAAAACCATGTACTCACAACCCACCATTATCAGGTTTTAGTTGGCAAATTAATTAATTAACCAATCACGATTGACCATCGTGAACTATCATTAAGCCATTATTAAGTAATAATGAATCATAAGTTATCCCATTAGTGTGCTAAAGTTACTAAGCATGGCTAAGCAATTACACCTAATATCTAGTCGAACCAATATAAAGCTCAACTAGTCAAGTTATAGTAACCCAAGGTATCAAGGAATAAGGTAATCAAGAACAAAAGGGCTATAACAAACAATAGGCTAATTCCACCCAATGACATTCGAAAATAAATGCAATAGTTGAAATAGAAACAATAGCTTTAAACGGGATCAACATGCTCAAAGGATTGATTAGGATCTGTGTGACTTGCCTTGCTGGCCTTGGAACTCTTCTAAATCTTATCCTGCAAAAGCGGACTCTCCGGAAACGTCGGATTCTAAATAGAAAAGAACAAAAACACCAAAACAGCACATAAGCAAGCATGAACAGTACATGTGGATATTTTTAACATGTAGATCTCAATTTTAGAAAAATTTAGAGACTTGAACCAACTAAATCCGAGCTAAGATGAATTAGTTATGATTTTTTAGAGATTTAATCGAATTAAATCATTTATATAAATTTTAGTTGAATTATGACGCAATAATGAATTATTTTTGAAAAGAAAAAGGGGATTTATTGCGTCAGCGGGCTCGGTCTACGGTGGACTGGGTCCACGGCGACGGTTCACAAGATCGGACGGGCGAGATCGATCGGACCGAACGGACGGCCGAGATTAAACGGCTCACGGCCGGCTCACGAGCGACGGCACTGATGACGTCAGCGATGACGTCATCCCCGACCGACGGCGGCGACGGCGGCTCGGACCCGCATGCTTGCCGGCGAACGACGACGCGGCAGCGCGAACGGATGGCACCAACGTGATGCGGAGAGCACGGCGAACTCACCGGCGACCGAACTAACGGCGGAGGAGCGACGGATGACGCCGGCGACGAGGATGAAGCGGCGGAGAGGTTCGGGTTGTCGACGGCGACGGTGTTCTGGCGGAGAACAGCGGCGGCGAAGGGTCGGACGAGGACGGCGACGCGACGGCGACCACGATGGTGAGCTCCCCGAGCGACGGCGATGACCGGAGCGACGGCGGCGCACGGCTGGAGTGGCGGCGGCGACGGCGGCGCACGGGTGCACGGCGCTAGGGCGGCTCGGGCGACGAGAGGCGAAGGCGAGGGCGGCGGAGAGTAGAGGAGAGCGCGGGGAACCTTTTATAGGGGTCGGGAGGCAGCGGTGAAGCCCACGGCGGCCCGGCGACGACGATGGAAACCTCGGGTTCGGCCGAATCCGATCCGAGCTCGAATCCTCCCTTTCCAAAGCGAGATAGCGGTCGATTCCAAAGAGAGAAAGGTAGAGGAGATCCCGGAGCACCTTTCCCCTCAATCAATTGCACCGGAAACGGAAGGGCGCGGCCGAATTGGAAGGGCGGCGGTGGCTAGGGTTTCGGGCGCGGCCGGCGCGACGAAGACGACAACTCCGACAGGCGGGCCCCACCTGTCAGCGAGCGAGGGAGAGGGAGAGGCTGCGCGACGCGCGCGCACGCGGCGGCTTGGTTGCTGGGCCGGCTTGGGCCGAGAAGAGAGAGAAGAGAGGTTTTGGGCCGACTTTCGGCCCAAAGCCAAAAGAAGACTTTTTAAAACCTTTTTCTATTTAAATAATTCATGAAATGCACTTTCATTTATTAAAAATACTTCCTTAGCTCAAATAAATCCCAGAAAAATCTAGGAATTATAGAATTAAGCGGAGTATTTAATAAAATTTTATCTAGCCCAATTTTATATTGGAATTTATTATTTACAATTAAATCTTTTCTTCTAGGCTTTCAAAAATCATTTCTAAAATTCCATTTACACAATAATTTATATTTTTAGGATTTTTAGGGTGTGAGATGCTATGGGCCATGGATGAGACCCGTGCTGAGATTGTGATAGCAGCTCAAGATCGTGAAGACTAGAACCGTGGTAAGATTTGCAAGCGGGAGGACAAGATGGATCGTTTGGAGAAGGAGCTAGCCGCACTGAAGGGAGAAGCAGCACCACGAAAAGCCAGAGTTCGTCTTATTGCAAGAAAGAGAGCTCTTTTTGTCCCTCGCTACCAGTTGGCGCCAAAGGTTCGTGTGGTGGAAAAAGAAGCTACTCCAGCCCCAGCGGGTCCTCCGATTGTCAACATAAGTGATGATGAAGGAGAAGAATCGAAGCGCACCCATTCAAAGGTCGAGTGGGGAGCAACTCAAGATGATGAAGACGAGCCGAGCGAGCTTTCAATCAACTCCGATGCTCAGAAGACCTAGAACACCTTGTAAAGCCGTTGCCATAGATCGTTGTGTTAGCTTGCTTGTTTAAGTTTGGTTGTGTGTGTGGGTCTTGCATGTGGTTTACATCAGTGGTGGGATGTAAGTGCATGCGTTTGTTTGCTTTCAAGTGTTAGGTAGTGGTGAGTTTAGTGCTATGAGAGTCTTCAAATCTATGTAATAATGAAACTCACTTAAGATCAATAAAAGTTAAGTTAGTAGAAAAATTAATACTCTGTCCTAAGTAGTTTTTCCCCGGTTTCTCTTCTTGTGCTCCTGTCCATACCAGATAGTGCTCACTCGCAGCGTGGGGAATGGTCCCAACAACAACAATAACAACAACAATGGAGAGAATCCCACGCTTGCCCAAGTCTTGGCTCAACAGACACAGCTTATGAACATAATGATGCAGCAACTCCAGAACCAGCAGAACCAAGGAAATAACCATGCACCTCCCCAGAACAAGTTAGCAGAATTTCTTCGTGTGAGGCCGCCCACTTTTTCTAGCACTACTAATCCGGTAGAGGCTGGTGATTGGCTGCACGCCATAGAAAAGAAGTTGGACCTGCTTCAGTGCACTGATCAGGAGAAGGTTTCTTTTGCTTCACATCAGTTGCATGGCCCTGCCTCTGAGTGGTGGGATCACTTCCGTCTCAACAGGACCATGGTGGAACCTATCACTTGGCTTGAATTCACTGCTGCTTTTCGTAAGACGCACATACCATTGGGAGTGGTGTCTCTCAAGAAGAGGGAGTTCAGAGCGCTCACTCAGGGGTCTCGCTCTGTTACGGAATATCTGCATGAATTCAATCGCCTGGCTCGTTATGCTCCGGAAGAAGTGCGCACTGATGAAGAGCATCAAGAGAAGTTCCTGGAAGGACTGAATGATGAGCTTTCTTACCCATTAATGACTGGGGATTATCATGATTTCCAGAAATTGGTGGATAAGGCTATTCGCCAGGAGGATAAGTACAACCGCATGGAGCAGAAGAAACGCAGGATTGCTCACTTCAAAGCTCAGTAAGGGAATAGTCAGAGGTCACGTCTTGTTTTGGGACCTCAGTCAATGCCACAGGGAGGTTCTTCGTCTGTTGTTCGTCCGCAGCCTCAAATCTTCAACAACAATGCTGGCAACAACAACCGCAACCAAGCTCCACGTCCTGTGACAGCTCCGACACAGTATCAGCCTGCCAAGAGGGAACAAGAAAACAAGCCCGGGGTATGCTTCAACTGTGGTGGTGCAGGCCATTACTCCGACAAGTGTCCGAAGCCCCGACGCGTGAAGGTTGTCCCGGCACAGAACAACTCCACCGCACCAGCAACAAAGGCTCATGTCAATCATGTTGCTGCTGCAGAAGCTCAAGGTGCTCCAGATGTGATTTTGGGTACGTTCCCTGTTAACTCAGTTCCTGCAACAGTACTTTTTGACTCTGGTGCTACGCATTCATTTTTATCTATGTGTTTTGCGGGAAATCATGGGATGGAAGTAGAAGATCTTAGACGTCCTTTGATGGTTAGTACCCGAGTAATCAAGCACTCTTAGTGCAATGTAGCCCCTCTGTCAGAATAAAGATTCAAGGAGTACCATTTCTGGCCAATCTTATTCTGTTAGAATCCAAAGACCTTGATATCATCCTAAGGATGGACTGGTTAGCCAGATATAAAGGTGTGATAGACTGTGCCAGTAGAAAGGTAACTCTCACCAGCAATGATGGTCAAGTCGTAACTGTTCATGCATTGTTTTCTGAGCCCTTAAGGTCAAGTCTGAACCAAATAGCTTTGGAAGAGATTACTATAGTACGAGAATACCCAGATGTGTTCCCGGATGATTTACCTGGTATGCCGCCTAAAAGAGATATAGAGCTCAGAATAGATCTGGTACCAGGTACAGCTCCAATCCATAAGAGACCTTATAGAATGGCAGCTAATGAATTAGCAGAGGTCAAGAGACAAGTAGATGATTTGCTTCAGAAAGGGTACATTAGACCAAGTTCGTCTCCATGGGGTGCTCCAGTTATTTTTCTGCAAAAGAAAGATCATACCCAGAGGATGTGTGTGGATTATCGTGCCCTAAATGATGTGACTATCAAGAATAAGTACCCGCTGCCCAGAATTGATGATTTGTTTGATCAATTTAAAGGTGCCACCGTGTTCTCCAAGATCGATCTTCGATCAGGGTATCACCAGTTGAGGATTAAAGAGGAAGACATACCTAAGACGGCTTTCACCACTCGGTATGGGTTGTTTGAATGTAATGTTATGTCTTTCAGACTTACCAATGCCTCCGCTTTCTTAATGAACTTGATGAACAAGGTGTTTATGGAATACCTAGACAAGTTCGTAGTCGTCTTTATTGATGACATTCTTATCTACTCTCGAACCAAAGAAGAGCATGAAGAACATCTTCACCTTGCATTGGAGAAGCTACGAGAACATCAATTGTATGCCAAGTTTAGCAAGTGTGAATTCTGGTTGTCTGAAGTGAAGTTCCTTGGTCATGTCATCTCAGCCGGAGGAGTTGCCGTTGATCCTAGTAATGTGGAATCTGTAACCAACTGGAAACAACCAAAGACAGTTTCAGAGATTCGTTGTTTCCTGGGTCTTGCAGGTTATTACCGGAGGTTTATAGAGAATTTCTCCAAGATTGCTAAGCCCATGACACGACTGCTTCAGAAAGACGTGAAGTACAAGTGGTCAGAAGAATGTGAGCAGAGTTTTCAAGAGTTGAAAAGTCGTTTAATATCAGCACCCATTCTGATTTTGCTTGATCCAAAGAAGGGTTTCCAAGTGTATTGCGACGCATCTAAGCTTGGGTTAGGTTGTGTTCTGATGCAAGATGGGAAGGTGGTTGCCTATGCATCTCGTCAGTTACGTCCGCATGAGAAGAACTACCCTACTCATGATCTTGAGTTAGCTGCAGTGGTTCATGCATTGAAGATTTGGCGTCATTATCTTTTCGGTACCCGTACAGAGGTGTACACCGATCACCAGAGTTTAAAGTATATCTTTACTCAACTAGATCTGAACATGAGACAACGGAGATGGTTGGAATTAATTAAGGATTATGACATGGGAAATCATTATCACCCGGGAAAGGCTAATGTTGTAGCAGATGCTCTTAGCAGGAAAGGCTATTGTAATGCTACGGAAGGACGACAGTTGCCATTGGAGTTATGCAAGGAATTTGAAAGATTAAATTTGGGAATTGTCAATAGAGGTTTCGTTGCAGCCTTAGAAGCAAAGCCTACTCTCATTGATCAGGTTAGAGAAGCCCAAATTAATGACCCTGATATTCATGAGATCAAGAGGAATATGAGAAGAGGAAAAGCTATTGGGTATTTGGAAGATGAGCAAGGAACTGTATGGTTGGGCGAGAGAATTTGTGTCCCAGAGAACAAGGAGTTGAAAGATGCAATTCTGAAAGAAGCTCATGACACTTTGTACTCCATTCACCCTGGAAGTACCAAGATGTACCAAGATCTCAAGGAAAAATTTTGGTGGGCATGTATGAAGCGTGAGATAGCAGAGTATGTAGCTGTGTATGATGTTTGTCAGCGAGTTAAGGCAGAACATCAGAAACCCGCCGGTTTGTTGCAACCTTTGAAGATACCAGAATGGAAGTGGGAAGAGATCGGTATGGATTTCATCACGGGTTTACCCAGAACGTCATCGGGCCATGACTCTATTTGGGTGACAGTTGACAGACTCACCAAAGTGGCTCATTTCATTCCAGTAAAGACAACATATTCCGGAAGTCGGTTGGCGGAATTGTATATGGCAAGGATTGTGTGTTTGCATGGCGTCCCTAAGAAAATAGTGTCTGATCGAGGTAGTCAGTTTACTTCAAAGTATTGGGAGAAGCTTCAGGAAGAGATGGGTTCTAAGTTGAACTTTAGTACTGCTTATCATCCGCAGACAGACGGACAAACCGAAAGGGTAAATCAGATTTTGAAAGACATGTTGAGAGCTTGTGCTTTAGACTTTGGTGGAAGTTGGGATAAGAATTTGCCTTACGCGGAATTTTCGTACAATAACAGTTATCAAGTTAGTCTTCAAATGGCTCCTTACGAAGCACTGTTGTCACGCCCTAAAAATCTTAAATTTATAAATTGTTGTTTAATTGGAATTTTTAGAAATTAAATTAAAAGCCTACAAGCTAAACCCTAATTTTCTAGGAAAATTTTCAATATAAAAATGAGCTAGATAAAATTTTATTAAATACTATGCTTGCTCCTCTATTTTCTAGAATTTTCTGGGAATTATTTGAGCAAGGGAAGTATTTTTAATAATTGAAACATCATTTCACAAATTGTTTTTATTTAAAAAGTTCAAAAGTCCCCCTCCTAGGCCGTTGGGCCGAATCCGGCCCAACTCTCTCTTTCTCTCTCTTCCCGCGCGCGGCCCATGCCGGCCCAAGCCGCCGCCGCCCGCTCCCCTCTCTCGCGGAGGCCGACAGGTGGGGCCCACCTGTCGGATCCATCCCCTCTCTCCAGCCGCTGACATGTGGGGCCCACATGTCAGGGCCGTCTTCAACCTCCGGCCGGCCGCCGCCGAGCCCTAACCCTAGCCGCCGTTTTGCGTCACCGATTCCTCCCAAATCCGAGCCCGATTCCTTCGGGATTTTGAGGGGTTTTGTTCCTCTCGGTCTCCTCTTTCTTTTCCCCCAAGAATCATAGCAATCCGTTGAGTATTTTGCCCGAATCGAATTCGTTTCGATTTTATCCCTAAAGCCGAGTCCGAGGTCTTCCCTACTCGATTCCTCTCGTTTGTGGCTTGATCTCTTCGATCCAATGCCATATAAAGCTTCCCCTCGTCGCCCTCTTTCGTTTGCCCCCTTTCCCGAGCTCTCCCGTGCCTCCTAGCGCCGCCGCGACGCGCTCCAAGCCCGCCGCCGCCGCCGGCCGTCTTCGGCGTCGTCGCCGCGCCGTCTCCGCCGTCGCCTTTGGTCGCCGCCACCGCCGTTAGGTGCGCCGTGGTGAGGGGAACCTCGGCCGCCCCTCCGTCTTCGCCGCCGACCACCGGAGCGCCCCCGTCGCCGTTAACCCGAGCCGCCGCGCCGCCTTTTCTCGTCGCCGGCCGCCGTCGTGCGTTGTTGGTCGCCGTGGTGAGTACCATCGGGTTCGTCTCGATGCCCTCTTCGCGTAGATGCCCTCCAATCCCGCCGCCGTTGTCCCTAGCGCCGGCGAGCTCGTCGTCCCGAGCCGGCCGCCGTGCCGACGTCAGCATGACGTCAGCATGACGCCAACCCTAGGGCTGACGTCATCATTGCCAGGGCTGACGTCATCTCTCTCTCTTTTTCTTTTTTTTCGATTTTCTAATAGATTAAAACTTCGGAAAATCATAACTAAATAACCGTAGATCCGTTTTAGGTGGTTCAAGTTTCTAAATTCTTCTAAAATCAAGATCTACATGTTAAAAATATCCACATGTACTGTTCATGCTTGTTTTTGTACTGTTTTGTTGATTTTGTTTATTTGCTTTAGTTTCCGACGTTCCGGAGGAGAGCGTTTCCGTTGAGGAAGGTTCCGAAGTGTTTGTGGAAGCTCAAGGCAAGTCACACAGATCCCAAACAACCCTTTGAGCATGTTGATCCCAATTAAAGCTATTATTTTATTTCAACTATGCATTGTTTTCGAATGTCATCGGGTGGTGAACCTTTCCCCAGTTATTTATTGGCCGAAGATGACTTTATTTTCCTATGGGTTATAATTTGATTAGCATGAACCTTATATATTGGATTGGTTCAGCTAAATGCTATGCTATGTATAGGTTTGCTTAGCCATGCTTAGAAACATTAGCTAATTAAAAGGGGTTAAATATAATTATATTACATAATTATTATGGATAATAATGGTTATATTTAAATGGTAGCTCACAATGGTCAATCGTGTGATGTTAATTAATTGATAATTAAAACCTGATTAAGGTGGGTTGTGAGCATATGGTTTTGATGGTTGTGCTCATGACAATTAAGGACCGGTTCGCGAGCTACTGTTGTGAAACATTTATCGTGCCAACCACAAGCCAGCGTGGGCAACGGCTTTATCTTTTGTATAGCGTGATTCATTATAGTGCGCCAGACTGAGAAGTGGCGAGAAGTCCACGGGGGTCGCTGGGGAGTCCATGCCTCTGGTTTTTGAGGGGGTGATTATGATCCAGGAAAGGTGCGCTGTAATGGGTTATGTTGTGCAAGGGGTATTGTCACAATTCCTTTCCGAGATACCGTGGTGGTATTGAGGCACATGGTGACATGATGTGGGATTGTGTCTTGTGGGTACAGTGGTACACCTCTGATCAGAGTTTAAACTATTCGAATAGCCGTACCCGCGGTTATGGGTAAGTTGAGCAATGTTTTTCGTGATTAGTCTCACATTACTCATTAATGGTAATAAGGTGATAATTAATTTAATTCCTGGTTTGGAATGGATAATTCCTGGTTTGGAGGGTTTAATTTGTTCAACTGGGTTTGGTTGTTCAAATGTGGTTGGGCCTATACAACATGGGTGTGTTGTATGGTGTTTATTTAATATTGATTAATTATTCAACTGTTTTTACTATTCTCTTAAATATTTATTAAATGCTGTTTTTGCAAATGAGCTATACTATGCCATCCTTTGTTATCCTTGTGCACTTGCATATTTGCTGTGTGGCTTGTTGAGTATGTCATATGCTCATTCTTGCAATATTCATTCATCAGAAGAGGAGTATCTCAGTGAAGGTGTTGATCTGGAGGATTAGGCTTGTTCTCGGTTAAGATGCCTGTGGAGTGGAGTCGCCATAGCTGTTCCGTAGTTTGTTATAGTTTTTTTTTCCGCTGCGTAGAATGTTATTTTGGTTTGAGAGGAACTATCTACCTCTGTAATATTTTATTATTTTCGAGTATTCTATAGTTAAATATTTGTACTCTATTATCAATATTGTCATTGTGTGCCTCGGTTGATTCCTGGACGAGGGTTTAACACACATGTAAGCGTTTGGAATTTTGGATAGAAATTCCGGGCGTGACAAGTTGGTATCAGAGCCACCTTGACCTTAGGATAAGCCAAATGGTAAACCTTAAGTAGCCTTCAAAATATTTTGAAAAATAGAACTGCTCTTCTCTATTCTCTTTTAAATTAATTAAGTTGGCAGCACATGCAAGGTTATGCACAAAATTTATTTAATTCAATTTCTTTTCTTTTGAAAGCAAAACGTTGTTCTCTTCTTTTAAAAGCAAAAAGTTGTTCTTCTCAAAATGTTTCCTTTTCTCTTTTCCAAATCTGATTGATTAGTCGGCACTGTACATTTATTATGGTATCGATTTAATCATGTTAGCACTAGTACTACTCATCTTTCCTATGGTGACACTGTACCGTGCTTATAATAGGTCATAATTATTTTAGTTTTATTTTGATTATTTGAAAAAAAAAATATGTTTGTCTCTGTCCAAAAAAAAAAAAAAAAAAGTAAAATTCTAAAAAAAAAATATTTATAAAATAGCTTTGTATGGGTCTTTTCTTTTCTTTTCTTCCTTTTTGGTCAAAAATCAGTTAATTCTAGTGGGTGCAGCTAACTTAAAAATATGCTTTAATGTTTCTTTAGATGCCGCCCCATTCACCGAGAAATTTGATCGAGGTGTTAGGATTCGTCAGGGAGCTGAGGTTGATGGCTTTTGAAGTAGGCTATGAAGTTGCTCCTGAGTATCGCCAGATTCCCCATGACCCCGACGAGGAGAAATGTCGTGTTCGTGTGACGTCTTTTAAGTTCGAAGCTGGAGGAAGATCGTACTGCCATGCTTGTCAAGAAGTAGCTTTGGTGGCCATTGGAGAGTTGCGTCAACATTTTGAAGAAGAGTTGGATTCATCAGCTTTCCAGTATCATCCCCACAAGCCTCATGGTCAAGACTATGGAACCTATACCTGTCCTGATGGTGAAGAGAGTGCCACTCTGATGCATGCGGTGCATATGCTTAGTGCTATGGATGCAGTAAGTGTGGAGCGAGACAAAGCAGCTCATGACAGGGAAAATTGGAATCGGGGCAAGATTTGCAAGTTGAAGAGCAAGGTGCACCGTCTACAGAAGGAATTAGCTGAACTTAAAGGAGAAACGCCGCCGCCAACACCCAAGTGTCGCCTCACTGCAAGAAAGAGAACCTGTCCGCCACCTCGTCTCCAGTTAGCTTCGAAGATTCGTGTGATGGGTGAAGCTGTGCCCGATCGTGCTGAACCGGTCATCGACATCATGAGTGATGAGGAAGAAGAGGAAGATCCTGAAGAAAGAGAGCCAGCTACTCCAGAGGAAGAAGATCCATCGCTTCGTTCCGACGCAAGGCGGGTTTAGTCGCTTAGTTAGATCGTTGCCGTAGTTCGCTGTGTTAGATTGCTTGTTTAAGTTTGTTTGTGAGTGTGTGGGTTTTAGTTGTTGCTTACATCATGGGTGGGATGTAACAGCATGAGTCTAGTTCTTTTGCTTGTCAGAGTGTAAGATAGTTGGTGAGGTAGTGTTAATGCAACTTAAATGTAATCATACACAGTTAAGAGCAATATAGAATTTAAATTAATTAAATAACTTCGTTCTAAGGGTGTCTCTCTGTCTTTCTTTCCTGTTGTCTCTGCTTATCGTCAGATGGTGAACACGCGCACTGGCACTGGAAGTGGAAGTGGAAGTGGTAGTGGAGCTACTAACAATGGAGGAGATCCCACGCTAGCTCAGATTCTGGCCCAACAAACCCAATTGATCAATCTGTTAGTGCAGCAGGCACAAAATCAGCAGGGGAATAATCAGAACCAGAATCCACCCCCACCTCCCCAAAACAGGCTGGCAGATTTCTTACGTGTGAGACCCCCTACCTTTTCCAGCACCACCAATCCAGTAGAAGCAGGAGATTGGCTGCATGCGGTGGAGAAGAAGTTGGATTTGATCCAGTGTACTGAGCAGGAGAAAGTTTCTTTTGCTTCGCATCAATTGCATGGACCCGCTGCTGAATGGTGGGATCATTTTCGCCAAGGCAGGGCTGAAGGAGAGCCTATTACGTGGCAGGAATTCACGGCCGCCTTCAGGAAGACACACATACCAACGGGTGTTGTAGCTCTAAAGAAGAGGGAATTTAGAGCACTTAACCAGGGATCTCGTTCGGTTACTGAGTACCTCCATGATTTCAACCGTTTAGCTCGTTATGCTCCAGAAGATGTTCGTACCGATGAAGAGCGTCAGGAGAAGTTTTTGGAGGGACTAAATGATGAGTTGTCTTATGCTTTGATGTCTATGGATTTCCGGGATTTCCAGCAGTTGGTGGACAAGGCGATTCATCAGGAAGACAAGTACAACCGGATGGAGCAGAAGAAGCGCAGGGCTGCTCAATTCAAGGCACAACAGGGTAGTAACCAGAGGCCGCGTCTCGTTACTGGACCTCAGGCTTCATCGTACCCTCAAGGAGGATCTTCATCAGTTGTCCGTCCCCAACGCCAGTTCTACAACAACAATACTGGTAATCGTGGCAATGACAACCGCAATGTGGTTGCCCGTCCTGCAGCAACTTCAGTTCAGAATCAGCCTGTCAGGAAGGAACAGGGAAGTAAGCCAGTGATATGCTTCAATTGTGGTGATCCGGGACATTATGCTGATAAGTGTCCGAAGCCTCGGCGTGTGAAGAACGCTCCAGCCCCGAACAACTCAAATGTTCCAGCACCGAAGGCACGTGTTAATCATGTTGCAGCAGCAGAAGCTCAGAATGCATCAGATGTTGTTTTGGGTACGTTTCCTGTTAACTCTATACCCGCAACTGTGCTTTTTGATTCCGGTGCTACACATTCCTTTTTGTCTAAAAGTTTTGCAAGCAAACATGGGATGGAAGTTGTTAGTCTTGGGAGACCTTTACTAGTTAATACCCCAGGCAATCAAGTATTTTCGACGCAGTACTGTCCTTCCGTTACTATAGAAATAGAAGGAATTCCTTTCCCATCCTCGCTTATCTTGCTAGAATCCAAAGATCTAGATGTTATCTTAGGGATGGATTGGTTATCTCGTCACAGAGGAGTTATAGATTGTGCCAACCGTAAGGTGACTTTAACCAATAGCTACGGGGAAACAGTTTCTTTCTTTGTGTCCTCTCCTAAATCTCATGGTGTGAACTTAAACCAAGTTGCTCTACAAGAGATACCCATAGTACAAGACTACCCAGACGTGTTTCCGGAGGATTTGCCAGGTATGCCACCTAAGAGGGACATAGAGTTTCGGATAGACTTGGTACCTGGAACTAACCCCATCCATAAGAGACCGTACAGAGATGTATACGGATCATAAAAGTTTAAAGTACATTTTCACTCAACCAGATTTGAACATGCGTCAGCGAAGATGGTTAGAGTTGATTAAAGACTATGATATGGAAATCCACTATCACCCGGGGAAAGCAAATGTGGTAGCCGATGCCCTTAGCAGGAAAAGCTACTGTAATATGTCAGAAGGTCGACGTTTACCTTGGGAGTTATGCCAAGAATTTGAAAGGTTGAACTTGGGAATAGTCAGCAAAGGTTTTGTGGCCGTTTTGGAAGCTAAACCTACTCTGTTTGATCAAGTTAGAGAAGCTCAAGTGAATGATCCTGATATCCAGGAAATAAAGAAGAACATGAGGAGGGGTAAAGCCATCGGTTTTGTAGAAGATGAGCAAGGAACTGTATGGTTAGGAGAAAGAATTTGTGTCCCAGAAAATAAGGAGTTGAAGGATATTATCATGAAAGAAGCTCATGAAACTTTGTATTCCATTCACCCTGGAAGCACTAAGATGTATCAGGACTTAAAGCAACAATTTTGGTGGGCTAGTATGCGACGTGAGATAGCAGAATATGTGGCTCTATGTGATGTTTGTCAGCGGGTCAAAGCAGAACATCAGAAGCCAGCTGGTCTGTTACAACCGTTGAAGATTCCAGAGTGGAAGTGGGAAGAAATAGGAATGGATTTTATAACCGGTCTACCCAGAACGTCGGCAGGACATGATTCTATTTGGGTAGTGGTTGATCGGTTGACAAAAGTCGCTCACTTCATACCGGTCAAAACAACCTATACGGGGAATAAGCTTGCAGAGTTATACATGGCCAGAGTGGTATGTTTGCATGGTGTTCCTAAGAAGATAGTGTCAGATAGAGGTAGCCAGTTTACTTCAAAGTTTTGGCAGAAATTACAATCAGAATTGGGTACCCGTTTGAATTTCAGTACCGCTTATCACCCTCAAACAGATGGTCAGACGGAAAGAGTAAACCAAATTTTAGAAGATATGTTGAGAGCCTGTGTTCTAGATTTTGGTGGAAGTTGGGATAAGAATTTGCCGTATGCAGAATTCTCATATAACAATAGTTATCAGGCTAGTTTGCAAATGTCTCCAAATGAAGCATTATATGGTCGGAAGTGCCGTACGCCGCTCCTTTGGGATCAGACCGGTGAACGTCAAGTTTTTGGGACAGACATATTGCGACAGGCAGAAGAAAAAGTGAAGATTATCCAAGAAAGGTTGCGCGTTGCTCAGTCGCGTCAGAAGAGCTATGCTGACAATCGTCGCAGAGATTTGGCTTTCGAAGAAGGAGATTATGTATATCTTCGGGTTACGCCGTTACGAGGAGTTCATCGTTTCCAAACCAAAGGGAAATTGGCACCGCGTTTTGTGGGACCTTATAAGGTTGTGAGTCGAAGAGGTGAAGTAGCTTATCAGTTAGAGTTGCCTCCTTCAATGGCGGGAATACATGACGTGTTCCATGTGTCTCAGTTGAAGAAATGTTTACGTGTACCTACGGAGGAAGCAGATCCTGATCGTATAGAGCTTCAGGAAGATTTAACTTATGTTGAGAAGCCAGTCAGAATTTTGGAAGTAAGTGAGAGGAAAACCAGGAATCGCGTTATACGGTTTTGTAAGGTTCAGTGGAGTAATCATTCAGAAGAAGAAGCCACTTGGGAGCGAGAAGATGAATTGAAGTCAGCTCATCCTCATCTGTTTGCCAGTTCCTCTGAATCTCGAGGACGAGATTCTGTTTAAGGGGGGTAGGTTTGTCACGCCCTAAAAATCTTAAATTTATAAATTGTTGTTTAATTGGAATTTTTAGAAATTAAATTAAAAGCCTACAAGCTAAACCCTAATTTTCTAGGAAAATTTTCAATATAAAAATGAGCTAGATAAAATTTTATTAAATACTATGCTTGCTCCTCTATTTTCTAGAATTTTCTGGGAATTATTTGAGCAAGGGAAGTATTTTTAATAATTGAAACATCATTTCACAAATTGTTTTTATTTAAAAAGTTCAAAAGTCCCCCTCCTAGGCCGTTGGGCCGAATCCGGCCCAACTCTCTCTTTCTCTCTCTTCCCGCGCGCGGCCCATGCCGGCCCAAGCCGCCGCCGCCCGCTCCCCTCTCTCGCGGAGGCCGACAGGTGGGGCCCACCTGTCGGATCCATCCCCTCTCTCCAGCCGCTGACATGTGGGGCCCACATGTCAGGGCCGTCTTCAACCTCCGGCCGGCCGCCGCCGAGCCCTAACCCTAGCCGCCGTTTTGCGTCACCGATTCCTCCCAAATCCGAGCCCGATTCCTTCGGGATTTTGAGGGGTTTTGTTCCTCTCGGTCTCCTCTTTCTTTTCCCCCAAGAATCATAGCAATCCGTTGAGTATTTTGCCCGAATCGAATTCGTTTCGATTTTATCCCTAAAGCCGAGTCCGAGGTCTTCCCGACTCGATTCCTCTCGTTTGTGGCTTGATCTCTTCGATCCAATGCCATATAAAGCTTCCCCTCGTCGCCCTCTTTCGTTTGCCCCCTTTCCCGAGCTCTCCCGTGCCTCCTAGCGCCGCCGCGACGCGCTCCAAGCCCGCCGCCGCCGCCGGCCGTCTTCGGCGTCGTCGCCGCGCCGTCTCCGCCGTCGCCTTTGGTCGCCGCCACCGCCGTTAGGTGCGCCGTGGTGAGGGGAACCTCGGCCGCCCCTCCGTCTTCGCCGCCGACCACCGGAGCGCCGCCGTCGCCGTTAACCCGAGCCGCCGCGCCGCCTTTTCTCGTCGCCGGCCGCCGTCGTGCGTTGTTGGTCGCCGTGGTGAGTACCATCGGGTTCGTCTCGATGCCCTCTTCGCGTAGATGCCCTCCAATCCCGCCGCCGTTGTCCCTAGCGCCGGCGAGCTCGTCGTCCCGAGCCGGCCGCCGTGCCGACGTCAGCATGACGTCAGCATGACGCCAACCCTAGGGCTGACGTCATCATTGCCAGGGCTGACGTCATCTCTCTCTCTTTTTCTTTTTTTTCGATTTTCTAATAGATTAAAACTTCGGAAAATCATAACTAAATAACCGTAGATCCGTTTTAGGTGGTTCAAGTTTCTAAATTCTTCTAAAATCAAGATCTACATGTTAAAAATATCCACATGTACTGTTCATGCTTGTTTTTGTACTGTTTTGTTGATTTTGTTTATTTGCTTTAGTTTCCGACGTTCCGGAGGAGAGCGTTTCCGTTGAGGAAGGTTCCGAAGTGTTTGTGGAAGCTCAAGGCAAGTCACACAGATCCCAAACAACCCTTTGAGCATGTTGATCCCAATTAAAGCTATTATTTTATTTCAACTATGCATTGTTTTCGAATGTCATCGGGTGGTGAACCTTTCCCCAGTTATTTATTGGCCGAAGATGACTTTATTTTCCTATGGGTTATAATTTGATTAGCATGAACCTTATATATTGGATTGGTTCAGCTAAATGCTATGCTATGTATAGGTTTGCTTAGCCATGCTTAGAAACATTAGCTAATTAAAAGGGGTTAAATATAATTATATTACATAATTATTATGGATAATAATGGTTATATTTAAATGGTAGCTCACAATGGTCAATCGTGTGATGTTAATTAATTGATAATTAAAACCTGATTAAGGTGGGTTGTGAGCATATGGTTTTGATGGTTGTGCTCATGACAATTAAGGACCGGTTCGCGAGCTACTGTTGTGAAACATTTATCGTGCCAACCACAAGCCAGCGTGGGCAACGGCTTTATCTTTTGTATAGCGTGATTCATTATAGTGCGCCAGACTGAGAAGTGGCGAGAAGTCCACGGGGGTCGCTGGGGAGTCCATGCCTCTGGTTTTTGAGGGGGTGATTATGATCCAGGAAAGGTGCGCTGTAATGGGTTATGTTGTGCAAGGGGTATTGT
Source organism: Oryza meridionalis (assembly GCA_000338895.3). NCBI lineage: Eukaryota > Viridiplantae > Streptophyta > Magnoliopsida > Poales > Poaceae > Oryza > Oryza meridionalis. The sequence goes on along the minus strand of CM002527.2, from coordinate 11,900,623 downwards.
CACAATTCCTTTCCGAGATACCGTGGTGGTATTGAGGCACATGGTGACATGATGTGGGATTGTGTCTTGTGGGTACAGTGGTACACCTCTGATCAGAGTTTAAACTATTCGAATAGCCGTACCCGCGGTTATGGGTAAGTTGAGCAATGTTTTTCGTGATTAGTCTCACATTACTCATTAATGGTAATAAGGTGATAATTAATTTAATTCCTGGTTTGGAATGGATAATTCCTGGTTTGGAGGGTTTAATTTGTTCAACTGGGTTTGGTTGTTCAAATGTGGTTGGGCCTATACAACATGGGTGTGTTGTATGGTGTTTATTTAATATTGATTAATTATTCAACTGTTTTTACTATTCTCTTAAATATTTATTAAATGCTGTTTTTGCAAATGAGCTATACTATGCCATCCTTTGTTATCCTTGTGCACTTGCATATTTGCTGTGTGGCTTGTTGAGTATGTCATATGCTCATTCTTGCAATATTCATTCATCAGAAGAGGAGTATCTCAGTGAAGGTGTTGATCTGGAGGATTAGGCTTGTTCTCGGTTAAGATGCCTGTGGAGTGGAGTCGCCATAGCTGTTCCGTAGTTTGTTATAGTTTTTTTTTCCGCTGCGTAGAATGTTATTTTGGTTTGAGAGGAACTATCTACCTCTGTAATATTTTATTATTTTCGAGTATTCTATAGTTAAATATTTGTACTCTATTATCAATATTGTCATTGTGTGCCTCGGTTGATTCCTGGACGAGGGTTTAACACACATGTAAGCGTTTGGAATTTTGGATAGAAATTCCGGGCGTGACAACTGTATGGTCGGAAGTGTCGCACTCCACTTTTGTGGGATCAAGCGGGAGAACGTCAAGTTTTCGGAACTGATATCCTAAGGGAAGCAGAAGAAAAGGTAAAGATCATTCAAGAAAGATTGCGTGTGGCTCAGTCTCGCCATAAGAGTTATGCCGACAATCGCCGCAGAGATTTGAGTTTTAAAGAAGGAGATCATATGTACCTTCGTGTCACGCCTCTCCGAGGAGTTCATCGTTTTCATACCAAAGGAAAATTGGCATCGCGTTTTGTGGGACCTTATAAGATTGTCAGTCAAAGAGGTGAGGTTGCTTATCAGTTGCAGTTACCTCAATCGTTGGCAGGAGTTCATGATGTGTTCCATGTGTCACAGTTGAAAAAGTGTTTAAGGGTACCCACTGAGGAAGCTAATCTTGAACAGATAGAAATCCAAGAGGATCTGACCTATGTCGAGAAACCAATCCGTATTTTGGAGACAAATGAGAGAAGAACCAGGAATTGAGTTATCCGTTTCTGTAAGGTTCAATGGAGTAATCACTCAGAAGAAGAAGCTACTTGGGAACGAGAAGATGAATTAAAGTCCGCTCATCCGTATCTTTTCGCCAGTTCTTCCAAATCTCGAGGACGAGATTCTGTTTAAGGGGGGTAGGTTTGTCACACCCTAAAAATCTTAAATTTCCAAATTATTGTTTAATTGGAATTATCAGAAATGATTTTAAAAGCCTAGAAGAAAAGATCTAATTTTAAATAATAAATTCCAATATAAAATTGGGCCAGATAAAATTTTATTAAATGCTTTGCTTGATTCTATAGTTCCTAGATTTTTCTGGGATTTATTTGAGCCAAGGAAGTATTTTCAATAAATAAAATTGCATTTCATGAATAATTTAAATAGAAAAAGTTTTAAAAATCTCTCTTTTGGCTTTGGACCGAAAGTCGGCCCAAAACCCTTTCTCTCTCTCCTCCCCGACCCAAGTCGGCCCAGTCGGCCCGCAGCCGAGCCGCCCGCGCGCGCAGCCGCCTCTCTCTCTCCCGCTCGCTGACAGGTGGGGCCCACCTGTCAGGTTCGTCATCTTCCTCGCGCCCGAACCCTAGCCGAGCTGCGCCGCCGCCGCCCTTCCAAATTCGGCCGCGTCTTTCCATCTCCGGTCGAATCAATAGAGGGGAATTGATCTCCGAGATCTCCTCTACCTTTTCTCTTTTGGAATCTATCGCTAATTCGGTTTGGAACTCGTGGAATCGAGCTCAGATCGGATTCGTCTCTCTCTCTTCGAACCCTAACTTTCCATCGCCGCCGTCGGTCGCCGTGGGCCTTCGCCGCCGCCCCCTAGCCCCTATAAAAGGATCCCCGAGCTCCCCGCTACCCGCCGCCGCCCTCGCCTTCGCCTCTCGCCGTCTGTAGCGCCCTAGCGTCGTGTAGCCGTGCGTCGCCGTCGCCGCCGTTCGTCCAGCCGTGCGTCGCCGTCGTCGCTCGGGAAGGTCGTCGCCGTGGTCGCCAAGTCGACGCCGTCCTCGTCCCGTTCGCCTCTCCGTCGTCGCTGTAGATCGCCGGAGCACCGCCATCGTCGTCAAGCCGAAGGTCGCCGCCGCTTCTTCCTCGTCGCCGTTGCCGTCCGGTCGTCTTCCGCCGTCGTTTTGGTCACCGGTGAGTTCGCCGCGTCGCCCGCAACCCGTAGGTGCCCTCCGTTTGCACCGCCGCGCCGTCGTTCGCCGGCGAGCTTGCGTGCCCGAGTCGCCGTCAGTGGTGACGTCACCGCTGATGTCATCGTCGCCGTCCGCTGTAGACCGGTCGTAGACCATTAGATCTCAGCCGTCTATTTTGGATAGGGTAGATCTCGGCCGCCCGATCCATAGACCGCCGCCGTGCACCCGGTCCACCGTGAACCTGAGCCCGCTGACGCAATAATCTCCTTTTTCTTTTCAAAAATAATTCATTATTGCGTCCTCGTCGCCGGCGTCATCCGTTGCTCCTCCGCCGTTAGTTCGGTCGCCGTGCTCTCCGCATCACGTTGGTGCCATCCGTTCGCGCTGCCGCGTCGTCGTTCGCCGGCAAGCATGCGGGTCCGAGCCGCCGTCGCTGCCGTCGGTCGGGGATGACGTCATCGCTGACGTCATCAGTGCCGTCGCTCGTGAGCCGGCCGTGAGCCGTTTAATCTCGGCCGTCCGTTCGGTCCGATCGATCTCGCCCGTCCGATCTTGTGAACCGTCGCCGTGGACCCAGTCCACCGTAGACCGAGCCCGCTGACGCAATAAATCCCCTTTTTCTTTTCAAAAATAATTCATTATTGCGTCATAATTCAACTAAAATTTATATAAATGATTTAATTCGATTAAATCTCTAAAAATTCATAACTAATTCATCTTAGCTCGGATTTAGTTGGTTCAAGTCTCTAAATTTTTCTAAAATTGAGATCTACATGTTAAAAATATCCACACGTACTGTTCATGCTTGCTTATGTGCTGTTTTGGTGATTTTGCTCTTTTCTGTTTAGATTCCGACGTTTCCGGAGAGTCCGTTTTCGCAGGAGAAGAATTAGAAGAGTTCCAAGGCCAGCAAGGCAAGTCACACAGATCCCAATCAACCCTTTGAGAATGTTGATCCCGTTTAAAGCTACTGTTTCTATTCAACTATTGCATTTATTTTCGAATGTCATTGGGTGGAATTAACCTATTGTTTGTTATAGCCCTTTTGTTCTTGATTACCTTATTCCTTGATACCTTGGGTTATTGTAACTTGACTAGTTGAGCTTTATATATTGGTTCAACTAGATATTAGATATAATTGCTTAGCCATGCTTAGAAACCTTAGCACACTAATGGGATAACTTATGATTCACTATTATTTAATGATGGCTTAATGATAGTTCACGGTGGTCAATCGTGATTAGTTAATTAATTAAGTAATTTGACAACTAAAACCTGATAATGGTGGGTTGTGAGTACATGGTTTTGATGGTCGTGCTCATGACAATTAAGGACCGGTTGACGAGTTTCGGTTGTGAAACATTAATCGTGCCAACCACAAGCCAGCGTGGGCAACGGCTTTACCTGTTGTATAGCATGGTTTATTGCGGAGCACCAGACTGAAAAGTGGCGGAGATAAGCCACGGGGGTCGCTGGGGAGTCCATGCCTTATTTATAAGGGGGTGATTATGATCCAGGAATGGTGCGCTGTGATGGATTGTGTTGTGCGAGGGGTACTGTCACAGCTCCTTTCCGAGGTACCGTGGTTGTATTAAGGCACATGGTGACATATCGTGGGGCTGTGTCTTGTGGGTACAGTGGTACACCTCTGGCCAGAGTAAAACTATTCGAATAGCCGTGCCCGCGGTTATGGGCGGATCTAATAATGTCTTTCGTGATTAGTCTCACACTTCACACCATAATGGAAGATGATATAACTGGTAATAATTTGATTAGCTCTTGGTTTGGAATGGTATATTCCTGGTTTGGAGTTAGGACTGTGCAGCCGGGGTGTGGTTGTTCAAAATGGTTGGGCCTATACAACAGGGTATGTTGTATAGCGTTGGATTAATACTGTTTAATTAATACTCTACTGTTTTATTAAATTCTGAAATATTCATTAAATGCTATTTATGCAAAGAAGGCTATATTATGCCATCCTTGGTTATCCTGTGCACTTGCATATTTGCTGCGTGGCTTGCTGAGTATGTCATATACTCACCTTGCAATCATTCATCAGAGGAGGAGTTCTACAGTGATGCTGATGGTGTGGAGGATTAGGCGTAGCCCTGGTCAAGCTGCCTGTGGAGTGGAGTCGTCTGCGCTGTTTATCTTTATTTTCTGCTGCTTAGATCTTTATTGGTTGAGAGGAACTATCTACCTCTGTAATGACATTTTATTCGCTTATTAATTAGAGTAATAATTGTACTCTACTATCAATTTGTTATTGTGTGCCTCGGCTGATTCCTGGACGAGAGTTTACACACATGTAAGCGTTTGGAATTTTGGATAGAAATTCCGGGCGTGACATATTTTCTCTGGTGAATTATAAATTCAATTTAGGCTTGGGAAAGAATTTCAGGGTGTGACACATTGCCACATTCATTTAGATGTTAATGAATCTAGACATATGTATGTGTCTAAATTCATTAACATCTATATGTATGTGGCCAATGCTAGAAAGTCTTAGATTGTGAAACGGAGAGTATATATGATGTGAATGCATGTGTTGTGATGGAAACAAATGTGAATGAGTTGTGAATTGGCTGTGAATGCATGTTTTGTGATGGAATGTAAATGCTGTGATGCTAGGAATATAAATGTTGTGAATTGGCTGTGAATACTGTGATGCTGGTAATGGGATTGCTGGGAATGGGACTATATATGTGTGCTTCTGTCAATTTTTGCAGTGGGCATGGCTAGCAAAGGTCTGAGGCTAGCCAAATTATAAAATTTTTTTTTTTTCCAAACTCATCCCTGACAGGCATATTAATAATGCCCGAAAGAGATGAGTCATCCGTGACGGGCTTTTAGAATAAGCCCAATAGAGCTAAATCATCCGTGACGGGCTTTTAGAGTAAGCCCGATAGAGATAAGTCATCTGAGCCGGGACTCGTTTGACTAAATACGTGGGGTCAAACCAATCGATGACGGGCTGTATCTAAATGCCCGATTGAGATGACTAGTCATCCGTGACGGGCTTAGTGGTGTGCCCGATTGAGATTAATCATCCGTGACGGGCTCCTAACTACGCTGGTTTGACTAGTCATATTCATATGTGATGGGCTTTGTTTTCGACCCAATTGAGATAATATCCATCCGTGACGGGCTTTTGCCCGATTGAGATTTTTTCTTACATCAGAGACCTTTGCCCAGTGACGGGGGCCTTACCCGATAGTGATGATGCTTTCAGCCTGTCACAGGTAAGCGATCCCATTCTAGTGGCCCTAGGTGTGCTGGCTGCGAGATCATTGCTAGATCTGGTAGGACAACAAGGAGGGGCTTTGGTAGGATAACAATAGGCTCAGTGACGGTGCTAGCGGCAACCGGGGAGACTGGATTCGGTCTAATGGCTAGATACAGCTAGCTTTCTTGTGAGGAAGGCAAGGAGTGCACGAAAGGCTTTTTGGAGGTGTTGACAATGGTTAAGGAACGATGTTAGATCTGGCTTAAGTCCCACTGGATCTGAGGTGTTTGTGACCCATCCAATCGTGGAACGCAAATGGTATTGGCGGGGCCTCTTCTACTCTGCCTCTGCTAGAGAGCGTCGGTGGGCGAAGGCAATATGTGTCAGGACATGTGGATCCGTTCAGGAATTCTATCAAGATCGCTTCAGTGTTGTCTTGTGAAAGCAGGACAGAAAAACGAATGTAGTTTCGAAGTTTAGTCATGTAGTTTTGTTTTTTGTTTTTCTTCTCTTTGTTATGAGACATGTAGTTCAAGTATTAATCATGTATCTTTCGATTGTGTACAACCACTTCTGTGTATATAAACATCAGATTTTTATCCATTATCTTTTCTAAAAAAAAAAGTAGATCACGAAAAATGAAATAATCGGGAACAATAGTCCTCCTGCAAAGGGTATCGTGGCAGCCGTACCTTTTCAATTTCGAACTAACCAATATCAAATATTCACTACTAGAAAAACCATTTTCAGATAATAATATATTTTTTTCAGGCGGATATGCATCTTGGAACCAAATGGCCACCTAGGAAAATGATAACGGGGGCTGAGACTACCGTCCCTCTACGATCACCAAAAATAATATTATGTCCCATCTTATCCTTTCCTCTACCATCCACAACTCATTTCTCTCCACCATACTTATCCTTATCCTCTCCACCTTTCTTCTCTCTCTCACGCACGGCTCAGAGGGCAGGGGTGGCGTCGACTCTAAGGAGGAGCGTCGTCTGGGGCAGGGGTGGCGTCAGTGGTCGCTCCGACGAGCGGCGCCGTCGGCGGTGGCTCCGAGGAGGACTGATGTGGGTAGCGGGGGTATCGGCGATGAGGAGTGGCGTCGGTGGCAGCTTGGGCGGAGGGGAGGGGTGTCGGCGGTGGCGCGGGCAGAGGGGTGGGGCGTTTGCAGCGGCGCGGGCGGAGGGGATGGGCGATGGCGGCAACGTGGCTAGAGGGGAGGTGTGGATGGGGGTATCGGCAACAAGGAGTGGTGTCAGCGTGGCTTGGCCGAAGGGGAGGAGCGTCGGCGGAGGCGTAGACCGAGGGGAGGGGATCGGCATGGTAGCACGGCCAGAGGGGAGGGGTGGTGCAGCTCCCCTCCCTCTCCACTCCCTCAGCTCTACAGGTGGCGGATGTTCCTGCGACAGCGACGCTCGGGGGTGGCGGATCAAGCGACGGGCGTGGTCATCTTCCTCGTTGTCATGGTGGTCTTCTTCGTCGTCATGGACGCAGCAGCCCCTATTTGGTGGCAGCGGTGGTGCGGCTCCCCTACCCTCCCAATCCGTTTCACTCCCAGATCTGGTGGAGGGGCCGAAGGCGGTAGCATGGCCGGAGGGGGGGAGGGCGGCGGCGGGTTGGTGGTGGCCTTTTTTTTCGCCGAGAACATTTTCGTAGGCGGGTGGCTATAGCGCCTACGAATATGGAGATGCCGCCTGTGAAAATCATTTTTGCAGGAGGGGCAAATGTCTGCCTGCAAAAATCGTGTATTTTCACAGGCCTTGAAGTTCATACGGAGTGGATGGTCGTCTGGAAAAATCGCTTTGTCCCATTTGCAAAAATGCTTTTTCTAATAGTGATTTAGAAATAGAGACAGTAATAAGGAGGAGCAATATAAATCCTCAACCAAAGGTACACATACTTGCTATTACCGATTTAGGTAAAACCGATCTCTTAGATGCACTTTGGCATGTAGATAAAAAAACCTATTACTCTCGAAAGGCTTTGGTTAATTCACTTGAGATATCTTCCACCGCTCAGAAGGCTACAGCACATCCATCCATATGTAAGTATGTAAGTCCAGAAAAAGTCGGCTGTTTTTTTGGACCTCTACCCGCTATAGTGGGGGGATGAATATAGCGTACAAAAATTCTTCCCCCATAATACTCGTTTAAAATTTCTATCAAATATTTCCCTTAGACCATAGTTATGTGACAAGCTAGATATAGTAGGAGGTTAAGAAAAGCTACAAAGAACCCTCCTCGAATAATCAAAGATTATATGGATAATCAATATCAAAGATATGGCATATAACAAAGTAGGACAATCACATATAAATAGCATGCAAACTTTATTTAAATCAAAATAAGTTCGCTATAGGTCCAACATGCTCAAAGATTAGTGATGACTTGCCTTGCTCACAGATTTGCTGACCCAGATCTTCGATTAACTCAGCAACTCCTTCGGAATCTAAATTTACGTGTGAAAGATTTGATTTGAATTCAATTAGAATTCAAATAAAATCACCAAAAATTCAAACAGTACAAATTAAATTGAGAAAGTGGTACCAACAGTTGATTTTAGATAAATTTAGGTTCAAATTTTATTCGAATCCGAGTTAAAATGAGTGAGTTATGCTAGTTTAAAGATTCAAATTTGAATTAATTCCAATAATTGTGAAACGGTACTGTTCATAATTGATTTATTTTTATTCCAGCATTAACCGTAAGTGGTAGTGACTGACAGGTAGGTCCACTCTTATTTTCTTTTCTTTATCTTTATTCTACTAAGGGAAATGTGATGTGCAATTGACAGGTGGGTCCGGCCCTCTGTTGACTGAGGTCAAGCCGGCCATATAATTGCTGGCGGGTCCCACCTGTCATGGACACAAAATCTATAATTAAGTTTTCTTAGATTTTAATAACAGGGACCCCACATGTCCTTGAGTGGGTTAATCACCATTAGGTGCAGGATTACTGTGCGCTAATTAGATGTGGGCCCCACACGGTTTCTCTCTCTCGTTCTTTACTTTTTTTCCCGTCGTCTTCTACCTCTCGCCAGGCAGAGACAGCCGCGCCCTGCGCCTAGCGTGCATGCCGGGACGGCGCCACAGCGGCGGCCGGGGAGGATCAGGCGAATCTCCGGCGGCCTCCCGCCGAAAGCCACGGCGCAGGACGGCGCGGCATGGCCGTCATGGCCGACCTCCGGGGTGCAAGGGGATAGGGCGGTAGGGCTAGGTTCCAACCAAATTGATGGGTGCGCAAGCTTCTACAGTGTATGGTGGTTCCGTTTTTCTAACAAGATGGAAGGGAAAGCCTCCTGGATAGCATGTCCACGGGGACCTCGCCGGCGGCGGAACAGCAGCCGGGTCGGCACAACCATGGGTGCTAATCGGTAAAATCGGAACCGGGGTTAGCTAATAGTAGGGTAGAGGACGCTACGGGCGCGAGGGCTCACCGTGGGATGGCGAGTCGGCAAAACGCGGCGTCGCGGTGGGGTCCGTGGGGTCCGTGGCGAGGCGGTAAGGAAGTAGAGGATGCCGACGGCGGCGAGCACGCAGGCGTTGGACAGCAGGTCCTCGGGCTCCAGCGGCACCCGGCGTTTATCCAAGGCGGCAGCAGCAGCAGAGGCGGCCCGAGCCACGGTTCCCGTGGTCAGCTACGTCGGCTTCAGCTCCAACCAGTGATGGTGAAGCATGCACACAAGGTGTTCGATGAAACGTATTTGTGGAAAAAGGCAGAGAGGGATGGGGTTTTTTTATGGGGGTTTGGCTTGGGGATAAGCCAGAATGGCGTGGAGGATAAGGTCGACGATAGGCGCGCTCGATGTCTCGAGGATAGGTTTAGGGAGGTTGACGCGGCTAAGCTTCGATCTCTCCCAGGATTCGGATTCTTTGAATCGGTCGGGCATGATTACCTATGCGGTAGGATTGCAGGAGAGGAATTGCTAGCTGTGGAAAGAGGCACCGCATTATCCAGCAGTCTCAACCGGGGGCGACGAGATGGCGACGCAATGGCGATGCGATGGCGACAAGAATGGCGGCAACATGCAGTGTTAACGGCCGCAATAGGGAGGCGCAGGCCTATGCCCTAGGGTGACACGGGGTATCGTGGCGGCTGTTATCCCTCAGCTAGATGGCCACTCGTGATGAGATGGGATGACGCAGGCGCTCGTGGCGACGCTGCCTTTGTGCCGGATTTCGGCGGCTTGGTCGGGCGGCGGGCCCACGCGGCGTGGAGCGGCGCACAGTGCAAGGTGACCGGGAGGGCGCACCAGTCGTGCGTGACGCTGTCACGGCTAGGAGGTGTGGCGCTATGTGTGCGGCTTGGGCTAGGGCTCTGGTCGAGCACCTGGCGGAACCGGAAAAGTGGTGGCTGGAAAAAAGAGAAAAAAAGGAAGAAAAGGGAAAAGGAAAAGATGGAGGGGCCAAACTGCAAAATGTCTTGGATTGTAATTTTGAATTGAGATGTAACCTCTACATTTTGGGTTTAAGAATTCCAATATTTGATTTGAATATTTATTTATTTATTTATTTCTATCACCAATTAATTGTTTTAGATTAATTTGGATTTTTGACCTAATGTGAACTTATATATTTTGGAGATTTGAGAATAACATTGGATTATATATTCCGATGTGTCCCTACAGATACGATGGCACATTGATCAAGTTTATTCGTATAGTAATATATTTTGCACAGATAGATTTAATTTATTTAAGTTTTATTCTATGAAGGTATTATGAGACTTGGTGCAATATTGGTCTAAACATTGAATCGAATACTCCTATAAGCCCTTTTTATATTTAGAACTCAATTTATTTACATGACTAATTATTTTATGTGAGTGAATTTTATTCCATGAGAGACTCAATGAGAGTTATAAATATCAACTTAATTATTCCAGTGAAACACTCCTTTATATATATGGTCGTTGTAGTGGTGACTATTTCATGTGTACTTAGATGTCATGACACTTGTCAAAATGGTTCAAGTATTTAACATTTGACCTATAAATTAAATTAGTAATTAACCTTCTCTTTGAATGGCTTCGTTTTGTTGTGCGTAAATATTTACAGGGTTTATAATAAATATCTTACTTTTATAATTATTACGTAGTTGTATAGCTTTAACTTAATTTTCATTTGTGACAATTTATAGTTTGGCAAGCAATAACAACCATAACATCCAGCATGATGCACAACAAAAGAACCAATAACATCGGCATGATGCAATTTATATAAAAGTTTTTTGAAAGTACTCAATTTCGGGTTTCGTTTTATTGGTCCAATATTCAGGATGTTACACTCTAGTAGTGTACTCTTCCTTTGCAATACTTTATTATATAATGAAATACTCTTCTTTATATAGTTGTAGTATTATGCTATACTTATATAGTTTAATTACTTGCTTTGGTATAAATTTAACATGTGTTAATTGTATGGGTAGCTTAACAGAGATACACATTAGTATTGGTTCAATGTCCGAGTATTCGGTTGCTCTATATCGGATGCATGGATGTAGAGTAGTATTTAGTAATGTAAGCGCGGTGCTTAGATTATTAGATACCATTAGTTGGGGTTATATGCCGTGGGTCAGTAGAGGTGGGCCGCTGATGGTGACAGCTCAGTACGGGTATTCCTCCACGTCGTATATAATCCTAAGACACTTTCCTGGTGTAGGTACTCCTCCGTATTCATTATCGGTCAAATGGTCATGACTGGTTGTCGTAAGGAACTCGGCAATCAGGAACCTGGAGGGTGTAGTTAGGGGGTATTGGCGGTACGATTAGTGCATAATTAATGTATATAATAGACAACATTATATTGAAGTACAAATAGATTTCTTTGCTAGTTTCTTTCCACTATACTAAGCTTATTATTTTAGTATGAGAGTAGTTCTTCTTGGTGTTTTATGTGCCAACCAATACTTTGTCTGGATATCATTAACCCCTACATTTGATCTGTCATAGCCATGAAATGAAATAATAAAGTTCTCTCTTATCATCTCCTTCCTTAGGATTAAAAATACGATACCTTGAATATATTCCCGGGTAAAATACTACATTAGTAAATCCGTGAGGTTGCGGATTCTTCTCTGTAAACGTAAAGAATTACAACCCATATTTTTGGTATCATTGTTGGGGATTAAGTTCCTTAATAATGCTGTTAAGAAATACCAACAACTACTTTAATCCAAAATTTCCTTATGCCATCTCCACAAGCAGAAGCCTTTATCTTCTCATCACTCAACTCAATAAGAAGCAAAGTCTTTAAAAATGAATGTTTGATTTCCATCCCATTGTCATTTTATACTGCTCATAGGTCACAGTAGAATTTCAAAAGTCAAGGAAAGTAGGATCACGAGGAAAGCAAAATGCTATCAAAAATGCAAGCCATCGAAAAAGCTCAGAAACATTTAGAAGAGCAAGCAAGAGCACAAGCCATGTCTAAAAAGCAATGAAATAGAACTCCCCTCAAGCCAAGCTGACATGGTGAATTGAGAGAATTGACGTGCAAAAACAACAAGTATCGACTAACCTATCACAAAGGCACGTTGTCACGCAAAAGTTCGGCATGGATGCTACAAACAGGAACATGGAGCTATCAATGTCTGACATAAATGTAGCAAATAGGCACATGGAGTCGTACAAGCCCGGCCTAATTGCAATCAAGCTTGAGGGAGAAGAAACAATTGGCATATACCTACAGCAATGTGATCAAAGCCAAGTGTCCTTCTGCCTCCCTACGAAAGTTCACATGTGAGAAGCAATAGACTTCGTCGATCTAGTAACTGGGGTTAGTGAGCAAGAACTTAGGAATCCAGTACTGGCTCGAATGAGGTGTAAAAACACGGTTATTATAACCAAAAGAATGCATGTTTTGACCCTGCTTGTTCTAATCCAACCCTGCTACGTCATGTCGAGGGTGTAAATCTTGGTGAGAAAAGTGAGATACACCACTTGAACAATGATGACACCCACAATCGATCCTCTCAGGGACTCTTGTAGATGTGGTACGGTTTGCTCTCAAAGTCTAAAGCAGAACCCAACCAAATGACTAGCTTTCCCACAAAACGTACACTCAAACATGGTTTGGTTCAAATTTCTCTTTTGCTCAACATGTTTTGGATCTTCGGGTTTTGCTATCTCGTTAGGGAGACAGGCTTATACTTGCTTGTTATAAGTATCAATTTAGGCTCTGATGTTTTGGATGTACTAGAGGTAGTATTTCCTATGAAATCAACACTATTATCCCATCAGTGACACCTAATATATCATGGGTACCTACCATCAAAGACTCAGCAAAATCATAGCCTATGCCTTGGTTGTTTATGGACCCTTTGGATTGGTCTAGGATCATGTTCATATTCTTCTTCTCTGGGTAAGCCTCTCTAAACATTGCTGTAGGTAGGTATTCTCTTGAGTTAGACTTGCAAGGGACTCCTCACACTTGGAACACTCACTTTTAGCAGAATCAACATCAAATTTAAGTGCAATGAATGATGAACAGGAATTATTAGCTTTAGCAGAATCAAGTTTAGTCTTCAATACAACACAATTAAAGCCTGGAGAATGAACATGTTCCTTAGAAGCGGAAGATTCTAGCAAGTTATTCATGATATTGATATGCCAATTTGTTGTCTTAATTCATCATTTTCACTGGTGAGTATAGGATAGTTTTCACAAACTACCTATCATATCACATTCATAATTTCTATTGATGCGCTCGAACCTATCTTTCAATTCTTTTAACTCCATCTCAATCAAGCTCATATCAACTTTAATTTCATAGCAAAAAGAGCAAGCAATACTAGCATTAGAGGGATTCCCAGATCTTAAAGCACATGGTTCGCAATCATTTGCACTCAAAGTCCTATGAGGTATTGTCAGAACATACCTTAGGATGCTCTCTTGAGTCATTCTCATCCTCAAGTGCCATGAGGCACATGTTGGTGAAGTCACCATCGGTGGCATGATGGTACATGTCGAGGAAGTCCTTGTCCTTCTTCGTCGTGGCACGATCATCCTCGCCCTCAGATTCAATGTTGGCTAGGTTCACCTCCAAAGCTGCAAGCACTATGTTGACCGCCTTCTTCTTGATGCATTTGTTCGTTCTTCGCTTGCTTAACATGGGACAATGTACCCTGGTATGATTTGGCTCAAAACAAATGATAGAGTGGCTAGTCATATCTCTCTTTCCGTCTCTCAAATTTTTGTAGGCTATTGAAAACATTTTGGCAATAAGAGAAAGATCATTTTCATGGATCTTCTCTAATTGTTTCTCAGTGATCGAGTTTAAAGCGACAACTGAAAATCCACCAGACACGAGAGCTGAGCCAGTAGAAAGACCAACGGGTTGGAAGAGTACTTTTCCCACCTCCCTCTCTCTGTGTTCTCCCTTTTCGTTTTCTTCGTCAATTTTCTTCGTGACACACATCGCTTGCACACTTGGCATTGTGTAGTCCGTTGCGAAGTCCTCCCACCACATTGTTTATCCAGCATGCACCACCTTGTACTCAACCTTGTCACCCGACATCCTTGGCCATTTTGGACTTCGACTCCTCCATGAGTTTAGTCTCGATCTGCCATTGACCAAGGTTGACCGCCAATGATCGTGACGTTGGTACAACCCTGTCACATAGTATCACGACCATGCAAGACCTCTGCTCCTCCCAAAGCATAGTCCCGGTCATGCCATTCACCAAGGTTCACTAGTACAGAAACCGTGATAGGTGCCGGTTGGGAACCGGCTATAGGTGCCGGTTTCCCAGCCGACACCTATTGGTCGGCACCAATACTCAAAACCGACACCTATGAGGAATAAAGAACCGGCACCTTTAGCTTTGCTCGTGCCAAAAAAAAAGAGATAGCTGACTCGAATCGAGCTAGCCGGCTCGAATCGAGCTGAACTCAACAACCACACGCCCGTCGTCACCCTTGAGACTAGCCCTACTCCCCTTTGGATCCATCCACTACAGAAAATCCTTCCTTCGTCGGCCAAACAAATAGAAAATCTCATTAACAGAAATCCTACATGCATCAAGAACTCAATAGGTTCATATTACATTCGGGACATGGATCGAGGAGGAGAAAAGAGGGGAAGAACTCAAGAACTCAAAAAGAGAACTCATAAATTTAAGAACTCAAGCCACCGGCCGCCACCTCGCCCGCGCCACCGGCATCCTTCTCCACCCCTACCGCCATCGCCGCATGGGGAGGGCGTGGCCGCCGCCGTTGCCATCACCAAGGTGCGCCGCCTCCACTCCCGCCGGTGAGGCTGCCCACCACCATGGAGGCTGCCTTCACCGTGGAGACCGCTCGCTGTCCACCACGGCTGCCACCGGCGGCAGCGCTGCCGCCCATGGATCTGGATGGGGGAGGTAGAGGAGGAGGAGGACGGGGTGGGTGCCGCTCGTCGTGGAGACCACCTACCGCGCCGCTGCTCCTCCACCTCCCCTCCCGCTGGATCCGGTGAGGGGAGGGTGTTGCCGCCGGCGCCTCCGCTGCTGCCCCTCGGGCGTAGCCGCCGGCCGTTGCTCCCCGCGAAGGAAACAGAGAAGTCAAGAGGATAATAGGATCGGGGAGGAAATGAGGAGGACAGGTTAGATCACTCGATGGGGGCATAAGGTGCAGTTTTTATTGGATGAGGACGCGCGGCTCGATCGGCTATTCGGCTCGGCTCGGTTTTGAAGGTGCCAGTTTTTTAAAAAAATCGGTACCTATAATATGTTATAGGTGTCGGTTATTTTAAAAAACCGACACCTATAGTATTGGTGCTGGTTTGTTATATATAACCGGTACCTATAGTGTTTAAAGGTATCGGTTTTTTATTTTTTCATCGTGTGGATGTGGGAAAATGCCCATAGGTGCTTGTTTTAAATGAACCAGCACCTATAAGGCCGATCCTTATGAGGGTTTTTTAGTAGTGGTTGACTTGTATTACCTATAGACATATGTAAACAACCGTTGTTAGGTATAGATATCGTAACCTGACACACATTAGTCCACGTACACATTTCCACCACTTCCAGCACTTGCCAATTTTCCATCACAATGAATCAAAACCACACATGGTTTCACAGTTTCTCATGTGTGGTGATAAGAGCTGCAATGACTTCGTTCCCATCTCCTTGGTGCTTGATTGCTTGCTTGTAGACTTTTTCCTTTCCACGGCAAGGTTTTCCTTCGGCTGCAGGCAGTCAAAACAATGGTGGGTCGACGAACGGTGTAAAACTTGAAACCATAGCATGACTAAGATCTAACTATACACGACGCGTTGGACAAAAAATGAAGGATGTAAAACTGAACAAAACAATGCTAATGCTGAGATTCAAGATTATTGATAGCTGTCACTATAGTTTTAGAGCTGTTTTCCAATTATTTTTGTCTTTGATAAGTCGGATTTATCAAAGCATGGATTTAAATTTGCAAGGCCTTCTGACCGAATTGCAAAAAACTATAATGTATAACTATAGTATCTTTATAGTGTAACTACAATGTATAAATGCACTCTAAAGGCATTGTAATATCAATATAAGTTAGATATAAAGTTGTATATTTTATTTTAATATATATTATATAGTTATAGTATAGGTATAATGGAAGTATAATTGTAGATTTGAAAGCTTTTTCCATAAAATACTTGCGGCAGTTTTTAGATAGTCCCTTAAATTGATTGTGGAGGGTAAAACACATGCTCTATATATCGTTATCAATAGTGACGGGTCTGGTTAACCAGCGCGTGCAATTAGTTGACCGGTATTTTGCACGTGCATATACTCTAAATATTATACGAATATATAACGAATATATAGGAGGTCGTGTACGTCTTTAACAAGCCACGCAGTGTTAAAAAGAACAAACAAAGCCACGCAGTGTTGTTTCAGCAGAGAGAGAGAGAGATGCGTTCTTCCAGAGGTGTCATTCGCCATTCCTTGTGGTGTCTGGTGTTTGTATGGTCATGGCGGGTTGCAGCAGCTCAGGATCAACAAGCACCAAAAACTGATCCAGTCGAAGGTAAGCAAGCCAGCAATCATGTACGGTGTGTATTGACGCACCACGTATGTCTATCTTCTTTCGTTTTTTGACATTTACATATTTAAGATGTGAAATTTAATAAATTATCATCTATAGTCGATGACATGTGAGCACTCATATATCAATAGCATATGGGTACAATGATAAATTGTTTAATGCCACGCCTAAAAGTGACGAATAGTTAAATGTCTCTCAGTTTTCCTCCATGCATATAGCTAGATTGCAGGAGTAGTAATTTGTGGTTGTCCTCGATATATGATGTCCCTCGCACTACTACAGAACACCTGTTAGAGCATCCCCAGTAGATACTCTCTCCCGTCCTCCTTACATGAAATAGCGTATGGTGGAAGAAAATCCACCTCTGTAGCGGATACGCCATCTGGGCATCTAAAGATAGCTCATGCACTATCCCGTAGAGAGAAACGCCGGATATGGTGTTTCTCTCTCCTCATGCAATCCTACAACTGTTGCTCCCATATGGTTCTCCCACCCTCATCGGTTCGAGCTATGGAGGGGTGAAGGAATGAATGTAGAGAAGAGAGAGAGGATGCGCTGGTGGCCACCTTAGTCGGCCGGTCCTGAGTGTCGCCCCTGTGTGCTAGCCCATGGTCATATGAGCCGGCCGCTCCCATCATCGGTCATAGGCGCCTGCCCTGCACCCACCGTCGGCCAAAGCACCACGCGCCCACATATCTGACTCTGCCTTCCCCCTCCTCCTATAGACTTCTCTCAGTAGGCAGACGCCCGTGGCATCTCCCATGCCGTCCTCACTGCTCCTCCGCTTGCGACTTCTCCCCGCGCCACCCGTGCTGACCCTCCGCGCGCCTGCTCGCGCCGCTCCTCCGCCCATGCTGCCAAGCCACTTCTCTCCCCGTCGCGCGTGCCGTTACTCCCCCCCCCCCCCCTGAACCACCCGTCGGTGGTCAGCCCTCCTCGTATGTCCTTCCTATCCTCTCAGGCTCTCAGCATTGGATATAGAAGAGAGAGAAAGGTGAGGAAGTTTTTTTAGAGGTTGAATTATCAAATTTCTCAACAGTTCTTCCCATACATTGTCTATTTTTGATTTTTGGGAGTGGTAAAGGTGAGTAAGTTAATATAAATGTATGGTAGTTGAAAGATATTAATAAAATATAGGATGTTGGTACATGGAGAATGTAATATAAATGATCTATTGGAATCAAAAGGAAAATGGAGTAGGAAACATTTTTGATTGGCCATCCAAATGGGAATATGGAGGATGAAATTTGCATAAGCTGGGGATGCTATTAGGGAATGATACATGTATAGGTGCCGGTTTCTATTGTGGAAGAGTTAGAGGAATTTGATTTCATTAATGACCTAGCTATCATCCATATGATTATTAGTGGCGAGTTAATTAGTAAACATCATCCATGAATGCAGCGGTGGCCCTGAACACGATCATGAGGAGATGGGGCAAGGAGGCATCATCGGAGTGGAATGTTAGCGGTGATCTCTGCAGCGGTTTCGCCGCTGACAAAAACGACTGGGATTACTATCCCAACATCAACCCATTCATCAAATGCGATTGCACTTTCAGCAACAACACACTATGCCACATTACAAAACTGTACGCACACTCTCTTTGGGCAACACCTAATAGCCCAAGCACATTTTTTTATAGGTATTACTTGTCTGTTGTTATGCAGGAGGGTAAATAAGTTGGACGTGGTTGGTCAAATACCTTCAGAGCTACAGAATCTCACCCGTCTAGAGAACTTGTATGGTATCTAAGTCTTGTTCTTCTTAACTAGTCCTGCTACTAAAGTTACGTAGATCAAGGTTTTTCACAGACTATAAATTCAATCACACAAATTCTCTTTGTGAACAGCAGGTACATTTTAGTCAGCCATGCAACATCCTTTTTATGTTGGCTAATTGTTCTACTTTTTTATGTTGTTTTCAGGGACTTGAACTATAATTACTTGACTGGTTTCATTCCATCATTCATCGGAAAATTCACTTCAATGAAATACTTGTAGGAGTTACATGTTCTATATCATGTTTCATCCATTGATCGTTCTTGTTTCTTAACTATTCTTAATTATTTAAAGGGCATTGGGTTTCAATCCACTATCTGGACCACTTCCAAAGGAACTTGGAAATCTCACCAATCTTATTTCATTGTAAGAAATATTTTCTCATATGCGGATTAATCTTCAGCTGCTCCTTCTGTTCCAAATTAATCATCATTTTTTCGTTGTCCTATGTAAAATATCAAGAAGTTGTTTTTTTAACCAATTGAGTATGAATTACATATTGTCACAATATTTCTCATGATGAATCTAAAAAATATATATATAAATATAACTATGTTAAACTATATTCATTTGTAAAACTTGATAGCCAAGAGTACATATATTTGACTTGCAACAAAACTTGAATAGTAGGTAATATGAAAGAAAATGGAGTATTTAAACTACTACAGAAAACATCATAGGTGTCAGTTTCCCAACCGACACCATGAAGGCGGCACTGATTACCCGGAGTCAAAGGTGCCGGTTCCAAAACCAGCTCCTTTTAGGTGCACACGAGCAAAAAAAATCAGCTCGATACATTGAGCCATCAAGCCGATCCCAACTAAAACCCATATCTAAACATTGCCTCAAATCCATGAACTATAGTCAATAATCCCTAGAAAAACAACACAACTAGATCAAATAATACACATCTAGATCACATCTACAGTAGCAATAGATGACATCTATATCAACAAATCACAAAGAGGGAGGGAGGGGAAGAAACGGATCTGCCAGCCGCCGACGCCATCGCACCTCTAGCCGGCAGCTCCCCTGCTGGATCCCCGCAGCCGAGGGGCCAGCACCACCACGCTACCAGATCCAGCACGGGCTGCCTCCGTTCCACTGCCGTGCCCCCCTCCCTCCCGCGCTGCCGCCGTGATGGATGGAGGAGGAGAGGAGAAGGAAGAAGTGGAGAGGAAGATAGAAGGAAGAAGAAGAGAGGAGGAAGAAGAGAAGAGGAAGAAGAGAGTGGACTGGTGGGTGGTGGTGTGGTGGGTTAAAGCACACCGGTTCTTCTCGGCTCGTTTTACTGAAAAACCATCACCTATAATATATTTTAGGTGTCGGTTTTTAATTAACTGACACCTATATTATATGTGTCAGTTTTTCTCAAGAACAAGCACCTATAGTCCCTTAAAGGTGTTAGTTTTTTCTGTTTTCAGCCTGGGGAGGTGGGAAAAACACTATAGTTACCGGTTTTAGCTGGTTTAGCACCTATAGTGTTGACCGTCACCTATAATATATTTTAGGCGTCGTTTTTTAATTAACTGACACCTATATTATACGTGTCGGTTTTTCGCAACAACAAGCACCTATATTCCCTTAAATGTGTTAGTTTTTTATGTTTTCAGCCTGGGGAGGTGGGAAAAATACTATAGTTACCGGTTTTAGTTGGTCTGGCACCTATAGTGTTGACCTGTATGTGCATTTTTTGTAGTAAGTGATATTTGGACTCCATGAACTAATATAATAGTACAACAAATGGCAATCGCATAAGTTAGAGCAATAAAGTAATAAAAAAATCATAACTACTACTCAGTACTAAATATTATGTAATAGGCACGTCAATGTAACTTCCCTGTTCATGTGTTGTTTCAAATGATCAACTAAAGTTGATCGAACAGCAAAAACTTGAACATATTGTAATTATGAATATTGCGGGTCAAATGGCACATCGGGAAAAACTATGCCCCTTCCTGCTATTAGTTGATGATAATAATTTCTTATCTTGAAATATTTTATTTTCATTTAGGGGCATTAGCTTAAACAATTTCACAGGTGGCCTTCCTGAAGAACTAGGCAACTTGACCAAACTTAAGCAATTGTAAGATAGTACTCCATTGTTTTCTAACTTCATATTTCTATTTCTAAAAGAATTAAAATTTGGAATGGCCAGATCTATTGTTGAACATGACAATAACAAACTTTCAATAACAGGTACATTGATAGTTCTGGATTCAGTGGTCTGTTCCCTTCAACGTTCTCAAAACTTCAGAACCTGCAGATCCTGTATAGTCAAAAGCATAGCCTCAGCTGTTATATTCGTCATGCTTTCATGATAAATGACATTTTGGTGTGCTTGCAGTCTAGCATCAGACAATGGATTCACAGGGAAAATACCTGATTATTTAGGTAGCATGACTAATTTGGAAGAAATGTAAGATTATTAATATTAACTTATTAACATATCTCATATGTTCTATCCTATTTTTGAGAGAGATGAATTTGTGCAAGATAAATTATTCTGTATATCATGTTCTTTCCATTCAGACTTATAAAAAAGAGATTTGCTCCGCTCCAACAAAAAATATCTCGAGATACCGGTACCTACGATACCAAATCGTTTTTGATTTTTTGATCTAACAATGCTCATCCTACCTAGCTAAATCCAACGATCATAAACGACTTACTACTATGAGGTACCGGTACCTCGATGTACTTTTTGTTGGACCGAAGTAAATTCCTATAAACAATTGCATTTTCACATTTCAGTCCTCGCTAGATAGAAATGAATAAAGCTGCATCACAGTAATTAACTTGTCCAGGTGGCATATACATACGTAGTGATTTTATTAAGACTGGTCACATATAGAACTTATATATCTTTTTCTTATTTTAAAATGTGGAATGCCCTTTTTCTAAAATTATGAGATTGTAGTGCTTTCCAAGGAAATTCATTTGAAGGACCAATCCCAGAAAGTTTGTCTAATCTGACCAAATTAACAACCTTGTAAGTATACTCTTTAGGTGACATTGTATACTCTTGAAGGTTGATAATGTTAAGGCTGATAACTAATTTATGAAAAATATAAATGAGCAGGCGGATTGGAGATATTGTAAATGGGATCTCTCCATTGGCTCTTATCAGTAATCTGACTTCTCTGAACACCCTGTATGTGATGATTTCAGCTATAAAGCTTACAGTATATTGTCTAGTTGCAAGTTACCACGGTTGGATTTCATTGTTACAGAATATTGAGGAACTGCAAGATATATGGTGATCTCGGAGCAGTAGATTTTTCTATGTTTGAAAAGTTAAGCTTGCTGTAAGTTTTCAATTACAGGCTATGGTGCCAGTTGATGATATTATTAATCATTAACTCAAGTTCTGTACCATATGTTCAAGTAATATGGTTGTCATGTGGTACAGGGACCTAAGTTTTAACAATATCACGGGGGAAGTTTCTCAATCCATCCTGAATTTGGGAAATCTACAGTTCTTGTAAGAAATTCTTTTTACATTAATTTGTTGATAGAAGCTCCTATTAAGCAGATGAACATATTCGATCATCTTGAATTGTGCCCAATTCAGGTTTCTTGGGAACAATAGCCTTACAGGAAGGTTGCCTGATGGTATAAGCTCTTCCTTGAAAGCGATGTATGTCAAATACAATCGACATGGCATTATAGCACAATTTACTTTCATAATGGAATATATTAACTCCTGTATAATCTAATTCTGTAATGTTTACAGAGATTTTTCGTACAATCAACTCACTGGGAGCATTCCTTATTGGGCTAGCCAAAACAATTTACAGTTGTAAGTGTAATATTATGATATCTGTGCTGCTGAGAAAAAAAATAGATATTTTAATATTCTGTTTTGTGAAAGGAATTTGGTGGCAAACAACTTTTTACTCGGTAGCACCAGTAACAGGTACGTACTAATTGTAACATTTAGTTCTAATTTTGCTAGTGCACTATAAGAATTTAGTTCTAATTTTATAATTTTGCTATTGCACTGTAAGAATGCTTGCTGACAACTTTAAATTTTCAATCCAAATTTGCACAGTACACTACCTTGG
Source organism: Oryza meridionalis (assembly GCA_000338895.3). NCBI lineage: Eukaryota > Viridiplantae > Streptophyta > Magnoliopsida > Poales > Poaceae > Oryza > Oryza meridionalis. Next base: position 11,878,082 of record CM002527.2, on the reverse strand, counting down.
GGGCTAAACTGCCTCCAACAAGACACTCCTTGTTTCCGTGGATCTCCAAAATGTACATTTCTCAATCTTCATTGAACCAAAGACAGTAATATGAGCTAAGGAATTTTAATGATTGTTACAATTTTGTGATCATAGATTATTCTTTTGCGGTTGACTGTGGTAGTAATACATCAACGAGAGGATCAGATAATACCATTTATGAAGCAGATCCTGCAAATCTTGGAGCTGCAACATATTATGTTACTGGTCAAACAAGATGGGGTGTCAGCAGTGTAGGACACTACTTCCGGGCCACAGATGCAAAGAACATTATATATAGTTCCCAAAATTTTAACAATGTAGTTGATTCAAAGTTGTTTGAAACTGGAAGGGTGTCGCCATCATCTTTGAGGTATTACGGCCTTGGACTTGAGAATGGAAATTACACAGTGCTGCTTCGATTTGCAGAAATTGCTTTTCCCGACTCACAGACTTGGCTAAGCTTAGGGAGAAGAGTTTTTGACATATATATTCAGGTACCAATCAAGTGCATTTTATATAATATTTTTGTACTGAATCTTATCATTCTTTATCTGAAACTATTATTGACATTTACATAGGGTGCTTTGAAAGAAAAGGATTTTGATATAAGAAAGACGGCAGGTGGAAAGTCTTTTAGCGTTGTTAATAGGAGTTTCATGGTAACTGTGTCTAAAAATTTTCTCGAGATCCATCTATTCTGGGCTGGTAAGGGCTGGGGAATCTATGGGCCATTGATCTCAGCATTGAGTGTCACTCCAAGTAAGCGAAACATTATATATAGTATCAGGAAGTGCTACACTAGCTGCCAAGAAATAATATTATTCCTTTGTAGATTTTACTCCTACTGTGCGAAATGGCATACCAAAAAGCGAAAGTAAAGTGGGTATAATTGCCGGAATATCTATTGGTGCAATAGTTTTAGTATTAGCAGCATTATTTGGAGTGTTTACGCTGTTAAGGAAGCGGAGGGCATTGGCATATCAAAAAGAAGGTATTATTTGTTAGTACATAATTCAAACATCAAAATTGTCAAATGAATAATCTTCTCATCTGTCCTAAAAATAACACGCAGAACTGTACAATTTGGTTGGACAACCTGATGTTTTCAATTATGCTGAGATCAAGCTAGCCACCGACAATTTCAGTTCTCAAAATATCCTAGGGGAAGGTGGATTCGGGCCGGTGTATAAGGTTCTTGTTTCCCATAATTAATCATGTACAATTGGATATAAATTAATGTGATTTGGCTTTTGAGTGTTGCATTTTAGCAATATTTTGTCCATGCTCAAAATATACATGTAACAAATTTGGCAGGGTAAGCTACGTGATAAAAGAGTTATAGCTGTGAAGCAACTTTCTCGGTCATCTCATCAGGGGACAGGCGAGTTTGTGACAGAGGTTGCAACAATTTCGGCCGTGCAACATCGGAATCTTGTGAGATTGCATGGATGTTGTATTGACAGTAAAACACCCTTGTTGGTTTATGAATACCTTGAAAATGGAAGCCTAGATCAAGCAATCTTTGGTGAGTTTACGTCTGCAAAATAGCAAGCACACCTGCAGCGCTAATAAAACTATATTTGTTTAATTCACAAATAAATCTTTTTGTTTTATGAATAATAGTTAAGGATTTTGCCTTTTTCTGCATTTTGTTATAATTTGCATTCCCGATATTAATAGAGCTATTTCTTCTTGTAAAGGTGATAGTAGCTTAAACCTAGACTGGGTAACACGCTTCGAGATCATTTTAGGCATAGCAAGGGGTCTAACTTATCTTCATGAGGAGTCAAGTGTGCGCATTGTGCATAGGGACATCAAAGCCAGCAATGTCTTACTTGACAGTGACCTCACCCCAAAGATCTCTGATTTTGGACTTGCCAAACTCTATGATGAGAAGCAAACTCATGTGAGCACTAGAATTGCAGGCACATTGTAAGAACATTTTACCACTGATCTTATTATGATTGTAACATCAATATGAATCCTACTATTAACTTGTCTTATATTTTTAAGGGGCTATCTAGCTCCAGAGTATGCAATGAGAGGCCATTTGTCAGAAAAGGCTGATGTTTTTGCATTTGGCGTGGTCATGCTGGAGATTGTCGCTGGGCGACCGAACACCAACAATTCCGTGGAGGAAAACAAGATTTATCTCCTTGAATGGGTAAGCTAGTTTACAAACAACCCATATAAGAAAACATCAATTCATTGTGTATTTTCATTCGTTTACTGAAACTATGTTCAACAAAAGGCTTGGGGCATGTATGACAAGGATCAGGCGCTCAAAATTGTTGACCCAACTATCAAGGATTTTGACAAGGATGAAGCTTTTAGAGTCATCAATGTTGCACTTCTCTGCACTCAGGGCTCACCGCACCAGCGACCACCAATGTCGAGAGCCGTGGCAATGTTGACTAGAGATGTCGATGCGCCTAAAGTGGTCACGAAGCCAAGCTACATCACTGAGTGGCAGCTCAGGGGTGGTGGCAATAACGTTAACACCTCCAATAGCTATGCAGGATCCAGCTACCAGCCCTAAGTTTAGTAGGGAAAATCCAGCTACCAGCCCTAAGTTTAGTAGGGAAAAGATATCACCAAAGTTTGTCTCCATTGAAGGTGAATTTATAGTAGAAATTATCCGGGCTATCGACATTGGGTTCAAATGACAATATTGTAGATCCCTTTTTTTAACATAATTTTGTGTCGGCATGAGTTAGAGCAAATAATGGAATTACTTATCCTGAACTCTTTCATGGTAATAATAATTTGCTTCTAATAATTTGTAAATAGTGAATAACCGTGGTCTATTTACTTCTTAAAAGAAGCTAGTAGATAACCCTTAATCTGTAATGGCCAGTGCAACGCTTAGGTAAAATTTTGTCCTAATATTTTATGCGCACTGTTATGGTATAGTTATACAATGCAGTAGGTGTATTGTCCACTTTTTAACGGGTTAAGCTTTGTATTGAAATCTATGGGAACTCCCGGTTTTATATACCGGTAATCCCATGTGTCATATAGTACTATTCCCTGGATCAGTAAGTAGTACACACATAGCACAGTATAATATCACAATTGACATCGTTTATAGGTGTTTCTACATTAATAATACATGGGTAGCCCAAACGGGTCCCAAAATAGACCAAGCATGCTCACATACATTACAAAATGCCAAGTAAAATAAATGAAACAGCGGAAGCAAAGCGGCGGCGGTCCATCGAACTCCACAGGCAACGTCTGGTGAACCTAGGGTCCCTAATCCATCGTCTTCGACACGTACTTGACAGCAGCGTTGCATGAATATAATCGACTCCAATTCCTTTCTAAAAGATTTAATTAAGCAAGGGTGAGTACATACGTACTCAGCAAACCACCACTACAAAATGAATCTAATGTACACCGGGGTTCAAGGATGGCTTGGTTTATTTGCATAAAGCTAGTTTTTACAATTCATTTCACAAACCTATGACCTAGCAGTTTTAACTCGAAAACAATGTTAATGTTGAAGTTGTAATTATCCAGGGTTCATACACCTCTCCAAGCCTCGCTTGGTTTGGTTTACCCTCACATTCATTTTATACCAACTCTATCATACCAACCTTCCCACGGGTTGGGCAAGGTTCTCATGTCTCACCATTTCTACACTAAGCAATATTAAAATCTATGAGTCTAGTCAAGGGTAGTACAAGTCCCGGCGCTCATTAACCGCGAGTACAGCTATTCGAATAGATTGGTTTACTCATACTGCAGTGGATGTACGCTTTTAATCCCGCACTCCGTGGCTTGCACAATACATGAGCCTAGTCCCAACACATGAGACTTGTCACGGCCCGGCTTTTCAGTCGCTCTTGCATTTCGGCACTCGCTCCAAGGACTATGAGCCCCCATGCACCCCTGCACTCCAACCTACCTACTACCGGATGGTGAGGGGTGTCCTGGCGCTCCAGGGATTAGGAGATATTTACTACATATATACTTATAGAGTGTATTTTAGGTTTTACGCCCGACACCGCACTCATCCACATCGTACTCATACAGAACCTACCATGACTGGAGTGTCGCCCCACGGGAGCTTCCTAGTCCGTCGGTCTGCCCATACATAAGAAATGCGGTCATACTCGGTTCGTTTCCCGTATAACTTCCTGACTCGGTCCTTAGCTGTCCAAGGTCAGCGACTAACCGTTTCCAAAACCACTCATATTCTACTCATGCCGCCCTAGTCGAAATAGTTTTGTTTTATTAAGTTTTGGTTTTCGCAAACGATTTGTGTGTGGCAGGTGGTGCTCATGTCTGCACCCGCAAATCATAAATCACTCACATTGAGCGATCTCACATCCATATCCATATAATCTAAGTATGGAGTGTACAAACGTCTACAATAGCAATACTAAGCAATGTCAATAATTGACTGCGTATAAATAAATAGACTTAGGCAACAATGGATATAAAAAAGTGTATAACGGTAACAATATCAACGGTAGATGATATTCAAGTGTAGGTACGCAATTTATAAATAGCATGCAATTTTATTTGCAAGCAACACATTTATAAATATAGGCTCAATATGTTCAAGGAAGGGAGCGTAGTGACTTGCCATGCTATAGGTCCCTAATGCCGTTGAGAGATCTGCATCAATTAGATGATTAGAATACCCACGATCGAAGAATAACCAGAATATTCACGCTCGATAAACGGCCCAAGAAGCCACACGCAATCCTAAGGAAATAAAATAAAGCAACATTCAATACAAACTATGTGTGCCATTAAATATATCTCGATTTTAGAGAGATTGTGGAAGTTGAACGGAATCAAACGGAGTTATGGTTCACAAGATATGAATTTGCAAAGTTTGGGGAGGATTTAAGAACAAAGAAGGGGGACTTCTCGGGAGAGAATATGATCTAGACTTTCAGAGGGGCTTGGGTGGAAGAGGAACGTAACATGGGGGGCCAACACAGACTTGTACAAGGAATCGACCTCATGGGCTTGGCCAGAGAAGTAGGGGGAGTACGATTAGACTTTTGGAGTGAGAGAGAGTTCAGAGAGGAAAAGTCTAGAGGAGGTGGGTCCCATTTCTTCTTTTCTTTTCCTTTTTACTTCCTCTCTCTCTCTCTCCTCCTCTCGGTCTCAACCCTTTCTCTGCTTCTTCTCCTCTTCGAGCGCGTACAGAGAGGCGAGGGCGGCTGGGCGTGGCGCGCGGCGGCGCGGCGACGGGGTGGCGGCCTGGCGCAGCGGGCGGCGCAGGCACAACCATGGCCGGCTAGGCGGCGGCTGGGCGCCGGCCTGGGGGCGGCTCGGCGGCGTCGGGGGAGGGGTGGCGCGGGGGTCGGCATGGCGACGCTGGTAGCGGCGGTGGCGAGGATGAAAGGGAGAGCCGGCACAGGGGAGCTCGGGGCAGCGGCGTCGGCTCGGCTCGGGTACGGCCGAGCGACGTTGGCGAGGGGATGGAGAATGGAGAGAGAAGGGCGGCAGTGGAGATGTGTGCCTGGCGAGGCGCCGACGTCGTGCGGCACCCTGGTGATGGCCGATGCGCGCGAGGGCGGCGGCTGGGCGGAGTATCAGCCGAGCGCGGTGGCTAGGCCGCGTGCAGCTTAGCGCGACGGCGTGAGGGAGAGGAGGAGTCGGGCGACGAGGTTGGGGGTGTCGATGGCGATGCTGCGCACCTGGCGCGGTCACACCACGGCGTCCTAGAGCGAGTCCCAGGCGTCGGCGGGGCGGCGGCCGGGCGCGGTGGAGGAGGGACGGTGCGCACAATGGTGGCACCGCGCCGAGACAGCGACAAGTGATTGGAAGAACAGAGAGGAGGCGATCGACAACACTAAGGAACGACGTTAGGAGGGAGAGCAGGGAAGGGAAGGGAAGGAGGAGATGCCCACCTTGCGGCAGCCGGGTAGCGGCACACCGTGCGTGGTCGACGGGCGTCGATGATCGGCTCGCGGTTCATCCTCGGTTTGCTGTTCATCCTTGCACACCACGTGTTCGATCGTCGGCAACAAGCGAACACACAGCGTTAGGGGATAAATGTCATCGGGTTAGTGCGAGATAAGGATTAGGGGTTAGCGTGTTAGCGAAACAGAAAATAGAAGGGGTCAGTGAGTTAGTGAGTCAGAGGTTAGTGCAACCGAAAATAAAGAGTCAGCGGGTTAGTGAGTCAGTGCAACAGAACAACAAAGGGTTAGATGTTAGGGGGGTTTAGTTTGTCCAAAGTTAGTCGTTCTCGCCTTCTCGGGTGATCAAAGGCGTGGCGGCCTCCCTGTCCTCTTGCCTCAACTGAGGCCCAGCCGGAGCCGGCCGCGGCGGAGCAAGCGGAGAGGTGGCAGCTTGTGCGCGAGACAGAGGAGTGGCAATGGGCAGAGCTCGAGTAAGGAGAAGGAGAAGAAATGGAGAGCAGCCGAGCTGCTGCTGCCTTGGTGTGGTTTATATAGATTTGCTGGCTGCCTATGCATGGGAGACAAGGTAAGTTTGTTGGCTGTTCTGTGAACTTGGTGTTGTGGATCTTCCTCATTGTGTTGTTTATATTTTGGGAATGAATTTTGTTAGCGTGTAATATGTCATACATATCCTCTCACGGCGCTCCTCCCTATTCTCCCGATTTTGTTTCTATAAGTCGGTAGAGTGGATAGATGAGGGTGCAGCCTATATATGTAATTGCTCCGTGATCAATCCAATCTATCGTGTTGAGTCATATCTTCCCACATGGTATTAGATTTTCTTCCGCTTCCGCCTACCAAACCCTAATACTCCCAGCGACGCCATGTCGTCTCCTCCCAGTGACACCACGTCACAGCCTCCTCTTCCTGACTCCGCTCTTGCTGCGCTCGACGATGTGTCCCGTGCTGTCGCCGACGCTGTCCGCGCCTCCTTCATCCCATCTGAATACGTCGACGTCGACCCAGCCACCGCAACTGCTGTCGCCAACGTTGCCGCTACCCGCGCATCCAAAGCAGCCTACGATGCCCTCTACACCGCTGTCGCCGCGTTCATCGCGCCCACGTTGTCCGGCTCCTCCGACGATCGATCTGGCTCTACAACAACGTCACTCTCCACTTCGTCCCTCTTCTCTACGGCATCTACCTCGACGTCGTCACTCTCCACTTCGGCGTTCATCTCGACGTCGTCGGCTACCGTCACCACGTCGCCGCCGACCACGACCTCGCTTCCTCCGTCCCTGGAGACATTGTTTGCCGCCGCCGTCTTCACAGCGACCCTGCGGCATGCGGCTACTACAACCAGGATGCCATGCCCGGCGGTTTCCCGGTCGGCTCCGGTGCCTTCCTGCCCGGCTCCGGCTCCAGTGCTTTCCTGTCTGGCTCCGGCGCCTCCCGACGCGCTGGTGCCCCCGTGCTCGACGACGACTCTCGCACGGCCCTCCACGCCCAGGCTGTCTCCGTTCTCAACGTCAAAGCCTTGGTGCCAATCATCCTCGACGTGAACGCCGCCAACTTCACCCGGTGGCGTGGTATGTTCCTTGTCGCTCTCGGCAAGTATGATCTAACCGATCACGTCCTCTCCAATGCTCATCACCCCGCCAACACGTCCTGGCTCCAAATGGACTGCATAGTGCTTGGGTGGCTCTACGGCACTATCTCGGCGGACCTTCTCCAGGAGGTCATGGCACACGACGCGACGGCTCGCTCGGTGTGGCGCGCACTGGAACTTTAGTTCCTCGGCAACAGCGAGCAGCGAGCTCTCAATCTCACCGTGGAGTTCCGCACCTTTCATCCAGGTGACCTCTCCGTCAACGACTACTGCCGCTGCATGAAGGCCATGGCTGACTCCCTCGCCGATCTCGGCGACCTGGTGACCGATCGCGGCCTCGTCCTCGCTACCCTAAACGGTTTGAGTGCCAAATTTGAAAACTTGAAAACTATTATCACCATGCAGCGTCCTTTTCCGTCGTTCGCCGACGTGCGCTCGCAGCTTCTCCTGGAAGAGCTATCCAAGGCTAGCCGCAACACCAACACCTCCACCGTCCTCCTCGTCGGCACGTCAGGTGGCAAGCAACCAACTACACCGAACCCCGCACATGCTACAGGCTTCGGCGCCAACACCTTCAACAACAACCGGAATCACCGACGCCGCGGCGGCAACTCCGGCACCAACAACAGCGGAGGCGGTGGTGGCTCTCAACAACAACCTGAGCCACCATGGCCTGCTACCTCTTAGCCCGGCTCGGTGCAAGCCTGGCCTTCCCCGTACAACCGTTGGGCCAGCACAATACAAATGTGGCCGGGGTCCTTGGGCCGTGGGGTGCTCGGCCCACGACCGGTGTCTCCTTTTGCTGGTGCTACTTGTAACATCCTGAAAATTCAAGACAATGAAAATCACAAAAATTTCGAACTTTTTAAAACTTTTGCATCATGCTGGTTGTTATGATTGCTATTGCTTGCCAAACCGTAAATGATCACCAAGAAAGTAAAGAAAAGAACTACATTTAAGAAATAGATATGATTTACGGGAATATATTTAATCCTACAAATAATTATGCACAAGATATTAAAATCAAATAAAAGAAAAGTTATTATTAACCTATTTTATCAAATATTAAATTATTTGAATAATGTAGGTGGGTGCCATAATATGTGTACACATGAAATGAACTGAGCTCTCTATATATATAATAGAATTACGGGAGTATTTAATTCGATATGTAGATCGATATTGCACCAAGTTCCTAATTGCATTTAGGGATTGAAATTTGATATATTAAACCCCTCCATATAAAATAAACTAACATATAAATAAATTGAGCTAATGTGCTATTGTGTTAATAACGGTCTCATTAGAAAATTATAAAATCTCTAATAAACCTTAAACATTGGACAATATTAAATTTTGGGCAAATTCACATTTGAACACTTAATACGGTCACCTAAATGCTTAGGAGTAAATACAAATTTAATTTGCAACTTTTCTCAATTTATAAATCAACCAAAACCCTAAAAGAAGAAAAATAGGAAAACTTTGAAAAATATATAATAATAATAAGAATTAACCCTAATTAAAAATTCAAATAAATTATATAAATAAAATGTGAGTAATATTAATCTAGGGCGAATTCATTAAGTTGGGATAACACAAATATTGGGTAAATTTCATATATGCAAATATTAGGAATTATAGAATCAAATTTATATAATAAATAAATAAAAAAATTAAAAAAAATTTAAAAATAAAATAAAAATTAAATGGGAAAAATAGGAAATGCACTGTTCATTGCACCTAAGGTGCTCGACGTGGTTCCCCTAACCTAGCCCTCCCCTCTGCCACGCCGCCGCGCGCCCTGCCGCGCAGCGCACCGCCCGGCCGTCGCCGTCGCGCCTCGAGCCGCGCCGCTGCTGCTGCCGCGCCACGCCATCGCCGACGCCGTCGCACCGTCACTCGCGCCTCGAGCCCCGCACCGCCTCGCGCCCCACGCGCCGCGCGCCGCTTCGCCTCCCCTCTGCCGCGCCGCGCACCGTCGCCATCGCCGCTGCCGCGCCGCACCGCTGTCGTCATCATCGCCGTCGGCCTCGCGCCTTGAACCGCCGCGCACCCATCCCCTCGTGCCTGCGCCCCGCCGCGCGGCCGTCCCCTCGCAGTCGCCCAGCGCCGCTGCCACGCCGCTGTCACACCCTAAAAATCCTAAAAATATAAATTATTGTGTAAATGGAATTTTAGAAATGATTTTTGAAAGCCTAGAAGAAAAGATTTAATTGTAAATAATAAATTCCAATATAAAATTGGGCTAGATAAAATTTTATTAAATACTCTGCTTAATTCTATAATTCCTAGATTTTTCTGGGATTTATTTGAGCTAAGGAAGTATTTTTAATAAATGAAAGTGCATTTCATGAATTATTTAAATAGAAAAAGGTTTTAAAATTCTTCTTTTGGCTTTGGGCCGAAAGTCGGCCCAAAACCTCTCTTCTCTCTCTTCTCGGCCCAAGCCGGCCCAGCAGCCGAGCCGCCGCGTGCGCGCGCGTCGCGCAGCCTCTCCCTCTCCCTCGCTCGCTGACAGGTGGGGCCCGCCTGTCGGAGTCGTCGTCTTCGTCGCGCCGGCCGCGCCCGAAACCCTAGCCGCCGCCGCCCTTCCAATTCGGCCGCGCCCTTCCGTTTCCGGTGCAATTGATTGAGGGGAAAGGTGCCCCGGGATCTCCTCTACCTTTCTCTCTTTGGAATCGACCGCTATCTCGCTTTGGAAAGGGAGGATTCGAGCTCGGATCGGATTCGGCCGAACCCGAGGTTTCCATCGTCGTCGCCGGGCCGCCGTGGGCTTCGCCGCTGCCTCCCGACCCCTATAAAAGGTTCCCCGCGCTCTCCTCTACTCTCCGCCGCCCTCGCCTTCGCCTCTCGTCGCCCGAGCCGCCCTAGCGCCGTGCACCCGTGCGCCGCCGTCGCCGCCGCCGTCGCTCCGGTCATCGCCGTCGCTCGGGGAGCTCACCATCGTGGTCGCCGTCGCGTCGCCGTCCTCGTTCGACCCTTCGCCGCCGCTGTTCTCCGCCGGAACACCGTCGCCGTCGACAACCCGAACCTCTCCGCCGCTTCATCCTCGTCGCCGGCGTCATCCGTTGCTCCTCCGCCGCTAGTTCGGTCGCCGGTGAGTTCGCCGTGCTCTCCGCATCACGTTGGTGCCATCCGTTCGCGCTGCCGCGTCGTCGTTCGCCGGCAAGCATGCGGGTCCGAGCCGCCGTCGCCGCCGTCGGTCGGGGATGACGTCATCGCTGACGTCATCAGTGCCGTCGCTCGTGAGCCGGCCGTGAGCCGTTTAATCTCGGCCGTCCGTTCGGTCCGATCGATCTCGCCCGTCCGATCTTGTGAACCGTCGCCGTGGGCCCAGTCCACCGTAGACCCGAGCCCGCTGACGCAATAAATCCCCTTTTTCTTTTCAAAAATAATTCATTATTGCGTCATAATTCAATTAAAATTTATATAAATGATTTAATTCGATTAAATCTCTAAAAATTCATAACTAATTCATCTTAGCTCGGATTTAGTTGGTTCAAGTCTCTAAATTTTTCTAAAATTGAGATCTACATGTTAAAAATATCCACATGTACTGTTCATGCTTGCTTATGTGCTGTTTTGGTGTTTTTGTTCTTTTCCGTTTAGAATCCGACGTTTCCGGAGGGTCCGCTTTTGCAGGAGAAGATTTAGAAGAGTTCCAAGGCCAGCAAGGCAAGTCACACAGATCCTAATCAATCCTTTGAGCATGTTGATCCCGTTTAAAGCTATTGTTTCTATTTCAACTATTGCATTTATTTTCGAATGTCATTGGGTGGAATTAGCCTATTGTTTGTTATAGCCCTTTTGTTCTTGATTACCTTATTCCTTGATACCTTGGGTTATTATAACTTGACTAGTTGAGCTTTATATTGGTTCAACTAGATATTAGGTGTAATTGCTTAGCCATGCTTAGAAACTTTAGCACACTAATGGGATAACTTATGATTCATTATTACTTAATGATGGCTTAATGATAGTTCACGATGGTCAATCGTGATTGGTTAATTAATTAATTTGCCAACTAAAACCTGATAATGGTGGGTTGTGAGTACATGGTTTTGATGGTCGTGCTCATGACAATTAAGGACTGGTTCACGAACTTCAGTTGTGAAACATTAACCGTGCCAACCACAAGCCAGCGTGGGCAACGGCTTTATCTTTTACATAGCATAGTTCATTGCGGAGCACCAGACTGAGAAGTGGCGGAGATAAGCCCACGGGGGTCGCTGGGGAGTCCATGCCTTGTTTATAAGGGGGTGACTATGATCCGGGAATGGTGCACTGTAGTGAATTGTGTTGTGTGAGGGGTAATGTCACAGCTCCTTTCCGAGGTACTGTGGTGGTACTGAGGCACATGGTGACATGATGTGGGGCTGTGTCTTGTGGGTACAGTGGTACACCTCTGATCAGAGTAAAACTATTCGAATAGCCGCGCCCGCGGTTATGGGCGGGTCTAACAATGTTTTTCGTGATTAGTCTCACCCTTCCCACTTTAATGAAAGATGCTATAACTGGTTATATTTGATTAGCTCCTGGTTTGGAATGGTATATTCCTGGTTTGGAGATTAGAGCTGTGCAGCCGGGGTTGGTTGTTCAGAATGGTTGGGCCTATACAACAGGGTATGTTGTATAGTGTTGGATTAATACTGTTTAATTAATTTTCTACTGTTTTATTAAATCCTGGAATATTCTTTAAATGCTGTTTATGCAAAGAAGCCTATATTATGCCATCCTTGGTTATCCTGTGCATTTGCATATTTGCTGCGTGGCTTGCTGAGTATGTCATATACTCACCTTGCAATCATTCATCAGAGGAGGAGTTCTACAGTGAAGCTGATGGTGGTGAGGATTTGGCGTAGTCCTTGTCAAGCTGCCTGTGGAGTGGAGTCGTCTGCGCTGTCTATCTTTATTTTTCCGCTGCTTAGATCTTTATTGTCTTGAGAGGAACTATCCACCTCTGTAATGACATTTTATTCGCTTATTAATTAGAGTAATAATTGTACTCTATTATCAATTTGTTATTGTGTGCCTCGGCTGATGCCTGGACGAGGGTTTACACACATGTAAGCGTTTGGAATTTTGGATAGAAATTCCGGGCGTGACAGTCGCTCATTCCATCGCACCGAGCCCCGTGCCGCCGCGCGCGTCGCATCGCCCCGCCTGACACGCCGCTCGCTCGCCACCCGTCGCGTCGCCCGTCTCGAGCCCCGCGCCGCCGCCCGTCGCATCGCCGCTCCGAGCCCCGCGCCGCCATCGCGTCGCCGCCCGCGCGTCGCCGTCGTCCCGCCCCGAGCGCCGCTGTCGCGTCGCCATCACGCCGCCGCCCCTTCCCCTCTCCTTCTCCCCCTCTACAAATACCCCCCCTCTCTCCACTCTCCCCCACCCCATCTCACCCTTCCTCCCCTCCTCCCTCTCCACTGCGCCGCCGTTCCCGTGCCGCCGTGCCACCGCTCCCACGCCGCCGTGCGCCACCGTTGCCGCCGCCGTCGTCACCGTCGGCCGCCGCCGGTGAGCCGCCCTCCTTCCCCCTCGTGTCCACCGCCGCCGCCGCTCGGGTAGGAGAGAGCTGAGAGAGAGAGGGGAGAGGAAAAGAGAGGCCGGCCGAGAGAGAAGAAAGAAAAGGAGAGGCAGGGAGAGAGGAGAAAAAGAAAAGAAACGAGAGAAAAAAAAGAGAGAAAAGAAAAAAGAGAGAAAAGAAAGAAAAAGAGAGAGAGAGAGAAAAGAAAGAAAAAGGGAGAGAGAGAAAAGAAAGAAAAAGAGAGAAAGAGAGAAAAGAAAGAAAAAGAGAAGAGAGAATAGAGAAAAAGAAAAATAAATAGAAAATTAGGAAGAAAATTAAGGAGGTTAATAGTTTAAGAAAATCTAAAATAATTAGAATTTGAGATTAATTATAGCCTGTGGATAAGGTTGTATTAAAAATAAATGAATTAGGAAGAGTACCATTTCGCAATTATTAGAATTAATTCAAATTTGAATCTTTACACTAGCATAACTTATTCATTTTAGCTCCGATTTGAGTGAAACTTGAACCTAAATTCATCTAAATTCACAAGCTTTCTAATGGTATATAATTCACTATTTAATAAAATACATTTATAATTATTAATAATTAATATCAAGATGATGCATAATAGTTAACTTAAAAATGTGCTAATAATAAAATTTATATTGCACTGTAAAGTAGATGTCAAATAATTGTACTTAACATGCTTTCTCACTATAAAACCTATGTAAACTAACTAGGAGCATTGTTTCAGATTGATTAAAGCATAGGAAATATTAGTGCCATTAATTAGTCTATGTCCAAATATAACTAAACCTATGACTTATAAATTATTTACATAAGTTTAGCCTCGTACTTTGTAACTCAAATATAAACACACTTAGATGAACCTTCAACTTGTCTAAAGGAGAATAATAACTGAGCTAGTTGTAATTGTATCACTTAAAAGTTAGTCGATATAATGTCATGTGAAGTGGAATAAATATAGTTCGAATGACATCCATTAGTTAACAAAACAGAGCCATCTTAATCACATATATCGTATAGCTTCTAGTAAATAGCAACCATTCAGTAAATGATTCAATGATTAAATATTGTGCACACACGTACATTGTACATCCCAATTATATGTACGGTATATCAAAAACCTACCCTTTTGTGTATAGTAAACTAATGAGTCTATGATAAACATGTATATTAGATAAATACTAGTTATAAATCTTGACCTCATATACTTATAATTATAGTTCAACTGTAAATTAGGATTATTCATTGTAAAATTATGTGATGGGATAATCTGTGACCATAATATGATTAACCTAAACAACTCTAACATACAAAGCATGGATAATTATTAACCTTTTATAATTTATTTTGACAAGTAAAATATGTACATAATTAAAATAAAGCCTCCATCAATAAAATAATAATACAAATGATTCACAGTAATTATTTGACCGATCCAAATCCATCCGGCAACAGAACCTCTAGTGTATAACCGTTCTATTTAGATAGATGCATGAATAGCCATTTGCTAGACTAAACCACATAGTAGCCAGATACGTATCTCATTCATACTACATTGGTTAGCTCCTATATAGACCACCATGACAACAGAAAGATTAAGAAACTTTAGCCCTTAGTATGATTGGAATCCCCTAGCAAGCAATAATAGTATGAGCAACCCTAGGTACGACCCTAACAAGTACACTTTGTTGTGCATATTTGATTGTTGTTTGAATATTGGTTTTTCTCACGTATTATAGACTTTGTGTATCGGTTAGTCGTGAGGCAACGTCTGCAACTTCCAGGAGGTGAAGGTTGATCAAGATTATATCAAGAATAAGGACCATCCTGAGCAGGCAAGTCATCACTATTCCTTGAACATGTTGATCCCAATTGCGAAATTATTTTGTTTACAAATAAAATTGCATGCAATGATAAATATCTTACTTGTGATTATGCCATGCCTTGATTATTGTTTACCCCATATTCCTTCGTAACCATGTTTACGTATGAGTCCCTAGTCAACTATGACAATTGCTTAGCAACGCTATTCTAGAATCATGCATACTCATATTTATCAAAATGCTCTATGCTTGGGCAATTGCCTTTGGGAAGGTAATTGAAATGCGGCATGTGGAGACATGAGCGCCACATTGCCATGATGTTGATGACATGATTTGCGAAAAGAGAAATGAAATTAAACAACTGTTTCCGACTGGGGCGGACGGAGGATTTGGGTGGTATCCAGGAAAAGGCAAGTACCGTCCCCGGTCAATTAAGGACCAAGCCATGAAGTTAAGCATGAAACGACCCCCGTACAACCGCACTTCTCGTATGGGTATAGATCTAGCGGAATAGATAGCTGAGCAAAGGCAGTATCCATGCATAGTGGTTTCTTGATGTGTGAAGCAGAGGCTCTACGGTGGGGCAGCCATTGGTAGAACCGCGAGGCGGGTGTCTACAGTGGTGTCGCCATCGGTAGGACTGTCATGTGAGAATTTAAACATAATTATAACTTAATGCCTGTGTGAGTCTTTCCTTCCCGGGTGCGCCAGAACTCCTCTCACTGCTAGAAACTGTGTACGCCTAGAGTGCATGAGGATGTAAAGTTCATGGAGCGGGTACTGCCAATGCGAGGTTATCGAAAAGCTTTGCCGTGACATGTCTCATGTGTTGGGACGAGGCTCATGTGTTGGGCAGTCGCGGAGTGCGGGTAAAGTGTACATCCACTGCAGTGTGAGTAAACCCAATCTATTCGAATAGCCGTGCTCGCGGTTATTGAGCATCGGGACGTGTATTACACTTGGCTAGACTCAAAATTCTTAACTTGTGTGGGATGCGATATTGCATGATGATTTTTATGCTGTTGGAGCCACTTCCTGAGAGGAGGGAAGGTGGACGTCCTCAGAAAACCATGACGATTCAATGGCGGGAAGCTATCCTTGGGATCACAATGGATGGTGGACAGAACCGTCGTTGTTAATATGAACACTGGAACTAAAATTTGGTCAGTCTATGCTA
Source organism: Oryza meridionalis (assembly GCA_000338895.3). Lineage (NCBI taxonomy): Eukaryota > Viridiplantae > Streptophyta > Magnoliopsida > Poales > Poaceae > Oryza > Oryza meridionalis. The sequence continues at coordinate 11,862,046 of CM002527.2, read as the reverse complement.
GGTCTTAGGCTTGTGAAAATATTTGCAAAATGCAGCTTTACGCAAAAGAACCTGAAGCCATTCCTTGAATACCCTCTATCATATGCATTGCTGTTGTGGTGGCTAGCTGAGCACGGTTGGTACTCACCCTTGCTATTTATATATCATTTAGGAGAGTGTTGAAGAGAAGCCCTTGTCGGTACGCTTGCGTATCCAACAAGATGATCGGAGTGCGGTTTTTGTTCTAGGTCTCGTTCCCCAGTTGACTGCCTGTGGCATGATAACCGGGCCCTTATACTATTTTGTCTTCCGCTGTTGTTCTCTGATAGTTGTTGGCCTACCTGGCCCTAATGTAAGTATTTAACTCTTTTAGCCTGAATTCATTCGTGATATGTTGTGTTCCAACTATGTATGTGTGTATCAACTACTGATCCAGGGATTGGTACGGATAAACACAGAAAATTTCCGATTTCCAAAATCGGGGGTCTACACTACTCTTACCGGGCCGCCCAATGGCTTCCAGATGCAACAGCAGGCCCCCTTCCTTGCGCAGCCCGTCGCCATAGGCCAGGCCGCCCAGGCCCCTCTTGCTCCCCAGCCCACGGGATGGTTCCCAGGCGCACCTTCTCAGTGGGATCAGGCCTCCCTCGCCGGCTCCTTCACCACCACGACACTGCAACAAATGCCGACAAATGAATGGTATATGGATACGGGTGCCACTGCACACATGACTTCGGATACCGGTACCCTCTCTTTCACCCTCCCTCCCACCTCTCATGACCCCTCACATATAATTGTCGGTAACGGCTCCACTATACCAATAACTTACATCGGCCAAACCAACCTCCACCACCCTAACCGCTCCTTTACTCTTAAAGATATTCTTTGCTCTCCAGCTATCATTAAGAACCTCATATCTGTTCGTCGCCTTGTCATTGATAATTGGTGCTCTGCTGAGTTTGACCCCTTTGGCTTTACTGTGAAGGATCTTCGTACCAGGACTGTGATCGCCAGATTCAATAGCTCCGGCCCACTCTACGCCATCCACCATGCCTTACCAGCCCCACCCACTGCAGCCCTCACCGCCAGCTCCGCCACCTCCGACGTCTTGTGGCACCGCCGCCTTGGTCACCTCGGCCACGACGCCCTCAGTCGCCTTCACACCATTCTACCAATGATGAAGCACACATTCCCCGGCCTCTGTCATGCTTGCCAGCTTGGCCGCCACACTCGCCTCCCTTTTACCACTTCTTTTACTAGAGCTTCCTCAAACTTTGAGTTATTGCATTGTGATTTGTAGACATCTCTGGTTGTTAGCGCCCCTGGCTTTAAATATTACCTTGTTATTCTAGATGATTGCTCTCACTTTGTCTGGACATTTCCTTTACGCCTCAAGTCAGAGACCTTTCCCACTTTGTCCCATTTTTTTACGTTTGTTCAAACTCAATTTTCTACTAGCATCCGCAGCATTCAATGTGATAATGGATGCGAGTTTGACAACTCCAGCTCCCGCACCTTCTTCTTTACCCACGGCGTCACCCTACGGATGTCCTGCCCCCACACCTCCCCTCAGAACGGCAAGGTCGAACGAATCCTCCGCTCCATCAACAACATAGTCCGTTCCCTCCTGTTCCAAGCCAGCCTCCCAAATACTTTCTGGGTCGAAGCCCTTCATACAGCAACCCACCTCATCAACCGACACCCCACCAAGACCCTCAAACACCACACACCTTACTTTGCCTTGTATGGTAGCCATCCCTCCTATGACCACCTGCATGTCTTTGGTTGTAAGTGTTAACCCAATCTCTCTGCCACCGCACCACACAAGCTCTCCCCACGCTCCACCATGTGTGTCTTCCTTGGCTATCCCATACACCACAAAGGGTATCGGTGTTACGATCCGGTCACTAACCGCGTGATTATTTCACGTCATGTTGTGTTTGATGAGCATTCCTTTACATTTGCTGACATTTCGTCTAATAACAGTGCTTCTGATCTGGAATTTTTGGAGGATTTTACTGCTCCTGTGCAGCTACCAATCGGCCGGCGACCCCCGAGAACGTCTCCTGTGCAATGGCCGGTTGCTCCCATTGGGCCGGCCCCCCAACCGTCTCCTGACGCATCCACCTCCACTGGGCCGGCCTCCCCACCGTGGTCAAGCTTCCCCACTGGGCCGACGCACTGGACCGTGCCAACCTCCGCGAATTCGACTGGGCCGACGTCCCCTTCACCAGCCCGCTCGCCTGTACAAGTCCAGCAGACGTCCCCGACAGTGCACCTGCCACTCCTGCCGCTAGTCCCCACAAGGCCCCGCTCCGCCAGGCAACGTACAGCGCCGCCTCCCTAGCACCATCCTGGTCAAGACTCCGTCGTCAACGATCATGTCATGACCACACGAGGCAAACTCGGTGTGCGCAAGCCAATTCAACGGCTCAACCTTCATGCGGCTGCCCTTTCGCCAGTACCTCGCACCTATCGTGCGGCCCTCGCCGATCCAAATTGGCGGGCTTCAATGGAAGACAAGTACTCAGCCCTCCTCGACAACCGCACCTGGGATCTTGTTCCTCGTCCAAGAGGCGCCAACATCGTCACTGGCAAGTGGCTCTTTAAGCACAAGTTCCAGGCCGACGGCTCCCTCAACCGGTACAAGGCCCGCTTGGTGCTTCGCGGCTTTACGCAGCGTCCGGCATCGACTTCGACGAAACTTTCAGCCCCGTCGTCAAGCCGGCTACCGTCTGCACTGTTCTCAGCCTCGCTGTCTCCCGCGACTGGCCTATTCATCAGTTGGACGTCAAGAACGCATTTCTCCATGGCACACTTCAAGAGACAGTCTATTGCACTCAGCCTCCTGGCTTTGTCGACCCTGCATATCCTGACATGGTCTGTCGTCTCAACAAGTCCTTGTATGGCCTCAAGCAAGCCCCTTGAGCATGGTACAGTCGGTTCGCCACCTTCTTGCTCTCCATTGGTTTCGTCGAGGCCAAATCTGACACTTCCCTGTTCGTCTATCGTCGGGGCATGGACACAGCCTATCTCCTGTTATATGTGGATGACATCGTCCTCACAGCTTCCTCAGCTCAGCTGCTTCAGTGGACCATCTCATCTCTGCAGTCAGAGTTTGCCATGAAGGATCTTGGTACCCTACATCACTTCCTCAGCGTCACTGTTGTCCATCAGCCCTCGAGACTTCTCCTTCACCAGCGGCAGTACAGTATAGAGATCCTTGAGCGTGCTGGCATGGCGGATTGCAAACCGTGCAGCACTCCGGTTGATGCTTCTGCCAAACTGTCAGCAACAGCAGGAGATCCGGTCTCAGATCCAACGGACTTCCACAGCCTTGCCGGAGCACTTCAGTATGTCACTTTCACTCGACCTGACATATCATATGCTGTTCAGCAGGTGTGCCTCCATATGCATAACCCTCGCGAGCCTCATCTTACTGCCCTCAAGAGGATATTGCACTATGTCCGCGGGACTCTCGACTTCGGCATACACATCCAGCGAGCTCCCTGCACTGACCTGGTTGTATACTCTGACGCTGATTGGGCAGGCTGTCCTGACACTCGAAAATCTACCTCTGGATATGCTGTTTTCCTCGGTGAGAGCCTAGTGTCTTGGTCTTCCAAACGGCAGAACACTGTCTCTCGTTCCAGTGCAGAGGCCGAATATAGGGCTATTGCAAATGCTGTTGCCGAAGCTAGCTGGATACGCCAACTTCTTCTCGAGCTTCACACGCCACTTCCCAAAGCTACACTGGTGTACTGTAACAATGTCAGTGCTGTTTATCTCTCTTCAAACCCGGTGCAACATCAGCGTACCAAACATGTGGAGATTGATCTACACTTTGTACGGGAAAAGGTTGCTCTCGGTGCTATTCGTGTTCTACACGTTCCTACGTCATGCCAGTACGCTGACATGTTCACCAAGGGATTGCCTACACCGGTCTTCACCGAATTTCGCTCCAGTCTCACCGTCCATCCTCCGTACGATGCTGTGACTGCGCGGGGAGGGGGGGGGGTTAGCGTGTAATATGTCATACATATCCTCTCACGGCGCTCCTCCTACTCTCCCGATTCTGTTTCTATAAGTCGGTTGAGTGGATAGAGAAGGGTGCAGCCTATATATGTAATTGCTCCGTGATCAATCCAATCTATCGCGTTGAGTCATATCTTCCCACAAATTTTGTGACCCGGGAGCTTGGGTGCATGGTTTGCTGTGTGGGAGGGACCCGTGGTATTGAATGGCCGCATACTTTGGTGCAAAATCCTGTTGTGAACCGGCAAGAGTTGGTGCTAAACCTTGTGGCGGCTTGTGGGCAATTCATCGAACAGCTTCTGTGCAAGCAGCTGGTTCGGCTGGGGAGGGAAAACAGGCTTTGGCTGAGAAGGTTTCTTGGTTGGCTGTAGTTCTGAGCTTAGGGAGGAAAAGCAGTCTTATGGTGGTTTGGCTGAGAGGGAGAGAGGGAGTGGGCTGGCAGTGGGCTTAGGCTGAGGAAGGTGCTCCCTGTAATAGAGTGTTTTAGTATTTTTCTGGGGTTTGCAACTTGCTAAGCAATTTGCAATTGGGAATCTGTACGAGGAGCTTGTAAATTGGGGTATATGTGGACGATTGAAATTAGAAAATGTTATTGAGTCTTCCTGCATTTTGTTTGGATGGGTACACCGTGTTATCGAATAGAAATTTGAGATTAACGCCCGATAAACGAATTCATCGGTCATTGTAGGATTTCTTTGCGAGCGTTATGCACGAACGGACGACGGAAACGAAGGAGTGATTTTAGGGACGATGCATGGCATACAAATCCAATCGTCGTGGTAGGAATAGAATCGAATATATTTGAATTGACGCACGATACATAGACACCGATCAAGTGTAGATGTTTGTAGATGTTTGAGGGAAATATCGATCCATTGTAGATGTTTCTAGATGTTTGAGGGAAATATTGAGTCTGAAACGATAGAGCGGTTTAAAATAACCGTAGGGTAAGAGTCGAGAAAGATACGTTGCATTGCAATGTAAGGAAAGATTTTTGGGTTATATATTTCGGTATGTGATTTGTTTAGTACCGAAGCACTTAATAAATCAGGCCGTGAAAATGAGGGAATGAAAGGACGTTGGACAGAGGGTGTCCCTTTAGGAGATAAAATTTAATCGAGATCTTTAGCACACAATCTAAACATACACAAATAAACAATAAATCCCAGCTTGCAATAAGGTTTAAAAAGGTTTTTTATTATTCTGAACTTTTAATTTCGTATTTTAGAATCAAAATTTTCAGGATGTTACAAAATCTACATAGAGGTGTCAGCAATTTAACAAACAAGATGACGTGTAATCTTAATGGATCTTTGGTCTTGCAACTTTGTCTGTGATCATGGTACAACTAGGACCAAGTTGTATTCACCCTAACGTGATGGACGATGATCCTAGAGAGTAGGGAGCACTTCTTCGTCTTCCCAACTCTTTAAAAAAAACCATGTTTGACGGGAGGATCACCCAGTCACAAACAAGTGATCAGCGATGATTGAGCCCCATCTACGAAAATACTTACCATCAGTCGTCTAGCCAGGAAGGAAAAATCGGATGCCTCAATTCAAGGGAGCAACCATGTTGGTGTATGGCAAGGCTGTTAATTAGTCAGGTGCACTTACAAGCTAAGAGTGTGTGTGCATGTAAGGCATGACATTCCAAATTAAAATGTTTTTTCCTCTTAAACTATATATCCGAATTTCGTAGTAACTAGTATATGAAGTCGCGCATTTGCACGACTCTAACCACCACCCCGTTACATATCATGATATGAAAAATATACGAGTAATATTTTGAGAGTGAAGTACTCTCTGTCAATATAGTTGCATGTTGAGGGAAGAATTTGTTGTCAATATAGTTGTGAGCCCGTGTGATTGTAACCTCACTGTGCATCTATTTATCTTCTAGCTTAGATTATATTTGGAATGTCATAGGGAATGAAATTAACAAGAAATCTAGTTGAAATACAAACATATTTATTTTTACATGCTCAAAACAATATTATCAGGATAACAAAGTTTTACCGCAACTTAATGCAAACTAAGGAATATTAATACAAACATTTTAAATTAATCATATATCTGTGCATATTATTATGAAATCATCTTTGAAATTTAGCTCTTTTTCATGAATATTTTGTTGGGTAAGTGTTATAATGTATAAAATTTACAATATTACGCCTCACAAAAATAATTATGAAGTGCCGTTCATAACAATAAAAAAGCATAGGGGTAGCATTAGAAGTTTCTTTGAAATTGTTTTAAAACTTGAGCCAAAGCCTTTCTTTATTTTCTTTCCGAATATCCACTGCTGGAAAAAGGCTCTTCACTACTGGTTTACAACCCCTTTAATCCCGGGTTGTAAACAGGTACGCCCAATCCGGGATTGTACATCTTTAATCCATCCACCATCCACAATATTTAGTCCCGGTTTATAATACCAACTAGGACTACAATATTTAGTCCCGGTTGGAGTTACAAACCAGGATTAAAGTTTTTTTTTTCATTGATAGTTTTTTTTTCCTCCTTGCAGCTATTGATTTCAGTGCCATCACCCCAAATCCCCACAGATCATGCACAATGAAATCATCCACAATACACGCCCATCCACAAATCTAAAACAATTTACAAAAACACCTACAAATAATCATTCACAAAATCAAAAAAAAAATCCACAGATCCGCTAGCCGCCGGCCGTCCGCGGTCTCCCGGACTCCTGTCTTCCGCCGGGCCGCCGCCCAGCAGGCGCCCAGCGGCCACCTGTGCGGGCACGGCCGTGGCCTTAGCTCGTGTGCCGCCCGCCTGCGTCGGAGGGGAGGGGGAGGGAGCTGCCCCCAGCAGGTGAGGGTGAGGTAGGGAGAGGGAGGAGAGGGGAGGGGGATGAGAGAAAATGGGGAGAGGAAGGGGGAGGAGGGAGGAGGGGAGGAGATAAGATCGAGACGGAGGCGCGCGGCTCGGGGCAGCCGCGATTTTTATAATTTTGGTCCCGGTTGTTATTATCAACCGAGACTAAATATGGGACTAAAAATAATGGAGTACTGACATGTCTGTGAAATGAGACTAAAAATGATATTGATATTTAGTCCCGATAGGTGTGGTCATCTAAGTCCCGTGGTAGTTTTAATCTGGGACAAAAAAATATGTTTAGTCCCTGGTTAGAATAGAAACCGGGTCTAATGTAGTTTTTGGCCAACCCAGCAAAGATCGGTTCTCCAATATGATCACGACTGAGGTGTCCTATGTGCCGTGTGTCTTGTGATTTGGGAAGATGATTGTGGCCTTGAAATATCCCGTACATTATGTGCAGACGTTCAGGTCAGCCTAGAAAATTTGAAATACAATGTTTGATTAGTCCGAAGCTATATATATAGTATGCAACTGAAGAATAGTGGGCATACCAACGATAAACACATCTAGGAGTATACTTTCCTGTCCACGTTCGATGCAGCTGAATATTTACTAAAAGTTATATTTCGCTATTGCATTCCAGTACTTCTTGTCCAGAGCATGCTGAAAGCCTTTGGTTGCAATTTCAGATCCATTCGGCAATTTGCCCTGGAAATACTTAAATTGTCAGTGAATGCACAATTATTATTTGCTACAAGCTGTTCCATTCTACAGTAAGAGGACAAATTAAATTAATCTCTAAACTGAACATACAGGTTACACCTTTCTGCACACAATCAAACTTCGGACTATATTAGTACCTTATAAACGGCGCTAAAATCACCTTGTCCCGCTTTTATTTAGTTGTACAGTTATCTATGGCAAAACTCCTGGAAGGCTGGAAGGAAAGCATTAGGTGCGTTTTTTCAGTTCCAAATGGAAAAGATCTAGAAATTGAATAGATATTTGAAGATGATATGTACATCTCTTATGTTTTCCCACTTCTTTTTATAATTGTAATGCACAGGTAATGACTTCTCATGCACAGGTAATGCCCATATTGAACCATATTGTAGAAAAGAGCTTCTTATCAGTATTCATATCTCACTGAAACCTCACTATACAAAATGAACTCTAGGCTTTTTACTCTGTCAGGTTAATTTTGTAAGAAAGATTGGGGAGCATCAGTGCTTTGAGATCCTTGATATTATTTACAGCAGTATCAGTGATTAACTCTTCACAGAACAAAATGACAACGATTCTTAAAAACTGCGATATACAAAATTGCAAGTTTGATCTGAAACTGTGGTGAATAATCCATTTTGCATTAACATTAGTGCAGTACATGTTATCATAGCTATGTAGTGGAATTTGGTACTTGTAGAAGATCTTAAACTGGCTGACAATTACAACATCAACAATGTATAGCCTGGATAAAAAAATGGATTCAATTATGCAGTTCAGTATATTCAACTCTACAATTAAAATTCACTGAAAGTATCCCCTTATCTTTATATATGAACAAAAATCAACTGCAAGGGTGAGAATAGAATGCAGGCTTGCGCGGGAGGGTGGCATTAATGAAGACAACTTGTTGCTCAGCATTGCTGTGCCTGTGCGAGTGCTGTGGGCGCAGGGGAGCTGCAAGCCAGCGGCATGGCTGGAGAGGAGGATCAGGAGGATGTATCGATGGATGGTGTCAATTTCATAGGGCTCGCAGCATCGCTGAACCTTTGGTGATTGGGAGCGCACCGAGGTTCGCGGGGGAGAAAAGACGCTGTCAGCCTGGCCGGATTTGGTGCCGCTGCATCTGATGAGCGATGCAGCGCGGCCTGGACGTACGAGGAGGCGGCGATGACGGGGGCATGGACGGTGGAAGGAGCCGAGGAGGCAGGTGCGACGGTGAGGGGATGCGAGGCGGCGGCGGCGCGGTGATGGAAGAGGACGGCGAAGTAGGCCGTGCGAGGGGAGAGTCGTGGAACCGTGGTCCGTGGATGGGAGAGGAGGGGGGAAAACAAAAAATGTTCAGTTCTAGACATATATTGGGGTGTGGAAGGATCTAGTTTTTATTGAAGTTTCATGAAGGATCTTCAGGGTGTTTTGCCATTTGAGCCATCCGACGGTTCATATTGGCTGGTGATAACATCGGACGATTCAAGTTTTCTTGATGACGTGGATACGTATTTTTTTGCGAGAAGAGTCTCCCCTTTCACTTATTTAGTTTATATCGTTGGATTCGTTACAATTAAATCTTCATAACAAGATATCACACGACTATATTCTGATAATTTTTTTCACCTTTTAAACGTTGCACACATTTTTAGTGAAATATGCAATGTTCCAACAAGTATCTATTCATGTTTCACTAATGTATTTGCAATTGTTATCTTTTTATATGTCTCAGCAATTACAATTCGATGTTTCAGAATCAAATATTTGCAAATGTATTGCATTGTATGAATTTTTTAATGTTTCACTAGTTGGGACATAATATTTCATATAATAAGAATTATTGCTTTCTATATGTTGCATCTCTCTGAAACATCTGCACAAGTGATGAAACAATTTATTTTTAAATGCTGCAACAAAAGTTTGATTTTTCTAGAACACACATATACTTTTATAAAAATATATTTGTGTGAGATCTTATTATAAAGATTTAAATATAACAAATAAAATGGTATAATCAAATTATAGATTGCATATATATTTTCGAAGAAAATTTTATTTAGAGTTTGATTAAAAATAGAGAGAGAAAGTAATGATGCATCCGTGCACCTTGGCAACTAGCCTTGCTCACCGGAGGTTGACCCGCTATGATCGTCGGTTCACCGGTCGAACGGTCGGGTAACGCAACTAGCCTCGCTCCTCCCTACATGCATGCTACACACGTGGCCCTGCATGCGACAAATGCGTAGCAGCATTCAATTTGTAGCTTTCTCCTCACATCCATGCTGGGTGCCCACCCGTTACTGATGTACACAGTTGTAACGGTTGAACTCTTTTGAACCATCAGTGATGTGGAAAAGAAAATCCCAGCCGTTTATCGACCTAGACGTGGCCGTCCTTCCACTCTCGGTCCTCACTCATTGTCAGTGCCTCCACCAGGCCACCGCTTGATGCGTCATGCCCACAGGCAACATTGTGGAAGAGACCCAGGCGCTGTGAAGAGGACATGGCCAGATTTGTTGCTGTCATCATGCCGGCCCTGTGTCCCGTCATCAAAGTGTAGGATCGTACAGCAAGATCTATACCAACTAGAGATAGGTGAATGGTTAAAATACCCAAAAACTAAAACTTTTAGCAAAATTAAAAGTTACCATCAAATCGATGTAGACCGGCCTGACCGTAGATCATACGCCGCTCCACTACTGGAGAACTGATATGGACTAAAGATTATTTGTAGTCCCAGTAATAAAGTGCATCCGGACCATATGATCTTTAGTCCCGATTGGTAACACCTACCGGAATTAAAGATGATATTTAGTACTAGATCACTTTATGTCAAGGGGCTGTCAGGGGGCATGGCATCTTTAGTCAACCGGGCTAAAGATCATGACTTTAGATTTTTAGTTCGGTTGTTAGCACCAACCGGGGATAAAGATAAAAACATTTATCACATTCTTCTTCCTATTCCAACCTGAGCAATTGCTGCAAAGATTTGTAGGAGGAAGGGAGGTGCTGCCAAAATATTTTGTGTAAGTGTTTTGGTGATAATATACAAACCAGGAGGATCTAGAAGGTTAGCAACTCTCTAATGATGTATGCTTAGCATATTACATTTATAGCTATGTTTTTATGTATTAGTGTCTAAAAAGGTTTATGGAAATTGATAAGAGAGAAAATTTGTTTAGGGAAAATTAGGCTACTTTTAAAATTATAAACATGTGGATAAAAATGTTGTAAAAGAGATAACAAAGGAAAAATGTAGAAAATTAAGAAAAAAGAATAGAAAACTAAGTTAATTTAATAAAATAGTTAGATAAAGTACAATGTATTAAAGATATGCTTAGAACTTTAAAAATAGTTAAAACATGAATAATATGTGGGAGTATTGTATAATTATTGTACGATTATTTATATATAATTATTGTATGATTATTTAATTAGTTTGATTTTCGTGGACTTTATTTTTACGATTTTTGTGCATTTCAGGTAGGTGGATCGGCAATGGATGTATACCGTGGACCGATGGTCGAAAGAGTTTATAGAAGGCATGCATTATTTTTGAGTGTGGCCAATATTAATGAGCATAAGGGTTTTATGTGTTGTCCACGCAAAAAGTGTAAAAACCAGAAGGAATATTCTACATCAAGAACTTTTCATGCCCACTTATTTCAGTGAGGGTTCATGCCTAGCTATAATTGTTGGATCTCGCACGGAAAGCTAGGGGTTGCAATGGAATAAGGTGAAGTAGAAGATGAGAACATTTTGTGCTCAATACGGTGGATTTGAAAAAAATACAACAGGCGAGGTGAACGGGGCTTTTGAAGATAACGACAGTGTGGATGATCTTGGTCAGATGTTGCGCGACGTAAAGGAGGACTGCGAAAGTGAAAAGGTGGTCCAAAAATTGGAGCGTATGTTAGCGGACCACAAAACGTCGTTGTATCTTGGTTACGAATAGGGGCACAAAACGTTGGGCACCATGCTAGAATTCTTGCAATGAAAAGTCAACAATGTTGTGAGTGACAAGGCATGTAGCGAGTTATTGAAACTCGTAAAGAACATTATTCCGGAGGGAAACAGATTGCCCTAAATAACATACAAAGCTAAGAAGGTAGTCTGCCCTTTAGGGTTGGAAGTACAGAAGATACAGGCATGTCCGAATGATTGTATCCTCTTTCGCCGTGAGGAGTACGAGAACCTAGAAGAAGAGAGTTCCTCCTAAGGTGATGTGGTATTTCCCTATAATACCACGGTTCAGGCGCTTGTTCAAGAACAAAACGCATGCTAGAATAATGCACGGGCACGCAGAAGAACGTCAACAAGACGGGATGCTGAGACACCCCATCGATGGGTCGCAGTGTCGAAACATCGAATGAACATTTCAATACTTCGGAGAGGATGCACGAAACGTAAGGTTCGGTTTAAGTACTGATGGCATGAATCCATTTGAAGAGATGAGCAGCGGCCATAGCGCTTGGCCTGTGACCATGTGTATCTACAACCTCCCCCTTGGCTATGCATGAAGCAGAAGTACATCATGATGCCGATTATTATTCAATGCCAAGAGCAACCTGGTAACGACATTGATGTGTACCTAAGATCATTAGTTGAACATCTGAAACTGCTGGGGAAGAAAGAAGGTGTCCCCTTGTAGGATGAGGACAAACATGAGCAATTTAACCTACAAGAGTTGTTGTTCGTTAGCATTAACGATTGGCCTGCAACTAGCAACTTATCCGGATAGTCAAACAAGGGGTACAAGGCTTGCACCCACTGTATGGATAAAACTGAAAGTACGTATCTAAAACATTGTAGGCAGGTTATGTACATGGGCCATCATCGATTCCTTGTTGCAAGCCACCCATTCCGGAAGAAAGGCAAGCATTTCGAACAGAATGCATACCGCCGTACTAACCCTAAACATCGCAACGGAAAAATCGTGTTTGCTCTGGTGAAAGATCTAAAAGCCATGTATGAAATGTCTATATATAGCTCTTATGAAGAGATGTAACAATGAATAGAATTAATCAAATATGTTGATTTCTAGCTTGGAGGATTCCTCCAAAGTTAGATGACTGCAACCATCTGTTATTATACTTACATGTATGGCTAATGTTGGGTTTTTCTATGTTTTCTATAAATTTTATATTATTATTTTTTTTATTTTAGATACTAACCCCAGGCATATCTACTGAGGCTAATGTTTTGATATATCTGATCTTGTTTATTTTCTTCCACTTCTTGTGTTGCTCCATCCAAAATACTCATCCCAGGCATATCTATTGTGGCATGTAATTTTAGACATTGCAAATATGCATATTTCTCTACCGAATATGGCTTTAGATGACTCCAGTTAGAGCATGCCCAACAGCTACCGAATACTACTACCAATCTCAGATTTTTTAATTCCTATGGAAAAAAGTAGTTCCAGAATTTCCCCTATATACCAAAAAATTGGAAACCCCATCTCCATATATCTCACTCTCCACAAGTTGGGTGTCCTCATTCCCTATCCCTGGATCTGAGGGCAAGTGCGAGGGAACATCGGTAGGATTGAAAAAATAGATCTATTCGTTACATGGCCCATTTTCCAGTTTTAGGCATCTGTTGGAAAGACAAATATTTTCACCCCTCAAATTCCATTTAGGGTTCTGCAAAATAAAATTTGGGGATAGATTTTTGAACATCTCTTGGTGATGCTCTTGGTTTACGCTGATTTCAAGTAATACATGCAAATTAACATTGATGTCCATTTGTCAGACACAGTAATCTCCATCATTTCTGTATGATCTGATATTGGAGCAAATCCGCAGGTTTGATAATTTTCAGTAATCTCAACCATTCATCTTTTCTAATCTAATAAATCATGTTTATCTATACTAATTACTATCTCAACTACTGGTAGAAGAATAGTTTTCTGTGCTAGCAATAGAACTCATAAATGAATGTTTGAGATCACTTCTACTTATGATAATACGGGCAGTACAAGGAGAGACCAACATAAAGTTACTCTTTCACGTAATTGTGCGAAAAAAAGGCAGATCATTTGGTTTAACAAAATTCTTTCAAGGGCAATTCTAGTTGGGATGTATTCTGTACAATCCTGTGAAAGGTAGCTGACATTACAACCGCAGCCTTTTCATTCACAACAAAATTGAAATTTGTAAAACCAAAGGTTTTTTTATTATTATTCTGTGATAAACACTTGGCATTAGAGATTATTGGTTTTGATATTTGGAATTTATTTGCGAAGTGGTTTTGGAGATGATTGGATTTTATAGGTGATTGACAGGGACTGCTGTTTGTCGGGACTGGTCAGACCGGGCAGGTGCTGCCGGTCAGACCAGAGCTATGTGAGCGGTCAGACCGGCCAGCTCGTGGTCTGACCTGCCGACGCTATGTCAGTTTCGGTTTCGGGTTGTTTATTTGGATATCCGTGATTGTTTCATATTTATGGCTTCTAGATGGATATTATGCGTATGTAATATAGTTGTTTGCTACTAATGAGTCAAGTTGGGGATAGCTTGGTCTCGGAATATGGTTTCTTTGTTTGTTTCAAGTGTAGGTAACTTGATGCCTCGGGAGAGTATTTGCGGTGATGGACCGGGAGTTGACTTGGTGGTAAGGCGATGTCCGTGATGGTCAGATATCACGCGGGATACTTAGGCTAGAGTTCAATGCACGTGGTTGGTGAAGATTCCATATGGCATACGATGGAGGTATTGTGTGTGTATGGGATGCGGAGTCTAATTTGGAAGGAGTCCAAATTTGGTATGATTGGTTATGTAAAGTTTGTTTCCTGTACGAGAATGTTTCCTAGCTAAGGGGATTATGACTTCTAGTATGAGTTTGGTTCGTGGCTTTAGACTGCCTACCTTATGTATAAATAGAGACGGAGCGTGAGGGTTCTCAGTATTGCTTTTGACAGCAATTGAGTTGCTAGTTTAGTGAGGGTTTCGAGTTTAGTCGAGATTTTTGTAAGTAGTGCTGTTGATGTACTTTGTAAACACAGAGAGAAGCAATAAAATTGTCATCTACTTTAAGAGTTTTTCGATTTGTGTTTTATTGGGTTCGGCGGTCTAACCGGCCACACACCGGCGGTCAGACCGGCGGTATCACGGCGGTCAGATCGGCAGCAGACCTAAGGTCAGACTGGCAATGGCGAAAGGAGCTGGTGATTGGTCTCGGCGGTTCGATCGGTGTTACAACCTCGGTCAAACCGACGTGTTTCAGGCGGTCAAACCGGCGCATCTACTTCGGTCAGACCGCGATCCGTCGAATTTGAGGGTAACTTTTTATTCCGCAAAAATATTGGGTTTGTGGGCATACCAACCATTCAACCCCCTCTGGTTGGCTTAGTTCTTGTGTTACGATCCTACAAAATTGAAACCCAAAACAATTCTATTTAAGCCCATCAATTATTCATATGTAGTTTGGGCTGTGCATGTGCAAATTACAAATGTACCAACAACTTGAATTTCACTTATATGAAACAAATAAATAACTCATCTCGAGATGTCCGGGGTGAAGCCTTCACAAGAATTATAGTTAATAATCATTGCTTTGCACGGAATTTTGCAAGATGCAACAACAAAATTTGTATTTCAGTTCACTGGTGTGTTGCTGACAAAAGAGGGTGCCAACTAGCGCAGACCAGTGGCGGATCTAGAAAATTGATTCGTTGATGTCATAACGTGTCTGTTGATATCATAGTATGCTAATTATGCTTAGATTATATTGTTATAACATATAGATAAGCAGTTTCGTTATAAGTTTTGCCGAAATTTATCGGTGTCGCCTAACACCGGCCTTTCTACTGTAGATCTGCCCGTGGCACAGGCAAAATCTGCAATTCCATTGAACTAGTAATATGCCCGTGCTAACGGTACGACGATATTTGATGATGCATATCCCTTCTCTACTATTATAAAAAAATTGAAGATATTTTTGTCAGAATTTTGGTACATCATCCGTATTAAAATAGGTTTTAATTTTATGTTTCTATCAAATCATTTCCTTTTTTCTTACGTCAGAGTGTCCCTCTTATCTGATACACGTACGAATAAATTAGGCCTGCACCTTTTTACGTGCCCCTTGCAAACCTGCACCTGAGTCCGTTTTCCACATGCGCCTTTGTGTGCCGCTGCGATTAGGCCCGCAACGCCCTCGCGCGTGATTTTTCGCATGCCCGATTGAGCCCGTGACGTCTTCTTAAATCTACCCTATTAGCATATAAGCACTTTAAGGGGAAAAAATCGAGATCCCCACTTGATTTAATCTTTGGTAAAAAAAAATACAGATTCCTACTTGATTTGATCTTATCATGCCTCTATTTACATGCATGATATCATCAGGCTTCCATTTACCTATATCTTCTTCAAGTTTATTGGACAACCTAATTGCAATTAAACAGCATATATTTTAGTTGTGATAATTAAGAATTAATATTTAGTTACCAGACATCCATCATTGATATAATTTGGATGCAAATCGACGCACATACCTCATGAGCACATGGGAATGAGGATATGAAGAGGAGCGCTGCTACAGACCTAGGAATAAAATGCTCCAATAATAAATGGCATAAGCACAGCAGAGCCATAATATATAGAAGTGGCCATCGTTCCATCTAACTACCTAACGATAGGTTGAAGGCTAGCAAGCTAAGGAAGGGCTATATACCTCTCAGTTCTTACAACTACCTTTTCAAGAACCTATGGGCTTTTTTTAAGCTAAACCTCAGGAAACAATAGGGTACGCCTGTTTAAGAATAAAAGACTTGGCCTATTATTTTAGGAAAAATTGGACAAAAAACTCACAAACACTTGCCCATGAACCTGTGGGCTAAATATTGTAGTGTAAACTTATCTGCTGCAAGCAGCATTGGAGTAAATCCACCCTATCATAAACCTTTCTTACATGCATATTGTTAGTTTGTACCAAGCACAAGAAAATAAATCACTCACTTTAAAACCATCTAAAAAATACATATATGCCCTGCAACTTATAAATCTGAACTGTACATATATGTGTCAACCATGAGTGTACAATCGAAAGGGGAAAGAATGGAAAAACAGTTAGAATAAATTATGCCCTAGCCTTGCTTCCATTTGCTCTGGCACTGATCGAATAATCGCATCCTACCATGCCATTCTGCACTGATTTCTCATGACAACTGCACTTCATTTAGCAAAACCATGAAATGGAGCATGTTCCTGTCAACCCGCTAAATAGAAACAACCAGCATCTTTTGTTTATGAGTGGCTTCCAAGCTTAACTTGTTTTGCTGAACATTTGAAGCAAATCATGCTAACTTATGGTACACCACAAATTGATGTATCAGATCAGTGATGATCAATAATGCTATTTGCTATTTAAACAGATAAATATGACCATATGTAACAGAGAAATGCAGTTGTTTTATCTTTCTTTTTTCCCCACAAATTTGGACCACAATAATCTCAGCTCTCACATCACCAAACAATATTGAAGCGATGAACTCTAACAGTCTGCCATTCATGTGATCGTGCAAATCAGTTAGCGTACTGCTTAAATTAATTACAGGAAAGACAGGGTAGTCAAAAGCACATGCATGTAAAATCACAGTATATTTTAATCAAGTAGCTAAAATGGATAACACAATAATATGTACCCATCGGCAAACGAAAGTACATGCCTGTTTGAATGGCCAGGAGCAGTGGAGGACAATTGTCATCGTTTCCAACAATGGTGTTTTCTTGAGCAGAAGATTAGCCTGTTCCAATCTATTGTGATACCATGAAAAACAAGTGGTTCCTCGTGAGCAGCAAAATAGTGGTGCATGATGCGAATGCAATAGAATTAATGAGCAAAAGGAAGCAAACAGGGCAACGTGTTCATTTTGTCCAAAATGCAGCTCCATTTTTATTGATGTGTAGTAGATATATCATCACTGCTTATTACTGATATATAAACCACCATCCTAAGGTACAACAGCAGAGGTGATCCATATGTAATTATGAACATCAATATGCCAAAAAGAACTATGTAGTAACCTAAAATACCCTGTTAAAATTCATTAGTCAAACCAGAATGCGATGAGGACAAAAGGCAGTTAACTAATCTTTTGTTAAACCTACAATGAAAGCTCCAGCAACATCAATGATGGTGAAGTTATTGGTGTTTCCAAGACCAAAATGTCCAGACAAACCCAATAACTGCATTAGTTCATCAACAATAAATAGCATTAGTAAACCACTAAAAAGGAAAGCGTGGCGCCACGTCGTGCAACAGGGCAGATAGAGGAATTTAGTTGAGAAAATTCTAATCATTATAAAACCTTTAGCTGTTGCTCAGATGATTTTGATAGGATAATATACATGCATGCAGTGTTCAATAGCATTAACCTTAACCTTAGGTACCTTACATCTTCTTTGAAAGTTGCAGTGCTTGCAAATTTTTTTTTGAAAAAAATCTCATGATGGCAGAAGGCTATTTACAGTTGTCGGTGAAGTGAGCCCGGGGGTATGCGGAATAAGGGGAATTTACCTTCCCATCCTGGCGCATGACCTACAGCATGGCTCTACCCCCGTACCCTGCGGGTCGTAGGAGCGATCGGGGGGCCTCGGGGTGCCACGTCATGCCCCCTCGAGCCCTCGCGCCATTTTGCCCCGAGGCCCCCGCCTGTCCGCCATCTGGCGGGGGAGCGAGCGGGGAGGGAGCCCAAGCCGAGCCTTCTTTAATGAACGCAGCGCTCCAACTGCCCCTTGCCGCATTTAATGCGGTAGGGGCAGACGTGCGGCGTGCGCGACTAGCGCGCGGCGAACAGGAATGACCGATCTGTGACCGGCCTGTCACCAGTCACATCTGACTAGACGGACAGCTGTGCCCCCACGTCGCATCTGCCTCCGGCGGAGTGGAGGCAAGTATGACCCGTCCCACCACAATTCTTCATCCATTAATGGGAGATTGACATGGGTGTCCCCCGTGTCAGGCAAGGGACGGCGCTGGGCCCCACTCAAAGACAAACCGTGCCTTCCTTAGCTTCCAAGCTAAGGCACAAGACATTTAATTAATATAGAGAATATTTTCCCTATAGAATATAAAAGGAGCGCCATGCCTACTGGAGAGGGGGATCGGACTCTGGATCCAGGGAAGATAGCTCCTCTAACTCTAGCTTGTACATCGGAGATTCGGAGGCTTCCCGAGCACAGAAGAATCATCATACAAACAGGAGTAGGGTGTTACGCCTCACAGCGGCCCGAACCTGTATAATCTTGTTGTGTGCATACTAGCTGATAATCTAGGGGGCAAGTACGTGACTTCCAGAGGCGAGCCTTTTCCTCTGGCCGAACTCACAAAAGGGGGATCCCACGATCTCCCGCTCGAGAGGATCACTCCTTGACAGCTGGCGCGCCAGGTATGGGGACTTCGCGCGCTTCAAAAGGAACTTATTTCCTTCCGCCCCAAGCCTTCCTCCGGCCCCGACGATCATGGTCGAGGTTTTAGAGGAAGAGGTGGAGGTGCACACCCCCACCCCTTCCGGGAGTGCAGGTGCCAGCGGGAGTGCCAACCCGCGTCACCGCCGACGCGGCTCGTGGACTTCGCCCCCCCCGTGACCCCCAGCGGAGGGAGGTTCCCGATTGATCGGGAGGCTCGGCCCTCTCCCCGCCTCCGGACGGGCGGAGGCCACGGCACGTCCGAGCGCGCCGCCGCCTGATCTACCGCGACAGCAGCTCGCCTCAAGGCGCGCTTCAGGCGGTGGGGGCCCTCCTACGCCATCCTCCGGTGGACGCGGATCCGGAGGCCCCCGTCCGACGATGGTTGGACGACATCAACAACTTGGTCACCACTGCCTAGCGGCAGTTGGCCACGAGTGGCCGTTCCGCCGCCACAGGTACGTCACGTACCTCCACCGTCCTCTCCTCGTCAGCAAGGAGAAGGGCCCGTCGGACAGCCACAGCCTCAAGGCGAACTGCGACCCCAACGTCGTCAGGCGTCTCGGAAAGCTGGAGGTGTCACGATGGCCTGTACGGGGGGCAGGACGCTCGAGTCAACATTGAGCATCGACGAGACGAGCGCCGCGCTGCCCCCGAAGTTTCGCCCCAACCTCACGGAGAAATATGATGGCAGCATCAATCCCTCCGAGTTCCTCCAGATCTATACCACGATCATCGTGGCGGCGGGAGGGGATGACCGGGTCATGGCGAATTATTTCCCCATTGCTCTTAAGAGTCAGGCGCGTGGATGGCTTATGACCCAGCCCCCCGACTCCATCCACTCCTGGGAGGACCTGTGCCAGCAGTTTGTCACAAACTTCTAGGGCACATACCCCCGTCCGGGGGAGGAGGCGGACCTACACGCTGTGCGGCAGAAGGACGATGAGTCCCTCTGCTCATACATACAGCGCTTCTGCCAGGTCCGCAACACTATTCCATGCATCCCGGCCCACGTGGTCGTTTATGCGTTTCGGAACGGTGTGCGGCATAACCGCATGCTGGAGAAAATCGCCTCCAAGGAGCCTAAGACCACCGCCGAGCTCTTCGAGCTAGCGGACAAGGTGGCTCGAAAGGAGGAGGCGTGGGCTTGGAACTCCCCCAGCACCGATGCGGCGGCGGTGGCCGCCCCCGAGACTGCCCCCCACTCCAAGCAGCGGGACAGAAGGGGCAAGCGGAAGCCAGCCCGCTCTGATGACGAGGGCCATGTCCTTGCGGCTGATGGGCCCTCGCGGGCCCCGCGCAAGGAAAAGGCCACCAACGGCAAGCCGAGCTCTACCGCCCCTTCCGGTGAGGGTCGGTCGGCGGACAAGTGGTGCTCGGTGCACAATACTTATCGGCACAGTCTTGCTAACTGCCGCTCGGTCAAGAACTTGGCCGAGCGGTTTTAGAAAGCCGATGAGGAGAAGCGGCAGAGTCGACGGGAGGGCAAAGCCCCCGCGACCCCCGCCAATGATCGGCGAGACGAGTCTAAGCATAAGGCCCCCGCCGATATGGCGATGACAGCGAGGGTCTGGAATTCCATTTACCTCAGGGAACTGTCGCCACTCTCGATGGGGGGGCTTGCGCTTACACATCCCGTCATGGAATTAAGGTCATGAGGCGTGAGCTTTTGGCCACCGTCCCGATTCACGAGGCGGCACGGAAGGCGCGTTGGTCGGAGGTGAAGCTCACCTTTGATCAGAACGACCATCCGACGGTGCTCGCTCGGGGTGGGAAGTTGGCTCTTGTGGTCTCCCCGACCATCCACAACGTCAAGATGAAGCGAGTCCTGGTTGACGGGGGGGCTAGCTTGAGCATCATCTCCCCGGCCGCCTTTGACGCGCTCAAGGCCCCGGGGATGAAGCTCCAGCCGTCCTTGCCGATCATCGGCGTGACTCCGGGGCACACGTGGCCCCTCGGCCACGTTGAACTCCTGGTAACTTTCGGCGACTACACCAACTTCCGCACCGAGCGGATCGACTTCGACGTGGCGGACCGCAATCTGCCCTACAACGCGGTCCTGGGCAGGCCGGCGTTGGTAAGGTTCATGGCTGCCACCCACTACGCCTACCTCCAGATGAAGATGTCGGGCCCTAGTGGTCCCATCACAGTCTTTGGTGATGTCAAGGTCGCCCTCGCCTGCGCGGAGCTACGCGCCGACAACCTGGCGGTGGCCACGGGGCAGCAGGCCCCGGAGGCCTCCGCGTCCCGCGCCTCTAAGAAGCGCCTTGCCTCGGCTGACGAGGTACCCGTCAAGGAAATCCCCCTTGGCGATGATCCATCCAAGACCGCCAAGATTGGCGGGACCTTGGACGCCGCATAGGAAAGCGCGCTCGTCTCTTTCCTGCGGGCAAACTCCGATGTCTTCGCATGGAAGCCGTCGGACATGCCCGGGGTCCCCAGGGAGGTGATCAAGCACCACCTCGCCGTGCGGCCGGACGCGCGGCCCGTCCGGCAGAAAGTGCGGCGTCAAGCCTCGGAGCGGCAGGCCTTCATCCGAGAGGAGGTGGCGTGGCTCCTGGAGGCTGGCTTCATCCGCGAAGTGATCCATCCGGAGTGGCTGGCAAACCCGGTGGTTGTCCCGAAGGCCAACGGCAAACTCCGGATGTGCGTCGACTACACGGACCTCAATAAGGCATGCCCCAAAGATCCTTTCCCTTTGCAACGCATAGATCAGATAGTCGACTCCACTGTGGGGTGCGACCTTTTGTGTTTTCTAGATGCCTACTCTGGGTATCACCAGATCCGCATGGCTAGGGAAGATGAGGAAAAAACTGCTTTCATCACCCCTGTGGGCACCTTTTCTTATACAACTATGCCTTTTGGTTTAAAAAATGTAGGCCCTACCTTTCAGCGTATGACTCATATTACTTTGAGTAATCAGATAGGGCACAATGTGGAGGCATATGTTGATGACCTGGTCGTAAAGACGCGCCACCAGGACACGTTGTTGCATGATTTGGCCGAGACTTTTGATAGTCTTAGGTCCACGCGCATGAAACTGAACCCCGACAAGTGTGTGTTCGGTGTGCCGGCGGGCAAACTCCTTGGTTTTCTAGTCTCCTCGCGAGGCATAGAAGCTAATCCCGAGAAAATACGCATGATAGTGAGGATGCGCCCCCCTCAGCAAGCTCAGGGATGTGCAGTGCGTCACTGGATGCATGGCTGCCCTAAGTCGATTCATATCGAGGCTGGGAGAAAGGGCGCTGCCCCTATTCAAGCTCCTCAAGCACCCCGGGCCGTTTGTATGGACGGAGGAAGCATAGCAAGCTCTCAATCAGCTAAAAGCTTACCTCACCTCCCCCCATCCTTGTAGCCACAGGACCAGAGGAGCCGTTGCTGCTCTACTTGGCTGCGACCCCCCACACGGTGAGTGCCGCCCTAGTAGTCGAACGCGACGAGAGTAGGCCAGGGGCCCCCTCAACTGGTGATGGCCCCTCGTCCCCCCAAGGCCCGATGTCCGAAGCACCCAACCCCTCGGAGGGCCCCGAGGCCCCCGTGGGAAGGGGAGAGGCTCCGGCAGGCGCCCCCGAGGCCTACAACCCCTCGGAGGCCCCCGAGGCCCCCGCGGGAAGAAGAGAGGCTCCGGCAGGCGCCCCCGAGGCCTACAATCGTGACATGGTCCGAGAGCCCCCTGGGGCTCCCGAGCACGAGTGCCCTGGACCAGTTGCCCCTGACATCACGGACCGGCCCCACCGAAAGGTGCAGCGGCCCGTCTATTTTGTCAGTGAGGCGCTCCGAGACGCGAAAACCCGATACCCACAGGCACCGATCGGGTAGTGAAGTGGGCCATTGAGCTTGCTGAATTCGACCTGCACTTCGAACCGCGGCACGCGATCAAGAGCCAGGTTCTAGTTGACTTCATCGCAGAATGGACGCCGGTGGATAACCCTCTCCCATCTGATCTCCCCTTCCTCCTCCGAGACGGTGAAGACCCGAGCGCCGACATTCGCGCCGTTCACTAGGTTATGCACTTCGATGGTTCCCTCAACCTTCGTGGTGCGGGGGCTGGAGTCATATTAACTTCACCAACCGGGGATATCCTCAAGTACGTTGTTCGGCTCGATTTTCGAGCCACGAACAATATGGAGGAATATAAAGGACTCCTTGCAGGGTTGAGGGCGGCGGCCGGAATGGGTATCCGCCGCCTCCTAGTCTTAGGCGATTCCCAGTTGGTCGTGAATCAGGTCTCCAAGGAGTACCAGTGCACCGACCCATAAATGGAGGCATATGTACGTGAAGTGCGGCGTATGGAGCGCCACTTCGACGGACTCGAGCTCCGGCAATTGCCCCGACGCGACAACGCAATCGCTGATGAGTTGTCGCGTATCGCGTCGGCGCGAGCCCCACGCCCCCCGGGGACCTTCGAGGAAAGGATCGCGCAGCCGTCGGCACAATTGGGCCCCCCGAATGACCCCGGCGCCACAACCTCCACCCCGAGCCCCGATAACCCGCGGGCCTTGGGGCCCGAGGGGGTCGACCCCGACCCCGCTCGTCACGTCGCCTGGATGGCTGACATCCGGGCGTACCTCGACAATAATACTCTTCCCGAGGATCGCGCAGAAGCTGAGAAGCTTGCACGCATCTCTAAGTGGTACGTGCTCGTAGAAGGGAACCTGTACCGACGCACCGCCAACGGGATGCTCTTGAAGTGTATCTCTCGGGAACAGGGCGTCGAGCTCATTGCCAACGCCCATGAGGGTGAGTGTGGGGCACATTCTGCCTCGCGCACCTTGGTTGGTAAAGCCTTCCGGCAAGGTTTTTACTGGCTGACCGCGTTGCAAGACGCACAGGAATGGGTCCAGCGATGCAAGGCGTGCCAGTTCCACGCCAAGCAAACCCACCAGCCGGCCCAGACCTTACAGGTCATCCCGCTCTCTTGGCCCTTCACAATCTGGGGGCTAGACATTCTTGGGCTGTTCAAAGCGGCTCGAGGTGGGTATCAGCACCTGTATGTCACCATCGACAAATTCACCAAGTGGCCCGAGGCTTACCCGGTCGTCAAAATCGACAAGCATTCCGTCCTCAAGTTCATCAGGGGCATCACATCCCTGTTCGGGGTGCCCAACCGTATCATTACGGATAATGGGACCCAATTCACCAGTGAACTGTTTGGCGACTATTGCGATGACATGGGTATCAAGTTATGTTTCGCCTCGCCCGCCCACCCCAAGAGTAACGGCCAAGTCGAGCGAGCCAATGCATAAATCCTCAAGGGCCTCAAGACTAAGACGTACAATGTCCTGAAGAAGCACGGAGATTCGTGGCTTGAAGAATTGCCCGCCGTGCTCTGGGTAAACCGGACCACTCCAAGTCGCGCCACAGCAGAAACCCCCTTTTTCCTGGTGTATGGCGCCGAGGCGGTCCTGCCATCAGAGCTTTCCCTGGGTTCGCCTTGTGTCGCGTTGTACAATGAGGCCTATCAGGATGTCCTCCGCCGCGACGATCTTGACTACTTGGAAGAAAGGAGGAGGTGCGCGGCCCTGCGGCGGCGCGTTATCAGCAAAGCCTGCGGCATTATCACCAGCGCCACGTCCAGGCCCGATCACTACAAGTTGGCGACCTCGTCCTACGCCGCGTGCAGTCGCACTTGGGGTTGAGTAAGCTCTCACCAATGTGGGAAGGGCCATACAAAGTGATCGGGGTTCCCCGGCCAGGCTCTGTTCGGTTAGCCACGGACGATGGCACGGAGCTGCCTAATCCATGGAATATCGAACACCTCCGCCGCTTCTATACATAGCGTCGCATTTCTTGTTTGCTTTCCGGAAGCTCGGGCCAAGCCCCGCACAACCCTCCGGCTTGCGTGGACTTGGCCGGGGGCTACCACCACTGTGCAGGACTTTGTATCTTTTCCCCTTTTCAAATAATAAATTCGGTGGACGCCGTTATGCACCCTTTTTTCTGCCCTTTCCTCTCCTCGTCCTGGTTCAAAGGATAATTCGCGCTTGCTCCGAACCCTAAGTGGCGTTGGTTGACCTGAAAACCGCCGAAAGGGAGCCCGAGCGCGGGCAGCGCCCCGGGCTGTGGCGAACCCCGGGAGCTCGGAAGGGCCTACACACGGCCGTCCCCGACCCCCGGTTGTCGTAGCCTCGGTCTGGCCAGACCCGCCGGGCGGCTCCCTCGGGGCGGTAGCCTCGCCCCTTACCATTTAGGTTCCACGGGCTGAGCGGGAGTTTACCTTTTCGCAAGGACGAGCCCGAGGGGGGGAAGGGGTAAATACGGCTATTTAATCATAGGGAATTTAATTGAATATTTTTGCTCTGGTTTTTCTTCTGTCTGTGCCACAGGCATTTGATGGAGAAAGCGAAAGGGCAGAAAATGCGAAGAAAGAGCTTTATTTACAGGTAAAAAGGCACGATGGCCTAAATACAAGAGGTGTCCGATGCAGGCACATAACAAAAGGAAGTTAAAAGCGGGGGTAATCACGGAGTGCCCAATCTCCCGAGGCCGGCGCCGCCGACCACGTCATCCCAATCCTCGCCACCAACATCGTCACCACTGTCTCCGCTCCCGCTCTCCTCGTCTTCGCTCCCGCTCCCCTCGAACCGCGTCAGCCGCCTCCCGGGCTTGCTCCCGAGCCCCGGCCTCGGTTCCCGGGGGAAATTCCTCGAGCGCGCGCCATGGGGCGAAGTCGGGGTCACGGGCTTGGCAGCTGGCAAGGACTAATTCCACCACAGCCCATGCCAACGAAGCCGACGACGACTTGATGGTCTCGCCGACCTCTTCCTCCAGCCTCTCCAGGTCAGCCGCCAGCCCATCCAGCCGGAGCGCGAGTGCCGGCTGAGTGGGCGGGAGCTTCCTGTCCTGGCGTACGGAGATGCCCACTCGGCGCCCTGCGCGCTCCAGTCGGGCAACGGCATCGGAGAGTTGCCCGGGCCCGATCTCGTAGGTAAGGCAAAGGGCCGCAATCTCCCCAGCTTGATCTTGCACCAGGTGCACTAGATCAGCAAGAGCGCTCTGAGCCGCGGCAAGCTGGCTCTCCAACTCCGCGCCGCCGGGCTGGCCGCCGGCTGCCAGGACCTTCTCCCGGGCCTCCAGCTTAGAAGCCCTTGCTGCCAACGCCGTGCGCTCGGCTCGAACGCTCTCCAAATGCCGAGCCTCGCGCCCGGCGACAGCTTCCTCGCGTTTCGCGAGTTGTTCGCCCAGCCGGCGCGCCGCCACCTCACGGCGGCTCACCTCGGCCTCACGTTCGGCGAGCGCAGAGTCCCGTTTTTGGCACGCCTCTTCCCGGAGCCATAGCTCCTTCGAGCGACGGGCCGCCGAAGCCTTCGCGGCAAGGGTGGTCCGGTCGCGCTCAGCTACGACCTCCTCATGGAGACGAAGGGAGGTCTCCGCCTCCGCCGCCGGCCTCTCGTGGGTGGCCAAGGTGGACTCCCGCTGGTCTAGCATACGCGCTCGCTCCTCCGGTGCCCAAGCCAGCCCCTCCAGCTCCTAGGCTCGCTACGCCTGCTCCCGGCTGCGCGCGTCCTGCTCGTGCTGTTTCGAGTCGAGAACCTCGATTCGCCGACGAATCGTGGCCTCAAACTCTTGCGCAGAACGGGTGCGCTCGTCCAAGACCTTGCGTTCGGCCTCGAGCGCCGCCATCCGAACCCGCAGCGAAGCGTCGGCCTCCGATGCCCGCCGCTCTTGGGCGGCAGCCGCCTCAAGGACACCGCGGGCGTTTTCGGCCCTCTTCGCTAGGTCCTCGGCATGGGCCTTGTATTGTAGGTGGATGTCGTCTAGCGCCTCATCCAGGACCCTTGAGGCGATCAGTGCCGCCTGCCACTCTTCCTCCGTCTCCCGCATGACAGAGTCCAGTGCTTCCTCGCGTGCCTGGAACTCTGCCAGTTGGGCTTGGCGCATCTTGCGCCCCACTTCCACCATGACATCCACGGCACGGCGCCCCTCGTCAACCCGCACGCGGTCCGCTGCAAGCTACGCCCACTCCGCCTCTAGGGCCGCCCGTTCCTCCGCCATGGCTTGAACCTGAGTGTTGAGCCCCTCCCGGACAGTGGAATCGGCGGGGGCGAGCACCTGCAGGAGTGGCTCCATGCCTGTCGGAGTCGGAGAAGAGAAGATTGCGGTCCACCCCCGGGACGACGGAGTGCCACTGGATCCCCCGCGGGACTGGGGGCTACTCTCAACCCCCTCCCGCGTGGCTAGCCCCGAAGGCGCCCCAAACGCAAGGGGGAGCGGCTGTCCCTCTCACCTCTTGTTTCGAGCCCTCGGGCAGACTCGGCCTCGTCCTTGGCCTCGGGCCCGCCCGCAGCTTCGGCCTCGGCCTTAGGCTCAGGGCTGCCACCAACCTCGACTCCCAGGCCGTGACCCCCCTCGGCCCCCTCTCCGGGGAGGCGCTCCGCATGGGTCTGTCCCTCGGAGCTGGCCCCGGGAGGGACGCCGCCTCCACTATCGCCTGCGGCAGGTCGCGTTCCGGCTGAGGTGGACCCGGAGCCAGACCCGGCGTGCGGCCCGTGGGCCCCGCCGGAAGGCCGCGAAGGCCCCGCGGCACCGGATTGGCCGAGCCCGGGCCGCTCCGGTCGCTCGGACTTCGACCCCTACAAGGGGTCGGACACCGACATCCCCTGGGAAGGAATCTCACGGCAGAAGATCTCTGATCGCGTTAACAAAGGAAAAGAAGAAGAAGCAACAAGGGGCCGAGATGAGTAAAGAGCACCGAGGCGGATGCCGGCAATCATACCTTGGGGAGGCGGTTGAAGGTCCACTTCGGGGGCTCGATAAAGCATGGCACGGCTCTGTCTGGCCTATCTTCCGGAGCTGCTTCTTCTTCCGTCCAACTTCACGCCTTGCCGGTGGTCGGTCCGCCGTGCGTTCGGCACCCCCTCCACGCGGGGGAGAGGGCGGTCGGGATTCAGTTTTTCGCTTCCCCCTCGGGTCGCTGGCCGAATCTCCACCCGGCCCGCGGCTCGGGCCGGGTGCCCTGGAGCTGCCACCCCCGCCGGGGCCGCTGGCCCGACTCCCGCCTGCGGTTGCGCCACTGCTGCCCGCACCAACGGCACCCCCACCTGCGCTGCTCCGACGGGACCGATCCCCGTCGGCGCCGACGGCCAACATTACCGCCAGGAATCTCTCCCGGTCGCGGTCGGCGGAGTCCAAACCCAGCACTCGCCGAATCACCGTCTTCACGTCCTCCTCGCCCCAGTCCCAATGCTCCCCCACATGAGTGCGCATGGAATCGTTGGGTCCAGTATACTTCCACGCTTCGTGGGACCGCTCTTAGAGAGGTGCGATGCGGCGGCAGAAGTAATCACCAAAGACCATCGCCACCGTAAGGCCCTGGCTTCGCAGGCGCCTGAGGCGGTCCCGCACGGCGTCGTACTCCTCGCCCAGCTCCGAAACCACCAACCATGCGGCGGATCGTTCGAGAGGGCCGGCGGGGAGTCGAAGTCGCGGGTGGTCCGGCAGCGCAGTGTAGAACCAGTCCTTCTTCCAGTCCTCCGACTTCTTGCGGAGATGACTCTCAATGTATTGCCCTGCCGTGCCGGGTCGGGGCTGGAAGTAGCATCCCCCCACCACCGCACCTTGCAGCAGCTGTGGAATGAAGAAGAACTGGAACAGTCGCATCGTCGGCCGTACCCCAACGAACATCTTGCACAGATGCGCGAAGATGGCCAGCGTCATCACGGCGTTGGGGGCGAGATGCAAGGCGTGGATGTCACACCCTAAAAATCTTAAATATATAAATTGTTGTTTAATTGGAATTATTAGAAATGATTTTAAAAGCCTAGAAGAAAAGATCTAATTTGAAATAATAAATTCCAATATAAAATTGGGCCAGATAAAATTTTATTAAATACTTTGCTTGACTCTATAATTCCTAGATTTTTCTGGGATTTATTTGAGCTAAGGAAGAATTTTTAACAAATGAAATTGCATTTCATGAATAATTTTAATTGAAAAAGTTTTAAAAAAATTCTCTTTTGGCTTTGGGCCAAAAGTCGGCCCAAAACCCTCTCTCTCTCTCTCCCCGGCCAAGTCGGCCCAGTCAGCCGAGCCGCTCACGCGCGCGCGTCCACCCGCTGACAGGTAGGGCCCGCCTGTCGGACCCGTCGTCTTCGTCGCGCCGCTGCCGGCCGAAACCCTAGCCGAGCGCCGCCGCCGCCGCCCTTCCAAATTCGGCCGCGTCTTTCCATCTCCTCTCCGGTCGAATCAATAGAGGGGAATTGATCCGCGGGATCCCCTCTTCCTTTTCTCTTTTGGAATCGTCGGCTTTCATCATTTGGAAATCCGTGGATTCGAGTTCGAATCGGATTCGATTTTCTTCGCCGAACCCTAGACTTTCCTTCGTCGTCGCAGGGCCACCGTGGGTCTTCGCCGCCGCCCCTAGCCCCTATATAAGGACCCCCGGTGTCTCCGCTACCCGTCGCCGCCCTCGCCTTCGTCTCTCGTCACCGGTAGAGCCCTAGCGCCGTGTAGCCTAGCGCCGCCGTTGCCGCCGTTCGTCTAGCCGTGCGCCGCCGTCGCTCCGGTCGTCGTTGCCGCTCGGGAAGGCCGCCGCCGTGGTCGCCAAGCCGTCGCCGATCTAGTCCCGTCCTCCGTCGTCGCTGTAGATCGCCGGAAGACCGCCGTCATCGTCAAGCCGAAGGTCGTCGTCGCTTCGATCTCGTCGCCGTCGCCATCCGTTGATCTTCCGCCGCTGTTTTGGTCACCGGTGAGTTCGCCGTGATGCCCGCTATCCGTAGGTGCTCTCCGTTTGCGCCGCCGCGCCGTCGTTCGCCGGCGAGCATGCGCCGCCCGAGCCGTCGCCAGTGATGACGTCACCGCTGACGTCATCGTTGCCGTCCGCCGTAGACCGGTCATAGACCGTTAGATCTCGGCCGTCCGTTTTGGATAGATCGATCTCGGCCATTCGTTTCCGTGAGCCGTCGCCGTGCACCCGGTCCACCGTGAACCCGAGCCGCTGACGCAATAATCCTCGTTTTCTTTTCAAAAATAATTCATTATTGCGTCATAATTCAATTAAAATCTATATAAATGATTTAATCCGATTTAGTCTTTGAAAATTCATAACTAATTCATCTTAGCTCGGATTTAGTTGGTTCAAGTCTCTAATTTTTTCTAAAATTGAGATCTACATGTTAAAAATATCCACATGTACTGTTCATGCTTGTTTTTGTGCTGTTTTGGTGATTTTGCTCTTTTCTGTTTAGATTCCGTCGTTCCCGGAGAGTCCGATTTTGCAGGAGAAGATTTTGAAGAGTTCCAAGGCCAGGAAGGCAAGTTACACAGATCCCAATCATCCCTTTGAGCATGTTGATCCCATTTAAAGCTATCGTTTCTATTCAACTAGTGCATTTATTTTCGAATGTCATTGGGTGGAATTAACCTATTGTTTGTTATAGCCCTTTTGTTCTTGATTACTTTATTCCTTGATACCTTGGGTTATTATAACTTGACTAGTTGAGCTTTATATATTGGTTCAGCTAGATATTAGATATAATTGCTTAGCCATGCTTAGAAAGCTTAGCACATCATTGGGATAACTTATGAATCACTATTATTTAATGATGGCTTAATAATAGCTCACGATGATCAATCGTGATTGGTTAATTAATTAATTTGCCAACTAAAACCTGATAATGGTGGGTTGTGAGTACATGGTTTTGATGGTCGTGCTCATGACAATTAAGGACCGGTTCACGATTTTCGGTTGTGAAACATTTACCGTGCCAACCACAAGCCAGCGTGGGCAACGGCTTTACTTTCTGTATAGTATGGTTCTTTGTAGAGCACCAGACTGTGAAGTGGCGGAGATAAGCCCACGGGGGTCGCTGGGGAGTCCATGCCTTGTTTATAAGGGGGTGACTATGATCCGGGAACGGTGCACTGCTTTGAATTGTGTTATATAGAGGGTATTGTCACAATCTCTATTCGGGTACTTGTTAAGTATCGCGACGCATGGTTGACATGATGTTGAGGTTGTGTCTTGTGGGTACAGTGGTACATCTCTGGCCAGAGTAAAACTATTCGAATAGCCGTGCCCGCGGTTATGGGCGGGTCTAACAATGTCTTTCGTGATTAGTCTCACACTTCTCACTATAATAAATGATGCTATAATTTGATTAGCTCCTGGTTTGGAATGGTATATTCCTGGTTTGGAGATAGAACTGTGCAGCCGGGATTGGTTGTTCGGAATGGTTGGGACTATGCAACAGGGTATGTTGTATAGCGTTGGATTAATACTGCTTAATTAATACTCTACTATTTTATTAAATTCTGAAATATTTATTAAATGCTATTTCTGCAAATGAGACTATATTATGCCATCCTTTGTTATCCTGTGCACTTGCATATTTGCTACGTGGCTTGCTGAGTATGTCATATACTCACCTTGCAATCATTCATCAGAGGAGGAGTTCTACAGTGATGCTGATGGTGTTGAGGATTAGGCGTAGCCCTGGTCAAGCTGCCTGTGGAGTGGAGTCGTCTGCGCTGTTTATCTTTATTTTCCGCTTCTTAGATCTTTATTGATTGCGAGGAACTATCTACCTCTGTAATGATATTTTATTCGCTTATTAATTAGAGTAATAATTGTACTCTATTATCAATTTGTTATTGTGTGCCTCGGCTGATTCCTGGACGAGGGTTTACACACATGTAAGCGTTTGGAATTTTGGATAGAAATTCCGGGCGTGATAGTGGATCTCATAGAAATCCAAAACCTCATGGAAGAACCTAGAGAATGGCGGGACCAACCCCACCATCACTCTGGGTACCGCGGTCGCGGTCGCGACTCCCCCGCCCTCACGGTGGTCCCCTCCGGCATGATCTTGCGGGGGAGACAAAGGTGCCTATCCGCCGTGATGCACGATGCTGGAAGCACATCGTCGCCAGCATCTTGGGCCATAATGACTGGCGGTGAAATGACGAGGGGCTTGGTGTGTGAAGTAGCGTGGAGTGGCGAGAGCGTAAGGGCTTAGGGAGCGAGAGTGTGGGTGAGCAGTCGGAGAAAGGTAGGAGGCGAAGTCCCCGCCTCCGTATCCTTTTGTCCCTGCCTCGCCCGCGCCCGCCTCCTCGTTTCACACCCTCACGATTGCCCCCACGATTCCTGCGCCTACAGTTGCCTCATCGTTTCCCACGCCTGCAGTTGCCTCATCGTTCCCCGCAACCACTCATCACGCCGCTCACTGAATCCGCGCCCCGCATTTAGTGCGCCTGTCAGCGGCGCACTCGGCGTAGGGCGTGCGACATTCACAGGCACAGACTAGGCAGGCCACCGTCAGTATCGCCGCGTATATGGCTTACGAGGAGATCGAGGTGTGGTCCAACCGACCCCCCGATCTTCGTGCCTAAAGCGCCTCCATCATCAGCACGGTTAGTGGCGGTCAAATCGCCGTTGTTATCAGCACGCCGATCTGGTCGCTCGGCAGCGTCCGTTTAGATTCTCCGCCGGGCCCACAACCCCAGCTTAGGAGGTCAAGAGGCACCACGTCAGACCAACCTCAGGAGGCCAACGTCCGACGCGGTGCCGGGGGCTACTGTCGGTGAAGTGAGCCCGGGGGTTCGCGGAATAAGGGGAATTTACCTTCCCATCCTGGTGCATGACCTACAGCATGGCTCTACCCCCGTACCCTGCGGGTCGTAGGAGCGGTCGGGGGGCCTCGGGGTGCCATGTCATGCCCCCTCGGGCCCTCGCGCCGTTTTGCCCCGAGGCCTCGGGGTGCCACGTCATGCCCCCTCGGGCCCTCACGCCGTTTTGCCCCGAGGCCCCCGCCTGTCCGCCATCTGGCGGGGAAGCGAGCGGGGAGGGAGCCCAAGCCGAGCCTTCTTTAATGAACGCAGCGCCCCAACTGCCCCCTGCGGCGTGCACGAGTGGCGTGTGGCGAACAGGAATGACCGATCTGTGACTGGCCTGTCACCAGTCACATCTGACTGGACGGACAGCTGTGCCCCCACGTCGCATCTGCCTCTGGCGGAGTGGAGGCAGGTATGACCCGTCCCATCAGGAGGGTCATTCGAAATCCTCCCCGTCAGAGGACGGCCACCACAATTCTTCATCCATTAATGGGAGATTGACAGGGGTGTCCCCCGTGTCAGGCAAGGGACGGCGCTGGGCCCCACTCAAAGACAAACCGTGCCTTAGCTTCCAAGCTAAGGCACAAGACATGTAATTAATATAGAGAATATTTTCCCTTCTCCCTAGGTAGATCTCGCAGCATGTGTGGTATCCCTTTAGAATATAAAAGGAGGGCCATGCCTAGTGGAGAGGGGGATCGGACTCTTGATCTAGGGAAGATAGCCTCTCTAACTCTAGCATGTACATCGGAGATTCGGAGGCTTCCCGAGCACAGAAGAATCATCATACAAACAGGAGTAGAGTGTTACGCCTCACAGCGGCCCAAACCTGTATAATCTTGTTGTGTGCATACTAGCTGATAATTTAGGGGCAACTACGTGACTTCCAGAGGTGAGCCTTTTCCCCTGGCCGAACTCACAAAAGGGGATCCCACGATCTCCCGCTCAAGAGGATCACTCCTCGACAACAGTCTTCTTTTGCGGCATTTGCAGTCCTTTCAGGCAGAGCATTTCCCTATTTTCTATTTTGCACAGGAGATAGAGAACCACTATCAGGCTTGAGGTGAAGGGAACACACTTACATTACTTGGACGCTTCTCAAGTTTCCAACCTCAGCAGGAACTGATCCATCAATATGGTTTTACTCAAATTTCTGCTGTCAAAGCATAAAAAATAGGCATCAATTAATAATGGCCATATGAAATAAATTATGGCTTTTCATTAAAATTAAAAATAATATGGTTTCTAGGAGGTTGGTCCGCAACATACAGTTCAAGAAGGTGCTCCAGATCACCAATAGTAGCAGGAACTGATCCATAGAATTCATTCCTAGAAAGATCCCTGTTCAGAAAATAAAGGAACATCATTTAGTGCAGCCCACAGGTCATTTAATTCATTCTTTTGGTTGAAAGAAAAAAAAAGAATGATAGAACAAGTTCCCAACTCCTCTAAGAAGATGATCACCAGAATTAAAATCTAAAGACAAATCATGAATTCTAGCAAGTAAATCTGTAGGTGTCCACGGGTCTTGTAGCAGTAGGTAAATAATTATAGCAAAAACGTCTACTTATAGTGTGTCCAAGTTGATGATGTGACCAAACTCAAAAGGATTATTTATTACCTTGGAATTGTTTGAAGATAGGTTCATGCATTTTTAAAATATAATTTTAAGCAAGGAAAACATTAGTTCAAATACAATAACTTCCCTAAGTGAATTGAGTAATAACTGTAAGCATAATGTAACAGATACAATTACTCACAAGTAAGTCAAGACTCTCCAACTTCTGGAAACCAGCAGGAATAGAACCATTTAGCTCATTGCCATAAACATTGCTGAGAGGCAAAAGAAACATGATTAATCAACGGGAGTAAAAATTAATGTGTTAAATTATAGGGTTAATTTGATCCATGCCACTTCAAATTTGGCTATTCAGAAAAATGCCATTACAATTCGCCTATTCGTAACCATGCCATTGAAATTTTACAGAAATTAGAACCTTGCCACTCCCGTCAAGTTTTCCATCTATCCCCTTCTTTTCCGTCTTCTCTGTCGCAGCTCCGACAGCTCCTGCATCCACTGCTTCTGCTCGGCGGTGAACATGATGCGGAACTGCTTCCTCGGCTTCCCGCCGCCGTCAGGGGGTGGCGCGGTCGCCGCCGGTGACATCACCTACGGCGGGAGCCTCTGCGCCTGCCCGCTCGAGCCCAGAGAGAGCAGCATGTGCGGTGCCGAAGGGTAGTACGGCTAACTTAGTACTGCCTAACTTACAATTTGTTTAGAGCAGTGCAAGAACTGATGTTTGCAGGAATAGGACCTTGAAGATTGTTGTTGGCAAGATTCCTATATGCAAAATTTGGTCAATAATTGCACATAATAAAAATAAAGCATACAACGTAATTCGTAGACACGATAAAATTTCTTACAGTTCAAAAAGCTCAAGTTTGCCAAGTTCAGTTGGAATTCAAGCTTTGCACAGGCACAGCTCTTTTCATGATTGCTACAGGGAAGAGGGTTGTCAGTTGATGACAGGAGGTCAGGATTAGTTGGTTTTGGTGGTGACAGGCTAATGGTCGCATTTGCTTTAGCACATCTACATCTTTGAGTTTCTATTGAAAATTAGACTTGTGATGGTGATGACAAATTCAATTTCCCTTAAAGTTATTTTGAGACTCCTTCAGTGCTTCCACTATTCATTCATAAGAAAACATTAAAGATTGGCATGTGGCAATCCATGGCAAAAGATTACAAAACTACAGAACACATCAACCATGAAACTCAAAAGTACCTGCAGACCTAGTCAATAACCTCCATCAATTTTTTCTTCGAAGAAAAGTAGATGTAGAGATATATTTAGTAAATGAGAGAATTATAAATAATATCCTAAATTTCAAAAGAGATGCAGAACATAAAAGCTTCAATTCCAGAGCAACCAAAGGAAGAATTAACCTCATACCATAAATTTACTTTGTGCGGCTGAGGTTACTCTGACTACAATGCCTGACCGAGCTTGTTCTTCGGTTATAGTTACACCATAAAAACGAGCGCATTGCTTGTCAGCCTATAAATAGAAAAATATATGTGGTAGCCATCCCACTATAAACAAGATCATAAAACTGGCAGTGGCGAAACTTTTCCTGTTGCTGATGATCCAACTGGGAGTGGTCTCACTGTAACTGTTCCACTCATAGCTTCTTCAAGAACATTCAAGACAAAAGGAAAACTGGAAGGATAAAAACTGACCTTTCTTGATTAACTCGAGCGAAATATTTTTGTTGACTAGAACCATTGCTGAAAGAATAGAACAGAAAGGAGAGAACTGAATCCTTTCTAACTCTTCATTATACCAAGCTGTCACAGAACGGCTACCGGGGCGTATCAGCCACCACGGAGGCGGACTGGT
The DNA here is from genome assembly GCA_000338895.3 of Oryza meridionalis. Lineage (NCBI taxonomy): Eukaryota > Viridiplantae > Streptophyta > Magnoliopsida > Poales > Poaceae > Oryza > Oryza meridionalis. The sequence goes on along the minus strand of CM002527.2, from coordinate 11,826,115 downwards.
CGGCAGCTACCAGCGGCGGTCGCCGCTTCGAAGGGGTGGGGGTGTCGTCAAGCACGATGGTTGACGCCGCGAGCTGCCGCCGCTTCAGGTCTGGAGGGGGAGGCGTGGGAGGGAGGTGCGGTTTCCGCGTCCTCGGTGGCGGCGGGGCTGGGCGGTGTGGATGCGGTGGCGGAGACCGATGTGATGGGAGGAGGAGCAGTGGGCGGTGGGGGGTGGCGGCAGTGAGATGGAGGGCGGCGAAAGTAGGCGGATGGGCAGAAGCGATAGAAAGAGGAGGGAGGACGCGGTGATTTTGCCGGGGAGAGGGGAGGCGATCCAATCTGGATCGGATCGGGAGGGAGGCGGAGAACCGTTGGATCAATGTCATCTGATGATTTTCGATCGTTGAATATGTCACAAGATGAATGAGTGAAACCATTTGTTGAACTATAGGGTAGATGTAGAGCGATCGACATGAGGCCATTAAGGGCAGACGAAGTTGGTAAGTTAATTTGAGAGGTTGCACACCCAAAATCGTGAAAGCTAAACTGGTCAGGAAATCAAATGTGTAGCGGTGAATGTGCATGGACTTGAACAGGCTTGTCCAAATGATGGCAAGCATGGTAAAAAAACAATTTGGAGCTGAGGGAATTATGGTAGATGAAGAACCAAGAATTGCAATACCTTATTTCCCAACTACTCTCATTCCTATCACTTCCAAAGAAAATGGAAAACACAAAACAGGAAATAGCATGAGTTTTATATGGAGGTCTACTACCAACAAGATGTAGTAGCATGTACAATTGGAAACTATTCTTGTGTGAGGAATATATAGCAACGTGCAGTAGGAGGGTGAATCAAGACAGTAATGATTAAACCATGGGGGCCGGAGAATAAATCAAGACAGTATAGGACTGTACAGGGACACAGAAATATTGTGAAGATTCAATCAATGTTTTCATATTTTGTTTGAGTTATTATCACCAATAGTATGTGGATAATCTGTGGATATCAACAAGTGGTCGGTGGGATCACTTATTAATGTGACCTTAGAGCGTCATACTTAAAATCTATCTATCTATTATATTATATACTAAAAGTCCATTAAACTCCCTACAAACGCTCTTAAGCCGTCACGTGACGCTCCTAGATCGCCACATGGCACTATTTAATCTCACCATTGATTTTCATTTAAATTGGTGGACCCTATATTTTAGACCATCAAATTAAATGTATTATTTAAAAAAGGTAATGGTTTCCTCCTGTGGGCCGGAAAAGGAAAAAAAAAGTATTCAGTACGTTACGTACATTTGAAAGAAAAATGAAGCTTAATTACCTACTGTTCATTGGACGAGAAGAAAAACATAAGCACAGACTTATGTGATAAAAGCGATAAAGTAAAGGGAAAAAAAAGCATACCTACGTAGTATCATTGAAAAAAAATCTATCTATCTATTATATACTAAAAGTCGATTAAACTTCCTACAAACGCTCCTAAGCCACTACGTGGCACTCATACAAATATTCTAAAGCCGCCATGTGACGCTCTAATAAATTATAGAAATTATGAGAATAAAAATATCAAACTGTTGATTTTTATTTAGAATAGTCACCAGTAATTTAAAACATCGTATCAAAACAAAATCCCTCTTACCTATGTACATGCGCCTATCCTCCCCTCATTTTCTCTTTATTTTTTCTTTTTTTTCTAATTAAGTTAGTTATTATGAGGTATGCACAGCATCACCAAGAGATGCCCATTAAACCCATTCTCTAAATGATGTTTTAGAGATTTCTAATCATGATTTGAGCTTCTAAAATATACTCCCCTCCAACAGATTATATAAACATGACTTCCTATAAAAAAAAAGTGGGACCACATGATAAACTACTAACTGCTCTCCTCCCTTCTATAAAATTACCTGACAGGTAGGACCCATAAATCAGTCCCTCTACTCCTCTCTCTAGCTCAATTCCTGTCTCTCCCGTGCACATGTCCGAGGACTCGCTCATGACGAACCGGACGGCATGAATCAGCTTTGCCGGGGAGGACGGGACGAGCTTGCGACGGCCGACAGCGGCACGAAGCAGTTCAGCAGCGGTGCGAATCGAGGACTGTGCACGGACGAGCTCGCCATGGCCGACTACGGCGTGAATCGTGTAGGAATTTAATCCAAATAATTAATTGAGTCTTAGCCTAAACATGATCACCTTCTGCTTATGTGGAAATTAATTGATCACTGACCTGAGATGAAGCCATTGCTTTTCTTCTTTCTTTTTCTTTGTTTCTTCTGTTGTGAGATACCTCACAAACCCCTTTCAGTGTCTAATCGATCGGGCGATTGATTTAGGGTTTAGGGTTGGAGAGAGTTTAGTCGTCACTCAGCCTCCCTCCTTCTCTTTCTTTATATAAGCGACACTGGTGGGGCTCGGGTGTTTTTCTCAATCTAAAATCCGAATCTATTTTGTACCGATCACACAAAATAGATTTATCTCTTAGTTTCTTTCTTGTTAGGATAGGAAAACCGGTGGGATTTTAACCTTATCCTAACTAACCGGCATTACCCGATAAAATCAACCAACATTCTCCGAATTTTCAAAATAACTGACGAGTTTATCAAATAAAATAGCTCCCCAAGGCAATGTGTCTTCGACAACATTATACGTCACCAAGACAACAAGACCTATAGTTCACTATAGTACCCAAATAAACTCAAGCTTAACTTAGTGGGTGTTTATTGAAAAATTAAGTCCCCCTCATCCAGGATCTTAGTGAGGCTCTTATTCATGCATGTACTGGCCAGAACATATCTTAATTAATTTTAATCTTAACTTTATGAGCCTTTAGAGTATGGATCCATGAGCAAAAGCTTAGCTTAATAATAATTCGATCCTGTGACATATCTTTCACAACTATATTAATGTGTTGGGCAGAAAACACATAGCATGTTGCTACTAGAATAGAAAACTGTGTTCAATTAGTGCACAACTTATAACACAGTATAATTGAGTGGTTTACACCTTTTAAGTGGTTTATGAGCGCTATTTACCACTCTTATTCTGGGAAATATGATTAATCATAACATGCTTTAAAATCTAACTGCATCGTCGAGCATCGTTGACTATGCAGTAAGAGATTATTTTGGAGCTTTTCCATGGTTATTGCTCCCCTATGTGTGGACATAGCTTAATCTGAATAAACTTTATAAATATCCACACATCTCACAAAATGAGTGTCCAAATGTCTCTAAACTTCTGAGATCATTGGACTTTAGAATATGAGCATGTTACTTCAGATTGTCTTGCAAATAATGCAAAACATTCTTAATACAAGTGGTCTAGTCTGGATTTAATTAAATACTGCCAAAATTCCCAGTAAAAATATATGCCAAATCTGTATGCATGCAGATTTGAGCTAATCTCAAGCTTCTGTCAGCTGAATCATAAATGATTATCTTTATAACTTAACTTCAGCTTGACTGAATTCTCTCAAATTATTTCATTATGTCAATGTATGACTTACTGATGTAAGCCTAGTACTCCTTCAGAGCAAAATAATTTATGGAAAAATTTCCTTAGTTTCTAACAGCAATGTGCATTGCTTGACAATAAAATGTCATTAGTATGGAGTACCGGTGAATGAAATTCCCACCTTTAATTTTCATGCAGCTGTCCACCTCACTTGGATTGTTCGAAATTTCCATCAGAGTCGGGCTTAATTTCATTAACCCACTTAAATGACCCACTATTTTGACTCATTTAGAAACTTCTACTAAATTCTTTATTTTATTCATCAATCTCAATTATCCATATATGGTTCGAAAACCATTTAGATGAACACTTTAATGTCTTATTTTGTTCATCCATCTCAATTTACTCTTACATGGTTCGAAAACCATTTGGATGAACGCTTACTTTTAATGTCTTATAAGGTGAACAAGCTTTATTTAGTGTTTACCACCATAATTCGAACTCATAACTTCATTTGATTTTAGCATTAGTGTCTTAAATTTCTTAAAGGAAATCGGAGGTCGCTTATAGGTAAACATAGCCATAAAAATCATTTGTTGGCTAATATCTTAACTTCGTGAAATTTTCACTTAAAGCTAAACAACACCATTAAAATCTAAGGGAAAGAATATCTCTATCTCATGAAACGTTCCAAACTCCCCTAGGTATGTGACATAAGCGACAATGACACAATTTCAATGACGTCTTACTTCCATCATTATAGAATAATTAATCTCCTCATTCTTATTTAAGCTTAGTTCACTAATGACGCAGCGGAATTTAAAACATCATCAATGTTTGATTAAGTCCACAAATGGATTTCTTAGGTCTGCACCCTATATGTGACTTGTCTTTCCATAACAAAACCCTCAAGTCATGTTATGTATATTTAATTGTGAAAGTCACAAATTAAGAGATATAAAATTCTAGCATCCACATAATGGAGCTATGAGTCATAAATGAGGTAGAATAATTTTCTCTTATTAGAGCTCTTGATGAGCTCCCACTGATTGTATTATTTATTTAATGGAAGCATAATATCTTATTTTTCATAAACTTGAATCACTTAATTTTACTTAGTGAGTTATCATCTAAGTAATAATAGATGTCAGAAATTTCTAAGGGTGAAGTGTACCGATCTCAACAAGACGTCCATTCTCCCCTAGAAATGTGTCCGAATAATAAGGCCATAATTTCGACAACGTCTCATAATAATTCAACCCAAAATAATGCCATTAATCTTCTTATTTAACTACTTTCTTAAATCAGGACATAAAGCATGTCCCTATTTCTTGCAAAGAACTTACACGAGAAAATTTCAAGAGTAGCATACATAGGACATAGAGGCAATTTGATTTCCCCTTGCGAGGAATATGAGCTTTATTATCATTAAATTTGGAAGTTGCAACACTCCCCCTTAGTGAAATTTCATCTTTGCCATCAAATGACAAGATTAACAGGATCTTACTTAGTTTGCCTCTTAGTCTTCTATATTTCTTATTGATTTGCGGAGTGATGAACCAAGTCAATTATAGTCCACTTGGTCTTAGTATTACAACTCCAAAAATGACCATAGTCTAATGGGAGAAGAATCATATGAAATGGACAAGTGGCGCATATGAAATGTGCGATGTCCATCTCACTAAGTTTGCACGCCATGTGATTTATTTCTTGTGCTACCTTTTAAATTATGGCGGCAAATGTGCATAGGCACTAAAATTGTATTTAGCATTAGTTTTTACAAACTTCTAAAGTTCATCTCAACGTTTGCTAGATACAGTTTCGCAATGTCATGCTCAAAATTCTCCCCTAACACTAGCAGGGATGATAATCTTAATATTTATGAGTGACATGCGAAACATAACATTATATTGGCCTTCTCCCAGGCTAAAGATGCCTCTTGAGTTTAGGAAAAAATTAGTGACATTAGCTACGGGAGACACAAGGAATCCTCTGTTAATGCTAAGTCATACTCAAATAGGCCTTAGGCTCAGTTAAGTCAATGAGGAATAATAATAATAATTCCATAGACTTTAACTGATAAATAAAATTAAGTGGCACTATTATTGTGGTTGCTTGTGCAAATTACGTACAATAGTACATTAACTTACACAATAATAACTAAATCTTTATTTCGCTTTGTATCACCGTTGGGCAGAGACAAAACGAAGGAATCAATAAATGAAATTACTTGTAACCCAAAATCAAGTCATCGTTGGGCAGAAACGATTAGGGAATAAACATTAATGTCTTAAGTCACATCACCAAAAGGTAGAAGTGATAAAGTAAATAATTTAAAATCCCAAATCAAATCACCATAGGGAATAAATGATGTAGGAAATGGCGCCATTAGTGATGCCATAGAATTAAAATTAAAATCATTAGCCATATCAACGTTGGGTAGAAATGGTAAATGAATTAAGCTTACTGACAGATTAGATCCTCGATCACATCACCGTAAGTAGAAGTGATAAAAGGAATTAATGCACTAATGGCATAAATAAAATTCTAAGTCATATCACCATTAAGGCCAAAATGACAAAGAAAATTAAAATAATGATTGACAATACTTAGATTTCTTCCCTTAATTACATCACCGTTGGGCAGAAAATAATTAAGGAAATAACAATCTTAATGAAATCATCTTTCTTTCTAGATAAACTTCCCATTGGTTCCATTTATCTAGAAATAATTTACTCAGTATTGCAACTGATCTTAAATAATAAGAATTGCTGATTGCATATAATTAGTTTACCATGGCTTAATCAATCATATGCAAAATAAATTTAGAATTTCATATTCAAAGCACCATTGGTCATAAATAATTATGAATAATCTTAAAATTAATTCCTTAATTATATCTAGAAAATAACAAAGGAATAAAAAATTATAATTGTCACGCAATTATAATAACGTGGGTTAAATATAACTTCAGATCTTAATACTTTCTAGTCGAATCTCTCGTTGGTTCCATTCGACTATAAATAATTAATATACTAAGGAAATGACCATCATAATGATGTTGACATGAAATCATAAATACTTTCTAGTTAAATTTCCATTCAACTAGAAATAAATTAAGTGGCTTAAGGAAATAATAATCTTAATAAATATTGACATGAAATCATATTAACGTTGGTCAAATATAATATCATATCATTTATTTCTTTCTAGCTAGACTTCCCGTTGGTTCCATTTAACTAGAAATAATTTTCTGAGTGATCAAATAATTGACCATAATTTTCCAACAATTTAAATGGCTAAGAAAGCTCATAAATGAATTTCTGGAAATAATAATAATAAAAAATGCCGGGCCTAAAATTAATAATGTGGCCTACCACTTCCTAAGCTGGCCCATAAAAATGGGCTAAATAAATTATTAGAAATTAAATTCGCGGGCTTAATAAATAAAAATAAAGGCCCACTCTTATCGAAAAGCTGGCCCAAAACGGACCGGCCCATTTATGTGCGCGCGCGGCGGTTAGGTGGACGCGGCCCATGAAGGCGATGGCCCGACGCGGGAGCGAGGACGGCCGTCCGATCAAACGGACTGCCAAGATTTCTCCTTCGCTGCTGAAATCGCTGAACGGGTCAAACCCTAACCCTAATCCCCATTTCTCCCCTTCTCTCCCCCGATCCAATCTCCCCGCGAGCAAGTGGAATCGGCGCCGATCATGGCGGCGACGGTGTTCCGGCGAGGTGGAGAATGCGTGCGACGACGAGCGCTGAGCGGCTTCCATTTGCGCCGGCTGGGGGACGCACCCGAGAAGGGCGCCAAGCCGTGCCATGGCATCAGCAGTCCGGCGAGGTGGCGCGCTAGCGACGGTGAGCGTCGATGCGGCCGGACCTCGTCAGCGGGAGGGGGGAGCCCGAAGGCAGCTGCTGTCACGCCCGGAAATTCACTAGTAATTTCCGAACTTATTTGTGCATAAAATCCTCGTCCAGGAATCAGCCGAGGTACACAAACTGACAACTTAATATACAGATTCATCAAATTAACTAAAATGATAAATACTTACTTAAGAGGCACTTAGTCCTCACCAAGAAGAAAATTGCAGCGGAAAATAAAATCTAGCGAAGCTCCGGCTCCACTCCCACAGGCAGCTCAACTGGGGTATAAGCCAAACGTCTTCTCCTTCTGGATCCTTTTTCTTCAACTGAGGTTGATTGATTATTGCAAGAATGAGCATATGACATACTCAACAAGCCACACAGCAAACATGCAAGTGCACAAGGATTCCAAAGAATGGCATAATATAGGCTCATTTGCAAAAGCAGCATTTAGCAAAACATTTAAGAGAAGTAAAACAGTGGTGTAATTAATCAGAAATTTTAATCAACACTGAACAGCACACCCATGCTGCACAGGCCCAACCATCCTGAACAACCATACCCGGCTGTACAGATCTAACTCCAAACCAGGAGCTAAGCAAATTATTACCAGTTATTACATCCATAATTATTGTGAGAGGTGTGAGACTAATCACGAAAAACATTGCTCAACTCGTCCATAACCGCGGGCACGGCTATTCGAATAGTTTTACTCTGGCCAGAGGTGTACCACTGTACCCACAAGACACAGCCTCAACATCATGTCTACCATGCGTCGCGATACTGGAAAGTACCCGAATAGAGGCTGTGACAATACCCCCTGCATAACACAACTCGCCACAGTGCACCATTCCTGGATCATAATCACCCCCTCTACAACCAGAGGCATGGACTCCCCAGCGACCCCCATGGACTTCTCGCCACTTCACAGTCTGGCACACTATAATGAATCATGCTATACAAGAGATAAAGCCGTTGCCCATGCTGGCTTGTGGTTGGTACGGTTAATGTTTCACAACAGTAGCTCGCGAACCGGTCCTTAATTGTCATGAGCACAACCATCAAAACCATATGCTCACAACCCACCTTAACCAGGTTTTAATTATCAATTAATTATCATCACACGATTAACCATCGTGAGCTACCATTAAAAATAACCATAAATAATAATGTAGTATATATAATTCATCCCATTAATGAGCTAATGTTTCTAAGCATTGCTAAGCAATTATATATATATAACATTTAGCTGAACCAAACCAATACATAAGGTTCAAACTAATCAATTTATTACCCAAGGTATCAAGGAATAGGGTATTCAAAGCAAATTAGCCATAACAAAGGAATAGGTTCACACCACCCGATGACATTCGAAAATAAATGCACAGTTGAAATAAATAGAGAATTTAAATATAGGACCAACATGCTCAAAGGATTGTGTTTAGGATCTGTGTGACTTGCCTTGCAATAATCGATCTTCAATTAATCTTTCTGATCACTTCCGACGCACTCACGAACCTTCGCAACGACGGAAACGACAAGCTAACACGCAAAACGAAGAAAAAGACTAATAAAAACCAAATAAACAGTACATAAAAAGTAAACAAACATATAGATCATAATTTTAGATGAATTATGAGACTTGAACGGCCTCATTCTGACTTCAAATGAATTTATTATGAATTTTACAAGATCAAATCTAATTAAAGCCCATTTAAAAAGAATTAAATAAATTTAATTCAATTTATGGACAATTTTAATATGTAGATCTTTATTCTATACAACTTTTGCAACTTGAACCACATTAAACTGAGTTACAAAGATTTAGTTATGATTTTCAGAAGATTTAAATCTATTAGAAAAACAGGAAAAAGAAAAGAAAAAGGAGATGATGACGTCATGCTGACGTCAGCAATGGCGGCCGGTTAGGGTTTGCGAGCTCGCCGGAGCTAGGGCGGTCGACCGGGGGATTGGAGGACACCTACGCGTAGAGGACATCGAGACGAACCCGATGATACTCACCACAACGTCTATCGACGAACGATGATGGCCGGCGACGAGGAGGAAGGCGGTGGCGGCTCGGCTTGACGGCGACGGCGGAGCTCCGGTGGTCGGCGGCGAAAGAGGACGGGCGGCCGAGGTCCCTCTCACCACGGCGCACCTAATGGTGGCGACGGCAAGCGGCGGCGACGGCGGAGGCGGCGCGGCGACGACGCCGAAGACGGCCGGCGGCGGCGGCGAGCTTGGCGCGCGTGGCGGCGGCGCTACAGGGCACGAGAGAGGACAGGAGATGGGGCAAACGAAAGAGGACGACGAGGGGATGCTTTATATAGCATTGGATTGAAGAGATCGAACTCCAAACGAGAGGAATCGACTCGGGAAAAATTCAAACTCGGTTTTAGGGATAAAATCAAAACGAACTCGATTCGGATCAAATCCTCAACGATTCGCTCCGATTCTTGGGGGAAAAGAAAGAGGAGAACGAGAGGAACAAAACCCCTCAAAAACCCGGAGGAATCGGGGTTGGATTGAGGCGGATTTGGAGGTAGAAGGCGGCGGCAAAGCGGCGGCTCGGGCGGCTCGGCCGGAGGTTGAAGACGAGCCCGACATGTGGGCCCCACATGTCGGTGACTCGAGAGAGAGGAGGGCGGGCGGCGGCTGGGCCGGCGTGGGCCGCGCGGAAGAGAGAGGATGTTGGGCCGAATTCGGCCCAACGGCTTTAGGGAGGGTTTTAAAACTTTTTCAATTAAAATAATTTGTGAAATGTTGTTTCATTTATTAAAAATACTTCCCTTGCCCAAATAATTCCCAGAAAATTCTAGAAAATAGAGGAACAAGCAAAGTATTTAATAAAATTTTATCTAACCCAATTTTATATTGAAATTTAGCAAATTAAAATTAGATCTTCTCTTTTAAGCTTTTAAAATTGTTTCTAATAATTCCTTTTAAACAACAATTTATAATTTAAGGATTTTTAAACAAGAAAAACTCTTAACAATTATAATTAGATCATTTAATGATTAATTTAATATTTAAATAATTGCTGAACTTCTCTTTGTATGATTAAAATTAATAATTGAGCTCCGAAAAATCCGAGAAAATTCCAGAGAGTATAATCAACCATGGAGAATTAAAAAAAAATAAATCCATCCATGCTTTGTATTTAGGAAATTTTATTTCCCACATTTTAACTTCACTTGTAAATTAATGAACATTTAATATAAATTCTATTATTAATTTATTAAATAATTTATAAACCCTAAGACGAAAATCAGGATGTGACAAATCTACCCCCCTTACAAAGAATCTCGTCCCGAGATTCGGAACGGCTAGAAAGAAAAAGGGAATAGGTAAACTGCAGTCTATCTTATTCCATAACTTCGATAATTATTCTAAGGCTTTAAAGAAAACTACTGCTGCTTTGAAACTGGTGGTTGAGTTGTAACACTTGAAGACACAACTCTTGAAGACGCAACTGGCACTGCATTGGCTCCTGTGACGACAATGTTGTTGACTTGACCTTGTGGCTGCGGATGCTTCGGCTTCGGACACTCTCTAGCAAAGTGGCCTGGCTCATAACAATTGAAACACACTCGTTGCTCCCTTCCACTACTGTTATTCACTTGAGACTGATCCTGCTGAACTGGCACCGGCTGATTTGCTTGCTCGATGTTAACTTCATTGCTTTCATTAGTCTCTGATTTGATCTCACCACCGATATTCAACTGCTGCGACTGTCCTCGACCAGCGGAAAAAGATTCACCAATTTGGAGTGGCTTGAAACACTGCCTCTGGCTACTACCTTGTGCCTCCTGGAATACAGTCATTTTCCTTTTACGGTTATCCATCCTGTTCTTCTTGTCTTCAAGTCGAATTGCTTTGTCAACCAACTGCTGAAAATCAGCATAGTGAGGAGAGATCAACGTAACCGACAGCTCATCCTTTAAGCCTTCCAAGAACTTCTCCTGCCTTTCCTCGTCAGTACGCACATCCTCTGGAGCATAGCGAGCTAGACGATTGAACTCATGAAGATATTCCGTCACGGTACGATCCTTTTGCTTAAGTGCCCGGAACTCATGCTTCTTCAAAGAAACAACTCCTGTAGGTATGTGTGTCTTCTTGAATGCTTCGGTGAACTCCGCCCAAGTGATTGGTTGTCCTTCTGCTCTATTCATCCGGAAATGATCCCACCATTCTGATGCAGATCCTTGCAACTGATGTGAAGCGAAAACAACTTTCTCCTGATCCGTGCACTGGAGCAGTTCCAACTTCTTCTCAACAGCGTGCAGCCAATCACCTGCTTCCACTGGGTTGGTAGTGCTAGAGAAGGTAGGCGGCTTCACACGAAGAAAATCAGCTAACTTGTTCTGCGGCGGCGGAGGATTGACATTGTTGTTCCCTTGCTGGTTCTGCATTTGTTGCACTAACAGGTTGATCAATTGGGTCTGTTGAGCCAGCACTTGAGCAAGGGTTGGGTTCTCTTCATTGTTATTGTTTCCACTTCCACTGGCGCGAGTGTTCACCATCTGTTGCAGATTAGAGAAGGTAGAAGGAGAGGGGTTACACTAAAGACAAGACCTTAACCAGGTTAACACTGATCTGATGTGTGTGAACCATTATATTGTTCAAGTTGATTAAGCAAGCAACCTAGTACAGTTACACGCTCATCATTGGACTACTCCAATGACGGGAATGCAACCATACCTACACACAAGCAAACAACAAACATTCTATCCTTCTAACTATTCTTCAAAGACACTTTGGCGGCATAGGTTCTAAGCTAGGTTCCAAACTTCACTCTATCTTGACAGCTGAACACTTTGATTCGATTATCATCTTCCTATTCCTCGATCCACTTGACTTGTAGAAGTTGACAACATCGACGCCTTCGAGTTTCTCCATCAAGTTTAACAACTACTCAAGTTGAAAGAGGGAAAAGAGGAGAGAACGACAAAACGATTTGCAAAGAATTCTAGATAAGGAAGAAAGGAGAAATTTTCACAAATCATATTTTCGGAAAATTAGTCCCTAAGGTTTGACCATTTGGCTTATCCTACAGTCAAGATGGCTCTGATACCAACTTGTCACGCCCGGAAATTCACTAGTAATTTCCGAACTTATTTGTGCATAAAATCCTCGTCCAGGAATCAGCCGAGGTACACAAACTGACAACTTAATATACAGATTCATCAAATTAACTAAAATGATAAATACTTACTTAAGAGGCACTTAGTCCTCACCAAGAAGAAAATTGCAGCGGAAAATAAAATCTAGCGAAGCTCCGGCTCCACTCCCACAGGCAGCTCAACTGGGGTATAAGCCAAACGTCTTCTCCTTCTGGATCCTTTTTCTTCAACTGAGGTTGATTGATTATTGCAAGAATGAGCATATGACATACTCAACAAGCCACACAGCAAACATGCAAGTGCACAAGGATTCCAAAGAATGGCATAATATAGGCTCATTTGCAAAAGCAGCATTTAGCAAAACATTTAAGAGAAGTAAAACAGTGGTGTAATTAATCAGAAATTTTAATCAACACTGAACAGCACACCCATGCTGCACAGGCCCAACCATCCTGAACAACCATACCCGGCTGTACAGATCTAACTCCAAACCAGGAGCTAAGCAAATTATTACCAGTTATTACATCCATAATTATTGTGAGAGGTGTGAGACTAATCACGAAAAACATTGCTCAACTCGTCCATAACCGCGGGCACGGCTATTCGAATAGTTTTACTCTGGCCAGAGGTGTACCACTGTACCCACAAGACACAGCCTCAACATCATGTCTACCATGCGTCGCGATACTGGAAAGTACCCGAATAGAGGCTGTGACAATACCCCCTGCATAACACAACTCGCCACAGTGCACCATTCCTGGATCATAATCACCCCCTCTACAACCAGAGGCATGGACTCCCCAGCGACCCCCATGGACTTCTCGCCACTTCACAGTCTGGCACACTATAATGAATCATGCTATACAAGAGATAAAGCCGTTGCCCATGCTGGCTTGTGGTTGGTACGGTTAATGTTTCACAACAGTAGCTCGTGAACCGGTCCTTAATTGTCATGAGCACAACCATCAAAACCATATGCTCACAACCCACCTTAACCAGGTTTTAATTATCAATTAATTATCATCACACGATTAACCATCGTGAGCTACCATTAAAAATAACCATAAATAATAATGTAGTATATATAATTCATCCCATTAATGAGCTAATGTTTCTAAGCATTGCTAAGCAATTATATATATATAACATTTAGCTGAACCAAACCAATACATAAGGTTCAAACTAATCAATTTATTACCCAAGGTATCAAGGAATAGGGTATTCAAAGCAAATTAGCCATAACAAAGGAATAGGTTCACACCACCCGATGACATTCGAAAATAAATGCACAGTTGAAATAAATAGAGAATTTAAATATAGGACCAACATGCTCAAAGGATTGTGTTTAGGATCTGTGTGACTTGCCTTGCAATAATCGATCTTCAATTAATCTTCCTGATCACTTCCGACGCACTCACGAACCTTCGCAACGACGGAAACGACAAGCTAACACGCAAAACGAAGAAAAAGACTAATAAAAACCAAATAAACAGTACATAAAAAGTAAACAAACATGTAGATCATAATTTTAGATGAATTATGAGACTTGAACGGCCTCATTCTGACTTCAAATGAATTTATTATGAATTTTACAAGATCAAATCTAATTAAAGCCCATTTAAAAAGAATTAAATAAATTTAATTCAATTTATGGACAATTTTAATATGTAGATCTTTATTCTATACAACTTTTGCAACTTGAACCACATTAAACTGAGTTACAAAGATTTAGTTATGATTTTCAGAAGATTTAAATCTATTAGAAAAACAGGAAAAAGAAAAGAAAAAGGAGATGATAACGTCATGCTGACGTCAGCAATGGCGGCCGGTTAGGGTTTGCGAGCTCGCCGGAGCTAGGGCGGTCGACCGGGGTATTGGAGGACACCTACGCGTAGAGGACATCGAGACGAACCCGATGATACTCACCACAACGTCTATCGACGAACGATGATGGCCGGCGACGAGGAGGAAGGCGGTGGCGGCTCGGCTTGACGGCGACGGCGGAGCTCCGGTGGTCGGCGGCGAAAGAGGACGGGCGGCCGAGGTCCCTCTCACCACGGCGCACCTAATGGTGGCGACGGCAAGCGGCGGCGACGGCGGAGGCGGCGCGGCGACGACGCCGAAGACGGCCGGCGGCGGCGGCGAGCTTGGCGCGCGTGGCGGCGGCGCTACGGGGCACGAGAGAGGACGGGAGATGGGGCAAACGAAAGAGGACGACGAGGGGATGCTTTATATAGCATTGGATTGAAGAGATCGAACTCCAAACGAGAGGAATCGACTCGGGAAAAATTCAAACTCGGTTTTAGGGATAAAATCAAAACGAACTCGATTCGGATCAAATCCTCAACGATTCGCTCCGATTCTTGGGGGAAAAGAAAGAGGAGAACGAGAGGAACAAAACCCCTCAAAAACCCGGAGGAATGGGGGTTGGATTGAGGCGGATTTGGAGGTAGAAGGCGGCGGCAAAGCGGCGGCTCGGGCGGCTCGGCCGGAGGTTGAAGACGAGCCCGACATGTGGGCCCCACATGTCGGTGACTCGAGAGAGAGGAGGGCGGGCGGCGGCTGGGCCGGCGTGGGCCGCGCGGAAGAGAGAGGATGTTGGGCCGAATTCGGCCCAACGGCTTTAGGGAGGGTTTTAAAACTTTTTCAATTAAAATAATTTGTGAAATATTGTTTCATTTATTAAAAATACTTCCCTTGCCCAAATAATTCCTAGAAAATTCTAGAAAATAGAGGAACAAGCAAAGTATTTAATAAAATTTTATCTAACCCAATTTTATATTGAAATTTAGCAAATTAAAATTAGATCTTCTCTTTTAAGCTTTTAAAATTGTTTCTAATAATTCCTTTTAAACAACAATTTATAATTTAAGGATTTTTAAACAAGAAAAACTCTTAACAATTATAATTAGATCATTTAATGATTAATTTAATATTTAAATAATTGCTGAACTTCTCTTTGTATGATTAAAATTAATAATTGAGCTCCGAAAAATCCGAGAAAATTCCAGAGAGTATAATCAACCATGGAGAATTAAAAAAAAATAAATCCATCCATGCTTTGTATTTAGGAAATTTTATTTCCCATATTTTAACTTCACTTGTAAATTAATGAACATTTAATATAAATTCTATTATTAATTTATTAAATAATTTATAAACCCTAAGACGAAAATCAGGATGTGACAGCTGCCCAAGCCGGCGCTTCCCGTCCCCGGCGAAGGACGGTGAGGAGGGGACTCCGAGGCGGCGCGCGCATGGAGGTCAACCAGCGCGACCGTGATGGAGAGACGGCGAGGGTGCGCCGAGGCACACGCGGGCGAAGGAGTTGCCCGTGCGGCGACGACAGCGATGCCTTCTTCCCGGCGAAGCCCGTACGGCGGTGCTAATGTCGTGCGGCATCTCCGGTGGCTTAGGGCTTCAACGATCCGGTAAATTCCCGAATTCAAAACCCTAATCTTGAGTTTAATTTGGATTTAATTCGGGCTTTGGTCTTAGGGTTCTTAGAACCGAAATTAGGGTTCGTCGAATTTTGGGGATTTTAGGCCGATTTGCTCTGGCTTATTGGGGAAATTTCAATCTTGTTTATTCCCTTTTGCTTAATAGTGGGGAATTTCAATCTAGTTTATCCCCTTTCCCTTTCTTGTTTGCTGAGTGCTAGCCGAAACCAGCATCATTCTAGGAATTTTTAGTGTGTGAATTGGGAATTTCAATCTCGTTTATCCCAATCCTCTTCTTCTCATAAAAATCAATGAAATTAAACTGTTCAATGATTTTGCTTCTTCTACTGTTGGCCGAAACCACCAGTATAACAGGCCTTAATACTTAAAGAAATTAATCTAATCTAATTTAAAATTGTTCATGCCGAATCAATCTTGAACTTTTTTTAATGGTGGCTTCTAATCACAGGGATGATGTGATTATGAGGGAACATGAAGGTTAAGCTATGCTCTGATACCACAATATAGGAATTTAATCCAATTAATTAATTGAGTCTTAGCCTAAATATGATCATCTTCTGCTTATGCGGAAATTAATTGATCACTGACTTGAGATGAAGCCATTGCTTTTCTTCTTTCTTCTTCTTTGTTTCTTCTGTTGTGAGATACCTCACGAACCCCTTTCAGTGTCTAATCGACCGGGCGATTGATTTAGGGTTTAGGGTTGGAGAGAGTTGAGTCGTCACTCAGCCTCCCTCCTTCTCTTTCTTTATATAAGCGACACTGGTGGGGCTCGGGGGTTTATCTCAATCTAAAATTCGAATCTATTTTGTACCGATCACACAAAACAGATTTATCTCTTAGTTTCTTTCTTTTTAGAATAGAAAAACCGATGGGATTTTAACTTATCCTAACTAACCGGCATTAGCCGATAAAATCAACCAACGAATCAAGGGCCACCTAAACGTCCTCGCGAGGGGCCGAGATGGCGCGAATCAATTTGACGGCGGCAAGAATCGAGGGACGCGCGCGGACGAGCTCGCCATGTCCGGCGGCAGCGTGAATCGAGGGCCACCCGGACGTGCTCGCGATGGACTGAGATGGCACGAATCAGTTCGACGGCGGCACGAATCCAGTGGCGCAAATCAGTTCGATGGCGGACCGACGATGAGAGAATCGAGTTCACGAGACTGTCGGTGCGAATCGAGCGGACGACGGAAGAGCTTGCGACGGGCTGGTGGTGCATGAGCTCGCGATGGGCTGCCGGATGAGCTCCGGAGGTGGCAGAGGATGAGTTCGGGAGCCGACGACGGCGCAAATTAACTAAGGCTGCAGCGAACGAGCTCGCGACAGCTGTGGGACATTTCAGCCGTGCGCGGGAGTTGCCTGTGACTGGCGGATTGGGAGCCAGGGTCTTCCCTACAAGTGGAGAACGAGAATTATGGAGTTGGGATTTCTTGTTTTTTGGGATGCCGATTGGAAGTCTGTTGGATTCCCTTTTTTTTTGTAAAACTCCAAAATTCTAGGATTGGGAGTAGTATTGGGTATCTCTTGGAGTCTACCAATAATCTATCCCTAAAATTTAATTTTTTGGTTTCCTAAATTGAAAATAGGTGGTGAAAAAAACCCTTCCTCCAAAAGATAGCCTAAATTCAATCTCCAAAAATTAAAAGTGGACCCTTCTGTTAAACTACCAACAGAAATTCTAGTTTTTTTTTCCTTTCCCGTGCACAGAAGGAGATCGCCCCAACGCGGGAAGGAGAGGAGAAACGCGGAAGGAGGGGATTGGGAGTCGTTCTCTCGCCCTCAAATACACGTACCAAGAAAAATGGAGATGGGAACTCCAAAACGTCCCGAGCTCTTTTGGGAATCTGTTGGACCAGTTTTTTTAACAAAAATCCCAAAAAAATAGGATTGGGAATGGAATAGATGGTGATGCCCTTATTATTGTAAATGGTTATATCTTTCGTTGCATGGAGCATCGAGCTGTCTGTGCAACGTTCAAGCACTAATATTTTTTTACGGACAATATATACATTGATTTTACGATACGCTTGAATGATTGTATTTTTTTAATTAAATTAATCAATGAGCTAAGTCCTATATTCACTCTATTTACTATGTTTTTATATAGAAATAGGCATCCGATAGGTCATCTGCAATGATCTCATATCTAATGGGAAAAAAAAAGGCGTTTGAGATATAGTTACGGGATGTGAGTTCCTTTGTTATAGGCATAGCTGGTGGCCAATCGTCAGATAGTCTAAATGATTATATATAAATAATAGATAGCTAAATGATTATATTTTTAAATATATTCAGTTTTTAGTTTGATCCATACAGGCCTTTCTTGATATATGATAAATATATTTTTAGACATGAATCCATATCCTTTCCATGATAACTAAACAGTAATGAAACGTTATATAAAAATTGACAACATATATCGTATCATCATCTATGAGATGTCCATTAAAACACCTCTATGTCTTCACATTTCACATCTAATAATTTTTTTTAAAAAAACCTATTTTTGAGGGAAAAAATGCATATGATCATCGGTTTTATTTAAATCGATCGACCCTTCCCTCTCCGAAAAGCTCAGGGTTCTCCTCTCGTCTTCCCCTTCCTATTATTTAGCTAAAGTCCATTAAACTTCCTATAAACACTCCTAACTTGTCACATGACGCTTTAATAAATTAGAGAAATAAAAAAACTATGAGGAAAAAAAACATTTGGCCCTCGATTTTCACTTAATACGATGGACCCAATATTATACACCATTAGATCTATTTTAAAAAAAAATCCAAAACCCATCTCCACTGCCCCCTTCCTCCCGGGCCTCCTCTCACGGTACGTACATCCCTCCTTCTTTCCTTCCTTCCTTCTTTTAATTTTCTAGCTAATAGATTAATAAAAAATCATAAAAATTCTAATAAATGTTTAGCGATTATTCTTTTAAAAATTGATGGACCCATTAATCTTAACCATTAGATCTTCATCTAAAAAGAAAATCTAATACCTGCATCCTCATCGCCACCTCCATACGTGCGCACCTACGTAGTTGAGTTCTCCCTCCACCCTCCTAACTCTCCCCTTCTCTCCTATTTCTTAAGCTAATTGCTATTTTTAAGTTAACACTCAATCTATCAAAAACTAATAATCAGATTTCTAAATGATCATAAATATCAAGTTACATTTTTTCTCAATTTTTTGAATTATTGGGTCATTTATAATTAAATACATAATTCGAGATCCATATACATAGCTCAAACTTCTAATATAAATGTTTAAGATCAAATTTTTAAGCCCCATATTAAACAAATATTAAATTTAGATCCTATAAATGCCCCTAAAATCATCACGTGGCAATCGTACCAATGCCGCTAAACCGACATGTAATTATAATCACGTATCACGTGTAAAATTCACAGAAATTATATTAAAAAAATATAATCACTGCTTTTTCAATATTTTCAATCATTAGATCTAATCTTAATCTTAACCTACTTAAAACTTCAAGATGATTCCGTCCACCATTGCTTGATGATGCCATCCATGATTCAGCCGCATATACTCCACGTATATGTTCTGTTCATGAGAGAGAGCACGCGCGATTCTAACTCAAATTGAAAAAAAAAACCACATCTTTTGACTTGGCTCACTTAAAGAAAAAGTCGAATGAAAAACATCTTACTTTTAATTTGAAATTAATTTGTTATACCGGTTTTTAACAAACTAATACATATGCCCGCGTATCTCGTGGGCTACCTTCCTAGTTGCATATAATGACTGGCGAAGCAATTCAATAGAGGCTATGGAGCAAGATATTTAAATAAAAGTTGGGCTTTGGCCCATATTGTCGAGCCAAGCTGAAGCTCCAATTATGTGACTTATAATTAGATCACTTTCAATTTGCCGCACTCGTTTGTATGGGCAGAATTTTGAGCGTTGATGAATTCCTGGAAGTGATGACCACTTGTTTCCTACCAAAACTGGATCCGCAATTTTGAGGCAAAATTCACTTCACTACAAACATGAACTTAGTCTGATTGATACACCCAACCTATTCTCCATTTGTTTTCTCCACCATACCGGAAACAATGGACAGGTAGCTTAATAAACACAAACATAACAAAATTTATAGCATAACGTATTCCTCCATTTCAAGCAGCAGGCACCTTGTTTACATGGTCGGTTGAACTTTGCCTGATGTGGCTATACGATTGAGCTGTTGAAGATGGCAATGGTGTACTCGCCCTCAGGCAGAGGCTCTGAGCGTCCTTAATTATATATTGATGAATAGATTACTTGATTACAAACGGCTCTGACCATCTCAAGCCATAAAGTAACTTACCTCTGACAAACTCCAAATTATCTCAAGCCTGATTTATCTTTAGCCAAACAAACTCTTACACAACTTTATCTTCACCACTTGTAGACGCCTGATTCATCTTCTGGCGCCTATGATACATCCCGCCGATTAGCGTGTCTGCAACATTGCCATACTCTTGACAGCATAACAAAGGGGATGTGCAACACTCCACAAAGCTACTAGTAATGTGAATACTTTTGTGTCTCATTACTGTAGTTAGAAGAATTGTGCCCCATTTCTGTAATGCTGTACTTTTGATTCTGATGCCTCCCATCTCCTGGTGAACTTTCTTAGCTGGTCTATTTCCAATACTGGAAATTTGTCTGATCGAGTAGAAGAGGAAGCGAGAAAATAAGGTTCTGTTGTTCTTCTACTAGCCAGATCTTTCGGATTAATGTGGGAGCTCATAGAAAGTGCTCGATTAGTATAAGTATAGATATAGATACTGAAATTTCGAAGCTTTAGGTCTAATTACAGCACTGCCATTTCCTATATATACATGCCACCACGCATGTATTTTCCCTTGATATACATACCACAATACCAGAGATTATACGTTATTTTTTCATTCGTCCATTTTATGCTAGAGAAAATGTGATAATAATGAGAGGTCTCAGGAAATAGCAAAACCCTCATACCTATGAGCCCAACCGGCTGGTTGAGCCCCCCTGCTGCACTGATGATGGAAGAAGCCATCCAGCTGACTAGTCGAGATCTTTCGTTCCAAGAACAAGTGGTCAAAGTTGTTTGATTCCTGTAAGGTACTACTATACAACAAGTACAAGGATATGTAAATGAAAAACTACGACCATATGTAAGCCAAAAGAGTTCAATTAGCTTAATAATTATCATTGAGGACTATTACGGCTGAAGTGATCTAAATAAAATTTAAAAGGCAAATTTTGCTATAGGACATCGGTGACTTCGTGTCTTTAGCTATAGGACATTGCGGAAGTCACTTTTGGTGGGAGACACTATCAAAAGTTAGATGTTTTCTGGTGGCACGTGTACCCAATAAAATTATAATTTTCGATTATTGAGGAGAAAAAAGTCATGTGAAAGTTCTGAAAAGCTCTTGTGCCCACATATTAGATCTGTAATCTCTCAATCTCTATCCCTTTCGCAAGCACATGGGGCCTGCATGTAAGCCTCTATCATTGTTTTCCCCTTCTTCTTCCTTTGCTCGCAGGAGGAACAGGTGAGGTGAGGCGTGGCAAGCTTGACGGCGGCCGGCCCTAGACGGCGGCGACAGGGGAAGGAGATGCAGAGGCCAGCCGTGGGTGAACGGGAAGCGGTGAGCACGGAGCAGCGTTCTTGGCTAGCAGGGGAGCGGTGGGTCGGCGAGCCCGGGCCCACTAGTGAGGCGATGCAGGAGACAGGCCGGCGAGGTCGACGAAGGCGGAGGGGTCACCAGGCGGTGGGGTTCATGGGGAAGAGCCGGCTGGCGGCGCAGTCGCAGGAAAAGCCACCGGTAGCGAAGCCGGTGTCAACGAGGTCCGCGGGGAAGGCGGTGGATCCAAGAGGAGAAGGTGGGGAAGAGGTGAGCGATGCCGCACGGAGGTGGTGGCCACCGCTGATGCAGCTAGTGGAGATTGGACGAGGTTATAATAAAAGTTAGTCGATATAGCGGAACGACGACTAACCTTCCTGATCGCTTTAGTCATTGATCACCTAAGACACGCCAGAAGACGACATAGAAACACACGATATTTGTTAACGAGATTCAGCCGAAGCCTACATCCCGGGGCTTTGATTATGAACGCTCCTCCCCAACCTACATAGCACCTAACAGCTACGAGTCCATGGCCACAACACCATCATCTCCCTGCGTGTCTATACGCTACATTGTAGTCGCCATAGTTACATTGTGGTGCCCCCCTCTCTATATAAGAGAGATGCCGGGTTACAGAGTCCGACTCTAACTCTACCCACTGTAACTAAATAGGACTGGTATATTCAACACCTATTCTGACAGAGGTTGAGGACAATGGGGCTAGCAGCGCGACGACAGAGTGGAGGGCGTCCGACATTCCAGTCAGAGAAGCCGATGGGAACGAAGGGCGTTGGCCATGGCAGTGTGGAAGGAGGGGATAGAAAGATAAGAGAGACTGCAGATCTGACATGTGGGCCCAAGGGCATTTCAGAACTTTCACGCAGTTTCTCTCGTCTTTAAACAAAATTATTATTTTAATAGGTGTGGTGTCCACCAGCAAAATCCAACTTTTGAGAGTGTCTTCCCTCATAAGTCGCTTCGCGCGGTATCCAACAGTTAAAATCACGATGTCATGATGTTTTGTAGTAAAATTTGCCAATTTTAAATTACTGTCAGTTAGTTCTTAGAGAAACAGTCTACACTGACTTTATTATTCCCTATTTGCAGTGAAATTTAGACTAGCTTGTTCAAGGTTATCAACAGCGTCTTCTCTTTCATCTACTGTACGGATATTTTATACAAGACTGCTTCCATCTCCTTCTTCCCTTTCTGAAGTGTTGTTGCGGCACTTGTGATTGCTACATTGAGTCTTCAAGGGATCGTGGTAGGCTGCTGTTTATTGTTGATCTCTTCGATTCAATAAAAACAAACAAAGAAACTCTCCTTCATGGACATTACACTGATGGAGAAATCGTTTGTAGTCCCGGTTCGTAACCCCCTTTAGTCCTACCAACCGGGACTAAAGATCTATGTACCATTTTTTTTATTTGCATGGCCCTATTTGCTGCATGGTTAATTATATATATATATATATATATATATATAGGGATGCGCTAAACCGCGCCTAGGGTACGTAATAACTAAAACGCTCCCCTCACATACACCCCCTCCCCCTACCTACCTACCCCCTCCCCACCCCCACACCTTCCAACCCCTGCCCGCACTCCTACTCCCCTCCCCCTAGAGAACCCTGCAAAATTCATCCCGCACCTTTTTGTTGATCATTACGTAAAATAATTACTATCAACAATACCTGATCTCTGTAATGAATCTTAGTGTAGTAAAACATTTACTTATGGGTGAAATTGATTTTGTGCAACACTACTAGTAAAAAAATTATTCCTCTCATTTCCCAACTTCATTATTTCCCATATAAACAGGTGTCAGTATTTTTTTGAAATGCATATCTAGTAGTACTTATTTTAACATGTGTGTTAATCCGCTAGTAACATTTTTACTCAGTTTTTAATCTAGTAGTAACAAATTTAATATGCGTGTTAATCCACTAGTAACGTTTTTACTATCAGTTTTTTTTAATCTAGTAGTAATCTTTTTACTATCAGTTTATTAACCTAGTAGTAACTTTTTAACTATCAGTTTATTTTTTAGTAATATATTTACTGCTACCTTATTGGATAAAAAGATTGCAGTAAAAAAATTCCTAACACGTAGATGTTTTTTAAGAGGCTACGAATTTCTGTGCGCGAGGATTGGAGTTGCTGGGATAAAGAAATGGGAGTTTTTTTATACTGCATGTATAGCAGCATGTGTACAAATACTTTGTCCATACATGATAAAAAATATATATATAGGTCTCTATCACACAGAATAAAAACATCATAGGTTAAATGGGTACGTGCAGATGCAGTCATCGATGAGCCCCGTATGCTTCACTGTCGCACCGTGACGGGATGAAAGCGGCGCAGTGTCCACGACGACCTGGGGTCACCTGTGTAGGAAGAACACTTTATAGGCTATAGCAACGGCGCAATGATCTGCTCAAGCCTTGATAGGGGTTGCAGCAGCACGTCTCCAGTGGGGCAGCAGCACAAGAATAATCATCCCTGCTTTGTGATGCTTGCCATGATCACCCCGCCATTCCATCTGAGGTTCCTCTCCGGCTCTCCCTCTTCCTTCATCCACTTGAATTCTCATTAGCTAAATAGACAAATGCCTGCAGACAAATATGACAAATTAATAAAGCTGATGGAGCCAGTGTGTTTCAGCTTTGGTTTCAAAATGTGAAGTAACCAACATTACGAAATATACAATCATCTTAGCATCAGGGATGAATAAAAAGATCCATGAAAGAGAGTCTCCTCACACTTCATCCAGCTAGCAGTATATTTAACATGAAGCACACCATTCTTTATAAATTTTCTTGCCATTTTATAGCAGCAGTACATTAAATGAATTTACATTAGTATTAGTTGGAGTGACATTGCTCTCCAAAAAAAAAAGGACTGACATTGCCTTAGAATTTCAAGCTGTATGCTAATTAAATCTATACATAAGACATGTGAAAATACCAGAAATACAAAAATAAAGAAGTTTTGTTCTGTATTCTGACTTTTTTTTACTTGTTGTAGCATCTCTACTTCTAGATATACAGGTTATTTCTTCTCTAGTTTCAGATGCATATCAGATATGCAGATCTTACCTGCAGATCCAGAAGTGTTCTGGTTCTCTATAATGGGAGATTCAGTTAGCTATCTATTGACTACATAGAATAGTTAAATAGCAGCCGCAAATGATTCTTCCAAGGATAACCTCAGTAAAACTCAGTAGTCCTAATTCCAAAATGATACAAACAGTATGATTATGTCAAACTTCAGTGATCCTAAGAAGTGAACGCAACAATTGCTAGAAGCTACGGTAGCATCATCCAAGCACACACATATATATAGAAAATCACAACTGTATCTTGCCACAAATCAGGAATTGCTTCAATTAGAAGCAGAAATTCACAAATTGCATCTTTAACAAAAAAAAAGTAACTATGACCTAGGTGCGTTATAATAATAACCATGATTAATTTCTTATAAACCTCTCAACAATAAACCATGAATGGAAATAACGGTACCTTCACAGTAAAGGGAAACTAACCTTGAGTCCTTCTTGCTCTCATAGACATTTTGTCAAACATGCTGTGAGCAGGGAGAGGGCACCTAGAGTCTACCACCAGCAACAACATCACTGACCACTAACAAATTCAATCTTCCGAAAACGGAAAGCATGTGTTTGCAAAATCACTTTGCAAGAACAAGTTAACATCAAAATCCCCTGTAAAAACAGCAAAAATGAAAATACAATAGAACAGCAGGAAGAGAAAATATCAGATCGAACAGCAGTAAGAGAGGATATTATATATATATATATATATATATATATATATATATGTGTGTGTGTGTGCGCGCGCGCGCGCGCGCGCGATTAATTACCTTGGTTTCTCCTTCCTTAAATCCGATGAGCAACAACCCTGAACAAAACCATTTCAACTGGAGCAAGGGCAAGAGAGGAGGCCGTCGAGGAAGCGGCCCACCGCCCACGGACCACGGGAACTCCGCCGACCAGCGCCTCTGTCCGGGGAGGAATCAGGAGCGTGTGCGTATGGCGTGGTCGACACAGCTGATAGCTCCTCCCCGCATCCTCCTCACAAGATCCCGCCGGTGCCGTCGCCGATTCAGGGCGGGGTGGGAAGGAAGCAATAGATCGAGCGAGGAAGATGACGGGAACCACCTCACCTCTCAACGCCAGTCGATGGGAGCCCTTCCCCGAGCCGCCTCCGGTGATGGATGGGAGCGCCGCCGGCTCGCCGGCTCCCGCAACCACCAGCATTTGGAAGGTGCGCCTATCAGCTTCCACATTCGACGGCGAGGCCACCGCAAGAGTTGCTCCTCACCGCTGCCGTCTGCGCCGAGCAGAAACATCCGCTTCGTTGCCTCTCACTCCAGAAGTCCAGATCCTAAAAATTCGGAGAAACTGTGGTGGCGGCTATAAATATGTGAGGTGGTGGATAGTAAAAAAATTACTCCCACAGGTGGAAAGGGTGTGGATAGTAATAAAATTACATGGACTGGAAAGGGTACCCATGTGCGTGGGGGTGGGGGTGGGGGTGGGGGTGTTTGGGGGGGTTGTGTTTAAATACAACGCAACCCATGTGTAGTGTGTGTATATATATATATGTGTGTATATGTATATATATATATATGTATAAATACATATATTACACACATATTTATAATTTAAAGCACTTAACATTTTATGTGCATATATGTTACCAAAATATATATTAACACTAAAGTAAATGTACGTACATATATAAATATATATATATATATATACATGCATGTATAGTACAATTCATTTGCTCGCTAGCTATAGCTACAATTTTGACGCCGGCATTACGTCAGAAGAGGAAGGACAAACGTTATGAATTGTCGATCCGTCGTAGTAGAATTCACCATCAGGATTAAGGACTTCTTTATTGATGAACCCCATCAGTTGTTCTTGAACAGCCGTGATAAAATCCTTGTGTGGGAGATTTTCCCTCATGTGAATACGCTATCATTCGAAAAATAATGACATATCAATATATGAAATTAATAAACAACTTAACAAATCGATACGCAATGAAATTTTGAATGGTTTATGTATACGTACATCGAGCTCTCATGTGGTGTATATTTGGTTTGATAGGCAGTGGGCATACTCGCATACGTAGTAGCCGCATAAGTTAGTCTCTTGTCCTGCTTTGCACACTATATGAGAAACGATGAGAGATTTAATATACTCTTTATATTAACTGTAACTAGAGATTCAATTCAATATAATTTTGGATCATGCATGTACTCACTGGAAAATGAAACCTCCGTCCAAGTTTTTCTTTCCAAGTCCCGCGGACCAATTGACGGAACCGATCCCAAGCCCTACATGTGCAGTTGCAAGCTATGATTAATTAATTATTACCCGAGATCAACATAATAGCAACAGAGTCCCGCGACTTTGGAATAGATGGCATTATATTACCTGTCTATCAGTTGGAAGACCTTGTCAAAAACCTTCTCCTCTTTATTCATTGAGTCGTATACAGTGACTCTGCATGCGTCCAAGTTGAAAAAGAACAGGACCCAGTGGAATCTGGAATATGCGTGAGATGAGATAAATATCAGAATGTACATGTTATATGTATGGGAATGAAATTTGTTCGAATGACAATAAAAACTCACTCTGTGTTGTACGGCAATAGTATGAACGTCTTGAAATGCTGCTGCGTTAGGAGATGGACGAGATTGTCCTCTATGTCTTTCTCGTACTTGTCGAGTATTTCGGTGTTGATTTTCTGAGGGTCGATGAACTCAGTGTCGTAAACCCCCGCCATCAGGCCCTTTGAATCTCCATTCTACAATAATGAAAGGAAATTATTATTGCTTACATATATGCGAGGAGCTAATTATTGAACGAAACAAATCAAACTCAAAGATACTTACAAAATCCATGCGCTCAGAAGAGAGACGTCGAGGGCGTCCCGATGGTACAGATCGAAGACATCCTTGAAATGGATCCATAGAACATCTTCTCCTTGCAAGAAGTCGGGGTTTCTGATCCTCGCTCCGAACATCTCTCTACCATTGGCGCTCATTTCCATATACCGTTCATGGAATTTGTACATTTGTGTCGGTAGGGACTGCAGCTGCTCAGGTCTGACAAGCGGTTTACTGAGTTCAAACTTGTATGCCACTTCCGCCTTCGGGATTGGTGCGCCTCCAACCAACTGAGCCACAGTTAGACCGGTGTCCGAAATAAAATCCGTTATGCCAAAGTCTTCGCCGGTCACCAATGGCTCGACCACTTGGTTTGGTTGTTCTCCAAGCTGATGAACTGGTTCGGACTTCTTGTAATAGGCTTTCCTAAGTGTTCGGTCATAGTCCGATAGCTTTAAGGCCTTCTTGTTTATGGTGGACATTCCCTTGAAGAAATTCTTCACGCTCGGGTCAATAGGTATCTGCTTTTCAGGACTCCGAGGCTTGAGTTGCCTCATCACTTCTCCTGCCACATGCGTCAAGCTCCTCTTGACTGCAATCGTACGGCGGCTCCTTGTTTTTGGTGGTGTCAACTTTGGCCTTCTTCGTTGCCCTTGTGCTGGCAGGAGGTGGAGCTTAGCGAGACCTTGTCTTGGGAGGTGCAGGCGGACACGGTGGAGGTGGAGGTGGAGGAGGCGAAGGAGGCGGAGGAGCCGGAGGAGATGGTGCAGGAGGAGGTGGCGGAGGAGCCGGAGGAGATGGTGCAGGAGGACGTGGCGGAGGAACCGGAGGAGATGGTGCAGGAGGAGACGGCGGAGCCGGAGGAGATGGTGCACGAGACGCCGCTTGTCGCCCAGGGAGGATGATGTACCGCTTGCGCCATAGTATAATGGCGTGGCTTGTGTCCCGTAGATGCGTCTCACCGTCTCCTCCTAGGTAGTCCAACTCGAGGTCCTCGTACACGGCTTCCACAAGCTCAACTTCGACCCTTGAGTATCCTGCTGGAATCGGCCTGCAGTGGTAAGTCCCTGAAATATCCGTTGGGATGGCCATTCCCGACGCCACCTTCACGTGATGAGAGGTTATCTATTAGTAATCAACCTAAGCAGCAACTTGCGGAACGTACGAGTCAAAAATCATATATTACATCGAGCATACCTTGATTGATAAGTTCTTGAAGGGAATATGCAGCTCACATGGTGTCCGTTGCGTGATCTCATCAACGGGGCAGGTGGTTTCGTCCTGCGTTTGCATGGCGTCCGTGCTATGTGATCCTACCTGCCCCGTTGAGGCGCAGCTGCTACGATTGCCTGATGGGCTGACCATTGGAGGAGGTATGTACGGCTGGGGATCGTGTGACCGATGTGCTACCATGCGTTCATCCACCTTCCGAGCCACCTCCTCTTGCATGCTGAGCTCGTAGCTCGATACCCTGTACTCAAGATCTGCAATCTTCGCCTCGGTATCTCTCTTGCTCCTCATCCGACTCCTGTACGTGTGGATGTCCTCCTTGAATCCAATCTTCCAGGGAATCACGCCTTTCCCTCGTGTTCGTCCTGGATGCTCGGGAGTCTGTAGGGCGAGTGACAGCTCGTCGTTCTCTCTGTCGGGTCAGAACGTGCCCTGAGAAGAGGCTTCCACTGCATCCGTTAGTCGATTCGCAGCCTCGCGTATCTAATCGCTGAAGACCAAGGAGCAATCAACTGGGTTGAGCGTTCCACCGTGAGCATAGTACCAGAACTTCGATCGATCCGGCCATTTAGCGGTGCCTATTTCGATACCCCTCTGAAGCAAGCTTGCCTCCATCTCCTCCCACTTCGGCATCGCGACGCTATAGCCGCCTGACCCCAAGTGGTGTTGGTGCTTCTTCTTGGCGGCATTTTCTTTGTTTCTTTCCATCATCGCCTGCCCTTGTTGACCTGTCTTGTAAGCAACGAACTCGTCCCAGTGTTCCCTTAGTTTTAGGAATATGTCGAAGTTCGGTGTCTGCCCCTTCAGGATGTATTTCTGGTACAGATCTCCCTTGAAGCTCTGGAACTGTTCTGCCATTTTCTTAAGAGTCCACTGTTTCACTATGTTCTCCGTACCCGCAGGGAGCGTGAACGTCTCGAGCATTGTGGTCCACAGCATCTCTTTCTCTGATTCTGGGACAAAGCTGTCATTATCCCCGCGTGCCCTTGTTCTGCGCCAGTACACCTTGCTGACAGGCACGTTATCCCTCACAACCCAACCGCTGTGGCGTACAAAATTCTTGGCTGCTTCTGCCGGGGCACTAGGTCGGCCGTCTGCGTCCACCTCAGTTATGATGTGCCGATCCTCTATTTTATTCGCGGCACCTCGTTGTCCGTGTGCCCTCTTCTATCCAGCGGAGGGATGACTTCTACTAGCCTCCTCCTCGCTCCTCTCCGCATCCCTCTCCACGTTCCCCTCCTCGTTCAAGTACTGGTTTGGATCCTCGTTCCCCTCTTCTTCGTTCCAGTACTGGCTACTTCCCTCTGCAATTGTATCGTACAGTATCTATTCCTCATCACGATCAGCCATCTGTTCATTGAAGAAATATTTGCTAAGCGTAATATTAAAACTCTACTAATTTTGTATTAAAACTCAAATAATCATATATGCTAAGTCTAAATGTCGTGTATTAGAATCCTAGATAATCATATATGCTAAGTCTAATTAAGTTTCGAATATTACATCTCTAATAATCTTATATTAAATCTCTAACAATCTCTGACACTTACATATGCTAAGTCTAATTAAGTTCCGTATATTAAACCTCTAATAATCTTATATTAAATCTCTAATAATCTTATATTAAAATTGTAATAATCATATATGCTAAGTCCAACAATCTTATATTAAATCGCTACTAATTTTATATTAAAATTATAATAATCATATATGCTAAGTCTAACAATCTTATATTCAAACTCTAATAATCTTAGATTAAAATTGTAATAATCATATATGCTAAGTCTAACAATCTTATATTCAAACTCTAATAATCTTATATCAAAATTGTAATAATCATATATGCTAAGTCTAACAATATTATATTAAATCTCTAATAATATAATAATCTTATATTAAAACTCTAATAATCTAATAATCTTATATTAAAACTCTAATAATCTTATATTAAATCTCTAACAATCACTTCTTTACATCACTTGCCTGCGCGAATTCCTACGATGGCTAGCTACCACTTCGGCTTGAGAGACGACAACGACGTCTTCTCTTCAACATTACCAGGAAAAATGTATTAGTCTAAACAGGGCCAAGTTACATATATTGTATTTCACGTTTTAACCTATATATATAATCATATATGTATGCTAAGTTTAATAATCGTTTAATTATCTCGTTCGTACACGTTTCGCTCGCGTTCGTTCTCACACTTTTAGTACAAGTGCATTCACTTTCGTAAGCGTTTCGTTCACGTTCGTTCGCGTTCCTTAATGTTTCGTTCACGTTCGTTCGCGTTCGTTAACGTTTCTTTAACGTTTCGTTCACGTTCGTTCGCGTTCGTTCACGTTCGTTTCGCGTTCGTTCGCGTTTGTTCACGTTCGTTCACGTTCGTTAAGCGTTCGTTCGCGTTCGTTCGTGTTCGGTCACGTTCGTTAAGCGTTCGTTCGCGTTCGTTAAGCGTTCGTTCACGTTCGTTAAGCGTTCGTTCGCGGCGGCGGCGTCTCCCAGCGGTGGGGGCGCGGTCCGGCGCCGTGGGCCGGCCCGGCGGCGTGGGGGCGTGGCGGCGGCGTGGCGGCGGCGGTGGCGTCTCGCGGCGGTAGGGGCGAGGTCCGGCGGCATGGGGGATCGGCGTCGGCGGGCCACGGCGGCGGCATGGGGGCGCGGCGGCGGCGTACCGCGGCGGCGGCGTAACGTAGCGGCCCGGCGGCGTACGTGGCGCGATGGCGGCGTGATCTCGAGACGGGGGCGGCTGCGTGGCACTGGCGTCGGTGTCGTCGGCGGTGGCGGCCGCGCCGAAGTCGTTTGTCGGCGGTGGCGGTTGACCGCGGCGTGACGTAGTGGCATCGGCAACGAGCTATAGCTAGGCACGCGGCGGCGGTTTGGAGAGAGAGAGCTACATTGAGAGAGAGGGCAGGGGCTCTCAGCCAAGAGACGTGGCGGCGTCTGTGGCGGAGGCGGCGAGGATTGCCAGGCGACGGTGACAGACGACGGCGGCGTCGGCGCGGGGTTGCCCTAGGCAATGGCGGCGAAGGAGAAGCTGATGCTCGATCTCGATGGAAAAACGTCTAAGTGTTGTTGGAGAAGACGATTGTGCACCGGGAATATATATACCCCCCGGATCTTTACTCCCGGCTGATGAGAACAACCGGGAGTAAAGATATCTTTACTCCCGGTTCGTAACAACAACCGGAATTAAAGATAAGATTTTTAAACCCGGTTAGGGTTAAGAACCGGGACTAAAGATAATAGCACTGAATATTGAATTTCGTTTCATATGTGTTTCCGAAATAGTAAATAATGCATTAAAAATTCTAATTAATATATGTAAATCCCACATGCATGACTTAAAACTTTTAAAAATTCTAATAATCATATATAATTAGCATATGCATGATATTAAATTGTTAAAAATTCTAATTAACATATGTAAATCCCACATGCATGATTTAAAACTTTTAAAAATTCTAATAATCGTATATAATTAGCATATGCATGATATTAAATTGTTAAAAATTGTAATTAACATATGTAAATCCCACATGCATGATTTAAAACTTTTAAAAATTCTAATAATCATATATAATTAGCATATGCATGATATTAAATTGTTAAAAATTGTAATTAATATATGTAAATACCACATGCATGATTTAAAACTTTTAAAAATTCTAATAATTATATATACCCAGGCACGGCCCAACACGACTCGGGCCGTGCCGGGGCGGCCCGAAGGCACAACGGTCCATCATGCTTTTCCTCAGAATAAGTTTGATTTTCCTTCCTCCTATTGGGTTGTGACATATATATAGCTAAAAAAAAGTCTATTTTACCTCTCTCTTCTTTGGGCTGTGATATATAAATAGCTTAAAAAGTCTATTTAAAGTGCCTATTCTTTAGACAGTGACATTTATATGTCTATTTTTAGTCCCTATACTTTGTGTGTCGGACTTGGCCTGCCGTCCCATCGTGCCGGGCCTGCCGGGCCAGCCCAGCGTGCCGGTGTGGGGAGGCCCAGACACGGCCCGGTGGTTGGGCCGTGCCGTGCTTGGGCCGGTCCAATATGTCGTACCGTGGGCCGGGCCTTCGGGCCTCGGGCCTTATGGCCATCTATAGGTTGGCCCACAAACAAGCACACTTCAGCCCAACTGGCCGCTCGTTGACCAGCACGTCCTTCACCGCCGGTGCGGCGGCACAATATCCCACGACGGCACCGTCCGCGTGAGGTTGGCGGTTCACGCCTGCGCTGTCTTCCTCTCCGTCGACCGCGATGCTACAACTTCGTCGCCGGCCCAGCCACCCAGCGGCCGCTCTCTGCCATCCAGAAGACCAGAAGGCGTAGGCGAAGATGCTCGTCGACTACCGCGCGGCTCCGGCATGAGCATATCATAGAGATGAGCCACCGTGCGAAGGAGTTTGATGCCGCTATTAATAAGGCTGACGCTGATCTTCATTCGCTCCTCGCCGTGCCCGACACCCACGAGGTGCTCTTCATCCAGGGCGGCGCCACCTCCCAGTTAGCCGCCGTGTCGCTCAACCTATGTGCGTCACCCTGCCGACTTCATCTTCTCCGGCTCGTGGAGTGACAAGGCTTTCAAGGAATCCAAGAAGTTCAAGCAGATTATGGAATACATCAACATTTGCAGCATCTAATAAATAGGGAAAAAAATATCCAAGGCTCCAAGCCACGGGATTAAATTAAAACAGAAAGCAAAAAAAAAAAAATCAAAATATACCAGCCCAACGAAAAGAAGGGCAAGAACAAAGCAAAACCACTCCAAGACACCATCGGCAAATCAGCAACAGGAAATTCGCAAGCAAACCAGGATGGGGATCCGGCACCAGGAAGCCTAGCTACCGTCGGATGCTGAATGAACGTAGATGCAGCGTGTGACGTCCAGAGGAGCTCGTTCCGAATTCCGATGGTGTTGTATCTACTTTAAACAAGATTAAGATTAGACATAAGGCAAGGCTAACTTGGACCAAAGAAGGTGATGTCAATTGAATGTTCTTTCACTTAAAAGCAAATGCCAGAGGAGAGAGAATTATACATAGATGTTACAAACACCATCAAGGGATGTAACCTCTCAAGACAAGAAAGAACTTCATCGGATTTTCACACAACTCCTGGGGGTTCCGACGATCTCGGTGCCTGAACTGGTCGGCGATAAATCTACCAAATGTATTAGCTCTACTATAAGACCAGGAGGATACAACACAGTATGAATTAAAGGATACTATCATCTCCATGCCATCTGAATAATTAAGCCCCTGATCCGGATGGTTACATTGGGGCCTTTTTCAAACAAGCTTGCATCACTAAAGGTGCTCTCCTGAAAGCAATGCAGTTCTTTTTAGCCAATAACATAGCTCACCTAAAATACTTAATTTCTCCTGAAGAAAGGTGATGCAAGTCTGCAACTATATATGCCCGAGCATTATCGACTTATAAGTTTGATTCACAGTATTGTTCGAATTGTGACAGAGCTACTTGCTAGTCATTCCACCCCAATATCGAATGAATTGGTCTCGTATAACCAATGTGCTTTTATTCGTAAAAGAAAAATTCATGATAATTTTCTTTATGTGCGGAATCTCGTTACTAGAGAAATAACTATTAACAATATAAAATTGGTCCATAAAAGTCTAAATATGGTCCAAAACTGTGGTTCTATAATTATAATTAAAGTAGAGTAAAAACGGGTATTGTTTGGCTAAGGCCCTATTTGTTTTAATCTAACATTATTTTAATCTATATTATTGAGTCAGATTACTATAACCTGAATTATAATAAGCTATAGTAGATTTGTCTGTTTCTCTGAATTATGGTAGAATAAGGATAGTGAATCTTTAGCCACCCAATAATAAAAAAACACGTTTATAGGAGATCACCAGATTATACTAATATGACTTATAAATTATAATAATCTATCATAATAATCTACTTGTTTAATAATCTACTTGTTTGTTTCAGATTATTACCAATAATATAAATTATAATAATCCTAAGCTGAAACAAACATGGCAAGTCGACTAGTCAGGATAACTTACTAGTGTGTCGGTGTCCTATCATCGGAAAAGAAAGTTTTAAAAGGCACCAATTCAATAAATACTGGATCACAAGACTGAATAGATTTGGACCATGGGCTTTGATGGAAACTTTGTTGCCTCAAGAAAATTTCGAGCTTATTTTTCATTAAAGACATGTTGAAGCTCCATGTCTGTTACTTATAACTAGTCCATCTCAAAATATAAAAATTTCTAACTTTTCAAAGATCAATAAAGGATAAAAAATAAAATATTGCGATGCCTCTCATTAATTGAGAAGTGGTTGCAGTGTGGGAGGGTGGTTGGAGAAAAAATTAAGTGAAAATTAATTGAGTAGTGATTGTTGGGGAGAAGTGGCATTTTAGAAGTTATTGTGTTTTTGTCAAATTTCAAATGCTAGAGTGTAACACCCCAAACTGTCTGTGGCCTATAGTAGTGGGTTGGTCCAAGTACCTATAAGTTGTAGCAGATGCGATTTATTACTATCTTAAAAAGTTAGGTGGGTGAGAGCCAGGTTGACCCTTTTATAAGTAACATGGATCATAAAACTGTAATATGGAATACTACGTCTATATTGGCTAATTCAATGTGTAGAAAGAACTGATGCAAATTTTGAAGGAACGGAATGGAATATGTATGTGAATGGAATTGTGAAATATGTGAATAATGGATGTGTATGTGAATGGATGTGTGAAATATGTGAATAATGGATGTGTGAAATATGTGAATGGGGATGCTGGGGATGTGTATGTGCTGGGAATGCTGGGGAATATATCTGTTTCTATCATTTTGCAGGGGGCATGGCTAGCAAAGGACTAAGGCTAGCCAAAAAACATAATTTTGTTTTGGGAAATGCTCATCGGTGACGGGCTTTAAATTAAGCCTGATGGGGATGATCTCATCCGTGATGGGCTTTAGTTAAAACCCGATTGAGTTGAGTTATTTGTAATGGGCTTTACTTAAAGCCCGTTTGAGGTTGTAGTCATCTGTGACGGGCGTTAACTGAGGCCCGATTGAGATAAGGTCATACGTGACGGACCCTTGTTTGACTGGTCATCTGGATCAAAGCTATCAGTGACAGGCTTTAGTTGAGACCTGATTGACATAACTTCATCCGTGACGACCGTATGTCCAATAAAGATGACTTCTCACATAAGTGACCTTTACGCCGTGACGGGCGCCATACCTGACATAGATAGGGGTTGCCGTCTGATTGAGATGCGCGTGACCGTTGTAGTGTGCGCAGGTGGACGGGCAGAAAATGAGAAAGTGAATAGTTGCTTTGCTTCGCAGCGCACACGCAATTGAACCGCAACTGGATTGCTCAATTCATCCCCTCTCCTTGCCTCCTGCTTGCTGCGCCAATTGGCAATGGGCCATCCAGACAATCTATATATACCAGGGTACAGGGGCGGTAGTGCAAATTACAAATGTAACCGCAGCTTGTATTTCAGTTATGCGGACACAGATTAGGAACTCATCTTGATAAGTTGAATGTGAAGCCTTCCAAAATAATATAACACTTTATAATCACTTCTTTGGATGGATATTTCGCAAGGTATAACAATAAAAATTGTAGTTCCCCGACTTTATTAGTGCGTAGGTGACAACTCACAAAAGAGGGTGTCAACTGATGCAGGCAAAATCTGCAATTCAATGTTCAGCGATCGACACAAGGTCATCTAGACCGGTCGAAATGTCAAGGTAATCTGTGAGGTTGCACACTCCCAGTCGAGTGAAACCAGTAATGGTGAGGAAAACGAATTGGAAGAGGTGAGAATGTGCATCGACTTTACTGATATGAAACAAGCATGTCCGAAAGAAGGCACCCATGGTAAAAACCAATTTGCTATGTAGAGAACCTCTGTGGATGAAGAACCAAGAATTGCAAAACATTTTTTCCCAACTTCTCTCATTCCTATTACTTTCACAAAACTAGGAAGAAGAAGAAAACAGAATAGAACATGAGTTGTGGAGTTCTACCACAATCAAGTTAGTAGCAAATAGGACCGGAAAGTAGTCGGCCTAATTCATATATGGGGAATATATATAACAATCAGTTACAGTAGGAACAAGAACCAAGATCATTACTGCTGAATATTCAGCATAGGTACAAATCAAGGGAGATTGTATTTGTTGGCGGTATGGCATGAGGCCCTTCGACCAAACCTGCCGAAACCATGCGACCAGTAAGGATTCAAGCCTAAAACGTCAAGATCAGTCGGGGCGAAGACCCCATGGCGAAGACCATGGAGCAAAGACGGCGAAGGGCGAAGGATCGCGCGGGTGCCTCCTAGAGCCAAAGACCTCTTGGGCGATGGATGTAAGGCGAAGGGTGTATGTCGAAGGGAGGCGACTTCGCCATAGCAAGATCGGCCTCATGAAAGCTCAGTGGCCTTTGGGCCAACGATCGCCTGACGGCCCATCAGGAGCCCATGAACCTCAATTACACTGTGTACCCATGTAAATGTCTTTTTCATAAGGGCAACCATGTAAATTCCCCTGTATAACCAAAACCCTAGTAGTAAGAACCTGTAATGGGGTTATAAATAGCCTCATAGGGCCATGTAACGGGGGATCCCAAAAAAAATTCTCAATTCAATACACTTTACCGTGCCAACCACAAGCCAGCGTGGGCAACGGCTTTATCTTTTGTATAGTATGATTCATTATAGTGCGCCAGACTGAGAAGTGGCGAGAAGTCCATGGGGGTCGCTGGGGAGTCCATGCCTTGTTTTAAAGGGGGTGATTATGATCCAGGTACGGTGCACTGTGGTGAATTGTGTTATGCGAGGGGTATTGTCACGACTCCTTTCCGAGATACCGTGGTGGTATTGAGGCACGTGGTGACATGATGTGGGGTTGTGTCTTGTGGGTACAGTGGTACACCTCTGATCAGAGTTTAAATCTATTCGAATAGCCGTACCCGCGGTTATGGGTGAGTTGAGCAATGTTTTTCGTGATTAGTCTCACACTACTCATTAATGGTAATAAGGTGATAATTAATTTAATTCCTGGTTTGGAATGGATAATTCCTGGTATGGAGGTTTAATTTGTTCAACCGGGGTTGGTTGTTCAAATGTGGTTGGGCCTATGCAACACGGGTGTGTTGTATGGTGTTTATTTAATATTGATTAATTATACAACTGTTTTACCATTCTCTTAAATATTTATTAAATGCTGTTTCTGCAAATGAGCTATATTATGCCATCCTTTGTTATCCTGTGCACTTGCATATTTGCTGTGTGACTTGTTGAGTATGTCATATGCTCATTCTTGCAATATTCATTCATCAGAAGAGGAGTATCTCAGTGAAGGTGATGATCTGGAGGATTAGGCTTGTTCTTGGTTAAGATGCCTGTGGAGTGGAGTCGCCATAGCTGTTCCGTAGTTTGTTATAGTTTTTTTTTCCGCTGCGTAGAATGTTATTTTTGGTTTGAGAGGAACTATCCACCTCTGTAATAATTTATTATTTTTGAGTATTCATTAGTTAATTATTTGTACTCTATTATCAATATTGTCATTGTGTGCCTCGGTTGATTCCTGGACGAGGGTTTAACACACGTGTAAGCGTTTGGAATTTTGGATAGAAATTCCGGGCGTGACAAGTTGGTATCAGAGCCACCTTGACCTTAGGATAAGCCAAATGGTAAACCTTAAGTAGCCTTCAAAATATTTTGAAAATAGAACTGCTCTTCTCTATTCTCTTATAAATTAATTAAGTTGGCAGCACATGCAAAGGTTATGCACAAAAATTTATTTAATTCAATTTCTTTTCTTTTAAAAGCAAAAAGTCGTCCTTCTCAAAATGTTTCTTTCTCTCTTTACCAAGTCTTATTGATTTGTCGGCACTGTACATCTATTATGGTATCGATACAATCATGATAGCACTAGTACTACTCATCTTTCTTATGGTGACACTGTACCGTGCTTATAATAGATCATAAGTATTTTAGTTTTATTTTTGTTATTTGTCGAAAAAGATATTTGTCCCTGTCCAAAAAAGTTAAATTCTACAAAATATTTATAAAATAGCTTTGTATGTGTCTTTTCTTTTATTTTTCTTCCTTTTGGTCAAAAATCAGTTAAGTCTAGTTGGTGCAGCTAACTTAAAAATATGCTTTATTTCTTCTCTTCTATGTTTCTTTAGATGCCTCGCCATTCACCGAGAAATTTGATCGAGGTGTTAGGATTCGTCAGGGAGCTGAGGTTGATGGCTTTTGAAGTAGGCTATGAAGTTGCTCCTGAGTATCGCCAGATTCCCCATGACCCCGACGAGGAGAAATGTCGTGTTCGTGTGACGTTGGCTAGTGATAGTGAAGACCTTCCGTCTTTTAAGTTCGAAGCTGGAGGAAGATCGTACTGCCATGCTTGTCAAGAAGTAGCTTTGGTGGCCATTGGAGAGTTGCGTCAACATTTTGAAGAAGAGTTGGATTCATCAGCTTTCCAGTATCATCCCCACAAGCCTCATGGTCAAGACTATGGAACCTATACCTGTCCTGATGGTGAAGAGAGTGCTACTCTGATGCATGCGGTGCATATGCTTAGCGCTATGGATGCAGTAAGTGTGGAGCGAGACAAAGCAGCTCATGACAGGGAAAATTGGAATCGAGGC
Source organism: Oryza meridionalis (assembly GCA_000338895.3). Lineage (NCBI taxonomy): Eukaryota > Viridiplantae > Streptophyta > Magnoliopsida > Poales > Poaceae > Oryza > Oryza meridionalis. The sequence continues at coordinate 11,786,770 of CM002527.2, read as the reverse complement.
AAGATTTGCAAGTTGAAGAGCAAGGTGCACCGTCTACAGAAGGAATTAGCTGAACTTAAAGGAGAAACGCCGCTGCCAACATCCAAGCTTCGCCTCACACCAAGAAAGAGAACCTGTCCGCCCCCTCGTCTCCAGTTAGCTTCGAAGATTCGCGTGATGGGTGAAGCTGTGCCCGATCGTGCTGAACCTGTCATCGACATCATGAGTGATGAGGAAGAAGAGGAAGATCCTGAAGAAAGAGAGCCAGCTACTTCAGAGGAAGAAGATTCATCGCTTCGTTCCGACGCAAGGCGGAATTAGTCGCTTAGTTAGATCGTTGCCGTAGTTCGTTGTGTTAGATTGTTTGTTTAAGTTTGTTTGTGAGTGTGTGGGTTTTAGTTGTTGCTTACATCATGGGTGGGATGTAACAGTATGAGTCTAGTTCTTTTGCTTGTCAGAGTGTAAGATAGTTGGTGAGGTAGTGTTAATGCAACTTAAATGTAATCATACACAGTTAAGAGCAATATAGAATTTAAATTAATTAAATAACTTCGTTCTAAGGGTGTCTCTCTGTCTTTCTTTCCTGTTGTCTCTGCTTATCGTCAGATGGTGAACACGCGCACCGGCACTGGCAGTGGAAGTGGAAGTGGAGCCAATAACAATGAAGAGAACCCAACGCTAGCTCAGATTCTGGCCCAACAAACACAACTGATCAATCTGTTAGTGCAGCAGGCACAGAATCAGCAGGCAAACAATCAGAACCAGAATCCACCCCCACCTCCCCAAAACAAGTTGGCAGATTTCTTACGTGTGAGACCCCCTACCTTTTCAAGCACTACCAATCCAGTAGAAGCAGGCGATTGGCTGCATGCGGTGGAGAAGAAGTTGGATTTGATCCAGTGTACTGAGCAGGAGAAAGTTTCTTTTGCTTCGCATCAGTTGCATGGACCTGCTGCTGAATGGTGGGATCATTTTCAACAAGGCAGGGCTGGAGGAGAACCTATTACTTGGCAGGAGTTCACAGCTGCTTTTAAGAAGACACATATACCAACGGGTGTTGTAGCTCTAAAGAAGAGAGAATTTAGAGCACTCAACCAGGGATCTCGTTCGGTTACTGAGTACCTCCATGATTTCAACCGTTTAGCTCGTTATGCTCCAGAAGATGTTCGTACCGATGAAGAGTGTCAGGAGAAGTTTTTGGAGGGACTAAATGATAAGTTGTCTTATGCTTTGATGTCTACGGATTTCCGGGATTTCCAGCAGTTGGTGGACAAGGCGATTCGTCAAGAAGACAAATATAATCGGATGGAGCAGAAGAAGCGCAGGGCTGCCCAATTTAAGGCACAACAGGGCAGTAACCAGAGGCCGCGTCTCGTTACTGGACCTCAAGCTCCATCGTACCCTCAAGGAGGATCTTCATCAGTTGTCCGTCCCCAACGCCAGTTCTACAACAACAATACTGGTAATCGTGGCAATGACAACCGCAATGTGGTTGCCCGTCCTGCAGCAACTTCAGTTCAGAATCAGCCTGTCAGGAAGGAACAGGGAAGCAAGCCAGTGATATGCTTCAATTGTGGTGATCCGGGACATTATGCTGATAAGTGTCCGAAGCCTCGGCGTGTGAAGAACGTTCCAACCCCGAATAACTCCAATGTTCCAGCACCGAAGGCACGTGTTAATCATGTTGCAGCAGCAGAAGCTCTGAACGCACCAGATGTGGTTTTGGGTACGTTTCCTGTTAACTCTATACCCGCAACTGTGCTTTTTGATTCCGGTGCTACACATTCCTTTTTGTCTAAAAGTTTTGCGAGCAATCATGGGATGGAAGTTATTAGGCTTGGGAGGCCTTTACTAGTTAATACCCCAGGTAATCAAGTATCTTCAACGCAGTACTGTCCTTCCGTTACTATAGAAATAGAAGGAATTCCTTTCCCATCCTCGCTTATCTTGCTCGAATCCAAGGATCTAGATGTTATCTTAGGGATGGACTGGTTATCTCGTCACAGAGGAGTTATAGATTGTGCCAACCGTAAGGTGACTTTAACCAATAGCAATGGGGAAACAGTTTCTTTCTTTGTGTCCTCTCCTAAATCTCATGGTGTGATCTTAAACCAAGTTGCTCTACGAGAGATTCTCATAGTACAAGACTACCCAGACGTGTTTCCGGAGGATTTGCCAGGTATGCCACCTAAGAGAGACATAGAGTTTCGGATAGATTTGGTACCTGGAACTAACCCAATCCATAAGAGACCATACAGAATGGCAGCTAATGAGTTAGCTGAGGTGAAGAAACAGGTGGATGATTTGCTTCAGAAAGGATATATCAGACCTAGTACTTCACCATGGGGAGCACCAGTCATCTTCGTAGAGAAGAAAGATCATACTCAAAGAATGTGTGTGGACTATCGTGCGTTGAATGAGGTCACAATCAAGAATAAGTATCCTCTACCTAGGATTGATGATTTGTTTGATCAACTGGAGGGTGCTACAGTTTTCTCCAAGATAGATCTCCGTTCCGGATATCACCAACTTCGAATCCGTGAGGAGGATATACCAAAGACCGCCTTTACAACTCGATATGGTTTATTCGAGTGTACCGTTATGTCATTTGGACTCACTAATGCCCCAGCCTTTTTCATGAATCTGATGAACAAGGTGTTTATGGAATATCTGGATAAGTTTGTCGTGGTGTTTATTGATGACATTCTTATTTTCTCTAAGACAAAGGAAGAACATGAAGAGCATCTTCGTCTAGCTTTAGAGAAATTACGAGAGCATCAGCTTTATGCCAAGTTCAGTAAATGTGAATTTTGGTTGTCTGAAGTGAAGTTTCTTGGTCATGTCATCTCGTCCGGAGGAGTGGCAGTAGATCCAAGCAATGTGGAGTCAGTGTTAAGTTGGAAGCAACCCAAGACGGTTTCAGAAATTCGTAGTTTTCTTGGACTTGCTGGGTATTACCGCAGGTTTATTGAGAATTTTTCAAAGATCGCCAGACCAATGACTCGTCTGCTTCAGAAGGATGTGAAATACAAGTGGACAGAGGATTGTGAGCAAAGTTTCCAAGAACTGAAGAAAAGGCTAGTGACTGCGCCTGTGTTAATTTTGCCTGATTCGAGGAAAGGTTTCCAAGTGTATTGTGATGCATCCCGACTCGGTTTGGGTTGTGTGTTGATGCAAGAAGGAAAGGTGGTTGCTTATGCATCTAGGCAATTGCGTCCTCATGAGAATAACTACCCAACGCATGATCTAGAGTTGGCAGCTGTGGTTCATGCATTGAAGATTTGGCGTCATTATCTTTTTGGCAACCGTACAGAGATGTATACGGATCATAAAAGTTTAAAGTACATTTTCACTCAACCAGATTTGAACATGCGTCAGCGAAGATGGTTAGAGTTGATTAAAGACTATGATATGGAAATCCACTATCACCCGGGGAAAGCAAATGTGGTAGCCGATGCCCTTAGCAGGAAAAGCTACTGTAATATGTCAGAAGGTCGACGTTTACCTTGGGAGTTATGCCAAGAATTTGAAAGGTTGAACTTGGGAATAGTCAGCAAAGGTTTTGTGGCCGCTTTGGAAGCTAAACCTACTCTGTTTGATCAAGTTAGAGAAGCTCAAGTGAATGATCCTGATATCCAGGAAATAAAGAAGAACATGAGGAGGGGTAAAGCCATCGGTTTTGTAGAAGATGAGCAAGGAACTGTATGGTTAGGAGAAAGAATTTGTGTCCCAGAAAATAAGGAGTTGAAGGATACTATCATGAAAGAAGCTCATGAAACTTTGTATTCCATTCACCCTGGAAGCACTAAGATGTACCAAGACCTAAAGCAACAATTTTGGTGGGCTAGTATGCGACGTGAGATAGCAGAATATGTGGCTCTATGTGATGTATGTCAGCGGGTCAAGGCAGAACATCAGAAGCCAGCCGGTCTGTTGCAACCGTTGAAGATTCCAGAGTGGAAGTGGGAAGAAATAGGAATGGATTTTATAACCGGTCTACCTAGAACGTCGGCAGGACATGATTCTATTTGGGTAGTGGTTGATAGGTTGACAAAAGTCGCTCACTTCATACCGGTCAAAACAACCTATACGGGGAATAAGCTTGCAGAGTTATACATGGCCAGAGTGGTATGTTTGCATGGTGTTCCTAAGAAGATAGTGTCAGATAGAGGTAGCCAGTTTACTTCGAAGTTTTGGCAGAAGTTACAATCAGAATTGGGTACCCGTTTGAATTTCAGTACTGCTTATCACCCTCAAACAGATGGTCAGACGGAAAGAGTAAACCAAATTTTAGAAGATATGTTGAGAGCCTGTGTTCTAGATTTTGGTGGAAGTTGGGATAAGAATTTGCCGTATGCGGAATTCTCCTATAACAATAGTTATCAAGCTAGTTTGCAAATGTCTCCGAATGAAGCATTATATGGTCGAAAGTGCCGTACGCCGCTTCTTTGGGATCAGACCGGTGAACGTCAAGTTTTTGGGACAGACATATTGCGACAGGCAGAAGAAAAAGTGAAGATTATCCAAGAAAGGTTGCGCGTTGCTCAGTCGCGTCAGAAGAGCTATGCCGACAATCGTCGCCGAGATTTGGTTTTTGAAGAAGGAGATTATGTGTATCTTCGGGTTACGCCGTTACGAGGAGTTCATCGTTTCCAAACCAAAGGGAAATTGGCACCGCGTTTTGTGGGACCTTATAAGATTGTGAGTCGAAGAGGTGAAGTAGCTTATCAGTTAGAGTTGCCTCCGTCAATGGCGGGAATACATGACGTGTTCCATGTGTCTCAGTTGAAGAAATGTTTACGTGTACCTACGGAGGAAGCAGATCCTGATCGTATAGAGCTTCAGGAAGATTTAACTTATGTTGAGAAGCCAGTCAGAATTTTGGAAGTAAGCGAGAGGAAAACCAGGAATCGCGTTCTACGGTTCTGTAAGGTTCAGTGGAGTAATCATTCAGAAGAAGAAGCCACTTGGGAGCGAGAAGATGAATTGAAGTCAGCTCATCCTCATCTGTTCGCTAGTTCTTCTGAATCTCGAGGACGAGATTCCGTTTAAGGGGGGTAGGTTTGTCACGCCCTAAAAATCTTAAATTTATAAATTGTTGTTTAATTGGAATTTTTAGAAATTAAATTAAAAGCCTACAAGCTAAACCCTAATTTTCTAGGAAAATTTTCAATATAAAAATGAGCTAGATAAAATTTTATTAAATACTATGCTTGCTCCTCTATTTTCTAGAATTTTCTGGGAATTATTTGAGCAAGGGAAGTATTTTTAATAATTGAAACATCATTTCACAAATTGTTTTTATTTAAAAAGTTCAAAAGTTCCCCTTCTTTGGTCATTGGGCCGAATTCGGCCCAATACTCCCTCTCTCTCCGCGCGGCCGAACCGGCCCATGCCGGCCCAAGCCGAGCCGCTCGCCCCCTCCTCCTCCAGCCGCTGACATGTGGGGCCCACATGTCAGGGCCGTCTTCAACCTCCGGCCGCCGCCGCGCAAGCCGCCCGAGCCGCCGTTTTCCGCCTCCAAATTCGCCCCAATCCGGTCTCCTCGAGTCCGATTGATTTAGGGGATTTGTTCCTCTCGTTCTCCTCTTTCTTTTCCCCCAAGAATCAAAGAGAATCGTTGAGGATTTGATCCGAATTGAGTTCGTTTTGATTTTATCTCTAAAACCGAGTTTGATTTCTTCCCGAGTCGATTCCTCTCGTTTGGAGCTCGATCTCTTCGATCCAATGCCATATAAAGCTTCCCCTCGTTGTCCTCTTCCGTTTGCCCCCTTTCCCGAGCTCTCCCGTGCCTCCTAGCGCCGCCGCGACGCGCTCCAAGTCCGCCGCCGCCGCCGGCCGTCTTCGGTCACGTCGCCGCGCCGTCTCCGCCGTCGCCTTTGGTCGCCGCCACCACCGTTAGGTGCGCCGTGGTGCAAGGAAGCTCGGCCGCCCCTCCGTTTTCGCCGCCGACCACCGGAGCACTCTCGCCGCCGTCGACCCGAGCCGCCGCCGCCTTCCTTCTCGTCGCCGGCCGCCGTCGTGCATCGTTTGTCGTAGTGGTGAGTACCATCGGGTTCGTCTCGATGTCCTCTACGCGAAGGTGTCCTCCGATTCCGCGGCCGACCTCCCTAGCTCCGGCGAGCTCGCCAACCCTAGTCGGCCGGCGTCGGGTGACGTCATGCTGACGCCATGATGACGTCATCTGTAGGGCTGACGTCATCCCTCTCTCTTTTTTTTCTTTTTCCCGATTTTCTAATAGATTAAAACTTTGGAAAATCATAACTAAATAACCGTAGATCCGTTTTAGGTGGTTCAAGTTTCTAAATTCTTCTAAAATCAAGATCTACATGTTAAAAATATCCACATGTACTGTTCATGCTTGTTTTTGTACTGTTTTGTTGATTTTGTTTATTTGCTTTAGTTTCCGACGTTCCGGAGGAGAGCGTTTCCGTTGAGGAAGGTTCCGAAGTGTTTGTGGAAGCTCAAGGCAAGTCACACAGATCCCAAACAACCCTTTGAGCATGTTGAACCCGTTTAAAGCTATTATTTTATTTCAACTATGCATTGTTTTCGAATGTCATCGGGTGGTGAACCTTTCCCAGTTATTTAATGGCCGAAGATGACTTTATTTTCCTATGGGTTATAATTTGATTAGCATGAACCTTATATATTGGATTGGTTCAGCTAAATGCTATATGTAAGTTTGCTTAGCCATGCTTAGAAACATTAGCTAACTAAAAGGGGCTAAATATAATTATATTACATAATTCTTATTGATAATAAATGTTATATTTAAATGGTAGCTCACGATGGTCAATCGTGTAATGATTTGATAATTAAAACCTGACTAAGGTGGGTTGTGAGCATATGGTTTTGTTGGTTGTGCTCATGACAATTAAGGACCGGTTCGCGAGCTACTGTTGTGAAACATTTATCGTGCCAACCACAAGCCAGCGTGGGCAACGGCTTTATCTTTTGTATAGTATGATTCATTATAGTGCGCCAGACTGAGAAGTGGCGAGAAGTCCATGGGGGTCGCTGGGGAGTCCATGCCTTGTTTTAAAGGGGGTGATTATGATCCAGGTACGGTGCACTGTGGTGAATTGTGTTATGCGAGGGGTATTGTCACGACTCCTTTCCGAGATACCGTGGTGGTATTGAGGCACGTGGTGACATGATGTGGGGTTGTGTCTTGTGGGTACAGTGGTACACCTCTGATCAGAGTTTAAATCTATTCGAATAGCCGTACCCGCGGTTATGGGTGAGTTGAGCAATGTTTTTCGTGATTAGTCTCACACTACTCATTAATGGTAATAAGGTGATAATTAATTTAATTCCTGGTTTGGAATGGATAATTCCTGGTATGGAGGTTTAATTTGTTCAACCGGGGTTGGTTGTTCAAATGTGGTTGGGTCTATGCAACACGGGTGTGTTGTATGGTGTTTATTTAATATTGATTAATTATACAACTGTTTTACCATTCTCTTAAATATTTATTAAATGCTGTTTCTGCAAATGAGCTATATTATGCCATCCTTTGTTATCCTGTGCACTTGCATATTTGCTGTGTGACTTGTTGAGTATGTCATATGCTCATTCTTGCAATATTCATTCATCAGAAGAGGAGTATCTCAGTGAAGGTGATGATCTGGAGGATTAGGCTTGTTCTTGGTTAAGATGCCTGTGGAGTGGAGTCGCCATAGCTGTTCCGTAGTTTGTTATAGTTTTTTTTTTCCGCTGCGTAGAATGTTATTTTTGGTTTGAGAGGAACTATCCACCTCTGTAATAATTTATTATTTTCGAGTATTCATTAGTTAATTATTTGTACTCTATTATCAATGTTGTCATTGTGTGCCTCGGTTGATTCCTGGACGAGGGTTTAACACACGTGTAAGCGTTTGGAATTTTGGATAGAAATTCCGGGCGTGACAGCATTGCCAGGCAGTCTTTGACCGCGGCGGTCCATCCGGCCCCTCGTCCGCTGTAAGCTCAGCTGGTCGCTGGCCAAGCACATTCTCAGCCGCCAGGCCAAGTGTCACAAGCAATAGCAGAAGGGGCTTCGGCTTTGCAGGCGCAGCTTCAAGCTTTCCTTCAGCACCTCAGCCAACCCCACAACATTTCAACCGTAGCCCCTTTGGCCCGACCGGAGGGGAACACAAGCCAAGGTGCACTCAGTTGGCTGCCGTCGAACCAGCCAGGTCCGGGGGCTTCGCCTTGGAGTCAAGGACCGCAGTTCGACTTCAGCAATGCTGCTCAAGCACCAACCATTAAACCACAGGCACCGACACCAGGCTTCGGAGCAAATCAGGTGCCGAACTAGGTCGCCATGGTTTGGACCCAACTTCCGTTCGATCAGTCCATGGCGGCGCCCCAAGCGTCAGCATTCGGAGCCGGGTAGCCGAACACTGTGGCCCAACCTCACGCACTAGCCATGACTTTACCCTTCGCCACGCCATATCCGCAGCAAGGCGCCGCGAACAAAGCGGGGGGCGAAAAGGGGCTACCGCTGAGTGGGGGAATCAAGATCCGTCCAATCCCACCCCAATTAAAGTTCCCACCCGTTTCGCGATACTCGGGCGAAACAGACCCAAAAGAGTTTCTGTCCATCTACGAGTCCGCGATCGAAGCCGCTCATGGCAACGAAAACACCAAGGCAAAGGTAATCCATCTCGCTCTAGATGGCATCGCCCGCTCTTGGTACTTCAATTTACCTGCCAATAGCATTTACTCATGGGAGCAATTGCACGATGTCTTTGTTCTTAATTTTCGAGGCACCTATGAGGAGCCGAAGACACAGCATCACCTGCTCGGCATTCACCAAAGGCCGGGCGAATCGATACGGGAGTACATGCGTTATTTCTCCCAAGCCCGATGCCAAGTTCAAGACATAACCGGAGTGTCTGTTATCAACGCCACTTCAGCCGGGTTGCTTGAAGGCGAACTCACAAGAAAAATCGCTAACAAGGAGCCGTAGACACTCGAGCTCCTGCTTCGCATCATTAATGGGTATGCAAGAGGCGAAGAGGATTCCAAGCGACAGCAAGCAATCCAAGCCGAGTACGACAAAGCCTCTATCGCCGCTGCCCAAGCCCAAGTACAAGCCGAACCAGCTCCTCTCAACATTCGCCAAACTCAGCCGGCGAACCAGGGACAGCCGCCAAGGCCAAGTCCAGCTCCAGCGACTTGGAGGAAATTTAGAAATGACCGCACGGGCAAGGCTGTGATGGCCGTCGAAGAGGTCCAGGCCCTTCGCAAGGAATTCGACGCTCAGCAAGCAGGCAGCCATCAACAGCTTGTTCGCAAGAAGGTCAGGAAGGACCTCTATTGCGCGTACCACGGGCGATCCTCGCACACCACCGAGCAATGCCGAAATATCCGGCAGCGTGGCAACAATTAAGACCCAAGGCCGCAACAAGGGGTTGCTGTCGAAACACATCGCGAAGCCGCTCAAGAACAAGCACCCCCGGTCGAACAGCGCCAAGACATCCAGCGCAGAGTAATCCAAGTGATTACAAGGGCCGATCCGCCAGCCCAACAGTCGAAGCGGCAAAAGAAAATGCGGCTGCGAGCGGTGCACAACATCACTACCGCAGCCGAAGGGGCTTCGAGGTACCTAAACCAGCAAATCTTCATCGGACCAGAAGACACCGAAGGGGTCCTATTCCCACATCAATTCCCCTTGGTGATCTCGGCCGAGGTAGCTGGCTTCGAAGTCCGGCGAATCCTGGTTGATGGGGGAAGTTCGGCCGACGTCATTTTCGCCGATGCATATGCCAAGATGGGGCTGCCAACCCTAGCCCTCACCCAAGCACCAGCTTCTCTTCATGGTTTTGGCGGCGAAACAGTTCAAGTCTCGGGCCAAGTACAGCTGGCTGTAGCTTTCGGCACAGATGAGAACAGGCATGAAGAGCAAATACTGTTCGATGTCGTCGACATCCCATGCAGCTACAATGCCATCTTCGGCCGCGCAACCCTGAACAAATTCGAAGCCATCCCCCACCATAACTATCTCAAGCTCAAGATGCCGGGTCCAACAGGCGTGATCGTCGTCAAGGGGCTTCAACATTCGGCTACAAAGGGCGATCTGGCCGAAATCAACAGAGCAGTGCACAATGTTGAGGCCGAACCGCACGATCATGTTAAACGCATGCCGAAACCCGCCCCTCATGGCAAGGTAATTAAGAAGCAGATCGACGATGCCGATCCCACAAAGCTTGTCCTGCTCGGGGGTGATCTAGGCGAAGAGGAAGCCGAAAATATCCTTGAGGTGCACAAGAAAAACATTGACATCTTCGCCTGGAGCCCCGACGAAATGGGAGGTGTTTCGACGGACCTCATCATGCACCATCTGGCAGTCAAGCCGGATGCCAAGCCAAGGAAACAGAAGCTACGCAAGATGTCTGCCGAGCGCCAAGAGGCAGCAAAGGCCGAAGTGCAGAAGCTACTCAACGCGGGGGTGATCCAAGAGATCGACCACCCAGAGTGGTTGGCGAACCCGGTTCTGGTGAGGAAGTTGAACGGCAAGTGGCGCATGTGCGTCGATTTCACAGACCTCAACAAGATGTGCCCGAAAGACGACTTTCCCTTGCCACGGATCGATCAGCTTGTCGATTCGACAGCCGGTTGTGAGCTCATGAGCTTTCTAGATGCATATTCTGGCTATCACCAGATCCACATGAATCCGGCAGACATCCCAAAGACAGCCTTCATCACGCCGTTCGGCACTTTCTGCCACCTCAGGATGCCTTTCGGCCTGAGGAACGCTGGAGCAACATTTGCCAGGCTGTTGTATAAGGTCCTTTACAAGCAGTTGGGACGAAATGTGGAGGCCTATGTTGACGATATCGTCATAAAAAGCCGCGAGGCTTTCGACCATGCGTCCGACCTACAGGAGACCTTCTACAGCTTGCACGCAGCTGGTATGAAACCAAACCCCAAAAAGTGTGTTTTTGGTGTTCGCGTGGGCAAGTTGTTGGGTTTTCTCATTTATGAAAGGGGCATCGAGGCGAACCCCGAGAAAATCGATGCCATTAAGCAAATGAAGCCTCCGTCGAGCGTACGCGAAGTACAAAAGCTCGCAGGCCGAATTGCAGCACTAAATCGATTCCTCTCAAAAGCAGCCGAAACAGATTTACCCATCTACAAGACCCTTCGGGGTGCGGGAAAGTTTAGCTGGACACCCGAATGCCAAGTAGCGTTCGACGAGCTAAAGCAGTATCTGCAAAGCCCACCCGCTTTGGTCAGCCCAACACCGGGAAGCGAACTGCTGCTCTATCTAGCAGCTTCGCCGGTGGCGGTCAGTGCAGCTCTTGTCCAAGAGACAGAGTCAAGCCAGAAGCCAGTGTATTTTGTCTTCGAAGCTTTGCAAGGGGCGAAGATAAGATACATCGAAATGGAAAAGGTCGCTTACGCCCAGGTAATGGCTTCGCGCAAGCTCAAGCACTACTTTCAAGCCCACAAAGTCACTGTGCCACGCAGTATCCTTTGGGCGAAGTGCTACGAGGCAAGGAGATCACTGGCCGGCTCAGCAAGTGGGCAGCAGAGCTATCCCCTTTGGACCTGCATTTTGTCGCCCGCACGGCCATCAAGTCCCAGGTCCTAGCAGACTTCGTGGCCGAATGGACACCGGCGTTTGCCCCCGGGCCCGAGCCTGTCGAACAGCCTTGGGTAATGCACTCTGATGGCTCGTGGTTGCACAAGGGGTCAGGCGCCGCGGCCGTACTCACTTCGCCAGGGGGCATGCCCATTCGGTATGCCGCAAGGCTGCAGTTCGACACGACCAACAATACGGCCGAATACGAAGATGTACTTTTGGGCCTAAGAAAGGCGAAAGCTCTGGGGGTTCGGCGCTTGCTCATCCGAACAGACTCCAAGCTAGTGGCAAGTCATGTTGACAAATCCTTTGAGGCAAAAGAAGAAGGAATGAAGAGATATCTGGAGGCTGTTCGGTCTATGGAAAACTGCTTCGCCGGCATAACGGTCGAACACTTACCTAGAGGCCAGAATGAGGAAACGGATACCCTGGCGAAATCCGCCGCCTGTGGAGGTCCGCATTCGCCAGACATCTTTTTTGAAGTCTTGTACACACCAAGTGTGCCCACAGAAAGCCTGGACATCATGGCAATTGACTAGGCAAAACTAGGTGAAGATCCAGAGGTCTGGCGAACACCGTTCGTCAAGTACCTCAAGAACGGCTAGCTCCCAGAGGAGGAAGCAGAAGCAAAGCACTTACAGCTCAGAGCCACAAAATACAAGTTTGTCTCCGGCCAGCTGTATCGCTCCGGGGTACTCCAACCCTTACTTCGCTGCATTTCTTTCGCCGAAGGAGAAGAAATGGCGAAAGAAATACACCAGAGGCTGTGCGGCGCACATCAAGCCGCAAGAACAGTCGCCTCCAAAGTGTTTCGCCAGGGAGTCTATTGGCCCAGCGTGCTGAAAGTTTGTGTCAAGCAAGCCAGGAAGTGTGAAAGCTGCCAGCGGCATGGCCGAAGCCAAACTGCACCTCAGTACGAGCTGCAGCCTATCGCACCAGTATGGCCTTTCGCCAGATGGGGGCTAGACATCATCGGCCCATTCCCTGTGGCAAGAAATGGGTAAAAGTTCGCTATTGTAGCCATCGAATACTTCTCCCGCTGGATCGAGGCCGAACCACTCGGTGCAATCACTACGGCAGCTGTACAGAAATTCGTGTGGAAAAACATTGTTTGCCGTTTCAGAGTGCCGAAGGAGTTCATCACTGATAACGGCAAGCAATTCGACTCTAACAAGTTCAGAGAAATGTGCGAGGGGCTAAACCTGGAAATTAGGTTCGCCTCGGTCGCGCACCCATAGTCAAATGGGGCGGCCGAGTGCACAAATGGCAAAATCCTTGAGGCGCTCAAGAAAAGGCTTGAAGCAGCGGTGAAGAGTAAATGGCCAGACGAAATGCTATCCGTTCTTTGGGCCCTTCGAACGACCCCCACAAGGCCAACCAAGTTCAGCCCGTTCATGCTCCTCTATGGCGACGAAGCAATGACCCCGACTGAGCTAGGGGCTAATTCGCCAAGAGTAATGTTCTCGGGAGGCGAAGATGGGCGCAAGGTGTCACTCGAACTCTTTGAAGGGGTAAGAGTCGAAGCACTGGAACACATGCGCAAATATGCCACAAGCACTTCGGCAACTTATAACGAAAAAAGTTCGACCGGCAGAGCTGTTGCCTAGCCATCTCGTTCTAAGGAGGAAGGCGAACCCGGTGGCAGTTGGGAAGCTTGAATCGAAGTGTGAAGGGCCGTACCTTATCAAGCACAGGTCCAGGACAAGCTCCTTTCACCTAGCAACGCTGGAAGGCGAAGAGTTAGACCATTCCTGGAACGCTGCCTCTCTCAAGCTTTTCTATGTCTAGAACGGGTGGCACCCAAATCGCCAACTTGTACAAACCTACATATCATTATGTAAGCCTTTCGGCACTATGTAAGCCTTTCGGCATAAAAATACAAAAAAAAGAAAGAGGAAAAATGAAAAAAGATAAAAATACTGGATGTAGGGTTATTATCCACCTTGGAGGCCCGAACCAGTATAAAATCTTTGTGTTTCTCGCCTCTTTACCTGTGTGAATGATAATTCGTGGAAAAACCCCAAGGCAACTGTCACGCCCAGAAATTCCCGAATAGAATTCCAAGCAGAATGTGCAATAAAACCCCTGTCCAGGACCGGCCGGGGTACACAAACGACAAAGTTGACATACAGATCCACGTCTTACAAACATTATAAAAGTCTTACATAAATGTAGCGGAAAAAAATTAAAAGGGTAACTGGAGCTAAGCCTTGACTTGGACTGCAGCGGGAACACCACTCCACAGGCATCCTCGACGGCACGGACGAAGCCTACTCCTCGGAAAAACCACCATTTGACGCATACTCAAACTCTGGGGTTTGGGGAAAATAGAGCAAGACTGATGTCACATCCTGATTTTCGTCTTAGGGTTTATAAATTATTTAATAAATTAATAATAGAATTTATATTAAATGTTCATTAATTTACAAGTGAAGTTAAAATGTGGGAAATAAAGTTTCCTAAATACAAAGCATGGATGGATTTTTTTTTTTTTAAATTCTCCATGGTTAATTATACTCTCTGGAATTTTCTCGGATTTTTCGGAGCTCAATTATTAATTTTAATGATACAAAGAAAAGTTCAGCAATTATTTAAATATTAAAATAATCATATAATGATCTAATTATAATTGTTAAGTGCTTTTCTTGTTTAAAATCCTTAAATTATAAATTGTTGTTTAAAAAGGAATTATTAGAAACAATTTTAAAAGCTTAAAAGAGAAGATCTAATTTTAATTTGCTAAATTTCAATATAAAATTGGGTTAGATAAAATTTTATTAAATACTTTGCTTGTTCCTCTATTTTCTAGAATTTTCTGGGAATTATTTGGGCAAGGGAAGTATTTTTAATAAATGAAACAACATTTCACAAATTATTTTAATTGAAAAAGTTTTAAAACCCTCCCTAAAGCCGTTGGGCCGAATTCGGCCCAATATCCTCTCTCTTCCGCGCGGCCCACGCCGGCCCAGCTGCCGCCCGCCCTCCTCTCTCTCGAGTCACCGACATGTGGGGCCCACATGTCGGGCTCGTCTTCAACCTCCGGCCGAGCCGCCCGAGCCGCCGCTTTGCCGCCGTCTTCTACCTCCAAATCCGCCTCAATCCGACCCCGATTCCTCCGGGTTTTTGAGGGGTTTTGTTCCTCTCGTTCTCCTCTTTCTTTTCCCCCAAGAATCGGAGCGAATCGTTGAGGATTTGATCCGAATCGAGTTCGTTTTGATTTTATCCCTAAAACCGAGTTTGAATTTTTCCCGAGTCGATTCCTCTCGTTTGGAGTTCGATCTCTTCAATCCAATGCTATATAAAGCATCCCCTCGTCGTCCTCTTTCGTTTGCCCCATCTCCCGTCCTCTCTCGTGCCCCGTAGCGCCGCCGCCACGCGCGCCAAGCTCGCCGCCGCCGCCGGCCGTCTTCGGCGTCGTCGCCGCGCCGGCTCCGCCGTCGCCGCCGCTTGCCGTCGCCACCATTAGGTGCGCCGTGGTGAGAGGGACCTCGGCCGCCCGTCCTCTTTCGCCGCCGACCACCGGAGCTCCGCCGTCGCCGTCAAGCCGAGCCGCCACCGCCTTCCTCCTCGTCGCCGGCCATCATCGTTCGTCGATAGACGTTGTGGTGAGTATCATCGGGTTCGTCTCGATGTCCTCTACGCGTAGGTGTCCTCCAATCCCCCGGTCGACCGCCCTAGCTCCGGCGAGCTCGCAAACCCTAACCGGCCGCCATTGCTGACGTCAGCATGACGTCATCATCTCCTTTTTCTTTTCTTTTTCCTGTTTTTCTAATAGTTTAAATCTTTGGAAAATCATAACTAAATAACCGTAGATCCGTTTTAGGTGGTTCAAGTTTCTAAATTCTTCTAAAATAAAGATCTACATATTAAAATTGTCCATAAATTGAATTAAATTTATTTAATTCTTTTTAAATGGGCTTTAATTAGATTTGATCTTGTAAAATTCATAATAAATTCATTTGAAGTCAGAATGAGGCCGTTCAAGTCTCATAATTCATCTAAAATTATGATCTACATGTTTGTTTACTTTTTATGTACTGTTTATTTGGTTTTTATTAGTCTTTTTCTTCGTTTTGCGTGTTAGCTTGTCGTTTCCGTCGTTGCGAAGGTTCGTGAGTGCGTCGGAAGTGATCAGGAAGATTAATTGAAGACCGATTATTGCAAGGCAAGTCACACAGATCCTAAACACAATCCTTTGAGCATGTTGATCCTATATTTAAATTCTCTATTTATTTCAACTGTGCATTTATTTTCGAATGTCACCGGGTGGTGTGAACCTATTCCTTTGTTATGGCCAATTTGCATTGAATATCCTATTCCTTGATACCTTGGGTAATAAATTGATTAGCTTGAACCTTATGTATTGGTTTGGTTCAGCTAAATGTTATATATATATAATTGCTTAGCAATGCTTAGAAACATTAGCTCACTAATGGGATGAATCATATATACTACATTATTAATTATGGTTATATTTAATGGTAGCTCACGATGATTAATCGTGTGATGATAATTAATTGATAATTAAAACCTGGTTAAGGTGGGTTGTGAGCACATGGTTTTGAAGGTCGTGCTCATGGCAATTAAGGACCGGTTCGCGAGCTACTGTTGTGAAACATTTATCGTGCCAACCACAAGCCAGCATGGGCAACGGCTTTATCTTTTGTCTAGCGTGATTCATTATAGTGCGCCAGACTGAGAAGTGGCGAGAAGTCCATGGGGGTCGCTGGGGAGTCCATGCCTTGTTTATAAGGGGGTGATTATGATCCAGGAACGGTGCACTGTTTTGAGTTGTGTTGTGCAAAGGGTAATGTCACGATTTCCCCCTTTGCAATGCCGTGGTGGTATTTCGGGGCATGGCAACATGTGTGGAATCGTGTCTTGTGGGTACAGTGGTACACCTCTGGCCAGAGTAAAACTATTCGAATAGCCGTGCCCGCGGTTATGGGCGAGTTGAGCAATGTTTTTCGTGATTAGTCTCACACCTCTCACAATAATTATGGATGTTATACCTGGTAATAATTTGCTTAGCTCCTGGTTTGGAGTTAGATCTGTACAGCCGGGTATGGTTGTTCAGGATGGTTGGGCCTGAGCAGCATGGGTGTGCTGTTCAGTGTTGGTTAAAAGTTCTGATTAATTACTCTACTGTTTTACTTCTCTTAAATGTTTTGCTAAATGCTGCTTTTGCAAATGAGCCTATATTATGCCATCCTTTGGAATCCTTGTGCACTTGCATATTTGCTGTGTGGCTTGTTGAGTATGTCATATGCTCACCTTGCAATAATCAATCAACCTCAGTTGAAGAAAAAGGATCCAGAAGGAGAAGACGTTTGGCTTATACCCCAGTTGAGCTGCCTGTGGGAGTGGAGCCGGAGCTTCGCTAGATTTTATTTTCCGCTGCTGTTTTCTTTTCTTTTGTAAGTGTGTAACGTTATTATTATGATGGATTTGTATATTAAATTGTCAGTTTGTGTACCTCGGCTGATTCCTGGACGAGGATTTTATGCACAAATAAGTTCGGAAATTACTAGTGAATTTCCGGGCGTGACAACTGAGTACAACCACCGTACTCAGCAAATCATACCAGAACAGGGGTATGATGCAGGATATAACCAAAGAATAGGTAGAGTGGTTCATTTGCATAAAGCGAGCATTTATAAACAGTAGTTGAAAGCAGTAAAAACAGTTGTAATAATTAATCCATATTAACCATCCACTATCCAACGCTATCCCACGTTGCAACAGGCCCAACCATCCACCTGAACTAATCAATTCCATTACACTAAGCTAGGGTGAGACTAATCACGGTGAATCTAGTTGACCGCCCATAACCGCGGGCACGTCTATTCGAATAGTTTTACTCTAATCAGAGGTGTACAACTGTACCCACAAGACATAGCCCCACGACACGTCACCGTGCGCTGACATGTCACCACGACATACCGGAAAGAGGCCGTGACAGGACCCTTCGCATAACCCCCTCTAACCAAGCACACCACACTCATGTTTCACCCTCACTCCTCGCAAGGCAGCGGGCAGTCCCCTCTCGTGCCTAGGTGAATCCGGAAGCCGCATAGGCCGTCGCAGGGCCCATCCAAACTCCATCACGCCCACCCTTGCCTGGATGCGTCAGCTAGAGGAAAGCTACACTACAAGCCCAGCCGTTGCCCACGCTGGCTCGTGGAAAGTACGAGGATTTCTTTCAGGGTTTCCCGCGAACCGGTCCTTAATTGCCATGGGCGCAACCATCAAAACCATGCACCCACAGCCCACCATTTAATATATTTTAATTAACCAACACCAGAGCGGTGGCACTAAACCAACATCAACACTAGAACCTAAAGTCTATGCATTAATGTGATTCCCCCATTGTGTGCTAGTTGAACTAAGCATGGCTAAGCGAACCCTAATCCAACATCTAATCATGTTATGCCCCAAGCTACCAAAGGAACAAGGTAACAAATCATATGGCTAAGACAGTAGGTAATCATCCCATAGAACATTATAAAACAATGCAATATTTAAGGGAAAACGAGAGAGCATTTGAAATATAGGTTCAATATGTTCAAGTGACAAGCATGACTTGCCTTGCTCTGCTACTGGAGGAACCTCAGCGACTATCTCAAAGTACACCGGAGCGTCGGGAGAGCCGGAATCTAAGCGACATACAAGGCAAACAATGCAAACAGGCTACAAGGCTACTGAAACAGAGAACAAAACCATTTTTAATGGATTCTTCGCATTTTTCTTGATTTACTGAGACTTGAATGGGCTTAAACAGAGCTCGGATGAATTAGATATGAATTTTAGAATATTCACTGTGCTTTTACTATAAACAGAAAAAACCTAAATGATTTATTGCGCAATAAATAAATCCCGGGAGAGAGAGGGGCGGCGCCGACATGTGGACCCCACATGGCAGTGCCTGCGGGCGCTGGTCCATGGTGGATCGGGTCCATGGACCGGGAAAGGGGCGGCGCACCACGTGGCGCTAATGTGGCGCCGACATGGCAGCCACGCGGCAGCCACGCGGGCGGCCGAGTTGGACGGCCCCGATCTACCGCCCGGTAGATCGGACGGCGGATGCGGCTCGCGGCCGGCGCGCACGGGCGCGGCTCAAGCCGGCCCGGCGGCCATGGCGCGCGGCGGCAACGCGAGGCGGCGACCGGCGGCGACCGGCCGGCGGCGGAGGGCGGCGGCGTCGCGGCGACGCAGGCGGCGATAGCGGCGGCGAAGCGGCTAGGCGGCGGCGCGGCGGCTAAGCGGCGCGGGAGAGAGAAAGGGGAGGAGGGGCCTCACCGACGACGATCGACGACGGCGAACGACGGAGGGCGACGGCGACGGCGGGACGGGCTCCGGGACCACCTAGCAAACAAGATGACAGGGGGTTAGAGGGAGAGAGGAAAATGGGAGAGGGCGAGGACGCCGGCCGAAGGCGGCGGCCATGGCGGTGCTCACCGGCGCATGATGTGGAGGTGGAGGTGGAGAGGCGGGATTCGAAATTCGAATCCCGGCCGTCTCGGGAGCGCGGGCGAGCGGGAGAGAGGGGGAGTGGGCGCGGGAGACGCGGGCGTACGCGCGGGCGTGGCCGACGTGGCACAGGGAAGGCGGACGCGGGGCGCGGCGGCGGTCGCGGGGCGCGGCGGCGGTTGCGGGGCGCGGCGGCGAGCGGCTGGAGGTTGGGGGAGGACCCGACAGGTGGGCCCCACCTGTCGGCGACCCCGGGAGAGAGAGGAGGGTGCGCGGGCTGAGCTGGGCCGTGGCCTCCAGCCGGCTCAGCAAGGCCCGGGGAGAGAGGAGGGGGAATGGGCCAGCGGCCCACTAAGGGAAAAAGGAGGGAAAAAGAAAAAGAAAAAGAAAGAAATAATTTTCAGGGATTTAAATATTGCATGTGCTCATTTTTAATTGGTTAAAATTATTTCTAGAGCTCTGAAAATTCCACTAAAAATCTTGTTAGCGTATTTCGACATGTAGAACTCAATAAAAATCCCACATGCCAGTTCCGATTATTATTTGCATTAATTCCTGTAGGGTTTCTCTCTTGCTTTTACACCGGTATTTTCTTGAGACCAATTATAAATTCAATTTAGGCTTGGGAGAAGAATTTCAGGGTGTGACAGCAACCGCCTGATCAGCGAAAACGCCAGGGGGGCGAAACGAATCGGCCGAAGCATCGCTCACCGAACATTGAAACCGCGACAGCTTATTTCGGAAATAACTAACCGAACACCGTTATACTCGATCCATGTGAAAACATAAGCACACCTTTCAGCGTGGAACATCATAGGTTGAAAACGGAAGTCGAAAGCTGAAAAGTCAGCATACCTATTTCGCTAATATACGCAACAGGGCCAACATGTTTCGACCCAACGAAAGCACGAAAGGTGACAATGCAAAAATAGCGAAAAGGAAATAAAACACACCTTTATTAACCTCGAAAATATAATCGAAGGTTACAGCCATACAACATGCTACAAGCATATAAAGCAAAGGCCTCACAGCCCAATTTACAAATAGATTACATCTTTGCCCCCACAATCATTCTCCCTCTCTAAGGGATAATAGGGCGAACTAGGTTCCTCATCATTGCTAATATTATACACGACCCTAAGAGGAGAAGGGGGCCAAACACAGACTAAACTGTAACGACGTTGGGAGATCGCCTCCTGCCGAACAGTCTTCTGATGGTTTCGCCAAAAGCGAGCCATATCCTACAAACGTCTTGTATAAACAAGATTGTAATCTTCTAAGGTTCGCCCGGGGTGCGCCCGTAACCAGCCGGCAACCTTAAAAGCCTTATAGTTATGGCCGTTTATCACCATTTCGCGATAAACAGGCCAAAATGGGTATCGCACCTTCGGCAAACCCTTCAACGCCACAAATTTCTCGTTCTTGCTTCGCCAATCCCCAGAGGGGGGCCGAACACACAATTTCTGCCGAAGAACCTGCTAAACAGCGCAGAAAATGCAAAATATAGTTCATATAGTAAGAATAGGCGAAAATGGCGCAATCATACATGCCGAAGGCATTGACCATAAAAAGTGGCATATATTCTAAGTACCCAAAGGGCCTTTTTCGTCTACAACAAGGAGAGTAAGAGGCCGAATATACGTTGTTCGCCTTTCTCGGCAAACGCAAAAAGAAGAAAAACTTCAAAAATCTAGGAAAAGGGCGGAGGGCCTCACACCTCTGGGTGATCCTGGGCATCGCCTCCACCCCCTCCAGCCGCCGCGTCCTCCTCTTCGCCCCGGTCTGCCGCCTCTGCCTTCGCCAGTTGCTCCAAAAGGCACGCCTTGGCGGTGGATCGGCCGTCCTTCTGCCAGAACTGCTTTCGCCACGCACGGAGCGCGGGCGAAACATTCTGAGCACTAACCTCCCAGTCCCCTTTCGTATAATTGGCAAACTCGGTGACGTGCTCACAGCCGAACTGCTGCAAAAGGCAAAAAGTGAAGGCCGCCGATACGCGTGCACAGCAATCATCGTACGCAGTGGCGCAGTCCGAAATGGAACCACCAGCCTGTTGGGTCCACTCCGAGAAGTCGAAGGCTGAGGCGTCTTCGGCAGGGACTCCTCACACCCTTGCGCCCATGTCAGAAAGGGCAAGGCAGAGTGTTTGGCATGCTGTTCTTGTGGACTCAGTAGCTTTCGCCATCTCCCGCGAAAACCATTGCTACTCCTCTGCAGCGCTCGCCTCGGCCTTGCTGACCTTCAGACGAAGAGCTTCCATCTTCGGCTCAGTACAGTTGTAATAGTCGGTCAGCACGGCGGAGTGGGCCTTTTCTTGCTCCAATTCGGCCTTGAGGCGATCGACCTCGGCCCTAACCTCTTTTTCCTACTCCAATTCGGATTGGAGTCGCTTGTTCTCAGCCTTCGCCTCCTTGAGGGTGTTGGCGAGGGCCTCCATCTCCAAGCTCTTGCGGCCTATTTCATCATCTTTGGCCCGAAGACGGTTCCGAAATCCGTCAAGACGAGCCCGCATGGTTCGCTCTGTCGAACAGTGGGCCGCAAGAATCTGAATGCAAGATAGGAGCGGACGAAGAGAACAAACGTTAATCATGGAACTTGTAAGAAAAAGAGAGAGGAGAGGAAAATCAAAAAAAAAAACGTACCCGAACTACCAAGCTTTTTATAGTAGAACACCCTTCGTCGAACTCATTTAACTCGGTGAATAGGCTCGGGGTGCTGGTAGGTAGGACAAGATTGCTTACTCCCTCGACGAAGGAAATAAGATCAGCCCGGGTCTCGAAATCGCCAGGGGCGAAGTGGGGCGCCGCAAGGGAGTACTCCAAGGCAGATGTTTCGACGGCAACCCCCTTCCCCTTCGCCTTGGCTAGCGGCGAAACGACTGGCTGACGAAGAGGGCTTCCGAAAACCCTCACCGTAGCCGTGATGACCCGATCGGCGGAAGCTGAGGCCCCGGCAGCGGTACTGCCACCCGCCCCACTAGCGTCGAGCGGAAGAATGGAGGCGGTCGAAAGGTCCAAGCTTCGGCCAGCGGGCGAAGTCGGGGTTTCGTCAGAAGACTCGTCGTCGCTGAAAACGTGAGCAATATCGACGAGTCCTCTCTTTTTGGAGATCTTTTTAACCGGACCCCCCCTTCGCCGCCTTGCCTGCTGAAAAGGCAACCAACGCCTTTGCCCCCTCCAAATCCTTACGACGAAGGGGGGAGCTGTTCGACTCCACCCCAGTCTCGTTGTGCCCTGGACTTGGAGTAGGATTGTAGCCAGGGGTCTCGACGCGGTTTTCGACCGCCTCATCCGCGGCCTCTTCGGCCACGACCTCGACCTCCTCTTCTTCCTCCCCTTCCTCCTCACCGTCATGCCCTTCGACGTCGTCCTCGTCGTCGGCGTCAGAATTAGAGGAAACAGGGACCCTTCGCTTTCTAGGGGCAAGCTTCACTTGTCCGCGCGTCCGCTTCCACGAAGGTCCTGCATCATTGTCGGCCTTGTGAGGTTTCGCCCGGGGAGGCAATTCGCCGATGTAAACCCGGTTCGCCCGGGCGGCTGCCTGTCGTGTCAGCAGCTGGCTATACTCGACGACCGACACGTCGCCGATCATCTTACGGGCTTCGGCGTCAGCCTGGTCAAGGGTCAACACTACAAAATTAAAGGGTGTAGCCACATTAAGAACTGAACAAACAAAATAACGAAGCACAGGAGTGCATAGCGAAGGTGCAGTCTTACCATTCGTCCCATCAGGAAGAACCAGCTTCGGCAAACCATCTACCTCTTCGCCTTGGTCAAATATGACTCGCCATGACTGGGGGAGGGGAAAGATGTGAAGCATACAGAATTCCTCCACCAAGTCACGGCAGCTAAGGCGGGAGCAAACCTTACGCAGCAGAGTGAACCGTGCCTCCATAGCGCCGTCCACGGCGACCTTGGGCTTTCGGTTTGGCACGATCGCCCTGCGCGGGCACCGAAGGGCCTTCGCTGACTCCGAACCAGCCTCGAAGGGGATGGTGTGGTAAAACCACCTCGCCATCCAATGGCGGTCCCATGTCGACATGGCGGCATTCACCAGCCAGAGATCAGAACGCTCGGGGCGAACGTTAAAGTTCACGCTCCTGAACATGGTTTTCTTCGTCCCGGTTGGGGTAATCACTATCTTTGAATTTACGGTGGCGAAGAATATGGCACCGAAGAGTTCGGCGCTAGGCTCAAACCCGGAGGTCCGGCACGCCTAGTCGAAGATAGCAATCCGGACTAGCGTCGACGGGCTCAACTGCGGGAGCTCCACCTGGAAAAGATGAAGGATCTCTGGCAACAACGCGCTGCACGGAAACCAGAGCCCCGCCTCAAAAAACACAGCGAACACCACCGTCCGGTTGTCGGCGGGCTTCGGTACAACGGCTTTCCCCGGGGCGAAAGCCTGTCCCTCGACCAACGCGCCAGAACCGACCAGTTTTGCCAAATCACCGTCGTCTATGAGAGAATCCCCCAAATAGACAATGCTGTCGTCATCAATCCGGCCGGGGTCGGGCCCTTTCGCCGAAGAGGGGTTAGGCTTGCGGGGAGTCATGGTGAAGGGCGTGTGTAGTGGCGAACAGAGAAAGCACGTGAAAGGTCTGAAGGGCCAAAGGGCGCC
This sequence comes from Oryza meridionalis, assembly GCA_000338895.3. Classification (NCBI taxonomy): domain Eukaryota; kingdom Viridiplantae; phylum Streptophyta; class Magnoliopsida; order Poales; family Poaceae; genus Oryza; species Oryza meridionalis. The sequence continues at coordinate 11,763,129 of CM002527.2, read as the reverse complement.
GTAAGAGGAAGAACGGGGGAGAGAAGCGCGCACGGTGAAAATGACAAGTGTGGCGGTGAAAAGAAAACGAGGGGGAGAATATATAGCCCACCTAGGCGACGATTCGCCTACCCGCCAGTAATAAAGCGCCACGTGTCGCGAGGGGGGCGAAGCGGTAAATTCTCATCAACCGAACCGCACAGTAAAAAGCCCAGGAAGGGAAAGCCCATTACTGTTCCTTTCGGCCCGGAAAAATAAAAAAAATATATAACCATCCGCAAGAGGCGAAAGCTACAAAACAATACCAACCGAAAAGGCACAACGCACTTTCTTTGTAGGAATAAGATAGGTTTCAGCAGGAGCATCGGTCGAAAGGGGGCGCCACATACCATACCACATGGTCTGCATGGTCTCGGCCGAACCTCCTATCTCACCCTTGCCCGTGAGGGGCTTGTTGGCGGTATGGCATGAGGCCCTTCGACCAAACCTGCCGAAACCATGCGACCAGTAAGGATTCAAGCCTAAGACGTCAAGATCAGTCGGGGCGAAGCCCCCATGGCGAAGACCATGGAGCAAAGACGGCGAAGGGCGAAGGATCGCGCGGGTGCCTCCTAGAGCCAAAGACCTCTTGGGCGATAGATGTAAGGCGAAGGGTGTATGTCGAAGGGAGGTGACTTCGCCATAGCAAGATCGGCCTCACGAAAGCCCAGTGGCCTTTGGGCCAACGATCGCCTGACGGCCCATCAGGAGCCCATGAACCTCAATTACGCTGTGTACCTATGTAAATGTCCCTTTCATAAGGGCAACCATGTAAATTCCCCTGTATAACTAAAACCCTAGTAGTAAGAACCTGTAATGGGGTTATAAATAGTCTCATAGGGCCATGTAACAGGGGATCCTAAAAAAATTCTCAATTCAATACACTTTACCTCTTTTCCAACTACTGTTGAGTAACCACGTCTTTCGACGTATGCAGTTGTCGCTTCGATAACAGTATTGAATCAATAGTAATAATTAACCTGTAGGGGAGTAAATCATTCGTGGACACTGAAAGATTATGAAACTTCTATCAGTGCGTTCAGATATTTTTGAACAGAGCAAAGATGGTATTATGCTCTGGTAGTTCGTGGATAGTCTATGGATATCGATGAGTAATCTGTGGGATCACTCATTAATGTGTTCTCTGGAGCATCATACTTTCATATAATGGCTGACGAATAAATTCAATAGCAACTACAAAGCTTTGAATGACAGTTGGGCCCTAGCTCACCGTATCAAGACAAGCTCAAGCTCCAAGTCTGTAACTTATAATTATGTCATCTTTAACTAGTTTCCACACTAGTGATCATGGACCGAATCTTGAGTGTTATGGAATTCCACTTTAAGTGAGGACCACTTGTTTTCTATCAAAACTAGTTCCACAATTTTTAGCAAAATTCATTTCACTACAATCAGAACTCATATAGTCATTGATTGATACGACCAACCTATTATATCCATCTGTTTTCTACACCGTCCAAGAGACATTGGACATGTTGCTAAGAATTTATGAAAACAGTACGTGCACAATAAAAAATGTACTTCATCTATTAAAGCAACAGCCACCTTGTTGACATATATAGTTGTTAGAAGGGTTAATTAGATCCATGCTATTATAACTTTCACAGTTTTGAAATATGCCATTATAATTCAACTATTTGGAATTATACCATTATAACTTCATACTTATTCGATATATGCCACTACTTACCCCTTCAACACACATTCTAATTTTTTAAGACGAAATTGCCCCTTTCTTCTTCCTGCAATCCTTCCTCTCCTGAACAAGCCGGGATCAATGGAGGAGGAGCTGACCAGGTCCTGCATGCATGTCCACGAGCTCATTGTCCTTGTCCATGGCGCAATGCACAGCCTAGAAGTTTCCTCCAGTATCAGAAAAGCAGCACACCGAATCCTACAAATGTTGCTCCTCTTCGTTGATGCAGATTAGAATTTATTTCCAGCCGTGTAGCACCAGCGTCACAGACCATCGCTGGGAGGCTAGGCAGTGTGGCAGCCCCAGAAGCTGTGGCAGGCAAGGAGACAGGGGACAGGTCAGGTCGACCACGGGGGCCTCGAACTGTTGCCGCTGCTTCGAGCTGCAGCTCGTCGGCCACCAGATCCAGAGGATGAACAGAAGAGAGGGGGAGGAGGAGATGAAGGAAGAAGAAGAGGGTAATTTCGTCTATAAAATTTAGAATATGTGTTGAAGAGGATTGTTTGGCTTACGGCTTGTTTGGCAACTTGAAGGAAGGGGATTGAGAGTTTACACGAGGGAATTGATGGTGAGATTAAGATGTGAATTTGATTTTTCATCCCAGTCTCTTGTTTGGTAGAGGTGGTGGAAATTGATAGGGAGTTTAGTTGCAGATTAGGTCATTAATGAAAACGGATGGCTGAGATTTGTTTAGACGAAGTAAAGGAGGAATTCCCTCCCAATTACCACCCTTACCCAGGTATTGAAAAGGAGGAAGTTCATTCCTTAATTCCCCATCCCCATCCCACCAAAATTCTCATGTCTCCCAACCAAACAAAACAGTTAATAGCCTCATCTCTCTAAACTCCTAGTCCCTTCTAAAAACTCCCCTCAACCAAACGGGCCGTAAATAGTTGAATTATAACGGTGTATTTTAAAACCGTAAAAGTTATAATGGCACGGATCTAATTAACCTAGAACAAAGGTTATATCAGATATTTTGAGCAAATATTCATTTCACTACAATCAGAAGTTAAATATTCATTTCACTACAATCAGAAAGTTCAGACCTCGTACAGTCTTACTGATTGATATGAGCAACCTATTCTCTCCAATTTTTTTCTCCACTTAACAGGAAACAATTAACATGTAGCCAACTAAAAAGTTGGATAAACTTTTGATACTCATGGCATGCTTTTCAAACTGCTAAACGGTGTATTTCGTGCGAAAACTTTTTATATGAAAGTTGTTCTAAAATATCATATTAATCCATTTTTTAAGTTTGTAATAATTAAAATTCAATTAATCATATGTTATACCACCTCATTTTGCGTGAAACACTTAATTTTTTTCTTTATCTTTATCTTTAGGATATTCAAACACCGCCTAAGTATGGAAAGAACAAAATTTAGAGAATAGTGTATTCCACCAATTGCAGGAGCAGCCACCTTGTTGACATAGTTGTTAGAGATACTTCAACTTTGTGATACTCTAAAGTTGCATTAGAGACTCACAAGAAGTCAATCCAACATTTCGCAATACTTTAGGTAACCTATGTGATCTTGACTACTATGAATACAACTATAGTTCACATCGTAAGTCAAGAGATCAAACTGTCCATGTTCCAGAATCCAATTCAGCCATTTGCATCAGCACTGACTTTAAATGGTTTCTAAATGTGCAAACGTGCTCCATTCTAGGCCCATGAGTACTTCAAAAAATTTTGGAATTATTATTTATTTATTTTACTTAATTTATTATCCAAAGTACTTTAAACACAACTTTTTATTTTTTATATTTGCACAATTTTTTTAATAAGACGAGTGGACAAACAGTGCAAATAAAAACTCAAAATCCCTTATATTATGGGACGGAGGGAGTACATGCGAATAATTCACATTGTATACCTTAATTACAATTCTGGTCTCACAACTTCATCATTTATCATACTACAGTACCTGAGCAGTCTAGCTAGCTACAGCACAGCCACTACTCCCCATATATACATACCACCATGCATGTATTTTTCCTGAAATACTGGTACAGATTACAAGTTCATTTTTCATTTGCCCATTTTATGCTATAAAATGTGATAAGAATGAGAGGTCCCAGGAAATCGCAAAATCCTCGTGCCAACGAGCCAAACCGGGTGCTTGATGCCGCCAGCTGCATCCTACTACAGCTGCATTTCTAATTTGTAGCTGCGCCAGCTTACTAGCATCCTAGAATCTGTTTCTTTCTTTCTTCCTTTTGCTTGGCTTAGGTCTAGTTTGCAGGAGTAGGCTGGCTCGTCCTTGCTCTGCGCTCCCCGGTGAACTTGTTCTGGCTGTCAAGCCGTGTACTCAGATATCTGTTATGCTTTCTGTGAAGCTGGGCAATGAGCCTTTTCTCTAAAAATCATTTTGCCAAGATTTTAGTGGAAACGGAAGGTATATTATTTAAGGTGTTGTTTGGATCCAACGACTAAATTTCAGTGTCTGTCACATCGGATGCTTGGATACTAATTAGAATTATTAAACGTAGACTAATGACAAAACCCATTCCATAACCCTGGACTAATTCGCAAGACGAATCTATTGAGCCTAATTAATTCACGATTAGCCTATGTGATGCTACAGTGAACATGTGCTAATCATGGATTAATTATGCTTAAAAAATTTGTCTCGCGAATTAGCTCTTATTTGTACAGTTAGTTTTATTATTAGTCTACGTTTAATACTTCCAATTAGTATTCAAACATACGATGTGACATACCTGGATCCAAACAACACCTAAACCAAACTTGCAGGTCACATAATCTTGGGCTCGATGGATCTTAACTAAAATACATTGTATTGACTATGTTGGGTTCTACATCAAAAAGCCATACTGGTTTGGGATACTGTTCTTAAATGAGAGGTCATAAAGGTTCATTATATGCTTTAAAAAGACACTTTAAGAGAGAAACTGCCGGTTAGAAAAAGTACGAAATGACATAAACAGATGTGTTTATGTGGAAAAACGTCAAAGATCAAAATATGGAAAAATTAAGAAATGATTTAACCAGAAAAACTAAACTAAAATATTTTGGCATATAATATACACTAAAAAAGGAAAAAAATAACGTTTTACAGCACTAAACTTTCATCGGAGTCCAGGAAAACGGTCTTTGAACATTGAAATCATGCACATGTAGGAGTTACTCCCTCCATATTGAAATGTATGACAATGTTGATTTCTCAACATAGCATTCAATCATTCGTAAATGTGAGGTAATTATATATGTCAGTATTCACTGAAAATTATTAGCACAAACATATGAAGAAATACATCCAATCAATTTATTCAAGCTTTACAAATGTGGCTGGTTCTGGCTGTCTTCCAGCAGTTTGATATCACACCTACTGTACAACTGGATAAATTTCACATCTATTAACAACATGTCCTCCATTCGCAATTTTTGTAGAAATACTTTTATCATGTTCTTAACACTTCAGTGCCCTAACTTGATTCGGTTCGTTTCCAAAAAATAGGCTTTACACACCACTTGCAACAGTTTCTACTAATGGATTAGGTTGAGACTGAAATCCCACAATCTTTTGGCGAGGTCCATGTCGAGTGCATGAGATTTTAATTCAGTGACATTGCAGTCAACAAAGTATTTTCCAGTGACTCCAGCAACCTGAGGATGCAATGCCACATAGCACACTGTGGCTGCACCCTGCAAAAACAAACAATGCTAAGCAGTGATTATGTGTTTGGATGGTTTGCTCAATTCTTTGTTGGTAATTTGATGGTTTGCACAATTAAACATGTTATGAATTACTGAATTAGTAAAATTTCAAGGAGACTTTGTCCTGGTGCCAGTTAGTTCATGGGTTTAATAACATTAACTCTACAAAAAATAGTCCCTGGTAGAGTCATGGTAATATTGCAGCTCCTGTTTTTTCAGGTTGCAGGAAAATGTTGAATGATATAAGCAATAAATACATTTTTTCCATATTTATATATTTATTAGGTCAATTATTCCATGACACATCCAATTATTTAGGAGCAGTCAAAAAGTTTTAGAATGTACACTTTCCACTAGTACTAGGATTAAAGTTTTACAATTATTTTGTGTGTTTCTGTTGAATAAAATGTTTCAGAAAACATATGTAATGAAATAGACATAAATTGCATCACAATAAAATACAAATTGAATATACAATAAAATAGTGAATATAACTGTCACAAGAACATATGTAATGAAATTGACATAAATTGCATACGCAATAAAATACTTAAATTGAACATACAGTAAAAATAGTAAATACAACTCTGTCACTTTAGTCTTGTGAAAGGAACAGAAAAAAAATGATCCAAAACTTACTTGTTCAACACCTTTAACGAAAAATTTACCAAGTGTAGATAGCATACCTGAAATTAAAAAACAAGGAAGAACAATCACTGTGCATTGTTTCCAGTTCATTATTCATTCAAAGAATAAAGCACAAATGTGGGGCTTTTACAATTTGCACTGGACAACCATAGTGATCTTCCATGAATGAAATATTTCTTTAATAAGGTAATGCTCTCAAGAATTTTTTGTATATGGAATGATCATGCACTTTAATGCACAAAAAAGTTCTGGAAAAATTCTTTATACAACTGGAAGAGAAGTAAATCAGATTAATAGGCTAGAAAGAAGATGTATCCATGCAATTAAGATAATAGTGATGGCAACTGAAGCCTAAACTTATGTGACTACATAGAACAAATGGATGTCTCATAGCTGTACTATAGATGAATATGAGCACAACGAAGCAAAAACTCAGCTAGCCAGAAAGATAAAAGCAAATACTGTCTGAGATTCGATGAACCATCCATGAAGATTGATTTAGCTTTATTTTGCCAAGAACTATATGCATTTGTCAGATATGCCCATACCATTTACGAAATACCAGTGACGCATAATGTTGGTGACAACAGCTCCAGGATGCAGAGAGTTGACTGTTACTTTTGCATCTTGTTCCTTTTAGCAGACAAACATTCATCATCAAGAAAATATGTGAAACTTTTTGAAATAGTAATGCGATCATTGATATCATCTATTCACAGAACAGCTCCATAACAAAAATAACAGGGCTATTATGAGATCTATTTTGTGATAACTTCATATTACTGTCTCAGCCAAAGATCTACATGATTTAGTTAACAGCATGTCTAACATATTACAGTTCGTAGTTTCAAGAAAAATAGCCTACTACAATTTCTTTTCCATTTTACAAGATTACAAAATTGTGTAATTTTGAGGACAAACAGTGTGTACAATTAAATAAACAAGAGTTAGTGTGAACCACCAGTTGTTCCAAATACGAGCTTAAAGGAAAACAAGAAGAAAAGTGGAACCTTCAGATTGCTAGATAGTAAATTGGAATGCAGTATGTTGGCAAGCTTGGATTGGCCGTAAGCGAAGATTTTGTTATACCTAGCGGGAGAGAATAAAAATAATTAAATTCGAATATGATGTTTTTGTGCAGATCTGTTTTCTTACCTTTGATCGATTGAAAAGGTAAATAAATGTAAAAAAGAGTATATGTTGGGTCAGAAAGTAATACCCAGATTCATCATTGATCTTATCAAAACGAATCCCCTCTCGATAAGGGTGCTTGTAGCTGTCAGAAGCAACTATCACAACCCTTCCTTCTATCCCACTTTCTATAGCTGTAACTTTCATCTTCTCAAGTAAAAGATCGGTCAGTAGAAAATGCCCTGCATTGCATGATTAATTGCACGATGCAGTTACACAATAATAACAGAAATTTTGCACGTTTGTAACCAAACATGGTTACAAGATCAGTCAAGTGAAATATGACCACACACAAACGTGTAAAGTACATCTGTCTTAGTAACAAATAGAAAATAAAACAATAATATTCTATGAATTTTGGCAAAACCTACTTAAAATAAAAAAGTTTTAGTATGCAGTTTAAGGGACTGTAAGAGGGGGGGGCCTACCAAGGTGATTTGTTGAAAAATGCAGCTCAATGCCCTCCTCTGATAGCTTAAATGGTACAAACGCAATCCCTGCATTATTACTTTAAACAGAGAAGACTAAAATTATTTTCTCAAACATAAAATGGACGACGTATTCCTCACCAAAAAAAGGCAATGTAAAAAAAGAACACTTCAACATAGATGGAATAAAAGTTTTTTAGTAGAGGTCTGATGGACTGTTTTATCTTCCAGAAAATGACTGTACTAATGACATAACCCAGTAATACATAAAAACTGTCTATTAAGCATGCTTGGAGTGTCTGAATCCCAATAGCCAGCTCAAATGCTCATTCCAGTTTATTTAGCACCCAAATTCTCTATGTTGCAGAAGGTTTTGCTGCTACAATAATTCTGTAAAACAGCATAATGTTTTTTTTTCTTTTTGCGAGGAAGCATAATGTTTTGTTCTACCAAATATTTCCAATATACATAAACATTAGATCTGCTTACACCAGGATGTTCAGAGGAAGATTCAGAGCATTGAAATTCTCCGCAAATCTCTTCACGGACAACATCGAGCTGAGGTCAAGATCCAGCATCTCAATCTTTGCAGCCGGAACCTGTCTCACTATCTCATCCCTCACACGCGCACCGGCAGATGAGTTCCTTACCCCCATCAGAACGTGCACTCCCCGCATCGCGAGAACTCGGCATGTTTCAGCACCAATCCCACTGGAGGCACCTGCAAGAAATAACTCCAATCAGCAACTATTCCACCAGCATTTCAAGCCTTCAGTACAAATTCGATTAACAAAGAAGGAATTGGGGCAATATGCAAGATTACTCCTACTACTTGCATCAGCGGATGATGCCTTTTCTCCAATTCCTGAACAGTAAATCTTGGGGGAAATTTGATTAATGGTTGGTAAAACTATAAATACATTTAGTATATAAATCATCTTTCATAATTTCCCCCCAAATTTATCTACTGCAATATACAAGATTTTTATACACCGAACAGTAAACTATGCCAATTTCCCCTCAAATCGAAGAGTATCACTAAATTCCTCGAGCAATTTCAGTTCAGATCAACGATTCTTGGATTCGAGCAGCGAATGTTCAGAAGAAACAGGAGTCAACCAAGAACCAGGGGATGCTATGAAGTATGAACTGAACCAAGAAGCGACCAGCTGCTGGAGGAGAGATGAGAGTACAGTTCACTTGCCGGTTACGACGGCGACGAGGCCGGAGCCGTCGAAGCCGGCGGTGACCTCCTCCGCGGTGGACGACGGCGAGAACCCGGAGGGGCTCCGCCGCCTCAGTGGGCCCCACATTGTCTTGGGCCGCCGTGGGAACAGCTTCCGGCCAGTGGCTTAAATTAAGACACTCAACTTGCTTAAATAAAACGTCTCAACTACAAATCAAACGTATAATACTCCTGTTTTGTAAGACGTTTCAAATTTTAAATGGTTCAACTCTATAGAAGTTGACGAATGGCTATTGGTCAATTTGTAAACTCATTTCCTCCCTCCGTATCGTATAATAAGTCACTCTGATTTTCTTTAAAAAAAATGAAAGTTTGACTAAATTTATGGAAATAAATAACAAAACTTATAGTGTAAGTTAGTTTCAATAAAATATCATTAAACATATGTTGATAGGTTGTGTTGAAAATATGGCTAAACTTTTTTATAAATTTAGTCAAATCTAAAAAGTTTGACTTAAAATAAAATCAAAACGACTTATAATATGAAAAAGAGTTGGTAGCATATCAAGACGGTCTAATAGGATTTCATTATATAGCAAATTTTATAGCAATCCAACTTTTGCTACTAAACACACGTACTGCCCCTTCTGTGCATTGGCCCTTTTATTAGTATGGTAAATTTTACCAAAAACATCGTGACTTCGTGGTTTTAACCTTAGGACATCATATGATGAGTTTTAGAGAAGACACTCTATAAATATGATAATTTACTCACGGACACCAAGCTGATTATTTTAGTGTATTCTTACACACCATCTATTTTAATCGGTGAGGTCATTAATCCATTTCTTTTCTCTTCCTCCATCTCAAAGAAACAATCAGCCTCTCCAATTTCACCGAGGGAAAAAATATACTTTGACTCCCTCAACTATGGACCGAGTATGAAACATGCCCTCCAACCGCAAAACCGGGTATATCACATCCCTCAATTGCTTAAACCGGTGCAAATCAACTATCAGGCAGTATTGTGGGTGGTTTCGTCCGACGTGGCGGATTGACCCCGGTCAAAAAGCCGAGTCAGCATGGGTTTTAGTTAAGGACGCGCGAACTCCTCCCCCTCTCTTTGTCGCACCTACAGACCGAGTAAAACTTAGAAGTGCTGGGGCGACGAGAAAGGCGAGAAGAAGGTGACACTGGGGGTGGCGAGGGACGGCCGCGCTCTAGGGCGTCACAGCGGTCGGTTTGGTCGGCCGAATCTGGATCTGTGCATGTACGCCTCCTCCCCCCCCTTCTCCCCTTCCACCTCCCCCTTCCCCCTTCTCCCCTTCACATTTGTGTGGTTTATTGATTTGGGTGCTGTTTTATATAGTAGTGGATCTGTACTTTTATCTTGGATTTGATGTGGATTTGGCATTGTTTAGGTAGGAAACTAGTAGATCAGGTTAGTGTTTGGCAATATTTTATTTCGTAGTGCCTCCAAAAGATGGTTGGGATGTGGATTTAGGTTTGATCTGTGCGTTGACAGGGTTTTTTTTTTGTCCGATTTGCATGTAGGAAACCCTAGTGGTGCAGCCATGAACGTACTTGACACTCTTGCAGTGCGGTTTCATTTCAAGGGAAATTTTGTTGTGCAAGGCAAAGAGAAGAGTTATTGTGGTGGGAGGGAGGCAATGTCTTACATAGACCGAGATAAGGTGTCCCTTCCTGAGTTAGTAGGACATCTACGAGACCACTACGAAGTAATGGATGGCACTCTTCTTCACTGGTTGGTGCCTAGGGGAGAGCTAGATGATGGGCTTCGGGCATTAGTAGACGACAAGGTGTGCAATTTCATGTCGGACTGCATTTGTGAGGGAGGTGTGGCTGAGATATATGCAGAGGAGCCAATTCTGGTTGATGTTTTAGATTGTGAACCAGATTTGCAAGGTATACATGAGCAGGAAGAACACGGTGCTATCCAAGGATTGGAAGACAATGTTGAGTCTGAGAAGAGGCTGGTTGTTTACAAACAGCAAGAAGAGATATTTAATTTTGAGGCAGAAGATGATAGTGATACAGACAGTGATTACATTCCTAGGGATGAGTCTAAATCAGATGAAGGGGAAGGGGCTGAGAGCATCAAAAAACACTACAAACAGCTGAAGAAGAAGATAAAGGCAGGGCAAGCAAACATTCTAGATGATGTTGCTTTTGAGGGGTATAAAACCAATCCAGTCATGCAGGATGGTGCTGAAGAAGGTGGTAATGAAGAAGGTGACTCTGATGAGTCCATAGAGAAGATAGGTAGTGATGGTGAGGTTACTACTAGAGCAAGCAATTATGCAAGGTTTAAGGAGGATTCAACTGTTCCACATTTTGAACTTGGGATGAAGTTTAACTCCAAAGCTCAGTTCAGGGCAGCCATTACAAGATATGCCTTGAGTGAAAGGAAGGTGATCAACTTCATCAAAAGTGATCCAAAAAGAGTGAGGGCAAAATGTGACTGGCCCAGCTGCCCTTGGGTATGTTTGCTGTCAAAGACTTCAAGGTCTAACAGTTGGCAGATAGCTACTCTGGACAACTGTCATGCATGCCCCCCAGAAGAGATAATAAGCTTGTGACCTCAAGGAGGATAGCTGAGAAGTATGGCAAGTTTATATTTGCCAACCCTTCATGGAACTTGGCACACATGAAGGCTACAGTGCAAGAGGAGATGTTTGCTGATGCTTCAATTGGGAAGCTAAAAAGAGCACAGCAATTAGTGATGAAGGCAGCACTAGATGCAACTAAAGGGCAGTACCAAAAGTTGTATAGTTATCAGCTAGAGCTTCTTAGAAGTAATCCAGGCAGCACAGTGGTTGTGAACAGAGAAGTGGGAATGGATCCACCTGTATTCAAGAGAATATACATATGCTTAGGTACACTGAAGAAAGGATTCCTAGCAGGTTGCAGGAAAGTTATAGGGCTTGATGGTTGTTTCTTCAAGGGTGCAACTAATGGAGAGTTGATCTGTGCTCTAGGAAGGGATGCAAATAACCAAATGTATCCAATTGCTTGGGCAGTAGTCCACAAAGAAAACAATGAGGAATGGGATTGGTTCATGGATTTGTTGAGTAGTGATTTGCAAGTTGGTGATGGGGAAGGGTGGGTCTTCATTTCAGACCAACAAAAGGTATGAAATTGCTGATTATGTTGTGTATAATAATGGTCTTTTATGAGGTCTTCATTTGTACTGACTTGATCTGTGCTTGCAGGGGATTCTCAATGCTGTTCAAAAATGGGCTCCAATGGCTGAACATAGAAATTGTGCTAGGCACATCTATGCCAACTGGAAGAAGCACTTCCATGACAAAGAATACCAAAAGAAGTTTTGGAGGTGTGCCAAAGCTCCTTGCACCATGCTGTTCAATTTGGCAAGGGCACAGCTGGCGCTGGTCACTCATGCAGGAGCACAAGCCATCGTGAACACACATCCCCAACATTGGTGTAGAGCCTGGTTCAAGGTAGGTTCAAATTGTGATTCTGTAGATAATAACTTGTGTGAATCATTTAACAAGTGGATCCTAGAGGCAAGATTCTTCCCAATTATAACCATGCTTGAGACAATTAGAAGAAAAGTAATGGTTAGGATCAAGGACCAAATAGCAAACTCCAATAGATGGATCACAGTTATTTGCCCTGGTATATTAAAGAAGTTGAATGTTTACATTGCTGAGTCTGCATTTTGTCATGCAATATCAAATGGGGCTGAGGCATATGAGGTGAAACATCATGAGCATAGATTTACAGTGCAGCTAGACAAAAAGGAATGCTCCTGCAGGTATTGGCAGCTATCTGGATTGCCTTGCCCTCATGCTATTGCTTGCATATTCTACAAGACTAACCAACTTGATGGTTACATTGCTGACTGCTACTCGGTGGAAACATTTAAGAAGATTTATGCACACTGCCTACAGCCACTAGAAGGGATGAGCTCTTGGCCAGAGGATGATAGACAACCACTAAATGCTCCTGGGTACATCAAGATGCCAGGAAGGCTAAAGACAGAGAGGAGAAGAGAGGCTCATGAACCTGCCAAAGCAACCAGGGCAAGCAAGATTGGAACAATAATCAGATGTAGGAAATGCAAGCAAGTAGGCCACAACAGATCTACTTGTGATAAGCATAATGGTGAAGGTAGTACCACTTCAAGGCCTCAACAAGTTCCAAACCCAGATCAACATATAGTGCTATCAAACACACCATAGAGCTCAACTCAAAGCAGGACGAGGAAGTCAGCTGCATCTGCCACCATCAGTGCTGCAAGCATGTCAAAGACAAAAATTCCTAGCAACCAAAAGGTTAGTCAAGTGTCAGCCAATTTTACATTCATAGCACAATAAACCATTTATTCATTTACCTAATTCTGAAATATTATAGGCACTCCAAGTTGTTAGGGCCAATGCAACAGCAAGAGTTGCAACACATCAAGGTGGTTCTGCTACTGTCAATTTGCAAGCCATTGTACTAGGATCCCAGGGATCGACAAGTGCATCAGTACAGATCAAGTCTGGGAAAGCTTCTGTTTCTGTATCAGCTCAAGAACCAGAAAATGGCAAGGGAAAGAAACCTACTCCTGGTCCACTACTACTTATACCTCCATGGGAATCTGCCAAACTGTGATGCCATTTGTTGAAGGCTGTGATGCCATCTGTTGCAAACTGTGTTGCCATTTGCTGAGAAGTGTGTAATATTCTAAGGCATTGTATTGCCAGACTTGAAGTTCCTGTGATGTTTTGTAAGACTTAATGCCAGACTTCTGTGTGAGTTGGTAGACTTCATGTCAGGTTCTGAGGCATTGTATTGCCAGACCTGAAGTATGTGTGCTGCTATATGTCATGTAATGTAAGACTTATGGCCAGACTATGGCTGATTTAGTGATGTAATTGCCAGACTTAAAGGCAAAGATATTAAATGTTATATTCCTGACTTATGGCATATTATTATGTGATGAATTGCCCAACTTATGCCAGACTTCTGGCATATTATTATGTGATGAATTGCCCAACTTATGCCAGACTTATGGCATATTATTATGTGATGAATTGCCCAACTTTATGTCTTATAACTTGTATATGTACACTGTTCATTTAACTCCTGATTGTTTTGCTCCCAATCTGAAAGTCAGTGATGATGAACTTTGACAATTTGCATCCAGATTCAACATTCACTCACATTTTGTACTACAAAAGATAATTCCATTCATTCAAACATATTACAAGCCATTCTTGCTACCTTACATCAACATTCACTCATACATCTCAGCTGACATTCTTAGTACCTTCCATCATAATAACATTCACTGATACTACTCAGTTCATCACCCAAACCATGACAAACTGACCACAGATTGCCAGTAAAACAAAAAAAAGCATGCACCTATCCTTCTCTAGCCTACGGTTTTGTTCTTTCAACGGAACCAATTTTGCATCGGTCTCAGCAACATGCTTCTTCAACACTGCCAACTCCCTCCTAGCTGCATCTACATCACGAGCCATGGCTTGCCCTTCCCTAACAGCAACAACAAGTTCATCCTTCTCCCTCCTTAGTGACCACACCGCATCGCGCAAATCATTCAACAGATCTCTGAGAAAACTGCTCATTGGCCCTTCATGCCAGTCAAAAAAATCGCATCCACCGTCCTAGGTTCACAAACCCTAGAAATCAGTCCCAACGAGAAATCCAATCCAACAAAGAGAATCAAAATAAAAACTCACTCGAGCATTGCGACATTTGTAGTATCGTCGCCCCGGGTTGTCACGGCTCCACGAGATCCATCGTGCCGCCTTCGCTCTGCATCTACACAGCACCGTAGGTTGATACTCCATTGGCTCCACGCGATACGGGATGGGCGAGGCTGTTGTGCGACGGGAAGAAGAAGCGGAAGATGCCTCGCTATGATAACTGGCCATATCCGCCCACGCTGATCAAGCTCACTGCCGCCGCCGGCGCCTCCGCCTCCGCTGCCGCTGCCGCCTAAGTCGCTGAGAATGGTTTGTGGTGGTATGGTTGGGGAATAAAGCCCCTCGCGCCGGTGTGTGCTTTTATTCCCAACTACCGTGCTGACTCGGCTTTTTGACCGGGGTCAATCCGCCACGTCGAACGAAACCACCCACAATACTGCCCTGGTAGTTGATTTGTACCGGTTTAAGCAATTGAGGGATGTGATATACCCGGTTTTGCGGTTGGAGGGCATGTTTCATACTCGGCCCATAGTTGAGGGAGTCAAAGTATACTTTTTCCTTTCACCGAGCCACCGCTAAAGTCATTGGCCCATCCGCCATCGTCAGCCCGCTCCAGAAGCACCATCTTGCCACCAAGGCCAGCATTGGAGACTGCAAACCCTCTTTCTTTCTCCTCCAACGCAAACCTTAACCTCTAGTGTTCTGATCGTTATCATTCTCCTTGTTGTTGCCATCCTCCGTAACCTGTAGATGAGTCACGTTGTGGGATATGTAGTCCTGCCACCATCCTCGTGGTCGTTTCGCGGTCAACACACTGTGCTCGTGTTGTATCAAGTTGAGGAAGAACATTGCCGGATATGCCAAGGGCAATTCTGCCTCATCGTGTACAATTGTGGGCCCTCTTACACGTTGTCAGATCGAATACAATATAAAATAAAAGGCGTGATATTCATGGGCTAATTACCACATTTATAGATTGTCATGATGTCCTGTAGCAAATATTACCTATTAGTGTATACTCCCTTCGTCCCATAAAAACTTAATTTTGAAAATGAGTCTAGACATACAATATGTCCATATTCATCCTCATAATTGAATTTTTTTGAATAGAGGGAGTATGTATAGACCTTCACCTCACATATTCCGAAAGATAGATAAGTCTTTCTACCCTTATTTTTAACATCGATATCACTTTTTAAAAATATTAAATTTTAGGATGGATGTTCTATTTGAAATGATGTTAATGTAATTTAATATAAGACACGGCTGATTTTTTTTCTCATTTGGGTGACCAACAAAATTTATTCAATAAAAAGTGTTTTAAGTATGTCTATTATGTTGGTCTTATCCAAATACTTTTAGAAAAAGTTGAATAGTCAAACAAATTAAAAAACGTGAACTATGGCATATATTAAACAGGAGGTAACATTAAATTGCCAAAGTTTAATCTTCTCTAGAATTGTAAAACTAACGGTCATACAGTCATGCTATCATATAGGGACCAATAAACAGAGTGACCAACCAAAGCTATGTTGTGATAGGGTTGTATGACCTGTCCAATTATATATACTCCCACAAGAGCCACAATGACGCGGTGTCAACTTTTGATTTGTTTGTAATAAATCATTTTCCGTTTAAAAGAGGAAGCTATTTTCTGTTTTGCTTATTTGCTTCCGTTTAAAATAGTTTCTTTGTAATAAACTTATTTGGAAGCATTTTTTTCCTATATAAACGGACAGACACCAGCATGGTGGAGCTTTGCCTCACACTAGCTATGCCATATCTAGAGTTGAAACTGGTACGGACAGTTTCCGTCCGTCCGGACCATTTTTCAGATTCGGATAGGTTCAGTTAGAACTATCTGGAAATTCTCGGGTTCAAAAAACAATTCGGATTTTTTTTCTCAGAAACGAAAACGGATACTATTCGTTGGAATTGGAAAACGGTCGGAAACTATCCGGAACTTAGAACTTTTGTTCGGATACCCATAGACATGGATCAAAATTAAAAAAAACACGTATATATACATAACTTTTTCATACGGAGTCAGATGAAGACAACTTTATATCAAAATTGTAGAGCTCGATGAGATTTATAACTTTCTTGTTGATTATTTTATTATTTTAGATCACTTAAGGGTCTAAACATTCATTATAAAATACCATATATGTTTTAAAAAAAATCTCAGATCTACAATTCAAACAACATCTGATGGAGATGTGTACCATAGCAAAGTTGTAGAGCTCAATGAGATCTGCCACTTTGTAGTTTACAACATTTGTATTTGAAAATGTTTAAAGTATAAAACAAACACTACAAGTTTCGAAGATGTGAAATATCTCTAATTTATACAACAAGAACTTGATAAGTGATATGGTAAATAAGTTATACATGTAGTTAAAGGTCCTGGGATTAGAAAATGAATAATCATATTTACATGTGAGTCTCTTAGGGGAACAGCCATGAAAATCGATTTTCATATAAGGTTGTGGGACCGCCTACAAAGTTGACAATATAAATGTTGGAGATGTTGATCCAAATAAACAAGCGATATCTCTTCCTTGATTAAGGAAACTCAATTTGAGGGGATTTTTATATACTGACAAACATTCATTATCGTATTCGTTCTATTTCGTCGTCGCTCCGTATCAGTATTTGATAATATTCTATTTCATTTCCGTATCCAGGATTTTGATTCCGATTCCGAAAAGAATATGGAAATGAATATGACAAAGCTCTTCGTCCGTTTCCAATCCGTTTTCATCCCTAGTCATATCCCTACTCCCTAGGCCTCGACACTAATCTAGCAATTTTTCACCATGTAACCGTAGTATTGGCCCAAGAGGCCAATAAGCCATGGGCTGGCCCGGGCCTCAAGGAAAATTCAAGTGTACCCTAGAGGCCTAGAGGCCTAGATACAAATTGTGGGTAACGACAGTCGTAATTTTGTTACAAATGAACATAGTTAAATAGTTATGAGGCAAGCCCTGTCTTCATAGTTATTTATATATGCTGCTATTCGGAAAAGTCACTTTACGTTCTTTTCTGATTAAGATACAAATTTACCTCAATTTTTGTTAGCATAATTTTTAAACTGCTAAACGGTATGTTTCGTGCCAAAACTTTCCATGTAGAAGTTACTTTAGAATATTAAATAAATCAATTTTCAAGTTTATAATAATTGAAACTCAATTCATCATGTGCTAATTGCTTTCTTGTTTTGTGTGCCCTAACTTCATCTCCATTTTTATTACAAAAGAACACCACCTTATGTCATTCTGATCCATGCTGAGTAAGAGATTTACGTATATTTTCATTTTCGATTATTGATCGACTGCAATGCTGCATGAACAATATTAAACTCGTAATGTATGTTTCCTTTTTTTCACGAACGCGCAAAAGGATTGCACGTCAAATGTAAGTTTCATAGTTCTGCCTAAAAGTCCACATAAAGAATGGTGAAAAATGAAAACGGCTACATTGCAATGAAATTAGCTCACCCATTGTCCATATGTTTACGCGCGATGCGATATATATGGTTTACTTCCTCCGTTTCACAATATAAGTTATTATAGCATTTTCCACATTCATATTGTGTTTAGATTCATTAACATCAATATGAATGTGGGAAATGCTATAATAACTTACATTGTGAAACGGAGGGAGTACATGTCAGTAGTAACCAACTCTTTAATTCTCTGCGTATCTGTCACACCCAGAAATTTAGCACAAATTTCCAGACTGTTTTGTGTATTAAATCCCTGTCCAGGAATCAGCCAGGGTACACAAAACGACAAGTAATAAACAGATCCAAACGTAAATAAAGTGTAAATACTTACAGAAGAGGCACTTAGTCCTCACATCGAAACGAAAGCTGCAGTAGCGGAAAAAGGCGATCCTAGCGGGGCTTCAGCTCCACTCCACAGGCAACACTCAACTGGGGTCTAAGCCTTGGTCTTCTAACTTCGTCTTCAGCTCAGAAGCACTACACTTCTGAAAAGGGGGAAATAATAGCAAGGCTGAGTACAACCACCGTACTCAGCAAGCCACACCAATGATGCAGATGTGCAAGGGGAACACAAGGACGGTTTGTGGCTATTTGCATAAAGGCAGTTGTAAAACATTTTATTGAGCAAAACAGTAAAACTGTTGAGTAATTAAAGTAACATTAAATCTCCACTGATCAATGCTACACCACATTGAACAGGCCCAACCAACCCACCTGAACTGCAGTGCATTGAGTCGATTTATTAAGGTGGGACTAATCATGGTGAATCTGGTCGACCGCCCATAACTGCGGGCACAGCTATTCGAATAGTTTTACTCTGGCCAGAGGTATACAACTGTACCCACAAGACACAGCCCCACGACACGTTACATGCGCCGACATGCCACCACGACATACCGGAAAGAGGCCGTGACAGGACCCTTCGCATAACCTCTTCTAACCGATCGCACCACACCTCAGAGTTCGCCCAATCCCCAGCAGGCAACGGGCAGCCCCCCTCTCGTGCCGCGGTGAATCCGGAAGCCGATCAACCGGACACCCCGGCCGACCCAACTCCATCACGCCCACCCTCACCTGGGTATGTTGGCTAGAGGAAAGCTACACTACAAGCCCAGCCGTTGCCCACGCTGGCTTGTGGTAAGCACGATAAATTCTTCCATGGTTTCCCGCGAAACGGTCCTTAATTGCCATGGCTGCGACTAGCAAAACCATGCACCCACAGCTCACCATTCAGTCGCATTTTAGTTGGATAATTACGACCATGAAGCATGGCCAGATGTCTCGAGCACGCAGCTCGTCATGATAATAATAGGTCTAACACTGCAATTATCCCATCAACTGAGCTAGTGATAATTAAGCATGGCTAAGCATATAGTTCTAGCTAGGTCACATAAATAAAATGAGCTAGTCGATTTATTACCCAATGTTGACAAAGGACAGACATCAAGTAAATATGGCACAAGCGAGCAGATAGGTAAACCTTGATCCCATGTAATTAGCAAAACATGTATATTTATTTGCAAACAGTAAAACATTTATAAATTGGGATCAACATGCTCAACGGGAATGTGTGACTTACCTTGCTTCTTCACTTTGATCTTCTGAACTCATTTCCTCGCGACCGCGGACTTCCGAAACGACAGAAACTACACGCTGGCACGCAAAACGAGGAAAAACTCTAATAAACACCAAGGAAACATTACATGAAAAGTAAACAAACATGTAGAGCTTAATTTTAGATGAATTTTGCAAGTTGAATGGCTCAATTTGGAGTTCGAATGAATTAGATATGAATTTTAGAAGGTTTTGAGCCATTAAATGAATTCTATAATTATTAATGATTTATTGCGCAATTATTATGATTTCTGTCGTCATCCGACGAGGGAGAGGTGGCGCCGGCAAGCGGGCCCCACCTGTCGATGGCTTAAGGGAGGAGGGTGCACGGTGGACCGGGTCCACGCATGCACCATCCACGGGCATACCACGTGGTAGACATGTGGCGACTACAACGGACGGGCGAGCGGAGGTGGCGCCGACGTGGCGCCACGGAGGCACCGACGCGGGCGGCACCGGGGAGGCCATGTGGACGTCCGGGATCGCCCCGAAGGGGGATCGGACGGTCCACGGCGAGCGGGAGCGGCGCCAGCCGGCCGGCTGGCCGGGGGGCGACAGCGCACGGCCCGATGGTCGCCGGCGACGACCACTGGCGCGACGGCACGCGTGGGAGGCGGCGAAAAGAGGGAAAAGGGAGAGGAGACGGAGAGGGTCCTCACCGAGGGGCGCCGGCGACGGGACGATGACGGAAGGCAGCCGACGGAGCTCGGGCGGTGGATGGCGGCGCTGCAAAAACGGATGCCCGGTGGATTTTCCGGCGACGGGAGGTGGTGGCCGAGGGGCGGTGAGGCGCGGCGAAGCCGACGGTACAAGGGGTGCGGCCCAGCGGTTGTAGGGCGGCGGCAGCATGGGACCGGAGGCGACAAACGAGGTGGCGGCCTCGGGTCGATGGTGAAAACGGAGCTCCGGCGGTGGACTGGGCAAACAAAGTGGCGGCCGGCCTTGCCCTTGCGACGACGAAGCCAAAGGCGCAAGTGGCGAGCCGCGGCGATGGTTGAAGCGGCGGTGGCGGGTGGCTGGAGGCGGCAAACGGTGGTGGTGGCTCGGATCTGTGGTGGAGCGGTGCTTGCAGTGTTGATTCGGGAAAACCGAACTACGGACGGGGTGCGGAAATGCGCGGAGATGCCGACGGTGGTGGTTGCGCGGCGCGGCGGTAGCCGGAGCGGCTGTGGCGGCCGGCTGGAGCTCGCCGGAGATCGGCGGCAAGAGGGAGCGGCGCGGGGAGAGCAAAACCAGGCACGGAGAGCTCGGGAGAATGGGGGAAAAGGGAGAGGGAGCCCCGAGGATTGTTTTTATAGGCTCGGGGAGGGAGATCGTGGCCGGGATGGGCGGCAACGGGGCGGCAACGGCCGGCGAGATGGAGTGGCGACGTGGGCACGTGGCGGGGGCAAACCGGCGCCGATTTTCCTGGGGAGAGTGGGGGAATTGGTGGAGGACGTGGAGGGCGACCACGTCCGCACAGTCGGACGTGCGCGTGGGAGGCGGGAGACGGCGGTTTTGGCGGCGGCGTGGGGCGGCATGGCGGTTGCCTGCGGGCGGCTGGGGGTAGGAGGAGGTTCTGACATGTGGGGCCTTGGGTCCCACATGTCAGTCAGGGAGAGAGAAGCTGGGGGATATGTAAACTTTTTTCAAGGGAGAGAGAGCGAGCGGGCCGAGCAGATGGGAGGCAAGAGGCCGGCCCAGATGGAGAGAGGAGGGGAGGAGTTTGGGCCGAGCCCGAAAGGGAGGAAGGGGAGGATTATTTTCTTTTCTTTTTATTTAATTGATTAAATGAACTTTGTGCTATTCAAATTATTTCTCGAGCTCCAAAAATTCGCGGGAAATTTCAGAGGGTATTTTAGGGCACAAAGAATATTAGAAAATATTCTCGGCCAATGATTTTTAAAGGAAATTTTAAATCCCTCAATAATTCACTTAACTTTTATTTAATTTCTAGAAAACGCATTATTTAATGATTTTCAACTCCGAACAAAAATCGGGGCGTTACAGTATCCATGCATGGAATTTAGTTCCTAGCTAGCTATAAGGTGATCTTAATAGTGAGCTCGAGCTGGATTTCTCCGATAGTTTGTGCTTTTGGTCGTTTTGTGCGGCCATGAGACCACACAGCTCTTATAGTTCTTTAGATCGTGCCAGAATATAAATTGAACTTAGCCAATTACATCAAAGTGATGATACAACAATTTAAAAACACTACCAGCCTCTACATATAACTAAGATATGCAAAATTAAAATTGCACGCCCACACGTTAGGTTTCCTCGAAACCAAAGATGGTCAGGAACTTATTTTCCTATATTGTTCTCTTCCAGCAATTATTTGAGCTTTACATTTATCATTTCTGTACAGCCAGTGCTCCATTCGCAATTTATCTTTGGAGATACTTTACTTTTTCTAACTAGTTTCGTTTTGTTTTCCATAGTGGACTTTACATAGCTATTGCGACAATAATTTTTATCAGCGGATTAGGCTGAGACTGAAATCCCACAATCTTTTGGCGAGGTCCATGTCGAGCGCATGAGATTTCAGTTCAGTGATATTACAGTCAGAAAAGTATTCGCCAGTGACTCCAGCAACCTGAGGATGCAATGCCACATAGCACACTGTGGCTGCACCCTGCAAAAACAAACAAGGATAAGCATTGAATATATGAGTATGGGTGGTTTTGAACAATTAACAGAAAAAGGTTATGAATTAGTAAATTTTTCAAGGAGATTTTGTCCTGTTACAGGTCACTTCATAAGTTTAATATAACACCAACTCTAAAAAAAAAAAGTGGTCTTTGAGTCTCCTCAATTCTCTAAGTCATGTCTACTCTCCCTTCTCTCTCATCCCCATTCCTATCTATTGGGATACGCATAGGCTACGATAGCATAAATTAAAATTTTCTATCGCGTAAAGCAGGAACCATGTAAGTATTAGATCATACATCTTTACCGCTCGATGCGCTGCGCAGCGGAAAAAGGCGCTAAGAAGTCAAAGGAATTCTCGCGAAGTAGCGCGCGTCGATGTAGAGGAAGTAGTCGATCGCACCGGCTCGACCTTCTCCTCCTCGTGCGTTCTCCTCGCCGTACTCCCACGCTGATCAGCGCCGCAAACTAGTGGCGCCTCTACCGGTATCCATACGTACAGGGACGGGACGCCACGTGCAGATGTGCTACCACCCGCGCGCGGCTAGGGTTTTGCTCGGGGAGGGAAGTGACGGCTAGGGTTTCTCACGTGATGCAATCCCTCCGCCGGTCACACCCCTCATGAATATATAGGATCCATCACTCGGGCCTCCAAGGCCCATAGGACTCCTATTCGGATCCCTATCCGAATTAAGCTCATATTGGATCTCCATCCAATCCCCTTATTCTGGCCCATTAAGCGCGCGACCCTGTAGATTCATGTACACTCGGCTGTAACACGAAAACTCCTTTTCGGTCCACGCGTCAAAAGCAGCCCCTAGCAGAACGTATTGACCCACCGGGCATACATAAAGATTATATCGGCTGAACCTCTAGTGTATACTTGTATGAACTCCTTTGCCTCATGATATCGATTAAGCTCAAGACTAGATATGTGCTATCCTCTAATAGTTCAATCATTCACTCGGACCTATTGATAGATTATATAACTTGTGATTGACTCCTCAATCACCTTTGGCATGGCCATGCACTTCCATAATCTATAACATCGAGGGGCCCAGAGATATCTCTCCATAGGAGGGGCAAATCCCATCTTAATTATTCATATCCCACTACATGTTTCATAGCATACCCGAAAACTACTTTTATAACTACCCAATTACGCATAGCGTTTAGCAGTCCCTAAGTAAGCTACTACACATGTTGGGAACTATGATAATCTCAGGTCTAAAGATTCAACATCAACACTATATGAGATCACTGATGACACAACACATATGGCTCTTGCAGTGTCTCATGTTGGGTCTGTCCAACACCATATTCACCAACATGTGTCCACATTATTAATTTGGTATCTCTATACCATGATCCATGAGACATGATCATCAATTAATACATGTGCTGATCATATAAACATATTTGTTCTACATATGATATTTGATCAGGGATCCTTTAGAAATAGTAACAAACAACATAAAGAGTCTCATGAAAGAATCACATATTCATTAACAAATAGTAAGTTATCTATTTCAAGGAACAATGTCGGATAAATATGTAAACATAGTATGTGATACAATCATTTCTATGATTGCCTCTAGAGTATATCACTAACAGTCTCCCACTTGCACTAGAGTCAATCATGAATGTATCTTATACCCATTGCCCTAGTGTGTGCCTCATGCTTAGGCTGAGGGAGTGGCTTTGTCAACGGACCTACAACATTCAAATCCGTATGTATTTTGCATATCTTCACATCTCCTCTACCCACTATCTCGCGAATGAGGTGATACCGCCGTAAAATGTGTTTGGACTTTTGATGCGATCTAGGCTCCTTGGCTTGCGCAATGGCACCACTATTATCGCAATAGAGGTCCATAGGGCTAGAAGCACTAGTCATCACACCTAGTTGAGAAACAAATTTCTTTATCCAAACAGCCTCCTTTGCTGCTTCAGAAGCGGCAATGTATTCGGCTTCTGTTGTAGAATCAGGAACTGTATCTTGCTTGGAACTCTTCCAACTCACAGCGCCTCCTTTCAGGCAGAACACAAATGCAGACTGCGATCTAAAATCATCTTTGTCGGTTTGGAAGCTTGTGTCAGTGTAACCATTTACAACGAGCTCTTCCTGTCCTCCATAAACTAGGAACATATCCTTAATTCTTCTCAAGTACTTCAGGATATTCTTTACAGCAATCCAGTGACTCTTACCTGGATCTGATTGGTATCGGCTTGTTGCACTAAGTGCATATGAAACATCTAGACATGTACATAACATGGCATACATGATGGATCCAATTGCCGAAGCATATGGAATCACACTCATCTTGTTTTGCTCATCAGTTATTTGAGAACAATGATTCTTGCCAAGATTAATGCCATGTGACATCGGTAAGAAACCTTTCTTAGAATCTTGCTTGTTGAACATCTTTAACACCTTGTCAATGTATGTACTCTGGCTTAATCCAATTAGCCTCTTTGATCTATCTCTATAGATCCTTATGCCCAGAATATATGCTGCTTCCCCTAAGTCCTTCATTGAAAAACTATTTTTCAATGATGTCTTAACGGATTCAAGCATAGGAATGTCATTCCCAATCAATAATATGTCATCTACATATAGGATTAGAAACACCAGTGCACTTCCACTAATCTTCTTGTATACACAAGGCTCTTCTTCGTTTTTGACAAAGCCCAACGCCTTGACTACTTTGTCAAAACAAATATTCCAACTCCGAGATGCTTGCTTTAACCCATAAATGGATTTCTGCAATTTGCATATCTTTTTAGCTGATTGTGGATCAACAAATCCCTTGGGATGTGTCATGTACACATCCTCATCGAGATTTCCATTGAGGAAAGCTGTTTTGACATCCATTTGCCATATCTTAGAATCGAAATAGGCAGCAATCGCTAAAACAATCCGAATAGATTTTAGCATGGCGACTGGTGAGAAAGTTTCATCATAATCAACACCTTGAATTTGTCTGAAACCTTTCGCCACCAATCGTGCCTTGTAGATGTGAACATTTCCATCTACATCTGTCTTTTTCTTAAAGACCCATTTGCACTCAATGGTTTTACACCATCAGGTGGATCAACCAAGTTCCAAACTTGATTGACATGCATAGATTCTATTTCGGATTTCATGGCTCCAAGCCATTTCTCAAAGTCTGGTCCCACTATCGCTTCCTCATAGGTGGTAGGTTCATCGTTGTCTAACAGCAATATATCACGTTGTTCTGTAGTTAACAACGCATACCTTGCAGGTGTACGTCGTATCCTTTCGGACCTTCGTGAAGCCGGTGCTTCCACAACTAGTTCAACAACAACTTGTTCAACCTGTTGAACAACATCTTGCTTAGCTTGTTGTAGTTGTGTGGACGTTGAAGCATTTTCCGGTGTTTCCTTTCTTAAAATAAACTCCTTTTCCAAGAAAACACCATGTCGGGCGACAAACACTTTGCCTTCTTCCCGATTATAAAAATAATATCCTTTCGTTTCCTTAGGATACCCCACAAAGAAGCATTTATCTGATTTAGATGTGAGTTTGTCCGATTGCAAACGTTTTACATAGACCTCACAGCTCCAAATCTTTTAGGAAAGACAAACTGGGACGCTTCCCTGTCCATATCTCATATGGTGTCTTATCCACTGATTTTGATGGAACCCTGTTTAGTGTGAACGCAGCTGTCTCTAGAGTGTAACCCCAAAAGCTTAGCGGCAGATCAGTTTGGCTAATCATTGATCGCACCATGTCCAACAATGTACGATTCCTCCGTTCAGACACTCCATTCCACTGAGGAGTTCCTGGCGTAGTGAGTTGTGGAACAATTCCACACTCCTTTAGATGATTGCTAAATTCAAGGCTCAAGTACTCTCCACCATGATCAGATCGTAGATACTTGATTATCTTGCCCCAAATGATTTTGTAGCTCATTCTGAAATTCCTTGAACTTTTCAAAGCACTCAGACTTATGCCTCATTAAGTAGACATAACCATATCTACTAAAGTTATCGGTAAGGTAATAAAGTACCCAAAACCACCTCTGGCAGTTGAGCTCATTGGTCCACATATATCAGTATATACTAGTCCCAATAGTTCACTTGCCCTTTCACTTCGACACGTGAAAGGTGCCTTTGTCATTTTGCCAAGTAAACAAGATTCGCATGTCTCAAATGATTCAAAATCAAAAGAGTGTAGAAGTCCATCTCTATGAAGCTTCTCCATGCATTTCTCATTTATATGACCCAAGCGACAATGCCAAATAAAAGTGGGATTCAAATCATTAGGACGTTGCCTTTTTGCATTAATGTTATAGACTGAACATCCATCAAGATTCACAATATATAAGCCATTCATCATGGGTGCATGGAAATATAAAATGTCATTATAATAGACTGAACAACCATTGTCCACAGGTCTAAAACCATAACCCTCTGCTTGCAAACAAGAAACAGAGATAACGTTCTTACACAAAGCTGGAATGCAATAACAATTATTTAACTCCAAAACTAATCCTGACGGTAAAGATAATGGCATAGTGCCGACCGCAACAGCAGCAACTCTTGCTCCATTGCCCACGCGAATGTCCATTTCGCCTCTTGCTAAGCTTCTACTTCTTTTCAGCCCCTGCAACGATTTGCATATGTGAGCAACTGACCAGGTATCAAATACCCAAGAATTAGTAGAGGAAGTAGTAAGATAATTTCTATAACATTAATACCTGAGGTGGAACTCTTTCCTTCCTGCTGTTTCTGCTTGAGCTGCTCTAGGTATTTCTTACAGTTTCTCTTCCAATGATCTGTCTTCTTGCAAAAGGAGCATCTGCATACTTAGCGGGCCCTGTCTTTTGAACCTTGGTCTTAGAGTTGCTAGTACTCGTGATCCCATCAGAGTTTAGCTTTCTCTTTTGACCACTCTTCTTGTTGGGCTTGCGCTTATGCATAACCATCACATGGTTGGAGTTTTTCTTAATGTTTTCCTCGGCAGTCTTTAGCATCCCATGCAATTCTACCAAGGTCCTGTTCATGTTGTTCATGGTGAAATTCATTATGAACGGCTCAAAGCTGGGAGGGAGCGACTGGAGAATCAAATCAGTAGCCAACTCTCGGCTAAGGGGAAAACAAAGCTTTTCCATACTCTCGGTGTAACCAATCATTTTGATCACATGTGGGCTCACTGGATTACCTTCTGCAAGCCTGCACGCAAACAAGGACTTTGAGGTATTGAACCTCTTAGCTCTTACTTGGTCCTCAAACATGTTACGTAGTTCGTGATTATCGTATGAGCATACAATGCCTCATATTGCCTTTGAAGCTCAGGGGACATAGTAGCAAGCATGAAACATCTTATATCAAGATAATCATTGCATCGCTTTTCATGCTCCCTACGTTAAGCAGCAGGAGCATTGTTGGGCAAGTCAGCTAGAAAAGGCTGTGTAAGCACAAACTCTTTGTGCTCTTGCTTGAGAACAATTCTCGGGTTGTGATATCAATCCATGAAGTTTGTTCCAGTCAACTTCTCTTTCTCAAGAATAGACCGCAAGTTAAAACTGGATGGTGTAGGAGTTGCCATGATCTACAATAGAAATATATATATGCAAAATCAGCACCATGTCTACATTTAACCTTTCATTAAACAATTTAACAAAAAATACTCCCACTATGTATTGTGAAACAAAATTCCCTCTAGTAACATAGTGAGTCAAGATCCTCATTTTATTAGTGTCTAGTGAGCTTTGGCATCACAGCTAGACAACTATCAAAATAGGTAAGCAACACCTTGCTAATCACATCATATGTGACTCTTGTGCTGTTGGGGTAACATCTCCATGTTCAACCCAACCTATACCCCAAAGTCCAAAACCGTTTTGATAACCTTGTCAAGTAAACCAATAATCTCCGCATATACATGTCCGACATCTATCCTATTTTATCATGATAAAAAGTGACACTTTGCGATGACAAACCCATCACTTATGATCACAACCGTAATAGGTGCAATTATTGGAAGAGGATAAATTACATTTAATTTTTCTGAGGGAATCTATCCTACCATGTCATATCAAATATATAACAGTAATAAAGTAAGATAGATATAAAATCCCAAACGAAATCTAAGGGGCAACGTACACGGCGGTCCCGCTTAGATAGCAAAGAGGTCACGGGGTACATAGATCTCATCTACGATTCGCCATGTGAAAACCTTAACGGCGTAATCAAATTATGACGAAACCGAGTCAATCTCATTGGCTCGTTTTTCTCATTGGTGTGCGGTTCCAGTGGACACCGGACTATCCGATGAACACAATCGCGCTCGGCCTTGGTGAGTACTAGACATTCCAGTGAAGTCACCAACGCACATACCGATTGATCTCATCAACCCATGCGGCTATCGGTTCATCTCATGTTCCGATCACCTAAGGAATCATATACAACATAATAGATCTCATCTACTACACCCGCATATCAATTATATGCAATGATCTAGATCATAAACTATACAAGGCGGCTCTGATACCACTGTTGGGATACGCATAGGCTACGATAGCATAAATCAAAATTTTCTATCGTGTAAACCAGGAACCATGCAAGTATTAGATCATAGATCATTACCACTCGACGCGCTACGCAGCGGAAAAAGGCGCTAAGAAGTAGAAGGAATTCTTGCGAAGTAGCGCGCGTCGATGTAGAGGAAGTAGTCGATCGCACCGGCTCGACCTTCTCCTCCTCGTGTGTTCTTCTCGCCGTACTCCCACGCCGATCAGCACCGCAAACCAGCGGCGTCTCTACCGGTATCCACACGTACAGGGACGGAACGCCACGCGCGGATGTGCTAGCACCCGCGCGCGGCTAGGGTTTTGCTCGGGGAGGGAAGTGACGGCTAGGATTTCTCACGTGATGCAATACCTCCACCGGTCACACCCCTCACGAATATATAGGATCCATCACTCGGACCTCCAAGGCCCGAAGGACTCCTATTTGGATCCCTATCCGAATTAAGCTCATATTGGATCTCCATCCAATCCCCTTATTCCGGCCCACTAAGCGTGCGACCCTGTAGGTTCATGTACACTCGGCTGTAACCCGAAAACTCCTTTTCGGTCCACGCGTCAACAGCGGCCCCTAGCAGAACGTATTGAACTACCGGGCATACATAAAGATCATATCGGCTGAACCTCTAGTGTATACTTATATGGACCCCTTTACCTCACGATATCGATTAAGCTCAAGGCTAGATATGTGCCATCCTCTAATAGCTCAATCATTCACTCGAACCTGTTGATAGATTATATAACTTGTGATTGACTCCTCAATCACCTTTGGTATGGCCATGCACTTCCATAATCTACAACATAGAGGGGCCCAGAGATATCTCTCCATAGGAGGGGCAAATCCCATCTTGATTATTCATATCTCACTACATGTTTCATAGTATACCCGAAAACTACTTTTATAACTACCCAATTACGGAGTAGCGTTTAGCAATCCCTAAGTAAGCTACTACACATGTTGGGAACCATGATAATCTCAGGTCTAAGGATTCAACACCAACACTAAATGAGATCACTGATGACATATCACATATGGCTCTTGCAGTGTCGCGTGTTGGGTCTGTCCAACAACATGTTCACCAACATGTGTCCACATTATTAATTTGGTATCTCTATACCATGATCCATAAGACATGATCATCAATAATACATGTGCTGATCATATAAATATATTTGTTCCACATATGATATTTGATCAGGGATCCTTTAGAAATAGTAACAAACAACATAAAGAGTCTCATGAAAGAATCACATATTCATTAACCCATAATGAGTTATCTATTTCAAGGAACAATAACGGATAAATATGTAAACATAGTATGTAATACAATCATCTCTATGATTGCCTCTAGGGCATATCACTAGCACTATCTTCCGAGTGGCAGCGACAAGAGGCGAAGGCACAACGGGTTTCTAGCGGCGGGGATGGTTGCCTCGGGCTGCGGAGGTGAATAGGTGATGACAATGGCTGCTTCGGGTGGTGGAGGTCTGTTGAGCTTCAGGTGATGGTGACGACGGAATCAATGGCGGTGGCCACGAACAGAAGCGGTGGATCAGGTGCTAGGGAGCTCGATGTAAAATCAAAGGTGTTTTTGATTATTATTCTGTGATGAACAATTGGCATCGGAGATTATTGGTTTTGTTATTTGGAATTTATTTGCGAAGTGGTTTTGGAGATGATTGGATTTCATAGGTGATCTATAGGTACCGCTGTCTGTTGGGACCGGTCAGACCGGGCATGTGCTGCCGGTCAGACCGGCGTGTATCGCGCGGTCAGACCGGTGCAGCCCGCGGTCTGACTGGCCGACTCTGTGTTGGTTTCGGTTTCGGGTTGTTTGTTTGGATATCCGTGATTGTTTCATGATTATGGCTTCTAGATGGATACTATGCATATGTAATACTGTCGTTTGCTACTAACGAGTCAAGTTGGGGATAGCTTGGTCTCGGAATATGGTTTCTTTGTTTGTTCTATGTGTAGGTGACTCGAGATGCCGAGAGAGTATTTGCGGTGATGGACCGGGAGTCGGCTTGGGGATAAGACGACGTCCGTGGTGGTCAGAGATCATGTGAGATACTAAGGCTAGAGTTCAATACACGTGGTTGGTGAAGATTCCATATGGCATACGATAGAGGTATTGTGCGCGTATGGGATGCGGAGTCGAATTTGGAAGGAGTCCAAATTTGGTATGATTGGTTATGTAAAGTTTGTTTCTTGCACTAGAGGGTTTCCTAGGGTGATTAGGACTTCTAGTATGAGTTTGGTTCGTGGCTTTAGGCTACCTACCTCAGGTATAAATAGAGGGGGAGCGTGAGGCTTCCCGGTATCGCTTTTTGAGAGCAATTGAGTTGATAGTTGAGTTAGGGTTTCGAAATTTTTGTAAGAAGTGCTGTTGGTGCACTTTGTAAACATAGAGAGAATCAATAAAGTCGTCATCCACTTTAAGAGTTCTTCAATTTGTGTTTCACCGGGTTTCAGTGGTCTAACCGGCGACATACCGGCGGTCAGACCGGCGGCAAGCACCGGTCAGATCGGCGGGCGCAAGGCGGTCAGACCGGCGACGTCGACAGGCGTGGCAGGCAATCTCAGGGTGGTCGGACCGATCGATCTATATCGGTCAGACCGACGGCACAGGTGCGGTCAGACCGGCAGGACAACTTCGGTCAGACCAATCTCCGTCGAATTTGAGGGTTACTTTTGTTTCCGCTAAAAGTTTTGGTTTTTGGGTATACCAACCATTCACCCTTCTCTTGTTGGCTTAGTTATTGTGATTCGATCCTACAAGTGGTATCAGAGCGTTGTTTTCTTCTTTGGATTTTAGTCGATCTAGAGTTTTTGCCGTGGCTATTAGGTTTTCAACTAAGCCTCATGTTTTCGATGGAACGGATTTTTCTCATTGGTGTAGTAGGATGCAATCTTACATTATGGCTGAAGATTATGATATTTGAAGAAAAGTTTCTCATCCTTATGTGATTCCTGAACAAATTAATACTGCTGCTTTAAAAACTGAGTTTGAACAAAATTGTAAAGCTTGCAATATTCTTTACAGTGGGATTTCTCGTTCGAATTATGATCGTGTTGCTCATCTTCAAACTGCCCATGAGATTTGGATTGCTTTGAGTAATTTTCATCAAGGAACAAATAGCATTAAAGAGCTTCGTCGAGATGTTTTCAAAAAGGAGTACATTAAATTTGAGATGAAACTTGGAGAAGTTTTGGATGACTATCTTTCTAGGTTTAATAAAATTTTGAATGATCTTAAATCTGTTGATTCTTCTTATGATGTTAATTATACACAATCTGAGATTTCTCACCACTTTTTGAATGGTCTTGATATGTTTATTTGGGAGATGAAAGTTATACCTATTCAGGAGTCCGTTGACATGTCTACTTTGACTTTGGATTTGCTTTACACAAAATTGAAAACACATGAGATGAATATTATTTCTCGTAAAGTTGATTCTAAGTTGAGTGCTTTGGTTTCTTCCTCAACTTCTTTGGATGTTGATTCTTCTTCATCGAAGTCTTCCGCATCTGCTTTGTTTAATGCCATGTCCAATGATCAACTCGAACAGTTCGAGGAGGACTTGGTTTTGTTATCTAACAGACTTTCTCGAGCTGTGACTAATGTTAGATACAGGAAAAGAGGTGGACCAAATCATTGCTTTGAATGTGGTTCTACGGATCACTTTCGTTTGCAATGTCTTAAGCTTGGGAGAGCGAGAAGGGAAGATAATGGTGATGAGAAGACCAATGACAACAAGCCGAAGGGTACATTCAAAGGGAGGAAGATCAAGGAGACTCTCAAGAAGGCTTTTGATCAAGTCTACGCCGCGTTTGAGCCACTAAGCGATGTAGATGGTGAGAGTGGAGATGAAGATAAGGGAAAGAACATATCCGGCGTTTGCTTCATGGCGCGTGGTGAATCAGATTCAGGGTATGAAGACAATGAGGTAAGTGCTCTTGAGGAAGCTATTAATATTTTGAGTGCAAAAAATATGAAGTGTGAGAAGATGTATAGAAAACAGGAGTTTATCATTGAATCTCTTAATTCTGAAATTGCTAGATTAAAATCTCTTATTCCTAATGATGATGATTGCACAAACTGTGAGGTTTTAATGAATGAGATTTCAAAAATTAGAGATATTAATGCTGCACATGATTTGAAAAATAGATCTTCTCTAGCTCTTGTTTTTGCTTTGCACACACGCACTTTGGATGAGTTGTTTCTAACTAAAAAGATGTTGCAAAAATATCAAATTGCTTTTCATGCTAGTTTGATGTTTAACATGATTTGTGCTAAAAAGTTAAAACAACCTCATGATGTTTTGGATTGCTCAACTTGCACTTTGAATAAGTTGAAATTAAAAGATGTTTTAGGTCGTGTTGAGTACATGGAAGATGTTGTGAAAAACAATGAACTGCTTTCTTGCCCTAAATGTCGTAAAAGCAAAGGTGTCATGGTAGATTGTGAAAATTGTGCTAATTTGGAAAAAGAGGTTTCTTCTTTGAAAAATTCTTTGCAAAGATTTTCTAATGGTAAAAAGAACCTCAACATGATTTTAGATCAATCTAAGGTTAGCACACATAACCGTGGTTTAGGTTTTAATCCTTATGCTCATCATACTAGACATCCTCCTGTTGTGTTAGGTGCTGGTGCTAGAAGTGGTGAGATTTTGGTTAAACCTGATACTAATAAAATTGTGTTTAAATCTGCTGGTATCATGTCTACCTTGAGTGCATCATCTTCAACATCCAATGTTGTGCATGCAAAATCTCATGTTGTTGCTTGTGTTGCTAAGCCATCTGATTCTACCAATGTGTCTAATCATCGTGAAAAATATACTTGTTCTTTTTGTGGCAAAGAGGGACATATTGTTGGTTTTTGTTTCAGATTAGCACATAAACAGAAAAAAGGAGAGAGAGATTGCTTTTGCAAAATCAAAGTGGCAAAAATCTGGTTTTCCCTCAAGGAAACCGGTCAGACCGCAGTGGGTCCCACGATCAGCCCGGCGACCGGTCAGACCGGCTACTGAGCGGCGGTCGGACCGGACACCGGTCAGACCGGCGGTGCAGCGGCGGTCAGACCGTCCCCCGGTCAGACCGGCTGTACCCCTCGGTCATACCGGCCTCGGAGAAATTTTTCGGAAAATTCTCAAACTGATTTTGCACGTGGATATATGCCTATTGGATCTTCTGGTCGTGTGTCTCAGTACTGGATTCCTAAATTTTTATTATCATCTAACCCCAATACCGAGGCTTCGACTTCTGCTTGTGTGTAGGCTTTAGTGGCAAGGTAGGAGAACGTGTGGATCGTGGATTCCGGTTGTTCGCGGCACATGACCGGTGATAAAAATTGGTTCTCCTCCCTCAAAAAGGCATCCAAGACTGAATCGATTATCTTTGGTGATGCTTCTACTAGTGCCGTTCTCGCTACAGGTTTGATTATGGTAAATGAGAAATTTCAATTGAAGAATATAACTTTGGTTGAGGACTTAAAGTATAATTTGCTTTCAATTTCACAAATTGTTGATGAAAATTTTGAGGTTCACTTTAAGAAAACTAGAAGTAAAATTTTTGATTCTTGTGGTGATTCTGTGTTGAATATTTCTCGATATGGAAGAGTGTTTCACCTGTGATAACATGTTTGGTTGCTAAGTTTGATAAAGATGTGATGTTTTGGCATCGTAGACTTGGACATGTTGGTTTTGATCATCTCACTAGGTTAAGTGGTTTGGATCTTGTTCGTGGTTTGACTAAACTTAAGAAAGATCTTGATTTGGTTTGTACACCGTGTCGTCATGCTAAGATAGTTGCTTCTTCACATGCTCCTATTGTTTCTGTGATGACGGATGCACCGGGACAACTATTACACATAGACACTGTTGGTCCAGCTAGAGTGCAATCTGTTGGAGGAAAGTGGTATGTATTGGTTATTGTTGACGATTTTTCTCGATATTCTTGGGTTTTCTTCATGGCAACTAAGGACGAAGCTTTTCAACACTTTCGTGATTTGTTTCTTCGATTGGATCTTGAATTTCCTGGTTCTTTGAAAAAGAATTCAAAGTGATAATGGTGGTGAATTTAAAAATGTTCATTTGGACAATTTTGCAATGAAAGAGGTCTTGAAGATGAATTTTATTCTCCTCGTGTTCCTCAACAAAACGGTGTTGTTGAAAGGAAAAATCGTGTTGGATGGCTAGAACGATGTTGGATGAGTATAAAACTCCTAGAAAATTTTGGGCTGAGGCGACTAACACTGCATGCTATATTTCAAATCAGTTTTCTTGAGATCAAAACTTGGAAAAACTTCTTATGAACTTCGATTTGGACATCAACCCAAAGTTTCACATTTGCGTGTTTTTGGTTGCAAGTGTTTTGTCTTGAAATCTGGAAATTTGGATAAGTTTAAGGCACGTTCTACCGATGGATTGTTTCTTGGTTACACCGCACATTCTCGTGACTATCGTGTACTTATTTTGGAGACTAACAAAATCGTTGAGACTTGCGAAGTTTCTTTTAATGAGGCTAGTCCAGGTACTAGACCCGATATTGCAGGTACATTGTCACAGGTTCAGGGGGAGGATGGTCGTATTTTTGAAGACGAGAGCGATGACGACAATGACGAGGTCAGCTCGGGCGGTCAGACCGGGTGCCAGGCCGGTCAGACCGCCGGCACGCCACCGGTCAGACCGACACAGGAGGTGCGGTTAGACCAGCCAGGCTTGTTGGGTTCAAGATGGTCCTCCAGAGATTACAACTTCAACCAATACTGATACAGGACGTGAATCAACTTCAGAAGTCGCTGCTCCTTTGCACATTCAACGACAACATCCGCCGGAACAAATCATTGGTAATCTAGGTGAGCGGACTACAAGGTCTAAGGTAACGACTCATGATGTTTGTGCAAATTCTGCATTTGTTGCTTCGTTTGAACCCAAAGATATGTCACATGCATTAACTGATGAATCGTGGATTAACGCCATGCATGAAGAACTTGAAAATTTTGAGAGAAACAAAGTTTGGACTTTAGTTGAACCACCTTCTGGACATAATATTATTGGAACCAAGTGGGTTTTCAAAAATAAACAAAATAAGGATGGTTTAATTGTGAGAAATAAAGCTAGACTTGTTGCTCAAGGTTTTACCCAGGTGGAGGGTTTGGATTTTGATGAAACTTTTGCTCCTGTTGTTAGAATTGAGGCAATTAGACTTCTGTTGGCTTTTGCTGCTTCAAAATGTTTTAAATTGTATCAAATGGATGTGAAAAGTGCTTTTCTAAATGTTTTTATACAGGAGGAAGTTTATGTCAAACAACCACCAGGTTTTGAAAATCCTTATTTTCCCAACCATGTTTTTAAATTGTCTAAAGCTTTGTATGGTTTGAAACAAGCACCTACAGCATGGTATGATAGGCTTAAGAACTTTTTGCTTACGAAAGGTTTTACAATGGGAAAGGTTGACAAAACGCTTTTTATTCTTATGCATGGTGATAATCAACTGTTTGTTCAGATTTATGTGGATGATATCATCATTGGTTGTTCAACTCAC
This sequence comes from Oryza meridionalis, assembly GCA_000338895.3. Lineage (NCBI taxonomy): Eukaryota > Viridiplantae > Streptophyta > Magnoliopsida > Poales > Poaceae > Oryza > Oryza meridionalis. The sequence continues at coordinate 11,726,695 of CM002527.2, read as the reverse complement.
GCTTTGGTTCTGGAGTTTGCTGAGACTATGCGTAGGGAATTTGAGATGAGCATGATGGGTGAGTTATCGTACTTTTTGGGATTGCAAATTAAGCAAACACCTCAAGGTACATTTGTGCATCAAACGAAGTACACGAAGGATCTTTTGAGATGGTTCAAGATGGAGAATTGCAAGCCAATTTCAATACTAATTGGTTCTACAGCTGTGTTAGATCCTACTGAAGATGGTGAAGCTGTTGATCAAAAGGAGTATAGAAGTATGATTGGATCTTTGTTGTATCTAACTGTTTCTAGGTTAGACATATAATTTGCTGTGTGTTTGTGTGCGCGCTTTCAAGCTTCTCCTCGTGCTTCACATCGTCAAGCAGTCAAGCGAATAATGAGGTATTTGAATCATACACTTGAGTTTGGAATTTGGTATTCTACTTCATCTTCTATATGCTTAAGTGGATATTCCGATGCTGATTTTGGTGGTTGTAGAATTGATAGGAAAAGTACTAGTGGAATATGTCATTTTCTTGGTATATCATTGATTGCATGGTCTTCTAGGAAACAATCTAGTGTTGCTCAATCAACTGCTGAATCTGAATATGTTGCTGCTGCTAGTTGTTGTTCACAGATTCTTTGGCTTTTATCTACGTTGAAAGATTATGGTCTTACTTTTGAGAAAGTTCCTCTCTTTTGTGATAATACTAGTGCTATTAACATTGCTAAGAATCCTGTTCAACACTCACGCACAAAGCACATTGATATTCGTTTTCACTTTTTGAGGGATCATGTTGAGAAGGGAGATGTGGAATTGCAGTGTTTGGACACAAAGTTGCAACTTGCTGATATTTTCACTAAACCTTTGGATTCTAATCGTTTTGCTTTTCTTCGTGGTGAATTGGGAATAATTCATCCTTTTGGCATGATTTGAGGGGGAGTTTGTACCTCATGGTTTTATCAAGCAAAAATATGACAATGAGAAAAATTGAGAAAAGAGAGCTTTGTTCGATACATATGGTATTTTCTTGTGCATGCTAGCAATACTTTGAAGGTTTATTTGTCAGACCGGCAGGACAACTTCGGTCAGACTAATCTCCGTCGAATTTGAGGGTAACTTTTATTTCCGCTAAAAGTTTTGGTTTTTGGGTATACCAACCATTCACTCCCTCTCTGGTTGGCTTAGTTATTGTGATTCGATCCTACACTCGGCGATGGTGGGTGCGGTGGTAGGTGATGAGGACAACACTAGCTTGTATATGATCATAGCTACCTTAAGTATTTATCAAGCAAATGTGTATGCTTTCTATGTGAGATTTACATGTCATATATTTGAATAAACATTATTGCACTATGAGGACTCGTATGTTCTCGTTTGCATAGGAACTTGCTTGGGTGAAGGAAAGGGGAGCGGACATACGGAGTGCTTGAATGATCAATGAAGTTAATTGGGGACTAACCAATATCCTTCCCAAAGTTTACTCCCATGTTGTCATGTCACTTTTAGTTCATAGAAGGGAAGATATGAAATTCTACATATTTTAGATTCATATTCGGGCCTTCTGACAGCATCAACTTCAAATGAATCCAAGCCAAGGGGATGTGCACCCTAGAGATTCCATTTGAAGTTAATGCTGCCAGGAGGCTCGACTTAGGTTAGAGACGTCGTAGGGCGCACACCCCCTATGATGTCTCTAATCATTTTTACGGAGATTCCTTCTAGAAGTTGTGGGCTAAGCCCAAGGGGGTGTGCGCCCTAAGACTAACACTAGGACATCTCTAATCATGTTTTTTCATTAATTGCCATAGTTTAAAGTTGGATTTTGCTTAGATTATTTCTACCATTGAAGTTTCACCGCTAGTTCGGTTTGTGGAACCCCAACTTTAAGATCTTAATCATTCATCTACATATTAAGTTACAATATACCTTGTTGTTGCTTATGTTCTTCGAGTCGTATGTAGGGATTAGCCTTCTCGGCGAGGTCAATCGGGTTTTCAACAGGATTGATAACCAGAGGAAACGTGGTGGTGCGATTGCAGGGTTCGGATCATGTTAATTGGTTTGTCATTTGTAAAAATCATTTATGTAGTGCAATAAAAATGTTGGCAAAAAACATATGTGTTACCTATCAAGTAAACATGTGGACTTAGATTGCATATAAAAAATACATATAATGCATATACAATAAAACAGAATTATGTTACTTTTATCTTGTGAAAGGAACAAAGAATGTTCTGAAACTTACTTGTTCAACACCTTTAACAAAATATTTACCAATTGCACGGATAGCACCTGAAATAATAAAAAAGAAGAAGAGGAAGATTATAGCTTTCTATCTGCAGTAGAAAAAAATACACACTCTCTCAGACTATTTTATTAGAGCAGTTAACCCTGAACTAGTATAAACAGTGCACCATACGGTATTTCTCTTTTTTTCTCTCTCTATGTAAATCTTATTTTGCGCCGAAATTTGGTAGTGTTGATAGATGAGTTATAACCTACCTCTCCATTTTTTCTGAAACTTTTAATCACTGCTATTTACAAAGATTGGAAGCAGTAAGTTGATTTAAACATCAAGGTCTTAAATTTTAAGCAAATAGTCATATTTTTTAAAAAACATTGTTAATGGTGTCATGTATGGCTTGAAGACTTTAACTTAAAATAAGACTTGCGAAAAGAGAAACAAAGAAGGGAGATGCTATTGAGGATTAAAGTGAACGAAATTAGCTAAAAATAGTTTAGGGGTTAAGTAATCCAATGGAAGAGTTTGGGAGTAGTAAAATTCCAGCCATTGAAACATATAGTGCTGTACCCACTTGTTCTGTAGTTCAAAAAAATAAAGCAGGAATGCGGGGATAGACAACCAAAGTGGTTTTCCTTTATGAAACACTCCTTTATTAAATTACTATTATCTCTGTACATGGAATAATTATGCTCGTACTCCTATATGCACAAGAAAATTCTGGAGAAATTATTGTGCAAATAGAAGAGTAAAGAAAATCGATTACAATAAGCTAGAAGGAATATAAATCCGTGAAATTAGGCAAATGGTGTTTGCAACAAATCTCTAAATCTATATGTTGTTACTAGGTACTAGAAGGAATGCATGTCTCATAAATGCAAGAATGAGATGAATTTGAGCTTAGAGAAACCAGTATATAGAAGGAAAATGTCAACAAGCTAAGACCTACATTAGTTGCTAGTCAGACCAGATACATCAAAGTAAACATTGTACGAGCTGAGATTCGACCAATCATCCATGAGTATTGAATTTGCTTTATTTTTCCAAGTAAAAAAGTTGCACTTGTGAGATATATTCGTACCATATAGGGGACACCAGTGGTGCAAAATGTTGGTGGCAATAGCTCCAGGATGAAGAGAGTTCACTAGTACTTTTGCATCTTGCTCCTTTCAGCAGAGAAACATTTATCATCAAGGAATTCTCTGAAGCTTTTAGAGATAGTAATGCGATCATATCATGTACATAGAACAGCTCCATAATACAAACAATAGGGCAATTGACTTCCATCCTCTGTTGGTGTTTTACCACTAGGAGGTTTATTTTTATGATAACTTCGTATTATTAATTTAGCTAAAGAGCTACATGATTTTGTTAACAACAGAATAGTTTAACATAGTACTACCATATATTTTTTTATAAGATTACAGAACAGGCTAACGATGTGTGGAACAAAAAAATTAACTAGAGTTAGTGTGAATCAACAGGTGTTCCCAAAGTAAAGGAAAAGAAGGAAAAAAGTGAGAACCTTCAAGTGGCTAGATAATAAATTAGAATGCAATATGTTGGTAAGCAAGGAATCTGTTATACCTAGCAAGAGAGAATAAAAATATGTAGTTGAATGTCATGTCCTTGTACAAATCTGTTTTCTCATCTTTGATCTAGAAGGTAAATAACATGTAAAAAAGAGGCAAAACGCGTTGCGTCACAAAGTAATACCCAGATTCATCATTGGTTTTATCAAAACGAATCCCCCCTCGATAAGAGAAACTGTAGCTCACGGAAGCAACCATCACAACCCTTCCTTCTTTGCCACTTTCTATAGCTGTAACTTTCATCTTCTCGATTAAAAGATCAGTCAGTAGAAAAAGCCCTGCATGGCATCATTAACTCAAGAATGCAATGATACAACAAAAGCAGATGTTTTCCACATAAGTAACCAAAAATGGGTGTAAGATGAGTAGTCCAGCCAAATAGGCAAATATGATGAGGTACAAGTGTAATTATGTAAAGTATGTACTGTTTTGGTAAACATGCAAGTCCATGGATTGAAATAAACTGAAACTCTAATATTCTACAGTATAAATTTAGTTTCATGTTTTAGCAAAACCTGCTTGCGATCAAAAGTTTCAGTTTGGAGTTTAAGGACTATAAAAGTGGATCATACCGATGTGATTCGTTGCAAAATGCAGCTCAATGTCATCCTCTGAAAGCTTGAAGGGCACAAAACAAACCCCTGCATTATTTCTTTAAACAGAGCAGAATAAAATTGTTTAGTCAAAGATAGGGAAATATGTAAAAAGATAAAGATAAAACATATTCAATAGAGATGGAATAGAGTTTTTTAGTGGAGGTTTCAAAGTCACTTTTACCTTCCAGTTATACTGTCATAATGCGCAACCTAGCTAAACATCAATATTGACAATTAATCTTGCTTACAGAGTATTTTAATATTATTCAATATCTCGAACTCTCAATAGCCAGATCGATTGCTCAATCCAGTTTGTTCGGCACCAAAATCCCTACATTGCAGATTATGTTGTTGCAATTATAGTTCTGTAAAATGCGCAATGTTTCTTTCTACCAAAACATGCCAATGTAGCCAATTTAGTACTACATCCAAACATAGATTTGCTTACATCAGAATGTTCAAAGGAAGGTTCAAAGCTTTGAAATTCTCTGCAAATCGCCTCACGGATGACATCGAGGTAAGGTCAAGATTAAGAATCTCAATCTTTGCAGATGGAACTTGTTTCAATATCTCATCCCTCACGCGTGCACCAGCAGATAAATTCCTAACCCCCATAACAACATGCACACCCCGCATCACCAGGACTCGGCATGTTTCAGCCCCAATCCCACTGGCGGCACCTGCAAGAAACATATTCATCAGCAATGATGCCAACAGTAATTCAGGTCTGCAATACAATTTGATTAGGATTTTTTTTATGGCGCATTAAATTATTGTGCATCATCCATCACCCATTGACCAAAGGGATTAATGTTGCATTTACATCATGGATGGTAAAATATCATACATTTTTTTACTATTTAAATTCTACCAAAGGCAATTATTGTAGTCCAAATTTTCCTTAACTAATTTGACATTCAGGTTTCTAATACTATAAAAGTACAAAAATCATGTTCCAAATTGAATAAAAATTTCCATAGCGGAAAAATTGAACACGGAAGGTTCGGTTTATTACAAAAGTTAAAATAAAATACTTTTAATTGTATATAGTTCCAGAATAGTTGTTTGATTTTTATCAAAATTCAGATGATTATGCAAAGCGATACTCTTAAATCTTCATAATCAATCTCTAGAAAAATTTCAGTGCCCAAATTATATTTTGAACAACAAAGCTTTGTTTTATAACGAAACTTTGATTTAAATATTTTTTTTGCTTTTTTTTCAAATTAGGATGATTATGCAAAGACATATATAGCTTTAAATCTTCAAAATAGATACTTTTAGAAGTTCAAAACGAATTGTGAAAATCTTGAATGAGAATTTTTAGGTCCGCATAATTCAAATTCGACACTAGAATATTAATGCCAAGATTGACTAGAAAAAAAATCCATTTGAATGGCTATCAAAATTCTAGTATTTATAATCTGAATCATATTTTAATTTTATGTCTCCTATTTGGAATCAACGATTTTTAAGTCATTCATTTATCTCTTTTGTAAAGTATAATATTTGTTTTGCACATTCATTCTGTGCATTAGAATTCGTTGCAACCACTATTAAAATTCTCTGAATAGTTAAATTTTGGAAAATATTCTATGGGTACTAACGTTTTCCTTTTGTTATGTATTTTATTAAATTAGGATGTGAAAATATATTTGTTAATAGATAAAGGAAACAAAAAGTAACGGCTAAGATTTCTTTATACCGCATCAGTCCCAAAATCAGCATGAAGAGCAAATAAAACCAAGTGTCTCTGATTAATAGAAAATAAATATTGGTGAAACAGAAGATAATATATTTTCTAAAAAAACACGGTATAAACGAAGGCGCTTACAATGCATACATTTACCCGTGAAAACTCACACTATCTTTATAAACATCTCTGGGAGACTTGGTCATCATATCTTGATGTTGACGAAGTCACCACGGGAATCCTATTATCGATGGATACGTCGCTTACAACTGAAGAACAAACAGCCATAAATCCAAGCATGCATATCAAGTTTAGGACATGAACCCGAGTGGACTAGTTCCACCAAAAATAACCTAATTAAGGTACGATCACCTCGCAATTGGTAACAAATATCGAATGAATGGAATTTCTTCAATTTATAGAGCAAGAGCAGGTAAGATAATAGAAGTACGCTTATTTTACAGCAATTGTCACAAGCTAGAAATAAATTTATTTTGGGACAGAGCAAGTGGCTCGATTGATTAGTTTAGAACGACCTGGAGCAATACACAATATATTCACTAATAGATGAATTAGTTAGCATGCTCCAATAGATTGATTAGTTAAGGACCACTTTGCAAGCTGATGAATTACTTAGCTACCAAACCAAAAGAACAGAAATTCTACGAGCAAAGCCATGTTTCAGAGGAGTCAATCAACCAACCAAGAATAAGGGGACGCTAGACCTGCTGCTGGAGAGTAGAGACTTGTGGACATTATGGGTACCCAATACCCACACGGTATGGTTATCCGACTGGTTATAGGGGATAACTTATATCTATGAAATATGTAACGAATCATAACTTGGGTTTTACGTTTCCTTTTATATTATGGAACGGCCTAAAGTCTTGGTTTGATAATATTGTAAAGTAGATTTAGAAAACCGATACCGTATTGGTTAAGGTTTCTACCTTGTAATCCTACCTCCCATCCTATATAAGGTGGGCAGGAGGCCCTCTAGGGGAATGAGCACAACTAGATCGTCAGATCTATAATTCACCCGGCGGATTCAAATCCCCAAACAGGAGTAGGGTATTACCTCTCATTGAGAGGGCCTGAACCTGTCTAAATCCTTGTCTCCGCATCCATCCACTTTTAGGTCTGATGTGCTACCTCTTTTATTATTGCCGAATTCCTGTTTCGACAGTTGGCGCGCTAGGTAGGGGTGCGTCGAATTACCCGTCGAAAAGTGCAATGGAATCAAATTCATTAGAAACGCCAAGATCAATCTCACCAGTTTCGATGACTCAAATCTTTAATCGGGTATGTCGTTCCAAATAAACTTTTATTAGATCAATTTTCAATCATTATTTGATCTTCTTATATTTATTGGCTTTTTTATGCCAACTGAGATCGTGATGAGTCGGCGACCTCGCGAGCCCTACCGACATAAATTTGATGTGCTGATCTATACGCCGGCACATACGCCGGCACATGGCCCGGTGACAGTCTTCATACCTGGAGCATCGCCGGTTATAAGGAACACACGTGCTTATGTTGATTCAACCAACAAGCACGACCAACTTAATCATGCCATATATCCAATATATATGAGTCTATATGTTTCTCTGTTTAATAACAGAACTAATCTACTAATCTCAGTTTGATCTGTGGTTTATTACTTTACATGCACCCTGGTTTCCCGAGTCCGATTCCCTATGACTTGGGTTTGATCTGCACTACTAGGAAAAGCATTATCGCAAGCGGCCGAAAAGGGTCTTCGCAGGCGGGGCGGCCGTCCGCCTGTAAGCCAACGACTGTGAAGATAATTTTCGCAGGCGGACGTTGGCTAGTCCGGTCCGCCTACGAAAATAGGAATCGGCCGCCTGCAAAATAAAAAAACTTCCGCCTGCAAAGATAGGTAGAAAATATTGAAATTTAATAATAATTTGCCCGTAAATTACTTTTAAATTATTTAATAGAAATTCTTGTAGGTAGATTATTATGTATGTATATTGGAAGATTATCAAGCATTTGGTACTGATAAATGTACATATATTACATTACTCAAAAGTGTTGCCAATATATATATATTACAATATTTTTTTACATTGTCACTTCAAATACGCCATCTAGTTAATACATTATGGCATACCACTGTTCCACTCCCGAAGATCCTTGAATTCGTCACTTGTGGCTAGGGCACCCTCTGGGTCGAAGAAATCCCATTTCACATGACAGCACTCATGGTGGATGAAGTGACACAGATCACGCTGGACATTTTTTATGCCTGTATCGTCAAAGCTTGTTCGATATTGTAATCTTGGCAACTGCATGTATTGAAGATAAATAATATATTAGTATCATAAATATATGAAGTTGTCTAGCACATAGTATAGAGACTTACATCCTCCTGTACCTCCCATTAACTCTAAGGAATTTGCAAGTGTAATAACCGCAAAGGACCGTTCCTCGCGGTTGCTTATGACACTTCAGGACATATCATAAAAGATAGTTAAAATTTGCAATTAGTGAAACAATTGGTATACATTAAGTGAGTGGAGTATTATCGGCCAATAGGTACGTACTAGCAGCTTCTCCCTTGTTCGGGTCTGTTCTCCACCCTTGAACTTGTAGTACTGGTACGCACTGTATGAATGTCGTACCGTTTCACATTAAGGAGGATATTTATTTATAATACATTCATATAAAATGCAAGAGTCATAATCACTTACTACTATAAGATTGTTAGAAATTCTTTGTATGACTGGTGTTTGTAATCGAGAGGGTCCAAGACTACCACGGTTCCGTCTTTAGGGTGGATGAGTAAACAGATATAATGATCGCTACATATTAACAACAGCATAGTTAGTTAGTACCAGCTAAAATAAGACATATGTGCAGAAGATAAATATACCCGACTTACTTAAAATTATAAGCGGCCATGACGACTCTCTTATTTTGAAAGTGCAAGAAGGCTCGTCCAATGTACTGTGCGATAGTAATCAATTTCTCCTTGTGCAAGCCCTTCTTGTATTCAGTTATCTCTTTTGGAGTCTTGCCCTTCAGTTGGTCTGACCCTGGTGCTAGCCTCACGGTATGTTGTGTTTGGCAGATCCGAGTTGGATCCAAGAAACCGATAGGTTCTTTTGTCTTCTTAGCATCCATATATTGCATCCTACAGAAGAAGTTTGTTAGTAACAATCACATGGATTTGTATTGTACATATTTTTCATATAATTAATTAAAACTCATACTCACATGCACCAAACACCGACGTAGTTGACGTCCATCTTATCCCGACGATATATGGCGTGGAAATCTGAGAAATCTAGCCATACGTAACCTTCTTCGCCGAAACAATCTGCCAGTGATCGAGCTGTTATATTACCCAAGCCTTTCTTGCTGGCCTGCATTTAGAAGGTATGTAACCTTTTCATCTCTCATGGTGCTTCGTTCAGTGCCCATTCCAGCAAGAGTGCTTTCCCATGTTCGTACTCAGTCGGGCAATCATCGGTTGCGAAGTATGTTGGCCCGGCTAGTTCAGCGGCCTTCTGGGGGACATCATCTCTGAGCTTGGTATGTTATTTACCCCCTCTGAACACGGTTACCATGAACTTCTCCTTGTTCTCATCTTTGGACTTGGAGTCGTGGCTCCTAAACACTCTAGGCACCTCATAACTAGTAGTGGCCTTCTCAGGGACAGTGGTCTCTTGCACCTCGGGGTCTTTCGCAGGAGAAGGGTCTTCAAATATTTCTGGCTCTGTACCGTCCCATTCCAATCTTGGTACTTCTTCTATTTCTGACCCGACTGATGCCACAAATTGCACCTCTGGTTCTGCCACTGTAATCTCCATGGGCACTTCTGGCACTGGAATCTCCATGGCTGCCTCCAGCACTGTAATCTCCGGTGCCACTTCCGGCACTAGATTATCCTTTTGCATCTCGGGTTTCTCCGCCTTATCAGTCACCTTCCTCTTAGGAGGTCTCGGAGGTTTTCCCAACCCCGGTTTTGGCACCACAGGTTTTTCCGTGGCATCGGTGCCCAATCCAAAGGATGTGTCATTCTTGTGCCAGAGAATTACAAGATCGACCGCATCCCTAAGTACGGATACACCATCTGCAGTCGGGAAGTCAATGTCGTAGGACTCAAACCCTTCGTGGACCATTTGCGGCTGCACCATGGCATACGCATTGGGTATGAACTCTTCGTTGTATGTTCTCCCAAGGATAGCAATGGCTGTAGCGACCTCAAGAGTTTTCCAGGAGCGTCCAATGGGAACGTGCAATCTGTAGGGCGTATTCCCCTTGAGGTCATTGAAGGGGTAATCTGGCTCAGGTTCTTTGATTTTGGGGTGAGGCAAAATCATGTGCTTGACGCAGAAATCCATCGTTTGCCTTTCAAACTCCGCAGCCCCTTCATCTCTAAGTTTATCCTTGTACGCTTCACACTTCTTGTGGGGGTCATGTTTGAACCCTTCCTTCCAACTCATCTTGCTCGACACACCACGAACCCTTCCCCCATGCTCAGGAGTACCCAGCGCCGTACTTAGCACATCTTTCTCCCTCTTAGGCTTGAAAAATCCTTTCTTCTGTGAACTGGATAAATTCTCTATTTTATCAGCAACGCTCTGCAGCTCCGGGTCTTCAAACGATACTTTTCCTTCTTTAGGGGGAATGTAGTCTTTGTTGCCTTCTTCACTGTCGCCCTTTTTCCTTCTCTTCGGGCTTGGGCATGGACAAGGATCGCTTGGCGACGAATACTCATCGTCTTCGTGAGCTATGTCGCTGCCGGAACTATCTTCTAGTAGGACCATTGGTTCCGGAGCAACCACAACAGCAAGGGACTACTCTTGCTCCCCTAAACCCTTCTCTTCAGTCCCTTTAGTACTATCGGCCATTTTAAATTATCCTCCACATTTAAAAGAAAAAGTGGAAACAAACAACTTTAATTAGTACAAACAACTTTAAGTACAAACAACTTAAAGAAAAAGTTATCCTCCACATTTTAAATTACTCAAATAAGTACAAACAACTTTAAATTGTGAAATTAATTACCACTTACTATTATTCTAGAATAGATATTTTATTAATTAGTACTTATGCTATTAATTAGTACTTACTATTATGCTAAGTTAATTAGTACAAACAAATTTAAATTGCGAAATGCTATTAATTAGTACGTACTATTGTGCTAAATTAATTAGTAAAACAAATTTAAATTGCGAAATATTATATATTAGTACTTACTATTATGCTAAATTAATAATGCTAAATTAGTACTTACAAATTTAAACATATCATCCACAATTTTTTTAAAAAAATGTTAACATACCCTCCTACATGTTATTTAAAAAATTTGACAAATTCACATATCCTGCAAAATTAAATATACCCTCCCAATTTCATTCACATATCACCCACATTCCCAAATTCACATTCACAATCACATATAACCCCTCATTCACATATCACCCAACCCTCATTCCCATTCACACCCACATGCACACACATATATACCCCTCACACCCACATGCACACACGTCCATGGACAATGAACGGCCGACGACGAGCTTCGGTCGTGGACGACGAAGGAAGGGCCGACGACGAGGTTCGGCCGTGGACGACGAACCGGCCGACGAAGCCGTTCGGCCGAGTATGTCTTCGCTCGTGGACGACGAAAGGCCGATGACGAAGCCGCCCGTGGACGACTGCGAGAGAGAGAGACAGAGATGGCGGCGGCGGCTGTGGAGCGGTCGGCGGTGGTGGAGAGGTCGGCGGCGCGGTGGAGGGGCCGGGGGGGAAGCGGCCAGTGGCGGTGGAGCGCTAGCGCGCGAGCTTGCGCGCGCACGGTGGACGGCGGCGGCGGCGGCGGCGGAGCGGTGGAGCGGCGGCAGAGGAGGTGTAGCTCGGCGGTGGAGCGGCCGGCGGCGGGAGCGGCCGGCGGCGGGAGCGGCCGGGCGGCGGTGGAGCTGGATCGACGGCCGGCGCGGCGCGGTCGAGCGCGATGCCGGCGCGAGCTCAGCTCAAAGGCCGGCGGCACGCGGAGGACGACGGTCGGAAGGTAAAGGTTGCAGGCGGGCAGCGGCGGAGGACGGCAAAGTCGTGTGGCGGCGAAAAAATTTGGCAGCCTAACGGCGCCAAAATTTCTAGGGTTCCCGCCTGGACTTAGAAATTTTGGCGCCGCGGGCTTGCCCTTATATAGGTTAACGATCTTCGCAGGCGGGCGGCCCGCATGCGAAGATGATCTTCGCAAGCGGGCGGTCCGCCTGCGGAGATCATTTTTACTATCTTCGCAGGCGGACCGTCCGCCCGCGAAGTTGTAAACCCTACTCGGCATAATAATCTTCGCAGGCGGACCGGCCGCCTGCGAAGATATTTGCAGAATTGACTCTTTCTATTTCAGAATTATTTTAAAATCATTTTTGTGATTTGAAAATGTCTACAGTAGTTGTAATAAAAATGGTAATTGTACATACAAATAGATAAACCTTAGTATTACTACTTTTCAAATTTGAATATTACTTAAATGTTTCAAACATTAATATTACTTATATGTGCACTTACCATTTTTTTAAAACTTTTTAAAATAAGTTTTCAAACAATCGTAAGTGAACATAACAAAATGCTACTAAATTTTTAAACCTCTTTTAAAAAAACTTTTAAAAAATAAAAAACTATAAATGTCACCCTACAAATGGTAATTGCACATAAAATTAGTACAAACTCATATGCAAAATGTTGCGTGCAATTGTTCGTCAATTTGCGATATGATCACACATCACCTTACATACCACCATTACATAACTACTAACTTCTTAGATGCTTACATGCGACTCAACAATCATTACCCTTTAACATTTTTTCCCACACCGTCCGTGCGCATGTAATGCTTCATGATCTTCTGAGTAGATGTCTCGACATTCTTAATCTTCTGTACAAACTGACTATAAAATGGCATACTATCGTATTGATTGTAATCTTTGACATCTTCAACCCCATCCACTCCCAATATCTTTTGTTTCCCGGGTAGCACTATATCTTTCTTCAAATTTGATGGGTCTTTCACGTAAAACACTTGTGCCGCGCGATTGGCGAGTACCCAAGGGTCATCCTTGTAACCCACACTCGGTAGTTTGTCCCTCAGGTAAGTCTAGGTCTCACAACCAATCTACGAAGAGACGCTTGTGTTCTTTCATTATCCACTCGGTGGTGCGACCCTTTTTGTTAGCTCGTATTAGTTCGATATGTTGATCGATGTACAGCTCAACGATAGCAAACTGATGAAGCACGCTGAAGTGAGCTTCTTGGAATGATTTGTGATCATGGGTGACGAATCTCTTCTTTCCTATCGTTCCCCTGCCACTCAATCTGCCCTCGCGTCGGGGCACAGGTACTCCAATTGCATATCTATCTTTGAGGTAATCGATACAGCACTCGACAACCTCTTCAGTACTATAACCCTCAACCATTGATCCCTCTGGATGTGCACGATTTCGGACGTAACCCTTCAAAACCGCCATGTAACGCTCGTATGACCACATTTGATGGAGGTACAATGGACCAAGCGCAACCATCTGCGGCACTATGTGAACAATGAGGTGCTCCATCATATCAAAAAATGACGGAGGGAAACACATCTCAAGTTGGCACTGTATCTCATGTGCGAATGTACGGAGATTTCCTAACTCTTCGAGACTAATGACCTGCTGTGACACTGCGTTGAAAAAGTAGCACAACCTTGTGATAGCAACCTTTAAATGCTCCGGTTTTATGGCCCTTATTGCAATTGCAAGAAACACGGTGAGCAAGATATGACAGTCGTGTGAATTATAACCAGATACCGACAAATCTTTCATTGAAACTAGTCGACTGATGTTTGATGAGAAACCTATGGGCACTCTGACATCACGGAGTGAGTTGCAAAATGACTTCTTCTCCTCAGGTGTTAGTGTGAAACAGGCTGGTGGAAGATATACTTTGCCATTTTATTCTCCTTCTTGAGGGTGTAACTCTGATATACTTTGCCATTTTATTCTCCTTCTTGAGGGTGTAACTCTTCCCTGATTCCCATCTCGACTAGGTCCATTGTCACGACCGGAAATAACCCAACGGGCGTTCCCTACGTGCGTGTATTATTCCTTGTCCCAGGAGGCAAGGTACACCAAAAGTTGATACATTTCAGAGTTTATCAAGCGGAAGCGTAAATAATTAATTTATTACATGGGCGGCGAAGGCCCAGCACACACAAAGACAAACGGGAAACAGCGGAAGACTAGGGCGACGACCACAGGCGCTCGACGGCAGGCACTAGCTAGACACCAAAGCCTTCATCTTCCAGGAACTCCTCTTCTGGGTTTGGAAAAAAAATTGAGCAAGACTGAGTACAACCACCGTACTCAACAAGACACACCCACAAGTGCAGAATAAATGCAAGGGAGTACAAGGGAGCCATAATATAGGGGGTTAGGGTTTGCAGTAAACGGCATTAAAAGACACTTAGTTGCTCAAAGCTATTTTGTAAACACGATTCTAGAGCTATACAATGTTATTAATCAAGGTCGTGAACCCACACGAACCTGCCTTAACCCAAGGCCTACGATGATTCAGACCGAACTGGCAACCCGACCATGGGTCCCAGCTCGTCCCAAGCCAACCCAGGCCAACCATTCCACATTTTAGTTGTTAAGCAGGTTTTAAGAATTAAAACACTAACTTGGGTACATTGCTCGGCTTGCCCATAACCGAGGGCGCGGCTATTTGAATAGGTTATACTCTGATCAGAGGTGTACATCTTTACCCACAAGACACATCTTCCTCACGTGTAACCACGTGCCACTTACCACCACGGTATACGGACGGAAGACGACACATAGTTTCCAACCCATCCTAACCATAGACAAGAGTACCGACCCAACCCCACCTACGGCCGGAACCTCCAAGACAGGTAGGCAGGACTGAGCCCCTAGCAGCAGGACACCGGCCCTGTGCCGTGACATCTCAACTACCGGGCCGTAGCTTGTGTAGCCTTCATTTGCCCTGGAGATGTCCATCGACCCCCGACTTCGTCCATCTCCATCCGTGTACTTTTGTTTATAACCAGACTGAGCCACAAACTAAGCCTTACCCACTAGACATGTGGAAGTACGGTAGTGCTTTGCAACAGAGGCCCGAAGACCGGTCCTTATATGGCCGAGGTGCTACTATCAAAACCGTGCACCCCGAGCCCAGCTTAAAACCATTTTGAGGGTTTTGAATAGAGGGGGAGGTGTGTGTCCAATTCCACAATAATCCAATCATTCCATAGTGTCCAGGTGATGAGAATATTCCCAAAGTCTAGAGTTGTAAAACCACCTAATGTTGCCTAATTAACCAGCGAAGCATCTACCTAAATTTATACTAGTGGTACCATGAATAGAGTGTCCACTAGTTGGGGTTTTGTTTAATCTAGGGTGAACAAGGTAATAATATCAATAACAATAATAATAAGGTCATAACAAAGGTAAATAGGTACGGCTAAATAAAACAGTGATAACGCGGGAATTTAAATAAAGCGATAATGCAATAATTTAAATCAAAATAATTTTATAAACTGGGATTCAATATGTTCAAGGATGATGTGACTTGCCTTGCTCGCTTTCCCAAACGTCGGCTTCAACCTCCACGAAGAGCGGATCTTCCGAAGCTGCAGCATCTACACGACCAACGGAAAACAAAAGGCTTTTACTCTAATAAACTCCATATAACCAGCAAGAACAAAGCACAAAAATGGGTCCTTGACTTCTTAAGGAAAAATTAGAGACTTGAACGGTCCAATTCCGAGTTCAAATGGCCAAGTTATGGCCATTTGAAGTTTATATGCTCTTTAAATGAATATTTGTGAATTTCTTCATTTAAATTTTAATTTAAAAAGGTTTATTGCGTCAGCCGAGGGGAGGGGGCGCGTGGACCGGGTCCACGGGAGTGGGGCCCACGCGGCAGCCTCACGGTCTACGGTGGACTGGGTGCACCTGGGCTCACACCGGCCGGCGCCGTGGGCCCCACGCGTCAGCCGTACCCGAGGGCGCGGGCGGCTGACGGCCGGGCCCCACGCGGCAGCCACTCGGTGCGCCCGAGGGCGGCCATGCCGGCGTGGTTGGCGGGAGGCGGCGCGCCCGCGCCACTATGGTCGCCGGCGGCAGCCATAGGCACGGCGGAGCGGCGGCCGAGAGAGGGGAAGGGAAGGGGAAAAGAGGCGGCGGTCCACGGCTCACCCTAGGTCGACGGCGACGACAAAAAAGGCGGCCGGAGCGGAGGAAGGCGGCGGCGCGGCTCGGGTCAACGGGGACGGCGGCGCTCCGGCGGTCGGCGACCGAAACGGAGGGGTGGACGAGGTCGACGGCGGTGCGGCGAAGCCAGAGGACGCGACGCCGGGGCGGGAGACGGTCCGGGGCGACGACGGCGTCGGACCGGAGCACGGCGGCGACGGCGGAGAGAGAGAGCGATGGCGCGAGCTCGATTCCGGCGGGGAGGAAGGGCGGGGAGTGGCGGAAACGGACGGAGGAGGCGCGGGGAGGGTTTAAATAGGGCCGGGTGAAGGAGGGCGGCCGGAGGGGAAGGAAACCGGCGCGGCGTTCTCGGGCTCCATCAATGGCGCCGGCGAGATTAGGGGAGGGGTTTCCAAACGAATCCAAGGGGGAGAGGGAGGGAAAAATGGGGGGACGGAGAGGGGATCACGGGGAGTAATTCCCCCCTATTGATTTCACGCGGGGACGACGGGAGGCGGCGGGATTCGCGGCGGCGGCGGCGCTAGGGCGCGGGGGAGGCGGCGGGAGCGGCGGGAGGAAGGGGATGACGGGTGGGCCCCACCCGTCAGCGAGGGTGTCGGGCGGGCCCGCCCGTCAGCGGCGCGCGCGGGGAGGGAGGCTGAATGGGCCGCGGGGGAGAGGAGAGAGAGAGAGGGGGGAGGAGAGATGGGCCGGGCCGGCCCAAGGGAGGGAAGGGGGACTTTTAGGGTTTTCTTTTTTTTATAAAACCTTTTTAACTTTGTTTATTTCTTCTTAATTATTATTTGTGCTCTAAAAATTCCACTAAAATTCATTTACACATTTTAGGCTTTGAGGACATATACAAAAATCCTCCAAGCCTTATTTGACTTTTACTTTGCACATTTTAATTGTTGGAGGCTTTCACACGGATTTTAATTATTCTAGGCATAATTTAAAGGATATATTTTAGAGTCGTCTTGGGACGCGACATCCATCCTTGATTGCAGACCATCTTTAGTCTTGTTTGGCATGTCCAACAATGTTCCAACTATGTTGTCAAACACATTCTTCTCTAGATGCATGACGTCTATGGCATGCCAAACCTCCAGATCTTTCCAGTACGGGAGGTACTTAAAAAATATGGAATGCTTCTTGAATGGGGGAGGGAGTTTATCATCTGGCTTCGAACTATCATCTTGCTTCTTACTATCCCCTTGTTTCATATTCTTCTCGGGTTTCTTGCGCTTTGTCCCCTTTGATGGTTTCTTAGTCACTTTTCCAAACTCGCAAACAATTTTCTCTGTCATTGCACACACCTTTTCTCCCGAGGTTGGTTTGGGTGCATGATCTGTCTCTTTAGTGCCATCGAACTCCGCCTTCATCTTGCGGTACTTGTGATTTGTGCGTAGGAACCGCCGGTGCCGCATGTACACAAGCTTGTTGAAACCCGGGAGATACCTATAGTACGTTCCATTCAAGCAAATCACACATCCTGTTTTACCTTTAATTTGACATGAAATTGAAAACATTGCTGGATAATCGTTAATGGTCACGAAGATGATGGCCTTCACTGTGAAGTATTCCGTTAAGTACTCGTCCCACACTTTCAATCCCTCTTTCCATAAATCAACCATATCTTCCAACAATGGTTCAAGAAATACGTCAATATCAATACCAGGCTGACGGGGTCCCTGTATGAGGATACAGAGTAGTACGTATTTTTGCTTTTGACAGAGCCAGGTAGGAAGATTATACATGGTGAGAAGCACTGGCCAAGTACTATGTGAGCTGCTCATGTCTCCAAAAGGATTAACTCCATCAGTATTCAGGGCAAATCTAGTGTTCCGTGGGTCTTTACCAAACTCTCTGTACTGAGCATTAAAGTTTATCCACTGACGAGCATCTGCCGGGTGTCGCGTCATCCCATCCTTCTTGCGCCCTTCTTCATGCCAGCGCTTTAGTTCCGCATCTCGCGGATTTGAGTATATCCGTTTAATGCGGACTTTGACAGGAAGGTACCACATCACAAGCTGCGGGATTTTTCTCTGTCGTCCCTCAGTTGTGTCAGACGGTTCTAGACCAATATTGCTATTCGATTTGTACCGGCTAGCACCGCATGTTGGACATTCATCTAAAGAAGCGTACTCTTTCCTATACAATATGTAGTGATTTACGCACGTATGAATCTTTTCCACACCAAGTAAAAGGGGGCATATGAGTTTCTTTGCTTGATATGTGCTGGATGGTAGTGAGTTAGGCCTCGGGAGCATTTTCTGCAGAAGTTCTAACAAACTGTCGAAACTGGTATCAGACCATCCATGTCTCGCCTTTAACCTCACAAGTTCAAGAACTGACCGGAGTGTTGTGAACTCACTGTCACAGCCCTTCGACTCATCGTACAAAACTTCCTTTGCTGCCATCTGTAAAGCTTCAAAGTTATTTAACCCTCTAGCCGACCCCATCAGCACCTCGGGTTCTGCATGACGTAACATTTCCTCTAGGTCGATTTTGTCCTCAACAGAACCATCGTCATGCACCATGTCTTCAACTTGTGTCGGAACTACATTTTCAGGCCCGTCCACTTGTTCTTCGCCATGACGTATCCATATTTCGTACTTGTCCATAAATCCACGAGTTACTAAGTGCTCCTTCACTTTAAAAGCATCGTCAAAGTCCCAGGCTATTTCATTCTTACAGTCAGCACATGGATAAATTATCTTCATCATATTGTTCTTCTCAGCGTGTGCCTTGGCAATACCAATAAATTTAGACACTTTGTTTCTATATGGAGACAAAAACCTCGACCAATGATACATTCATTCCCGACTTTCCATATCTCTAGAAAAATACACGTAAAATATTTGCACAATTAATACCAAATTTGTAGGGTTTATTGAAAAAACTTATCACTATTCAAAACTAATTAACTAAAAGTTAAGTGTAAAGTAATAAAAAATCAAAGTTTATTTCAATTTTTTTTTACACAGACATGTCAAATTAGTACATTAGGAAAATCTAACAAAATCATATCATGGACATATTACAAAATACTATAACTATTTTTTGATTGCACCGAATAAATAGACATTAAAAATTTTATTCTCTCTCTATATATGACAAGATCTAGATCTAGATCTAGAACTAGGATGTGGATGTGGTAGCAAAAATAAAAAAAATTGAGAATTTATGTTACCACATTAAACCACTACAACAAGAGGCATCAAGTATTACACATACATCTAACATCAACATATCAAAAGAAATAAAATTAAAAAACATGGAGCTCTTCCTTCACAATTTTGCATGCATAAATCCATCACAAATTAAGGTCTAAAAGCTTAAAAAATTGCATACCTAGTATGGAAATGAGTAGAGCTAAGTACCGTAGAAAAATCCCCCGAAGATTTGAAGTTCAAAACCTCCCCCCTATATTTAAGTCACTTTAGAAGAGAGAAACTTCGGGGAGAATGAACAAGGCTCGGGGAGGAAGAAGACTATATAGGGGCATCTTTTCAGGCGGGCCATATAAGCGGCGCCTGCGAAGATTGATCTTGGCAGGCGCACGACGTCTGCCGCCTGCGAAGATCGATCTTCGCAAGCGACGCTTATATGGTCCGCCTGCCAAGATCAATCTTCACAGGCGGACCGCCCCCTCCACCCCGGGTACTTTTTTTGCTGGCGGGGTTTTGGCTCCGAATTACATGCCCGCCTGTGAAAATCGATCCCCTACGACGCTGAAAATGAGTTTTCTAGGAGTGCTGGCTGGACTCGAACCTTCAACTTGTACACGCGCAAGGCATGCAGGAGCATGAATCGGTCTAATGATCTGCTTGTGTGGACGCTTCTAATGTTCATGCTACAGGAGATCAATCGGCCAACCAAATAATATATGCATGCTTCATATATGCATTGATATATGCAGACATACATCCACAAGATTAATTTTCTTGATGCTAATTAGAGATTTCCCTTGTCTCTTTACATGTACCGCCGGCCGCCTTCGTCACAGCCGACTGGTTTCTTCGCCTCCACGGTCGGTGTGCGCCGTTGCCGTTGCTGATGGCGATAACACCTTCACCGATCGTCTACCTCCGTTGCCGTCGACTGGTGTCCTCGCCTATACGGTTGTTTGGTCATACCACCGTTCATGGGCATCCACGTCTTCACCGACCGGCTTGCGTTAGCCGCCACCGAATAGTGTCTCCGCCTACACGACTGGCCTATTATGCCACTGTTGTTGGGGGTCTACGACTTCACTACCGGCCTGCCTCCGTCTCCACCGACTGGTGTCCTCGCCTATACGGTTGGTTGGTTATACCACCGTTCATGAGCGTCCACATCTTCACCGACCGACTTGCATTCGCCGCCACCGACCGGTGTCTTCGCCTACACGCCTGGCCTATTATGCCGTTGTTGTTGGGCGTCTATGACTTCACCGCTGGCCTGCTTCCATCGCCGCAGACCGGTGTCCTCGCCTATACGGTTAGTTGGTCACACCACCATTCATGGGCGTCCACGTATTCATCGACCGGCTTGCCTTCGCCGCCGCCGACTGGAGTCTCCGCCAACACGGCTGGCCTATTATGCCGCTGTTGTTGGGCGTCTACGACTTCACCGCCGGCCTACCTCCATCGCCGCCGACTGGTGTCCTCGCCTATACGGTTGGTTGGTCACACCACCGTTCATGGGCACCCACGTATTCACCGACCGGCTTGCCTTCGCCGCCACCGACTGGTGTCTCCGCCTACACAGCTGGCCTATTATGCTGCTGTTGTTGGGCGTCTACGACTTCACCGCCGGCCTGCCTCCGTCGCCGCCGACTGGTGTCCTTGCCTATATGGTTGGTTGGTCACACCACCATTGTTGGGCGTCTACATCTTCACCGCCGGCTCGCCTTCGTTGCCGCCGACTGGTGTTTCTGCCTATATGGTTGGCGGACTCCGCTGCTGTTGATGGGCGTCTTCGCTTTTCATCGTCAGTCAACTCAAGCTGCGTCTATGGCTTGTGTTTTCATTGCCATTGATGGACGACTTTGTTCCCACATCTGCCACCTCTGCCGTCACCAAGGGAAAGACCAGAAAGCTAAGTCATCATTATTTTATTCTTTATATGATATTTTCCTTTTCCTCTGCCTCACTACATCAACTCGTTCGCCGTTGACGAGTGAGTCGGGGGCTACAGATGTTATATCATATTTTCAACAACTTTTATAATATTTATCTTGATTGCTTACGATATAATCTAAGTACAAAAGTGCCTATCGAGTTATGGAGTTCTATCTTCCTATACTTTCCGTTTGGTTTGTCGATGGATAGTTGCCTTTAGACCGATTCCTAGCACCTGGGGGCTCGTTGGATAGACCGAGTAACGCAAAGTGCTAAGTATTACTTGGAAAAAGTCAAAAGCATAGAGATAACATAATTTATCTTCTGCTCTTAACAATTGCAAAAGTATCCGAGTAGTAAATTCTGATTAGTGAAACTTTGTTCCATTAATGATGAACTCATGTCACTCATTTGCATGTCTGGGAAGTGCCTTGGCCGACTCCCGATGCTTGGGTGCTATGACTAGTCGGGCAAAGTGTTTAAACGTACGGAGTCATCTGCTCGGGGAAATTAAAATTGACAAGAGGAGAAATACATATTTATAAACATTTTAAAATACTTGAATTTTCCTCGAGTATTATATTTACATTAGATACTACTCATCCTATATGTTTGTTCTGTAGGATCCAGATCTAGATATGCATAAAAGGGATTCATAGCTTTAAGCTTATCTCCTACGCTTCAGGAATGGATCAGTCAGAACATCACCACCGGCTTTCCTTCGCCGCCGCCGACTGGTGTCTCCGCCTGCACGGCTGGCCTGTTATGCCGCCGTCGTTGGGCGTCTACCTCTTCACCGACCAGCTTGCCTTCACCGCCGCCGACTGGTGTCTCCGCTTGCACGGCTGGCCTGTTATGCCGCCGTCGTTGGGCATCTACCTCTTCACCGACCGGCTTGCCTTTGCCGCCGCCGACTAGACTAGTGTCTTCGCCTCCATGGCTGGCCTATTATGCCACCGTTGTTGGGCGTCTACGTTTTCACCGATCGGCTTGCCTTCGCCGCCACTGACTGGTGTCTTCGCCTACACGGCTGGTCTATTATGCCGCCGTTGTTGGGCGTCTACGTCTTCACCGACCGGTCGTCTCGTATGACGCCAACTGGTGATATCATCTTCATTGCAGGCCACATCGCCGCCACCGCCATCGTCTTCATCCTATATATTTGTTCTGCAGGATTCAGGTCCAGATATGCATAAAAGGGATTTATGGCTTTAAGCTTATCTCCTACGGTCCAGGAATGGATCAGTTAGAACATCACCACCGGCTTGCCGTCGTCGCCGCCGACTGGTGTCCTCGCCTATACGGTTGGGTGGTCACACCACCGTTGTTGGGCGTCGTTGTCTTCACTGACCGGCCGCCTCGTCCGTTGCCGACTGGTGTCTCCGCCTGCACGGCTAGCCTATTATGCCGCCGATGTTGGGCGTCTACATCTTCACCGACCGGCCTCCTCGTCCGCCGTCGACTGGTGTCTCCGCCTGCACGGTTGGCCTATTATGCCGCCGATGTTGGGTCGTCTACATCTTCATCGACCGGCCTCCTCATCCGCCACTGACTGGTGTCTCCGCCTGCACGGCTGGCCTGCTATCGTCTTCACGGCTGGCCACGTCGCCGCCGCCACAAATAGGCGTCATCATCTTCAACGCAAGCTGTCTATGTCTGTTGCTGACTGGTTTCTTCACTTCCATGGCTGCATGATTCTGACACTGTTGATTGGCCTTATCGTCTTCACCGCCGGTAATCTCGTCTGTTGTTGACTGGTGTCGTCGCCTCTACAGCTCATTTATGCCGCTACCACTACTGATGGACGACATCATCTTCATTACTGGCCGCTTTGTCTGACGCCGACTGGCTTCTTCGCTCCACGCTGCGCGTCTTCGTCATCATTGATTGGCGTCATCGTCATCGCCGGTTTGCCTTCGCCGCCGCCCAAGGTGTCTTCGCTTTCATGGCTAGCCTATTATGCCGCCACTCAACCGACTGGAGTATCTATCTTCACAACTATACGTCTTCGCTACCGGTTTGCTTCTGTTGCCACTGACTTGTATTCACTTCATCATGACTATGCAACTTTGTCACCATGGTGGAGCGACTCCATCTACATTGTCTTCTACACCGGCAAACTCAACTGCCGCTACTTTGCAAGTTTTACTACTTCGCCAACCATGACGTCTACATGAGCCTCGACATCTCGGCATTCAATCCCAGATTCGACGCCATGCTATTCTACTACAACAAGTGGTTCTCCAATTTTCAAGATTTCTACTCAGATATCCTCAATACATATCTTCACTCAAGTGATGGCTACTCGACGACAAGAAGCTACAGTTCTCGACTCTATGTTCAGTTGCTTTCCAACTAACCAAAGAGTCGGGGGCTACACAAATACAAGACTTTCAAAATTCGTCAAGCTGAAGAAATCAATTAATCAGCCAACGAGTCAACTCCAGGAATCATTATGTTCATCTTTGCTTCGGAGCAGACATTTTACTTCAGCGACTCCAATTATTACACCGGCAGTTTTGATTTCTGGACGCTGCCAAAATTTACTCCAATTATTACACCGACAGGTCAAGATTAAATTTACATGTCTGGGAGTTTGGAGTCATCAACCAATCAACTCAGATCAGATTCAATGAGTTGAACAACAGGATATACTTTCCTCTAAGTGAAGCATCTGCAATAGCTACAAGACCAAGTTCTACTGCTATCGTCATAAATCAAGAGGCGTTGCATCAATCTCAGTTATGCACACGCTAACGTCCAGAAAACTATTCGAGCTTTGCCATTTTCTCAACAATTTGAAGGATTATTGTCATTGACATCATCACCAACACCTCTACTTCATCGGCCCTGACGTCTCCGCCGTTGCTAAAAAGTGACTACGTCTTCGCCTTCGGTTGCTTTTGTCATCACCGACTTTCATCGCCGACTTGTTATTTCGTCTTCACAGTTGACCTACTATGCAAACGCTGATGAGCTTCTTCGTCATTATCATCGGCTGCTACACCGCTATTGACTGGATCACCGACATCGTCATCTTCATCAACATCCTGTCAAGCCTCTTCAACATAGCCCACTCTACTGCTATTGATGGGCAATTTCGTCATCATATTGGATCATCTCTATTGCTGCCAATCGTCATTACCATCGGTTGCATTTGTCGTCGTCGACTATTTTCTTCATCTTCATGATTAGAGGATTTCGCCATCGCCGTTGATGCGCGTCTACGTCTTCATCGTCGACTTGCTTTCATCGCCACCGACTGATATTCTCGTCTTCATGGCTGGCTTATCATGTCGCCGCTAATGGGCGTCTTCATCTTCTTCACTAGATGCCTCGTCTGTCATCGACTGATTATTTCGCCGCCATGGCTGCACAACTTTGTCGCTATTGCTGGGCACTTCCGTCTTCATTACTGGCCGACTTGATTGCCGCCGACTGGTTTCTTGGCCTCGATTGCTGTGCGACTTCATCATCTCTGATTGGAGTCACTGTTTTTACTACCAACGACATCTTCATCATCTTTGATGGGCGATATCATCTTTATGTTAGTCATCTCGCTTCTATGCCGATTGCATCAGCTATCACCGATGGACAATTTCAACTACTCCAAAAGGATAAGCTATATGCTCTGGGGCTTACGAGCTCAAGCACAAGGATCATGACTTGGGTATTACGTTTCCTTGTATATTATGGAACAGCCTAAAGTCCTAGTTTGATAATATTGTAAAGTAGATTTAGGAAACCGATACCGTATTGGTTAAAGTTTCTATCTTGTAATCCTGCCCCCCATCCTATATAAGGTGGGCAGGAGGCCCTCTAGGGGGAATGAGACACAACCTGATCGTTAGATCAATACACACCCGACGGATTCAAATCTTCAAACAGGAGTAGGGTATTACCTCTCATTGAGAGAGCCTGAACCTGTCTAAATTCTTGTCTCCGCATCCATCCACTTTTAGATCTCGTGCGCTATCCCTTTTATTATTGCCGAATTCTTGTTTCGACAAGACTAGAGAGAGATTGATGAGAGTACAGTTTAGGCTTACCGGTGATGAGGGCGACGAGGCCCGAGCCGTCGATGCCGGCAGTGACCTCCTCGGCGGTGGACGATGGCGAGAACCCGGAGGGGCTCCTCCGCCTCAGCAGGCCCCACATGGCGCGTGGTCTTTGAGTCTTTCGCCGGCATTTAATAGTTTTGGCGCCGGAAGTCATGAAGAGGAGGCCTTTCAGCTACCAATCAACACACCGCTCCTGCTCATCTACGATTTTTATAAACCACATATTTTAATTTCTAATCATATTTAGGTGTAAGGTTAGTAGTAATATAAATGCATTTATTGTATCAAAATACACTGCCGACTTGGACTGCAGTGTCATTTAGGTCCATCAACTTATAAATCGCAAGTCAAGGTCCACGATCTTGTTCAATGTCGTATCACCTGTGGTCCAAACTACCTTTGATCAAAGGTGCTGCCGTGGTTGTCAAAGGAGACAAACATTTTGCATTCAGTCCACACCATAAATAACCGTGGCAACAAATTTGTATTTAGCCCCTCTACACTATGCCTAAATTGATTCCACCAATTCGATTCCCCGCCTCCCTGAAGTAGGGAGCAACGATTAGAGCAGCGGTGATTGTTGACAGACGAAGGTTCTCGGATCAAAAAAGAGTAGAAGAGGGTGATCTCATGAGTCCAGTACGGACCTCATCTTCGTGAAGAAGATACCACACCACACTAGTTGTGCCACCTTCCTCCATCCAGTACACCCTACCCTCGTCGCACTTTGTGCCACCCTAGCCATTGCCGCTTTCCCCTTCCTAATTCGAAAGAGGAGAAGAGATAGAGGAAAACTTTGGGTTGAGGATGAACTTGAAGCAAATGGATTAAATGCATATTTGTTTCTACAGTAGGTTTTGAAAAGGGGTAAATAAAAAAGGCTTGACCTATTAAAGGTGATTTCAACCTCGAGTCGTATATTAAACTAAAATTACAGATCTAGACATACGATTTACAAGTTGATCGACTACATTAGTGACACATCGGTCTTAAACTGCCCATGTTTTTACTCTTAGTTTTAATGAACTTAGCGTTTGCTAAGAAAACAAGTAAAAGAATCTATAATATTCTTCAAAAAACAAATTTTCAAATTTATAATCATCTTTTGTTTCAAAGTGGAAGCTTTATCATGTAGGCACCAAATAAATGGAACACATGAATCTCTACTAAGAGGGAGTTTGGTCCCTCCACCCACACCACTCACATCAATCCATCGTAAAACCATATCACTTTTATTTTAGCATCGATAATCATTCTATAGTCCAAATTACCCCCTTCTCTTATAAACCATGCCATCTCAATTAATCAAAAGTCCATAATCTACCCATGGATATAACGTCAAATCGTCAACCTGCGAATTAAAACTACCTCATTTCTATCATTACCATACAAATATTCCTGAAGCAACGTGTGGATTTCATCAATATATTATTACATTACGCCACTGTTTTTGCATTTAGGTAAAAACAATTAAGTACTCAAACCTATGTCATACTCCTTTTGTCCTTGTATAGCTAGCATTTATAATATATTTAAGGACATATTATGCGTGATAGGAAAATACTTTCATGAACTCAGCGCGTATCAATTCCTGATTGGACGAGATTAGGAGCTTAAGCATGTAGTTGGAAGATAAATTAATTAATGATGGTTCGTTGGAAGGTGGAATAGTCAAGAAAAATGTTTACATTTGTGTAGGAATTTTAAACGCCACGAATGCAAATAAATGTTGATGGAGGGAGCATTGACTTTCCATTTTTAAGTAAGAGATGTCATTTCTATGTTTATAAGGATGTCACATAAACAATAAGATATTTAAATAATAATTGAAATAGCTTGTACGTAGTTTTATTTTTTTTTCATAGGTAACATGCAAGAACAAACAATATTGAAACAGTGTATACATAGTTTTGTCTAAATAAAACATATTTCACCCCCCCCCCCCTCACTTTATTAATTTCTGGTCACATCGTGAAAAATTCACATAATGATAATAAAATTCCCATTAGAAGTGATCTTAAATGGAAAAAAAACACGTATTTGTGACAGGATGAAGTAGCTATATATAAATAAATGCACCAGATGCTCCTTTCTATGTTTAATCAAATTATGAACAGTGTTTCAAAAAAAAATTATGAACACAGTATATCCCACTTGTTTACTCCACAATAGTAGATTTTTTACAGGAACATGGACAGTTGGACACATGTGGGACAACAATGCTTTGAAAGTTGATAGGGAAGTTCTAACTAACTCTGGTCATCCCAAGCAGTAAATGGCACTCCCTATCTATCTATCGACAGACTAATAGTTCCATGCCATTTGCTAAATAATTACATATGCTATTTTTTTCGTTAAGTACTTATACGTGCATTACTTTTCTGTGATTAAGTGTAAGTTTCAATTTGAGAAATTAAATAACTTTTCTAGGTAAGTATAAAATTTGTTTTGATTACACCAACACAAACACATCCTACTACGCACGTAAACCGCCACCATGACGTGATGGGAGGTGAATTGTAGGATCTTACAATGTAAAAACCACACACGCTTATAGAAGCAAAAACAAGTCACAAATCCATCTTCCAATATTTAAGCATAACTGTTCTAAAAATAAAAATACAAATATGTACAAGTGTTCAAACAAATATTGTGTTAAACCATAAAGCAAACAATTTTATAAAAAGTAAAAATATAGAGCAAACTCATGGGTGATACATGTCTATCGCTGTTTGTTTGCTTCTGTACCTATCACGCCCCTACCAATTTACTCCTCTGTAAGTGTGTGATAGGCTAAGAAGCAAGCATAATGGCCGTGTTTAGTTGTTATGGTAAAAAAAAATTTACGACGTATACGGACATATATTTGAAGTATTAAACGTAGACTAATAATAAAACAAATTACAGATTTCGGCTGTAAACTATGAGACGAATCTATTAAGCCTAATTAATCTGTTATAAGCAAATGTTTTATGTAGCACCACATTGTCAAATCATGACGTAGTTAGGATCAAAAATTCGTCTCACGATTTACATGCAAACTGTGTAATTGGTTTTTTTTTCATCTATATTTAATGCTCCATGTATGTATCCAAATATTCTATGTGACGAAAAAGTTAAAAGTTTGAAAGGAACTAAACACAGCCTATGTCGATGTGCCACATAGGTGTTCTCAACTGTTACTTTACAAAGCTTTCAGAGTTGAAGTCTTGTCTTGTCTTATCTGTGGTGACTGCCACCTCTTAGGCTTTGGCTCGGTTAGTGCAGGAGATTGGAAGGGCTTTGTGGTAGTGCCGTGGTGGTGACTAACTCGTGTAGGGTTATGATTTATTTTTGTTCAGTAACTTGTACTATTTTTTATGGTTTTAAGTTTTAACGCAAATCTGGTGGAAATGTCCTTTTTCAACTAGAAAAAAACATCACATTTTGCTATTAAATCTTCATATATTCGCTTAATCCGTTCCAATTTGTGTTGTTCTGGAGAAACCTCACCCAACTGCCAATCTAAAATCCATGCTAGTAAGTAAACACAGGGTGCTGATGTATTCATTTGTGATT
The DNA here is from genome assembly GCA_000338895.3 of Oryza meridionalis. NCBI lineage: Eukaryota > Viridiplantae > Streptophyta > Magnoliopsida > Poales > Poaceae > Oryza > Oryza meridionalis. Next base: position 11,697,637 of record CM002527.2, on the reverse strand, counting down.
CTTGACTACAATTCAGTCAGAACAATTCTGAACCCACAATGTATTTAAAAATTCGCGATAGTTTGTAACACAACGACAGTTGGCTCAAAAAAAAAATCATAGTACGTGTAAACCCCATATGGATTATACCGTTGGTTTATATCCGTTCTACATTAGCTATAATAATAAACAAGTTTTTATTATGTTGAGGTGAAAGAGAGAGTGTGTTAAGAGAGAGAAACGTGGGTGCTTGTTTGGCCAGCGCTAGCACAGGCTCCTATCCGTGCCATGGGATCCACTAGTGCCTAACCTATGGGTGACCAACAAGATGAAGATTTGTTGAGTAATGAAGTCGCATATTTGATTAAAATATAATTTTGATACTTGTATAAAGGTATAACAATATCCAGCTATTGTACATATCTCTTTTTTACGTGGCTGTGCCGATGGCGATGTGGACTTTTTAAGCTAGCAACCGATCATACTATTAAACTTGCTCTAATTTGCAACCATTGATTTGAGGTCCCATAAGCAAATGCGGTCTGAAAAGGGTGAGGAGAGGGTTAGCAGTTATTCAAAACTGCAGAGACGTCCCTTGACATTAGCATTATCCCAATTGCGGACAGGAATCGTGATCTGGAGCTGAATTTCACCGATAGGTTTTATGTTCTTGGTCGTTTTGTGTGGCCATTGCCTGAGCATATAATTGTTGCGCATTTTCGGTTGGTAACTTCTTCTCTCCTTTCTTTCTTTGATGATATATCAGGTTGTTTGTTTCAATTCAGTTTAGTTCATTATTTTGAAATAAGATTACAAGGGATACACTAATGTCCAAATTTAGTCCCTGACTGGAAGTAAGGAATTATCCTATACATGTGAGGAATGATCATATCCTCCGTAAAATTTCTAGGAAATTTCAATGTTATAAATGGGGCCTTGATGTTATCTTAACACTACTTTTATACTCTCTCTCTCCGTTCCAAAAACGACTTTATTTCGAGCTATACACGACTTTGTAACCAGCCTGATGCCCTCAACTCACCAAGCATATTGTTTGTCAAACAGGTAAAGGAAGAATGGTCCTGAACAAGGTCTGCACCGGATGACACCCCATAATCCAACCTGACTAGTTCCATTTATTCCAGCCAAAATTGCATATCACAAGCATATAATCTCTACATTGCATCTCCTATCCAGATAATCTTAGTATTGAATATCCATATACTCCCTCCACCCCAAAATATAAGAGATTTGGACATGATAAATCTCATCTATTAAAAAATCTTATATTTTAGGACAGATAGAGGGAGTATCCATCAACATAAGTTAGAAATATTTTTTTCAATAAAAAAATTAACTGCTCATTCCCCCTCATTGAATCTAAAATGGCAACTGATGGACAGAGTGAGGCAGCATCCAGCATCAGGAAACCAAATTATGCTCTCTCTGTATGATTGTTATTACCTGCCTGCACTCCATGCCTTCAGGGCAGGAGCAAGGAGACCAAATCCTTTTAAGAGCTAAAACTCAAGAAGTCAATAACTAAAAGAAAGAAAAACATTGTTGTTATGAAAATTGTACTTATTATTTGCAACAGATAGGATTAGCCAACTATGATCAGGAGCACTTGCCTCAAGCATAGCTTTGGTTAGTCTTTCTCTAATTCTTTATAACTGCCCAAGAAGTGCTGTTGGTTTCCTGAGCGACCACTACACGACATGAATGTCGACAAACTAAACCCCCTACATCCAAATGAAAAAAAAAAAGATATAACCAGCTCAAATCTTATGAGAACTTGATTGTAGGCTCTTATGGTTAGATCAGGTGTCCAAACAATTGAAGACTATATGTTCACAGACGCTTGTTAATAAGATGCCAAATCACCCCATGACTCCCGACGCGCTGGCCTGTTTTCCTTCACTGGGGGAAGCGTCCAAATTATTTGTGATATGATGACAAGATCTCAGAAATTGTCCAAAGAATGAACCCACTGTACACATTCTAGCGGCGTTGATGTGAGCAAAACAAGTTGAGAAGTTTTATGAAGGAACATCTCCTATGCGTATTCTTATGGGTAGCGGTCTAGCAATCAGACCATCCATCACCCAGCCACCATTTGAACCATCAAGTTTGACATGGCTAAATTCTCTTTGAGTATAATCGAGTGATGCTTCAAGCCTTCCACCAGGTCTACACGCTGAGGCAACATCACTTTGTTTGAAGCCCAGATATTTCTCCAACCAATAGAGATAGTTAACATGGAATAAAGATTTGAGCATATCTTCAGGAGAAGATCCCTCTTTAAGGATGACCTGTAAATGACAGGGTAAAATGTCAGTAACTTTGTATAATAGCAGAATGGCATCTTGAAACTGCTTGGTTCAAGATAAACTCACACAAAATTTTCCCTTGTATTCTGTAAGAAGGTATTGTTCGTTTTTGTAGAGATCAAACAATGCACATGCATCTTCCTTGTTCTCAATTATTTCACTAAGTTTAGAACCCAACTGCAACCGCCGACAAATTATTTCTGCAGCATCTTTTGCCTGTGGTGACAAAATCTTGCTTTCCTGGTACAAAATTCGAGGAACCACATATAGTGGGACACATAAAATAAGTGCAAGAATGGCACATATTGTGAATTTAGCATGTATTAAGTTGCAGTTAACTCTTGACTAGTTAAAGGGTGCCTTGGGAATGGGAGGCTGTAAGACCTCAACAATATGAAAATAAAGAGGACAAAATGTATCAGTGATTTGATGTTAGAAAAATACTTTACTTACTTTACGTGAAGTACCAATAGATAGATTCAGGAAAAGGGGTTCCTCATCGTTAACCTCTTTGACTGAAGGAACTTGTCCACTCAATAGATACTCACTGAACACCAAACCTGTGAGACAGGAGGGCGGCAGATAAATTAGTTAGTTAATCTTATCGATTAGTAATGAAAACCAAGGAAAGACAGAATAATCCCACTAAAACTGGATGATTTTATGACACAATTGCCGCCTTGCGAGAGGCCACTTATGCAATTAATCCTCACTAAGGCTCCGTATGCCATTGAGGGGAATTATGATAATCTAAGTTACAAACGGTAATATTAATACCTACTAAAAAGTTGGAAGTTTTGTGCGAATGAAAGTTGCATAATTGTCTTAACCTTAATATGATTAATAAAATAATCTACAATGATTATATATTTACATTTCTAGATGACTTAGAAAAGACACACATTTATCACAACACAACTAACCGCAAACAGAGGCTAAGCCTAACTGTAGTCAATGCCATCTTTCATCCACAGCAAGCCAAGACACTAAATAATCTGGAAAACACAAGTGACCAAGATTTTTCACAGATTAGCTCCAGCAAAATCCCTCTCCTTGCTGTCTCATTAATCTGATCGTTGGATCAGTAAAAGTTAAAACAAGAGATCTGGCATGACTTTGCTAATGCAAATTCCCTTCTTTCAGTGCTGTTGGATTGATTCCTAATTGACTGCCAATTTAATCTAGAGAGTAGTCCATTTTATATTAGAATGTATACTGTGCAAAGCTGACCATCAAGACCTCACGAGTTTTCAATCATCCATTCAGAAAAATTACAATTCAAAATATGATTTCAACCATCAATTCTATAAAAGCATAAACATGTTCAGTGACAACTGCCATGTACTTACAATGGACAATTTTGCAGGCTATCATTGCAAGGGAGATATCTATTTACCCAAAAGAATAGTGACAAAATGTGATTTTTTAAAAAAAAAAAAACCGTGTGATGTTTTGCTGAGTTCAATCAGCTACACTGCAGTTTTGGTCTTTGTATGTATTATTAATATATTGATCCATCCACCAGTTTATTTGTGTTTGAACATCAATTAAACAACATTATTCATATAAAAATTGTGAGTTGTGATCATATGAAGGTTATAATGGAACTACTGAACGGGATAAGCAGCAGTAGAAAAAACATTACTTGCACGATAAGGATTCAGTGTCCTCAGCTGAATCGATTGATAAGACTTGAGGTTGCAATACATGTGAACTGCAGTAACTCCAGCAAATGAAATAAGAGCTAATGATACAGAAGAGCCAATGCGATTAGCTAATGCTATCCCTAGCATTATCCCCAGGAATTTGCTGACCATTCCTTGTGCTTCACCCTTTGCAATGACCTGAAATGTAAGATCCAATTGGTTTTTAACTACTTGGGTCAGAATGCAAAGTGGGATGCGTAGGTTGAATTGACTAAATTTAAGAATTTAAAAACTGCAGCTTACTGGTAGGATTGGATATAGATTGCAAGGCTCATACATGAGAAACAAAAATAATTCTAACAATGAAATCTACATGCTAAACAATTTGTTTTCATGAATGAGGATAGATTGACTTTACCTCAGCAAAGTTCCTTTGCACAGCAAATCCAGCATAGAAACAACTCCTGGTGGCAGCCTACAGAATTGAATCATTGCACTAATAGTGGTTCAAAGAAAAAGAATGAATTGGCAAGTACAAAATATTGTTGGGAAGCACCATAAAAATCAATTCATAGGCAGTCAGGCTCAAATTTGCAGAATAGAGTAATCATTTCAAAGCATTCCACAAGAGTAAGCAACATTTCAAATCACCCATAATTCGGTCATACCATCTGTCACTTATCCATGCCAATTTACTGATTTATCCATTGCATCCAGTAGAATTTCAGTGAAGAGGTATGCATGACATGATTAGAAGCAGAATATCTTCAGTTATTATGTTCTTTATGTAGTGAGCAAGATTCAGGAGACAAGGCAAAAAACAGGGGAAGAATCAAGAAAGCCGAACAAGCAGTACAGATCAGTCAGGAGGAGATAATATATTGGAAAATATCCCAAAAAAATGGACTACCAGAATGATATTGCATGTTCAATTCAGTGTATGATTAATGCCAAAATATGATACCTAACTACAAATTTGGATGACACATGTTTCCATACGAAGTGTAATCTGAACAATGCTGTCCAAATATGTAGGTGGAATATAATACGAAAAAAATGACACCTGCAGCAGATTTCACATGAAACAATGACCTTGCGCGTATGGTTTGCATTTTCCAGCATGAAATGGGCAAATATGGTCTGCACAGGTAAAGGGGTACAGCAACAATGACAATCCATATCAAAACCAACAGTTCTGACCTGTATCAAAGCAGCTGCTGATCGACCAGCTCCAGCGGCAGCCCCAATTGGAACAAACAGGTGAGGAAAGACAGGAGTTAAAATCTCCAGTCCATAAGCCGTGTTCTCCAGAAGATCCGCGAACAATCGCCACCCCTTTGGGTTAACATCGAAATGCCTGCCGAATTTCGATAGCAATATCTTGCTTAGGTACCCCAACCCATCCTTCAGAACCCAATTCACCGCCGCCGCGGTAGGTATAGCGCCTTTCCCCAATCCAACCGCATACAACAATGCCTAGACAGGATAAATACACAAATTCACCAATCGAAAATGGCACATTTCAACTAATAGCCGGTGAATTGCACACAGATGGACGCGGCGCACAGGCGCCACAACCATACCTGCGTCGAGAGCACGCCGCTGATCTGGCTGGCGATGCCCTGCACGCCGCGCCACAGCGAGTACTGCAGGTAGTCGCTGCTCACGCTGTCAGGGTACCCATCGGGGAGCAGCAGCTGAACGGCGACCGTGGCGCACCGCCGCCACGACCGCTCCAGCTGCCGCCCCAGCGCGGCTAGCTCGGCATGGCCCGCACCGGCCTTCTCCGCATCCTCCCCCTCCGCCTGCTTCCGCCTCCCGTCACCCGCGACGACGTAGGAGGTTCCCGTCGGGTCCGGCACGAGCAGCGTGCGCGCACCGCCCCTCACCTCCCAGACGCTCGCTCCTTCCCTGCCGCCGATGGCCTCGGCGAGCGAGGCCGGGATAGAGGCGAAGGCGCCCGACTGGAGGAGCACGAAGAGGAGGAGGAGCTCGGGATGGAGCGACTGGAGCCACCGCCACCACCCGTCGCCGGGGTCAGGAGGGCCACTCCCCCCTTGCCTCCACCACCCTCCTCCTCCTCCGCCACCACCACCACCGCCGCCATCACAGCCACCGCTGAAGCCGGCGGGAGAGGAGATCGCGAGGGGTGGCGGGCGGGAGAGGTTGGCGGCGAGGCGGGCGAGGCGGGGAGCGGAGGTGGCAGGAGGGGGAGCGAGGCGGGGAAGGGTGGGTGGGGAGAGAGGGGCCGTGAGGAGGAGGAGAGATTGCGAGGAGGACATCTCGGAGGAGCGGTTTGGTTATAGCCACCGGCGGCGGCGGCGGCGGCCGCGGAGGAGGAGGAGGAGGGGTTTGCAGCGACGGAGGCGACCGGCGACGGCGGCGACGGCGGCGGCGGATTGGAGTTTTCAATGTTGGGGGGGATAGGTGCGGCATAGACGGACCCCGTCGTCAAAGTTTGGACTGGGCTGGTAAGGCCCGGCCCATTTTCGGTGAAATGGGTATCAACGCGGCCTGCTGAAGCAGAATCGGACGGTAGTGCTATCATTTACTAGTGGAAAAAGTACACAGAAGGTCCGTCAACTTGCATCGAATTATAAAACCGCCCTGGAACTATTGAAGTGCAAACCCGAATACAATGCATTCCCCAACTTATAAAACCAGTGCAATCTAGATCCCTCGATGGTTTTGACTCCAGTTTTATCAGCTGACTCAGCGTGTAGCACACGTGGTCTCCACATGTTAGACCTAGTCATCATCTCTTTCCAGTCCTCTCTCTCTCTCAGTTTTCTCCTCATGCCGGCCGGCGGTGCGGTGGCACGACGACACGGGAGAAGGGGTGACACGACGGCGACGGGCTGGGAGCAGGCGGGCGGTGGGCGGCGGCTGCGGGCCGGGTGCAGGCGGGCGCTGCGGCATTGGCCACAGAGGTGGAAGCAAGCACCGTTGCAACCGTCGGCGAGCTTCTTAGCTGCACAGACAAGCCAGAAATGAAGTCGAGGCCACGCCCTCTCTCGCGGTGGCAGCATCATCATCGACGTAGTTGCTGCTGCTGGTGTCGCCTCTGCGACTCGTGGCTCGCGGTGCAGCCCATCCACGACAGCCCCTCGGCCGCCGCCGCCGCCACCGCAGTAGCACTGTCTCCATGTTCTGACCCCGACAGTGCATCCTCCGCTTCGCCGCGAGCCTTGTCGCTGCTCTCGGCAGACTCAAGGCCGTCCTCATCGTCGGAACCTGAACCGAAACCGGAATCCGCGGCATCAAAGAAGCCAGCGAGGCCCTGGGACTCGAGGATGGCGAGCACCTCCCCCGCGGCACGCTCCGCCTTCTGGCGTTGCGTTGTCAGCGCCCGTAGCTGCTCCGTCACCTACAGCGGCAGCGACACCGCGAGCTAGAGAGAAATGCGGTCGAGAGGGAGAGACAAGCAGCAGCACCAGCTGGGGCACGCTCCTCCTCCGTCGTCCGTCGCCTGCGCACAGCTCTTCCCCCACCACCCACTACCCGCCTGCTCCCGGCCCGTCGCCGCCGCGTCGCCGTGCCACCACACCTCCTGTCGCTGGCCACCCTGTCCCACCTCGCCCCACCAGTCGGCTGGCATGAGGAGAAAACTAAGAAAGAGAGAGGAAGGGATAGAAGAAAGGAAAAAGATGATGATGTGGTCACCCTGAGTGTGGGGCCCACGTGGGTCCCACGCTGAGTCAGCTACCACGTCGGATAAAACTTGAGACAAAACCACCAAGGGACCTAGTTTGCACGGTTTTGTAAGTTGGGGCATGCGTTGTATCCGGTTTTGCGGTTCAAGGACGATTTTGTAATTCGATGACAAGTTGAGGGACCTTCGGTGTACTTTTTCCTTAAGTACTCCCTCCATGCTAAAATATAAGCATTTTTGGATCTCGACACGGTCTCCGAGATGCTACTTTAACCAACAATATTTACAAAAGTAAATGTTTTTAAAAAAAGTGTTGCATATTATGATAGTTCGTTTAATAATAAATATAGTAACATCAAATTTACATGATTAATCTTTCCTAATTTATCGCTATTAATAGTCAAAATTTAAATAGTTTAACTTTGCACTATTCTAAAAATGCTTATATTTTCGGACAAAGGGAGTAGTAACTTTTGGATTTCGTGATTTACGTGGCTACGAATAAGTTCATTTTAGGTTGCATCAACGAATTCGATTCTCATCCTCAAACCGGAACACCATATACAACGGATCTCTCAATTATCAAAATCAGTGCAATATAGATCCCATGAAAATATAATGGGTGGTTTTGTCTGACGTGACAAGACAATTTGACCTGAGTCCCCACATGTCTCTCATAGACCAACGTCGCACGTGCCATGGGCCGCATTGCCGTCGTCCCCCATCGGGCGACGTCGTCCCACGCTAGAGCCAACCACCATCCTCCTCACTGCTCGCCGCCAGGTGAGATGGGAACAAGGAGTGGAAGAAAGAGAAAAGTGAAGATAGAAAGGTGAAGAGGCCCTGACATATGGGGGCCAACGCTGACTCAGTGTTGTTTACTCAGGTCAAATTGTCACGTCGGAAAATTAAAACTACTCGTTGTATTGTTTTGGGACCTACATTGCACCGGTTTTAATAGTTGAGATACCTATTGTATCTGATATTTCGTTTCGAGGATGAAAATCGAACTCCCAACAATGAACTTATTTCCAAATGGTTGTAATGAGTCTGATTAGTAGTGCTAGTTTTCGCAGCCAGCCAGTCAGCCCAAATCTATACAGAACAACTGATTTATAGCAGCATAAACAAGGGTGTGTTACTTGGGAAACTGTTTTAATCATTTATTGGACGTCCACCTGCTTATCGCATGTTATCTAAATAGTTAAAAAAATTTAAAAAAATTAATAAGATAGATCAATATGTAATATATCACTCCACAAATATGCAAGTTAAAATTCAACTTCTATAAATTATAACAAAAATAACAAACAAAACTCAAATTAGTATACATATATTTACAGTTAACTTTATTATTTTTGTTACAACTTGTAGAAGTTGAATTTGAAATTGCATGTTTGTAGAGTGATATATTACATATTGATCTATCTTGTCAATATTTTTAAAATTTTTTTATAACCATTTAGTTGACTGCTGCTGCACTGTTGTAGCCAGCACAAACGATCAAGATCAGTAACAATAGGCTTTTGGATGGTCTAGATCGATTTGAGATTCATCTTGATATGATAACACTTGGTTCTCTATCAGAGTTGGGGTGTTGCTGACGCTACAGAAGAGGAGCTCTTCAGAGCTGGAGGAAGAGTTCGACCACAAATCTTAACGTGAATTTGGTAGTGAAGGAATTTGTAGAAAAATAAATATATCCTAATTTTCTGTCGAATACCATTTAGAAATCCATTGTATTATTATAGGAAGATTTTTTGTTCATTATTAGGATGTTCTTTGTCATGAAACGATTGTGTGTATTCAGGACGTTGTGTGTGCCCTTTTTGTTCTTATCGAAATTTGCATGACGCAGCTCGCAAAGATCATTTTTACTTGTTGCTACATAACGTTAATTTCTACTATTTGTCAACGATTTAAAACTTTAAATTGGAATGCAACTTTTTGGCGGAAATTTATTCCGATCAAGGCAAAGTACATGGTTACTTCATAAATTTGGTCAGTTTTCATGGGTCTGAACATTATTAATTAGTGCGAAATCAACCGGCAGGGGAGAAGACGCAGATCGTGAGCGTCTGGCCGGACGCGCACGGGGCGACGGCGCAGCCGACGTTCTTCCACGCCGGCTGCACCATGTCCATGTAGCTCGCGCACTCCTCGCCGCCGCCGGCTACGCACCAGTTGGCGCCGGCGTCGTACCACCGCCGCCCCTCCGCCCAGACCCTCACCGCGTCCGCCGCGCGCCGCCGCCCGGGGCCGCCGCTGGTGACGAAGTATGTCATGGCCACGATCGGCTTGCGCAGGACTCGGAACGTCGGATCAAGGTTGGCGTTCGCCACGTCGCACCGGCCTTCGGTCGGGCCGCTGCCGCTCAGCCATTCGGCGCTCAGCTTGGCGCGCTGGGCCGCCGCCGCGCTCCACACCACCCGCGGCGCCCCGGCCTGCCGCCGCGCGTCGTTGACGGCGGACACCAGCTTCGCGGCCGCGGCGGGGCTGAGCGGCCCGATGCCGCGGGGCGCGGAGGCAGCGTCCGGCAGGTGGGAGGCAAGCGCCAGCAGCGACAGGATGGCGAGGCACGAGAAGGAAGACGACATGGTTGATTGTGCTTTTTCTTTTGTATGATGAAGATTTGTTTATATAGTAACAAAAGATTTGTATGAAACCTCCAAATTTATGTCTCAAATTTATTGTCATTTTAATATATCCGGGAGAACTCCCACATCTACTGTTAAAAAAAATTTATTGTTCTTTTGTTACACAAATGTATATATTTTTTAGTAACCGAGTGACGGTGCTTCCAGTGATTCGTGTTAACTACTACGCGAGTAACTGCAAGTGAGTTCTGAGATAGATAATAAATCGTTCGCATGCGGTTACAACTTACAAGCAAAAGGAATGATCGGTACTATGTCATAATTAAGTTTCACCTATATCTTTTTTTTTTGAAACTAGTTTTACCTATATCTCTGACACTTTACGTTTCAAAATCAACTGAAGTCTATCACTCTGTTCACAATGGATGCTGTTAATATTAGAATGCGTACGAACAATTGAACGTAACATTGTAGAGATCACTACTATGAAATAATATTAGTAGAATTGTCATGAAAAATTAATAATGTTTTCACGTAGTTATGTTTCCAAAAATTTTCGTATTTCATATTAATTACATGATTAGAAAATGTAATGATAAAAATTATACATCTGAATGCCAAATATCATGTTTTGGTTTATGTTTAAAATACTTTCTAATCACCAGCCACTATCCTCAATGTTTATTGCCCATGTCATGACCCGAGGCCATGACGGGATAACGGGATAAACACCGCCGGGAAGATAGCCGGGCGGCGTCGGCTCCTGGAGAAGGGATGTAGATTTATATACTAGGGGGAAGAACATTATTGGGAGGGAGAGATTAGACTAATTGATATTCATTGCTTGCCTGATAATAGACACAATCCCATCCTTATATAGATAGTACAACTTGACCCCTAAGTAAGAACCTAATCTTATCTTATCTCTAGCTAACTAATAATCTTATCTCTAACTTAATTTATTTGGGCTGCCTATGGACCTCTGCCTTCCGGCCCAATGCTCATGACATTACACCCTCCTTTTGAGCAGCTCGTCCTTGAGCTGCAGTCTAGAAAACAACTCATGAAATAAAACCTAACATAACTCAAGCCTTTTACATCTTAGCTTGCTAAGTTATTGCAAATTGAAAGGATAATTCTATGAGTGGGATAAATCGCCATGCAGGTGGACCCCATCCGGAAGCTTGCAAGGAAAAAACTGGTCCACACCATGTTACAAGCTGGAACGCACGTCTGATCTGGTTGCCATGGCAGCTACTAGCAAATGGTACGTACAAATTATCTCCTCCTGGACAGCCCATACACCACATCTCAAACAGCAATATGTCAGGCCCACTCCTACTACTCTTGGGCCAAAACGAGATTGAAGTTGGCCCCTGTAGCTTCGTTGGATAACCAGTCCCTGGGGTCAAAATCCATCTAGGTACTTTGGCTGACCTTCCCAACCGACCAAGATAGGGAAAGGGAACAGGCCATGCCACTAGACGTGGAGCGACTTCCCCCGATAATGCTTCTTTTTGGGCGTCTGATTCCAACGGGAAAAATCGGACGCCCGCAGCACATACTCGTTTATCTTCTCATCTCCTTTTAATTACTTGTGTCATCACATCAATAGTCAGTCAACATGAGTACCCACACACACTCCCACCTCTCTCCTCAATATCACTCTTCATGCACTAACTTAATAGCAAAACTTTAAATATTTTTTTCTTCTAAACTATACATCTAATCAATGATCTGATTACACCGTTGTATTCGTTATAATTAAATCTTCGTAATAAGATCTCATATGATTATATTTTGATAAAAAAGTATTTTAAGGTTTTTTGTCATAATGTTTTTTAATGTTGCAATAAGTTGTTTATTATGTTTCACTATGTTATTTGAAATATTGCACATAGTGCTATTTGAATGTTTCACTGGATATTTTGTGATAATTTAACTGATGTTCATTAGATCATTTGAAATGTTGCACACATTGCTATGTGAATGTTTCAGTAGATATTTTTGTGATGTTTCAGGAAATATTTTGTCATGTTTCAGCTATTATTGTGTGATGTTTCAGTATATATAACTTAATGTTTCGGTTGATAAAAATATTTTTTTGCAATAAAATATAATCATGTGAGATCTCTTTATAAAGATTTAATCACGACGAATTTAACGGTGCAATCAAATCGTGAATTGGGTAAGTAATTTGTAAGAAAAAATGATTTACATCTTGCTAATTAGGTGCATAGAAGGAGAGACAGGGAGTGCTGAAACTTGCATGCAGTGAGAGGAAAAGTGAGGGAAATAAAGCGAAGAAAAGGAAGAGAGACTGTAGAGTCAGACATGCATGGCATGATCCATCACCCCTCGCTGTAGGCATGCAACGCCACGCGGCCATGCCAACAGATAGATGTCGCACAGTGAGCGGTGTCTGATATTTGGAAAAATATCGGACGTCTGATTCCTAGCTTTCTCCGACTTCCCTAGCAACTGCTCGTCGTGCTTGTGAAAACGGCGCAGGAATATGTTGCTCCCACTCGCCAACCAATTGCGGAAATCGCTCCGCCACTCGAATCATCGCCACCTTGCACAAATTAAGTCGCAACCCTGTCGTCTTCTCCGTGTGATGAAAGCCTTCACCGGAGGCGCTGCTTGCTGATTTTTCGAGGAACTGTCTTCCGATGGAGAAAACTGAGGCAATGGTGACACACTCGCCGGAGTCCTTGCTGCTGACACCGACAGGTTCGCTACAGCCGCCTCCCCGTTGCGCCTTTCCTTGTCTTTCACCGACTTCTCCTGCAACATGACCGCCAATTCTTTCAGGTCAGCCCTCAACTCTTCGATGATCTGGGAGAAAGGTGCCGTCGATGCTGAGTTGCTGCTAGTTGCAACCGATGATGGCAACTCAAGATGTATATCCATCCGGCAGCAGCCATCGTAGATGTTGCGTCCGTCACTACTAGAAAACTAATTTTCCCAAGCGGCCAAAACTAATTTTCCGTGCATATTCCGCATCCTCACGAGATTGGAATTGAACTGAGGCTTCCGCGCTTGTTTCCATTTGGTGCATGTAAATCTTCCCTGCTCCATAAGCATAGAACACCCGATGAAGTATATCCTCTGTCACCGGATAGAGCAGATTGCTTACAGTGACATTGAGAACTCGCTCAACATCGGAAGCCATGGTGAGTGGCTCTGATACCAAGTTTTCATGACTCGAGGCCATGACGGGATAAACACTGCCGGGAAGATAGCCGCGCGGCTTCGGCTCCTGGAGAAGGGATGTAGATTTAGGCTAGGGGGAAGAACATTATTGGGAGGGAGAGATTAGACTAATTGATATTCATTGCTTGCCTGATAATAGACACAATCCCATCCTTATGTAGATGGTACAACTTGATCCCTAAGTAAGAACCTAAACTTATCTTATCTCTAACGAACTAACTAATAATCTTGTTTCTAACTTAATTGATTTGGACTGCCTATGGACCTCTGCCTTCTGGCCCAATGCCCATGACAGCCCAACTCGACAATAAGTGGGCTGCCCGTGTCAAGTGACATTAGCAGGTTAGAGAGACGTATACGTGCATGCGTAGATGGGGAAATAAGTGAGACCATCTAAAAAAAATCCAACATCTGTTTTAGAGGAAGAGAACTAGGGATCGGACGTCCGATGGAATATGGAAAATCGGACGTACTATGGGCTGGTGTACGCTACTGACGTGGCTCTGCTACATGCATGTAGCTATGCACTGTTGCTTTCTTACTTTATTATTTTTGTGCATGGTGACTTAACTACTCTCTCTCTTCTCTCCCATCAAATGATAGCACAAACTAACTTTGTTAGAAAACTTTAAATGATTTTTTCTTCTCAATTATTTATCTAATCTATAATTCGATTACACCGTTATATTCGTTACAATTAGATCTTTACAATAAGATCCAACATGATTTTATTTTGATAAAAAATAATTGCAAAAAAGATGTTGTTTCATCGGTTATAAAAAAATGTTTCAGTACTTGAGGTCAAATGTTTCAACTCATCTCTAATAATGTTTTAAAGAGATATAATATTTAATATCATCACAACACTAGTAATTACTACATGAAACATTGAATCTTAACTAATGAAACACAAAAGAAAATAGTACAGTACATACTATAGATTTACAAATACTTAATTTTATTGAAATATTTTTATAGCGCATGTACATGAAACATCGAGTTGTAACTATTGAAACATACAGTAAACCTTACTAAAACATACACACAATATGACATGCAACATTTGCAAAATGAACTAAAGAAACATCGGAAAAATATTTATTGGAGCATCCAAATAAATCAGTGTGCAACATTCAGAAAAAGATCAACTGCAGCACAAAATTAAGCTAAATTTGAAATTCATCAGGATTTAATCATGTGAGATCTTGTTGTAAAATTTAATTACAACAAATATGATAGTATAATCCAATTATATAATATTTGCAACATTTTTAATATTTGCTGAAAGATATGAATGATACCGTGTACAACATTTTTAATTAACTAGTGAATACTTATTGAAACAATTAACCAACATATATACAACATTTACAAATAAACCAGTGAAACATAGAAATAGCACCATGTCATACATTATAGAAAGATATATACAGTGCGACACTAATTAAATATGTGCAACATAATATAATTTCAGCTGAAACATCTGATTCTCACATATGAAACATTAAATTTAATTGGTTGAAACATATGTATGTTTTTTATTATAATATAGTCATGTGAGATCTTGTTGTAAAGATTTAATTATAACGAATATAATGGTGTAATCGGATCGTAGATTGGATAAGTAATCTAGAAGAAAAATCATTTTCAAGTTTGCTGAAAGGGTGTTATGAACATGCAAATAACCTAGTGTTCTCTCTCCTTCATGCATACTAATGCTCAGTAAGAAAGCATATGTAACAGGTGTGCAAAGAGAGGATCTGACAAAAAACCTACAAAGGAGTAGGCTGCATGCATCAAAGTTATAGCGAGAGGTGTCCAATTTTTTTCTCGAGATCGGACGACCGGATTGAAGCATTTTCCGTTTTAGAGCCCTGCCATAATAAAAAATAAGGTGGGATTATTCATAAAATGCTTATGCTTGGTAGTAATTATTTACCACTCCCATAATATGTAGTGGTATCAAAGACACATTTAATGTTTAATTTCTTTTTTACTCTCTGTCCCACTCACTACGACGTGGTCAAACTTGGTACAGTTTTGTTGACTTTAAATTTCTCATATACTATAATGTTTATAGTAACAAAATCATAAACATATGAAAGTATATTTAAATGATAATCCAATGATAACAATTTAATCAAATATAATTTAATTAATAAAGTATTTATTGATTAAATATTTAAAGAGTTAAATCTTACAATATGTGCGCGCCTTAGTTAGTGGGACGGAGGGAATACATGCTTTTTCACTATAGCGTGGATGTAAGAGTTCGTACCCATAAGAAAAATAGTGCAACCGAACTTTATGAACTTACTTTTACAATATTGATAAGAGACAAATCTTGCATGTAAATATATTAGTGCTAATCTAACTTATCTCCTATATTTGTGTCTTCAGCCTACTAAATGTAATTGATGCTCTCATTATATTAACTATTTTTAACCATTGGACCATTGGTTTAAGATGCAAATTGTCTTTTTTTTAATCTTTTGAAGTTCTCAGTTTTCTCTTCTCTAATTAATAAAACCAAATCATCCAAAATTATTTATAGCAATTTGATAGTTGATCAAAGGTGCAAATAATAAATTTTATCTTAATTTAGAAGATAAAGCGAAACCGTTTATCTACGAAACAAATTCTATTATGATATAATATTCGTGCAATTATATACAGGGTTGGCATTTAGTTCCAGACTGAAGTAGTGAAGTACTCTCTTAAGTTATATTCTTTTCGATATCGACACAATCTCGAATGCATAGGTTCTACCATTATATTTTTCTAATTAATATAAAAGTGCCATTTACAAATGTATTGTTATTTTCACATATTAAATCGTAATATTTTTAATCTATTATTTATTTAAGATACTGCACGCATAAATTTGAGTCATCCTTGAGAATAGTGGGGTAGTAGTAATCTTTATTGAACGTTGTACTCCGAAAGTGAAATAATAGTCAAAATGGAGTATATGTGTACAGGATCTCAAATTCCAACGGAACATTCAAGACAAGCCGCGAAGAAGAAAATTAATCTGCCCAGCATATGCTAGTATCTTATTAGTAGTATTTTGTAAAAATGGAGCTTAATTAGTACGTGATTGTAGTACTAGCATAGATAGGCTAGATCAATGCCTGCCCAGCGTAGTACTCGCAGACCATGATTGTCTTGCGTGACGCGCACACGGCGACCGCGCACCCGAGCTGCTTCGACGCCGGCTGCACCATGATCTCGTAGTCCCCGCACTGCTTGCCGGCGGCGCACGCCCTGGCGCCGGCGTCGTACCACCGCCGCTCGTCCCCCCAGACCCGGACCGCGTCCTCCGGCGAGGCCCGGCCACCACCGTCGCTGAGGAAGTAGGTCACGGCGCCGCCGTGGGCCGGCGCCGGGTCCCTGCCCTTCTGCGCCTGCAGGTCGCACCCGCCTGGGCCGCGGAGCCAGGTGGCGCGCTCCTTGGCGCGCCGCGCCGCCGCGCCGCTCCACTCCAGTGGCGGCGCGCCGGCCTGCCGCCGCACGTCGTTCACCGCGTACAGGAACTTCATGGCCGCGATGTGGCCGCGCGGGATCGCGGAGCGGTCGCGGCCGGCGGCGGAGGTGACGGAGGCTGGCAGGTGGTTGGAATTAGCTAGAGCTAGCAACGATAGGACGGCGACGGCGAGGCAGGGCAAAGAAGACGACATGGTTGATTTCTTGTGGCTCTCACAGAGTACACTAGGGAGATGTGGCGATATATGCTGGAAAGATCTTCTGCATGCGAAACTGATCTTGAAATTAAGTTGAAACTTTATGTCTCAAATTAATTGTTTTAGTAACCGAGTGAACTGTTGTAAGTGATTCACGTTTTATTTGAGTAACTGTGAGGTTTTTTTAGAATTAGATGTTATAAATAGAAAAAGTCTGATCCAGAGACGCAAGAGTGAGGAAGAAGAGGGTTAGATTGCGACGTGTACATCTCGTGAATTCTCTATTTTTTTAGCCAATATATGTTTCATGTTTCGATGTTTCTGGTGTTGGATCAAAATAATGTTGCACTGGACATTTTGCCGGTGTATATTTTATGTTTTTGTCTTTGATTCTTTCTGAATGTGTTAGTTTTCATCAGTTGAATCGGTATGTTTTGTGTGAGACCGAAATGTTTTAATCGTGATTCGCCGAAATGTTTTAATCGATATGTCTTAATTTGATTCTTTAGATTTAGCTACAGTCTGAATCACTGGCATCACCAAGAAGCTGCAGGAATTGACGGGCTTTGATCTCCAGCATGGACAATGCATGATTAACCCTAATCACATATTCACATGGATGGCAGTGACAAGGCTGCTCTCAGCGCCAGCAAAATCAGATATAGAGTATAAAATTGCAATGTCCACATAGCAATGTGGGCAGATCATCATATTGGCCACACATCAGCAAGTGATGGCGGTAGACTGAAGAGGTAAAAGCGTGTGCCAAAGTGCGATATAAATTCTAAAATGGCGTGAAAGGTTCCAAGGAGCTACACCCTCTGTCCTGAAAAGAATCTAACTTCTAGTTATGAATCTTGACAATAACTTGTTAAGATTCATCCCTAGATGTTGGTTTATATGGGATGAAGTTGTAAAATCAAAGTGTATTTGATTATTATTCTGTGATAAACAATTGGCACCTGAGTTTATTGGTTTTGATATTTGGAGATTATTGGCGAAGTGGTTTTAGATATGATTGATTTTCAGGTCATGAATAAGGTTTGCAGTTTTATCGGTCCGGTCAGAGCGGGCTGGTGAGGCCGGTCAGAACGATGCTATGCGAGCGGTCAGACTGGCCAGCCCGCGGTCTGACCGGCCGATTATGTGTCGGTTTTGGTTTCGGGTTGTTTGTTTAGATATCCATGGATATTTCGTGTTTCTGGCTTCTTGATAGATACTATACGTATGTAATACTGTTGTTTGCTAACAATGAGTCAAGTTGGAGATAGTTTAGTCTCGGAATATGGTTTCTTTGTTTGATTCATGTGTAGGTGTCTTAATGTCTTGGGAGAGTATTGCCAGTGATGGATCGGAAGTCAACTTGGAGATAAGGTGACGTCTCAGTCAGATATCATGCGTGATACTTAGGCTAAAAATCAATGCACGTGGTTGGTGAAGATTCCATATGGCATACGATAGAGATATTGTACACGTATGGGATGTGGAGTCGAATTTGGAAAGAGTCCAAATTTGGTAATTTGGTATGAGTGGAGTTTGTAAAGTTGGTTTCTTGTACGAAAAGGTTTCCTAGGTGGATTAAGACTTCTTGTATGAGTTTGGTTCGTGGATTTAAGCTGCCTACCTCATGTATAAATAGAGAGGGAGGGTGTGGCCTCCCTATATCGCTTTTGAGAGCATTGAATTGAGAGTTGAGTTAGGGTTTCGAGTTTAGTCGAAATTTTCGAGAGGAGTGCTGTTATTGCACTTTGTAAACACATATAGAAGTAATAAATTTGTCATCTACATCAAGAGTTCTTCGATTTGTGTTTGTTAGAACTAATCATGACTTGCACATGTCTTTGGTCTTTGCATTAGTTGCATGTAGAGAGGAGTGTGATATGTTCACGTTAATCTTCTCAGTGATGTGTATGTGTGCATCATGTAAAGGTAGTGGTTAGTCCATGCTTGCATGTAGAACAAGTCAGTGCTAGTGAATGTGTCACGCCCTAAAAATCTTAAATTTATAAATTGTTGTTTAATTGGAATTTTTAGAAATTAAATTAAAAGCCTACAAGCTAAACCCTAATTTTCTAGGAAAATTTTCAACATAAAAATGAGCTAGATAAAATTTTATTAAATACTATGCTTGCTCCTCTATTTTCTAGAATTTTCTGGGAATTATTTGAGCAAGGGAAGTATTTTTAATAATTGAAACATCATGTCACAAATTGTTTTTATTTAAAAAGTTCAAAAGTTCCCCTTCTTTGGTCATTGGGCCGAATTCGGCCCAATACTCCCTCTCTCTCCGCGCGGCCGAACCGGCCCATGCCGGCCCAAGCCGAGCCGCTCGCCCCCTCCTCCTCCAGCCGCTGACATGTGGGGCCCACATGTCAGGGCCGTCTTCAACCTCCGGCCGCCGCCGCGCAAGCCGGCCGAGCCGCCGTCTTCCACCTCCGTTTCCGCCCAAATCCGAGGCCGATTCCTCGGGGATTTTGAGGGGTTTTGTTCCTCTCGTTCTCCTCTTTCTTTTCCCCCAAGAATCAAAGAGAATCGTTGAGGATTTGATCCGAATCGAGTTCGTTTTGATTTTATCTCTAAAACCGAGTTTGATTTCTTCCCGAGTCGATTCCTCTCGTTTGGAGCTCGATCTCTTCGATCCAATGCCATATAAAGCTTCCCCTCGTTGTCCTCTTCCGTTTGCCCCCTTTCCCGAGCTCTCCCGTGCCTCCTAGCGCCGCCGCGACGCGCTCCAAGTCCGCCGCCGCCGCCGGCCGTCTTCGGTCACGTCGCCGCGCCGTCTCCGCCGTCGCCTTTGGTCGCCGCCACCACCGTTAGGTGCGCCGTGGTGCAAGGAAGCTCGGCCGCCCCTCCGTTTTCTCCGCCGACCACCGGAGCACTCTCGCCGCCGTCGACCCAAGCCGCCGCCGTCCTCCTTCTCGTCGCCGGCTGCCGTCGTGCATCCTTTGACGACGTGGTGAGTACCAACGGGTTCGCCTCGTTGTCCTCTGCGCGTAGATGCCCTCGTTTCCGCGGCCGACCTCCCTAGCTCCGGCGAGCTCGCCAACCCTAGTCGGCCGGCGTTGGGTGACGTCATGCTGACGTCATCAGGGCTGACGTCATCCCTCTCTCTTTTTCCTTTTTCCCGATTTTCTAATAGATTAAAACTTTGGAAAATCATAACTAAATAACCGTAGATCCGTTTTAGGTGGTTCAAGTTTCTAAATTCTTCTAAAATCAAGATCTACATGTTAAAAATATCCACATGTACTGTTCATGCTTGTTTTTGTACTGTTTTGTTGATTTTGTTTATTTGCTTTAGTTTCCGACGTTCCGGAGGAGAGCGTTTCCGTTGAGGAAGGTTCCGAAGTGTTTGTGGAAGCTCAAGGCAAGTCACACAGATCCCAAACAACCCTTTGAGCATGTTGAACCCGTTTAAAGCTATTATTTTATTTCAACTATGCATTGTTTTCGAATGTCATCGGGTGGTGAACCTTTCCCAGTTATTTAATGGCCGAAGATGACTTTATTTTCCTATGGGTTATAATTTGATTAGCATGAACCTTATATATTGGATTGGTTCAGCTAAATGCTATATATAGGTTTGCTTAGCCATGCTTAGAAACATTAGCTAACTTAAAAGGGGCTAAATATAATTATATTACATAATTCTTATTGATAATAATGGTTATATTTAAATGGTAGCTCACGATGGTCAATCGTGTAATGATTTGATAATTAAAACCTGACTAAGGTGGGTTGTGAGCATATGGTTTTGTTGGTTGTGCTCATGACAATTAAGGACCGGTTCGCGAGCTACTGTTGTGAAACATTTATCGTGCCAACCACAAGCCAGCGTGGGCAACGGCTTTATCTTTTGTATAGCGTGATTCATTATAGTGCGCCAGACTGAGAAGTGGCGAGAAGTCCATGGGGGTCGCTGGGGAGTCCATGCCTTGTTTTAAAGGGGGTGATTATGATCCAGGTACGGTGCACTGTGGTGAATTGTGTTATGCGAGGGGTATTGTCACGACTCCTTTCCGAGATACCGTGGTGGTATTGAGGCACGTGGTGACATGATGTGGGGTTGTGTCTTGTGGGTACAGTGGTACACCTCTGATCAGAGTTTAAACTATTCGAATAGCCGTACCCGCGGTTATGGGTGAGTTGAGCAATGTTTTTCGTGATTAGTCTCACACTACTCTTCAATGGTAATAATGTGATCATTAATTGGACTCCTGGTTTGGAATGGTTAATTCCTGGTTTGGAGGTTTAATTTGTTCAACCGGGGTTGGTTGTTCAAATGTGGTTGGGCCTATGCAACACGGGTGTGTTGTATGGTGTTTATTTAATATTGATTAATTATTCAACTGTTTTACCATTCTCTTAAATATTTATTAAATGCTGTTTCTGCAAATGAGCTATATTATGCCATCCTTTGTTATCCGGTGCACTTGCATATTTGCTGTGTGACTTGTTGAGTATGTCATATGCTCATTCTTGCAATATTCATTCATCAGAAGAGGAGTATCTCAGTGAAGGTGATGATCTGGAGGATTAGGCTCGTCCTCGGTTAAGATGCCTGTGGAGTGGAGTCGCCATAGCTGTTCCGTAGT
This sequence comes from Oryza meridionalis, assembly GCA_000338895.3. Lineage (NCBI taxonomy): Eukaryota > Viridiplantae > Streptophyta > Magnoliopsida > Poales > Poaceae > Oryza > Oryza meridionalis. The sequence continues at coordinate 11,675,939 of CM002527.2, read as the reverse complement.
TTGTTATAGTTTTATTTTCCGCTGCGTAGAATGTTATTTTTGGTTTGAGAGGAACTATCCACCTCTGTAATAATTTATTATTTTCGAGTATTCATTAGTTAATTATTTGTACTCTATTATCAATATTGTCATTGTGTGCCTCGGTTGATTCCTGGACGAGGGTTTAACACACATGTAAGCGTTTGGAATTTTGGATAGAAATTCCGGGCGTGACAAGTTGGTATCAGAGCCACCTTGACCTTAGGATAAGCCAAATGGTAAACCTTAAGTAGCCTTCAAAATATTTTGAAAATAGAACTGCTCTTCTCTATTCTCTTATAAATTAATTAAGTTGGCAGCACATGCAAGGTTATGCACAAAATTTATTTAATTCAATTTCTTTTCTTTTGAAAGCAAAAAGTTGTTCTCTTCTTTTAAAAGCAAAAAGTTGTTCTTCTCAAAATGTTTCTTTTTCTCTTTTCCAAATCTTATTGATTAGTCGGCACTGTACATCTATTATGGTATCGACATAATCATGGTAGCACTAGTACTACTCATCTTTCTTGTGGTGACACTGTACCGTGCTTAAAATAGATCTTAAGTATTTTAGTTTTATTTTAGTTACTTGACAAAAAAAAAATATATCTGTCTCTGTCCAAAAAAGTTAAATTCTAAAAATATATTTATAAAATAGCTTTGTATGAGTCTTTTCTTTTGTTTTCTTCCTTTTTGGTCAAAAATCAGTTAAGTTTAGTTGGTGCAGCTAACTTAAAAAAATATGCTTTAATTCTTCTCTTCTATGTTTCTTTAGATGCCTCGCCATTCACCGAGAAATTTGATCAAGGTGTTAGGATTCGTCAGGGAGCTGAGGTTGATGGCTTTTGAAGTAGGCTATGAAGTTGCTCCTGAGTATCGCCAGATTCCCCATGACCCCGACGAGGAGAAATGTCGTGTTCGTGTGACGTTGGCTAGTGATAGTGAAGACCTTCCGTCTTTTAAGTTCGAAGCTGGAGGAAGATCGTACTGCCATGCTTGTCAAGAAGTAGCTTTGGTGGCCATTGGAGAGTTGCGTCAACATTTTGAAGAAGAGTTGGATTCATCAGCTTTCCAGTATCATCCCCACAAGCCTCATGGTCAAGACTATGGAACCTATATCTGTCCTGATGGTGAAGAGAGTGCTACTCTGATGCATGCGGTGCATATGCTTAGCGCTATGGATGCAGTAAGTGTGGAGCGAGACAAAGCAGCTCATGACAGGGAAAACTGGAATCGAGGCAAGATTTGTAAGTTGGAGAGCAAGGTGTACCGTCTACAGAAGGAATTAGCTGAACTTAAAGGAGAAACGCCGCTGCCAACATCCAAGCTTCGCCTCACACCAAGAAAGAGAACCTGTCCGCCCCCTCGTCTCCAGTTAGCTTCGAAGATTTGTGTGATGGGTGAAGCTGTGCCCGATCGTGCTGAACCTGTCATCGACATCATGAGTGATGAGGAAGAAGAGGAAGATCCTGAAGAAAGAGAGCCAGCTACTTCAGAGGAAGAAGATTCATCGCTTCGTTCCGACGCAAGGCGGAATTAGTCGCTTAGTTAGATCGTTGCCGTAGTTCGTTGTGTTAGATTGCTTGTTTAAGTTTGTTTGTGAGTGTGTGGGTTTTAGTTGTTGCTTACATCATGGGTGGGATGTAACAGCATGAGTCTAGTTCTTTTGCTTGTCAGAGTGTAAGATAGTTGGTGAGGTAGTGTTAATGCAACTTAAATGTAATCATACACAGTTAAGAGCAATATAGAATTTAAATTAATTAAATAACTTCGTTCTAAGGGTGTCTCTCTGTCTTTCTTTCCTGTTGTCTCTGCTTATCGTCAGATGGTGAACACGCGCACCGGCACTGGCAGTGGAAGTGGAAGTGGAGCCAATAACAATGAAGAGAACCCAACGCTAGCTCAGATGCTGGCCCAACAAACACAACTGATCAATCTGTTAGTACAGCAGGCACAGAATCAGCAGGCAAACAATCAGAACCAGAATCCACCCCCACCTCCCCAAAACAAGTTGGCAGATTTCTTACGTGTGAGACCCCCTACCTTTTCAAGCACTACCAATCCAGTAGAAGCAGGAGATTGGCTGCATGCGGTGGAGAAGAAGTTGGATTTGATCCAGTGTACTGAGCAGGAGAAAGTTTCTTTTGCTTCGCATCAGTTGCATGGACCTGCTGCTGAATGGTGGGATCATTTTCGCCAAGGCAGGGCTGGAGGAGAACCTATTACTTGGCAGGAGTTCACAGCTGCTTTTAAGAAGACACATATACCAACGGGTGTTGTAGCTCTAAAGAAGAGAGAATTTAGAGCACTCAACCAGGGATCTCGTTCGGTTACTGAGTACCTCCATGATTTCAACCGTTTAGCTCGTTATGCTCCAGAAGATGTTCGTACCGATGAAGAGCGTCAGGAGAAGTTTTTGGAGGGACTAAATGATGAGTTGTCTTATGCTTTGATGTCTACGGATTTCCGGGATTTCCAGCAGTTGGTGGACAAGGCGATTCGTCAAGAAGACAAATATAATCGGATGGAGCAGAAGAAGCGCAGGGCTGCCCAATTCAAGGCACAACAGGGCAGTAACCAGAGGCCGCGTCTCGTTACTGGACCTCAGGCTCCATCGTACCCTCAAGGAGGATCTTCATCAGTTGTCCGTCCCCAACGCCAGTTCTACAACAACAATACTGGTAATCGTGGCAATGACAACCGCAACGTGGTTGCCCGTCCTGCAGCAACTTCAGTTCAGAATCAGCCTGTCAGGAAGGAACAGGGAAGTAAGCCAGTGATATGCTTCAATTGTGGTGATCCGGGACATTATGCTGATAAGTGTCCGAAGCCTCGGCGTGTGAAGAACGTTCCAACCCCGAATAACTCCAATGTTCCAGCACCGAAGGCCCGTGTCAATCATGTTGCAGCAGCAGAAGCTCAGAATGCACCAGATGTGGTTTTGGGTACGTTTCCTGTTAACTCTATACCCGCAACTGTGCTTTTTGATTCCGGTGCTACACATTCCTTTTTGTCTAAAAGTTTTGCGAGCAATCATGGGATGGAAGTTATTAGGCTTGGGAGGCCTTTACTAGTTAATACCCCAGGTAATCAAGTATCTTCAACGCAGTACTGTCCTTCCGTTACTATAGAAATAGAAGGAATTCCTTTCCCATCCTCGCTTATCTTGCTAGAATCCAAAGATCTAGATGTTATCTTAGGGATGGATTGGTTATCTCGTCATAGAGGAGTTATAGATTGTGCCAACCGTAAGGTGACTTTAACCAATAGCAATGGGGAAACAGTTTCTTTCTTTGTGTCCTCTCCTAAATCTCATGGTGTGAACTTAAACCAAGTTGCTCTACAAGAGATACCCATAGTACAAGACTACCCAGACGTGTTTCCGGAGGATTTGCCAGGTATGCCACCTAAGAGGGACATAGAGTTTCGGATAGACTTGGTACCTGGAACTAACCCCATCCATAAGAGACCGTACAGAATGGCAGCTAATGAGTTAGCAGAGGTAAAGAAACAGGTGGATGATTTGCTTCAGAAAGGATATATCAGACCTAGTACTTCACCATGGGGAGCACCAGTCATCTTCGTAGAGAAGAAAGATCATACTCAAAGAATGTGTGTGGACTATCGTGCGTTGAATGAGGTCACAATCAAGAATAAGTATCCTCTACCTAGGATTGATGATTTGTTTGATCAACTGGAGGGTGCTACAGTTTTCTCCAAGATAGATCTCCGTTCTGGATATCATCAACTTCGAATCCGTGAGGAGGATATACCAAAGACCGCCTTTACAACTCGATATGGTTTATTCGAGTGTACCGTTATGTCATTTGGACTCACTAATGCCCCAGCCTTTTTCATGAATCTGATGAACAAGGTGTTTATGGAATATCTGGATAAGTTTGTCGTGGTGTTTATTGATGACATTCTTATTTTCTCTAAGACAAAGGAAGAACATGAAGAGCATCTTCGTCTAGCTTTAGAGAAATTACGAGAGCATCAGCTTTATGCCAAGTTCAGTAAATGTGAATTTTGGTTGTCTGAAGTGAAGTTTCTTGGTCATGTCATCTCGTCCGGAGGAGTGGCAGTAGATCCAAGCAATGTGGAGTCAGTGTTAAGTTGGAAGCAACCCAAGACGGTTTCAGAAATTCGTAGTTTTCTTGGACTTGCTGGGTATTACCGCAGGTTTATTGAGAATTTTTCAAAGATCGCCAGACCAATGACTCGTCTGCTTCAGAAGGATGTGAAATACAAGTGGACAGAGGATTGTGAGCAAAGTTTCCAAGAACTGAAGAAAAGGCTAGTGACTGCGCCTGTGTTAATTTTGCCTGATTCGAGGAAAGGTTTCCAAGTGTATTGTGATGCATCCCGACTCGGTTTGGGTTGTGTGTTGATGCAAGAAGGAAAGGTGGTTGCTTATGCATCTAGGCAATTGCGCCCTCATGAGAATAACTACCCAACGCATGATCTAGAGTTGGCAGCTGTGGTTCATGCATTGAAGATTTGGCGTCATTATGTTTTTGGCAACCGTACAGAGATGTATACGGATCATAAAAGTTTAAAGTACATTTTCACTCAACCAGATTTGAACATGCGTCAGCGAAGATGGTTAGAGTTGATTAAAGACTATGATATGGAAATCCACTATCACCCGGGAAAAGCAAATGTGGTAGCCGATGCCCTTAGCAGGAAAAGCTACTGTAATATGTCAGAAGGTCGACGTTTACCTTGGGAGTTATGCCAAGAATTTGAAAGGTTGAACTTGGGAATAGTCAGCAAAGGTTTTGTGGCCGCTTTGGAAGCTAAACCTACTCTGTTTGATCAAGTTAGAGAAGCTCAAGTGAATGATCCTGATATCCAGGAAATAAAGAAGAACATGAGGAGGGGTAAAGCCATCGGTTTTGTAGAAGATGAGCAAGGAACTGTATGGTTAGGAGAAAGAATTTGTGTCCCAGAAAATAAGGAGTTGAAGGATACTATCATGAAAGAAGCTCATGAAACTTTGTATTCCATTCACCCTGGAAGCACTAAGATGTACCAAGACCTAAAGCAACAATTCTGGTGGGCCAGTATGCGACGTGAGATAGCAGAATATGTGGCTCTATGTGATGTATGTCAGCGGGTCAAGGCAGAACATCAGAAGCCAGCCGGTCTGTTGCAACCGTTGAAGATTCCAGAGTGGAAGTGGGAAGAAATAGGAATGGATTTTATAACCGGTCTACCTAGAACGTCGGCAGGACATGATTCTATTTGGGTAGTGGTTGATAGGTTGACAAAAGTCGCTCACTTCATACCGGTCAAAACAACCTATACGGGGAATAAGCCTGCAGAGTTATACATGGCCAGAGTGGTATGTTTGCATGGTGTTCCTAAGAAGATAGTGTCAGATAGAGGTAGCCAGTTTACTTCGAAGTTTTGGCAGAAGTTACAATCAGAATTGGGTACCCGTTTGAATTTCAGTACTGCTTATCACCCTCAAACAGATGGTCAGACGGAAAGAGTAAACCAAATTTTAGAAGATATGTTGAGAGCCTGTGTTCTAGATTTTGGTGGAAGTTGGGATAAGAATTTGCCGTATGCGGAATTCTCCTATAACAATAGTTATCAAGCTAGTTTGCAAATGTCTCCGAATGAAGCATTATATGGTCGAAAGTGCCGTACGCCGCTTCTTTGGGATCAGACCGGTGAACGTCAAGTTTTTGGGACAGACATATTGCGACAGGCAGAAGAAAAAGTGAAGATTATCCAAGAAAGGTTGCGCGTTGCTCAGTCGCGTCAGAAGAGCTATGCCGACAATCGTCGTAGAGATTTGGTTTTTGAAGAAGGAGATTATGTGTATCTTCGGGTTACGCCGTTACGAGGAGTTCATCGTTTCCAAACCAAAGGGAAATTGGCACCGCGTTTTGTGGGACCTTTTAGGATTGTGAGACGAAGAGGTGAAGTAGCTTATCAGTTAGAGTTGCCTCCGTCAATGGCGGGAATACATGACGTGTTCCATGTGTCTCAGTTGAAGAAATGTTTACGTGTACCTACGGAGGAAGCAGATCCTGATCGTATAGAGCTTCAAGAAGATTTAACTTATGTTGAGAAGCCAGTCAGAATTTTGGAAGTAAGCGAGAGGAATACCAGGAATCGCGTTATACGGTTCTGCAAGGTTCAGTGGAGCAATCATTCGGAAGAAGAAGCTACTTGGGAACGAGAAGATGAATTGAAGTCAGCTCATCCTCATCTGTTCGCCAGTTCTTCTGAATCTCGAGGACGAGATTCCGTTTAAGGGGGGTAGGTTTGTCACGCCCTAAAAATCTTAAATTTATAAATTGTTGTTTAATTGGAATTTTTAGAAATTAAATTAAAAGCCTACAAGCTAAACCCTAATTTTCTAGGAAAATTTTCAACATAAAAATGAGCTAGATAAAATTTTATTAAATACTATGCTTGCTCCTCTATTTTCTAGAATTTTCTGGGAATTATTTGAGCAAGGGAAGTATTTTTAATAATTGAAACATCATGTCACAAATTGTTTTTATTTAAAAAGTTCAAAAGTTCCCCTTCTTTGGTCATTGGGCCGAATTCGGCCCAATACTCCCTCTCTCTCCGCGCGGCCGAACCGGCCCATGCCGGCCCAAGCCGAGCCGCTCGCCCCCTCCTCCTCCAGCCGCTGACATGTGGGGCCCACATGTCAGGGCCGTCTTCAACCTCCGGCCGCCGCCGCGCAAGCCGCCCGAGCCGCCGTCTTCCACCTCCGTTTCCGCCCAAATCCGAGGCCGATTCCTCGGGGATTTTGAGGGGTTTTGTTCCTCTCGTTCTCCTCTTTCTTTTCCCCCAAGAATCAAAGAGAATCGTTGAGGATTTGATCCGAATCGAGTTCGTTTTGATTTTATCTCTAAAACCGAGTTTGATTTCTTCCCGAGTCGATTCCTCTCGTTTGGAGCTCGATCTCTTTGATCCAATGCCATATAAAGCTTCCCCTCGTTGTCCTCTTCCGTTTGCCCCCTTTCCCGAGCTCTCCCGTGCCTCCTAGCGCCGCCGCGACGCGCTCCAAGTCCGCCGCCGCCGCCGGCCGTCTTCGGTCACGTCGCCGCGCCGTCTCCGCCGTCGCCTTTGGTCGCCGCCACCACCGTTAGGTGCGCCGTGGTGCAAGGAAGCTCGGCCGCCCCTCCGTTTTCGCCGCCGACCACCGGAGCACTCTCGCCGCCGTCGACCCAAGCCACCGCCGCCCTCCTTCTCGTCGCCGGCTGCCGTCGTGCATCCTTTGACGACGTGGTGAGTACCAACGGGTTCGCCTCGTTGTCCTCTGCGCGTAGATGCCCTCCGTTTCCGCGGCCGACCTCCCTAGCTCCGGCGAGCTCGCCAACCCTAGTCGGCCGGCGTTGGGTGACGTCATGCTGACGTCATCAGGGCTGACGTCATCCCTCTCTCTTTTTCCTTTTTCCCGATTTTCTAATAGATTAAAACTTTGGAAAATCATAACTAAATAACTGTAGATCCGTTTTAGGTGGTTCAAGTTTCTAAATTCTTCTAAAATCAAGATCTACATGTTAAAAATATCCACATGTACTGTTCATGCTTGTTTTTGTACTGTTTTGTTGATTTTGTTTATTTGCTTTAGTTTCCGACGTTCCGGAGGAGAGCGTTTCCGTTGAGGAAGGTTCCGAAGTGTTTGTGGAAGCTCAAGGCAAGTCACACAGATCCCAAACAACCCTTTGAGCATGTTGAACCCGTTTAAAGCTATTATTTTATTTCAACTATGCATTGTTTTCGAATGTCATCGGGTGGTGAACCTTTCCCAGTTATTTAATGGCCGAAGATGACTTTATTTTCCTATGGGTTATAATTTGATTAGCATGAACCTTATATATTGGATTGGTTCAGCTAAATGCTATATATAGGTTTGCTTAGCCATGCTTAGAAACATTAGCTAACTTAAAAGGGGCTAAATATAATTATATTACATAATTCTTATTGATAATAATGGTTATATTTAAATGGTAGCTCACGATGGTCAATCGTGTAATGATTTGATAATTAAAACCTGACTAAGGTGGGTTGTGAGCATATGGTTTTGTTGGTTGTGCTCATGACAATTAAGGACCGGTTCGCGAGCTACTGTTGTGAAACATTTATCGTGCCAACCACAAGCCAGCGTGGGCAACGGCTTTATCTTTTGTATAGCGTGATTCATTATAGTGCGCCAGACTGAGAAGTGGCGAGAAGTCCATGGGGGTCGCTGGGGAGTCCATGCCTTGTTTTAAAGGGGGTGATTATGATCCAGGTACGGTGCACTGTGGTGAATTGTGTTATGCGAGGGGTATTGTCACGACTCCTTTCCGAGATACCGTGGTGGTATTGAGGCACGTGGTGACATGATGTGGGGTTGTGTCTTGTGGGTACAGTGGTACACCTCTGATCAGAGTTTAAACTATTCGAATAGCCGTACCCGCGGTTATGGGTGAGTTGAGCAATGTTTTTCGTGATTAGTCTCACACTACTCTTCAATGGTAATAATGTGATCATTAATTGGATTCCTGGTTTGGAATGGTTAATTCCTGGTTTGGAGGTTTAATTTGTTCAACCGGGGTTGGTTGTTCAAATGTGGTTGGGCCTATGCAACACGGGTGTGTTGTATGGTGTTTATTTAATATTGATTAATTATTCAACTGTTTTACCATTCTCTTAAATATTTATTAAATGCTGTTTCTGCAAATGAGCTATATTATGCCATCCTTTGTTATCCGGTGCACTTGCATATTTGCTGTGTGACTTGTTGAGTATGTCATATGCTCATTCTTGCAATATTCATTCATCAGAAGAGGAGTATCTCAGTGAAGGTGATGATCTGGAGGATTAGGCTCGTCCTCGGTTAAGATGCCTGTGGAGTGGAGTCGCCATAGCTGTTCCGTAGTTTGTTATAGTTTTATTTTCCGCTGCGTAGAATGTTATTTTTGGTTTGAGAGGAACTATCCACCTCTGTAATAATTTATTATTTTCGAGTATTCATTAGTTAATTATTTGTACTCTATTATCAATATTGTCATTGTGTGCCTCGGTTGATTCCTGGACGAGGGTTTAACACACATGTAAGCGTTTGGAATTTTGGATAGAAATTCCGGGCGTGACAAGTTGGTATCAGAGCCACCTTGACCTTAGGATAAGCCAAATGGTAAACCTTAAGTAGCCTTCAAAATATTTTGAAAATAGAACTGCTCTTCTCTATTCTCTTATAAATTAATTAAGTTGGCAGCACATGCAAGGTTATGCACAAAATTTATTTAATTCAATTTCTTTTCTTTTGAAAGCAAAAAGTTGTTCTCTTCTTTTAAAAGCAAAAAGTTGTTCTTCTCAAAATGTTTCTTTTTCTCTTTTCCAAATCTTATTGATTAGTCGGCACTGTACATCTATTATGGTATCGACATAATCATGGTAGCACTAGTACTACTCATCTTTCTTGTGGTGACACTGTACCGTGCTTAAAATAGATCTTAAGTATTTTAGTTTTATTTTAGTTACTTGACAAAAAAAAAATATATCTGTCTCTGTCCAAAAAAGTTAAATTCTAAAAATATATTTATAAAATAGCTTTGTATGAGTCTTTTCTTTTGTTTTCTTCCTTTTTGGTCAAAAATCAGTTAAGTTTAGTTGGTGCAGCTAACTTAAAAAAATATGCTTTAATTCTTCTCTTCTATGTTTCTTTAGATGCCTCGCCATTCACCGAGAAATTTGATCAAGGTGTTAGGATTCGTCAGGGAGCTGAGGTTGATGGCTTTTGAAGTAGGCTATGAAGTTGCTCCTGAGTATCGCCAGATTCCCCATGACCCCGACGAGGAGAAATGTCGTGTTCGTGTGACGTTGGCTAGTGATAGTGAAGACCTTCCGTCTTTTAAGTTCGAAGCTGGAGGAAGATCGTACTGCCATGCTTGTCAAGAAGTAGCTTTGGTGGCCATTGGAGAGTTGCGTCAACATTTTGAAGAAGAGTTGGATTCATCAGCTTTCCAGTATCATCCCCACAAGCCTCATGGTCAAGACTATGGAACCTATATCTGTCCTGATGGTGAAGAGAGTGCTACTCTGATGCATGCGGTGCATATGCTTAGCGCTATGGATGCAGTAAGTGTGGAGCGAGACAAAGCAGCTCATGACAGGGAAAACTGGAATCGAGGCAAGATTTGTAAGTTGGAGAGCAAGGTGTACCGTCTACAGAAGGAATTAGCTGAACTTAAAGGAGAAACGCCGCTGCCAACATCCAAGCTTCGCCTCACACCAAGAAAGAGAACCTGTCCGCCCCCTCGTCTCCAGTTAGCTTCGAAGATTTGTGTGATGGGTGAAGCTGTGCCCGATCGTGCTGAACCTGTCATCGACATCATGAGTGATGAGGAAGAAGAGGAAGATCCTGAAGAAAGAGAGCCAGCTACTTCAGAGGAAGAAGATTCATCGCTTCGTTCCGACGCAAGGCGGAATTAGTCGCTTAGTTAGATCGTTGCCGTAGTTCGTTGTGTTAGATTGCTTGTTTAAGTTTGTTTGTGAGTGTGTGGGTTTTAGTTGTTGCTTACATCATGGGTGGGATGTAACAGCATGAGTCTAGTTCTTTTGCTTGTCAGAGTGTAAGATAGTTGGTGAGGTAGTGTTAATGCAACTTAAATGTAATCATACACAGTTAAGAGCAATATAGAATTTAAATTAATTAAATAACTTCGTTCTAAGGGTGTCTCTCTGTCTTTCTTTCCTGTTGTCTCTGCTTATCGTCAGATGGTGAACACGCGCACCGGCACTGGCAGTGGAAGTGGAAGTGGAGCCAATAACAATGAAGAGAACCCAACGCTAGCTCAGATGCTGGCCCAACAAACACAACTGATCAATCTGTTAGTACAGCAGGCACAGAATCAGCAGGCAAACAATCAGAACCAGAATCCACCCCCACCTCCCCAAAACAAGTTGGCAGATTTCTTACGTGTGAGACCCCCTACCTTTTCAAGCACTACCAATCCAGTAGAAGCAGGAGATTGGCTGCATGCGGTGGAGAAGAAGTTGGATTTGATCCAGTGTACTGAGCAGGAGAAAGTTTCTTTTGCTTCGCATCAGTTGCATGGACCTGCTGCTGAATGGTGGGATCATTTTCGCCAAGGCAGGGCTGGAGGAGAACCTATTACTTGGCAGGAGTTCACAGCTGCTTTTAAGAAGACACATATACCAACGGGTGTTGTAGCTCTAAAGAAGAGAGAATTTAGAGCACTCAACCAGGGATCTCGTTCGGTTACTGAGTACCTCCATGATTTCAACCGTTTAGCTCGTTATGCTCCAGAAGATGTTCGTACCGATGAAGAGCGTCAGGAGAAGTTTTTGGAGGGACTAAATGATGAGTTGTCTTATGCTTTGATGTCTACGGATTTCCGGGATTTCCAGCAGTTGGTGGACAAGGCGATTCGTCAAGAAGACAAATATAATCGGATGGAGCAGAAGAAGCGCAGGGCTGCCCAATTCAAGGCACAACAGGGCAGTAACCAGAGGCCGCGTCTCGTTACTGGACCTCAGGCTCCATCGTACCCTCAAGGAGGATCTTCATCAGTTGTCCGTCCCCAACGCCAGTTCTACAACAACAATACTGGTAATCGTGGCAATGACAACCGCAACGTGGTTGCCCGTCCTGCAGCAACTTCAGTTCAGAATCAGCCTGTCAGGAAGGAACAGGGAAGTAAGCCAGTGATATGCTTCAATTGTGGTGATCCGGGACATTATGCTGATAAGTGTCCGAAGCCTCGGCGTGTGAAGAACGTTCCAACCCCGAATAACTCCAATGTTCCAGCACCGAAGGCCCGTGTCAATCATGTTGCAGCAGCAGAAGCTCAGAATGCACCAGATGTGGTTTTGGGTACGTTTCCTGTTAACTCTATACCCGCAACTGTGCTTTTTGATTCCGGTGCTACACATTCCTTTTTGTCTAAAAGTTTTGCGAGCAATCATGGGATGGAAGTTATTAGGCTTGGGAGGCCTTTACTAGTTAATACCCCAGGTAATCAAGTATCTTCAACGCAGTACTGTCCTTCCGTTACTATAGAAATAGAAGGAATTCCTTTCCCATCCTCGCTTATCTTGCTAGAATCCAAAGATCTAGATGTTATCTTAGGGATGGATTGGTTATCTCGTCATAGAGGAGTTATAGATTGTGCCAACCGTAAGGTGACTTTAACCAATAGCAATGGGGAAACAGTTTCTTTCTTTGTGTCCTCTCCTAAATCTCATGGTGTGAACTTAAACCAAGTTGCTCTACAAGAGATACCCATAGTACAAGACTACCCAGACGTGTTTCCGGAGGATTTGCCAGGTATGCCACCTAAGAGGGACATAGAGTTTCGGATAGACTTGGTACCTGGAACTAACCCCATCCATAAGAGACCGTACAGAATGGCAGCTAATGAGTTAGCAGAGGTAAAGAAACAGGTGGATGATTTGCTTCAGAAAGGATATATCAGACCTAGTACTTCACCATGGGGAGCACCAGTCATCTTCGTAGAGAAGAAAGATCATACTCAAAGAATGTGTGTGGACTATCGTGCGTTGAATGAGGTCACAATCAAGAATAAGTATCCTCTACCTAGGATTGATGATTTGTTTGATCAACTGGAGGGTGCTACAGTTTTCTCCAAGATAGATCTCCGTTCTGGATATCATCAACTTCGAATCCGTGAGGAGGATATACCAAAGACCGCCTTTACAACTCGATATGGTTTATTCGAGTGTACCGTTATGTCATTTGGACTCACTAATGCCCCAGCCTTTTTCATGAATCTGATGAACAAGGTGTTTATGGAATATCTGGATAAGTTTGTCGTGGTGTTTATTGATGACATTCTTATTTTCTCTAAGACAAAGGAAGAACATGAAGAGCATCTTCGTCTAGCTTTAGAGAAATTACGAGAGCATCAGCTTTATGCCAAGTTCAGTAAATGTGAATTTTGGTTGTCTGAAGTGAAGTTTCTTGGTCATGTCATCTCGTCCGGAGGAGTGGCAGTAGATCCAAGCAATGTGGAGTCAGTGTTAAGTTGGAAGCAACCCAAGACGGTTTCAGAAATTCGTAGTTTTCTTGGACTTGCTGGGTATTACCGCAGGTTTATTGAGAATTTTTCAAAGATCGCCAGACCAATGACTCGTCTGCTTCAGAAGGATGTGAAATACAAGTGGACAGAGGATTGTGAGCAAAGTTTCCAAGAACTGAAGAAAAGGCTAGTGACTGCGCCTGTGTTAATTTTGCCTGATTCGAGGAAAGGTTTCCAAGTGTATTGTGATGCATCCCGACTCGGTTTGGGTTGTGTGTTGATGCAAGAAGGAAAGGTGGTTGCTTATGCATCTAGGCAATTGCGCCCTCATGAGAATAACTACCCAACGCATGATCTAGAGTTGGCAGCTGTGGTTCATGCATTGAAGATTTGGCGTCATTATCTTTTTGGCAACCGTACAGAGATGTATACGGATCATAAAAGTTTAAAGTACATTTTCACTCAACCAGATTTGAACATGCGTCAGCGAAGATGGTTAGAGTTGATTAAAGACTATGATATGGAAATCCACTATCACCCGGGAAAAGCAAATGTGGTAGCCGATGCCCTTAGCAGGAAAAGCTACTGTAATATGTCAGAAGGTCGACGTTTACCTTGGGAGTTATGCCAAGAATTTGAAAGGTTGAACTTGGGAATAGTCAGCAAAGGTTTTGTGGCCGCTTTGGAAGCTAAACCTACTCTGTTTGATCAAGTTAGAGAAGCTCAAGTGAATGATCCTGATATCCAGGAAATAAAGAAGAACATGAGGAGGGGTAAAGCCATCGGTTTTGTAGAAGATGAGCAAGGAACTGTATGGTTAGGAGAAAGAATTTGTGTCCCAGAAAATAAGGAGTTGAAGGATACTATCATGAAAGAAGCTCATGAAACTTTGTATTCCATTCACCCTGGAAGCACTAAGATGTACCAAGACCTAAAGCAACAATTCTGGTGGGCCAGTATGCGACGTGAGATAGCAGAATATGTGGCTCTATGTGATGTATGTCAGCGGGTCAAGGCAGAACATCAGAAGCCAGCCGGTCTGTTGCAACCGTTGAAGATTCCAGAGTGGAAGTGGGAAGAAATAGGAATGGATTTTATAACCGGTCTACCTAGAACGTCGGCAGGACATGATTCTATTTGGGTAGTGGTTGATAGGTTGACAAAAGTCGCTCACTTCATACCGGTCAAAACAACCTATACGGGGAATAAGCCTGCAGAGTTATACATGGCCAGAGTGGTATGTTTGCATGGTGTTCCTAAGAAGATAGTGTCAGATAGAGGTAGCCAGTTTACTTCGAAGTTTTGGCAGAAGTTACAATCAGAATTGGGTACCCGTTTGAATTTCAGTACTGCTTATCACCCTCAAACAGATGGTCAGACGGAAAGAGTAAACCAAATTTTAGAAGATATGTTGAGAGCCTGTGTTCTAGATTTTGGTGGAAGTTGGGATAAGAATTTGCCGTATGCGGAATTCTCCTATAACAATAGTTATCAAGCTAGTTTGCAAATGTCTCCGAATGAAGCATTATATGGTCGAAAGTGCCGTACGCCGCTTCTTTGGGATCAGACCGGTGAACGTCAAGTTTTTGGGACAGACATATTGCGACAGGCAGAAGAAAAAGTGAAGATTATCCAAGAAAGGTTGCGCGTTGCTCAGTCGCGTCAGAAGAGCTATGCCGACAATCGTCGTAGAGATTTGGTTTTTGAAGAAGGAGATTATGTGTATCTTCGGGTTACGCCGTTACGAGGAGTTCATCGTTTCCAAACCAAAGGGAAATTGGCACCGCGTTTTGTGGGACCTTTTAGGATTGTGAGACGAAGAGGTGAAGTAGCTTATCAGTTAGAGTTGCCTCCGTCAATGGCGGGAATACATGACGTGTTCCATGTGTCTCAGTTGAAGAAATGTTTACGTGTACCTACGGAGGAAGCAGATCCTGATCGTATAGAGCTTCAAGAAGATTTAACTTATGTTGAGAAGCCAGTCAGAATTTTGGAAGTAAGCGAGAGGAATACCAGGAATCGCGTTATACGGTTCTGCAAGGTTCAGTGGAGCAATCATTCGGAAGAAGAAGCTACTTGGGAACGAGAAGATGAATTGAAGTCAGCTCATCCTCATCTGTTCGCCAGTTCTTCTGAATCTCGAGGACGAGATTCCGTTTAAGGGGGGTAGGTTTGTCACGCCCTAAAAATCTTAAATTTATAAATTGTTGTTTAATTGGAATTTTTAGAAATTAAATTAAAAGCCTACAAGCTAAACCCTAATTTTCTAGGAAAATTTTCAACATAAAAATGAGCTAGATAAAATTTTATTAAATACTATGCTTGCTCCTCTATTTTCTAGAATTTTCTGGGAATTATTTGAGCAAGGGAAGTATTTTTAATAATTGAAACATCATGTCACAAATTGTTTTTATTTAAAAAGTTCAAAAGTTCCCCTTCTTTGGTCATTGGGCCGAATTCGGCCCAATACTCCCTCTCTCTCCGCGCGGCCGAACCGGCCCATGCCGGCCCAAGCCGAGCCGCTCGCCCCCTCCTCCTCCAGCCGCTGACATGTGGGGCCCACATGTCAGGGCCGTCTTCAACCTCCGGCCGCCGCCGCGCAAGCCGCCCGAGCCGCCGTCTTCCACCTCCGTTTCCGCCCAAATCCGAGGCCGATTCCTCGGGGATTTTGAGGGGTTTTGTTCCTCTCGTTCTCCTCTTTCTTTTCCCCCAAGAATCAAAGAGAATCGTTGAGGATTTGATCCGAATCGAGTTCGTTTTGATTTTATCTCTAAAACCGAGTTTGATTTCTTCCCGAGTCGATTCCTCTCGTTTGGAGCTCGATCTCTTCGATCCAATGCCATATAAAGCTTCCCCTCGTTGTCCTCTTCCGTTTGCCCCCTTTCCCGAGCTCTCCCGTGCCTCCTAGCGCCGCCGCGACGCGCTCCAAGTCCGCCGCCGCCGCCGGCCGTCTTCGGTCACGTCGCCGCGCCGTCTCCGCCGTCGCCTTTGGTCGCCGCCACCACCGTTAGGTGCGCCGTGGTGCAAGGAAGCTCGGCCGCCCCTCCGTTTTCTCCGCCGACCACCGGAGCACTCTCGCCGCCGTCGACCCAAGCCGCCGCCGTCCTCCTTCTCGTCGCCGGCTGCCGTCATGCATCCTTTGACGACGTGGTGAGTACCAACGGGTTCGCCTCGTTGTCCTCTGCGCGTAGATGCCCTCGTTTCCACGGCCGACCTCCCTAGCTCCGGCGAGCTCGCCAACCCTAGTCGGCCGGCGTTGGGTGACGTCATGCTGACGTCATCAGGGCTGACGTCATCCCTCTCTCTTTTTCCTTTTTCCCGATTTTCTAATAGATTAAAACTTTGGAAAATCATAACTAAATAACCGTAGATCCGTTTTAGGTGGTTCAAGTTTCTAAATTCTTCTAAAATCAAGATCTACATGTTAAAAATATCCACATGTACTGTTCATGCTTGTTTTTGTACTGTTTTGTTGATTTTGTTTATTTGCTTTAGTTTCCGACGTTCCGGAGGAGAGCGTTTCCGTTGAGGAAGGTTCCGAAGTGTTTGTGGAAGCTCAAGGCAAGTCACACAGATCCCAAACAACCCTTTGAGCATGTTGAACCCGTTTAAAGCTATTATTTTATTTCAACTATGCATTGTTTTCGAATGTCATCGGGTGGTGAACCTTTCCCAGTTATTTAATGGCCGAAGATGACTTTATTTTCCTATGGGTTATAATTTGATTAGCATGAACCTTATATATTGGATTGGTTCAGCTAAATGCTATATATAGGTTTGCTTAGCCATGCTTAGAAACATTAGCTAACTTAAAAGGGGCTAAATATAATTATATTACATAATTCTTATTGATAATAATGGTTATATTTAAATGGTAGCTCACGATGGTCAATCGTGTAATGATTTGATAATTAAAACCTGACTAAGGTGGGTTGTGAGCATATGGTTTTGTTGGTTGTGCTCATGACAATTAAGGACCGGTTCGCGAGCTACTGTTGTGAAACATTTATCGTGCCAACCACAAGCCAGCGTGGGCAACGGCTTTATCTTTTGTATAGCGTGATTCATTATAGTGCGCCAGACTGAGAAGTGGCGAGAAGTCCATGGGGGTCGCTGGGGAGTCCATGCCTTGTTTTAAAGGGGGTGATTATGATCCAGGTACGGTGCACTGTGGTGAATTGTGTTATGCGAGGGGTATTGTCACGACTCCTTTCCGAGATACCGTGGTGGTATTGAGGCACGTGGTGACATGATGTGGGGTTGTGTCTTGTGGGTACAGTGGTACACCTCTGATCAGAGTTTAAACTATTCGAATAGCCGTACCCGCGGTTATGGGTGAGTTGAGCAATGTTTTTCGTGATTAGTCTCACACTACTCTTCAATGGTAATAATGTGATCATTAATTGGACTCCTGGTTTGGAATGGTTAATTCCTGGTTTGGAGGTTTAATTTGTTCAACCGGGGTTGGTTGTTCAAATGTGGTTGGGCCTATGCAACACGGGTGTGTTGTATGGTGTTTATTTAATATTGATTAATTATTCAACTGTTTTACCATTCTCTTAAATATTTATTAAATGCTGTTTCTGCAAATGAGCTATATTATGCCATCCTTTGTTATCCGGTGCACTTGCATATTTGCTGTGTGACTTGTTGAGTATGTCATATGCTCATTCTTGCAATATTCATTCATCAGAAGAGGAGTATCTCAGTGAAGGTGATGATCTGGAGGATTAGGCTCGTTCTCGGTTAAGATGCCTGTGGAGTGGAGTCGCCATAGCTGTTCCGTAGTTTGTTATAGTTTTATTTTCCGCTGCGTAGAATGTTATTTTTGGTTTGAGAGGAACTATCCACCTCTGTAATAATTTATTATTTTCGAGTATTCATTAGTTAATTATTTGTACTCTATTATCAATATTGTCATTGTGTGCCTCGGTTGATTCCTGGACGAGGGTTTAACACACATGTAAGCGTTTGGAATTTTGGATAGAAATTCCGGGCGTGACAGAATGGCAGCTGCGTGTGTTGCAGCACAACTAGCAACTAAATAGGGTAGGTAAATAACAAGATTAGTGGCAAATTAGTTAGGAGAATGTAGGATTAGTGGAGCACGTTGTGGCGTGGCCCGCGGTCAGCTCGGAGGAGCGAATCTTGGCGTAAGATGCGCAGATCTTTGTACGAGTGAGTGGCTTGTAGTCGTGCGTGTGACCCGGCCGGGCTGTTAGCTATGTGCATGTACAGGAGGCTATAGTGATTTTAAATACGGAGCTGTTAGAACAAGGGGGAAGGCGGCGTGGTATAAATACCCCGTTTAAGTTTGAAGCTGGCTGGCTACAGGAGGAGGATTGCAGGAAAGTGGTTGAAGAGGGCTGGTCAATGCGTGGTGAGAGCGCTAGCCTTGCTGATCATATTAAGGATGTTGTTGGAGGACTGAAGGAATGGAGTACGAACGTGTTGGGGGATCTGGAAAAACGATTAAAAAAGGCAAAAAAAGGGGCTGGAGAGATGGCGTAGAGCGCTGGTTGATGATGTGTCGGTCAGGCGGGAGGCTGTGTGGAGCTTTAAATGTAGATCGATTGGAGGAACAAATTGATACCTACTGGAAGCAACGCGCGCATGTTAACTGGCTCCAGCTTGGGGATAGAAATACACGCTACTTCCATAAAGCTTGCTCGGAAAGAAAGAAAAGAAATAGAATCGGTAAACTGAAGAAAAGAAGATGGGAGTTGCGTGGAGAAGGACACTGGTGGAGAAATCGTTTGTAGTGCCGGTTTGTAACCCCCCTTTAGTCCCGGTTGTCCAACCGGGACTACGAATCCGGGACTAAAGATAGCGATCTTTAGTCCCGGGTGAAATAACCGGGACTAAAGATCGATCTTTAGTCCCGGTTGGTAACACGAACCGGGACTAAAGATCGGTCAGCCTTTAGTCCCGGTTGGTGTTACCAACCGGGACTAAAGATCCATGTACCTTTTTTTTTATTTGCATTGCCCTGTTTGCTGCATGGTTGATTATATATATATATATATATATATATATATATATATATATATATATATATATATGCATTGCAATATATATATTATGGTTGTATATAGAATACATATATATGTATATGCGTATGTATATATATGTATAAATACATATATTACACACATATTTATAATTTAAAGCACTTAACATTTTATGTACATATATGTTACCAAAATATATATTACCACTAAAGTAAATGTACGTACATATGTAAATATGTATGTACATGCATGTATAGTACAATTCATTTGCTCGCTAGCTGTAGCTACGACTTCGACGCCTGCGTTACGTCAGAAGAGGAAGGACCGACGTTACGAATTGTCGATCCGTCATAGTAGAATTCACCATGGGGATTAAGGACTTCTTCGTTGATGAACCCCATCAGTTGTTCTTGAACAGCCGTGATAAAATCCTTGTGTGGGAGTTTTTCCCTCATGTGAATACGCTATCATTCGGAAAATAATGACATATCAATATATGAAATTAATAAACAACTTAACAAATCGATACGCAATGAAATTTTGAACGGTTTATGTATACGTACATCGAGCTCTTGTTTGGTGTATGTTTGCTTTGATAGGCAGTGGCCATACTCGCATACGTAGTAGCCGCACAAGTTAGTTCCCTTGTCCTGCTTTGCGCACTACATGAGAAACGATGAGAGATTTAATATACTCTTTATATTAACTGTAACTAGAGATTCAATTCAATATAATTTTGGATCATGCATGTACTCACTGGAAAATGAAACCTCCGTCCAAGTTTTTCTTTCCAAGTCCCGCGGACCAATTGACGGAACCGATCCCAAGCCCTACATGTGCAGTTGCAAGCTATGATTAATTAAATATTACCCGAGATCAACATAATATCAACAGAGTCCCGCGACTGTGGAATAGATGGCATTATATTACCTGTCTATCATTTGGAAGACCTTGTCAAAAACCTTCTCCTCTTTATTCATTGAGTCGTACACAGTGACTCTGCCTGCCTCCAAGTCAAAAAAGAACAGGACCCAGTGGAATCTGGAATATGCGTGAGATGAGATAAATATCAGAATGCACATGTTATATGTATGGGAATGAAATTTGTTCGAACGACAATAAAAACTCACTCTGTGTTGTACGGCAATAGTATGAATGTCTTGAAATGCTGCTGTGTTAGGAGATGGACGAGATTGTCCTTTGTGTCTTTCTCGTAGTTGTCGAGCATTTCGGTGTTGATTTTGCGAGGGTCGATGAACCCAGTATTGTAAACCCCCCGCCGCCGGGCCCTTTGAATCTCCATTCTACAACAATGAAAGGAAATTATTATTGCTTACATATATGCCAGGAGCTAATTATTGAACGAAACAAATCGAACTCAAAGATACTTACAAAATCCATGCGCTCAGAAGAGAGACGTCGAGGGCGTCCCGATGGTACAGATCGAAGACATCCTTGAAATTGATCCATAGAACATCTTCTCCTTGCAAGAAGTCGGGGTTTCTGATCCTCGCTCCGAACATCTCTCTACCATTGGCGCTCATTTCCATGTACCGTTCATGGAATTTGTACATTTGTGTCGGTAGGGACTGCAGCTGCTCGGGCCTGACAAGCGGTTTACCGAGTTCAAACTTGTATGCCACTTCCGCCTTCGGGATTGGTGCGCCTCCAACCAACTGAGCCATGGTTAGACCGGTGTCTGAAATGAAATCCGTTATGCCAAAGTCTTCGCCGGTCACCAACGGCTCGACCACTTGGTGTGGTTGTTCTCCAAGCTGAGGACCTGGTTTGGACTTCTTGTAATAGGCTTTCCTGAGTGTTCGGTCATAGTCCGATAGCTTCAAGACCTCCTTGTTTGCGGTGGACATTCCCTTGAAGAAATTCTTCACGCTCGGGTCAATAGGTATCTTCTTTTCAGGACTCCGAGGCTTGAGTTGCCTCTTCACTTCTCCTGCCACGTAAGCATTAAGCTCCTCTTGACTGCAATCGTACGGCGGCTCCTTGTTTTTGGTGGTCTCAACTTTGGCCTTCTTCGTTGCCCTTGTGCTGGCAGGAGGTGGAGCTTGGCGAGACCTTGTCTTGGGAGGTGCAGGCGGACACGGTGGAGGAGGAGGCGGAGGAGCCGGAGGAGATGGTGCAGGAGGAGGCGGAGGAGCCGGAGGAGATGGTGCAGGAGGAGGTGGCGAAGGAGCCGGAGGAGATGGTGCAGGAGGAGGCGGAGGAGCTGGAGGAGATGGTGCACGAGACGCCGCTTGTCGCCCAGGGAGGATGATGTACCGCTTGCGCCATAGTATAATGGCGTGGCTTGTGTCTCGTAGATGCGTCTCACCGTCTCCTCCGGGGTAGTCCAACTCGAGGTCCTCGTACACGGCTTCCACCAGCTCAACTTCGACCCTCGAGTATCCTGCTGGAATCGGCCTGCAGTGGTAAGTCCCTGATATGTCTGTTGGGATGGCCATTCCTGACGCCACCTTCACGTGAGGAGAGGTTATCTATTAGTAATCAACCTAAGCAGCAAATTGCGGAACGTACGAGTCAAAAATCATGTATTATATCGAGCATACCTTGATTGATAAGTTCTTGAAGGGAATATGCAGCTCACATGGTGTCCGATGCGTGATCTCATCAACGGGGCAGGTGGTTTCGTCCCGGGTTTGCATAGCGTCCATGCTATGTGATACTACCTGCCCCGTTGAGGCGCAGCTGCTACGATTGCTTGATGGGCTAACCACTGGAGGAGGTATGTACGGCTGGGGATCGTGTGACCGATGTGCTGCCATGCGTTCATCCACCTTCCGGGCCAGCTCCTCTTGCATGCTGAGCTCGTAGCTCGATATCCTGTACTCGAGATCTGCAATCTTCGCCTCGGTATCTCTCTTGCTCCTCATCCGACTCCTGTACGTGTGGATGTCATCCTTGAATCCAATCTTCCAAGGAATCACCCCTTTCCCTCGTGTTCGTCCTGGATGCTCTGGAGTCTGCAGGGCGAGTGACAGCTCGTCCTTCTCTCTGTCGGGTCGGAACGTGCCCTGAGAAGAGGCTTCCACTGCGTCCGTTAGTCGACTCGCAGCCTCGCGTATCTGATCGCTGAAGACCAAGGAGCCATCACCTGGGTTGAGCGTTCCACCATGAGCATAGAACCAGAACTTCGATCGATCAGGCCATTTAGCGGTGGCCGGTTCGATACCCCTCTCAAGCAAGCTTGCCTGCATCTCCTCCCACTTCGGCATCGCGACGCTATAGCCGCCTGACCCCAAGTGGTGATGGTACTTCTTCTTGGCGGCATTTTCTTTGTTTCTTTCCATCATCGCCTGCCCTTGTTGACCTGTCTTGTAAGCAACGAACTCCTCCCAGTGATCCCTTAGCTTCGGGAATACGTCGAAGTTCGGTGTCTGCCCCTTCAGGATGTATTTCCGGTATAGGTCTCCCTTGAAGGTCTGGAACTGTTCTGCCATTTTCTTAAGAGTCCAGTGTTTCACTATGTTCTCTGTACCCGCAGGGAGCGTGAACGTCTCGAGCATTGTGGTCCACAGCATCTCTTTCTCTGATTCCGGGACAAAGCTGTCATTATCCCCGCGTGCCCTTGTTCTGCGCCAGTACACCATGCTGACAGGCACGTTATCCCTCACAACCCAACCACTGTGGCGTACAAAATTCTTGGCTGCTTCCGCCGGGGCAGTAGGTCGGCCGTCTGCGTCCACCTCAGTTATGATGTGCCGACCCTCTATCTTCTTCGCGGCACCTCGTTGTCCGCGTGCCCTCTTCTGTCCAGCGGAGGGATGACTTCCACTAGCCTCCTCCTCATCGTTCCCCTCCGCAACCCTCTCCACGTTCCCCTCCACGTTCAAGTACTGGTTTGGATCCTCGTTCCCCTCTTCTTCGTTCCAGTACTGGCTACTTCCCTCTGCAATTGTATCATACAATATCTGTTCCTCGTCGCGATCAGCCATCTGTGCATTACAATAATATATGTTAGGTCTGTAGGATGTATTTGCTAACCGTAATATTAAAACTCTAATAATCTTATATTAAATCTCGAATAATCTCATATTAAATCGCTACTAATCTTATATTAAAATTGTAATAATCATATATATATGCTAAGTATAACAATCTCCTCACTAACTCGTATATTAAACCTCTAATAATTTTATATCAAATCTCTAACTATCTGTAACACTCAAATATGCTAAGTCTAAGTGTCGTGTATTTGTACGGTAGATAATCATATATGCTAAGTCTAATTAAGTTTCGTATATTACATCTGTAATAATCTTATATTAAATCTCTAACAATCAAATATGTTTCGAATATTAAAACTCTAATAATCTTATATTAAATCTCTAACACTCACATATGCTAAGTCTAATTAAGTTTCATATATTAAACCTCTAATAATTTTATATTAAAACTCTAACTATCTCTAACACTCAAATATGCTAAGTCTAATAATCTAATAATCTCTAACACTCACATATGCTAACTCTAATAATCTAATAATCTTATATTAGAATTCTAACAATCTTATATTATATCTCAAACAATCACATCTTTACATCACTTGCCTGCGCGAATTCCTTCGAGGGCTAGCTACCACTTCGGCTTGACGGACGACGACGACGACGTCTTCTCTGCAACATCCAAAAAAAATGTATTAGTCTAATCGCAAAGGAACATATAATGTATTGTTTAACTTTGTAGTTAAACAATCTTTTCATTGAAGATCTTTTAGATGTCCAAATGTTTGTTACAAAAATACAACACTATAGAATTTTGTGAAATTAATTTGATTTTGTAATTCAATTCTCTGGTACATAAAACATTCTCTGGTACTATTTCATTTTGCTTTATAGGAGAACATAAGTTGGTGGATCTGTAGAAACTGAGTTTGCTCCAAAATGAGTTGAAATGAATTTTGTATGCATTTTATAAGTTTGTGCATGCTTTATGTGTGATTTAACTTGGATAAATTTTAGAAGCTAAATTTGTACTGTGAGTGCAAGTTTTTATTACATAACATCAAAGTTCCCAACTTGGTGAATTCACAGAAATTTGAATCATCTTAAAATGAGCTATATTTAATTTTATATGGATTTTACAAGTTTTAGTTTGTGTTCTTTTATAATTTCGAGTTCGTTCGCTCGTTCGCGTTCGTTCGTTCGTTCGCTCGCTCGTTCGCGTTCGTTCGTTCGTTCGCGTTCGCTCGTTCGTTCGTTCGTTTGTGGTCCACAGCATCGTGGCGGCGGCGGCGTGGGGGCGCGGCGGCACGATGGCGGCGCCGCGGCGGCGGCGTCGTGGGGGCGGCGGCGGCGGCGTGGGGGCGGCGGCATCGTGGCGGCGGCGGCGTCGTGGGGGCGCGGCAGCGGCGTGGGGGCGTGGGGGCGGCGGCGGCATCGTGGCGGCGGCGGCGTCGTGGGGGCGCGGCGGCGGCGTGGGGGCGTCGTGGGTCGGAGTTCGTCGGCGTCATCGGCGTGAGAGAGAGAGAGGGCGTCATCGGCGTAAGAGAGAGAGGGCGTCATCGGCGTAAGAGAGAGAAAGGGCGTCATCGGCGTTGTCGGCGTCGTCGGCGTTTCTTGGCGTCGTCGGCGAAACAGAGAGAGAGACGAGGGTACATCGAGAGAGAGAGAGAGGCCGGGGGCTCTCACCCAAGAAACGGTGCGGCGGCGTCTGCGGCGGAGGCGGCGAGGACCGCCAGGCGACGGTGAGAGACGACGGCGGCGTCGGCACGGGTTGCCCTAGGCAGTGGCGGCGAAGGACCGATGCTCGATCTCGATGAAAACGTCTAAGTGTTGGTGGAGAAGACGAGGGCGCACCGGGAATATATATACCCCCGGATCTTTACTCCCGGTTCGTGAGAAGAACCGGGAGTAAAGATATCTTTACTCCCGGTTCTTCTCACGAACCGGGAGTAAAGATATTTTCCCGCTATTTCCAAATTTTTTTTATACCCGGTTAGGGTTAAGAACCGGGACTAAAGTTAATAGCACTGAATATTGAATTTCGTTGCATATATGTTTCTAAAATATAAATAATGCATTATAAATTCTAATTAACATGTGTAAATCCAACATGCATGAATTAAAGCTTTTAAAAATTCCAATAATCGTATATAATTAGCATATGCATGATATTAAATTGTTAAAAATTGTAACTAGCATCTGTGAATCCGACATGCATGATTCAAAACTTTTAAAAATTATAATAGTCGTATATAATTAGCATATGCATGATATTAAATTGTTAAAAATTGTAATTAATCATATATAACTAGCATATTCAATACATCCAAAATATTTTACAACAATTACGGCAACACTTCGGCGGTGACGGTTGTCCGCACGTACTTTCTCCTCACTATTGTTCCTTCCTTGTGATCGCTACGTGAGTAAGGGGTGTCTTCGTTTGATAGGAGGATGCTAGGGTCAACCGTCACCGTGAAAGGGGGTTGCCCATCTAACTGATCGTAATCCTCGTCAGTCTTGTCCTCTACTCCGACGATTTTTCTTTTGCCTGGGAGAACAACATGGCGCTTCGGCTCGTCAGGCCCTTTGCCCTTCTTTCCTTTGCTAGACATGTCCTTCACATAAAAAACTTGCGTTACATCATTGGCAAGGACGAAAGGTTCGTCCGAGTATCCAACCTTGTTAAGGTCAACCGTTGTCATCCCACTGTCATCAGTCGTTACGCCTCCACCAGTCAACCTAACCCATTGGCACCGGAACAGAGGGACCTTGAGAGGTCCATAGTCAAGTTCCCATATCTCCTCGATGGCACCGTAATATGTGCTAGTTGTACCATCGTGTCCCATGGCATCGATACGAACAGCACTGTTCTGGTTCGTGCTCTTCATGTCTTGGGCTCTTGTGTAGAATGTGTACCCATTGATCTCATATCCCTGGAATGTCACGATCGAGCCAGATGGACCCCTCGCCAGGAAGGCCAGTTGCTGGTTAATCGTCTCGTTACCCATGAGATGTTGTCGCAGCCATGCGGGGAAAGTATCAATGTGATGCCGTGTAATCCATGCATCGGACTTACCGATGTTTCTGGCGCGAACTAGAGCCAAGTGCTCCTCGATGTAAGGAGCCACCAATGAAGATTGTTGTAAAACCGTGAAATGGGCTCTACGGAATAAATTGTTGTCTACCGTCATTATAGCTTTCCTCCCGAGAGTCCCCTTTCCCCGTAGTCTCCCTTCATGGCGTGATTCAGGTACCCCGATTGGGCGAAGGTCTTCAATAAATTCAACGCAGAATTCAATGACCTCCTCTGTTCCATACCCCTTGGCGATGCTTGCCTCTGGACGAGCACGGTTACGAACATACTTCTTCAGAACGCCCATGTACCTCTCGAAAGGAAACATACTGTGTAGGAACACAGGCCCGAGAATACCGATCTCTTTGACAAGGTGACAAAGCAGATGCGTCATTATATTGAAAAATGAAGGTGGAAATATCAACTCAAAGCTGACAAGACATTGCACCACATCATTCTGAAGGGCTTCTAACCTATCCGGATCGATGACCTTCTGCGAAATTGCGTTCATGAAAGAACATAGCTTTGTTATTGTTGCCCGGACATTGTCTGGGAGGATACCCCTTATTATAACTGGTAGCAGCTGTGTCATCAACACGTGACAGTCATGAGACTTTAGGTTTGTGAACTTCTTCTCCTTCGTGCTTATTATTCGCTTTATATTCGTGGAGTATCCAGACGGTACCTTGATGCTCTCCAAGCATTGAAACATACTTTCCTTCTCTGCCTTGCTAAGAGTGTAGCTGGCTGGACTCAAGTAATGGCTGCCTTTCTCCTTTGGTTCCGGGTGAAGGTCGCCGCGTTGTTCCATATGCTTCAGATCATTACGCGCTTCCAGTGTATTTTCGGCGTTCCATATACACCTAGGAAGCCAAGAAGGTTTACGCAAAGGTTCTTAGCGAGGTGCATCACGTCGATTGCGTGGCGGACGTCCAAGAATTCCCAATAGGGTAACTCCCAAAATATGGAGTTTTTTTTCCACATCGCCGCATGACCATCTTCGCTCTCTATAGGTTGGCTGCCAGGCCCCTTTCCAAACACTACTTTAAGATCTTTAACCATAGCAAACACTGCGTTCCCGCTGCGATGTTTAGGCTTCGTACGGTGGTCCGCCGTATGTTCAAAGTGCTTGCCTTTCTTCCGTACCGGGTGGTTTGCTGCAAGGAATCGACGATGACCCATGTACACAACCTTCCTACAGTGCTTAAGATACGTACTTTCTGTTTCATCCATACAGTGAGTGCAAGCCTTGTACCCCTTGTTGGACTGCCCGGATAGGTTGCTAAGTGCAGGCCAATCGTTGATGGTTACGAACAGCAGCGCTCGTAGGTTAAACTCCTCCTGTTTGTCCTCGTCCCACACGGGGACACCTTCCTTCTTCCACAACAGTTTAAGATCTTCGACCAGTGGTCTTAGGAACACATCGATGTCGTTACCAGGTTGCTTGGGGCCTTGAATAATAATCGGCATCATTATGTACTTCCTCTTCATGCATAGCCAAGGGGGGAGGTTGTAGATACACATCGTAACGGGCCAAGTGCTATGGCCGCTGCTCATCTCTCCAAAAGGATTCATGCCATCCGTACTTAAACCAAACCGTATGTTTCGTGCGTCCTTTCCAAAGTCTTTAAATTTTCTGTCGATGTTTCGCCACTGCGAACCATCTGCGGGGTGTCTCAGCATCCCGTCCTGTTGACGTTCTTCAGCGTGCCAACGCATCATTCTAGCATTCGCCTTGTTCCTGAACAAACGCCTTAGCCGTGGTATTATAGGGAAATACCACATCACCTTAGCAGGAATTCTCCTCTTCGTTAGCTGCCCGTCAACCTCACCTGGATCATCTCGTCTAATCTTGTATCGTAGTGCTTTACAAACAGGGCATGCTTCTAGGTTCTCGTACTCCTCACCGTGATATAGGATACAATCATTCGGACATGCGTGAATCTTCTGAACTTCCAGTCCTAGAGGGCAGACTATCTTCTTAGCCTCGTACGTTGTCTCGGGCAATTTGTTTCCCTCCGGAAGAATGTTCTTGACGAGTTTCAATAAATCGCCAAATGCCTTGTCACTAACACCATTTCTTGCCTTCCATTGCAGGAACTCCAGAGTGGTATCCAACTTTTTGTGCCCTTGCTCGCAACCTGGGTACAACGACGTTCTGTGGTCCTCTAACATCTTGTCCAATTTATGGGCCCCCTTTTCACTCTCGCAGTCCTCCTTGGCATCCTGCAACATCTGACCAAGATCATCTGCAACGTCGTTATAATCAGCATCTATGTCCTCCTCGCCCGTTTGATTTCCTTCAAATACAGCGTACTGAGGAAAGTCTGGAATATTGTCGTCTTCCACTTCATTTTCTTCCATTTCAACCCCTTGCTCTCCGTGGCATGTCCAACAATTATAGCTTGGCATGAACCCCGACTCAAACAAGTGGAAATGAATAGTCCTGGATGCAGAATACTCCTTCTGATTCTTACACTTATTGCATGGACAACAAATAAAACCCTTCTGCTTGTTAGCTTCGGCCACTCTCAAAAAATAATGCACGCCGTCAATAAACTCTTTGGACCGCCGGTCAGCGTACATCCATTGCCGATCCATCTACATGAAATGAAAAAAAAATCGTACACAAATAATCATTCGTACAATAATGACAGTCATACAATAATGGTAAAATAATCACAAACTCTTTCAACAGTCATACAATATCGACATATCATTATTCATACAAAAATTATAAAATATTCCACCAACTAATTCTTATTTATTATTTTTTAAGTTTTAAATTCTTTTCATTTTCAATTTAGTTTGTTTTCTTTTTTTAAGATTAACTTTCACTATATTTTCCTACTCAACTATTTTATGAAACCTTATTTAGCAAATAAACAAAATTTCTATATATTCTTTCTTTTCCAACACAAATTCTCTCTCATCAACTTACAACAAAATTTTGGAGACAAAAAAGTGTGCGAAACATAGCTTCAAATGTAATATGACCAAAAAAACATTGGAGGATGAAGTTGCTAACCTTTTAGGCACCTCCGATTTGTATATAATCACCAAAGTAAATTCACTATAAATTTTGGCATGACCTCCCCTCTTTTTTGAAGAAATTTTGAAGCTTGCTCGGGGAGGAGGAGGAAGAAGACATATATAAAGGGGTGGGACTTTAGTCCCGGTTGGTGTTGCCAACCGGTACTAAAGATCACCGGGATCTTTAGTCCCGGTTGGCAACACCAACCGGGACTAAAGTTACTATCTTTAGTCCCGGTTGGTAACACCAACCGGGACTAAAGATCCCGGGGGGGCCTGACAAGTCCTGACAGCAGTTGAACCGGGACTAAAGATGATCTTTAGTCCCGGTTGGTGTTACCAACCGGGACTAAAGATCAAATATGCCCGTTACCCTTTTTAACCGGGACTAAAGATGATCTTTAGTCCCGGTTGTTGTTGCAACCGGGACTATCGTGGAATTTGGCCGACCGACGAAAGATGGTTTCTCCACCAGTGGGAGGATGAAAAGAAGACTTTTATTGGGAACCATTTTATGCAGCTGTTCAGGAGTACTGGGGAGGTAGATGAAACTCTAATGCAGCAACTTCTAGCTGCGGTACAGCCTCGTGTATCCACTGAGATGAATGAGACTTATGAGGGAGTTCACGGAGGAGGAGGTAAAAAGAGCACTTGACTCAATCGGTGATTTAAAAGCGCCGGGGCCGGATGGCATGCCCTCGGTGTTTTTTAAAAATTGCTGGGACATTGTTGGGGGAAAGATGACTGCGGAGGTACTACAAGTGCTAAATGGAGAAAATATGCCAGCAGGCTGGAACGATATTGTGATTGCGCTGATCCCTAAGGTTCAACAGCCAGAGCATGTCACCGATCTTCGGCCCATCAGCCTCTGCAATGTTGTTTATAAGGTGGTCTCAAAAGTTTTGGCAGGTAGGCTGCGAGGTGTTTTAGATGAGATTATTTCGCCGACACAAAGCGCTTTTGTCCCTGGCAGACTAATTTCGGATAATATTCTTATAGCGTATGAGCTCACATATTACTTGTTGAATAAAAGAGAGGGAGATATGGGCTTCGCAGCACTAAATTAGATATGAGCAAGTCTTATGATCGGGTCGAGTGGTCTTTCTTGAAGGCTGGGTTTTGCTGAAAGCTGGATCAGCCTGATTATGTAATGTGTCACTTCAGTGTCATACTGTATTAAGGTTAATGGTGATCTCACTGACATGTTCAAACTGGAGAGCAGCGGCAGATCCATCGTTGGGGCTGGTTGGGGCTCCAGCCCCAGCTCCGGCCGGCCATAGCCCAATAGACCATATGTGCTAACAGATATTTGCATCCAGCAGCGAGCCATCATGACAAGAAACGAAGTAGTTGGCTATAGAATCAGTACCTCCTAGTGCTTTCAGCCATATATATCCAACTGATTCTTTTATTGTAAGTGCAACCAAATAAAAAAATAGAAAAAAAAACATTGCACCGTTTTTCATATACTCCCTCCATACTAATAAAGGAAGTCGTTTAGGACAACAACACGGTCGTCAAAACACAACTTTAACTTCTAAAAATATTTATTGAAAAGTGATATATGTATACTTTTATGAAAGTATTTTTCAAGACAAATCTATTCATATAATTTTTACATTTTCAAACTCAACAACTTGAGAGTTATTTATGATTTATATTCCAAAGGTTTGACTTAAACATTGTACTAAACGACTTCCTTTATGAGTACGGAGGGAGTACTTATTATATTTTTAATCTTTATTTTGTGTTCTTTCTAGTACAAGTTAGAATTTTTATCGACAAAGAGATTGGCGTGTATAGTTTATTAACTTTAGGCCTTGTTCTTTCAGATTTAGAGTTTTTGAGTTACTTTCTTTGTCAAACCGTTAAACATTGTGATTTTTCAAAAAACTTATTATAGCGAAATTTCTTCAAAATTCACTTAAATCAAAATTTAAAGTTTATAAGAGTGAACACTTAACTAATTATATGTTAATTAAGAGGCTTGTCTGAATTCTGGTAAGCTAAATGATTGCTCGTCCGAAACTCTCATTCGAAAAAGGCATCCCCTCTATTTTCATCCTAGATTCGCCACTGCTGGAGATGGGGCTTTGCCAGGGAGACCCACTGTCTCCTTATCTGTTTCTGATTTGTGCAGAGGGCTTTTCAGCATTGTTGCAACAGGCTGAGCTGGATGGTAGAATTGCTGGTGTGAAAATTTGTCATGGAGCACCAAGTGTATCTCACCTTCTCTTTGCCGATAATTCTCTAATTTTAATTCGTGCAAGTGAAGGGGATGCTCATCAATTACAGGAAATCCTGGATTTGTATGAAAGGTGTTCGGTACAGATGATAAACAAAGCAAAGTCTGCTGTGCTTTTTAGCAAAAATACAAAACAACCCAGGAAAAATGATGTTTGCAATATCCTTCAGGTAACCAAGGAGACAATGAGTGAGAAATACCTTGGATTGCCTGTACATGTGGGGCGCTCGAAAGGGAACATTTTTTGCATACCTGAAGGATAGAGTCTGGAAACGGATTCAAGGATGGAAGGAGAAATTCTTATCATTGGCCGGGAAAGAGATATTGATCAAAGCAGTAGCACAGGCTATCCCCACCTTCGCCATGGGATGCTTTGACACAACAAAGTCGCTATGTGATGAGATTAGTAATATGATATGCAGGTTTTGGTGGAACCAGCAAGAAGGGAAGCGGAAAATACATTGGCTTAGCAAAGAACAGATGATGAAATCCAAGAAGTAAGGTGGGTTGGGTTTCAGGGATATTCATGCTTTCAATATGGCAATGTTAGCAAAGCAAGGTTGGAGATTATGGCAGAACCCAGAGTCTTTGTGTGCAAGAGTCTTAAAAGCAAAGTATTTTCCGAACTCGTCGCTGTTACAGGCTGCACCAAAAGGGGGAATGTCGTATACTTGGAGAAGTGTCTTGCGTGGAATTGGCTTGTTGAAGAAAGGAATCATTTGGAGGATTGGAAATGGCGAAAATATTAAAATCTAGAGTGACCCTTGGTTGCCGAGATGTGTTTGAAGAAGACCGATAACTCCCAGAGGGGGCTGTATCTTATCGGAGGTCGCTGAGCTAATGAACCCACACACTGGGAGGTGGGATGTTGAGTTGATAAAGTAGATTTTCTGGGAGGAAGATGCAAACCTCATACTTGCGTTGCCGATTTATACAGACTGGGAGAATGTGCTTGGTTGGCATTTCGATAAGCACGGCAATTTCAGTGTCAGGAGTGCTTATATGGTTTGTCGCGACGATTTCCTTTAGAAATCAAGCCGAGGGGGCGGACAGGGTAGTAGCAGAAATGTGGTTGATTCTATTTGGCAAAGAATCTGGAAGTTGCAAGTTCCTGGCAAGTTGAAGCATTTTCTTTGGCGTTTCACTCACAATAGTCATCCCCTCCGCTGCAACCTATCTAGGAAAGGTATGAAAGTGGATAATATATATATGTCCAGTTTGTGAACGTTTCAGCGAGGATGGGGCTCATCTGTTTGCGAAGTGCAAGTTGGCCAGGCATGTTTGGGGCGATCTGGGACTGTATAATCTTTAGAGGAAGTTGGAGGGAGCTGCAAGTGCAAAGGAGGCCATTGAGTCCATCCTGAATGAGCAGGAAGACAACAGAAGAATGGCAGTTGTTGCATTGTGGTCTATATGGAATGAACGCAACCAAATCAGAGAAGAGAAGAAGAGAAGGAAGCCGGAAATGATTGGCAGAGCCATTAAAATATATGCAGATGAGATCTGTCAGGTTACAAAAGGGGAAGTAGAAGTGAAGGTGAGAAGAGATAAGAAATGGACAAAACCGCCTGAAGGTGTTCTCAAATTAAACTGTGATGCTTCCTTCCAACCAACTAGCATGAGCGGGAGCTGGGGATTCATAATCCGGGACAGTGATGGTGATGTTGTACTGGGTGGAGCAGGGAACGTGAATCACTTGCTGAGTGCATTCCAGGCCGAGGTGATTGCGGGTATTCAGGCGGCGAAAAACATTGGCATTCGTCGGCTGATGCTTGAAATTGATGCCCTGGCAGTACAGCAAGCTATAACGACAAAGAATGCTGCTCTTTTGGCAGAGGCGGGACTGCTGGACGAGATCAAGAAATTGGTTGATTCAGACTTGCTTAGTTTTCAATGTGTTTTCTGTCCACGTGAATGTAACCGGGTTGCCCATGAGATGGCAGCTTTGGGCTTGTGTCGTGTTGAGGGGGTGGAGCTAACTTCGAGCGATGTTCCTGACAACGTTCTTGTAATGGTGGCTGACGATCTGTCAGCATCTGTTAATTGAGCATGCCCAGTTTCAAAAAAAAAATGTACAGGAGGCTATATAAGCCGTGTTATCATCAGTTAGTTTTAGCAGAACTGCAATACAGAAAGAAGGCAGCAAAGGCGTGCGTCGCCGACGGAATCTGCTGTGTGTGTGTCCAGCCAATTTGCTGCTCGTGTGTGTTCTCCCGTGAGTTTGTTGCTTACGTGAGGTCGTGACAAGTCGCCGGAGGGAACGCCACCGAGTGGCCGCAGCGGTCATGGTGGTGCCGTGGTGGCGGCACGACCGGCCGGCAATTTTGTCTCTATGCATTACCCAATGCTAAGTGACACAAACTACGGTGTGTGGGCCGTAAAGATGAAGATCATCCTACGCCATCTTGGTGTATGGACGGCAATAATTGGCGAAGGGTCGTCGGCCGGAGAAGAGAAGGACATCGAAACTCTCGCCGCCATCTCTCAAGCTGTGCCGGATGCCGGGATGATGGCCATCGCGGATAAGGACACGACGAAGGAGGCTTGCGAGGCTATAGAGAAGATGAACGTCGGCTAGGATCGAGTCAAGAAGGCGCGACTACAAGCATTGAAGAGGCGATTTGATCGCTTGTACATGGAGGATTCCGAAACTATTGCGGAATTCTCACCGAAGCTCACCGCACTAGTGGGGGAAATGCATTCTCTCGGTGCTAAGGTAAATGATAGTGTTGTTGTGGAGAAATTGTTTATTGTAGTTCCCAACAAGTTTCTTCAAATTGTTGGCACCATCGAGCAATGGGGTGATTTATCGAAGATGTCCGTGACGGAGGTGATCGGTCGCTTGAGGGCGTTCGAGTAATTCTTGAAGGGTCGGCGCCGCGAACCGGAGGGTGAGCATTTGTTGCTCACACGTGCATAGTGGGAGAGTCTCTCACTCAAGGAAAAGAAGAATGACAACCGTGGTGGTGGCCAAGGCAAGGCTGGGGGTGGCCGCACTGGTGGTCGTGGCCGCGACGACGACGACGGCACAAGCAGTGACTCTGACGACCACAGCGAGCGCAAGTTGGATGGCAAGAAAGGCAAGTGCTACAATTGAGGAGTTCGTGGGCATTTCGCCAGTGAGTGCCGCAAACCGAAGAAAGAGGAGGCGCTCCTCGCGACAGCTGATGTAGAGCCGTGCCTCGTGTGATGAAGCGTATGTATGCAAGTGATGCAAGTCAAGATTAGGGGAGGCATTGTTAGAACTAATCATGACTTGCGCATGTCTTTGGTCTTTGCATTAGTTGCATGTAGAGAGGAGTGTGATATGTTCACGTTAATCTTCTCAGTGATGTGTATGTGTGCATCATGTAAAGGTAGTGGTTAGTCCATGCTTGCATGTAGAACAAGTCAGTGCTAGT
Organism: Oryza meridionalis; assembly: GCA_000338895.3. Lineage (NCBI taxonomy): Eukaryota > Viridiplantae > Streptophyta > Magnoliopsida > Poales > Poaceae > Oryza > Oryza meridionalis. Next base: position 11,641,174 of record CM002527.2, on the reverse strand, counting down.
GAATGGCAGCTACGTGTGTTGCAGCACAACTAGCAACTAAACAGGTTAGGTTAATAACAAGATTAGTGGCAAATTAGATAGGAGCATGTAGGATTAGTGGAGCACGTTGTGGCGTGGCTCGCGGTCAGCTCGGAGGAGCGAATCTTGGCGTAAGATGCGTAGATCGTTGTATGAGTGAGTGGCTCGTAGTCGTGCGTGCGACCCGGCCGGGCTGTTAGCTATGTGAATGTACAGGAAGCTATATAAGCCGTGTAATCATCAGTTAGTTTCAGCAGATCAGCAATACAGAAAGAAGCCAGCAAAGGCGTGCGTCGCCGACGGAATCTGTTGTGTGTGTCCATCCAATTTGCTGCTCGTGTGTGTTCTCCCGTGAGTTTGTTGCTTACGTGAGTTTGTTATTTTCTTGGGCCAAAGCTGTCAGTGTTTGCTCTGGTTTGGCGGTCTAACAGGCGAAACCATCAGTCAGACCGGCGGCATCGCGGCGGTCAAACCGGCGACGACTTCAAGCGACGACAGCTGATCTCGCCGGTCAGACCGGAGATACAATATATCTCAGTCAGACCTGCAGTATTCAGGCGGTCAGACCGGCGCATCTACTTCGGTCAGACCACGATCCGTCGAATTCGAGCGTAACTTTTATTTCCGCTAAAAGTTTTGGTTTTTTGGCACACCAACCATTCACCTCCTCTGGTTAGTTTAGTTCTTGGTATTCGATCCTACAGAAGTAGCTGTTACTTTTCTTCTCACTTATTTCTTAATGCTCTCTTTATATATACGTCTATTTGAGGTGGGATGATCAAGGGTACGTAGGAGGTGGAAGATGGGATTACTAGTGTGCTTTTATATTTCAAAAGAATCTTGCTTAAACATGTCTTTATTTATATATTGAGATTATGGACTTCTGCACAAACCTCAATCATTGCCCTGCGCCCCTGCCTATTTCACGTGAAAATGAGGCACCAAAACTCCAGATGCCTCCTATGCTCAGCAATATGCACGCATGCCATACTACAGAGATTGCAGACGTGTTGAGACATGCTTCTACGCATGCTAGCTAGTGTGTTAACTGACTGTAGGACTTGTATATATATGTACACATGGGTTCTACATCTTGGAGTATGTCTCGTTCAGTCGTCTGAATTTCTCTGGCCGCTTGATATTTATTGGGTTAATTAGATTCATGTCATTATAAATTTCATAGTTTGGAAATATGCCATTAATATTTATCTATTTGATACCATGCCATTACAATTTCATGAGTATTAGAGTTATGCCACTGCATACCCTTTCATAGCTATATCTAACTTGTTAGGACCAAATTACCCTTTCTTCTCCTTCATACCTTTCTTCCTCCTCTCTCATGTTATCCAACCAACGAACTCTGACCATCCGACGAAGTTTATGTAGCCGGCTGCAGCCTGCAGTGGTGGACTGCACGGTGAGGACTACAGCTTGGCATCGCCGATCTCCCAATACACCTCCGCGAGCAACGCTGCATCGGTGCCCTCCACTAGCACATCCGATGTGATCCGGTGGTATGGCCGGCGTGGCGTGGACGGCAGGAGCGCCCGCCACGTTGTTGGAGCCGCGGTGCTGCCCAGCATGTACGAACTATGGAACTAGCCTGTACACTTACGCTCATACATGGCGTGGTTCAGTCACTGTACGTCTCTACATCTACACAGTGTTACACATACATAGGCAATTGCATGCTGTATGTTTCTGAGGATATTCCTGAATCCTAGCTAAAATGTGTGCAAGCAAGCAAAAGCAACTGATCTCACGGCTGCATGCCACTAGCCACATCAAATCCTCAAGCTCCCGCGGCGGCAGTGCCGACCAGTGGCACGAGGTCATTAGAGTTCGTCTCGGTTGAAAGAGAGAAGAAAGGGCAAGGAGAAAGGAAGAAGAAAAGGGTAATTTGGTCCTAAAAAGTTAGAGGACTTTTACGGTACATTCTACTGCAAGTATATACTTGCAGTATATAGAAGGGTAGGTTTGGTATTTGTTAAAAATCTGAAAATGGTTGTTTAGTCATTTGAAGTGAGGATTTATTTTCATCGGGAGTAATTTTCCACCGGTAGTAGAGATTTTTTGGTCGCACTTGCATCTGAAAATATTTATCAGCACTGTTAAGTTTTGACATGCATAGCCATGATCCATGAAATTGATAGATGGTGACTAGTTAGTCCATATTTTTTTGCCAGACATATCAAGTTCTCGGTATCTACTATGTTGATTTCGCAGTTTATGACGGGATGATTTGCCAGTTCTATCAATCCCTGCACGGAGGCGGCACCAGGAGACAGTCATGCAAAATGAAAACGACTATGGGCTATCAGTACAATTTCTCAATGGGGCTGGGGCTGGCGATCGGGCGAACGAAAGGCTGGGACGCGTCGTCACCGACGGCACCGAGTTTGGCTCAGGCGCTTGGGGAGTTTTGGTTGTCGGCGGCAGCGATAGCACATGGAACGAAGGAAAACTAACCTCTCGAGCGGATTTCTCTTAAGCCGGATCTAACAAAAAAAGGAAACGCAAAAATACAACAATACCCTTTTCAATTTATATTGCAAACTAATTTAGAGAGAGATCAGATGAATCTATACCGTTGGATCGTTTATACTGCAAGTATATACTTGCACTATAGAGTACCGTAAAAATCCTCAAAAGTTACTCCCTCCGTTTTAGGTTATAAGACTTTCTAGCATTACCTACATTCATATGTTTGTTAATGAATCTAAGCACACATATATGTCTAGATTCATTAACACAAATATGAATGTGGGCAATGCTAGAAAGTCTTATAATATAAAACGGAGGAAGTAGATAATAATGTGAAGTGGTATGTAGTGGCATATCTCTAATATTTGTGAAATTGAAATGGCATGGTACCAAATATATGAATAGTAATGGTATATTTCTAAATCGTAAAATTTATAATGGCATGTATGCAATTAACCCTTATTTATTTTGTTTCTGATGAGCTATGCAAAATTAGTTAAGATGATTTTTTTTGTTTTTATTTTAAAGAAGTGTTTTGTTGTGGGACATCACCAAGCAAAATATCTTTTTTATTTAAAAATACAGAAATGTTAATATCTATTTGTGTGGTACACACATGATCATTTTTTCACATAATTTTTTCCTTCTACACATATATCCTCTTCATATCTATTTGCTTATGATGTTTATATCTTATAAGGTTACTAACCACATAAACAAAACGTCAGGTATGTACCAAACCTTCAGTATATATAGGAACCACTCTACGTGATCTTAATCATGCATATAACCTCTTGATAGGGCAACTGATTGAGAATCATCAGTAGTTTTGTCCACAGTCCTAGCAATATGAGGAAAATGGGCACCCCACTTTCTGCATTGTATTATAGGGTTACTAAGTGAGCACCATGCATGTGTAGATTGAACGGCGGTCCCAACGTTTTTATTTTAAAGAAGTGTTTTGTGGGACATCACCAACCAAAATATCTTTTTTATTTAAAAAGATAGAAATGTTAATATCTATTTGTGTGGTACACACATGATCATTTTTTCACACAATTTTTTTCCCTCTATAGGTATATATATCCTCTTCGTATCTATTTGCTTAAAATGTTTATATCTTATAAGGTTACTGACCACAGGAACAAAACATCAGGCATGTACTAAAACTTTCTGTATATATATGAACCACTCTACATGATATTAATCATCAAAATAACCTCTTGATAGGGCAACTGATTGAGAATCATGCGTAGATCTGTCCACAGTCCTGGCAACATGAGGAAAATAGGCACCCCACTTTCTGCATTGTAATATAAGGTTACTAATTGAGCACCATGCATGTGTAGATTGGATGGCAGTCCTAGCGTTATGAGGAAAATGGTCACCCAGCTATCTACATTCTCCCCAATGGTTCCCTACTCGAACACCGAGGTTCCTTTTGGGTCATGGACTTTGAGAGAATTAGACCAAAATGATTAGGTGCAATAGTCACAAAAATTTGTCTATTGGAAGCATTGCCATTCCAGCCCTCTTATCCCTTTCAGTAGAGAAAGTTTTATTAGGCTAATCTTTGTTTTGTTTCTAACGATAAATTGAAGTTTCACCAGCTGAGCTAGCACTGTTGTAGCCTTGGCCATACGGATAGCTTGGACTAGTGCTCAGCCAATTCTTAGTTCTTGTGCCACTTTTAGTGTAGTAGGTGCTTAGCAAATGACACAAGCTCTTTTACCATTTTGAATCCACCTATGAAACATTTCAAGCAGAAGTTGTGGCCTTATGGTGTCTGTCGAATACATGTAACTAAACCGAAATATTATTTGATGGACATGGATACTATAATAATGGAGTTTCATGTTCAAGAAAGTACAAAATTCTGAAACACAAGCATAAATGGTGTTCACATTCCATTGCATTCTATTAAGCCACCTTATCTTCATAGGACAATGTAGGTACATGAAAATATAAAGCGAAACAAAAATAAATCACACTGCAGCTAAATTAGTGTTAAATGTGTTGAACTAACTGGGTTAACGGTTACTGTCAGGGTTATGAATAAGGCATACCTCCTATCTTACGATTAACCAAGTATACTAGATTGGTGTATCTCATATTCTACGGTATGTTTCCGTAAGCGAGAAGGAAATATACAAGATATTATGAAAAATATCCTTACGGGCTAGAGACTATCAGAGTCCTACTCGGAAAGGATAGGGACTATTCTGTGTCGTGCATGTTTCATTGTCTCCGAGTTCTACTTGGAGACTAAGGCAACTCACGGTATAAAAGGCACACCCCCGGAGGGGTTCAGGATCATCGAATCATAGAGCCAATACATCCACCACAGTTTACGAAGCCGAATGACTCAAGCCGAAGCCGTCGGGAGATCTCGTCGATCAATCTCGACAAGGATCTCGCCGGTATCGTCGGATTCATCTATTCCCTTTGTACTATGTGGTTTTTCATATCAATCTCATATAAACTGGATTAGGGCTATTACCTCAAAAGGGGCCTGAAGCAGTATAATCCTTGTCTTTTGTTTGCTTTTGATGTCGTATCGTGTAGATCCTCGTACCAACATACCCCAACACCCTATTTATCTGGTCTACGGGTATCCCCGTCGACAGTTACAAATAGATAACCCCGAGTTATTATAATGAGTCTGATCGGTTGACTAGTTTTTCCATGGAAATGTATCATGGAAAATAATAAATGATGCCAACATAAATTTGAATCTATATAGACTATATAGTATATCCCCACTAACTCATTTCTCAGCATCCACAAAAATAATAAGTAGCATGAATATTAGTGTGATAGGTGATCAGCAAATGATGCATGTTATTTTGCCATTCTCAATTCCACTTTGAAAACATTTCAGGCAGAAGATGTCACCACATGGTGTCTGCAGAATATTACTACAACAAAAATATCTTGTAGAAACATTTTTCTAATACTTCAGAAACATTTTTCAAATATAGTGGTATTTTCAAAAATGCCTCATTAGTGCCTTCTAGTGAATTTGTTATAAAAATGAAGACATTTATTTATAGCAGAATTTTTTATAGAAACTTTGTTTTCTCTAAGAGAGTAGAGACATTTTCTAGGGGCATTAGATTGTGCAAAAATATATTGTAGAAACATTTTTCTAATACTACAGAAGCATTTTTCAAATGTCTTTACAATACTATGGTGGTATTTTCAAAAATGCCTCATTAGTGCCATCTAGTGAGTTTGTTATACAAATGAAGACATTTATGTATTGCAGCATTTTTTATAGAAACTTTTTTTCTCAAAGAGAGTATAGACATTTTCTAGGGGCATTAGATTGTGCGACAAACATAGCAATCCATTGTGAAAAAATAAGTGAAAACTTTATGATTCCTTGCTACTTTAAATCCTAGAACTCAAAACCTCTTGAGAGGTTCATTCTTATCTTCAATGCACTAACCATCTCAACCTCATGTGACTACATGTTTAATGTATGCCTTGTGTTGCTTATATCTAGTTGTTTTGCACATATTAATGTCCTAAAATGTGCCTCTACATATGTTAGAATGCCACAAGAAAATGACTTTACATTTGAGGCAAATTCTTAATTGCCTATACAAATATACTACCGCTGGAAGATGCAAATTTTAAAGTGTCTCTAGACTATATAGCTCTAAATGTTAAAGGCAAATTGTAAATTGCATCTAGAAAAGTGTCAATATATAAGGTTTTTTTTGTAGTGTATACATGTGCTCAACTCAACTTTTTTTTTTAAAAAAAAAGAGGTCAGCAATGTGAAGAAAATGTCAGCTCTCATATGTGGATTCCCTGAAACTAGTGACCATAAACTTTTTGATTGCCTGGTATAGTGTGATTGACATATGTGTAGAGAGGTTGTTCATCGCGTCGAGCGAGTTTTTGCTAAAGTGGAGGATATATAACGGCCTGATATAAAGGGCAGTGATGGGTTGTTCCGATTGCAGCATGTAGAGGAACCCATTGATGTTCTTGTTAGCAAGCAAGCAGGATTGTTGTTGTCGCTGTCCTCTCTGGTGCTCCCATCGTCCCATGAGCTTTAGCTATATTCTGAACCACTGGCATCACCAAGAAGCCTCAGCAATTGACGGCTTTGATCTCCAGCATTTACAATGCCTGATTAACCCTAATCACATGGATGGCAGTGACAAGGCTGCTCTCAGCGCCAGCAAAATCAGATGCAGAGTATGAAATTGCAATGTCCCTAGAGCAATGCATGGCCAGATCATCATATCAGCCACACATCAGCAAGTGATGGTGGTAGACTAGAGAGGAAGCAGCGTGCGCCAAAGTGCGACATAAGTTCTGAAATAAATGGCATGAACGGTTTCAGGGAGATACACCCTCTGCGCTAAAAAGAATCAACTTTTAGGAATGAATCTGGATTGATTTTTTATTTGATGGAGGAAGTATTTGTTACTTCTCTTCTTACTTGTTTCTTAATGATCTCTCTATATATACGTCTATTTGAGGTGGGAGGATCAGGGTGTGTTTGATGTGGAAGATGGGGTCACTAGTGTGCTTTTATACTTTCAAAAGAATCTTGGATAAACATGCCTTTATTTATTTTGTTTCTGATGGGCTATGCGAAATTAATTAAGATGTTTTTTTTTCATTACGTTTTTATTTTAAAGAAGTGTTTTGTGGGACTTCACCAAGCAAAATATATTTTTTTAAAAAAGATAGAAATATCAATATCTATTTGTGTGGTACACACATGATCATTTTTTCACACAACTTTTTTCTTCTACAGATATATCCTCTTCGTATCTATTTGCTTAAAATGTTTATATCATTAAGGTTGCTGACCACAGGGACAAAACGTCGGGCATGTACTAAAACTTCTAGTATATAGGAACCACTCTACATGATATTAATCATCCAAATAAACTCTTGATAGGGCAACTGATTGAGAATCATTAGTAGATCTGTCCTCAATCCTGGCAACATGAGGAAAATGGGCACCCCACTTTCTGCATTGTATTATAGGGTTACTAATTGAGCACCATGCATGTGTAGATTGGACGGCGGTCCTAGCGTTATGAGGAAAATGGTTACCCCACTATCTACATTCTTCCAATGGTTCCCCACTCAAACACAGAGGTTCCTTTTTGGGTCATGGACTTCGAGAATTGGACCAAAATAATCAGGTGCAATAGTCACAAATATTTGTCCACTAGAAGCATTGCCATTCCAGCCCTCTTATCCCATTCAGTAGAGAAAGTTTTATCAGACTTATTTTTGTTTTGTTTATAACGACAAACCGATTTTTCACCAGCTGAGCTAGCACTGTTTACACCCTTGGCCATACGGATAGCTTGGACTAGTGCTGAGTCAATTGTTAGTTCTTGTGCCACTTTTAGTGTAGTAGGTGCTCAGCAATTGACACAAGCTCTTTTACCATTCTGAGTCCACCATTGGAAACATTTCAAGCAGAAGTTGTGGCCACATGGTGTCTGTAGAATACATGTAAGCAAACCAAAATATTATTTGATGGACCTGGATAATGTAATAATGGAATTTTATTTTTTTGCAGGTAATAATGGAATTTTATGTTCAAGAAAGTACAAAATTCTGAAACACAAGCATAAATGGTGTTCACATTCCTATGCATTCTTTTAAGCCACCTTATCTTCATAGGACAATTTAGTTACATGAAAATATAAAGCAAAACAAAAAATAAATCACACTGCAGCTAAATTAGTGTTAAATGTGTTGAACTAACCGGGTTAATGGTTACAAATAGATAACCCCGAGTTATTTTAATAAGTCTCAGTTGTCTAGTTTTTCAATGGAAATGTATTATGGAAAATAATAAATGATGCCAACAAAAATTCGAATCTATATAGACTATATAGTTCATCCCCACTAACTCATTTCTCAGCATCCACAAAAATAATAAGTAGCATGAATATTAGTGTGATAGGTGCTCAGCAAATGGCACGTGTTATTTTGCCATTCTCAATTCCACTTAGAAAACATTTCAAGCAGAAGATGTCACCACGTGGTGTCTGTAGAATATTACTACAACAAAAATATCTTGTAGAAACATTTTTCTAATACTACAGAAGCATTTTTCAAATGTCTTTACAATACTATAGCGTTATTTTCAAAAGTGCCTTATTAGTGCCTTCTAGTGAATTTTCTATACAAATGAAGACATAATGTGCTCAACTTAACTTTTTTTTTTAAAAAAAAGAGGTCAGCAAGGTCATGAAAGTGTCAGCTCTCTCATTTGTGGATTCCCATAAACTAGTGACCATACACTTTTTGATTGCCTGGTAAAGTGTGTGTGGCACATGTGTAGAGACGCTCTTCATTGCGTCGAGCAAGTTTTTGCACAATGTCGTAGATGGAGATATGAGGAACTTTAAAAACTATGTGGCGGTATTGTCTGACAGGAATGTCATGGTTTTTTTAAATAAAGAAACTCCTGAATGTTATCCTGTGACCATTATGTTTCAAATTGTTAATTTATATTTTGAAGTAGTGACGGAAATTGGTGAAGACGGATAGTAACATTTAAAGGATATGTAGCTTTGGTGTCTACTGTCCAGGCAAGGTACAGGATGAAGTTTCTTGTGGTGGGTGAATATAAGAAAGTGGTGCAATGATGGTTTTACTTTCTCAAAACCCACCAGTTCAATGTGCCTACCTGCATATCTCACTTTGTTCTAGATCCAATTTGCACATACATCCCAAAACACTAACTAGAAATCTTTGAAGTGCAATAACTGATATTTTGGAATGCAAATCACAAGACTATGATAGGATCGAGTGGGCTTTCAACGGGCCGGTACGGCAGCTTAGTGAAGCTAGCCCAACCAAGCTCAAGGAAGAGAACAAAGGCAACAATACATGCTCTTGGAGGTATCAAAAAATAGCAAAATCCAGCAATTGCGGTGGTGGTGACCTAGAGGCTAGGCTTGGCTCCTTGCCACTAGTAGAGACAATTTTCTTGGACGAGGAGCTATTGACGGACTGTTTTCACATCCGCACGCAAAAATTGGCCTCTCATTTTCGCGTGCGGACCCTTAAGATGCCTGCACACGAAAATCAATTTTCACGTGCAGGCCTCTTAAAGGCCTGCCTACAAGTCTATCCTTCCTCCTCTTTTCACTCCTCAACACTTCAAAATTTCATCTCGTCCACCCATCCTCATCCTTATCCTTTCTATCCTCTCTCACTCTCTCACCTCTTTATCCTCTCTTACTCTCTCACCTCTCTCTCTCACTCCCAGGTGCGGTCCGTGCAGACAACGTCGGGCGTGGCCAGCGGCATCGAGTGGCTCAGCGGCGTGCACACGGCAGCTGGTGACCGGGAGCGATGGGCTCGGCTGCGTGCGCACGGCAGCGGATGACCGCCCCCCGCCCGGATCCAGTGGTGGCGGCTGCCCCCCACCCGGATCTGGTGACGGCGGCCGTCGCCCGCCCGGATCCGGCGGCGGTGATGGCAGCAGGCGGGCTCGGATGGCGATGGCAATGGCGACGAAGGTGACCGCGACGGCGACGGCGACGACGACAGCGACCGCGAGGAGGGTGGCGGCGTCAGCTTTAGGGTTAGGGTTTTGTTTTTTTGGATTTTATTTTTTTCTCGGTTTTTTATTTTTGCGTGCGGGCGACATAACCACCCCGCACACGAAAATAAAATTTTTCGCGTGTAGGTGCGCCACCCGCACACAAAAATAGCGATTTTTACAGACACTTTGCTCCAGACGGTTGGAAGATCCGCACACGAAAATCACTTTTGACCACACGGAAAAATCGTCTCTCTACTAGTGTGCTGATCTACTTCCCAACCCTCCTTCTTCCTCTACATGGTCTAAAAATTTCTAGAACCTTCTAGTCTTGTGCCCATATATCTTCTACCTCCAACCTAGGGCTTTCAACGAGCTAAGCTCGAGTCATCCTGCCTGTCTAGGCTGGAGCTCGAGCCGAGCCTAATCCTCCTACGAGCTTTTAAGTAGGTTCAACTTGAGATCGGTTAGGCTCATGAGTTTGACTGAGTATATGTCAATGCATATTTTGATGTTAATATTTTAGAAAAGCAATAATTTTAAGTTAACAATACTAGAGAAAAATGTTAGAAGAACATAAGATTAATATATAATACCAAAATAAACTTATTTTTACATAAATATACACTAATTTATTCTTAACCTAATACCTTGTTATATAAAAGATAAAAAATCAAACATACATCTAGGCTCGTGAGAAGCTTGAGCTGAGCAGAGCCGAGCTCGAGTCAAGTCTGAGATGAGCCGAGCTCGAGCAGCTCATGAGTCTCATGCTTTTTTGACTGACCTACTCCAACCCCACTACTGTACTTGACGCAATTAAGTGCTTCTTTAACCCTCAAGCACTTGTTCATTGTACTGATACCTATTAATATTTTAGTTGGCAAAGTGGGTTCCTAACAAATTGGTATCAGAGCCTCTTCTTTCCTAAAGAAATTATCTGCCAAAACCACCCCATGTTCACCATGACTAGCCGTGGGGAGAAGATAACCAAATTGTTGGAGAAAGTCCACGCGGTGTAGAACAACAATCATGGAGGATACTACCAACCGACCACGGCCATCTTCAAGGTGGCATCATCTCAACCACCCATGGCATCGCCTCCTATAGAACCCACCATGTGCTCGGCTTGCCCCAATAACAGTGTCACATAGGTGACGGCGAGTTCAAGCCGCATCAACGAGGATACCGTTCCAATTGTCACCTTGGAGCTTGAGGATGGTAAGGACAAGGATCACGTTCCCTACATTGTCACCAAGCACCTTCCCAAAGTCATACCTAGGAAGTGTTTGATGAAATGCACCAGCCTCGACACTAACCCTAACCTTGAAACCCCTTATTGTTCCAAGGAGACGGATGCCAAGTGTTTGATGTTGGGCCTCGACGTCAAGGGTGGTACAGATGAAGTCGTGGTTTTGTTCTAAAACAAGGCATGTGTGTCCAAAGACATTGTTGTGTTCATCCAATCCGTGAGTAACTTGGCACCGATATCAATTACTGACATAAACCAGAACACACTTATGCCGAGTTTAATAATGGGCCTTGATGTCAACACCATCGCTTGTAGTAGGTTCATTCCTTCTCATGGCTAGGCCTCTGGGGGGTAATCACAGATTTGATGGAGTTCATGGGCTGAAGCTTGACACCGTCATCAGTGTGGAAAATGAGATGTCCGGCAGGTGCTCGATGAAATGCACCAAAGACGACAATAATTTGCTGATGGAGTATCCATGAGAAATCCATGGCCACCTCCTTACTTAGGTGGTGTGGTTCGAGGATGGGTGTTGTGGCATGCGCCATGGCCAGATTCAACTCATGTTGGGCCACAGAACAATTGGTACCACCATGGCCACAACCGATTTGACCATGCCCTCCACCACAACAAGCAAGTTTCTAATTGGTGCCCTTTCAAGCTAGAAAAGGGGAGTGTTGGAGAAAATTCCTTCTATACCCCTGAAAGCTTAGCCAATCCCATCTATGCCCCCGAGTTTTGTCCACTCCCTTGTATGCCCCTAAATTTTGGTTTTGATCCCTTTCATACCCATTCCATTAGTTGACTGTTAGTTGAATGTTTAATTTCAATGAAAATGACCTTTTTGCCCTTAGACATGAAGGAAATCTGCAAATTGTAGACTAGCTATACTCTTGGAACTGTATAATTTTGTTATATAAGACTATTATATTTATGACTTTATCGTACAAGGTATTATTCGTGGAAAAGTTTATTTTTACATATTGACATAAAACTAATATTTATGTACTTATTAAAAGAGTATATGTAGCAATTTTTATGATAGTTCAACATATTTTCTCCACTTGTATATATTATATATGAATGCTTTCCAAAACTATATTTATCATTTAAAAAAGTGCTACACATACTTTTCAATATAATTATTTTTTTATGTACAACAAACTTATGCATATGATAATCACACAACAAATTGTATACTTCCAACAATACAGTTTACAAATTTCTACTTATTTCTCACATATTTAAGGGTAAAACTGACTTTTCTATACCTATTAAACGGTCAACTAACGGTCAATTGATGGCAAGGGTATGAAAGGGATCCAAATCAAAATTCAGAGGTATACAAAGGAGTGAAGAAAATTCAGGGGCATAGAAGGGATCGGCTAAAATTTCAAGGTATAGATTTGGAATGTGTGGACGAAAATAAGGAGTACTACAATTGATGCTAGCTTTGAGCAGGAAATGCAAAAGCGTTTGGATCTTGATTTTGCTTCGCAGTTACCATCCACTGAATTTTTGGGGCCGTTGTTCAGGTGTTGTCCAAATAGAAGGAAGGGAGTAACATCACTTCCACAATCTGATCAATACAAGCAAAGGGACATCACAGGAGAAATGAAGTCAACACTATGCCCATATCCTAAATGCAATTGTGATGCTTTGCTGAAAATATGCTCACGGATATTGCGATATAAAAAATGGGTCGTAACTGCGAAGCCAAATCAATATCCCAACACTTCTATCATGTTCCTACTTCCTAGCACGGAGCAGAGTGGAGACATGGACTATAAGAACCATTTTTATGATAATATCATGAATGAAACCATGCCTAGAAGCAAATCACTCGACCGGAATGATGAAAGTGATTTGTTAAATGTGAAGGTAACTTTTTATGCCATGACACTTCATGTTCAGTCATTAGATCTAGGAGGTTTCAACTTATTGGCTTGGGAACAACCTGAATTTAAAGCAAGGGGATTGCTAGGACCAGTGGCTGGCAACGGGTCAATACAAGTTGAGTTGTTGTATTAACTCACTATGGCTGGCCCAGGCAAGCACAAGGAAGAGAACAAAGGCAACAACAACTGCTTTTCCAAAGGAATTGAACAAACTTTTGGCCTTGTACTCCTTCCATCTTCTAACACCAACTCCACTACAGTACATAAAGTACTTTGGTTCTTCCAACTCTCAATTACTTTATGTACTGATACATACTATTATTTGAGTTCGAGAGGTGGGTTCCTAATGGATTCCAACCCAACGCTAACTAGAAAGTACTAAAATATGAAGATACTTGTGAAAACTATGTATAATGATTAATAAACTGATGTCGGCCAAATATAGAAACTCCTTGGTTGCAATATACATTACCGTGAAGTACAGAATATTCACACACTATGAAGAATTTGTCAGATAAATTTTAAATAGAGTAGAGTGTTTCCTTGATGAATTCTAGCTTGTGAACTGATGTGCAATTAACAATACACCATAAAACCACACTGATTAGTGTAAATAAATTAATATCAATGGCTAATGTTGATTTCAATGCGAAATCAGATTTGATTGGCAATGCTGCCTCAGCAGTGATGGTGGTAGGGGAGCATGTCCATGGAAAAATGTTACTGTCAACTATGGTGAAAACAAGGAAGCTATGCATGGCGAATCTATTTAACTAGTACTCCCTCAGTTTTATAATATAAGTCATATAGTTTTGTTCTAAGTTTATTTTCTTGAAGATGCAAGAAGCGTATCATTGCATCAATAGGAGAAGAAATAAGGCGTCCAAACACACCAAGCACTAAGAAGTACACGAACTCGTTACACGACCAAAAGGAACTTAAAAATAAAAGGCCCTAGCTGAGGTCTATAATTACAGAGAGCCCCTTAGTCCCTGCCAAACTCCACAGGTGGCTGATAATCTTGGAGGTACTCCATTGAAGACGCAATCGTTCATATGTTTCCAAATAGACCAAGCTCCCAGCATGAGCAACCTGTTTATACCCTTCCTGGTACTTGCACAAACCAGACCATTGATTTGGTTCTAACATTCATCAAAGTTCACAACCACAGGTTGTGGTTTAAGAGCCCAAGGGACAACTTGATGCAAAAGGGAGAACCATATCTGTCTAGACACACAAGATAAAAAGGGGGATGCTGAATGGTCTCGTCTTCTTAGTCACAAAGGGGGCATTGATGAGGATGCAGTAGACCTCGTCATGCTAGGTGATCAACATTAACCGAGTTTATAAATAAATGCATCAATATATACATCAATTTAGTTTCATTCAATCCACAATGTTATGTCTTGATAGTGCATTTATTTGTTATTGTAGATGTTGATGCATTTTTATAAAGATCTCGAGAATCGCTTATTCTGATGAGCATCCTAATGCATAGACTTGAGAAATAACATTAACTTCTCTTGCTCAAATTCAATGTTTCAGATACTCTGCTCTCATCTTGAGTTTGATGGCGGTGTTAAGTAGATGATGGCACATATATACTCTAGGCCGATTGGCCCATGAAGAGAAGGATCAGTATATTATTCTATGGAACATATCTCCTAACCATCTTCTCAACCCTCAAACATAGGTGATAGATCAATTTACATGGTATAAGTGAAAGTTATAGGTATCGTCATTATCATTTGGTAAAATTTTGATACAGGCCACTTAAACAAAGTTTGTTTGTTGCTAAACATAGCAAAACGTGGGAGAACACCTTAAAAACTGGTAATTTGCCATAGAACACCACATCCATTATTTTGTTATTTCCAGTCCAATCGGAGAGATATATTTCAAAAGGACAATATTGCCCCTCGGGCTAGAAGCTTCTAACCTATCTCTAGAATGAAGAAGGAATATGATATATGGTAGCAATATACTTAGGGTAAAAATTGAAAACCTATTTTTTTAAAAAAAAGGGGGAAAGGTTGCAAAATGTACTCATGGCCTGGTTTGATTTGGTCTAGTTCGACCAAACCAATCATAGTAATATATGTTGACCCGAGGGGCAAATTTATCATTATAATGGGTTTCTCTATCTTTTTGGTGAAAAAATAATAAAATAATGATTGCATGTTTTACATCAAAGTATTAGTTTTGAGGTCTCCTCTAACTGTGGAAATTTTTTTCAATGTTCACCAGTAAATTATATAAACTTTGAATGTCGTGAAGCAAAATTGGCTATCTTTATAGCGGCAATGGTTTCATTCAATGAAGGTGAGCATTATAACTTACCCAAGTTTTAGCTCTTGATGTTAAATTACTCTTATAGTGTTAAAATATATTATGTAAGCTTTCTTTTATGATTACGGTGCATAAAAGAATTTCAAAATAGTACATACAAGAAGAGATAAATCAAACGCCAGTCACAAAGAATTCAACCAAGTAACCGCATTAAATGCAACCAAAATAAGAGGGAATATAATACTCCTATTTGTTATATCAAGGTTTTGTCATGATTACTAGTAATAAAATTAATTACAAATAGATTTTCTAACTCTTCTAGAGCTATCAAAATATACCAACAACATTTAGAAATCAAACATCCTTTACTGACCATCATGTGCGGGATACACTATAAAACATATTGGACTAGGAAAATTTGATCATAGATAAAACTAAACTTGTCGTACGAAACGAAAATCAACAGTTTTCAGAAGAAATATTATTTTATTCAAGATAGGGTTAGCTCAGTCAACTGTAGAATTTTCAATTAAGATTTAAACCAATGATTTTGTTCGTCTGTCCGTAGCAAAACCACCAATGGATTGAAATGTGAATATTTTATGGAGTACATAACATGGTCCACTATCCATGTTACATTTCAAATCCAGTTTAAATTCACTCTTAATGTAAGAAACCGAAAACAAAGTCCTCAAAACAGTATGATGAGCTGTGGATGCTTGCCTTTGAATATATGTTCTTTTAGTTGGTTTTGGCTGTTTTTTTCTCGCATTCCTAATTGCATTTGCATGCATTATTTTAACTTGGAAAAATAAATTAAATGCCATCTAATGTTTGAAAAAATTATGGAAACACCAACACAAATACTAGGTGGCATGAATAGCCTGCAATAAAAGATTGATGATTTTATCACTTGAGTTGGTACCCCAATTAATTCAGTCAAAACAATCAAGCTCAATAGAAATTCGAATAAAATAGCACCCAAATTTCTGCACCCAAAACCAATAGACCATGCACTGTAAAATTTCGAAATTTTTTTACATAAGCTCATCAATCATCATGGTATCCATCACACAGTAATTTTTGTACTCACTTTGGAGCACTACAGCCTTGAGGAAACTTCAAGCAAACCTGCAACTCAATTCAACTTCCAAGAAAGTCACTTCACCTCTACCTCTCTGCCCTACCATATCAACCTGGTTGGGCGTGCTACTCATGAGAGGGTTAAAAACCTCTGCCTCTTCTTCATTTGTAGCACACGTTATGCACCAGATGTTATCGAGAATATGTGTTGATACGACCACTAAGTTCCCAGGTGTTGAGAGGAACACCCAATAACATCAATTAGAACTTAGCACATAGGAGCCTTCCCTTATCTAGTAATGCATTATACCAGTGACGGAGCCAGGAATTTCACAGAGCGTGGGCAAGTCTAACCAAATCCGCTACCCACATATGTAATGCCTATACGCTCATTTTACTACTAATTAAAGGCAAAACAATTTTGTTAGTTCAAAATGCATGTAAAATTTTCAATAGTTGAAAGACAAGACGATTCGTATAAGCTTGAGCATGCCATATGTTATTCATTGTGATAGGGCTCAATTGCATGCTACAGGGCTGTAAGCCTATAAGGCTTGCTGCTTGTACAGCCCAACTAGAGTAGTTAAATCTAATCTACTTTGTTTGTGCAGGAAGTAATTAAATCCATGGATTTTACCGTAGAGAAATCAGTCCAATTTGATCGTTTGCGTTCGTATAGCCTGGACAACTGCCCGCCCAAGCCGGGTGGTAAATCCGCCTGCATTATACCGTGAAAGAGACTAGGAATGAATGCAATAACAATATATATCACCACTATTTCTTCCATTTCACAACCCATCAATCATTTCAGTCTGAGCTAGTTTTTGCAAAGTAAACAGGGCAAGCAAAAAAAATATAATCAAAGAAAAAGGGATAACAAAAGAGGAAGAATACAAAAAAAAACTTCACAAGCAATTTGCATATGTTTCAAGTTTCAATAATGCAGCAGCTTAAAGTCTGAACCTGAGGAAGTGAAAGTTGCACCCCCACTATGAGTTCAATTATTCCCAAATTAAATGATATCATCCCAATCTGAATGTCACAAAAGATAATAAGATAATACTACTTCTTAAAAACTTTTAATCATCCCAAGTATGCAAGGAATAACATCATGGAAGAACTTCTTGATCCTGTTTAGGGTTAACCTTCTCAGCTTCTGAAAAGTCTGGAATCATATTCTTGCCATCAACTTCCAAGGCATTGGGGTCGGCTCTTTCCACACCAGTGAAAGTGCAATCCTCAGTTTGTACTAAATAAGCCACATTCTCAGCAGCTATTCCATCCAATGTTTCAATTGAAGTCACAACATTCCTGGCATCTGCATCACCTGGTTCAGAGCTTGTCCTAGCCCTTTTGCCACCTTTCGCCTTCCCGGCACCGGTGGTACGCTTGTGAGGCTGCTGAACTTCCACCTTGTTTTCAGTATTATCAACATTAGTAACAGAATCCAAATCAACAGATTCAGTTATCATGTCCTCAGGATTGTTGCAACCTCCCTCATCCAGATTACCATCATCTTGGTTCTCCCAAGCAGTGTCATTTTCATCATCAGAATCTACAAGTGCTGCACTGCTGCCTTCTCCACTCACCCTAGCATGATCTTCCTTCTCAGCTTCTTTTTGGAGTGATTCAATAACGTTCATAATGTCACGGTTTACCTTACAACAAAGAATACATCATATAAGAATGGGAAAGATGACTAAAATCCCTCGCAAAAAAATGACTAAAATCTATACAAAATTAATTTTTGCTACTATTTTACTGTACCTGAGGATTTTGTATGAAATCAGCGATATCACTTGGACAAGAAGGGCACTTTTTAACAATCTTTCGTTCCCGGAGGGTCCGACCACCACGGCTTCTCTCCTCCGTAAGGGAAAGATTATCATATGACCCAAGCAGGCATTTCTTGCAGAAGTTGTGAGCACACGGTGTTGTCACTGGCTCTTCCATCACGTTCCTACATACGGAGCATCTGAATTCTACAATAAAGAAAATATATGACTGAAATCAGTGGAAATGCAATGCCAAGCAGCCACTACTATGAACAGCAATTCATAGACAAAAAAAAAAAACCTTTCAACAGCCTTTCTCTCATTGACAAGTTATTTGTGTGCCTTGCTGCTCCTTGCATTTTCTTGCCTCTAGGATCTCCAGTTACGACAGCCTTCCTGCTGATGGATGGAGTAATCATCCACTTCCATCCATCTGTTGCCTATAACAAGAAAAAGGAGATGTCACAGTATGTGCAAGCTAGTATTTTTTCTGAGAACATAATACAACAACTTACATCAAAATCCCATGCTGGGTTTCCTTTCCTCTCAGTAATATCAATTGCATTTTTCAGCTCTTCGATATCTGGTAATGGCCTTGGATGGTCTCGATGTTCATCACTTCAAGTAAATATAGAAAATTAAATGGAAAAGTAAATAAATAGAGTAACAATAGCAATGTATACATGAGATAAGGGATGTATAAGAAACCTAGTCCATGGTGCTGGCTCGTTGTCGCACCGCACAAAGAGATACCTGCACACTTTGAACGTACCCTGAGGCCAAAAAACAAAAACTCCAACAATCATCACTTATGTTGATAAGTTGATAAACTATAATTTTGGCTACATTCAGTTTTGTAAATCTAAAAAAAATCATTGCAGAATACACAAAAAATATCTGTAATGTTTCATGAAAACTATAAATACCTGAACTCCAGTTTTCCTCCAGCATTTCTCAATCCTATAGATTCCATCATACCTAACACCAGACTCTGGAGCATACGGTGAGCGCTTCTCTTTAAAAGACCTTTTAATAAACAAACAGAACAACATATACAAAAACAAAAATTGGGATTACTTTTTTCCAAAGAAATGAAACAAGATTGTTCGTATTAGATGTAGTGGAAACATACTAAAAGTAACACTGAAAGCCTTAAAAGACAATAAACCTTGTGTGAATACAGTTATTCACAACGTATCATAATTACATAACAATAATGGAACAAATAATATCTTGCAACATATACAGGTCTACATATATTCTCCGTGCATTACCAGAAGAACGTCCTTCTGCGATGGCTTTGATTTTTTGTGATGGTCCCGGAAGCAACCCATAGGAAATAATATAATGATGATTTTACATAAACTAACACTAAATTTGTCATGGATGCACACAGAGAAAAAAAACATTACCGTACAACTCTCACGGGATAGTCATTTAAGCAGCTAACACGTAATGCAGCATTCAGCTTCTCAAACTTTTGATCAAAAGACTGCTCCTTGCTTGTTCGCTTGTTTCCACTTAGATCCCTTCCTCCACTGCCAAATGTAGAAAATAATGGATTAACTAGTTTTTGATAAACCACAGAAACAAATCTCAATGTAAGGTCAGGTAGTAATATTAAACCTTCCAGTATAGAGGAACCACTCTCCATGATCTTCATCATCTAAATAACCTCCTGAGAGGGCAACTGATTGAGCCCCGTGTGTAGATTGGCCGGCAATCCCAGCAATATGAGGGAAATGAGCACCCCACTGTCTACATTCCATTCTATCTTTCCAATGATCCCCGACTCGAACACCGCGGTTCCTCCTTGGGTCATGATCTTCAAGAATTGGACCAAAATAGTCTGGTGCAATAGTCACAAATATTTGTCCACTTGAAGCATTTGCCATTCCAGCTCTCTTTGCCCTTTCAGTAGTGAAAGCTCTGTCAGGTTTATCTCCATTTTCTTTATAATGATAAACCGTTGTTTCATCAGTTGTGCTAGCATTGTTTGCAGCCTTGGCCATGCGGATAGCTTGGACTAGTGCCAAGTTAATTCTTAGATCTTGTGCTACTTTTTGTGTAATAGGTGCTCGGCAGTTCACACAAGCTCTTTTACCATTTTCAATCCACCTTCGGAAGCACTTCAAGCAGAAGTTATGGCCACACGGTGTCTGCACAATACATGTAAGCAAAGGAAAATATTATGTGATGACAATTGATGGACATGGTGCTATAATAATGGAATTTGATGTTCAACAAAGTAAAATATTCTGAAACACATGTGTAAATGGTGTTCAAATTCCTATGTATTCGGTTAAGTAGCATTATCTTCATAGGATAATAATGTAGTTACATGAAAAATAACATGAAAATGAACTAGCCAGATAATAATGAGTCTCATCCGACTAGTCTGTCCATGGAAATATATCCTTTGCAAACAATAAATGAAGCTTCCACAAATTTCAATATTTAAATAAGGACGGAGATAATAAGTAACATGAACAAAACCACTTTTTGTGAGATCATTAGTCATTTCACTGAGATAAATTATGGTACCAAACAAATGCATATGCTATGAAACGAGGCGTTCTTGCTAACAAGGAGCAGATGAAAAATTGTCGAGATAATATAAATATCCAAAACACATATGGTTGATTCGACTTAGTTATGCATGGTTCATAGTGGGTGCAAATATGGCAGTAGGTATTGTATTAGAAAGTTATACTGAATGCCGAACTATATGCAAGGCAACAGGAGGCGATCATATGTGACTTTGGGCTACGAATGTGTGCATGACATTGTTGTAATGTAAATTTTCCAGGTTGAGACAGATGGCAACATAAAGCTCATAGGAGGAGGGCTAGCATATAAGCAACGAGATGCCATGCATGTAATGATCACTGGCCCTATAGAAGAAAACTATACATAGCTCTTTCCTAACTGGAAGATCCTATAGCCTGATAGAAACCAAGAGAGAAAGGTTCTTAACAAGGTGAAAATTATAAAGTTGGCAAGAAACATCCGGAAGGTGGGTGCTGCTGAAGAGAGGACACAACTGTCGAGAAGGAAGAGGAGATACTGGCAAAAGTCAAAGGAGATCAATTGCATCCACAGAGGCATATCTCAGAGCAGTAAAACAGGCTAAATAGATGGAGAAACCAACAATCCAGTAGCTCCCTGTATTTTCATGTATATATCATACTTGATGTAATTTGCAGTAGAAGTACAGCAATTGTAGATCAATTCAAATAATATCAGAACAACTTAATCATAATTTATTTGTGTGCTAATAGGAGCCTATCTTCAGTGTGATCTGAGATCTAAGTAATGGTACAAACTTACACTTTATGAGCTTACATATTATGACATGTAGTGCCTCATGGAAACATTTCTATATTTTTCTATGCTCTTGTTCCAAAGCAAAGGTTAACAGGGTTGGCAAAAGAGCAATCATACTTACAGTGACAGGTCGCTCTGGAAGCAGCATACAAAACGAGCAGTTGATGTTCTTGTTCAGCATAGATAAAGGATTGTTGCTCTCACTGTCCTCTGCGTTTTCCCCAACAGCTTCAGTTCTTGCAGCCCCTGCATCACCGGCATGGCCAAGAAGCTCCTGGCGACGACGAGCCTTCTCTTGGATGGACAGCACTGGATCTGCCTCAATCACACGAATCGCAGCGATGAGGCTGCTCTCTGGACGAGCAACATCAGATGGCGGGTAGCTGGCTGTGACATCACCGGAGCAATCTGGACAGACCCAGTGGGCCACATCTGTAAGGGGCGGTATGCTGGAGAGGCAGGCAGTATGCCATGGTGTGGCACAGGTGCTACAACGCAGCCGCTCTACCTCTGTTGTAAGCACCTTGCATACCATGCATACACCATCACTAGAGCAGGGAAGATTTGATGGATTTGATGACGAAGCCATCTGATTACGCGGTTCTCTCTCCCCCTCTACTCTCCCGAACTTCTCAACTCTCTAGATTTCAAATAGCTAATTTTCAGATGTCAAACACTCAATATCCCTAGCTTTCTCTCTATCTCTCTCTACTGTATAGAACTCTGTCGATCTGAAGTGAGAGGAGAAGGGGATGGGGGTGGGGAAGAGGTTGGACATGTGAGGTGGGAAAGGGGAGGGGGGCGGTTTTATGCTTTTAAGAAAGGCAAACATGTTCGGCAAACATGTTCAACGTGCCTCGGATACATCTAATTTATTATGAGAGATTTGGTCCTACACCCTCCCTTAATTTATAATTCTTGGACATACCCTCCTATGTCATCGACATATGAGTCATATAAGGTCACTGACATATAAGCCAATAGGTTTTATCTTTAATTTTAATATAAAAGAAGGGGGTAAGTGACAAAATTTTGCATTTATTGATTCTTCACTGGGACCAGTTGGCTCTACATTAATTGCCTCTATTTTTGCCATGCATTAATTGCCTCTATTTTTAAAGATTTCTCATTCATGGTTCACTAATGTAATATGGTTGGACGATGTGAATATTAATTGCTTCCTTATATGAATTTATCCTAGCCTATTTCCATGGTTCCCAAATGTGATATGGTTGGACGATGTGAGTTTTAATTACTTCCTTATATGAATTTATCCTAGCCTATTTTCTAATTATGATATGGTTGGCCGATGTGAGTATTAATTGCTTCCTTATATAAATTTATCCTAGCCTTTTTTCTAATTATGAATATGGTTGGACGATATGAGTATTAATGGCTTTCTTCTATAAATTTACCCTAGCCTATTTTCTAATTATGATATGGTTGGACGATGCGAGTATCAATGGCTTCCTTCTATGAATTTATCTTAGCCCGGTTTCTAATTTTTTTTGCATTAATAAATTTACTTGCATGTAAATAGCTAAGACTTAAAAAAATTATATATCATTTCAGCACAGTACAAAATTTCATAAACATTCTAATAAATACTCATTCCACCCAAAAGTCATATTTCTTTTGTCACCAAAATCATAGAGGAATTAACTCATCCTCCACGTAACAAACTAACGAATTATTTGCATGCATATAACCGATTAGTATTAAGATAGTTGCTTGGGTTCTAGTAAACAATTTAACTGCACACATGAAAACTACAAATCTGACCATCTCAATTGGAAAAAAAAGACCAAAAAAATAAAATATTCTTAAGACTTTTGGATAGAGGGAGTATGAAGTAACATCCATATAGCCATCTGCACAAATTATATAATTTTGTCGAATACATTGGTGCCTATTTAAATTTGTTAGTAAGGTTAAATGTAGAATACAACCATACACGACTATGCAATTTTTATCATGTGTTCACCATGTGTGTTCACCGTGACCTCCTGTCCTCACAGTAAAATTAACAGCAATGTATGTACAGGTAGCGCATGAGTGGAAGAACCTGCCATATGTTTTCATCCATTTCACATATGATATTTCAGTCACTTCTCATATCCACCCATGTCAATGATCCCTGTGGCCATAGACCCATATCAAGCCAATTGCTGCACACCTCTTGCTCTCTCCTCTCCTCTTACACACCGCAACGTATCTATATATGGATGGTCCATCTTATATAATTTTTTAAAATACCCTAAATATAACCAAGTTAGAAATTTAAATTGATCAAATATGCATCATAATATATTAATAAAGAAGCTTTTTTTCTTTTTTCACAAGTTTATTTTCACATATACATATATATGCATTGAGCTAGGATTTTTTTAGGTGGTCCCGGGAGCACCGGGACAACCAGGACCACCCCTAGATCTGCTAGGTAGACGTGTACATGAGTTCAATGAACTGATGACCCTTCCCAGGTGGACTACAACCTGGCCACACTGTCGCATGCCAATGGCTAGCACAAACAGACAAGCCACCATGCATGTCTTGCTTTGGTTCACCGACATGCCAGTGGAGCCCACTCGTAGTCAGTTATTACCTACATAGTATAAGAAAACTGCTTAGTTTACCACCTTAAAGAGATAAAGATTTTTATATATAGTTGTCCATGCATAACCATTATTTCTACCAACAGATTATCAGATGTATGTATCCTTAATTTCCTAAAACCAGAAAAGCAAAAACCCAGAAATCAGCGGCCGACTCTTGCCGATCAAAATTTGGTCCCATGACTACAACTCACTAATGTTCAAAGCAGAAGATAACTCCGAGAGTAATTGAGTTATATAAATCAGTCATTCATCCAAATGCCACCATTGCCATCAAACCCAACCAACACATACGCCGCCATAAGGACGCTGCACCAATAGGGAACCTCCAATGAGACGCGTCATTATTTTGGATATCACCTCCATGATGGTGTGTGGCGCCTACTAGCGTCACCGATGTCTGTGCTTGAGCGACAAATGACAGTGACGATAGCATATGTTTGGCCGGTTGGCGGCACCGCAGAAGCCCAAGCTAGAGGGCTAGCCCTCCACCGCCACATGCATCGTTGCTCCATGTGCTTAGCACAGCCGCCTCCATCATTACTGTTGTCGTGCCCTCCGGACCAAGCCCGGCTGGAATTGCTAATATTCCCCCCAAAGAATGATTCAAATGATGAATTATTGCTCATGTTTGGGTCCGTGGTCATCAAAACATTTTAAACTAGTCATTTATGAAAAGTATATTCCACTTAAGTATATTTACGCTTTTGGTTCCCATGAAACATATTAACATTGTTGGATTGAATCAATGATCTTTAAATATATTTTCTCAAGATATATTCAAGTTATTTCCCTATAACAATTTCCAATTTTCAAACGATTGTTGGTAAGGATTTCTATATTGGACATTCCATTTTTTTCTGTGCAAGGTGGTTTTGGTATGCATGAGTTTTTTCATCGTAGCAAGTGCTTCATGTGTCATCACAAGGTGACAAATATGGTCAGCTTTTCCAAGGGATGTGTAGCAAACAACAATAATAGCACAAAATTCCCATATACCAATAAAGACCTTTTTGTCTTCATCTCTACCTCTTCTTGTTCTTATGTTTAATTTGCAAACCTTTCCTCAAGTAATTGTGCAATATGTTCATATTTTGATATAATGCAAGATGTTAATATTTACAGAGAAAGATAAGGAGCAAAGCAATAGATATATGTAAGATGCGAATTTTTTAGATAATTAATATTATTTTTATGGAAAATCGCAAAAGTAGTGGCCAACCGGGGAAAATCGCGAATGTGGGTTCTTGTCGAACGGGTGTAGTTCGATAGGGTAGATATCAAAGGGCCAGAGCGTGACTGGAAAGGAGATCGAATGGCTACAGTACGACAGGGCCCCTATTCGACAGGCAGGGATGTCGAACTTTCGCAGTTCAACCGGTGGAACAGCCCCTGTTCGACAGGCAGGGATGGCGAAAGGATGTCGAACTTTCGAATACCACCAGTTCGACTAGCTATTCCACTGGCCCTTTCGCCAATTATTTTTAATAATAAGTTATTTATTTAATAACATGTAATTTATTTTAGTGTGTAAGAAAGGAAAATATTTTTGTAATGTTTTATGTATATGGATTAGGGTTTTGATAATGTTTGGTGGGAAATTGTAGTTTTTATTTGTTGGTTAAAATATTTGGATTATTTAGTTTCATTAATTGTATAATTTTTTGGTTTAATGGCTTTGTCGCAATTTAGTAAGGACGGATAAAGAAGAGGAGGGGATTGAAGACATTGCAGCGGATGCAGAAATGAGCTTAATAGATGATAAAGAGAATGAAACATTACCTAACAAATAGATAAACCTAATCCATTCATGACCCATACAACAACATAACATAACAAAAGGACGAAATAGAACGATTCGGGGTTAAGCTTCTCTATTGACCCCTTCTACGTTGTTGAGTACGTAATGCAACTTCGTGATCCTTCAATCTCTTATACTCTGTTTGCGTTTCAGCTTCAGTTACTCTTCCGCTTTCATACGTCGGGCTGACCATGTCGATCCATAAAGTAAAAGCACACATCCTTGGATTCCCCAGAATAATCAATCAAATTAGATAATGGGAAATAATTGTTATGGGAGCGCGAAGCAAAATGTAAATTAGTAATTAAGCATGTGACATACAACGAAGTTGTCGTCTATTATGGGACAGACGAAGTACCGCCTGCCATATGTATCTTGTGAGAAGGACGTTGCAACCTGGCAGCGGTCTCTATAACCGCATTTGGGACGATCAGACCATTCAGGTATACCTAATGGACTTGATCTCCAGTTTAAGCTAGCGGACTGAACATGGCGCTCGTACTCCATCCATGCTTGAATGAATTGTGTGGTCATCTCAGGTTGAGTTATCGTCGATCCGATGGAAGTTCTTCGCACCGTATCTATCCACTTTACGTAACTACATTTGTGGTCTTCTTCTTGTGCCCAGAAATTAATGACCGTACACGGATGTAGGTATATGGCAGAAGTAATCGGAGTGAGTAAAAAGTGAGTGCAACATACGATGAAATCATCGTCGACAATGTTAGGACAAACGAAGCATCTCTGTTCTAGAGTTCATTGTCGAACGGACCTTATCACCTAGCAACGGCCTCCACACCTACACTCTGGACGCTCCCGCCAAGTGGGGAGTCCCAGTGGATTCACTTGCCATTGTAAGGATTCAGCAGTTTTTCGTCATTCATACTCATCCTTCCTCCTTAGGTAGTCCGATAATAGTTCGCTGCATGGATATGGGCGTGCCTTGTCACGTTGTGGATTAGTTGTATCAACCCACTCAACGAAGTCGCATAAACTATGGTAAGTCTGAAAATTTGGAGATATTGTAGACACGTGGTTAGCGATGTACGTATTAGACATGTGCAAATGTAGAAATTGCAATGCATTGAACAGATACCTGGTAAATGTTTGGGCATTGGAAAAATCTTCTACCGCGGATTTCAGTAGTAAGTGATGTCATGAGTATACATCGATCACCGCATGTGCAGATTGGACGGTCGCACCATGGTGGAAATAGACCTGCAAGTGGATCTCTCCGCCAGTCTAAATGCTCACGGAATGGAGCTTCCATTGTGTTGAAGTGGAGGCTGAAGACAATGGGAAATGTAAAGAGGAAAGGACTTGATGAGCTCTTGTTTTCTCAAGGTATGTATTTATAGTGCCATAATGATTGAAGGAACCATAGTGATGAAGATAGGGTTGATGTGTGGATAGACTTGACGGGTACGAGCGAGCAGTCTGTACTGAAAGGTGGACACGACTAGTCGAGATCTCGCATGGTCGCTTTCATAGCTCTACAGTGGATAAAGTTGATAATGGGGTGGACCACAAAGTGATATATGCGCCGAAAGTAGATAGCAAACCACGTGCATGCATTTATGCGCCTGTCCTATAGTGTGCTGCAAAGTTCGAAGCGAATAATTTGTCATGATTTATTCGAAGGGTATGCTACCGAAAAAATTTATGAAATTGTACTGATAGCTACTAAGTTAATCATAAAGTGTTTCACAAATAGTACTGACAGAACATAAATGACTAAAAGTTTAATACAAATAGATAAGTCAAGGACGATGAGTGCCCTTCGCACGCTTGCTAGGTCCCCCCTTCTTTCTACGCCTAATCTGCTCAGTGGGATATGTCAAATTATTAGGGGGGTGCCTCTCTCTTGCTGCCTGCTGTGGTGTCACGTCGGGTGCCTGAACGGCCTCCATCTCCTGCGTCAGCCGTGTGACCTGAGGTGCTGCGTGCTAGTAATCCATCCCTTCTTCCCCTTGAGGTGGCTCAATGGAAAAGAAGTCCTCAATGAATGCTGTGCGAGGGGAGTAAGAAGGCATTCCGTGATGTGTCGACGCCGAATCGTATCCATCGTCTGTTTGCACAAGAGGGAGAAACCAAAAAAATGGCATAGTTAGTAATGATACATATAATTAGAAACTAAAGCGTGTTATTGTTTAAAATGACTTACATGTGTGCTGTGTGTGGCCCTGCTCTAGCGCACGCAGATTGATATGAAGTCCCCATGCTGGTGTGTTCAACCCGTTGTCTCCCGTTGGCATGTAAGGGAAGTGTGCTGACCCAGATGCTCCCTGCGTGGGGTGAACATAAGGTGGAGTTTGGAATACCTGCGGACGTGGTGGTGCCGTGCTCGACGTGGGTACCCCTGATCTAGCTGACCCCCTGGTGTACTCTGCTGCTGGGGTGTGCTGAAAGGAAGGACGACTGTGAGATGTGTGGGCCGCTTCGTACCCGCGACGTGACGTGGATGGACCACTGGGATCCACGCTGGAACGTCGGGGTAGTTGTGGTGATGGCCGTTGGGCCGACGGCTGCACCACATCTGCCGCGCTCCGACAGGAGACGACGTAGTAGTGCGGCAGCACGGGCACGGATGTTGCGAAGGACGCTCGCCACGTCGTCAGGCCTGACGACTGGAGGTCTCGTCTCTAGCCTTTGCAGCAGGGTGTCGGACTCTAGCTGAACGTGCTCAACAAATTCCACCTGTTCCACAAATAAGCAAGGCAATTAAAATTATTGAACTGGTTGCACATTTATTAAGAGTATTGAACAAGATGCACATTTCTTAGAAGTAATGAAACAGTTGGACATTTATTACAAATACTGAACTAGTTCGACATTTAACTAAGAAAAAGAACTAGTTGAACCAATTGCACATTTATTAGAAGTACTGCACTAGTTGCACATTTTTTAAAAATATTGAACTAGTTGCTGAAATTCCATTGAGTTGTAAACTGATCGAGGCTGAGGGGCAAACGTGTCAGTAATCGTCGCCTGGTGGGGGACGGTGCTATCTCCTTATGGAGGAAAACACCTCCAACATGTAACACTGCGGTACCAACGAAGGTAAGCCCCATAGTAACTCCCATCGTTTGGAGGTGTCTGAAGTGCCATGTTATCAGCTGTGTGCTGCCACTCTTGTACCGTCGGCTGAACCGTGGTCACAATAACAAGCTCGTAGGAAAGCCCGAGCCCCTTTCTGGAGTACCTGCACAACAACAAATTGACACATCAGAAAAAATGTTATGCAGTGATTTATTTTAAAAAAATTGGATAAAACAACTGTGATGTGAACTAACCTATGAAGACTATCAGCCAAAGGACGACCTACTCTCGGAGGGAAGTCTTGATACATGCCCAAATGTTTGAGAACCCTGTGGACATTGTGTGGCTCGACGTGCACGTCCAGCACGAGCTGACAAGTCATCCTCCAGAGTTGCATATCTCGCGTGCAAAGATCCGCGAGACCGTGCGGTGCACGATCATTGACATCGTGCTGAGTGTAGGGAGTCCACAGAACACGGTCAGGCGTAAGCTAATCAAAGTCAGCCACAAACTGTGTGTAGACACGACGCGTCGTCCCGTTAACCCACTTAGGCTGCAACAAGAAGTTAGTAGTTTTCATTAATTACATAAGGATAGTATTCAACTAGTAGTGAACCGTTTATAATGAGAACACAAACGAATTAAACAAAAAATTACCTCACGGTGTGTCCACAAGGATCCCATAGTGGGACGATCGTTGATGTTGCCAACACCGGACTTGTACATCTCTCGCAAACCGTAGTTTGCGTACGAGTCAAGCTGAGGCCTCCCAATGTCGAAGCGCTCGTGCGCCCACAACATAAGTAGCAACGGGCATCCAGGGAGTGAACTTTGCTTGCCGTTCCTCACGCAAGCATCACATAGTCCGGCATATGTCGCAGCAAGTACCGCCGACCCCCAACTGTACTGTGGAATGTCTGCGATAGGTAACTCTGCAATCTGCTCCGCATAGTGGATGAAGTGCTTGTCCACGGAGTCAGCGTGAGTTCCCGTGAACATCACCCATCTAAACAACCACAACAGGTAAGCGACTAAGTGCCACTGCACGATTCACTCCTCCTGGTCATCAGGGCAGACATCCTGTCAAAACTGATTCAGCCAACTTTTCGTCGGCCCGTGCCCATCTGTGAGATCTTCCAGTGCAATAGGTAGCACACCACCAAAACTGGCCAGAAGGTCATCCGCCCATCCAGCATTCACTATTGTTGGGCCAACTGCTGCCCTAGCTATCGGCAGCCCCAACAAATAAGACACATCCTGCACAGTGGGCACCATCTCTCCAACTGTGAGGTGGAAAGTGTGGGTCTCAGGCCTCCATCTATCCACAAGAGCACTCAGAAGCGCCGCGTCAATGTGGATTCGTTTGGGCCTTGCACGTGAAGGCTCGACCAACCGTGCAAATGTCAACAACACAACTGCTCTCAACCTACAACATGACAGAGTGCAAGTTATTAATACATGAAAATGTCAAAATCTTGTATTAGTAAAAACAATATATTTTCACGCACCTTGGAACCCAACGAGGATCAATACCCCAATATTGATCCGGTCCTCGCATCTTCAGCACATTGCAGAAAATTCCTCTACTAAGACGTCGCGATCGATGGTTCCGATCAATCTCCTGGTCTATCAGCCGCACATCATATTGATCAGCCATACCTGCTGATCGAAAACCATATTAGTACAATGCACATATGGTAACAGTACAGTAAATGTATGCAACATAATTCAAATTATAAATTTGCAGTCCATTTCAATTTAAAGTTACAATACCAGCAGACATAGATACAGATAAGAGTAGTGCAGTACATTTCAATTTAAAATTACAAGCCCACGACACATATATTATGATATTATAAGTATAATGCAGTTCGAAATTTAAATTACAATTCCAATACAAATACAGTTGGATATTAAAAGTGCAGTGCAGTTCTTAATTAAAATACAATGCCATTACAAATAGATTCGGGTAATAAAAGTGCAGGATAGTTCAAATTAAAATTACAGACGCACTAAACATAAGTTGAACGATAACAACTTCAAAGTACACGACCACCAAGGATAATAGCGAACTAAGGTTTATTTTTCTTCTTCGACTTCCCCTTTGGAACGCGACGAACATCAGCGCCTGTGGCGTCTTGCCCTACATTGTACATGCTGCAATCTTTACGAGCATGCTTCTCCCCGCAAAGAATGCAAGCTTTCTTACGACGAGAACGATCTTTCGCTTCAGCTTCATCCATAAGGTTCTTGATCCTGCGCGACTAGCGATGACCCTTAATATCAACTAATAAATTTGAGTCAGGAACCCAATTGGCTTGCCCTGAAGGAGGACAAGTGAAATCGCACACGGCACGCCAACCACGCAATTCACCACGCCAAGTTGCCTCCCACGCTTCCTTTGTAAAGTACGGAGAAACAAAAAGATTTGCATCAACACCTCCTTTTGCGGAAGCGGCAAGAACATGGGAACATGGCCGGTGTAACACATAAGTCTTGTTGCAATTGCATTTGCAACAATGATACTCTGGAAACAACGTGTATTCCAATGTGATGTCAGTAGTCCCAATGCCGACACCACTCTTGTCACAAAGTCGTATCTCAAATAACAACTCTCTATTCCCAGCAGGCCACACTCTGTGCATTCCTCCCTTCTTACTTTTCTCATCCATGTACTGTGTAATAGCTGGGCTATACTTAACACTCAGTTTGCTGAGGTTAAAACTAGCTATGGAATACCTTTTACAGAGATACTTCTGTGTACCACTCGTGATGCCCTCCAGGATAGCAACAAGTGGTAGAGGTCATGTATTTTTCATAACCCAGTTATACACTTCAGCAAGATTTCTTGTCATCACACCATACCTCGATCCATCTGTATCGTACAACAACGACCATTTCTCCCTTGGCTCAAATTCTACCCACTCCGTGAAGCACTTCGTGGCCCTTCCACGCTTCCTGCGCCGAGTAATACTTGGTGCTTCATTAGGAATGGGTTCAAGTCCCACCGGCTCCTCCTGTCTGGCAACTACGGGCTTTTTCGTTACCTCTTCCATGTGTGTAGTGGTCAAACGATCCAGTTGTTCCCATATGGCATCAAACTTTCTTTGTTGATTCTGCTTGCATAACTTCTTGAACAGGTCCATCAATCTCTTACTCCTGAATTGTCTGTAAAAATTAGCTCCAAGATGTCGCATGTACCATCTGCTATGCAAATCTGGCCATGGCACGGACTCTGTGACATCTTCTTGAAGATTCTGTATCGCCGATAGCAAACCGGCGTGTCGGTCATGCAGAACACAAACATTTGGTCTGTTTTGAACAACACACATTTTAATGTGCCGCAAAAACCAAAGCCAGCTTGATGTGCTCTCGCTTTCAACAAATGCAAAAGCAATAGGAACGACATGGCTATCCGCGTCGACTCCGATCGCGGTTAGAATTGTTCCTCTGTACTTGCCTGTCATGAAAGTGCCATCAACACAGATCAAAGGAATGCAATTTCTAAAGGCCTCTATCATGCACCCAAATGACCAGAAAGCCCGAGGAAGAACATTCTCCCCATTTTCATTCACCTCATCGAGAATAGCCATGTGTGTGCCCGGGTTTCTTGCCTGCATCACCTCCAATAGTGGGGGAAGATTGTGATAAGAATCCTCATAAGTTCCAAACCTCATCTCTCGTGCTTTCTGTTTTGCCCTCCAAGCCTTGTCGTATGATATCTCATATCCGTACTCTTTCTCTACGTCATGCATTATTGTGAAAGGGGACAAAGATGTTTTTCTAACCACCTTTGAATATACCATTTGTGCCACAAATGCCGCTGTCATGTTCCTGTGCACCAGACGGGTATTCTCCAACAAACACATATGTTGCTCAACCCTCCAAGCTACCCATAAAGTGTCATGTTGTGGCTTGTAACCATGCACTCTCCAAGGACATCTAGCCTGTGACCTTTGTCATGAAACATATGTCCAACTTTCACCTACTTACTATCATAACACCAGTGGGCATCTAAACCATCGTTTACCTTCATACGACTCATTGATATGGTCGTCCAATCATCGGGTATGTTAGTTTCGTTGTCCCACATTGTTCCTCGTTTTCCACTACAAGCGCAATGTATTTCTCGTTTTCCACTTCCATCTGATCCACTACCGCCTCATTCTCCTCCGCTGCATCAACACGCATAGGCGAATCTGGTTCTTCATCGTCCGAGTCGTTGGCCTCACGATTATTATCACGAACAATGACCTCTTCTTGTGTATTACCCTCTACTACTTCTTCCCCTCGACCTTGCTCAGT
Organism: Oryza meridionalis; assembly: GCA_000338895.3. Lineage (NCBI taxonomy): Eukaryota > Viridiplantae > Streptophyta > Magnoliopsida > Poales > Poaceae > Oryza > Oryza meridionalis. Next base: position 11,607,742 of record CM002527.2, on the reverse strand, counting down.
CCGCCAAACATTTTCAGCTTGTCCACCTTCCAACGGAGTTTCTTCCACCACAGAATGACTTGACTCCCCCGATCGATCAACACATGTTGTTGTCTTCTGCACCACTATTGCCAGGCTAAAGCCTTTCTCCCTTACTTTACTAACAAACTTCCTCCAACTCCCAGTTGACGCAACCTCCAATACTCTCCACTGCCATCCATGTTGACCCCTCACTGGCCACACGGCATTTATGACAAATTTATCGTGCACTGGATCTACCCCAAACATATTATACAACCACCCTAACACGTCGTTCAAACCCATATGCTCTGGTGCATTCAGACTAGTATCATGGAAGGCATACACAGTCAAATCCACCCTGCTATCGCATATTTGTATAGGAGCATCGCCATAATACAGACGAATGGGCATATCACCTGACATCCTGATAAAACATGACAAATTGTCTGATGTTTAATCATTTAATCCTTTGGTAATTACCCTATTACAACTTATACTACATTGCCGTGTACAAACTTACAACTATTAGTAACATACAACTAGTTTAATAATCCAAATAAAATATAATACCTTTGTACCTATTTTAACACACAACATATTAATAACATGTACTAACTAAGAACTAATTTAACCGTACAAATACTTAAATACCTCTACTAACATTTAGCAATGACAAATACGTGCAAACCATACATACTAACATTGAACAATGCGAAACAATTAACAAATCACAAACCAATTTTTTATTGATCTTTCATATGCCTCATACTTAGGGATTACTAATTTATACCTTAGCTTCACTGGTGGAGGGCGTCGCCAACCCTTTCCTCCCGGCCGGCGCCTCCTCAGCCTCCACTCCGGCCTGCTAGCTCCTCCCCTCGCTCCCTCTGGCGCCCACGGCGACGAAGTGGCGACCCTCAGCGGCGGCTGGCGATGTGGTCCTCAAAAAAATCGAAGCAGCATCGCGGCCTGGGCGCACGGGGCTTTAAACCGGCCTGTTGAACGCCCATTGTTCGACAAGGTCGGTGGAGGGACCTATCGACTGCCCCCTGTTCGACAGGCCGCGCGGCGCCGGGTGGTGGGCCCTGTCGAACTCCCTCCGTTCGACAGGTTGGCTTGTCGAATGCCAGCCGTTCAACAGGGTCCATTCGAATTCCCAACGTTCGATATCTACCCTATCGAACTACACCCGTTCGACATGAACCCACGTTCGCGATTTTCCCCGGTTGGCCACTACTTTTGCGATTTTCCATAAAAATAATATTAATTCTCAAAAAAATTATGTAAGATGCAACATGTTAAAATTCATTCATGATTAACCTTTCCTACAATTAGGTGATAAGGATACAATTTGTTCCAGGGGAATGAAAGCTGTTTTAGTTGGGATTTTGAAAATGAAAAGGTCGAAAAAGCCCCTTAAATCTTTGAGGCTGGTTCATTATAACCTTGAAGTAGAAAATGCCCCAACAAACAATTAGTGTCCCCATGACTGCACTGATGAATATATGCTATAAATGCCAAGCTGGATGTGCATATCTCCAATTTGTAGTGGCCCATGACCTATTTATTAACTGTATCTGTTGGTTCTAGATACAAGAATATATCCATATTAATTATGCACATTAAAGATCATCATATATTCCAAAATTGATCCCGAAAAGAAAAAAAAATATCAACTTCTAGAGCAAATTAAACCAAAGCCTTGCCATTCACTATATATGAACTACCCACAAGCCAAGGGACGTACACCCAGGTCACCTCCCACAACATCTCCCATTCTCAACGGTGCGACCAACAGAGTTTCATGAGGATTGGGCATCTGCTGCTTATCGCCCTTGCCATCCTGGCGATGAGTTCAGGTAACTTTAATTTGCACCCTACTCCAACACTGATTTGCTGAACAAGCATGTCCTTCAAGAGTACTTTTTCACATGAATTTGTTGCATTTTGGCCACAGAAGTGCCGGCAAGCAAGTTGGCAGCAGACCAAGCGCAGAACTGCACAACGGTGGTCATATCTCCGGGTACGGCATGTGTTCCGCAGACTTGCGAGGGGGATTGCTACAGAATTTTTCGCAGGCATGGGACCTGTATTAACACTGGGTGTGCTTGCCTATTCTGCCATCCAGGGAAAAGTAATGAAGGAAGAAGCTACCTAATATAGCTTTGATATAATGGCTACATTTTTTTCAATGGTTCTGTTGTTGCAGACGTAATAATCTATATCTATCTTCTATCTATTATATACTAAAAGTCCATTAAACTTCCTATGAACACTTCTAAGCCGCCATGTGGCATCTTACAAACGTTCTCGAGTCGCCACACGTCACTCAAATAAAATAGAAAAATCTAACTATCGATTTTAATTTAAATTAGTAGACCCATTAAATTTGACAGTAAGATTTATCTTCACGAGAAAACAAACTCTCCCTCCATCCACGTACGCCTCCGCAATGTACGACTATCCATCTTTATAGCAACGTAAGTACGATCCATCTGTTTCCTTTTTTCCTGTTTTTATCTCCATAATAATAATTAGAATTAAAAAAAATACGGGCCTGAAAAGCCCATCAACCTACTAGCTAGTGTCTCCTAATAAGCCCATTAAACATCATATAAATATTTCTACACATCTATATCGCACTCTAAAATTAGAGAAAATCTAGAAGTACTAAAACATTTGACCATCTATTTTCAACTTATGTTCTGTTTGAACTATTATATTTTTTAGTGAAATCAATACTTATATCCCACATCCATATTGACTATATTTAAATGCTATCATAAAAATTACATTCTGGACCCACATCCATCTTGAGGCCTCCATTCAATAAAAAAAGAAAATTCGTCATTATAAATCAAAATATCCCATCTTAATTTTTAATAAAACAGGTAGACCCACTACTTATATCCCATTAGACACCTAACAACTTTCTATCAACTTAATTAATTTCTCTCAACATGTATATGGGGGCTATTTACCTATACAATTTGATTTTGGTACTTTTATCAATAAATGATCTTTTAGGAGATAAAATTATATATATGATCTATGAAGTCACTAAGGAATTAGAGAAAAATCTTTAAATGATATTAGTTTTTTATGTCGTAATGTGTACCTCTCTAGCGTTAATTTTTCATAGACAATATTTCAAAGCCATAAACGTGCTCAGTTGAAGATCATACTGATCGTACCAAACATGTGGGTTGCACCAAGGAATCTTAGCAGTGAAACAACCATGAGGTGTCCTCACCAATATAGTAAGTCAATTTCACATGAGAATTAAAGACCATGTTCACTTATTCTTTTTGGTAAAACTTGCTATGCTACATGGTAAATTCCTAAGATTTAGCGTAGAATAATCTAGAAATGTGTGGTTATTATATGATCTCTGTTTTAATAGTCTTACTCAATTGAAGATATTCAGATCAAATCATTTCGAAGATGCTTGATAGAGTGGAGTTTTCCAAATCTTTTAAAAAATGGACATGAAAAGGATTAAAAAATTTATGAAATTTTTTTAAATATTTGTTGGGTTCAAAACCTATTCTAAATAGAAATATTCGAATATTTTTGCAGGACTAATAGAATGAGAAATCTCATTCTAAAATTTCAAATAGAATGTAACTTTTATTTTTTACTTTTTGGGAAAATGTTCGGGCTAAGATATCCCCGTGGGGATTCGAAATACCCTAAATTTTCTCATAGGAACTACATATATTTATATGTTTCGACATAATAGTTTCTCGTAAATTGAAAATTGTATGGTTTCGAGTAATTTTAGTTTAGAACAAAATCATAACCAATTTTAAAAGCACACTAAATAAGTTCAATTATAATTTAGATATAATATTTTAATACTAGGTCACCTATAGATGGACGTCCATAAGAAAATTTCACACATATTAAATTAGGTGGATGCGCATGTGCGCGGGCTGGCCTTTCTAGTTAAGATAAAAGTGGGAAATAGTTAAATGTCCCTGGTTCTAAAGTATTGAAATTTCCCCTGTTTAGTTTTATGGTACTTTCTATACATAGCTTATTTCCCCTCCTCACATCACACTAATTTTGGAAGGTTAGAATCGCTTCTAAGATTCGTGCAGCAGCACCCCACCACCACCCCCCACAAAAAAAAAAAAACTACCCCATCATCTTCTTCCACCATCACCATTCCCCTCGGGATCGCCCCATTCTCCTTTGCCTTCCAGCCCTATCATGTCACTGACCCCTCCCTTCTCTTCCCCTTCCCCTAGCTCCACTTCCCTCCGAGCAGTAGCAAAGTGCCCCGCCCCCCCCCTCCCCCCCGCACCTTCTTATTCCCCGTCCCTGACGATTCGCCCTAACCACTATAAATCCAACGTCCCCGCTGCCAACACAAGTCCACCGACCTTCTCACCCACTGTCGAGGCTAAGGTTCCACCGCCTTGCCGCTCCACCATGGCCACGAGCCCACCATCCCTTACTCTCTTCCCTACCTCTTATCCCTCTAAGTCAGGGAACACCTCCCACTCCCTCTGCCAAGTTCATCACTTGCCGGGGTTCAACAGATAGAGGACAAAGCATGAATCTTGGACCATAACTAAAGGTTGGGAATTCGTGTGATTTGCCCCCTTAAAATGTGTAGAATGAGGTATTACCATAACCGCATTTTTAACTCAGCCATCACCGACCATTAGAATTTTTTTTTATTTTATTTTAGGGGGCTGCTATGCAACGGAATCCCGTTCGGACGGGATGATACTAGTTAGGTATCAGATCCTGATACCTATGAGGTATTATGGGGTTGTTTGGTTGAGTGACTAAGGTTGCCACGCCTAAGGTTAGGCGTTTGCCGATATTATGGCATGCCTAACTTTGTGGCAAAATAGAGGTGTTTGGTTGATAAACAGAAGTGTGGCAAAATTGTTAAGGGTATTGTTTGGATGACTACCACATAGCATACCATAAGTTTGGCAAAAGTATGTGGTAGCTGTTTGGTTGGTGCCAAAATTGAATATGGTTACCTCCAATCAATTAGATGGTGAGAATACCACCCCAGGATGTGTGTGTAAAAACATTGTTGTTGCATGTTCTATTCATCGGGTGTCTTTTAAATTAAAACTATCAATTTTAAAAACCAGATTATGATACAGATATATTCTAGTTAAACACAATCACTTTTTAATAATAAATATTCCCTTGACCAATTAGACCAAAAGCATAATGAAAAAAATTCAAAATATTACAGGAGTTGCTCAGGCACTACACAAATGTACATAGCAAACCACATAATTAACATAAATTAAAATATCATAGGTGAAGAGCAATACTCAGTCACTAGAGAAATTTTCATAATACATAGCATAAGGTCCATTCTTTTGTATCACTGTTGTATAGTGATAATTGTTCTAATAACCAAAAGTTGCTACCAGCTTGAACCTGACATATTCACATCATTTCATTATAAGCTAATTAGTTTGCCCATATCTAGTCTAATCCTTTCTCAAAAGTAACTACTTGTTTGGAGCTAAGATATTTCATAAGGTTCCAATATAATTGATTAGTACATCTATTGCAACTTAGCAAAAAGTCAGCAACATACTCGAATGCTGGCTGCTAGATCCATTTATCCTACACACCATCTCGGTCGCACATGAACTGGTACACCCAAGTCTCCAAAGTTGTGTCACAAGAAGTAGCAAGAAATCCTCGCACCCCCTCATTCTCCTGGCGTCCCAAATAATTTCCAATAGCAACCTTATCTTTGGAACCAATGGGTAATGCATCTATCCTCTTCCACATTGTAGCATAAGGGTCAAGTTGTGGCATTGTGGGTGGAGGAGGACTAGCAAGCTGGTTCACCAAACGGTTCATTGTATTGCCAATTTTCTCGGTGGCAACTGTGAAAGGACTCTTAGGCTTTGGCTGCCTTTTACTTGGGGACTTTACACCTCTTGGTCTCTTTTTACTAACTCGAGATGTTCCAGGAGAGCAATTATCAGGACCAGTAGGCGATGGTAACGTGTCAGAGTCTTCTTCAGCAATGTCAATAGGATGTGCATAGGTGGACACATCATTCAATCCTTCATGGTCACTGCTATCAGATTTGCTATCAATGTCACAGCATGTTTGCTGGTCTGTGGCAAGAAAGCCATTTGCATTACTGCCTGAGAAAAGCTCTTGCATCTCATGAAAGTACTTGATTGGCTTAGCAAGCAAACGCCTATCCCTGTCCTGCATGTTGGTACAACAATATAATTTAGTAAAAAAAAATGGAGCCAATATAACTCCAAACATAACTAAATTTAAATTTGAAAATAAGAATTATGCTGTAATGTGATTACTAACTTATATAGGTACAAAAGCATTGTAATGTGTGATAAATTTGTAGATTTTTTTTACTACATATTAGTAAAGATTCATGACTAATCCCTTTTCTCCAGGAGCAATCAAAACTTGCTAACAACAAATCTTATAGAACTAGTGGCAATAATGAGATGACTTCAGATGAAGGATACTTACTTTGAGCTTAGCTTTTTCAGACTCTGATATAGTCAATTTGCATTTACTAGCATCAAAACCGTTGCCACTATTGTTTAAAGCCCTCTCAACTATCTGCCAGTTCTCTTTGTAGTGCCTGTAGTGATGGGTTACTTGGGTAGATGTTACACCCATAGCAAACTCTCTGTTTAAGGCATCAGCACATTTTAGATGGTGCTGAGTTTTCCATATGAAGCTTGCATGCTGTTCTTTCTTGTACTCAATGTACCAATCAAGCATGAACTTAGTTTGGTCATCATCCCAGCTGATGGATCTCTCACGGATAGAACCTTCACCCTCCACCTTCCCCTTCCCCTTCCCCTGCCCCATTTATTCCTGAGCTATGATAAATTGGTAATAAAGTGATAGAATTAGTAAGATAGAATAGCATGGATAGACAACAGTTATAGTTATATTAATAGATGTTTCCTACATCAATTCCACAAAATGACACAGAGTACTGGACTGAAACTTCTTACATGCCAAGCATCAGGGAAACACACATACTAAATAATAATTTACAAAGATAATAATATAACCACAACTACATGCTAGCATCAATGTTCTCATTTTCTATATCTTGATTAGCTGCTGACATTGATTGACCAACTTTATCTTGCCACATAGCTTGTGCTATCTGATCTCGTTTGAGCACCCAAGCCGCATTCTCCTCACGTATGTCACGATATACTCTATTGCTTCTTGGCAGGACTCTATACCAGGAATCGTCGTCATAGACATATTCATCATCTCCATTTTCTAGTATCCAATTGTGAAGTGCACAACAAGCAATCACAGTCTTCACTTGTGTTTTCAAAGGGAGATTTGGTTGACTCTTGAGGATATTAAATCTATTTTTCAAGGTACCAAATGCTCGTTCAATTGTTGTCCTATAGGAGGAATGACGATGGTTGTAAAGTTCTTTATAATCTTCAGGTTCTCTAGCACCTTTGTATTCTTTAAGATGATAACGAACTCCGCGGTATGGGGGTAGAATACCGGGTCTTGCTGCATATCCAGCATCAGCTAAGAAAAATTTTCCTATAACACAAACATGTGTTTTATAGTTAGTGGCAAATTAAAGTTATGGTCGATCTACTCACAAGATTTAATTAAATTCCTACCTTACGGTATTTTTAGGCCACTTGGACGGCTTAGAGCATCTTGGAGCACATGTGAATCATGGGCTGATCCCTCCCACCCAGCAAGGACATAAGTGAATCGCAAGTCAAAATCAACAGCCGCAAGGACATTTTGAGTGGGAATAGTCTTTCTACCCCTAAATCTGTTCTGCATATGTGCAGGGAGAGTTGCTGGTACATGAGTACCATCCAAGGCTCCTATGCATCCATAAGAAAAGAAAAAGAATGTCCCATTAGTCTAGCATGCAAATCGATTATACGATAAGCATTCTAGTGAAAAGAACTTTGTGTTGTGTACCTCAAAATATGGGTGGAATCTTCCTGGGCTATTTGTGATCTTTGGATGGGTTTCAGTGCTTCTGATGTATATCAGTTCTTTAGAAATTGAAACATGTGAATCTAGAACAGCATTGAAGTATCTACTGACCGTCTCACCTGATCGGTAAAACTCAAAACCAACTGATCTATTGGACCATTTATGTCCCACTATATGCATGAACATTGCAACCTGTTCTTCTACTGTTACATGCAGGGTGTCTACTAAAAGACCACACGATCTGAAATGGCCACAAAGCTTATGAAAATGGCCTTTCGCATGCGTAGCTCAGAAACACAATTCGCCTCAGTACCATTAAATAAACGTTTTAACCGTGCATCTCGCTCGACATCTCTAAGAGCCATGGGAGAATATGTCACACCTTCTCGTAGCCTTTTTCTCACGTTAAGCAAATAAGAGTAACTAGCTATGCATAGGCCAATAGCAGAAAGCAACATTCTCCACCATATATAGTACTGGTAGTAGTAGTTGAAGTAGTATTGTAAATATATTTGCTTCCTTTGGTCCATCTAAGTAATTAGAAGCGTGTAATTAATAAATATTCAGAACAAAACAGTACTTATGTGCAATATTTGGATAGAATAACCGACATATTTTCCTTATGACAATCTGCAATAAATATTTCAATCTCATAATGGGAATACTTTTTTTTTGCAGGGACATAATGGGACTACTTGCATAACACATCTAGCAAAAAACAATATATATATACACCAGCTAACATGATTTTGCAACCATTAAGTACTTACATCTAGGACAAAACAGGAAATGTCTATCTTTTTTTTTCAGAAGTATCCAAACCCCAAATCCCTAAAAAAACAAATACGGCTGTGTGCAGTGTGCTTACCGTGATGAAACTTGCTGGCTCGTTGGCTTCGATGGCGAACGCTCGAGGAATCACGGCCAGATCTTTGCTCTAGCCACACTAGTTACTCCTCTTCACCAGCCTACTCCATGACTCAAGCCCTGACGAAAGGAACAAATTAATTAGAATCTGGATTTGAAGGAAAGGAAGGAACGTATGGATCTAAATAAGATGAAGGGGATGGAGATGATTTAGGGAAAAAAACAGATTGCTCCATGACTTGAGCACTCATCAGTGAGACAGATTACTTGTGTGATTTAAAGAAAAAGAAGAGGATCAGAAAGGGATGGAGCAGAAGATGAAAAAAGCTAATGGAAGAAAGAGGGGAATAGTTGCATGTTGCTTGGAGCTGCACGGGAGAGAGAAAAGAGGCACAAGAGAGGATAATAAACATGGGAGCCTTGGAGATACCGAGCTTCGCGCGTTTTTTTCCAGATTGTTCGCGCCAAAACGTCAGATGTTTCGCACTATTCACAAAAGGATTTTCACGCCATTCTTCACGAAGGTGAGTGTAGCACGCGCTCTCTCTCCGCATGCAACAGTCGTGCCGCAAGGGTGGCGAACGATTTGCTCGCCGCGTCTTTGGCCAAAAAACCAATGGCAAAGCAACTGAGTTGTGGCAGACTTTTTGTGGCAGCCTAAAATCTGGTCTCTAAACAAACGGTAGGCTAAGCAGGTGTGGCATGCCTAATATGTGGCTTGGCAGGTTGAGGCAACCATTCAAACAGCCCCATAGGTATCAGGCGATAACTATCAGGTATCAGGTCATACTCATGTCATGTGGTACATATCATGTATCCAACTATTTCTACCATGTATAAAGTGATACTTGCGAGGTATCCTATGATACCTACCAGATATCAGGTGATTCCTACTAGGTATCAGGAGCCGAGCACCCAGGCGTCATCGCTGGTGGCCCCACTCTCCACGCCGAGCTCGTTGACAGCGGCTACGTCTTCCACATTGAGCAGGTCCTCCACTATCCACGTGCTACAACAGAGCTCATTGCTGGAGGCTGCCGCGAGCAGGTCCTCCACCATCCACGCCATGCCAGAGCCAGGGTTTGAAATTTCGGTTCAAACCGAAATGCTCACATCTCGCCCGAAAATTTCAGTTTTTTCAACTTTTTGTGAATTTCGTCAAATTTTATTCAAATTTATTCAAAATCTGTCAAAAATTCAAAAAAATTAGTACGAAATTTCGGTTCAATCGCCCACCTGCGGCAGAAATGTTGATTTCGAAATTTAAAACCCTGGCCGGAGCTTGTCGGCGGCGGCTGTGTCATCCTCGCTCCACGTTTGTCCACTCCAACGACAGCTCCATCCTGGCCGTCGTCGTAGCCCATGTCTACCGGCTCCGACTCCGCGTTGGCCACAGCTCCATCCCTGCCGCAGCCCACATCCGCTGGCTCTGACTCCCTTGTCAGAAAAACTCTCTCAATGTGCTCTCAGCTCACACGCTCGAACTCTCTGAAGATTGTCGAACGATGAACAGTTAACTGAAGCTCAAGAACAGAGATACCAGAGAAGTGTTTTGGTGTTGCGCAAAAACCAACTGCAGTTTTTCGTTTTCTCTTCTATTTATTCTCCTCAACCCATGGGGTTGTTACATGCATAATAGACTCCGACTTTGCTGGATCTAACGACCGAACGTGCCATCCCACGCTCCAAACCCAGCTCAGCCACTACAACTGAAAGAACTGAAAAAGCGCTAACTGAACTGACCGAACTCTGAAAGTTTCAGTCCAGCCATGCAATGCACAAAAAAAACTGTTACATCATGCAAATGACTAATTCAACCTATAAACCAGGTCTGGCATTAAAGATTAATAGCTACTCTATCATTTTCCCCCCAAATCTTGAATCACCTACTCCAAACCTATCTTCTTTCGAAGTTCCTGAAATCGAACTCGTCCAACAGGTTTTGTCAGAATGTCTGCAAGCTGATCTTCAGAACGCATATACTCCACGACAATTTGCTTCTTCTCCACACACTCCCTGATGAAATGGAATCGAGTATCAATGTGTTTGCTTCTGTCATGAAGTACTGGATTCTTACACAAACTGATTGCAGACTTGTTGTCAATTTTCATCACTGTTTGGTTGGGTTTTTCACCTAGTATTTCAGCCATCAGCCTGCTTGGCCAAATGCCCTGACATGCAGCCGTAGTAGCTGCAATATATTCAGCTTCACACGATGACAAGGCTACCACCTTCTGTTTTTGAGATTGCCAGCTGATCAAACTCTCTCCCAACTTGTACAGAACTCCAGTGGTGCTCTTCCTATCATCCATGTCTCCTGCCATATCACCATCACTGAACCCAACCAATTCCTGATTTTCAGACTTATTCCTTCCAAACTAGCAGCCAATTTTGAGGGTCCCAGAAATATACCTTAAAATATGTTTTACTGCGGCCCAATGTTCAGAAGTCGGCTTTTCCATAAATCTACTTACATAACCAACTGAATACGCAAGATCAGGCCTAGTATTCACCAAATATCTGAGACTTCCCATAATTCTTCTATACAAAGTTGAATCTACAGCTTCACCATTACTGTCCTTTCTCAGTTTCAACCTTGCCTCCATTGGAACCTGAGTTGAATTGCAACCTTCCATTCCTGTCTTCTCCAAGATTTTTGCTGCATAGGCACTTTGTGACAAGAAAACCCCATCACTTCTCTGGACAACCCCCATTCCTAGATAGTAGCTCAGCAACCCCAGGTCACTCATGCGAAATTTATCCTTCATTTCCATCTTGAAAAGTTCAATTTCACCTTCTTGAGCCCCACTAATGATCAAGTCATCCACATACACCCCAACTATCAACCTCGAACTTCCAGTTCCTCTCACATACACAGCACTTTCAGTCTCAGACTTTGTAAATTTCAGAGAGAGCAGTGTGTTATGCAACTTAGCATTCCAGGCCCGAGGAGCCTGCTTCAGGCCATACAACGCTTTCTTCAGTCTTAACACTTTGCCTTCACTTCCTTTTTTACTAAACCCAGGAGGTTGCACAACATAGACTTCTTCCTCTAGGTCACCATTCAAGAAAGCAGACTTTACATCCATATGATGAATCTGCCAACCCATCCATATGATGAATCTGCCAACCTTTATTCGCAGCCAAAGCAATCAACAATCTCACAGTCTCCATTCTTGTCACAGGGCATAAACTTCCTCAAAGTCAATCCCTTGCTGCTGAACATATCCCTTTGCCACTAATCTGGCCTTGTGTTTCATCACTGCACCTACTGGATCCTTCTTCACCTTGAACACCCACTTCAAACCAATTGCCTTGTGCCCAGACGAGAAATCTGCAATACACCAGGTTTGGTTTTCTTCGATCAATTTTAACTCTTCTTGCATTGCTTCCCTCCAACACACATGTTGCTCAGCTTCAGCAAGACTCATGGGTTCTTCACTCGCCAGCAAGCATTGATCACTATAATCAAAATCCAGAACAGGCTCAGTGGTGGAGAGGATGTCTTGAATACGGCGATACCTAACAGGCCCATCATCAGAATTTGGAGTTACCACACTCGGCGGTGTGCAGAATTCCACCCCTACATCCTGTCCATGTGTCGACGTCGAGACAGTCGTTCCCGCTGGACTCGCCCCTTCTTGTTCAGGCATTCCATCCTCTGCACGCTCAGGACGAATGGACTCCACATGATTCACATAGAACTCCACCGTGAATTCCTCCTCAGCCGGCGTATCTGCTTCAGGATCACGCCAAGCCCATGTCGCCGCCTCGTCGAACAGAACGTCACGCGACACACAGACACGTCGTGCCATCGGATCAAACATCCGGGTAAGCCTTTGAACCCTTTTCATAGCCAATAAATACCATCCTCGTACCTCGATCATCCAGCTTTCTCAGGTTCAGCTTCACCGTCTTGACATAGCCGACACAGCCAAACACCCTCAGGTGTTCGACCGAAGGACACCGCCCATGCCACGCCTCATACGGGGTTACTCCGTCCAACGACTTAGTCGGAGACTGGTTCAGCACATACACCGCCGCCACGACTGCCTCCCCCCAGAAACGTGCCGGCATGCCGGCCGCCTTGAGCATGGAGCGCGCTGCCGCGACGACCGTCTGGTTCCGTCGCTCCACGACTCCGTTTTGCTGTGGGGAATAAGGGGCAGTGAGCTCTCGCCTCATTCCCCGGTCGGCACAGTAATCCGTGAACTCCACAGAGGTAAATTCCCCCCCGCGATCCGTCCTCAGACCCCGCAGCTTTCGCCCGAACTCCAACTCGACGCCGGCTTGTGTAACACCCTGAAAATTCGACGACAAATCAAAACTCTAAAAAATTCGGGTTTTCAAAAAACTTTTTTTTAAATAAATTGCATCAAGCCGATTTTATTCGCCGTTCCATTGAATTTCGATTTCGGAGTTGGAGATTTCGAATAAAGAACTAAATCAATCAAATTACATCGATGTTATCGCAAACATGTTCGTATCAATTAAATGTAAATACGATGGAATGGAATTAACACTAAATTAAGATTTAAATAAATTATATAAAAATATGAGCAATATTAATTTAGAAAGAATTTATTAGTGGGAATAACACAAATATTGGATAAAAATTATATATGCAAATACTAGGAATTTTAGAATCAAATTTATATAATAATAATAATAAATATATATAATAATAAAAATAAAAATTAAAAAAAAAGAAAAATTGGAAAAACGGCACTGTTCATTGCCCGCCAAGTGCTCGACGCGGTCCCCTAACCCTAACCCTACCCGCTGCCGCGCCGCGCCGCGCTCCGAGCCCCGTGCGCCGCGCGCGTGCCATCCCCGCCGCACCGCTCGCCGCCGCCGCCGTCCCGTCGCCGTCGCGTCGCCGCTGCCGAGCCGTCGCCGTCGCCCCCGCGCCCTCGCGCCCCGCACCGCCTCGCGCTCCGAGCCGCCGCGCACCGTCGCCATCCCCGCCGCGCCGCTCGCCGCCGCGCCGCCGTCCCGTCGCCGCTCGGCCGTCGCCCTCGCCGCCTCGCGCCCCGCGCGCGCCGTCGCCCTCGCCGTCTGTCGCCACGCAGCCGCCGTCCCGTCGCCGCGCCGTTCCATCGCCGCGTCACATCGCCGCTGTCGCCGTCGCCATCGACGTCCCGTCGCCGCTCGCGCGTACCATCGCCGCGACCCGTCACGTCGTCCACCCCGAGCCCCGCGCCGCCGACCCGTCACGTCGCCGCGCCTCCGAGCCCCACGCCGCCATCGCGTCGCCGCTCGCGCGTCACCCCGCTGCCGCGCCGCCGCCGCCCCCTTTCCCCTCTTCCTCTTCTTTCTCCTTCCCCTCCTATAAATCTCCCCTCCTCCTCGTTCTTCCCTACCTCATCTCCTCCACCACCTCCACCGCACCGCCGCTCTTGTGCCACCGCGCCGCCGTCCCCCTCCCGTGCCGCCGCGCCGCCATTCCCGTGCCGCTGTGCCGCCGCTCCCGCGTCGCCGTGCGCCGCCGCCACCGCCGCCGTCGTCGCCGTTGCCGTCGCCGGTGAGCCACCCCTACTCCCCTTGCATCCACCGCTGCCGCCGCTCGGGTAAAAGAGAGAGAGAGAGAGGGAGAGAGCCGGCCGAGAGAGAAGAAGAGAGGCCGGGAGGGAGAAGAGAGGAAAAGAAAAAAAAAAGGAGAGGGAGAGGGAGAAAGAGAAAGAGAGAGAGAAAAAAAAAGAGAAAAGAAAGAAAAAGAAAGAAAAAGAGAGAAAAAGAGAGAAAGAGAAAAAGGAAAAAAAAAGGGGAAGAAGAAGAAAAAAAATATAATAATAATATAAAATATTAAATAAATATAAATGATAAGAATAAGTATAATTAGAGGAAAAATTAGGAAATGTTTAGAAGACTTAAAGAAAAATTAGAATTTAAATTATAGATTAATTTCCCGTCGTAGGATTGCAAAATTTAATGTAAATTATGGGTTAACCTTTTTATAATCACTATAAATAATCAATTCGCGGTAGTGATTTAAATATAATCAATAATTAAAACAAATGAACGAATTCTTATAGAATATTATAGATTAGTTCGGGTAATCTCTAGAAGTGATCGATTCACGGTAGAAGTTCGGATTTGATCACTAGGAAATTTTAGACGTATAGAATACTTAATCAGTTAATCGTAAACTAAATTAAATCATATAAAATCTCTAGGATATTTATCTCATGGTAGGAATTGCTAACCTATTACCTGGATATAATACTCGGGGATATTAAATTAAAAACTTAGGACAACAAGATAATTATACTCATCAATAATTCACACCAAAATGGGTTTGCCATAGTTCGCGAATAGTAAAGTTAATATCGACTTCCGCACCCGATTTTTCATTTGGATTTACTTGGATTTTTATTTGAATTCTAACCGAATTCAAATCCATTCTCGCACGTAACTATAGAGCCCGAGGAAGCTGCTGATCCAAGCGAAGGTCAAGACCCGCAGGACTTTGAGCAAGGCAAGTCATCACTATTCTTTGAACATGTGATCCCAATTGCGAAATTGTTTTGTTTACAAATAAAATTGCATGCAATGATAAACATCCTACTTGTGATTATGCCATGCCTTGATTATTGTTTACCCCATATTCCTTCGTAACCATGTTTACGTATGAGTCCCTAGTCAACTATGACAATTGCTTAGCAACGCTATTCTAGAATCATGCATACTCATAATTATCAAAATGCTCTATGCTTGGGCAATTACCTTTGGGAAGGTAATTGAGATGCGGCATGTGGAGACATGAGCGCCACATTGCCATGATGTTGATGTTATGATTTATGAAAAAAGAAATAAAAGTAAACAACTGTTTTTGACTGGGGCGGACGGAGGATTTGGGTGGTATCCGGGTAAAGGCAAGTACCGTCCCCGGTCAATTAAGGACCGAGCCATGAAGTTAAGCATGAAACGACCCCCGTACAACCGCACTTCTCGTATGGGTATAGACCTAGCGGAATAGATAGCTGAGCAGAGGCAGTATCCATGCATAGTGGTTTCTCGATGTGTGAGGCAGGGGCTCTACGGTGGGGCAGTCATTGGTAGAACCGCGAGGCGGGTGTCTACAGTGGTGTCGCCATCGGTAGGACTGCCATGTGAGAATTTAAACATAAATATAACCTAATGCTTGTGTGAGTCTTTCCTTCCCGGGTGCGCCAGAACTCCTCTCACTGCTAGAAACTGTGTACGCCTAGAGTGCATGAGGATGTAAAGTTCATGGAGCGGGTACTGCCAATGCGAGGTTATCGAAAAGCTTTGCCGTGACATGTCTCATGTGTTGGGACAAGGCTCATGTGTTGGGCAGTTGCGGAGTGCGGGTAAAGTGTACATCCACTGCAGTGTGAGTAAACCCAATCTATTCGAATAGCCGTGCTCGCGGTTATTGAGCATCGGGACGTGTATTACACTTGGCTAGACTCTAAATTTTTAACTTGTGTGGGATGGGATGATGCATGATGATTTCCTTGCTGATGGAGCCACTTTCTGAGAGAAGGGAAGGTGGACGTCCTCAGAAAACCATGACGACTCGATGGCGGGAAGCTATCCTTGGGATCACAATGGATGGTGGACAGAACCGTCATTGTTTAATATGAACACTGGTATTAAAACTTGATCAGTCTATGCTAGGTCTTAGGCTTGTGAAAAGAATTACAAAACTTGCTTTGTGCAAAAGAACCATAGCCATTCCTTGAATACCCCTCTATCATGTGCACTGTTGCTGTGGTGACTTGTTGAGTACGGTTGGTACTCACCCTTGCAAATATAAACTTAATCAGAGGCCGGAGATGAAGCTTCGGAGGATCCCTATGCCTATTACCAGGAGGGTGATGAAGACGAAGGCGCTCAATAGGTCTTAGTTACGGTCGTTGCCTGTGGCAATGGCGTGCCGCTGCCTTAACTCCGCTGCCTTATCTATTTCTGTTTTTGGATGTATTCCGGACCTCTCGGTCCGATGACTTAAGACTATGCCTGCGGGCTATTGATGTAATAATTCGTGCTAGACACTCGTGTATGCGCACTGGTTATTTCAGCTGCGAATTCGTGTGTACCAGACTACTTGATCCAGGGAAATGGTACTGTTTACACGATTGATTCCTGTTATAAAAACGAGGGTCTACAGAGCTGGTATCAGAGCCATACGACTGTAGGAAAAGACCAAAAGGCGCCCCACCCTTTTCTTCTAAGTTGGCCAAGGGAGAAAGTTCCCACTTAGTAATAATTTCAAAAAATAAAAATGCTATGTTTACAAAACCTGTATGATTTTTATCTTACTCTTAACTATTTCTTTACAAAATAAGTTTTACTCTTAGCTGACATTGGGTTTTTCTTAAAATTAGATGGCAGATCAGGATTCACCCGCTGTCTGGGAGATGGGCGTACCCCGCTCTGAGGGATACGTCATCGAGCTGCACCGATTGATGAGGCGTTTGCGATACCCCATATCTCCGATCTATCGAGTGAGACAGTGCGAGTCTGTCTGGGAGGCTCGAGTCGAGGTTCACACACGAGTCCCATCAGAGTTAGACTACAGCTTCCCAACTCGCCACCGTCGCGACTTGCCAGAGACCGCGATGCAGGATGCAGCACGAGAGGCCTTCCTCCGACTCAGCTCTATTCACCGAGCTGAGTTGGCAAGTACTGAGTTTGCTCACCACCCGTTTCGAGAGGAGAGCAACTCCGTCTGCACTGTTCAGGACACACCTTGCTGCTACAACCCGATAGTGACCCGACTATCACGATGGGCTGAGGCAGCGGATGACTTTTACGAGGAGGCTCTATTAGAGATCGACGACCAGCAGAGACGTGTGGGAGAGCTAGAGACCGAGGTGACTGACCTCACAGCGTAGCAGCTTCAGCTGGAGGAGGAGCACCAGGCTTGGGGCAGTGAGATCGACTCACTGAAGGCACAGCTTCAGGTCCGCGGCGACCAGTTCCAGCAGTTATCTGACCAGTACAACGACCGCCGCGGGATGATGGATACACCTGAGGAGCAGCTGAGAGAGAGTCAGGAGCACGTCAGTCAGCTGGAGGAGCAACTTCGAGCAGCCACGATCAGCACCACCGGGGCTTCTACTTCCACAGCAGTAGGGCGTGACCACTACTTTTTCCTCACCCCGCCATACCCACCAGCGTTCCACGCTCTTCTGGGAGAGGTTGGTATGCTGGCCACTGAGTCAGCACCTTACTTGGTGGACCCGACGGTGACACAACCACCTGCCCCGGAGATTGTGCACACTCCGCTGATCTCTACACCTTCTCCGCAGCTGGGTTCCAGTTTAGAGACTCCGATCCAGGTCGACTCCGAGACAGAGGGGACCGACACTGAGCCAGACCTTACCGACCCATCAGAGGATGAGACCCCTGTCCCCCGCATCACCTTCCTCGGAGGCCCCCGCACCCTCAGCACTGCCCGCAAGAGCACCCGACCTCCTGGCAAGAAGCCCAAGCCAGATTCTAAGGCCGCTACTTCCGAGCCACGAGGACTCAGGTTTGCCCGTGCCAGCGATCACACTCTACCTGCCCTAGGATCCTGCGGATGGTTGGATGACTAGACTGGAGGATTGTTGCAGCTTCGATCTCGCGTCCGATGGTTTTTGGATAGTATGCAAGACACACCCCCCCCCTCTTACCTAGTTTGACGAGTAGCTTGATGGTTAGTTCAATGTATCATTTGATGAACCTTATTTGGACTGCATGTGTGCGCAGTCGATTGCATCATGATTTCTGTACTATTTGTGGAACTCTGTGATGTTATTCACGATGTTGTTGCTGTTGTATTATAAATTAGTTTATTCCACCATGCTTGCAAAACAAAGTTCACATCAAAACAACTCCCTTAATGGGATAAAACCATAGAAGCTGGTTAGAAAATTAGGATACTTATTCCATCATCCTACACAGATGGCAAGCCGACGTCGGACATCAACCAGCAATGAGGAAACTCAGACACCTGATCTAACCACCCTGGCCCCTGATCTAACCACCCTGGCCGGAGTCTTGGCCACTCAAACCCAACTCTTGCAAGCCATTGCAAACAACCAAGGCAACCGCGGAGGATCGAGCTTTGGAGAGTTCATGAGAGCCAAGCCACCCACGTTCGCTACGGCAGACGAGCCTATGGAGGCAGAAGATTGGCTACGCATCATAGAGAAGAAACTGACCCTGGTCCGGGTACGTGAGGCAGACAAAGTGATTTTCGCAGTAAATCAACTAGAGGGACCCGCTGGTGATTGGTGGGATACCTACAAGGAAGCTCGAGAAGAGGATGCTAGAGAACCCACTTGGGAAGAGTTCACTGCAGCATTTCGCGAGAACTTCGTGCCTGCCGCAGTAATGCGTATGAAGAAGAACGAGTTCAGAAGGTTGCGACAAGGGAACACAACGGTGCAGGAATATCTGAACCGGTTCACTCAGCTAGCCCGCTATGCAATTGGAGACCTCGCAGATGAAGAGGAGAAGATCGACAAGTTCATAGAAGGGCTGAATGACGAATTACGTGGACCTATGATTGGGCAAGACCATGAGAGCTTCCAGAGCCTGATCAACAAAGTCGTTAGGCTGGAGAATGATCAAAGGACTGTAGAGCATAACCGCAAGAGGAGGATTGCTATGAATCGCCCACCTCAGGGGGTGCCTCAGCGACTCAAGGGAACCACTTCGTCTGGGTGGAAGCCCCCTATTGTGGCAACTAACCGACCCGCCGCGCCAAGCAATTTTAATAGGCCGGTTATGATTCAGAACCGCACCCCTACACCAACTCTGGCTGCCCCTGGAATCAAGAGGAATGTAGACTGCTTCAACTGCGGAGAGTATGGGCACTACGCCAACAACTGCCCTCATCCACGCAAAACTCCTGTCCGTACTGGCGCTAACACAATGGCTGTTCGTGGGACTACTACCCCCGCTGCCGGACGAGGACTATTCAGGACTCCACAGACTAACAAGACTGCTGCCGGATTTGGCCGCGGACAAGTGAATCGTGTGCGAGCTGAAGAGGCCCAGGAGGATCAGGGCGTACTGATGGGTACGTTTTCTATCAACTCCACTCCAGTTAAAGTTCTCTTCGATTCAGGAGCATCGCATTCATTCATATCGTTGAAGGCTAGTCAAAAACAGAACTTAACCATAGTGGGGCTTAGAAAGCCTATGATAGTACACTCACCTGGGGGCGAGATAACTGTGAGTCATGCTTGCATAGACGTACCTATTCGTCTTAGGGATGTGGTGTTTCCCTCCAATCTTATGGTGTTGATACCCCAGACCCTGGATGTCATATTGGGAATGGATTGGTTAGCAAAGAACAGAGGGGTAATCGACTGTAGACGTAGGGAAATTACCCTGACCACACCATGGGGATCAGATATGAGAGCAACCATGGATCAAGATCCTAGACTGACCGAACGCGCCGGAGGCATATTTACCATGCTACCCCTGAAAGGAATGCCTGTAGTGCAACGATTTCCCGATGTGTTTCCGGAAGACTTACCTGGGATGCCACCAGACCGTGACATAGAGTTCATTATTGATCTGATACCCGGAACTGCCCCCATATCCAAGAGACCTTATCGGATGCCAGTTAATGAGTTGGAGGAACTTAAAAAGCAAATTAGAGAGTTGCAAGAAAAGGGATTTGTACGACCCAGTTCGTCACCATGGGGAGCCCCAGTATTATTCGTTAAGAAGAAAGATGGTAGCATGAGGATGTGTGTAGACTACCGTTCACTGAACGAAGTAACCATCAAAAACAAATATCCACTACCACGGATTGATGATCTTTTTGATCAACTCAAGGGAGCTAAGGTGTTCTCTAAGATTGACCTTAGATCAGGATACCACCAATTGAAAATTAGGACCCAGGATATACCCAAGACCGCGTTTTCCACACGCTATGGATTATATGAGTTCACAGTAATGTCGTTTGGGTTAACCAACGCCCCGGCATACTTTATGAATCTCATGAACAAAGTGTTCATGGATTACTTGGACAAATTTGTGGTAGTATTCATCGATGATATTCTGATCTACTCCAAGGATGAGGAGGAACATGCGGGACACTTGCGATTGGTACTCGAGAAATTACGGAGGCATAAATTATATGCAAAGTTTAGTAAATGTGAGTTCTGGCTAAAAGAAGTCGCCTTTCTAGGCCACGTAATCTCAGCCGGTGGAGTAGCAGTGGATCCTGCTAAAGTGGAGGCTGTTACGGGATGGAAAGCATCCAAGTCTGTGACTGAGATTCGGAGTTTTCTAGGCTTGGCCGGATACTACCGAAGGTTCATTGAGGGATTCTCTAAAATAGCCCGACCGATGACACAACTACTCAAGAAGGAAAAGAAGTTTGTGTGGTCAGAACAGTGTCAGGAAAGCTTCGAGCAGCTCAAAGAAAAATTGACCTCGGCACCTATTCTAATTCTTCCCGACATCAGGAAAGACTTCGTTATATACTGTGATGCATCAAGGCAAGGACTAGGAGGAGTACTGATGCAGGACGGAAAAGTTGTGGCCTACGCGTCGCGACAATTGCGACCACATGAGGAAAACTATCCTACCCATGATCTAGAACTTGCAGCCGTGGTTCATGCGCTAAAAATTTGGAGACATTATTTGATTGGAAACCATTGTGATGTCTACACTGATCACAAGAGTTTGAAGTATATTTTCACCCAGTCAGACGTCAACCTAAGGCAAAGGCGATGGTTAGAACTAATCATGGATTACGACTTAGAGGTTCACTATCACCCCGGCAAAGCAAACGTTGTGGCTGACGCTTTGAGTCGGAAGAGCCGTTGCAATCATCTGAGGACGAAAGGAATGGCTCCTGAGCTTAGGGAGGAAATGGCCCAACTAAACCTACATATAATACCTCATGGGCAGATAAACACCTTGGACATTCAACCTCTTCTGAGAACCCAAATAGAAGATGCCCAGAAGGATAACGAGGAAGTCCGTGAGGTGAAGGAACGCCTAGCCGCCGGACTTGCAAAGGAATTTTCGATCGATGAAAAAGATGTCCTGTGGTATAAAAAGAGGATTTATGTACCCGAACAGAGTGGATTAAGAGGATTAATCCTAAAGGAAGCTCACGAGTCGGCATATTCATTGCACCCCGGAAGTACGAAGATGTACCAGGATCTGAAGGAAGGATACTGGTGGCCCAATCTGAAGAGAGATGTGGCAGAATACGTAGCACTCTGTGACGTGTGCCAAAAGGTGAAGGCTGAGCACCAGAGACCGGCAGGTTTGTTGCAACCCCTTAGGATTCCCGAATGGAAATGGGATGAGATAGGCATGGATTTTATTGTTGGATTGCCCAAGACTGCAACAGGGTACGATTCCATCTGGGTGATTGTGGATCGACTCACCAAGACGGCGAGATTCATCCCCGTTAAGACAAATTATAGCAGTGCCAAGCTAGCCGAGCTATACATGACCAGGATAGTATGTCTTCATGGTGTACCTAAGAAAGAGAGAGAGAAAGAGAAAGAAAGAAAAAGAAAGAAAAAGAGAGAAAAAGAGAGAAAGAGAAAAAGGAAAAAAAAAGGGGAAGAAGAAGAAAAAAAAATATAATAATAATATAAAATATTAAATAAATATAAATGATAAGAATAAGTATAATTAGAGGAAAAATTAGGAAATGTTTAGAAGACTTAAAGAAAAATTAGAATTTAAATTATAGATTAATTTCCCGTCGTAGGATTGCAAAATTTAATGTAAATTATGGGTTAACCTTTTTATAATCACTATAAATAATCAATTCGCGGTAGTGATTTAAATATAATCAATAATTAAAACAAATGAACGAATTCTTATAGAATATTATAGATTAGTTCGGGTAATCTCTAGAAGTGATCGATTCACGGTAGAAGTTCGGATTTGATCACTAGGAAATTTTAGACGTATAGAATACTTAATCAGTTAATCGTAAACTAAATTAAATCATATAAAATCTCTAGGATATTTATCTCATGGTAGGAATTGCTAACCTATTACCTGGATATAATACTCGGGGATATTAAATTAAAAACTTAGGACAACAAGATAATTATACTCATCAATAATTCACACCAAAATGGGTTTGCCGTAGTTCGCGAATAGTAAAGTTAATATCGACTTCCGCACCTGATTTTTCATTTGGATTTACTTGGATTTTTATTTGAATTCTAACCGAATTCAAATCCATTCTCGCACGTAACTATAGAGCCCGAGGAAGCTGCTGATCCAAGCGAAGGTCAAGACCCGCAGGACTTTGAGCAAGGCAAGTCATCACTATTCTTTGAACATGTGATCCCAATTGCGAAATTGTTTTGTTTACAAATAAAATTGCATGCAATGATAAACATCCTACTTGTGATTATGCCATGCCTTGATTATTGTTTACCCCATATTCCTTCATAACCATGTTTACGTATGAGTCCGTAGTCAACTATGACAATTGCTTAGCAACGCTATTCTAGAATCTTGCATACTCATAATTATCAAAATGCTCTATGCTTGGGCAATTACCTTTGGGAAGGTAATTGAGATGCGGCATGTGGAGACATGAGCGCCACATTGCCATGATGTTGATGATATGATTTATGAAAAAAGAAATAAAAGTAAACAACTGTTTTTGACTGGGGCGGACGGAGGATTTGGGTGGTATCCAGGTAAAGGCAAGTACCGTCCCTGGTCAATTAAGGACCGAGCCATGAAGTTAAGCATGAAACGACCCCCGTACAACCGCACTTCTCGTATGGGTATAGACCTAGCGGAATAGATAGCTGAGCAGAGGCAGTATCCATGCATAGTGGTTTCTCGATGTGTGAGGCAGGGGCTCTACGGTGGGGCAGTCATTGGTAGAACCGCGAGGCGGGTGTCTACAGTGGTGTCGCCATCGGTAGGACTGCCATGTGAGAATTTAAACATAAATATAACCTAATGCTTGTGTGAGTCTTTCCTTCCCGGGTGCGCCAGAAGTCCTCTCACTGCTAGAAACTGTGTACGCCTAGAGTGCATGAGGATGTAAAGTTCATGGAGCGGGTACTGCCAATGCGAGGTTATCGAAAAGCTTTGCTGTGACATGTCTCATGTGTTGGGACAAGGCTCATGTGTTGGGCAGTTGCGGAGTGCGGGTAAAGTGTACATCCACTGCAGTGTGAGTAAACCCAATCTATTCGAATAGCCGTGCTCACGGTTATTGAGCATCGGGACGTGTATTACACTTGGCTAGACTCTAAATTTTTAACTTGTGTGGGATGGGATGATGCATGATGATTTCCTTGCTGATGGAGCCACTTTCTGAGAGAAGGGAAGGTGGACGTCCTCAGAAAACCATGACGACTCGATGGCGGGAAGCTATCCTTGGGATCACAATGGATGGTGGACAGAACCGTCATTGTTTAATATGAACACTGGTATTAAAACTTGATCAGTCTATGCTAGGTCTTAGGCTTGTGAAAAGAATTACAAAACTTGCTTTGTGCAAAAGAACCATAGCCATTCCTTGAATACCCCTCTATCATGTGCACTGTTGCTGTGGTGACTTGTTGAGTACGGTTGGTACTCACCCTTGCAAATATAAACTTAATCAGAGGCCGGAGATGAAGCTTCGGAGGATCCCTATGCCTATTACCAGGAGGGTGATGAAGACGAAGGCGCTCAATAGGTCTTAGTTACGGTCGTTGCCTGTGGCAATGGCGTGCCGCTGCCTTAACTCCGCTGCCTTATCTATTTCTGTTTTTGGATGTATTCCGGACCTCTCGGTCCGATGACTTAAGACTATGCCTGCGGGCTATTGATGTAATAATTCGTGCTAGACACTCGTGTATGCGCACTGGTTATTTCAGCTACGAATTCGTGTGTACCAGACTACTTGATCCAGGGAAATGGTACTGTTTACACGATTGATTCCTGTTATAAAAACGGGGGTCTACAGCTTGGAACTGTTTGATTGCCGCCGCTGCTTCATGCTTGCCGGGTAGGAGCCGAATCCACATGTACCGGCTCATGTCGTCCATGAGAAGCAGGAAGTACTTCCTGCCACCCGGTGTCGCAGGCGTGATCGGCCTGCACAAGTCGCCATGCACCAGTTCGAGCGCCTCCTGTGCTCTGAACTTGGCCTCCTCCGGGAACGGGAGTCGCCGTTGTTTGCCTGCGAGACAGCCGTCGCACAATTGATCAACGTGATCAATGGCCGGAAGCCCGCGAACCATGTTCCCCTGCGCCAGCCTCCAAAGCGCCTGAAAATTCAAGTGCCCGAAACGCGCATGCCACCGCCATGCCGTCTCACCGCCACTCGCCGCCAAACAAACAGGGCTTGCAATGTTCAATTTTAGCACATACAGATAGCTATTATCATGGTATACCTTGGCGAGCAGCAAGCCTTCGGGATCACGGAGCATGAACACACCGCCCTAGATGTGTGCATCGTAGCCGCGCGCGTCGAGTCGCCCGACGCTTACGATGTTCTTGCGCAGCTTCGGAATGAAGTACACCGCGTCAAGTGTCCGGTGATCTTCGTTCTTGCACTTAAACACCACAGTTCCGCGCCCCTGGATGTCTATCACCGAGCCATCGCCGAATTTGACAGTACCGACGACTCCAGTGTCGAGCTCGGCAAAGGCTGAGCGCGCCCCCGTCATGTGATTCGTGGCCCCTGTATCCAGGAACCATTCTCCTGTGTTCTCCACTTCATGCACGTCATCGTCATCCAGGACCACCTTCCTTTCAATGAGGTGCACTTCACCTTTGAGATGTCACGGCCGCCGCTCCCCCCGGAAGCCGCCTCCTTGCCCTTTGGCGAACCAGCAGATTTTCCATGGCGATTCGGTGTGCCAGAGCCGTTGCGACCCTTTCCACCACCGGACGCTTCTTGCTCCTTCTGCTTGCTTCGTGCCTGCCATTGTTCCTCCATGAGATACAAATTGCTCCCTCCTTCTTCTTCTTCGTCATCGCTGTAGCTATCGACCGTCGACAGCCGCCCGATGAGCTCCTCAAGAGCCATCGTTTTCACGTTGAGAAGCTGCTCGAGGGAAATCGCCACCGGCTTGTACTTCTTCGGGACAACACGCAACAGCTTCTTGTTGATGTGTTCATCCTCCATGACTCCACCCATGTCGCGAATGTCTGCGACGACGGCAGCGAGCCGCATCGCAAACTCCTCCGGCGTCTCTCCCTCCTTGAATCGCATCGACTCAAATTGACGACGGAAGCCCTGCTCCTTCGCCTCACGCATAGGGTCGACGCCGACCCGCATGGTCTTGATGGCGTCCCACGCCGCCTTCGCCGTGTCATGCTTCGCCAGCCCGCGCAACATCTCACGCGGCACCGCCTGAATGATTGCCGAGAGAGCCGCCCGATCTTCACGAAACACCGCGTAGCCAGGACCGATCGCCGTCCACAGCCCCTGCGCCTGCAGGTTGACGCGCATCAGAAGCGCCTAGTCCAGATAATTTGTCCTCGACAGAATCGGGAGACGGGCGGTGTGCCCTGTATCTCTCCCCTGAGACACGAGCGGAAGTGATGCGCCATCTGCGCCATCCCCCCGCCGCTACCACTTGCACCGCCGCGGCCATTGCCGCTTCCCCCGCTGCCACCGCCACCACGATGGCCAGGCAGTGCGTATGACATCGCCCGATCGTTTCAGTACCGCTCTGATACCAAAGTGTCAGAAAAACTTTCTCAATGTGCTCTCAGCTCACACGCTCGAACTCTCTGAAGAATGTCGAACGATGAACAGTTAACTGAAACTCAAGAACAGAGATAACAGAGAAGTGTTTTGGTGCTGCGCAAAAACCAACTGCAGCCTTTTGTTTTCTCTTCTATTTATTCTCCTCAACCCATGGGGTTATTACATGCATAACAGACTCCGACTTTGCTGGATCTAACGACCGAACGTGCCATCCCACGCTCCAAACCCAGCTCAGCCACTACAACTGAAAGAACTGAAAAAACGCTAACTGAACTGACCGAACTCTGAAAGTTTCAGTCCGGCCATACAATGCACAAAAAAACCTATAAACCAGGTCTGCATTCAAGATTAATAGCCACTCTATCATCCATGTCGGACCACTCGATCTAGCTACAGTTCTATCCCCGCCGCAGCCACCGCAGCCCACGTCCGCCGGTCCGACTTGGCGTCCGGCCACTCAAGCAAGAATTCTGTCTCGGCCACCGCCGCAGCACATGTCTGCTGGCTCCTGCAACATCTCCATCCTAGGTGCTGACATGGCCATGTGCAGCCCATGCAGCCTCAGATGTGGTGGAGCTGAGTGCATCCCGTTCCGAGCAATACGAACAGGATGCCGTTGTATAGCATTTCTGTTTGTTTTATATTCTCCAATGTTTGGATAATATAACATAACAAATGTTTTGTAACAAATTATCTTAGAGGATCATTTTAATTTGCTTTGGAGCATGTTTCATATATTTCTCCAAACATTTGTTCCGAAAACTCAATCACTCACCAGAACATCGATCATGTAAGCTCGTGTCTACTACATTTGATTCATTGCGTGTCTCGCGGCAACAGATCATCATCAGTATGGCCGCTGGCCGACGATGTTGCCCGGCGGGTAGTAGTCGCAGACGGCGACGGTGTCGACGCCATTGCGGCAGGTGCGGCGGGCGCAGTCGAGCTGCGTCGTGGCGCGCCACACCACCTGCGTGTACGCGCCGCAGGTCCGGCCGGGTGGCGCCGCGCACCGCCCGGCGTCGCGGTCGTACCACCGCCGGCCGTCCGCCCAGAAGGCCGCCACCTCCGCGCCGGTGTGGCGCCGGCCGTACGCCTAGAACAGGTTCCGGCCTAGACGGCGGCGCCGTCGCTGCTGCCCCGCGCGCGGGCGGCGGCAGCCGCAGGCTGCAGTCCGTCCGGAGCTCGCCGGCGTACCGCGCCGCGTCCAGCTGCAGCGTCCCGTTCCACGACAGCGGCGCGACGCCCACCGCCGCGCGCGCCTCGTTGTGCACCCGCAGGAACTGCACCTGCATCGGCTCGACGGGGCCTGCACGGAGGAGACGGAGAAGGATGCCGCTGCCACCGGCGATGCGGAGGCCCGCGGGAGGCACCGGACGGCGACGACACAGCAGTAGAGTAGTGGAGACATGGTGGTTTCGGGGTGAAGTTATGGTGAACTCGCGATTGTATATATATGTAGCGGGGGTTCTTATTAATTGCTGCCATTTTGTGAGTTCCTTGGCTTTTAATTTGTACTTCTAACTCATGGGTTTTTACTAGGGGAGTTATGCTACACCGACTGTGAAAGTGTGAATAGCTTTCATATGCAATGGTTGACGGTGTTGCAGTCATTATATTTTGAATGTTGCATCTCTCTGGGACATCTTATAGAGCGAATTGAAACAATTTTCTATAAGTTGTGAAGCATCGATTAATTATTTTCATTAAAATATAGTTATGTCAGATCTTGTTGTAAAGATTTAATTACAAGAAATACAACTATGCAATCATATCGCATTAATTGCATATTGGATTAATAATTTAAGAGAAAAAATAATTTAAAATGTG
Source organism: Oryza meridionalis (assembly GCA_000338895.3). Taxonomy (NCBI): domain Eukaryota; kingdom Viridiplantae; phylum Streptophyta; class Magnoliopsida; order Poales; family Poaceae; genus Oryza; species Oryza meridionalis. The sequence goes on along the minus strand of CM002527.2, from coordinate 11,579,382 downwards.
TTAAGAAAAGCTAGTGTAGTATTGGATATTGCATGTAGCTGAGATGTAGGCATAGGAAGCAAGTAGCTGGCATGCAGCATTCATGCAATTAATCTGTAGAGAGGAGCGCACAGGAGGGACACCCGATTTTTCTCTCAAAAATCCGATGCCCGATTCGTAGTTGCCTCACAAAGATATAGTAATACAAGAGGAGGAAATAAAATTAATGTTGGGACCTAGGAATGGAATTCCGGAATATCTGAAGAGTTTAGGCACGATGATTAGCTAGTACACGTATCCACAACCTTGTGGATATGACCACCATTGTGCAATAAGATTTTCATAACTTATTAAGCACATATGGCCGACCGACCAAATAAAAGATATAAAATGCAGTGAAATATTTTTTTCTTTAATTGATTTCCACCATAATTTCCTAATTCCTCCCATACGTTTAATATAAACAAGCATATAGAAGCAAGAAACTGAATCGATGTATTGCAACACTATGCAGCGAGCAAAAAAGTAACAAAGCAATGTACTATCATCATACAAGCAGGCTTGATACTCTGATAAAAACAGTATCGGGATGGATCAGGAAAAGCCAGGGCCGGCCCGTGGGCTATGCAGCCGAGGCGATCGCCGGGGACCCATGATGGTGGGGGTGGGGGGGCAACACCTAATACTAGTAGTCTAATACCTGCCTACGGCCTATCTAGAAGCAGATTTGCCCGAGAGACAAGAGGAGTTGCAGCATCATCGGCAACTCGGCAGACGACATCGCATCGCACAGGGCACAACACAACCGTATAGGCGCACAGATGTGCAGATCCGACAAAACAGTCCTCACCTAGATGTGGAGACGTTGCCTTTGCTTTAGTGCAGGTGGAGGAGGCGTAGCGGATTAGGTGGAGTGCGTATGTACCATGCACCCATGGCGGGAAAGCTAGATATGGCGGGTAATATAATGATAGCACAGGTCATTTCCTGTGGATTAAACCCGAGGAATTAGAACTATGAAGTACTTGAGACTATCTATAATTATGGTTAAATGATTTTTCGTAAGTGATGTCTGAAACACCCGCCTGTAAAAAGGTTCTCAAAGGTGAATGTCTTCAATAACTACCTACGAAAACTCTTTTCATAGGTAGATGTGTCAGAGCGTCACCTGTATAAATCGCGGTGGGCCCCGGTTTATCCGGAAATAGTTCAAAATATTTAAACTAGAGGACTAGTTGTCCGTAAAAATGAATTTTGCAGACGGTTATCGCGTCCACAATAATAATTTCCAAAGTTTTGAAAATTTTGTCTGAGGTGCTGTCGCTGTTGTTATCCTCCTAACTAGTTTTCATGCTCTGCAGATGGAGTGGTGAAACCCTGAATGGATAGAGAGAATGGGGGAGGAGGTCATGAGGCGCAGTAAGTGAGAGCACAAGTGGGTGGCGATAAAACTCCCATTGTCCCCAGTCCCCTATTTATTGGAATAACAATATGCGGCGTGGGAGATAGAGAGGCGAGCCATGATAGTGGAGGACATGATCGGTGTATGGCGGTTCATCTTCCGAGGAGGAAGTGACCAGCGTGGTAGCGTCCACGCGAAAACCGATTGTTTTGAATATCGTTGAGAACTTTAAGTAGTGGCATGAGGAATACGAACAGTAGCAAGCATTTAAGAACGTATGCGTTTGTACTGTGTTTTAGAAAAAATATAAAATAACGGGGAGTAGAGGTCTTCAAAAATTAGAATATGCTTCTCAGTTTTTGAGGCTTTATATGTAGTATTTGTCAAACATTTGTTCCAATGCGAGAACGAAAACGTTCTTGAAAGTTGATCACGCACGTGTTATTACACCACAACATTTTATGACCTCGCACGTGCATGTGCTATACGTATATATACCGCGGCATATATATGCGTTAGTAAGGGCGCTGGCCGGCGATGTTGCCCGGCGGGTAGTACTCGCAGACGGCGACGGTGTCCAACTCAAGAGGGCACGTGTCGCCCAGGCACCGGCACAACCGGCGCGCGCACCCGATCTGCGTCGTGGCGCGCCACACCATCTGCGTGTACTCGCCGCAGCACCGCCCCGGCGGCGCCGCGCACGAGCCGCCGGCGCCGGCGCCGTCGCGGTCGTACCACCGCGCGCCCTCCGCCCAGTGCGCCGACGCGTCCGCGCCCGCGCGCACGCGCGGGCCGCTCCCCTTGTACAGGTTCCGCCCGTACAAGCCATCGGTGCCCCACGCCCACACCGCCCGCGCCTCGCAGCTCGCCCGGAGCTCGCCGGCGTACCGCAGCGCGTCCAGCTCGATCGTCACGTTCCACGCTAGCGGCGGCACGCCCACCGCCGCGCGGGCCTCGTTGTGCGCCCGCAGGAACTGCTCCGCCGGCAACGACGCACGGTCGTCGGCCGGAGGCTCCGCGGCGGCGGACACCGAGATGGACGCCGCCGCCGGCGACGTCGACGCCAGCGCGAGCGCCAGCGACAGGACGGCGGCGGCGAGGCAGCAGTAGAAGGGAGACATGGTGCGCTGGCTGATTAATTTGTTTGTGGAGAAGTTGTGGTGAACTCGGGGTTATTATATACTGCGGTGATTGATTAATTGCTGCTGTTTATTTTGTGGGGGTTTGGCTTTTGATTTTTACTTTGTATACTTAACTCATGGGGTTTATTACTGGGGTTATGCAAGATGGAGTGTTAATTTGGATTGATTAATGACTGTTAATAAGTTGTTTATTACTTGGATTGATATCGCTCGTGGTTACGAGCAAACTAGGCTCGAAACTGTTGAGAAGAACAAGTTCGTAATGACAATAATGCGGACAAATTAGTGAGAGGATTATTTTATGTAGCGATGGAGTCACTATATATGATCTCATTTATTTAGACTTTTATTTATGCTGACCTTTTGTCTTTATGTTGTATGAACTTGAGGCTTTTAAAACATAAATTCATTCAAGGGTGGAGTTTATTAACTTTAATCCACATAGCAAAAAGCTATATATTCAATTTAAGTTTTAGCTTAATAGAGCAGGAGCACATCGTGGCTTGACTGACACTACCTAAAGAAACCGTTTTTACAAACAGTCCAAAGTCATATTTACATGCGGCTATCCCACCGCATGCACCAAAAGGTCTACGAAAATAGGAATTTTTGCATGCGGCCATGGCAACCTGTGGACCCCTATTTTTATAACAGGAATTAATCGTGTAAACCGTACTATTTCCCTGGATCAAATAGTCTGGTACATACGAATTCATAGCTGAAGTAACCAGTGCACATACATGAATGTCTAGTACGAATTATTACATCAATAGCCCGCAGGCATAGTCTTAAATCATCGGACCGGGCGGTCCGGAATACATTCCAAAAACAGAAATAGGTAAGGCAGCGGAGTTAAGGCAGCGGCTCGCCATTGCCACAGGCAACGACCGTAACTAAGACCTATTGAGCGCCTTCGTCTTCATCACCCTCCTGGTAATAGGCATAGGGATCCTCCGAAGCTTTATCTTCGGCCTCTGATTAAGTTTATATTTGCAAAGGTGAGTACCAACCGTACTCAACAAGCCACCACAGCAACAATGCATATGATAAAGGGTATTCAAGGAATGGCTATGGTTCTTTTGCACAAAGCAAGTTTTGCAATTCTTTTCACAAGCCTAAGACCTAGCATAGACTGATCAAATTTTAGTACCAGTGTTCATATTAAACAATGACGGTTCTGTCCACCATCCATTGTGATCCCAAGGATAGCTTCCCGCCATCGAGTCGTCATGGTTTTCTGAGGACGTCTACCTTCCTTCCTCTCAGGAAGTGGCTCCATCAGCATAGAAATCATCATGCAACATCCCATCCCACACAAGTTAAGAATTTAGAGTCTAGCCAAGTGTAATACACGTCTCGATGCTCAATAACCGCGAGCAGGGCTATTCGAATAGATTTGGTTTACTCACACTGCAGTGGATGTACACTTTACCCGCACTCCGCGACTGCCCAACATATGAGCCTCGTCCCAACACATGAGACACGTCACGGCAAAGCTTTTCGATAACCTCGCATTGGCAGTACCCGCTCCATAAACTTTACATCCTCATGCACTCTAGGCGTACACGGTTTCTAGCAGTGAGAGGAGTTCTGGCGCACCCGGGAAGGAAAGACTCACACAGGCATTAAGTTATAATTATATTTAAATTCTCACATGGCAGTCCTACTGATGGCGACACCACTGTAGACACCCGCCTCGCGGTTCAACCAATGGCTGCCCCACCGTAGAGCCCCTGCCTCGCACATCAAGACACCACTATGCATGGATACTACCTCCGCTCAGCTATCTATTCTGCTAGGTCTATACCCATACGAGAAGTGCGGTTGTACGGGGGTCGTTTCATGCTTAACTTCATGGCTCGGTCCTTAATTGACTGGGGACGGTACTTGCCTTCTCCCGGATACCACCCAAATCCTCCGTCCGCCCCAGTCGAAAACAGTTGTTTAATTTCATTTCTCTTTTCGCAAATCATGTCATCAACATCATGGCAATGTGGCGCTCATGTCTCTACATGCCGCATCTCAATTACCTTCCCAAAGGCAATTGCCCAAGTATAGAGCATTTTGATAAATATGAGTATGCATGATTCTAGAATAGCGTTGCTAAGCAATTGTCATAGTTGACCAGGGACTCATACGTAAACATGTTTACGAAGGAATATGCGGTAAACAATAATCAAGGCATGGCATAATCACAAGTAGGATGTTTATCATTGCATGCAATTTTATTTGTAAACAAAACAATTTTGCAATTGGGATCAACATGTTCAAGGAATAGTGATGACTTGCCTTGCTCAAAGTCTTGCGGGTCTTGACCTTCGCTTGGATCCGCAGCTTCCTCGGACTCTATAGTTACGTGCGAAAATTAGAATTCAAATAGAAATCCAAGTAAATCCGAATGAAAGTCGAGTGCGAAATTCGATTTCTTTATATTAACTTTACTATTCGTGAACTAAGGCGAACCCATTTTTGATGTAAATTATTTGTGAGTATAATTATTTTGTTGTCTTAAGTTTCTAATTTAATATTCCCGAGTATTATATCCATATAATAGGTTAGCAATTTTTGTCGCAAGCTAAATATCGGACAAAATCCTTGAAACTATTATACGATTTAATTTAGTCTATGACTAACCGATTAAGTATACTATATGTCTAAAATTACTAGTGATTAAATCCGAACTTCTATCGTGAATCGATTACTTGTAGAGATTATCCGAAGTAATCTATAATAATTTATAAGATTTTGTTTATTAGTTGTCGATTACATTTAAATTACTACCGCGAATCGATTACATATAGTAATTACCAAGAATAATCCATAATTTTATATTAAACTTTTGCAATCCTACGACGAAAAATTAATCTATGATTTAAATTCTAATTTTTAAATCTTCTAAACTTTCCTAATTTCCCTCTATTTATACTATTATTATCATTTATATTTATTATTTATTATTATTATTATATTATATTTATTATATTATTTTATTATATTTTATTATTATTATTATTTTTTATTTATTTCCCCTATTCTTTCTCTCTCTTTTCTCTCTTTTTTTTCTCTTTCCTCTCTTTTTCTTTTCTCTCCTTTTTTTTCTCTCTTTTCTCTCTTTTTTCTTTCTCTCTCTTTTTCTCTCTTTCTTTCTTTTTTTCTCCCTCTCTCGGCCGACTCTCTTTTCCTCTCCCTCTCTCTCTCGGCTCTCTCTCACCCGAGCGGTGGCGGCGGCGGATGCGAGGGGAAAGGAGGGCGGCTCACCGGCGGCGGCGCGGCGACGACGGCGGTGGCGATGGTGGCGACGGCGACGGCGGCGACGTCGGTGCAAGGCGCGGCGTGGCGCGGCGGCTTCGTGGCGGCGGCGCGGTGGTTCTACGCGACGGCGCGGCGGCGTGGAGTTGAGGAGAGGGGGGGTGAGGATGGGGGAAAGGATGGAGAGAGGGGGGGATTTATAAGGGAGGGGGGATGGTGCGTGGGGCTTTGACGCGGCGATGGGACGTGGACGGCGACAGCGGCGACGCGACGGGTGGCGAGCAAGCGGCGTGACAGGCGGGGCGACGCGACGCGCGCGGCTGCACGGGGCTCGGTGCGATGGAACGAGCGGTGCGGCAGCGGCGCAGGGCGACGGCGAGGGGACGGCCGCGCGGCGGGGCGCAGGCGCGAGGCCGACGGCGACGACGATGACAGCGGTGCGGCGCGGCAGCGGCGATGGCGACGGTGCGCGGTGCGGCAGAGGGGAGACGAAGCGGCGCGCGGCGCGCGGGGCGCGAGGCGGTGCGGGGCTCGAGGCGCGAGTGACGGTGCCGGCTCGGCAGCGGCGACACGACGGCGGGCGGCAGCAGCGGCGATGGGACGACGCGCGGCGCGGCGCGGGGTAGTGTTAGGGCTAGGGGAACCACGTCGAGCACCTTAGGTGCAATGAACAGTGCCGATTTCCAATTTTTCCATTTATTTTTTTTATTTTTATTTTTATTTTATTTTATTTTTTTTATTTATTTTTTTTATTTATTATATAAATTTGATTCTATAATTTCTAATATTTGCATATATGAATTTCACCCAATAATTGTGTTATCCCAGTAATGAATCCATCCTAAATTAATATTGCTCACATTTTCGAATTTAAATCTTTAATTATTGTTAATTCTATTCCATCGTATTTAAATTTAATTGATACGAATATGTTTGCGATAATATGGATGCAAATTGATCGATATTGTTCTTTATTCGAAATCTTCAAACTCCGAAATCGAAATTCAATGGAACAGCGAATAAAATCGGCATGATGCAACTTATTTTCAAAAAGTTTTTGAAAATCCATATTTTTAGAGTTTTGATTCGTCGGTTGAATTTTCAGGGTGTTACACAACCGCATGCAAAAATTCCATTCTCACGCGGCCCCTATATCGTCCGCATGCAAAAATAAATTCGGCGAAAAAAATAAAAATAAAAAAACCCAGGTGAACCTGGGCTCGCCGCCGCCATCGTCCGGATCCACCGCCCGCCGCCGTCGTCGTCATCGATGCCCTTGGATCCACCGCCCGCCGTCATTGTCGTCATCTGCGCCGTCGGATCCGCCGCCCCCCACCTCTCTCCGTCGTCGCCTGCGCTAGATCCACGTGAGGGAGACCCCCGACGCTAGATCCAGGTGGGGACGGGCCACCACTATTATCGTCTAGATCTACCTTTCGTTGTAGTCGTCGTTGAGGGTGTCGTTGGATCCGCTGACTGCCATCGTTCTCGTCGTCGGCGCCGTCGGATCTGCCGCCCCCACCTCGCTCCATCGTCCCCGTCGCCAGATCCACACAGGGAGGGGCTGCCGCCGCCCGTTCTCGGTCTCCACTATTGTCACCGGTGTCAGATCCACGCAAGGGGGGGGCCCCAAGGGGACGAGCCACCGCAGTCTGCTCTTGGCCTTCCTGTTGTTGGTATTTCTTAATGACAATACTAGAAATATAATTCGCAGCAATAACACAGAAATACTCCTAGTATATTATGGTTACAGACTTTATCCGCAAGCGCACGGATATACCATTGTAGCATTTCACCTGAGAGTATTCTAAGGGTATCGTATTTATTTTATCCCGTAGAAAGATCATGTAGAGAGAACTTGTCTATTAGTTTATATATTACTTGTGATCATCATATTCTAAGAAGGAGTTAAGATAATTCAAGGGTAGAGTGACACACAAGCATTAGCTACTCATTCTCATAATATATTATCTAAGCTCAGTGGAAAGAAAATCTGATCCTATACTTCTAATATACATAGTATACATATATTCTAGTTAACCGATATACTAGCTAATACCCTCTATCCGATGCCCTCCTGGTACTTCGAGAAGCAACCCCTGACTGCCGAGTTCCTTACGACAGCCCGTCATGACCATACAACCGTGGCTAAATACGGAGGAATACCCTACCCAGGGAATTAACTTAGGATTATATACAGGCGCGGAAGAATACCCGTACTGAGCTGTCACCATCAGTGGCCTACCTCTCATCCGCAGCATATAACCCCAAATAATGATATCCCGTAATTTAGACATCACATCTAAACTACCAGATACTACTCTAATATTATTGTCGTGACATAGAGTAATTGCATAGGCAAACATTATACCCGCACCAAAGCATCTCCCAGATAAGCTAGCCGTATATTCAGTATAACATGAACATAATGTAAAGTAGGTACTCATATACTCGGAAAGTATTTCAATACTATAAATGTATATAGAAGAGTATTCTAATAAAAGTACAAAGCTTATAAAAGAGGCAGGAAATCTACTAGAGCCATACCCGAACTCTTCTGAAGGCTTTCGGACTCCTGATTTCTACTCTATTCCTATTCCACCAGCTAGATACTACTAAACTAAACTTGAGAGAAATGAGAGAGCTCTTGCTTGAGGTGTGTTTTGAAGTGAAGAGAGTGAAGCCTTTATATAGAGGTGGTTATGACGGTTATAGAAGGGGAATTGTCCGAAGTACCCTCCAACCGTCTTTGGGGTGGAATCTTGGACGTCCATGCCGAACCTTGGCCTCAACGGTGGAGATGGGGGTTCGGCCGAACACCATGGTTCGGTCGAACCATGGGCTGGCCCAAACCAGCCTATCTTCGGCTGGCGACCTCCTCTATTGCTTCACTTTGTAGACTTATGAATTTTGGCCCATTTCATCGTATCAATTCTGAGTTCTTGGCCCATTCATGTATAAGTCTGATTCTCGACGTCGTTCGATTGATTTATCGTTTGAGTTGAGGTCGATTCTCCTCCACTTTATTGTTATTCTCTGCAAAAGGTTAGTAGACATAATACTAGTGGAATATTATTATTCTAGCATATTTATGCATTGCAAGCATCACTAGTTCTTCTCTATTTTGGTAATATTGACGGTCGAAACTGGTCGATAATGACCGTCAACAAAACCCTCCAAGCTTGAACCTTTGCTCGTCCCCAGTGAAGGACGAAAGGAAACAAAGACTTGGTTGTTGATCAGGAGTTGCTACTATGCTACATATCTCAAAGATACAGGTGCAAGGTATATGTACTCTCTCTCAGATTAAATAATCTTTGCAACGGTGGCTTACCCTTACCCCTGATTCCCACGAGACAAATGCTTTTCCTTGCCTTGGGCGATTGAAAGACAGAACAACAATTAAAGCACCAATCACCCTATATTTATTCCACTAATATTCCGGAAGTATTCAAATGATTTTGCAAAAGAAAGCCAAGTTCCTCAATTGATTAACCTAGTCTCTCCAAGTGTATCAAAATGCTGTTGGCGGTATGCCATGAGGCCCTTCGGCCGGACCTGCCGAAACCTAAGAACCAGCGAGGATTCAAGCCAAAGACATCAGAGCCAATTGGGCGAAGCCCTATGGCGAAGACTATGGGCGGAGATAGCGAAGGCTGACGAGCCACGTTAGGTCCATGCGAAGCAAAGGCATCTTAAGCGAACGGCATATAGCGAAGGGCATATGGCGAAGCCGCAAGGCCTCCATCAGGATGGGTTCGGCGTGCTAGCGGCCTCAGGGGCCCATTCGTCATAGGCCGGGCCCAATCTATTGGCCCATTAGAAGCCCATATATGCAAATGACACTGTGTACCCATGTAAATGTCCCTTTCATAAGGGCAACCATATAAATTCCCCTGTAAAACCTAAACCCTAATAGGGGGACCTGTAACAGGGTTATAAATAGACCCCTAGGGCCATGTAAAGGGGGGATCCCGAGAAAAATTCTGAAAGTTAACAAAGTTTACTTCATTCCAACATAGTTGAGTAACCACATCTTTCGACGTACGCAGTTGTCGTTTCGACAACAGTTGGCGCCGACCGTGGGGACCTCCGAGCGAAACCACTGAGAGCGAATGCCACCGAAGAGGGTCGTGAAGGAGAAGGTTGCAAAGCGAAAGGAGAGCGAAGCAGGAGAGGAGATGGCCGCCGAAGAGGGAGCAGAGCCTTCGGCGCCCATCGCCGAATCTGGGGGAGCACCATCGGCTTCGGCACCCGCGCCGCAACCGCCACCTTCGGCTCCTGCTGCTCCGTCGGGGCAGTTGCCGAACACGGTCGACGCGGCGAAGGCAGATGCGGCGGCAAGGGTGCTCCAGACCAGGGCGGAGATCCTTTCGACAAGACATCTGCTGGTGCCCCAGGCCGTTTCGTTACAGCCGGCAATGACTTCGACCACGCTCGCCGCTGCACAAGTCAACCCCAACCTCGAAGCACAAGTCGAAGCCGATATGGAGGCCATGCGCCAGAACATCACTCAATTCCAAGACATGCTTCGCCAGATGCAAGAGCAGCAACAGGCGTACGAGGCAGCGCGGCAGGCCAACGTCGCTTCGCCCCCAATCCTCCAGTATTCGGCAGGCTACATTCCACCCCAAGTCTACCCGCAAGCATAGATTCAGGCCCTTCCGCCGCAAGCCATGCAAGCACCAGTGTACTTCGCCGGGCAGCCTTCGGCCGCAACAGTACACCCGGCCCCTCATGTGCAGCCGCAGGCTAGGCCGGTGTCACGCCCAGAAATTCACTAGTAATTTCCGAACTAATTTGTGCATAAAATCCTCGTCCAGGAATCAGCCGAGGTACACAATCTGACAATTTAATATACAGATTCATCATAAAAATAACGTTACATACTTACAAAAGAAAAGAAAACAGCAGCGGAATTAACGATCTAGCGATGGCTTCAGCTCCACTCCCACAGGCAGCTCAACTGGGGCATAAGCCAAACGTCTTCTCCTTCTGGATCCTTTTTCTTCAACTGAGGTTGATTGATTATTGCAAGAATGAGCATATGACATACTCAACAAGCCACACAGCAAATATGCAAGTGCACAAGGATACCAAAGAATGGCATAATATAGGCTCATTTGCAAAAGCAGCATTTAGCAAACAATTGAGAATTGTAGAAGAATAGAGTAATTAATCATCAATTTTAATCAACACTGAACAGCACCCCCATGCTGCTCAGGCCCAACCATCCTGAACAACCATACCCGGCTGTACAGATCTATCTCCAAACCAGGAGCTAAACAAATTATTACCAATTATAGCATCAATAATTATTGTGAGAGGTGTGAGACTAATCATGAAAAACATTGCTCAACTCGCCCATAACCACGAGCACGGCTATTCGAATAGTTTTACTCTGGCCAGAGGTGTACCACTGTACCCACAAGACACAGCCCCACAACATGTCACCATGCGCCTCGATACCACCACGGTACCTCGGAAAGGAGCTGTGACAGTACCCCTCACACAACACAATCCACCACAGTGCACCGTTCCCGGATCATAGTCACCCCCTTATAAACAAGGCATGGACTCCCCAGCGACCCCCGTGGGCTTATCTCCGCCACTTCTCAGTCTGGTGCTGTCACGCCCAGAATTTCTATCCAAAATTCCAAACGCTTACATGTGTGTTAAGTCCTCGTCCAGGAATCAGCCGAGGCAAACAATAACAAATTGATAATAGAGTACTAATAAACAACAAATTAATATTCACGATATAATAAATTATTACAGAGGTAGATAGTTCCTCTCAGAGAATAAAATTCTACGCAGCGGAAAAAAAAAAACAAACTACGAAACAGCTAAGGCGACTCCACTCCACAGGCAACTTAACCCGGACCAAGCCTAGTCCTCCAGATCATCACCTTCACTGAAGCACTCTTCCTCTGATGAATGAATATTGCAAGAATGAGCATATGACATACTCAACAAGCCACACAGCAAATATGCAAGTGCACAGGATAACAAAGGATGGCATAATATAGCTCATTTGCATAAACAGCATTTAATAAATATTTAAGAGAATAGTAAAACAGTTGATTAATTGATCAATATTAAATAAACACCATACAACACACCCGTGTTGCATAGGCCCAACCTCATCTGAACAACCAACCCCGGTTGTACAAATCAAACCTCCAAACCAGGAATATTCCATTCCTAACCAGGAGTCAATTTAATTATCACATTTTATCACCAATAATGAGTAATGTGAGACTAATCACGAAAAACATTGTTAGACTCACCCATAACCGCGGGTACGGCTATTCGAATAGTTTTACTCTGATCAGAGGTGTACCACTGTACCCACAAGACACAATCCCACAACATGTCACCATGCGCCTCAGCACCACCACGGTACCTCAGAAAGGAACTGTGACAATACCCTTCGCACAACACAACTCACCACAGTGCACTGTTCCTGGATCATAATGTCCCCTCCAAAATCAGAGGCAATAGACTCCCCAACGACCCCCACGGACTTCTCGCCGCTTCTCAGTCTGGCACACCATAATGAATCATGCTATACAAAAGATAAAGCCGTTGCCCACGCTGGCTTGTGGTTGGCACGGTAAATGTTTCACAACAGTAGCTCGTGAACCGGTCCTTAATTGCCATGAGCACGACCTTCAAAACCACATGCTCACAACCCACCTTAACCAGGTTTTAATTATTAACTAATTATTATAACACGGTTAACCATCGTGAGCTATCTTTGAATATTTGATTAATAATGTAGTATATATGATTCACCCCATTGATGAGCTTATCTTTCTAAGCATGACTAAGCAATTATATATATAGCATTTAGCTGAACCAATCCAATATATAAGGTTCAAGCTAATCAAATTATAACCCATAGGAAAATAAAGTCATCTTCGGCCATAATTAATTGGGAAAGGCTCACCACCCGATGACATTCGAAAATAATGCATAAGTTGAAATAAAACATTAGCTTTAAACTGGTTCAACATGCTCAAAGGGTTGTTTGGAATCCGTGTGACTTGCCTTGAGCTTCTGCAAACGCTTCCGAACTTTCCTCAACGAAAACGCTCTCCTCCAGAACATCGGAAACTAAAGCAAATAAACAAAATCAACAAAACAGTACAAAAACAAGCATAAACAGTAAATGTGGATATTTTTAACATGTAGGTCTCAATTTTAGAAAAATTTAGCAACTTGAACCACCTGAAACGGATCTACAGTTATTTAGTTATGATTTTCCGAAGATTTAATCTATTAGAAAAACGGAAAAAAGAAAAACCGATGATGACGTCAGCATGACGTCATCAACGACGGCATGGCTCGGACGGCAACTTCGCCGGAGCTAGGAGGGTCGGCCGGGGATTTAGAGGACACCTACACGTAGAGGACGATGAGACAAACCCAACGGTACTCACCACAACGACAAACGGCGAACGACGACGGCCGGCGACGAAGGAGCGGCAATGGCGGCTCGGGCGGCTTGGCGGCGCGGCGCTACGGCGACCGGCGGCGAAGAGGGAGGTGCGGCCGGGCTTCCCCACCTCTTGGCGCACCTAGAGGCGGCGGCAGCAAGTGGCGGCGACGGCGGAGACGGTGGCGCGGCGCTACCGGAGGACGGCCGGCGGCGGCGGCGACTAGGGCAGTGCGGCGACGAGGCTACGGGGCACGGGAGACCACGGGAGAGGGGGAAAACGAAAGAGGACGACTAGGGGATGCTATATATAGGCTTGGATTGAAGAGATCGGACTCCAAACGAGAGGAATCGAACCTGGAAAAATCAAAACTCGGTTTTGGAGATAAACTCGAAAACGAGTTTGATTCGGATAAAATACCCAACGATTTGCTCCGATTCTTGGGGGAAAAGATAGAGGACAACAAGGAGATAAAAACCCCTCAACCAATCGGAAGAAACGGGGTCGGATTGGGGCGGATTTGGAGGGAGAAGGCGGTGGCTCGGGCGGCTCGGCCGGCCGGCTGGAGGTAGGGGACGAATGCAACATGTGGGCCCCACATGTTGGTGGCTAGAGGAGGAGGGGCGGTCGGCTCGGGCTGGGCCGGCTTGGGCCGGTTCGCCCGCGGAGAGAGAAAAAGATGTTGGGCCGAATTCGGCCCAACGCCTTAGAAGAGGATTTTAAAAACTTTTTCAATTAAAATAATTCGTGAAATGATGTTTCATTTATTAAAAATACTTCCCTTGCTCAAATAATTCCCAGAAAAATCTAGAAAATAGAGGAACAAGCAAAGTATTTAATAAAATTTTATCTAGCTCAATTTTATGTTGAAATTTTTCCTAGATTATTAGAGTTTAACTTGTAGGCTTTTAAAATAATTTCTAAAAATGATTTAAAATATGAATTATTAATTTAGGCGATTTTTAGGGCGTGACAAACCTACCCCCCTTAAACGGAATCTCGTCCTCGAGATTCAGAAGAACTGGCAAAAAGATGAGGATGAGCTGACTTCAATTCATCTTCTCGCTCCCAAGTGGCTTCTTCTTCTGAATGATTGCTCCACTGAACCTTACAGAACCGTATAACGCGATTCCTGGTGTTCCTTTCACTCACCTCCAAAATTCTGACTGGCTTCTCAACATAGGTTAAATCTTCTTGAAGTTCTATACGCTCAGGATCCGCTTCCTCCGCAGGAACGCGCAAACATTTCTTTAACTGCGACACATGAAACACGTCATGGATTCCCGCCATTGACGGAGGCATCTCTAGCTGATAAGCTACTTCACCTTTTCGTCTCACGATCTTGAAAGGTCCCACAAAACGTGGTGCCAATTTCCCTTTGATCTGAAAACGATGAACTCCTCGTAGCGGCGTAACCCGTAGGTATACAAAATCCCCTTCTTCGAAAATCAAATCCCTACGGCGATTGTCTGCGTAGCTCTTCTGGCGCGACTAGGCAACTCGCAACCTCTCTTGGATAATTTTCACCTTTTCTTCTGCCTCTCGCAATATATCTGTCCCAAAAACTTGACGCTCACCGGTCTGATCCCAAAGGAGCGGCGTGCGACACTTCCGGCCATACAATGCTTCATACGGAGCCATTTGCAAGCTAGCTTGATAACTGTTGTTATATGAGAATTCTGCGTACGGCAAATTCTTATCCCAACTTCCACCAAAATCTAGAACACGGGCTCTCAACATGTCTTCTAAAATTTGATTCACTCTTTCTGTCTGACCATCGGTTTGAGGGTGATAGGCCGTACTGAAATTCAAACGGGTACCCATCTCTTCTTGTAGTTTCTGCCAAAACTTCGAAGTAAACTGACTACCTCTGTCTGACACTATTTTCTTGGGCAACACCATGTAAACATACAATTCTTGCCATATATAATTCTGCGAGCTTATTTCCTGTGTAGGTTGTTTTGACAGGTATGAAATGAGCGACTTTAGTAAGCCTGTCACCTACTACCCAAATAGAATCATGTCCTGCTAACGTTTTGGGTAAACCGGTGATAAAATCCATTCCTATTTCCTCCCATTTCCACTTGGGAATTTTCAACGGTTGCAACAGACCGGCTGGCTTCTGATGTTCCGCCTTAACTCGCTGACACACATCACATAGAGCCACATATTCTGCTATTTCTCGTCGCATGCTAGCCCACCAGAATTGTTGCTTCAGGTCTTGATACATCTTAGTGCTCCCAGGATGAATGGAATAAAAAGTTTCATGAGCTTCTTTCATGATAGTATCCTTCAACTCCTTATTATCGGGCACGCAAATTCTTTCTCCTAACCACACAGTCCCTTGTTCATCTTCTATGTAACCAATGGCTTTTCCTCTTCTCATGTTCTTTTTAATTTCTTGGATATCGGGATCCTTCACTTGAGCTTCCCTAACTCGATCAAACAGAGTAGGTTGAGCTTCTAGAGCGGCCACGAAACCTTTGTTGACTATTCCCAAATTCAACCTTCCAAATTCCTGGCATAACTCCCAAGGTAGATGTCGTCCTTTTGACATATTACAGTAGCTTTTCCTGCTGAGAGCATCTGCTACAACATTAGCTTTACCTGGATGATAGTGAATTTCCATATCATAATCCTCGATCAACTCTAACCATCTTCGCTGACGCATGTTCAAATCCGGTTGAGTGAAAATGTATTTCAAACTTTTATGATCCGTATACATCTCCGTACGGTTGCCAAAAAGATAATGACGCCAAATCTTCAATGCATGAACCACAGCTGCCATTTCTAGATCATGCGTTGGGTAATTATTCTCATGAGGGCGTAACTGCCTAGATGCATAGGCAACCACCTTCCCATCTTGCATCAAAACACAACCCAAACCAAGTCGGGATGCATCACAGTATACTTGAAAACCTTTCTTTGGATCAGGCAAGACTAACACAGGCGCAGTCACTAGCCTTTTCTTCAGTTCTTGGAAACTTTGCTCACATTCTTCCGTCCACTTATACTTCACATCCTTCTGAAGCAGATGAGTCATTGGTCTGGCGATCTTTGAGAAGTTCTCAATAAACCTACGGTAATACCCCGCAAGACCAAGAAAACTACGAATCTCTGACACCGTCTTGGGTTGCTTCCAATTTAACACTGACTCCACATTGCTTGGATCTACTGCCACTCCTCCGGCTGAGATGACATGACCAAGAAACTTCACTTCTGACAACCAAAACTCACATTTACTAAACTTGGCATAGAGCTGATGTTCACGTAGCTTTTCTAAAGCAAGACGAAGATGCTCTTCATGTTCTTCCTTTGTCTTAGAGTAAATAAGAATGTCATCAATAAACACCACGACAAACTTATCTAGATATTCCATAAACACCTTGTTCATCAGATTCATGAAAAAGGCTGGGGCATTAGTGAGTCCAAATGACATAACGGTACACTCGAATAAACCATATCGAGTTGTAAAGGCGGTCTTTGGTATATCCTCCTCACGGATTCGAAGTTGGTGATATCCGGAACGGAGATCTATCTTGGAGAAAACTGTAGCACCCTCTAGTTGATCAAACAAGTCATCAATCCTAGGTAGAGGATACTTATTCTTGATTGTGACCTCATTCAATGCACGATAGTCCACACACATTCTTTGAGTATGATCTTTCTTCTCCACGAAGATGACTGGTGCTCCCCATGGTGTAGTACTGGGTCTGATATATCCTTTCTGAAGCAAATCATCCACCTGTTTCTTTACCTCTGCTAACTCATTAGCTGCCATTCTGTATGGTCTCTTATGGATAGGGTTGGTCCCAGGTACTAAGTCTATCCGGAACTCTATGTCTCTCTTAGGTGGCATACCTGGCAAATCCTCAAGAAACACATCTGGATAGTCTTGTACTATCGGGATCTCTTGCAAAGTGTCGCGTCCCAAAACGACTCTAAAATACACCGTCTAAATTATGCCTAGAATAATTAAAATCCGTGTGAAGGCCTCCAACAATTAAAATGTGCAAAGTTAAAAGTCAAATAAGGCTTGGAGGATTTTTGTATATTTCCTAAAAGCCTAAAATGCGTAAATAAATTTTAGTGGAATTTTCAGAGCACAAATAATAATTATTAAGAAATAAACAAAGTTAAAATGATTTTATAAAAAGAAAAACCCTAAAAATCACCTCTCCCCTCTAATGGGCCGAATTCGGCCCATCTCCCTCCCCCTCTCTCCTCCTCCCCGCGCGCGCGCCGCTGACGGGCGGGCCCGCCCGCCACCCTCGCTGACGGGTGGGGCCCACCCGTCATCTCCTTCCTCCCGCCGCTCCCGCCGCCCCGCCCGCGCCAAGCGCCGCCGCCGCCGCCGATTCCGCCGCATCCCGTCGTCCCCGCGCGCAATAAAGAGGGGGGAATTATTCCCCGGGATCCCCTCCCTCTTTCCCCCCATTTTTCCCTCCCTCTCTCCCTCGGATTCATTTGGAAACCTCTCCCCTAACCTCGCCGGCGCCATTAATGGCGGCCGGGTCTTCCGCGCCCATTTCCCCCTCCTCCGGCCGCCCTCTCTTACTCCCAACCCTATATAAACCCTCCCCGAGCTCCCCACCTCCGTTTCCGCCACTCACGGCCCTCTCTCCTCGCCGGAATCGAGCTCGCGCCGTCGCTCTCTCTCTCCGCCGTCGCCGCCGAGCTCCGGTCCGCCGCCGTCGTCGCCCCGGACCACCTCCCACCTCGGCGCCGCCTCCTTCGGCTTCGCCGCAACCTCGCCGACCTCGTCCACCCCTCCGCCTCGGTCGCCGACCGCCGGAGCGCCGTCGCCCCCCGTCGACCCGAGCCGCGCCGCCGCCTTCCTCCGCTCCGGTCGCCGTTTCCGTCGTCGCCGTCGCCCTCGGGGTGAGTCGTGGACCGCCGCCTCCTTTCCCCCTTCCCCCCCCTCTCTCGGCCGCTGCTCCGCCGTGCCGGTGGTCGCCGGCGGCGACCATCGGGGCGCGGGCGCCGCCTCCCGCCGGCCGCGCCGACGTGGCCGCCTCCGGGCGCGCCTAGCGGCTGCCGCGTGGGGCCCGGCCGTCAGCCGTCCGTGCCCTCGGGTGCGGCTGACGCGTGGGGCCCACGGCGCCGGCCGGTGTGAGCCCGGGTGCACCCGGTCCACCGTGGACCGTGAGGCTGCCGCGTGGGCCCCACTCCCGTGGACCCGGTCCGCGCGCCTCCTCCCCTCGGCTGACGCAATAAATCACTTTTAAATTAAAATTTAAATGAAGAAATTCGCAAATATTCATTTAAAGAGCATATAAACTTCAAATGGCCATAACTTGGCCATTTGAACTCGGAATTGGACTGTTCAAGTCTCTAATTTTTCCTTAAGAAGTCAAGAAGATCCGCTCTTCGTGGAGGTTGAAGCCGACGTTTGGGAAAGCGAGCAAGGCAAGTCACATCATCCTTGAACATATTGAATCCCAGTTTATAAAATTATGTTGATTTAAATTATTGCATTATCGCTTTATTTAAATTCCCGCGTTATCACTGTTTTATCTAGCCATGCCTATTTACCTTTGTTATGACCTTATTATTGTTATTGTTATTACTTCCTTGTTCACCCTAGGATAAACAAAACCCCAACTAGTGGACCCGCTACTCATGGTACCACTAGTATGATTTTAGGTAGATGCTTCGCCGCTTAATTAGGCAACATTAGGTGGTTTTATAACTCTAGACTTTGGGAATATTCATATCACCTGGACATATTGGAATGGTTGGATTATTGTGGAATTGGATGCACACCTCCCCCTCTATTCAAAACTCTCAAAATGGTTTTAGGCTGGGCTTGGGGTGCATGGTTTTGATAGTAGCACCTCGGCCACATAAGGACCGGTCTTCGGGCCTCTGTTGCAAAGCACTACCGTACTTCCACATGTCTAATGGGTAAGGCTTAGTTTGTGGCTCAGTCTGGTTATAAACAAAAGTACACGGATGGAGATGGACGAAGTCGGGGGTCGATGGACATCTCCAGGACAAATGAAGGCTACACGAGCTGCGGCCCGATAGTCGAGATGTCATGGCACAGGGCTGGTGTCCTGCTGCTAGGGGCTCAATTCTGCCTGCCTGTCCGGGGGTTCCGGCCGTAGGTGGGTTGGGTCGGTACTCTTGTCTATGGCTAGGATGGGTTGGAAACTATGTCATGTCTTCCGTCCATATGCCGTGGTGGTATGTGGCACGTGGTTGCACGTGAGGAAGACGTGTCTTGTGGGTAAAGATGTACACCTCTGATCAGAGTAAAACCTATTCGAATAGCCGCGCCCTCGGTCATGGGCAAGCTGAGCAATGTACCCAAGTTAGTGTTTTAAATTCTTAAAACCTGCTTAACAACTAAAATGTGGAATGGTTGGCCTGGGTTGGCTTGGGACGAGCTGGGACCCAGGGTCGGGTTGCCAGTTCGGTCTGAATCATCGTAGGCCTTGGGTTAAGGCAGGTTCGTGTGGGTTCACGGCCTTGTTTAATAATATTAAATAGTTCTAGAATCGTGTTTACAAAATAGCTTTGAGCAACTAAGTGTCTTTTAATGCTGTTTACTGCAAACCCTAACCCTTTATACTATAACTCCCTTGTACTCCCTTGCATTTATGCTGCACTTGTGGGTGTGTCTTGTTGAGTACGGTGGTTGTACTCAGTCTTGCTCAATTTTTCCCAAACCCAGAAGAGGAGCCCCTGGATGATGAAGGTTTTGGTGTCTAGCTCGTGCCTGCCGTCAAGCGCCTGTGGTCGTCGCCCTAGTCTTCCGCTGTTTCCGTTTGGCTTTGTGTGTGCTGGGCCTTCGCTGCCCATGTAATAAATTATTTATGTACGCTTCCGCTTGATAAACTCTGAAATGTATCAACTTTTGGTGTACCTTGCCTCCTGGGACAAGGAATAATACACGCACGTAAGGAACGCCCGTTGGGTTAATTCCGGTCGTGACACAAAGAAACGTGATTTAACGTCAAACCATGAGATCTAGGGGATGACACAAGGAAGGACACTGTTTCCCCATTGCTACTAGTTAAAGTCACCTTACGGTTAGCACAATCTATAACTCCTCTGTGACGGGTTAACCAATCCATCCCTAAGATAACATCCAGATCCTTGGATTCGAGCAAGATAAGCGAGGATGGGAAAGGAATTCCTTCTATTTCTATAGTAACGGAAGTACAGTACTGCGTTGAAGATACTTGGTTACCTTGGGTATTAACTAGTAAAGGCCTCCCAAGACTAATGACTTCCATCCCATGATTGCTTGCAAAACTTTTAGACAAAAAGGAATGTGTAGCACCGGAATCAAAAAGCACAGTTGCGGGTACAGAGTTAACAGGAAACGTACCCAAAACCACATCAGGTGCATTCTGGGCTTCTGCAGCTGCAACATGATTAACACGAGCCTTCGGTGCTGGAGCACTGGAGTTGCTCTGGACAGGAGCATTCTTCACCCATCGAGGCTTTGGACATTTATCTGCATAATGACCTGGATCACCACAATTGAAGCACACCCCTGGCTTGCTTCCTTGTTCCTTCCTGACAGGCTGATTCTGAATTGGAGCTGCTACAGGATGAACGACCACATTACGAGTGTCATTGCTGCGATTACCAGTGTTGTTGTTGTAGAACTGGCGTTGAGGGCGAGCAACTGAAGAGGATCCTCCCTGAAAGTATGGTGCAGCTTGAGATCCCAAAGCAATGCACGGCCTCTGGTTACTACCCTGTTGAGCCTTGAATTGAGCAGCCCTGCGCTTCTTCTGCTCCATCCTGTTGTACTTGTCTTCCTGGCGAATCGCCTTGTCCACCAGCTGCTGAAAATCCCGGTAATCCGAAGACATCAATGCATAAGACAACTCATCATTCAATCCCTCAAAAAACTTCTCCTGACGTTCTTCATCGGAGCGAACATCTTCTGGGGCATAGCGAGCTAAGCGATTAAAATCATGGAGATACTCTGTGACAGAACGGGATCCCTGGGTGAGTGCTCTGAACTCTCTCTTTTTCAGGGCCACAACACCTGATGGTATATGTGTCTTCTTGAAAGCAGCAGTAAACTCCCGCCAAGTGATAGGCTCTCCTTCAGCTCTGTTCTGGCGGAAATGATCCCACCACTCAGCAGCAGGACCATGCAACTGATGCGAAGCAAAAGAAACCTTTTCCTGCTCAGTGCACTGAATCAAATCCAACTTCTTCTCAACAGCATGCAGCCAATCTCCTGCCTCTACTGGGTTAGTGGTACTTGAGAAGGTAGGTGGTCTCACACGTAGAAAATCTGCCAACTTATTCTGTGGAGGTGGTGGTTGATTATGGTGGTTTGCCTGCTGGTTCTGCGCTTGCTGCACTAACAGATTAATCAATTGAGTCTGCTGGGCCAAAACTTGGGCAAGCGTAGGATCTCCTTCATTGTGACTAGTTCCACTTCCACTTCCAGTTCCGGTGCGGGTGTTCACCATCTGAAGAAAAACAATGGCCAAAGGAAAGAGCGACAGAGAGATACCCTTAGAACGAAGAACTTTAATTAATTTAAATTCTATATTGCTCTTAACTGTGTATGATTATATTTAAATTGCATTAACACTATCTCACCAACTAACTTACTCTCTGACAAGCAAAAGAACCTAGCTCATGCAGTTACATCCCACCAACGATGTAAACAACATGCTAAAACCCACACACACACAAGCAAACCTAAGCAAACAAACTAACACAGCGAACTACGGCAACGGTCTAACTAGGCAACTACTCTCGCCTTGCGTTGGAACAAAGAGACGGATCTTCCTTCTCTGGAGTAGCTGGCTCTCTTTCTTCGGGGTCTTCCTCTTCTTCCTCATCACTTAAGACCTGGATGACAGGTTCAACATGGTCGGGCACAACATCTCCCACCACTCTAATCTTCGAAGCTAACTGGAGACGAGGTGGTGGACGGGTTCTCATCCTTGCAGTGAGGCGAAACTTGGGTGCTGGCGGCAGTGCTTCTCCCTTAAGCTCAGCTAATTCCTTCTGTAGACGGTGCACCTGGCTCTCCAACTTGCAAATCTTACCACGGTTCCAATTTTCCCTCTCATGAGCTGCTTTCTCTCGCTCCACACCTACTGCATCCATGGCACTAAGCATATGCACCGCATGCGTCAGAGTAGCACTTTCTTCACCATCAAGACAGGTGTAAGCTCCATAGCCTTGACCATGAGGCTTGTGTGGATGATACTGGAAAGCTGATGACTCCAACTCCTCATCAAAACGTTGACGTAGCTCTCCAATGGCCACCAAAGCTGTTTCCTGACAAGCATGGCTGTATTTTCTTCCCCCAGCTTCGAACTTTATCGACGGAAGGTCTTCACGATCACTAGCCAATGTCACGCGAACACGACACTTCTCCTCGTTAGGGTCATGGGGAATCTGACGATACTCAGGAACAACCTCATAGCCTACTTCAAATGCCAACAATCTTAGCTCCCTGACGAATCCTAGCACCCTGATCAAATTTTTCGGTGGATGGGGCGGCATCTAAGGAAACATGGAAGAAGGAATTAATGCATATTTTTAAGTTAGCTGCACAAACTAGACTTAATTGATTTAACCCAAAAAGGAAGAAAACTAAAAGAAAAGAAAACATACTGAACTTAAACAAATACATTTTCTTTTCTCGAGTAGAAATTAAATCAACTTTGGACAAAGACAAATAATTTTTCGACCGAAGAATAAAATAAAACTAAATTACTTAAGATCTGCTATAAGCAAGGTACAGTGTCACCATTAAGAGGGGTGAGTAGTACTAGCGCTATCTTGATTGAATCGATACCATAATGGATGTACAGTGCCGACTAATCACTGAAATTTAGAAAACTATTTAATACCTTGAATCAGCAAAGGAAAAAGAGAGATTTTTTTTAAAAGAAAGCAGCTTTTCGTTTTTTTTTAAAAAAAAATAGAGTTTAATAAATCTTTGTGCATGACCTTGCATGTGCTGCCAACTTAATTAGTTTGTAAGAGAATAGAGAAGAGCAGTCCTATTTTTTCCAAAATATTTTGAAGGCTACTTAAGGTTTACCATTTGGCTTGTCCTAAGGTCAAGGTGGCTCTGATACCAACTTGTCACGCCCGGAATTTCTATCCAAAATTCCAAACGCTTACATGTGTGTTAAGTCCTCGTCCAGGAATCAGCCGAGGCACACAATAACAAATTGATAATAGAGTACTAATAAACAACTAATTAATATTCGCGATATAATAAATTATTATAGAGGTAGATAGTTCCTCTCAGAGAATAAAATTCTACGCAGCGGAAAAAAAAAACAAACTACGGAACAGCTAAGGCGACTCCACTCCACAGGCAACTTAACCCGGACCAAGCCTAGTCCTCCAGATCATCACCTTCACTGAAGCACTCTTCCTCTGATGAATGAATATTGCAAGAATGAGCATATGACATACTCAACAAGCCACACAGCAAATATGCAAGTGCACAGGATAACAAAGGATGGCATAATATAGCTCATTTGCATAAACAGCATTTAATAAATATTTAAGAGAATAGTAAAACAGTTGATTAATTGATCAATATTAAATAAACACCATACAACACACCCGTGTTGCATAGGCCCAACCTCATCTGAACAACCAACCCCGGTTGTACAAATCAAACCTCCAAACCAGGAATATTCCATTCCTAACCAGGAGTCAATTTAATTATCACATTTTATCACCAATAATGAGTAATGTGAGACTAATCACGAAAAACATTGTTAGACTCACCCATAACCGCGGGTACGGCTATTCGAATAGTTTTACTCTGATCAGAGGTGTACCACTGTAACCACAAGACACAATCCCACAACATGTCACCATGCGCCTCAGCACCACCACGGTACCTCGGAAAGGAACTGTGACAATACCCTTCGCACAACACAACTCACCACAGTGCACCGTTCCTGGATCATAATCTCCCCTCCAAAATCAGAGGCAATAGACTCCCCAACGACCCCCACGGACTTCTCGCCGCTTCTCAGTCTGGCACACCATAATGAATCATGCTATACAAAAGATAAAGCCGTTGCCCACGTTGGCTTGTGGTTGGCACGGTAAATGTTTCACAACAGTAGCTCGTGAACCGGTCCTTAATTGCCATGAGCACGACCTTCAAAACCACATGCTCACAACCCACCTTAACCAGGTTTTAATTATTAATTAATTATTATAACACGATTAACCATCGTGAGCTACCTTTGAATATTTGATTAATAATGTAGTATATATGATTCACCCCATTGATGAGCTTATCTTTCTAAGCATGACTAAGCAATTATATATATAGCATTTAGCTGAACCAATCTAATATATAAGGTTCAAGCTAATCAAATTATAACCCATAGGAAAATAAAGTCATGTTCGGCCATAATTAATTGGGAAAGGCTCACCACCCGATGACATTCGAAAATAATGCATAAGTTGAAATAAAACATTAGCTTTAAACTGGTTCAACATGCTCAAAGGGTTGTTTGGAATCCGTGTGACTTGCCTTGAGCTTCTGCAAACGCTTCCGAACTTTCCTCAACGAAAACGCTCTCCTCCAGAACGTCGGAAACTAAAGCAAATAAACAAAATCAACAAAACAGTACAAAAACAAGCATAAACAGTACATCTGGATATTTTTAACATGTAGGTCTCAATTTTAGAAAAATTTAGCAACTTGAACCACCTGAAACGGATCTACGGTTATTTAGTTATGATTTTCCGAAGATTTAATCTATTAGAAAAAGGGAAAAAAGAAAAACCGATGATGACGTCAGCATGACGTCATCAACGACGGCATGGCTCGGACGGCAACTTCGCCGGAGCTAGGAGGGTCGGCCGGGGATTTGGAGGACACCTACACGTAGAGGACGATGAGACGAACCCAACGGTACTCACCACAACGACAAACGGCGAACGACGACGGCCGGCGACGAAGGAGCGGCGACGGCGGCTCGGGCGGCTTGGCGGCGCGGCGCTACGGCGACCGGCGGCGAAGAGGGAGGTGCGGCCGGGCTTCCCCACCTCTTGGCGCACCTAGAGGCGGCGGCGGCAAGTGGCGGCGACGGCGGAGACGGCGGCGCGGCGCTACCGGAGGACGGCCGGCGACGGCGGCGATTAGGGCGGCGCGGCGACGAGGCTACGGGGCACGGGAGACCACGGGAGAGGGGGCAAACGAAAGAGGACGACTAGGGGATGCTATATATAGGCTTGGATTGAAGAGATCGGACTCCAAACGAGAGGAATTGAACCCGGAAAAATCAAAACTCGGTTTTGGAGATAAACTCGAAAACGAGTTTGATTCGGATAAAATACCCAACGATTTGCTCCGATTCTTGGGGGAAAAGATAGAGGACAACAAGGAGATAAAAACCCCTCAACCAATCGGAAGAAACGGGGTCGGATTGGGGCGGATTTGGAGGGAGAAGGCGGCGGCTCGGGCGGCTCGGCCGGCCGGCTGGAGGTAGGGGACGAATCCGACATGTGGGCCCCACATGTCGGTGGCTAGAGGAGGAGGGGCGGTCGGCTCGGGCTGGGCCGGCTTGGGCCGGTTCGCCCGCGGAGAGAGAAAAAGATGTTGGGCCGAATTCGGCCCAACGCCTTAGAAGAGGATTTTAAAAACTTTTTCAATTAAAATAATTCGTGAAATGATGTTTCATTTATTAAAAATACTTCCCTTGCTCAAATAATTCCCAGAAAAATCTAGAAAATAGAGGAACAAGCAAAGTATTTAATAAAATTTTATCTAGCTCAATTTTATGTTGAAATTTTTCCTAGATTATTAGAGTTTAACTTGTAGGCTTTTAAAATAATTTCTAAAAATGATTTAAAATATGAATTATTAATTTAGGCAATTTTTAGGGCGTGACAGGTGCTCTGCAATGAACCATGCTATACAAAAGGTAAAACCGTTGCCCATGCTGGCTTGTGGTTGGCACGGTTAATGTGTCACAACAGTAGTTCGTGAACCGGTCCTTAATTGTCATGAGCACGACCATCAAAACCATGTGCTCACAACCCACCTTTATCAAGTTTTAGTTGGCAAATTATTTAATAAACCAATCACGGTTAACCATCATGAGCTATCATTAAATAATAGTGATTCATAAGTTATCCCAATGATGTGCTAAGATTTCTAAGCATGGCTAAGCAATTATATCTAACATCTAGCTGAACCAATATATAAAGCTCAACTAGTCAAGTTACAATAACCCAAGGTATCAAGGAATAAAGTAATCAATGCAAACAGGCCATAACAAAGGAATAAGTTCACACCACCCGATGACATTCGAAAATAAATGCACAATTGAAATAAATAGAGAATTTAAATATAGGATCAACATGCTCAAAGGAATTATGTTTGGGATCTGTGTGACTTGCGTTGCAATAATCGGTCTTCAATCAATCTTCTTGAACACTTCCGGCGCTCTCACGAACCTTCAAAACGACGGAAACGACAAGCTAACACGCAAAACGAGGAAAACACTAAGAAACTCCAAATAAACAGTACATACAAAGTAAACAAACATGTAGATCATAATTTAGATGAATTATGAGACTTGAACGGCCTCATTCTGACTTCATATGAATTAAATATGAATTTTACAAGATTTAATCTAATTAAAGCCCATTTAAAAAGAATTAAATAAATTTAATTCTATTTATGTATAATTTTAATATGTAGATCTTTATTTTATACAACTTTAGAGACTTGAACCAACTAAATCCGAGCTAAGATGAATAAGTTATGAATTTTTAAAGATTAAATCGGATTAAAACATTTATATGGATTTTAATTGAATTATGACGTAATAATGAATTATTTTTGAAAAGGAAAAGAGATTATTGCGTCAGCGAGCTCGGCTCACGGTGGACTGGGTGCACAGCGACGGTCTACGGAACGGACGGCCGAGATCGATCCTATCCAAAACGAATGGCTGAGATCGAAGCGGTCCACCACGGGTCTTCGGCTGACGGCAACGATGACGTCGGCGATGACGTCACCACCGGCGACGGCTCGGGCGGCGCACGCTCGACGGCGAGCGGCGGCGAGACGGCACAAACGGAGGGTACCAACGGGTAGAGGGCGACGCGGCGAACTCACTAGCGGCTTGGACGGCGGCGGACGACGACGGATGACGACGGTGGCGAGGTTGAAGCGGCGGCGGTCTTCAGGTCGACGGAGACAGCGGTGCTCCGGCAGGAAACAGCGGCAACAGAGGGGTGGACGAGATGCTGCTCCTCCTCGCGATCCCGATGGTGGCGACGGCGACCGAAGACAGCGGCTGCAACGGCGGCGCGGCGCAACTGGATCGACGGCGACGGCGGCGACCCACGGAGTGACGCGGAGGCGGCGCTACAGACGGCGGTGGGCAAAGACGAAGGTGGCGGCGGGTAGAGGGGAGCTCGGGGATCCTTTTATAGGGTCTAGGAGGCGGCGGTGAAGGCCCATGGCGACCGGCGACGGCGATGGAAAGATAGGGTTAGAGGAGAGAGACGAATCCGATTCGAGATCAAATCCGCGGGTTTCCAAACAAAATTGGCCGAAGTTCCAAAAGAGAAGAGGAAGAGGAGATCTGGAGGATCATTTCCCCTCAATCAATTCGGCCGGAGGAGGAAAGGGGCGGCCGGATTTGGAAGGGGCGGCGGCGGCTTCGCGCTGCTAGGGTTTCGGCGGCGACGGCTGGAGGAAGACGATGGGCCTGACAGGCGGGTCCCACCTGTCAGCGAGCGGGAGATAGAAAAGAGCGGCGGCTGCACGCGTGCGGGCCGACTAGGCTGAGGAGGAGAGAGAAAGGGGTTTGGGCCGACTTTCGGCCCAAAGCCAAAAGAGAAAATTTTAAAACTTTTCCAATTTAAATAATTCATGAAATGCAATTTCATTTGTTAAAAATACTTCCTCAGCTCAAATAAATCCCAGAAAAAAATTCTAGGGATTATAGAATTAAGCAAAGTATTTAATAAAATTTTATCTAGCCCAATTTTATATTGATATTTAACAAATTAAAATTAGATCTTCTCTTTTAGGCTTTTAAGATCATTTCTAATAATTCCTTTTAAACAACAATTTATAATTTAAGGATTTTTAAACAAGGAAAGCACTTAACACTTATAAGTAGATCATTAATGATTAAATAATTACTGAACTGTTCTTTGTATCATTTAATAATTGAGCTCTGAAAAAATCCGAGAAAATTTCAGAGAGTATAATTAATCATGGAGAATTTAATAAAAATTAAATCCAACCATGCTTTATTTTTAGAAAATTTTATCTCCCACATTTAACTTCACTTGTAAATTAAAGAACATTTAATATAAATTCTATTAATAATTTATTAAATAATTTATAAATCCTAAAACGAAAATCAGGCTGTGACAGCCGGCTGCTACTCAAGTACACCCCCCACCACCTGGCCGAATGTCACAAGCAATGGCGGAAGGGGCTTCGGCTTTGCAGGCGCAGTTTCAAGCTTTCCTTCAGCAACTCAGCCAACCCCCACAACGTTCCAAGTACAGCCCCTTCAGCCCGACCGAAGGGGAACAAAAGTCAAGGTGCACCCAGTTGGCTGCCGTCGAACCAGCCAGGTCCGGGGGCTTCGCCTTGGAGTCAAGGACCGCAGTTCGACTTCAGCAACACTGCTCAAGCACCAACTATTCAACCACAGGCACCAACACCAGGCTTCGGAGCAAATCAGGCGCCGAACCAGGTCGCCATGGCTTGGACTCAGCCTCCGTTCGACCCATTCATGGCGGCGCTCCAAGTGTCAACATTCGGAGCTGGGCAGCCGAACACTGTGGCCCAACCTCACGCGCAAGCCATGACTTCGCCCTTCGCCACGCCATATCCGCAGCAAGGTGCCGCGAACAAAGCCGGGGGCGAAAAGGGCTACCGCTGAGTGGGGGTATCAAGATCCGTCCAATCCCACCCCAGTTCAAGTTCCCATCCGTTCCACGATACTCGGGCGAAATAGACCCAAAAGAGTTTCTGTCCATCTACGAGTCCACGATCGAAGCCGCTCACGGCGACGAAAACACCAAGGCAAAGGTAATCCATCTCGCTCTAGATGGCATCGCCCGTTCTTGGTACGTCAATTTACCGGCCAATAGCATGTACTCATGGGAGCAATTGCGTGATGTCTTTGTTCTTAACTTTCAAGGCACCTATGAGGAGCCGAAGACGCAGCAACATCTGCTCGGCATTCGCTAGAGGCCGGGCGAATCAATACGGGAGTACATGCGTCGTATCTCGCAAGTCCGATGCCAAGTTCAAGATATAATTGAAACGTCTGTCATTAACGCTGCTTCGGCCGGGCTGCTCGAAGGCGAACTCACAAGGAAAATCGCCAACAAGGAGCCGTAGACCCTCGAGCACCTGCTTCACATCATCGACGGGTACGCAAGAGGTGAAGAGGATTCCAAGCGACGGCAAGTAATTCAAGCCGAGTACGACAAAGCCTCCCTCGCCGCTGCCCAAGCCCAAGTACAAGCACAGGTCGCCGAACCGGCTCCTCTCACCGTTCGCCAACCTCAGCCAGCGAACCAGGGACAACTGTCACATCATGATTTTTGTTTTAGGATTTATAAATTATTTAATAAATTATATTTAGAATTTATATTAAATGTTCATTAATTTACAAGTGAAGTTAGATGTGGGAAATAAAATTTCCTAAATATAAAGCATGGATGGATTTAATTTTTATTAAATTCTTCATGGTTAATTATACTCTCTGGAATATTCTCGAATTTTTCGGACCTCAATTCCTAATTTTAACCATACAAAGAACATTTCAGTAGTTATCCACATATTAAATTAATCATTAAATGGTCTGATTATAATTTTGTTAAGTACTTTGAGTGTCCAAGTATTTTCAGGATTTTTCTTGAAACTATTTGAGCATTGGAAGTATTTTTAACAATTCAAAGATCATTTCAGTGATTATTTAATTGGAAAAGTCGTTAAATCTTCTCCTAAGCCGTTGGGCTAATTTCAGCCCAACATCTCTCACCCTCGCGCGCGTGCTGTGCAGCCCAAGTTGGCCCAGCCGAGCTCCCCCTTCTCTTTCTTTCTTTCCTTTGTTTTTCAGCAAGCCCAAGACGAAAGTCTAATATGCCTCCCCGTATACTGTTCATCTTCAAGCTTGGACATAAGCACGAGCTGCCGTCCTGTGCTCTAGCCGACGCCGCTTCCTCCACCAAATCCGCCGCATCCCGTGCTCCGTTTGCAAAATTAGTCACACCGCCTCTAGCGCCGTCGCCGTCACTTCTCGTCGCCGCCGTTGGGTGCGCACAGAGGAGGAGCACCTCGGCCGCCCCTTAGCCGCCGTCGCAAGTCGCCGGAGCGCTGCCGCCGCCGTCGGAGCACGTCGCCGGCCGCCGTTCGTCGTCGTCCGCCGTGTTTGCTAGTACCGGTGAGTTCGCGTCGTCGCCCTCTACACGTAGATGTCCTCCGTTCGCCCGGCCGACCCCTGTAACGCTGGTGGAGCCGTCGCTTGCGTCATGCCAGCGATGATGATGTCCGCATGACGTCATAATTCCTTTTTCTAGATTTTCTTTATTAGATGCAAATCGATTAAACTTCGGAAATTCATAACTAAATCATCGTAACTCGGATTCGAGTGGTTTAAGTTGTTAAATTCATCTAAAATCGAGATCTACATGTTAAAAATATCCACATGTACTGTTTATGCTTGTTTTTTTACTGTTTTGTTGATTTTGTCTATTTGCTTTAGTTTCCGACGTTCCCGAGGAGAGCGTTTT
This sequence comes from Oryza meridionalis, assembly GCA_000338895.3. Lineage (NCBI taxonomy): Eukaryota > Viridiplantae > Streptophyta > Magnoliopsida > Poales > Poaceae > Oryza > Oryza meridionalis. The sequence continues at coordinate 11,548,408 of CM002527.2, read as the reverse complement.
TGTTGAGGAAGGTTCGGAAGTGTTTGCGGAAGCTCAAGGCAAGTCACACAGATCCCAAATAACCCTTTGAGCATGTTGAACCTGTTTAAAGCTAATGTTTTATTTCAACTTATGCATTATTTTTTAATGTCATCGGGTGTGAGCCTTTCCCAATTAATTAATGGCCGAAGATGACCATATTTTCCTATGGGTTATAATTTGATTAGCTTGAACCTTATATATTGGATTGGTTCAGCTAAATGCTATATACATAATTGCTTAGCCATGCTTAGAAAAATAAGCTCATTAATGGGATGAATCATATATACTACATTATTATTTATGGTTAGATTCAATGGTAGCTCACGATGGTTAATCGTGTTATGATAATTAATTGATAATTAAAATATGATTGATGGGGGGGTTGTGAGCACATGGTTTTGATGGTCGTGCTCATGCCAATTAAGGACCGGTTCACGAGCTACTGTTGTGAAACATTTACCGTGCCAACCACAAGCCAGCGTGGGCAACGGCTTTATCTTTTGTATAGCATGATTCATTATGGTGTGCCAGACTGTGAAGCGGCGAGAAGTCCGTGGGGGTCGCTGGGGAGTCCATTGCCTCTAGTTTTGAGGGGGAGATTATGATCCAGGAACGGTGCACTGTGGTGAGTTATGTTGTGCAGAGGGTATTGTCACAGCCTCTATTCGGGTACTTTCCAGTATCGCGACGCATGGTAGACGTGATGTTGAGGCTGTGTCTTGTGGGTACAGTGGTACACCTCTGGCCAGAGTAAAACTATTCGAATAGCCGTGCCCGCGGTCTTGGGCGAGTTGAGCAATGTTTTTCGTGATTAGTCCCACACTACTCATTAATGATAATAATGTGATAATAAATTTGACTCCTGGTTTTGAATGGTAAATTCCTGGTTGGAGGTTTGATCTGTATGACCGGGGTTGGTTGTTCAGGTTTGGTTGGGCCTGAGCAGCATGGGTGTGCTATTCAGTGTTGATTAAAATTTCTGATTAATTACTCTACTGTTTCACTACTCTTAAATCTTTTCTAAATGCTGCTTTCGCAAATGAGACTATATTATGCCATCCTTTGGTATCCTTATGCACTTGCATATTTGCTGTGTGGCTTGTTGAGTATATCATATGCTCACCTTGCAATAATCAATCAACCTCAGTTGAAGAAAAAGGATCCAGAAGGAGAAGACGTTTGGCTTATACCCCAGTTGAGCTGCCTGTGGGAGTGGAGTTGAAGCCATCGCTAGATCGTTAATTCTGCTGCTGTTTTCTTTTCTTTTGTAAGTATGTAACGTTATTTTTATGATGGATTTGTATATTAAATTGTCAGTTTCTGTATCTCGGCTGATTCCTGGACGAGGATTTTATGCACAAATAAGTTTAGAAATTACTAGTGAATTTCCGGGCGTGACAACAACCGCCAAGGCTAGGTCAAGCTCCTACGACTTGGAAGAAATTCAGAAATGATTGCACGGGAAAGGCGGTGATGGCTGTCGAAGAGGTCCAAGCCCTCCGCAAGGAGTTCGACACTCAGCAAGCAGGCAACCATCAACAGCCTGTTAGCAAGAAGGTCAGGAAAGACCTCTATTGTGCATACCACGGGCGATCCTCACACACCACCGAGCAATGCTGAAACATCCGGCAGCGTGGCAACGCTCAAGATCCAAGGCCGCAACAAGGGGCTGCTATCGAAGCACCTCGCGAAACTGCTCAAGAACAAGCACCCCCGGTCGAACAGGGCCAAGACATCCAGCGCAGAGTAATCCAAGTGATTACAAGAGCCGTTCCGCCAGTTCAACAGTCGAAGCGGCAGAAGAAGATGCAGCTGCCAACGGTGTACAATATCACGGCGGTAGGCGAAGGGGCTCCGAGGTACTTGAGCCAGCAAATATATTTCGGGCCAGAAGACGCCGAAGGGGTGCTATTCCCACATCAAGACCCCTTGGTGATCTCGGCCGAGGTAGCTGGCTTCGAAGTCCGGCGAATCCTGGTTGACGGGTGAAGTTCGGCCAATGTCATCTTTGCCAAAGCATATGCCAAGATGGGGTTGCCAACACTAGCCCTCACCCAGGTACCAGCCTCGCTTCGTGGTTTCGGCGGCGAAGCAGTTCAAGTCTTGGGCCAAGTACAACTGGTGGTAGCTTTCGGCACAAGTGAAAACAGGCACGAAGAGCAAATACTGTTCGATGTCGTTGACATCCCATACAACTACAATGCCATCTTCGGCCGTGCAACCTTGAACAAGTTCGAAGCCATCTCCCATCACAACTATATCAAGCTCAAGATGCCGGGTCCAACAGGTGTGATCGTTGTCAAGGGGCTTCAACCCTCGATCACATCGAAAGGTGACATGGCCGCAATCAGCAGGGCAGTGCACAATGTTGAGGCCGAACCACATGACCACGCTAAACGCATGCCGAAGCCTGCACCTCATGGCAAGGTGATTAAGATGCAGGTCGACGACGCCGATCCCGCAAAGCTCGTCCTGCTGGGGGGCGATCTAGGCGAAGAGGAAGCTGAAAACATCCTGGAGATGCTCAAGAAGAACATTAACATCTTCGCCTGGAGCCCCGACGAAGTGGGAGTTGTTTTGACGGACCTCATCATGCACCATCTGGCGGTCAAGCCGGACGCCAAGCCAAGGAAACAGAAGTTGCGCAAGATGTCCGCCGATCGCCAAGAGGCAGCAAAGGCCAAAGTGCAGAAACTGCTCAAGGCGGGGGTGATCCAAGGATCGGCCACCCCGAGAGGTTGGCGAACCCGGTTCTGGTGAGGAAGTCGAACGGCAAGTGGTGCATGTGCGTCGATTTCACAGACCTCAACAAGGTGTGCCCGAAAGACAACTTCCCCCTACCGCGGATCGACCAGCTTGTCAACTCGACAGCCGGCTGCGAGCTCATGAGCTTTTTGGATGCATATTCCGGCTATCACTAGATCCACATGAATCCGGCCGAATCCCCAAGCCAGCCTTCATCACGCCGTTCAGCACTTTCTGCCACCTTAGGATGCCTTTTGGCCTGAGGAATGCTGGAGCAACATTCGCCAGGCTGGTGTACAAGGTTCTTTACAAGCAATTAGGGCGAAATGTGCAGGCCTATGTCGACGACATCGTCGTAAAAAGCCGCAACGCTTTCGACCATGCATCCGACTTACAAGAGACCTTCGACAACTTGCGCGTGACTGGTATGAAACTAAACCCTGAGAAGTGTGTTTTTGGTGTTCATGCAGGCAAGTTGTTGGGTTTTCTTATTTCTGAAAGGGGTATCGAGGCGAACCCCGAGAAAATAGCCTCCATCGAGCGTACGCGAAGTACAAAACCTCGCAGGCCGAATTGCGGCGCTAAGTCGATTTCTCTCAAAGGTAGTCGAAAGAGGTTTGCCCTTCTTCAAGACCCTCCGGGGCGTGGGAAAGTTTAGCTGGACACCCGAATGCCAAGTAGCGTTCGACGACCTAAAGGAGTATCTACAAAGCCCACCTGCCTTGGTCAGCCCATAGCCAGGAAGCGAACTGCTGCTCTATCTAGCAGTTTCGCCGGTGGCGGTCAGTGCACCTCTTGTCCAAGAGACAGAGTCAGGTCAGAAACCAGTATATTTCGTCTCTAAAGCTTTGCAAGGGACGAAGACAAGATACATTGAAATGGAAAAGCTCACTTACGCCCTAGTGATGGCTTCGCGCAAGCTTAAGCACTACTTTCAGGCCCACAAAGTCACTGTGCCATCGTAGTATCCTTTGGGCGAAGTGCTACGGGGCAAGGAAATCACTGGTCGACTCAGCAAGTTGGCGGCGGAGTTATCACCCTTCGACCTGTGTTTTGTTGCCCGCACTGCCATCAAGTCCCAAGTCCTTGCTGACTTCGTGGCCGAATGGACACCGGCGTTCGCCCCCGAACCCGAGGCCGTCGAACAGCCTTGGGTAATGCACTCTGACGGCTCGTTGTCGCACAAGGGGGCAGGCGCCGCGGCGGTACTCACTACGACACGTGCCGATTCGGTATGCCGCAAGGCTGCAGTTCGACACGACCAACAACATGGCCGAATACGAAGCTGTGCTATTGGGCCTAAGAAAGGCGAGAGCATTGGGGGTTCGGCGCTTGCTCATCCGAACAAACTCCAAACTGGTGGCTAGTCATGTTGACAAATCCTTTGAGGCAAAAGAAGGAATGAAGACATATCTGGAGGCCGTTCGGTCTATGGAAAAGTGCTTCGCCGGTATAACGGTCGAACACTTACCTAGAGGCCAGAATGAAGAAGCAGATACCCTTGCGAAATTTGCCGCCTGTGGAGGCCCACATTCACCAGGCATCTTTTTTGAAGTCCTGTACGCACCAAGTGTGCCCACAGAAATCCTGGACATCATGGCAATCGACCAGGTAGAACTAGGCGAAGACCCAGAGGACTGGCGAACACCATTCGTCAAGTACCTCAAGAACGGCTGGCTCCCGGAGGACGAAGCAGAAGCGAAGCGCTTACAGCTCAGAGCCATAAAATACAAGCTAGTCTCCGGCCAGCTGTATCGCTCCGGGGTGCTCCAACCCTTACTTCGCTGCATTTCCTTCGCCGAAGGAGAGGAAATGGTGAAAGAGATACACCAGGGGCTGTGCGGTGCACACCAGGCCGCAAGGACGGTTGCCTCCAAAGTGTTTCGCCAGGGGATGTATTGGCCAACAATGCTGAAAGTTTGTGTCGAGCAAGCCAAGAGGTGCGAAAGCTGTCAGCCGCATGGCCGAAGCCAAACTGCACCTCAGTACGAGCTGCAACCTATCGTACCAATCTGGCCTTTCGCCAGATGGGGGCTAGACATCATTGGCCCATTCCCTGTGGCGCAAAATGGGTACAAGTTTGCAATTGTAGCTATCGAATACTTCTCCCGCTGGATCGAGGCCGAACCACTCGGTCCGATCACTTCGGCAGCTACACAGAAATTCGTGTGGAAAAACATTGTTTGCCGTTTCGGAGTGCCAAAGGAGTTCATCACTAACAACGGCAAGCAATTTGACTCTGACAAGTTCAGAGAAATGTGCGAAGGGCTAAACCTGGAAATCAGGTTCACTTCGGTCGAGCACCCAGAGTCAAATGGGGCAGCCAAACGAACGAATGGCAAAATCCTGGAGGCACTCAAGAAAAGGCTTGAGGGGGCAACGAAGGGTAAATGGCTAGATGAAATGTTATCTGTTTTCTGGGCCCTTCAAACAACCCCCACAAGGCCAACCAAGTTTAGCCCCTTTTTGCTTCTCTATGGCGATGAAGCAATGACCCCAATTGAGCTAGGGGTTCATTCACTAAGGGTGGTGTTCTCTGGAGGCGAAGATGGGCGCGAGGTGTCACTCGAACTCCTTGAAGGGGTAAGAGTCGAAGTACTGGAACACATGTGCAAATACGCCACACGCACTTCGGCAACTTATAACAAAAGAGTTAGACCGACAGAGCTGTTGCCTGGCCATCTCGTGCTAAGAAAGAAGGCGAACCAAGTGGCGGTCGGAAAGCTTGAATCAAAGTGGGAAGGGCCGTACCTCATCAAGCACAGGTCTAGAACAGGCTCCTTTCACCTAGCAACGCTGGAAGGCGAAGAGTTCGACCCTTCCTAGAACGCTGCTTCCCTTATGCATTTCTATATCTAGAACGGGTGGCACCCAAATCGCCAACTTGTAAAAATGTACATATTGTTATGTAAGCCTTTCGGCACTATGTAAACCCTTCGGCACAAAAATGCAAAAAAAAGAGGAAAATGAAAAAAGAAAAAAACTGGATATAGGTTTATTATCCACCTTGGAGGCCCGAACAAGTATAAAATCTTTGGGTTTCTCGCCTCTTTCCTGTGTAAATGATAATTCGTGGAATAACCCCAAGGCAAACACCTGATCAGCGAAAACGCCAGGGGGGCGAAACGAATCGGCCGAAGCATCGCTCGCCGAATGTTGAAACCGCGACAGCTTATTTGGGAAATAACTAACCGAACACCGCTGTACTCGATCAATGTGAAAACACTAGCGCTTCTTTCAAGCGCGGAATACCATAGATCGAAAACAGAAGTCGAAAGTTGAAAAGTCATCATACCTATTTCGCTAATATACGTAAAGGGGCCGACATGTTTCGACCTAACGAAAGCACGAAAGGTGACAATGCGAAAATAGCGAAAAGGAAATAAAACACATCATTATTAACTTCGGAAAAATAATCGAAGGAAACAGCCATACAACATGCTACAAGCATAGAAAGCAAAGGCTTCACAGCGTAACTTACAAATAAATTACATCTTCGCCCCCGAAGTAATCCTCACTCCCTAAGGAATGACTTGGCGAACATGGTTCGCCATCACTACTTGTCATACACTACACTAAGAGGAGAGGGGGGCGAAACACAAACTACGCCATAACATCGACAAGCGATCGCCTCTTGGCGAATCGACCTCTTAAAGTTCCGCCAAAAGTTTGTACTATTCTCGAGGCACGAAACACGATGGCGATCATAATCTTCTAAGGTCCGACCCGGATGTGTGCGCATCCATTTAGCAACCTTTATGACTTGGTAGCTGTTGCCGTTTATTAACATCTCGCGGTAAATGGGCCAGAGAGGACGCCTAACCTTCGACAAACCTTTCGCCGCCACGAACTTCTCATTCACTTTTCGCCAATCACTAGTGGGGGGCCGAATGCATGCTTTCCAGCCATAAGCCTGCTAATAAAGCACCAAAGAACAAGTGCAAAAGAAAAAAATCCGGGTGAAATCAATACCACTATCCAACAGGATAATAAGGTTGGCGAAACGACAATTTTTCCATTAGCGAGAAGTCATAACAGTTACAAGACGAAAGCGGCTAAAAGCCGAACATGCAAAGAGCCTATATACAGCAAGGATACCAACACAAAAAAAATCAAACGAGGTCGAAGGGCCTCAAACCTCACGGTGGTCTTGGCCTCTATTGCATTCGCCCTCGCGTTCGGCTGCCGGTTCCGACTACTTGGGGTTCCCTCCGGTGTGGGCGGCAGCAGCTCCCTCCTCCTTCACGATCCTCTCAAGATTCACGTGAAGGCGAGTCTTCACACAATCCCGGCCCCCGTCCTCCCAGAAACCCTTTCGGAAGGCCTTCAAGGCCGCCCCGGAGTACTGCGAGTTCAAAGGCCATTCTTCCATCACATAGTAGGGAAAATCCCTGATATGTTCACAACCGTGCGCGTGTAGTAGGCTAAGGATGAAGCCCGCCGAAACACGAGCATAGCAATCCCCGTAAGCGCTGGCCACTTCGACAACTGAGCCGGCCGCCTCTTGCGTCCACTCAGAAAAGTCGAAAGTCATCCCGTCATCTCCCGGGGTATCCTCCGCGCGCGCACCAAGGTTGTTCAGGGCCAACCTGAGCATGTAACAGGCTTGCTTGGCGGATTCCATCGCCGGCCCTAAAGTCGAAGCAGCGGTCTCGGCCGAAACGAGGCGGGTCTCAAGAGACTTGATCCTCTCTTCGGCCGCAATGTCACACCCGAATTTCTGGGCGTGACACGCAGCAAGCTGGCGATCCCACTCGGCGCCCCACCTGTTCACCGCCTCCAGATCAGCACGGAGGGACTTGTTCTCCGCATTCGCCCTCCTCAAGGTGTCCACCACGACGCTCCTTTCGTCCTCCTTGTGGCGAAGGTCGTCCTCGGCCTTCCGGAGCCGAAGCCGGTAACCATCCAGCCTTTCCAAGGCGGACTTCTGCGCACTCAGGTGCGCGGCAAGGCCCTAGGAAGGGGAGTCCGAAACCATTACGCCGTGACATAAGCGAAAAGGGAAAATTTTGCGCAAAAAAAAATAAAAAACCATACCAGAACGAACAAGCTCTCCACGGCGGCACAGCTTTCGCCAAACTCGTTAATCTTCAGTGAAGAGACCAAGGCCTTCGGTGGGCGCGATAACTTGGTACACCCCATCCACAAAAGGGCCGATCTCCGGCCGAGTGGCGAAATCGGCGGGAACGAAGTGCGGGGCGGTAAGTGTCAGGTCCGACACAGGCCGGAGCCTTTCCTTCCCGCTGGTGAGCCAGCGAAGGAACCGCCTCAACCCGTTCGTCTTGAGAGATGTTCATCTCGGCCGCTGGCGCCGAAGCACTCCCACCTGTCGCCGCTTCGGCGTCGCTAGCAGGCGGAGGAGACGCGTGCCTCCCCCGAGGACTGCGCTGGAGAACCGGTGAAGTCGGTGTCCCGTCAGACCTCTCGCTGTCCGAAAAGGCACGACCAATGTGGACGACCATCCCCTTCTTCTTCTTCCCCCGGGCGTCTGATCCCGGCTTCACCGCAGTGCTAGAGATCACCAGAAGAGTGTTCGCCACAGCAATGTCTTGCGGGTGAACGGGTGAAACGTGAGAGCCCGCCCCAGATTTTGACGGGGTCGGACTAGGAGTACAGCCATGGGCGCCATCGTCCTCAGACCCGGCCTCCCTGTCATCTTCCTCCTCCTCGCCACCGCTTGCGGCAGTGTCCTTCGTGGCGTGACGAGTTCGCACTTGCCCACCCTTCGCGACCGCCCGTTTACGCTTTCTCGATGTTCCGACGTCGTCGTCACCAGCCTTGGTGGGGATCGATCAACCGGGTAGTTCGCCAAAATGAACCCGGTTCGCCCGGCCGTCGAGTTGACGCGAAAGCAGGCGGGCAAACTCGGCCGAAGTAAGGCCCCCAACCATCTTCGACACCTCTGCTTCAGCATCTCCAAGTGTGCGAACTGGACAAAAAACAGAATGAGTCGAAAGATATCCACATGCATACAGAGGGCGCTGATAAACACAAGGAACTTACGCTTAACTCCAGGAGGAAAAGCGAGGCGGGGAAGTCCGAGCACCTTTTCATCCTCAATAACGGACACCCCCCATTCGCGAGCAAGGGGAGAGATCCAAGCAGGCAGAACTCCTCGCAGAGGTCGAGGGTACTTAGCCGCTGCGCAACCTTGCGAAGGAGAATAAGCCGAGACTCAAGAACACCATCGACCTCCATGCTCGTCTTAGCAGCGATCGAAACAGAAACGCGTTTGAACCTAAGCCAGTTCGCCTTGTTATCTTTGGCGGAGTATGGATTATTGATATAAAACCATTTTTGCATCCCGTTTCGCTCCCATTTCGCCATCGAGGCAAGCAGCGGCCAGGTGTCCGAGCGCTCAGGGCGGAGTATGAAATTTACGCACCCAAACACCACCCTCTTCGGACCGGCCGACGTGCTCACGTCCTTCGTCGTCGCGCATCAGCTCGGCAGTGGGATCGAACCCACACATTCGACACATCCATGCAAAAACAACTAACTTCGGGAACGCTGATGGGCTGAGCTTGGAAAGCCTAACCTCGTACATCTCTAGCACGGATGGTAGAAAGTCGTCGCAAGGGAGGCGAAGTCCGGCAGCGAAGAAGGCGGCGAAGACGATAGTATGGCCGTCGCCGGGCGAAGGGACAACGGCTTCGCCCCCACAGGTCGCTTGGCCCTTCGCGAGAACGCCAGAAAGGACAAGCTCGCCCAAGACGGCCTCCTTGACAAGTGATTTGCCAAGGAAGCACGACCACCCTTCGCCAATGCTGCCAGGGTCTTCACCAATCGACCCAGCCTTCGTAGGCTTACGAGGAGTCATCGAGTTCGTGGCAAAAGAAAGGGAGTGGTCAAAAGGCACAAGAGCGTGCAAAGGCGAAGGTATCGAATCCTAAGGGCACGAGCGCGTAGCAGCAGGGAAAGTAAAAGGTAAGGGGAGAAAAGCGGTAACCGGGGTGGGGTTATATAATCCCGCCCCACGACGTTTCGGCTTCCGCCCAATAAGGGCGCGACATGTGTCCAGGGGCAGACGAAACGGTAAATTCCTATCGGCCTGGGCCGCACAGTACAGGCCGAAAATCCAAGAGGAGCATGTCGGCCCATGAAGGACCTCTTACTGTCGCATTTCGGGCCAAAATCAAGGCATTGCAGTTTCGCTCTTTCCGAAAGGGCGAATGCTAAAGTTTTCTAACCAAACCATGAAAACACCAAGTCTTCACGTTTTTCATGCAGGACTCTGAGAAGAGGTTTCAGCAGGAACGTCGGCCGAAAGGGGGCGCCTCATACCATACCACATGGTTGGCACGGTCTCGACCGAAGCTCCTTACTCACCCTTGCCCGTGAGGGGCTTGTTGGCGGTACGTCGTGAGGCCCTTCGGCCGGGCCTGCCGAAACCTAAGAACCAGCGAGTATTCAAGCCAAAGACATCAGAGCCTGTGGTGAAGACCATGGGCGGAGATGGCGAAGGCTGACGGGCCGCGTTGGGTCCATGTGAAGCAAAGGCATCTTGGGCGCACGACATATAGTGAAGGGCATATGGCGAAGCTGCAAGGCCTCCATCAGGACGGGTTCGGCATGCAAACGGCCTCACGAGCTGCTTTGGCCTGACGGGCCCATTCGCCATAGGCCGGGCCCAATCTATTGGCCCATTAGAAGCCCATGTATGCAAATGACACTGTGTACCCATGTAAATGTCCCTTTCATAAGGGTAACCATGTAAATTCCCCTGTAAAACCTAAACCCTAATAAGGGACCTGTAACAGGGTTATAAATAGACCCCTTGGGCCATGTAAACGGGGGATCCCGAGAAAAATTCTGAAAGTTAATACAATTTACTTCTTTCCAACATAGTTGAGTAACCACGTCTTTCGACGTACGCAGTTGTCGTTTTGACAACACTCACCAATTTGCTTTTTTGATTCCTACTCTAAGGTTTTGATATGTGGAGCTCGGTAGGGATCAAACATGACATACATGCATTCACATTTATTACTAAGTCAAACACTCAGACTAACGCAGATAACTAAACATACTCGAGATTAAGATCGTGCAATATGTGTGTGGTATATGATGAAAATGGTACATGTGGAAAAATAAAGAAAAATGCTTCTCCTTTGTGCTTACTTTCTTCTCCCAAAAATCCTTCTTTTATTGATTAGGAGAGGGCATAGCTACATTTTTATTTTTTTTCAACATCATGCTCATGCTTGATGGAGCATAACTTTTTTTTTCATAACCATGCCTTTCCCTCGTCTTTTTTCTCAAATGGACCTTTCTCTTTAGGAGAAGAAAGCACATGAAAGCATGGAGAATTTATTTTGGTGGTAAAATAGGAATAGAAAGGAATATTGCTTAGCTCTCAGTGTAGGAGTTTAGCATGTGCATATATGTGGGTGTATGATCTTGATCATAGAGCATGAGAAGTATCTACACAAGTCACAAGAGTTTGACAAAATTCAATGAAATGACAAGCAACCAAAATGTATATGGTTTAATCATGATAGCACATTTTTGGCTCTGGTAGGAATTTATATCAAATGAGGAACTCTTAGTTTATCATTTTGAAAAACAAAACATCCGGAATTCAAGTCAAACTAGTATCAGGATCATAGCAACTCTTTATTTACTATCTCATATCTCGCAACAACTTAGACTTAGATCAGCAAGTGCAGCTCATTTACCTCAGGTTCCCGGATAATTGTTGGCTACTTATATTTAACCTTTGAGAGAGCACTTACTATGAACCCATATATAAGAGATATAAAACAGAGCAACTATTCATCATTTCAACAAAGAGAACTAGCTTGTCTTACCTAGCATAACTCAAACCTATCCTATTTTTTGGTGTTTTATATTTTGCAAATTTTTATGTTGTTTTCAAGTTTTATAAGATGCAATTGGAAAGCAAATATGCAATTGGAAAGGGAAATATGCAATGTGATACAAGTTACCTCGGTGGGGGGAGAGATGCCTCTCCCAAAGCTTGGCTTTCGCTCAGGGTCCATGATAAGGATTGAACCCCTGAAAGCGGAAGTACCCTTGAAGGTCATCGTGCTGTTGCTGCATCATGTTGTTCAAGTTGGCGAACTGAGCATCGGCAGATTGTTGCAATTCTTGCGTTTGAGCTATGTGTTCCGTGAGGTTGTACTAGATCTCCCCCGTCTGCACATCAAGGCTGTCCATTCTCCTAGTGATTTCACCCAAGTCTCAACGAGAGGAACTTGAGCGCCATTCATTTGGAGATGGAGGCATACCACTTGCTCTGGAAGGTTGGTCGTCCCCCCAATGTATGTCATGAGGCGCATGCCATCGGTCCTCACGGGCACTTGCCCAGGTTGAGACTCCGATGCTGTGGTGTGGAGCTTGGGTCCATCCGGGTGCATCCCCAGTTGGCTCCCAACCTGCCTCATACATCTGCATGGGTGTTGAGGATGATGAACTTTCTCGTTCGTTCCTTGTCATGTTGCGCGTCTCCCTGTATGCTCCACTGGCACAAGATTCTTCAATGGTCTGCAGGGGAATGGTTAGTTCACGGCAGTTGTACAGATGATATCCCGCATTTGGCAACGGGATTTCATTTGTACAACCGGGGAAAAGGTAAACCAAAGATCCTTCTACTCCATGCTTCAGAATATGCGCTTGCACTAAATAGGTCTCATCAATACACGGACGAGCGGCTGAGATAAAAGTAATTTGGTTGCTAACGACCCCTAGCCCTTTTGCTATCCAAGTAATCAGAGAAGTGCACTCAACAGGAGCAGAGAACTTTATACTTTCTAACCATTGCCTTATCATACATTTCACAGGAGCAATTTTGATCTTTCTAACCATGGCAAACATGATAATCAATTCATCCCCCTAATGGGTCTAAGATCACCTCTAGGAAACAAAGTCATAGCAATCCATTTGTGCATGAGCCTAAGTGTAGGATTGTGGATATCATTCGTCCTAGGTTTCATGCAAATTGGAGCACCAGAAATTTCTTCCCAAGACCTATTTTTCTCGAAGTCAGAAATTCCTTTCTGAAGATCGATTTTACAGGAATCGTGAAAACCAAGAAGTGTACTCCTTATGGAAAAAGCGAAAGGAAATTCCATCTTCTATTTCTTTCAAAGTGTACAGAAATTGCAAAGTAAGCAAACGAGAACCAGGCTTATCTACTACAGCAAATCTCTGCCAACTAACCGCTTTCCAAATAGAACGAAATTCAACATCCATACCTATCTTTTTCAGCAGCTCCGGAGAGTATTCTCGCGTGTGAGCATACTCCCGGTCGCTCAGCATGTAGTAGGCTTGTCTCTCCCGATCACTGACAAGGTCGAGGTCGGTGTCGTTCAGGAGTCGTCGCGGAGCTTCGGCGTCTTCCATCGAGATATCAGCTGATGAACGAGTACTAGACTCGTCATGATGACTTGATGCAGAGCTGTACCCCTTGAACAGACGAGACAATCGCTTCCTCATTCTGCACAATGGAGCAAGAACGGACTAATTCAGCGAGGGTTAGGAATGACAAGAATTTCACTCGTCGGTTAGTTTCACCAAAGCAACTTGTATATATGCAACTAAGTATTTGAATTTGAGAGAAACTATCAAAGCTTGAATGAACTTGAGAGCAAACAATGAAGAGGGAATGAAAATGTGTTGAAATGGGGTGGAGTTTCCTTTCCCGGCCGGTTGGCTTAAGTAGTGCACCCACAACAGTCAGAACCGACCTGTGGGGCCCACTAGTCGTTGCCTCAAAGAGGGAGACAGCCGACCGTGGCCTGGGTTCGGCCGAACCCCTGGTGGGCCCAACCGGCCCCAATTTCGACCGTTGGATTCCAACGGTCAGTGTAGTCGTGGCACAGCGAATTTTCGTTGGAAATTTTATTTTGGTTTGCTCTGAAAAATTCATTTGAAGAATTTCCTCAAAATTCAAAAATCCTAAATGCAACATTGAAATTCAAACATACGATGATGCAAAAATTCAAATTGTTGAAAGGAAAAATGCAGGTACATACCAATTTACCAGTTGGCGAAGGTCGCGTCATTTAAAGTCCGACGTGCAAGACCGTACCTCCTTTCAGTTCAGTTTGCGGATTTTCTACCCGTCTCCGGAGGTGATGGAGCGGGCATCTTTGGCTTCTCCCTCCACACCTTCGTTGGCTTTGGTGCGGACGGCGGCTTCCTCTGAGCCGACTGCTCTAGCTTCTTGGCCAGTATGGGTAGTTTTACCGGCGTCCTCCAATAACAGTTCCTGTGCATCGTTGTTTCCTTCCCTAGGAAATTTTCCATGAACTTCACAAGGCTGTCCATCTTGGGTGGCTCCACTTCGACCACTTGAATATTCTGTGGATTCGGCCCGTACTTTATCCTAACCATGGAACAATGTTCCATCCTCGGTTGAAACTCAAACTTCTCTTCCTTCCCGTTGATGTGGAAATGGATACTCCCCGTTCCCACGTCAATATTGGCTCCCGCGGTGCTTAGGAACGGACGCCCCAGGATGAGCAGCGTCTTTTTTCCCGTGTCCATGTCCAGCACCACGAAGTCAACCGGGATGAAGAAGTCCCAAATATTAACTGGCACATCCTCCGCTATCCCTGCCAGGTAATGGACTGACGAATCAGCCAGTTGAAGGCGAATTGGTGTTGGTGCCAACACCGTGAAGTTGAGCATGTCGAAGACGTCTTTTGGCATGACGCTGACACTGTGTCACAGCCTGATTTTTGTTTTAGGATTTATAAATTATCTAATAAATTAATAATAGAAGTTATATTAAATGTTCATTAATTTACAAGTGAAGTTAAATGTGGGAGATAAAATTTCCTAAATATAAAGCATGGTTGGATTTAATTTTTATTAAATTTTCCATGATTAATTATACTCTCTGAAATTTTCTCGGATTTTTCAGAGCTCAATTATTAAATAATACAAAGAACAGATCAGTAATTATTTCATCGTTAATGATCTAATTATAAGTGTTAAGTGCTTTTCTTGTTTAAAAATCCTTAAATTATAAATTTTTGTTTAAAGAGAATTATTAGAAATGATTTTAAAAGCCTAGAAGAAAAGATCTAAGTTTAAATAATAAATTTCAATATAAAATTGGGCCAGATAAAATTTTATTAAATACTTTGCTTAATTCTATAATTCCTAGATTTTTCTGGGATTTATTTGAGCTAAGGAAGTATTTTTAATAAATGGAATTGCATTTCATGAATAATTTAAATAGCAAAAGGTTTTTAAAATCCTCTTTTGGCTTTGGGCCGAAAGTCGGCCCAAGTCTCTCTCTCTTTCTCTCCTCGGCCTGCTTGCGTCTGGCCCGCCGGCCCAGTCCGCCGCCGCCCCTTCCAAATTCCGGCCATCCCTTTCCTTTTCCGGTCAAATTGATTGAGGGCAAATGATCCTTGAGATCTCCTCTTCCTTTTCTCTTTTGGAAACATCGGCTAATTTTCTTTGGAAACCCGCGGATTTGATCTCGAATCAGATTCATCTCTCTCCTCTAACCCTATACTTTCCTTCTCGCCGCCATCTCTTTCCAAATTCGGCCGCGCCTTTCCTTGTCCGGCGAAATCAATTGGAGGGAAATAATCTCCTCGATTTCCTCTTCCTTTTCTCTTTAAGAAACCCGAGCTAATTCGTTTGGAAATCGTCGGATTCAATGCCGATTTGGTTAGCTTCTCTTTCCAAACCTTAAAATCTTTCCTTCTTGCCGCCGGTCGCCGTGGGCCTCCGTCGCCGCCTCCTAGCCACTATAAAAGCATCCCCGGGACCTCCTCTTTCCGCCGCCACCTTTGCCTTAGCCCGCCGTCGCGTCTAGCGCCACCTCCGCGTCTCTCCGTGCGCCGCCGCCGTTGCCGTCGGTTCAGCCGCGTCTCGCCGCCATTGCAGCCACCGCCTTCGGTCGCCGTCGCCACCATCGGGATCACGAGGAGGAGCAGCATCTCGTCCACCCCTCCGTTGCCGCCGTTTCCCGCCGGAGCACCGCCGTCACCGTCGACCCGAAGGTTGCCGCCGCCTCAGCCTCGCCGCCGTTGTCATCCGTCGTCGTTTGTCGTCGTCCAAGAGCTCGGTGAGTTCGCCGCGTCGCCCTCTACCCGTTGGTGCCCTCCGTTTGCGCCGTCTCGCCGCCGTTCGCCGTCGAGCATGGGGTGCCGGAGCCGCCGCCGGCGATGACGTCATTGCCGACGTCATCGTTGCCGTCAGCCGTAGACCCGTGGTGAACCGCTTTGATCTCAGCCGTCCGTTTTGGATGAGATCGATCTCGGCCGTTCGTTTTCGTGAACCGTCGCCGTGGACCGCCTTTGATGACGCAATAATCCTCCTTTTCCTTTTCAAAAATAATTCATTATTGCGTCATAATTCAATTAAAATCCATATAAATGCTTTAATCCAGTTTAATCTTTAAAAATTCATATCTAATTCATTGTAACTCGGTTTAATATGGTTCAAGTTGCAAAAGTTGTGTAAAATAAAGATCTACATATTAAAATTATCCATAAATTGAATTAAATTTATTTAATTCTTTTTAATGGGCTTTAATTAGATTAAATCTTGTAAAATTCATATTCAATTCATATGAAGTCAGAATGAGGCCGTTCAAGTCTCATAATTCATCTAAAATTATGATCTACATGTTTGTTTACTTTATATGTATTGTTTGTTTGGAGTTTCTTAGTGTTTTCCTTGTTTTACGTGTTAGCTTGTCGTTTCCGTCGTTTCGAAGGTTCGTGAGAGCGTCGGAAGTGTTCAAGAAGATTAATTGAAGACCCGTTATTGCAAGGCAAGTCACACAGATCCCAAACACAATTCCTTTGAGCATGTTGATCCTATATTTAAATTCTCTATTTATTTCAACTGTGCATTTATTTTCGAATGTCACCGGGTGGTGTGAACCTATTCCTTTGTTATGACCACTTTGCTTTGATTACCCTATTTCTTGATTACTGTGGGTTAAAATTTGACTAGTTGGATTTATATATTGGTTCAGCTAGATATTAGATATCATTGCTTAGCCATGCTTAGAAACTTTAGCACATTATTGGGATAACTTATGATTCACTATTATTTAATGATGGCTTAATGATAGTTCATGATGGTTAATCATGATTGGTTTAGTAATTAATTTGCCAATTAAAACTTGATAATGGTGGGTTGTGAGAACATGGTTTTGATGGTCGTGCTCATCACGATTAAGGACCGGTTCGCGAACTACTGTTGTGAGACATTAACCGTGCCAACCACAAGCCAGCATGGGCAACGGCTTTACCTTTCGTATAGCATGGTTCATTGCAGAGCACCAGACTGAGAAGTGGCGGAGATAAGCCCACGGGGGTCGCTGGGGAGTCCATGCCTTGTTTATAAGGGGGTGACCATGATCCGGGAACGATGCACTGCTTTGGGTTGTGTTGTGCGAAGGGTATTGTCACGATTTCCCCCTTTGCAGTGCCGTGGTGGTACTTCGGGGCATGGTAACATGTGTGGAATCGTGTCTTGTGGGGACAGTGGTACACCTCTGGCCAGAGTAAAACTATTCGAATAGCCGTGCCCGCGGTTATGGGCGGGTTGAGCAATGTTTTTCGTGATTAGTCTCACACCTCTCACAATATTTATTGATGCTATAATTGGTAATAATTTGTTTAGCTCCTGGTTTGGAGATAGATCTGTGCAGCTGGGTATGATGGTTGGGCCTGAGCAGCATGGATGTGCTGTTCAGTGTTGATTAAAATTGATAATTACTTACTTTACTGTTTTACAATTCTAAATTGTTTGCTAAATGCTGCTTTTCGCAAATGAGCCCTATATTATGCCATTCTTTGGTATCCTTGTGCACTTGCATATTTGCTGCGTGGCTTGCTGAGTATGTCATATGCTCACCTTGCAATAATCAATCAAACCTCAGTTGAAGACAAGTTGCGAAGGAGAAGACGTTTGGCTTATACCCCAGTTGAGCTGCCTGTGGGAATGGAGCTGAAGCCATCGCTAGATCGTTAATTCTGTTGCTGTTTTCTTTTCTTTTGTAAGTATGTAACGTTATTTTTATGATGAATCTGTATATTAAATTGTCAGTTTGTGTACCTCGGCTGATTCCTGGACGAGGATTTTATGCACAAATTAGTTCGGAAATTACTAGTGAATTTCTGGGCGTGACACACTGGCTCCAAGGTCGCACAAGGCCTGGTCGAACTGTTGTGCCCCGATCGAGCAGGTGATCGTAGGACACCCCGGATTTTTTTTCTTCTCCGGGAGCTTGTGGAATATCACATTGCTGCATTGCTCCATCAGCTTGACCACCTCCATTGTTGGGAGTGGTCTCTCATTGTTGAGTATGTCCTTGAGATAACGGGTGTATGTTGGCACTTGCATAGCGTCCAACAACGGCACGTTGATGTGGATCTTCTGGATGATTACTTCAAACAAAATGAGCGAATTGCTCGTCCACTGACGGTTTCCTACTCTGTTGGGGACACGGCAGCAACCGTGTGTCGTATTACTCCTGCGGCACGGTCTTCTCTGGCTGAACCTCTTTGTCAGCCGAGTCACTAGATGGCCCTTCTTTTGATATCCCATTAGCTCCTGCAGGGTTAGGATATGGCGGATCACGAGTGGACTTACCTCCCCTCGTCATGATCGCCATAACATTTTCAACGGAGGAGTCGGGTTGCCCCGGAATCCTCCTAGTTTCATTTGCAGGGACTAAGGATGCTAACTGAGATAGCTGGGTCTCTATCATTTTATTGAAGCTCAGCTGGTTTTGGAAAGCAGAAGCGAAGCCATCTAACTTAACATTTATATTCTCTAGGATCTTGTCATTGGCACCAAGCTTTTTGCTTAGCGCATCAGTGGTTTTAGCTTGTGCAAAAACGAGATCCTTCAAGGAGGGCTGGTTAGAGAAGTTACCATTGTTGTTACCTCCTTGATAATATGGGCGTGGTTGTTTCCACCCCTGACCTCCTTGTGGACGGTACCCGTTGATGCCCATGTATATCGCCTACTCACGGGTTTCCGGTCAGTCCTTCCCAGAGTGACCCATGCCGCCGCAGACCTCACACGTAACGTTTGAGTCCAAGGCCTTGACGGTGCCTTGTGGCCTTTTGCCGTGGTCGTTCAATCGCTCCATGTGGAGGTCCAGCTTGGCAGCAAGCAACTCTGTTTCATTGACGGTATGCATGCATCGCTGACGGATCTGGAGTCGTTCCTCGCTCCAACCCATGTTGGAGACCATCTTCTCTATTAGATCAACGGCTCCTTGAACCGTTTTAGAGAAGAAAGCTCCTCCAGCTGCCGCGTCCAGGTGATCGCGGGACATCGGGGTGTGTCCATTGTAAAAGTTATGCAGGATCAGCCAGTCGTCCATCCCATGATAAGGACAGGTGGCCACGTACTCCTGAAGTCGTTCTCATGCTTCCGGAGTAGACTCGTCCCTTGTCTGCTGGAAACTTGAAAGCCTTCCACGAAGGGCATTGGTTTTGCCCATCAGGAAGAATTTCGAGAAGAACGCCGTAAAGCATTTGTCCTAGGTATTGACAGCAACACGGTTGGCATAGAACCACTGCTTCACTCTCCTGAGAAGGGAGAACGGAAATAGCCGCAGCTTGACGGCGTTGGGACTGATGCCCTGGATGATGTACGTGCTACAGATCTCCAGGAACTGTTGCAGATGAGCATTGGCATTCTCATTAGGCTTGCCACAGAACGGGCTAGCCTGCGCCATCGTGATGAGGCTGGACTTCAAGTCGAAATCCACGTCTCCCATGTTGATCTGCGGCCCAATGGCCACATTGTCAGCAGAGGGAGCAGCTAACTCGTGGAGAGTCTTGTTAGCCACAGTCTTGAAGGTAGGTGGCGCTGGTACAACTGTTTTCTCTGTCGGTAGAGTTTTCTGCGGAGCAGCGACTCGCGGCCTGACGCTCCGGAAGAAAGCTTCTAGATTTTCTCTAAAATTTTCCGGCAAGTTGAACCCAGTCATGCACTACCCTGTTTTCACAACAAAAGTGAAAACAACCAAATTCAGGTAATCTCTATTATGAATCTACCCCGACAACGGCGCCAGAAATGTTTGTTGGTATTTCTTAACGACATTACTAGAAATAAAATTCCCAGAAATGGCGCAGAAATACTCCTGGTATATTATGGTTACAGAGTTTATCCGCAAAGCGCACGGATATACCATTGTAGCATTTCACCCGAGAGTATTCCAAAGGTATCGTATTTATTTTATCCCGTGGGAAGATCATGTAGAGAGAACTTGACTAATAGTTTATATATTACTTGTGATAATCATATTCTAAGCAGGGGTTAAGATAATCCAAGGGTAGAGTGACACAAAAGCTGATGAGGACATCCCTTCCAACGATACAACCATGCCTATTGCACAGCAAGGACCAATGACTAGAGCTCGAGCTCGTGAACTTAATTATCAGGTAAAGTCATTCCTAGCAAATCATACAAGTTCTTCAAAGAAATGGGTGCTACTAAGTGGTTGTTGTGATCTACTTGTTGTTAGGAATATGGGACAGGAACCAGATCGCAAGCAGCATTAGCAGCGCTGATTTGATGAAGTCAATGCTCTTCACTCCGGAGGGCAAATGGGGCAAATGATTACTTGTTGGAAAGATCTCGTCGTCTACTTTCAGCTATGTGTGGCCTCACCATCAAATTTGACCCAGGCTGCTCAGAATGACGAAAATAGTTCTTCACATCAGAAACTTGGGCTTGGGCCATGTATCTTTACAGCCTATTAGGGATCCACAAAACCTAAGGTTTGCTCCCACTTCCTCTCCTGGTCATTCCTCCACCTATATAAACTCCTAGAAGCCACCATTTTGCACTTTGGGGTTTTGTTTGGATGTAAGTTTAGCTGCAGCTACTTCCTTGTACTCGCGTGTCGGCTAGACCACCCGGATACTTGTATTCAGAACCCCATTTTAGTTTTGTTTCAGTTTCATCATTTGACAAGTGCCGTGAGCTGTTTCCTTGTCAACTTGTTCTTGCTTGTTCTTCGATTGCTTGCAGGTTCAAGGTTGTTCTTGGCATGGCAAGAACAGCAACAACGTGGAGTTGGTGTACCGGTTGCTAAGGCGCAGCACCCCTGTGGTAGTTGTAGTCGGACCGCCAACGTCATGTCCTCCCCCAAATCGAAGTTTATCCACCGCTCATCGAAAGATCGGGAACCCCCGTTGCTG
The DNA here is from genome assembly GCA_000338895.3 of Oryza meridionalis. Lineage (NCBI taxonomy): Eukaryota > Viridiplantae > Streptophyta > Magnoliopsida > Poales > Poaceae > Oryza > Oryza meridionalis. The sequence goes on along the minus strand of CM002527.2, from coordinate 11,527,478 downwards.
CATCAAGTGGTATCAGAGCTCAAGTTGCTCAGTGAGAGATTTTATCACTCCCTTGTTTTACCTACAGCCCATAAAAACCACAAAAATAAGTCAGATCCGAAAATCACCAAAACAAGTTGAGCCTTTGCTATTCTACTTATTCTTGGCTTGCTGAGTTTTCGGTTGCTTCGATTGGTTAAGTTGCTGGTTCTAATAGTTTGGTCCTTTAGAGTTTCGGGTTCTGCTCACGATTTCGTCACCACAAACACTTCCATGATCACCTCATTCATCTTCATCCCGCTGCCACCATCACTACCATATTCACCACGAAATCCACCTTCAACCCTACCAAATTTTCATCCACCACAACCAGCAGCACCCTCATCACCACATCAGCCACCCCCAAATGCATTTTTTACTGCCTCCACCAACGGCCAACCCTTTTGCAACTTTGTGAAGTGAATCAGCTCTTCCCAAGAAAGCATTTAAGTGCTATCACTTTTGACTTGTTGGCTGAACCATGTAACTAGCCAACCAACCCATCATTACTTCTTGTTTTGATTTGTTGGCTGAAGCTTGTGAAATTTCGAAAATGTTTGGGAAAAGGTTATTTTGCTAAGGCTTGTTTTGACTTGTTGGCTGAAGCTTTGAGCTTGCTGTACAAAAAAAAAGGAAAAAAAAGAGATAATCCAAGAAATGCCATTGACAAGCGTCCAAATCCCAGAAATGCCATCGATAAGTGTGAGTTCCAAGAAATGCCATCGTACAAACGACTGTCCCAAAAATGCCACCGCCGTTAGGGTTCCGTCCATTCCACGCCGTTAAGTTCTATAGGATGAACAGTGTATTTAACGGTGCAAATTGGACGGAATCCTAACGGCGATGGCATTTTTGGGACAAAATCGTTTGTACGATGGCATTTCTTGGAACTCACACTTGTCGATGGCATTTCTGGGAGTTGGACGCTTGTCAATGGCATTTCTTAGATTATCTCAAAAAAAATAAAGAAAAAAAAACAGAAGTGAAGAGAAGGAAAAAAAAGGAAGGGAAGAGAGGAAGTTGTTGTTGCTATTTGTTTGTGTTATTTTCGAGCTATTTTGAGTGGCTACGCTTGTGACTAGGCTCGCATCTCTAAAGGGTTTTGCGTAGGACGAGCACAATATCATCGTTGAGCGATTATTCAACTTGCTTTGATTAATGTGGTTCTAGCCGTACCTTGATATTACTTGCAGCCACCTATAGCTCCACAAATTTTTATCTACTACATCACAGGATCGTGCTTGTAGTCGGCTCCGGTACTACTAACCATTGTTGTTGTTCTTGTTGGTTGTCAACGCCTTTTACATAACAAAGTAAGAACTTGTAAGAACTCGTTTGCACAAGTTTGGTAGAAATGGAGATGGACAACACCTAGCTCCAATAGTTGATAGGACATATTTCTTGTGAATTGTTTCTTCCTATTAACCATGACAGGAGGATCGAGGGAACACCCTCAACATTCACCACGTACGAGGAGCATCATACAACATTTTGAGCGCCAAGTGAGGGAGCATGCTGAAGGCCTTGATGAGGATGTTAGGGTTGTCAATGATCGCCTTGGTCAATTGGAGGCTGCTCAAATTGACACCAACTCCAAGCTTTCCTCATTGGAGAGGTCCCTTGTGGCTGTGAACACTTCTCTTGCAGGTATCTTGAAAACGTTGGAGAGAATGGGCCAAGATGGTCATGATGGATCGGCTAGGCGCAACCACAATGGCCATGATGCTAATAGCAGCATCGTAGCAAGGGAAGAACTAGAGTACGCTGCTGACACCGAGCATGATGAGGAGGTACTTGGTCGTCCACAAAGACACCAGCGCCGGCAGCGCCATGGCATGGGCGCTCCACCACGGCGGGAGGTACGTGATAATGATGATTCTTTAGGCAAGATCAAGTTTACCATTACTTGCTTTGATGGAAAATATGACCCTGATGCATATCTTACTTGGGAGTTAGCCATTGATCAGAAATTTGCTTGCCACGATTTTCCTGAGAATAAATGTGTTAGAGCTGCTACTAGTGAGTTCACTGATTTTGCATCCATTTGGTGGAGTGAATTTGTTCGTTCCAATCCAAATAACACTCCCCAAACCTGGGATGCAATGAAAAGAGTCATGCGAACTAGATTTGCTCCTTCATATCATGCACGTGATTTGCTGCATAAATTGCAACAACTTAGACAGGGAAACAAATCTGTAGAAGAGCATTATCAAGCTTTGCAAACATGAATGCTTCGTTGTGGATTGGTGGAAAATGATGATGCTGGTATGGCTAGATTCATGGGTGGGCTGAACCGAGAAATTCAGGACATTCTAGCCTATAAAGAATATAATTCAATTAATCGTTTGTTTCATCTTGCTTGTAAAGCTGAAAGGGAAGTTCAGGGACGAAGAGCTAGCTTCAAGACTAACATTTCTGTAGGTCGTGCTAGCTCTTGGACACCTTCCAACGTTGTTGCACCGTCAACTCGAGCAGCAGCACCATCGTCCTCAAGCAACAAGCTGCGTCCCTCTATAACAAACTCTACACCATGCCCAAGTGAACCAACAAGAGGGGTTGCTGCTACACCTTCCAAGAGCTCATCATCAGTGGCATCATCAGGAAGGACAAGAGATATTCAGTGCCTACGCTGCAAGGGCTTTGGTCACATGCGCAAGGACTGCCCAAGCACTCGTGTAATGATCATGCAAGGTAAAGGTAAAGGTAACACGATTGGTAAGAGTACATTTTGCATGTGCATTGAGCATACAGCCATATCCGCAACTACTATATTCAATGGCTTAATAGCAGCGGCAACGTAAAGGTAACACGATTGGTAAGAGTACATTTTGCCATTGGTTCTTATTATGATTCAATCAACTGTGATGCTGTGCCTATGCAAGCATGTTCTATGTTATTAGGTAGGCCATGGCAGTTTGATAAAGATTCTTTACACTTTGGCAAATCCAATCAATACTCCTTTGTGCATAATGAAAAAAAAACTTGTGTTATATCCTATGTCTCCTGAAGTTATTTTAAAGGATGAACTTGCTAGAGCTAGCAAACAAAAAAATCAGGAGCATACTAGGAGTGAGCATCTTATTGCGGCTAATGAACTTGAGAAGCATAAGAAGAAACCCACCAACTCTGTTCAAAATAATAAAAATGAGATTAAGCTGAAGGGATCTTGTTTCATTGCAACGAAATAAGATTTGGATGAAGTTGACACTGACACTGTTGTTTGCTATGCTTTGGTTTGCAAAGAAACCTTATTTCCAATTGAGGATACTCCTATTTCTTTGCCTCCTCCTGTCACTAACCTTTTGCAAGAGTATGCTGATATTTTCCCAAAGGAGGTTCCACCAGGGCTGCCACCAATTCAAGGGATTGAGCACCAAATTGACCTCATTCCTTGTCAGATGCTGATTTTCGTTTTAGGATTTATAAATTATTTAATAAATTATTATTAGAATTTATATTAAATTTTCATTAACTTACAAGTGAAGTTAAATGTGGGAAATAAAATTTCCTAAATATAAAGCATGGATGGATTTAATTTTTATTAAATTCTCCATGGTTAATTATACTCTCTGGAATTTTCTCGGATTTTTCGGAGCTCAATTCTTAATTTTAATAATACAAACAACATTTCAGTAATTATTCACATATTAAATTAATCATTAAATGAGATGGTTTCAATTTTGCAAATACTTTGAGTGTCCAAGTATTTTCAGGATTTTTCTTGAAATTATTTGAGCATTGGAAATATTTTTAACAATTCAAAGATCATTTCAGTGATTAATTTAATTGGGAAAGTAATTAAAATTCCTCTTTTGCTTTTCGGGCCGAAACAGTAAAAGTCCTCTCTCTTTCTTGGCCCAATCTCCTCTCAGCCAGCAGCCCTCTCCCTCCCACTGTTGAAGTCTGCTTTGTGTCCCTCTTTCAATTGGGCCAAGAAGTAGAAGCCCAGCCGAAAAGTCCAATTTTGCCTCTCTTTGCACTGTTTATCTTCAACCTCTGGACAGCCGAACTGAGACCGAGTGGGCTAGGTTTTTCCCATCCAAATCCGACCTTTTCTCTTGTGTTTTCCTAAAATTAGTTGAGGGGAAATATTTCCTTTATCTTCCTCTCTCGTTTTCCCTAAGAATCGGAACCTAATTCTTTGTATTTTATCCGAATCAAACTCGTTTTCGAGTTTATCTCTCCAAACTAACCCTCGGATTTTCCAGTTAAAATCCTCTCGTTTTGAGTTCGATCTCTCTCACCTGTGCCTATATAAAGCATCCCTTAGTCATCCTCTTCCGTTTGCCTCAAGTTCCGAGCTCTACCGTTGCCCGTAGCGCCGCCACCACGTAGCCCTAGCCACCGCTGTCGTTGTCGTTGTCGTTGTCGTCGTTCCAGGCGCGCCGCGCCGTGGTTGTGGTCGCCGTCGCCGCTTAGCGTCGTTGCCGTCAGGTTCGCGTGGAGGAGGAGCACCTCGGCCGCCCCTTTGCAGCCACCGAAGACCGTCGGAGAGCCGTCGTCGCCGTCAAGTCAAGCCAAGCCGCCGTTGGAGTTCGTCGCCGGCCTTCGTTCGTCGTCGTCCGTCGTTGTTTTACGCACCGCTGAGTTCGCGTCGTCGTCCTCTTCGCATGGGTGTCCTCGGAAGACCCGGCCGAGTCCTCTAGCTCCGGCAACCTCATGGTTCAGAGCCATGGCCGGCGATGATGTCATCGATGACGTCATAAATCCTTTTAGTATTTCTGTATTAGATGAAATCTTATTAAACTTCGAAAATTCGTAACTAAATCATCGTAACTCGGATTCGAGTGGTTCAAGTTGCTAAATTCACTTAAAATTATGATCTACATGTTTGTTAACTTTTTATGTACTATTTATTTGGTTTTTATTAGTCTTTTTCTTCGTTTTGCGTGTTAGCTTGTCGTTTCTGTCATTGCGAAGGTTCGTGAGTGCGTCGGAAGTGTTCAAGAAGATTAATTGAAGACCGATTATTGCAAGGCAAGTCACACAGATCCCAAACAACCCTTTGAGCATGTTGAACCTGTTTAAAGCTATTGTTTTATTTCAACTTATGCATTATTTTTCGAATGTCATCGGGTGATGAGCCTTTCCCAATTAATTATGGCGGAAGATAACTTTATTTTCCTATGGGTAATAGATTGATTAGCTTGGATCTTATATATTGGATTGGTTTAGCTAAATGCTATATATATAATTGCTTAGCCATGCTTAGAAACATTAGCTTATTAATGTGATGAATCATACTACATTATTATTTATGATTATATTTAATGGTAGCTCATGATGGTTAATCGTGTTATGATAATTAATTGATAATTAAAACTTGTCAATGGTGGGTTGTGAGCACATGGTTTTTAAAACCTGTCAATGTTGTAAGACATTAACCGTGCCAACCACAAGCCAGCATGGGCAACGGCTTTACCTTTTGTATAGCATGATTCATTGCGGGGCACTAGACTGAGAAGCGGCGAGAAGTCCCTAGGGGTCGCTGGGGAGTCCATGCCTCTGGTTATATTTATACAGGGTGTGATTATGATCCAGGAATGGTGCACTGTGGTGAGTTGTGTTGTGCAGAGGGTATTGTCACAGCCTCTATTCGGGTACTTTCCAGTATCGCGACGCATGGTAGACATGATGTTGAGGCTGTGTCTTGTGGGTACAGTGGTACACCTCTGGCCAGAGTAAAACTATTCGAATAGCCATGCCCGCGGTCATGGGCGGGTTGACTATTGTTTTTCGTGATTAGTCTCACACCTCTCACAATAATTATTGATGCTATAACTGGTAATAATTTGCTTAGCTCCATGTTTGGAGTTAGATCTGTACAGCCTGGTATGGTTGTTCAAGATGGTTGGGCCTGAGCAGCATGGGTGTGCTGTTCAGTGTTGATTAAAATTGATGATTACTCTACTGTTTTACTATTCTTAAATAGTTGCTAAATGCTGCTTTTGCAAATGAGCCTATATTATGCCATCCTTTGGTATATTTGTTGTGTGGCTTGTTGAGTATGTCATATGCTCATTCTTGCAATAATCAATCAACCTCAGTTGAAGAAAAAGGATCCAGAAGGAGAAGACGTTTGGCTTATACCCCAGTTGTGCTGCCTGTGGGAGTGGAGCTGAAGCCATCGCTATACCATTAATTCCGCTGTTGTTTTTCTTTTCTTCTGTAAGTATGTAACGATGTTATTATGATGGATTTGTATATTAAATTGTCGGTTTGTGTACCTCGGCTGATTCCTGAACGAGGATTTTATGCACAAATAAGTTCGGAAATTACTAGTGAATTTCCGGGCGTGACATTCCTGGGGCCTCTCTGCCAAACCGTGCGCCATACAGGACCAACCCGGAGAAAACAAAGGAGATTCAGCGTCAATTGCAAGAGTTACTCGACAAGGGGTATGTGCGTGAGTCTCTTAGTCCTCGTGCTTTTAGTTCCTAAGAAAGATGGCTCATGGCGCATGTGTGTGGATTGTAGAGCAATTAACAACATCACAATCAGATATCGTCATCCTATCCCTAGGCTAGATGATATGCTTCATGAATTGAGTGGTTCACTTGTGTTCTCTAAAATTGATTTGCGTAGTGGTTACCACCAGATTCGCATGAAGTTAGGAGATGAATGGAAAACAGCTTTTGAAACTAAATTCGGCCTATATGAGTGGTTAGTCATGCCCTTTGGTCTCACTAATGCACCCAGTACTTTCATGAGATTAATGAATGAAGTTTTACGTGCTTTCATTGGTAGATTTTTGGTGGTATATTTTGATGAAATTCTCATATATAGCAGATCAATAGAGAATCATCATGGTCATTTGCGTGCTGTTTTTGATGCTCTACGTGATGCACGTTTATTTGGTAACCTTGAGAAGTGCATATTTTGCACAGATCGAGTCTCTTTTCTTGGCTATGTTGTGACTCCGTAGGGAATTGAAGTAGATCAAGCCAAGGTTGAAGCCATACATAGCTGGCCGGTTCCAACAACAATCACACAAGTGAGAAGCTTTCTAGGACTTGCTGGGTTCTACCGCCGCTTTATGAAGGATTTTAGCGCCATTGCAGCCCCACTGCATGAGCTTACCAAGAGAAATGTGACATTCACTTGGGCTGCAGCACAAAGGAATGCATTCGACACTTTGAAAGATATGTTAACACACGCACCTTTCCATATGTCATCAAACATAAGAAGGGAAAAGAAAATGTCATTGCTGATGCTTTGTCTAGACGTTACACAATGCTATCCCAACTTGACCTCAAAATTTTTGGCTTGGATACAATAAAAGAGCAATATGCGCACGATGATGACTTTAAAGATGTGTTGTTGAATTGCAAGGAGGGAAAGACTTGGAACAAATTCGTTCTCACCAACGGGTTTGTGTTTAGAGCTAATAAGTTATGCATTCCAGCTAGCTCCGTGCGTATGCTATTATTGCAGGAAGCGCATGGTGAAGGGCTGATGGGAACACTTTGGTGTAAAGAAGATGGAGGATATCCTTGCTGATCATTTCTTTTGGCCCAAGATGAGGAGAGACATGGAGAGGTTCGTTGCTCGCTGCGCAACATGCCAAAAAGCTAAGATACGCCTTAACCCTCATGGTTTGTTTATATGCCTTTGCCTGTCCCTAGTGTGCCTTGGGAGGATATTTCTATGGACTTTGTTTTAGGGCTGCCTAGAACAAAGAAGGGGAGGGACAGTATCTTTGTTGTTGTAGATAGATTTCCTAAGATGGCGCATTTCATACCTTGTCATAAGAGTGATGATGCTACACATGTTGCTGATTTGTTCTTTCGTGAGATTATTCGCTTGCATGGAGTGCCAAACACCATAGTTTCTGATCGCGATACAAAATTTCTTAGTCATTTTTGGAGAACCTTGTGGGCTAAGTTGAGGACTAAACTTTTATTTTCAACTACATGTCACCCCCAAACTGATGGACAAACTGAGGTTGTGAATAGAACATTATCTACAATTCTTAGGGCTGTTTTGAAAAAGAATATTAAAATGTGGGAAGAATGTTTGCATCATGTTAAGTTTGCTTATAATCGTTTACAACATTCTACTACTAAGAAGTGCCCTTTTGAGATTGTTTATGGCCTTCTGCCCCGTGCTCCAATTGATCTGTTGCCCCTCCCAACTTTAGAGAGAGCGAACTTTGATGCAAAACAGCGCGCTGAATTGATGTTAAAACTGCATGAGAGCACTAAGGAGAACATAGAGCGCATGAATATTAAGTATAAACTTGCTGGGAGCAAAGGAAAGAAACATGTTACTTTTGAACCTGGTGATTTGGTTTGGTTGCATTTGAGAAAGGATAAGTTCCCTAATTTGAGAAAATCTAAGTTGCTACCTAGAGCTGATGGTCCTTTCAAAGTGCTACAAAAGATTAATGATAACGCATACAAGCTTGAGCTGCCTGCAGATTTTGGGGTTAGCCCCACATTTAACATTGCAGATTTAAAGCCATATTTGGGAGAAGAAGATGAGTTAGAGTCGAGGACGACTCAAATGCAAGAAGGGGAGAATGATGAGGACATCCCTTCCAACGATACAACCATGCCTATTGCACAACAAGGACCAATGACTAGAGCTCGAGCTCGTGAACTTAATTATCAGGTAAAGTCATTCCTTGCTAATCATACAAGTTCTTCTCTGAATTGGGTGCTACTAAGTGGTTGTTATGATCTACTTGTTGTTAGGAATATGGGACAGGAACAAGATCGCAAGCAGCACTAGCAGCGCTTTTTTGATTTACTCAATGCTATTCACTCTGGAGGGCAAATGGGGCAAATGAGTACTTGTTGGAAAAATCTCGTCGTCTACTTTCAGCTATGTGTGGCCTCACCATCAAATTTGACCCAGGTTGCTCAGAATGACGAAAATAGTTCTTCACATCAGAAATTTGGGCTTGGGCCTTGTATCTTTACAGCCTATTAGGGGTCCACAAAACCTAGGGTTTGCTCCCACCTCCTCTCCTGGTCATTCCTCCACCTATATAAACTCCTAGCAGCCACCATTTTGCACTTTGGGGTTTTGTTTGGATGTAAGTTTAGCTGCAGCTACTTCCTTGTACTCGCGTGTGTCGGCTAGACCACCCGGATACTTGTATTCAGAACCCCATTTTGGTTTTGTTTCAGTTTCACCATTTGACAAGTGCTTGAGCTATTTCCTTGTCAACTTGTTCTTGCTTGTTCTTCGATTGCTTGCAGGTTCAAGGTTGTTCTTGGCATGGCAAGAACAGCAACAACGTGGAGGCGGTGTACAGGTTCCTAAGGCGCAGCACCCCATGTAGGGCTGGAAACGAGCCGAGCCAAGCTAGGCTCGGCTCGACTTGCAATGGCTCGCAACAAGCTAGGCTTGGCTTGGCTCGGCTCGGTTTGGGAAACGAGCTAAAACATGAGCTCGGCTCGGCTCGTTTCCTGGCTCGAGCTGGCTTGCGAGCCTTCCGTTGAAGCTATATAATTTGTAATCATTAAGAAAAACAATAACAAATCATCAACATGTAAAATTAAAATAGCTTTATATATTCAATTCATCAGAATATATATAACAAATTACATATTGACAAATATTAACTCCATTAGAAAATAAAATCATCCATATAAATACATGATGGCCTATGCTCACGAGCCAAATCAAGCGGCTCGCAAGCCAGCTCGGGCTCGGCTCGTTTCAGGAACGAGCTGAAAAGGAGGCTTGGGCTTGGCTCGTTTGGCATTCAAGCCGAGCCAAGCTAAGCGAGCTCGAGCCAAGCCCGAGCTGAGCTCACGAGCCCAAGCTTTTTTTCCACCCCTACCCCTGTGGTAGTTGTAGTCGGACCGCCAACGTCTTGTCCTCCGCCAAATCGAAGTTTATTCACCTCTCATCGAAAGATTAGGAACCCCCGTTGCTGCATCACAAGCATTAGCTACTCATTCTCATAATATATTATCTAAGCTAAGTGGGAAGAAAAGACAAAGAAAATCTATTCATATACTTCTAATACCCTCTATCTGATGTCCTCCTGGTACTTCGAGAAGCCACCCCTGACTGCCGAGTTCCTTACGACAGCCCGTCATGACCATACAACCGGAGCTAAATACGGAGGAATACCCTCCCCAGGGAATTAACTTAAGATTATATACAGACGTGGAGGAATACCCATACTGAGCTGTCACCATCAGTGGCCCACCTCTCATCCATAGCATATATCCCCAAATAATGATATACCGTAATCTAGACACCACGTCTAAACTACCAGATACTACTCTAATATCATCGTCATGACATAGAGTAATTGCATAAGCAAACATTATACCCGCACCAAAGCATCTCCCAGATAAGCTAGCCGTATATTCAGTATAACATGAACATAATGTAAAGTAAGTACTCATATACTCAGAAAGTATTTCAATACCATAAATGTATATAGAAGAGTATTCTAATAAAAGTACAAAGCTTACAAAAGAGGAAAGGAAAGCTACTAGAACCATACCCGAACTCTTCCGAAGGCTTCCGGACTCCTGATTTCTACTCTATTCCTATTCCACCAGCTATATACTACTAAACTAAACTTGAGAGAAATGAGAGAGCTCTTGCTTGAGGTGGGTTTTGAAGTGAAGAGAGTGAAGCCTTTATATAGAGGTGGTTATGACGGTTGTGGAAGGGGAATTGTCCGAAGTACCCTCCAACCATCATTAGAGTGCAATCTTGGACGTCCATGCCGAACCCTGGCCTCAACGGTGGAGATGGGGGTTCGGCCGAACCCCTGGTTCGGCCGAACCATGGGCTGGCCCAAACCAGCCCATCTTCGGCTGGCGACCTCCTCTATTGCTTCACTTTGTGGACTTGTAAATTTTGGCCCAATTCATCATGTCAATTCTGAGTTCTTGGCCCATTCATGCATATGTCTGATTCTAGACATCGTCCGATTGATTTATCGTTTGAGTTGATGTCGATTCTTCTCCACTTTATTGTTATTCTTTGCAAAAGGTTAGTAGACCTAATACTAGTGGAAAATTATTATTTTAACATTTTTATGCATTGCAAGCTTCACTAGTTCTCCTCTATTTTGATAAAATTGACGGTCGAAACTGATCGATAATGACCGTCAATACCTGCTCTGGGTCGCCCGTCATCGTCGTTGAATCCACGCAGGACGGTGCCGCACCTGGCCGCCTTGTCGGTGCCGATCGCCACTTCTAGCCGCCCAACTCCCGGTCTCCCGCCGACATCGCCGGATCCACGCACGCCACCCGCCGCTCTAGGTCGAGCTCCCCCTCCGGCCATCGAGCCCCCCTCCGGCCATCGAGCCCGCTACTGCTCTCGAGCCCACCGCCACTGCCCGCCGCGCGCCGTGCCACATCGCTCTTGGTTTATCTCGCCGTCGACGTGAGGAGCAGAGAAATTTGAGAGAGGGAGAGAGAGGACTAAGAGGAGAGGAGGAGAAGATAATGTCAGGTGAAAAATTTTGAACTAGTAGAGAGGGAAGGAGGAGGCCAATCAGACTTCAAGGCCGATGCTTAAGAGCCCTGCATGCAAAAATCGATTTTTGCATGCGGCTCTTTAAACTTTGAATCAAATTTTATGATACTAAATTAACTCATGTGAAAATGTTATCAAAAACAAAGTTGTAGAACTAATTGAGATCTACTAATTTTCTTTTAATCATTTCTCCATCCGAGTTTGATTGAACTTCATAAAATTTGGATTTTAAAATATAAGATATTCAAATAATTTTTCGGGTAGTAAATGATTTCAAATAGAAAAATTGCCAACAACAAAGTTGTATAACGCATCAAAGATCTACAACTTTTGTTTTGGTCATTTTTCAATATAACTTTGTTTAAATAGTTTGAATTTGAATTTCAAAATATGACAATTTCAAACAACATTTTCAAATACTAAATGATTTCAACTAAAAAGATCATCAACAACAAAGTTGTATAACTCATCAAGATCTATAGCTTTTATTTTGGTTATTTCTTCATCCGATAAGGTGATAGTAACATTGTTCACACAATTTATATATCTCTCTTATAGTCTATGAAACCATATGAGAGATATGTAAAGTTTGTGAACAATACTATCACTTTGTCACTTTGTGAAACTATAGAAGAGATATGTAAATTTTGTGAATCATATTACTATCACTTTGTCGGATGACCCGCATGCAAAAATCGATTTTTGCATGCAGCTCTTTAAACTTTGAATCAAATTTTATGATACAAAATTAACTCATGTGAAAATGTTGTCAAAAACAAAGTTGTACAACTAATTGAGATCTACTAATTTTCTTTTAGCCATTTCTCCATCCGAGTTTGATTCAACTATATAAAATTTGAATTTTAAAATATAAGATATTCAGATAATTTTTCGGGTAGAAATGATTTCAAATAGAAAAATTTCCAACAATAAAGTTGTATAACGCATCAAGATCTACAACTTTTGTTTTGGTTATTTTTCTATATGACTTTATTTAAACAGTTTGAATTTGAATTTCAAAATATGACAACTTCAAACAACAATTTCAAATACTAAATGATTTCAACTGAAATGATTATCAACAACAAAGTTGTATAACTCATCAAGATCTATAGCTTTTATATTGCTTATTTCTTCATCCGATAAGGTGATAGTAATATTGTTCACAAAATTTATATCTCTCTTATAGTCTATGAAACTGTATGAGAGATATGTAAATTTTGTGAATAATACTATCACTTTATCACTTTGTGAAACTATAGAAGAGATATGTAAATTTTGTGAATAATATTACTATCACTTTGTCGGACGTCCTGCATGCAAAAATTGATTTTTGCATGCAGCTCTTTAAACTTTGAATCAAATTTTATGATACTAAATTAACTCATATGAAAATGTTGTCAAAAACAAAGTTGTAGAACTCATTGAGATCTACTAATTTTCTTTTAGTCATTTCTCCATCCAAGTTTGATTGAACTATATAAAATTTGAATTTTAAAATATAAGATATTCAAATAATCATGATCTACAACTTTTTTTTGTCATTTTTCTATATGACTTTGTTTAAACAGTTTGAATTTGAATTTCAAAATATGACAACTTCAATCAACATTTTGAAATTCTAAATGATTTCAACTGAAAAGATCATCAACAACAAAACTGTATAACTCATCAAGATCTATAGCTTTTATTTTGGTTATTTCTTCATCCGATAAAGTGATAGTAACATTGTTCACAAAATTTATATATCTCTCTTATAGTCTATGAAACTATATAAGACATATGTAAATTTTGTAAACAATACTATCACTTTATCACTTTGTGAAACTATAGGAGAGATATGTAAATTTTATGAACAATATTACTATCACTTTGTCGGATGAAGAAATGACCAAAATAAAAGTTATATATCTTGATGAGTTCTACAACAACTTTTATGTTCATGACTTTTTCAGCTGAAATTTTTTACTGCTTTAAAATATTATTTGAAGTTGCCATTTTTTAAAATTCAAATTTTTAATTGATAAAACAAAGTCACAAGAAAGGATGGCCAAAATAATAGCAGTAAGAACACAATAACATGATAGAGCATACTTTTAGAAACATTTAGGAAAAAAAATCATCCAATTTAGAGTTCATATGATTTAGATAAACTAGTTTTAATTTTTCAAATTTTATTGTTGCATATGGCTTCTTAATACGCCCATATGGAAAAATCGATTTTTCCATGCAGACCTCTTAAGGAGCTGTATGCGATAATAAAGGTCGATTTTTTACAGGCGCCGTCACTTACGGTCTGTCTGCAACCTAATGGAGTCCTCGTACAGAAAAATCATTTTGTAGTAGTGTGAAAAAAGCTATGGTCATCCACAATATGTAAAAAAGTAGGTACTAAGAAGTCTTATTACTGGTTCATCATTATGGGAGTAGGTAGTAAGGTGGGCAGTAGTATCATCCGGTAGTAGTGCTACTATCAGGCAATAAGGAATAAACAAATATTAAGACTCTCCTCTCTCATTCCCTCTCTTCTTCACCCATCCATTCTCTTAAACTAGATGCTGGGGCGCGTCAATGGCGCGCCGCCTGCACATAGATTGGTTGATTACTATAGACTAATCATTTGTTTTCAGGCTGAATCAATGATTATGTAAGGAAAAAACCTACGAATACATTTGGAGGGAATGCCGTTGATGAGTAATTTTTCATACATCGTTGTACAGATTCTGCTGAGAACAAAACTATTACACATTACAATCTAAAGATGAAGCATCAATGCATATAAAAAATGAAATTAAAGTATTACATAATGATCAGAGTAATGTGTCCATGGTGATGGTACAACTATATTTGATCATAAAAATCTACCAGTCAAAAGAAGACATATTGTGGCAATAACATTCTCCGCTGAAAGGTTCACATCTGGAGTACTAATTGCAATGGACCTGTTCAAGCACAATCCATCAGCATTCAATGAGTTTTTTATAAAAATGTTTCGGAGGATATCTTCAAATCAGTATGAATGGAAGCTCATAAGACACTTGTTAATTGGATTTAGGAAGTGTGGCAACATAATATTTCCATTTTACTTCTCAATACAGATAGTTATATCAAGTGGTACAGCACGATACTACAGATTTGTGTTTATTACATGGAAATGCAATCAGAGCAAAAGAACTCTAGAATAGATTGGTATGGAATTAAGCATGAAGGGCAAGAAATTTACAGGATAATCAACTAATAATTATCCTTCACTTTTTCCTACACTAAGGCAAAGAAAATGTGTGTAAATCAAATTGACTATCACTGTGAAGATGATATTCTGTTAGTCAAAAACGCTAAAAAAAATACAATAGCAATGCAAAAGTAAACACCTTTCATCGCTTGAGTTGCCTGAAGCTGAAAGCCATTCAAGATCCAAAAAGTTTGAATCACCAGAATGAATGCAACTTTCAGTTTCAACACCTGGAACATGATGTATCTTAGGTACCATGGGAGTATACCTGTAGCGAATTTTGAGAGAGGAATGTGAGTAGTCCACTATTTAAAACACCATGCTTTTTCATGATTTTCTAGTAAAATACTTGTATGAGAAGAATGAAGGTCAAAACCCTGAACGAATAGAAACCAACCTTAAGTTTGATACCTCACTTTCACAGGTCAATGAAATTTCATTGCAATGTATTGAATTAGATTCCAACACTGGAAATTGTGACCCACTTTTAACATCAAGCATTGCTGCATTCAACAGCTCCTTGTCTCCATTATGGCAACCACTACATCCAGTTATAGATGTGTTGCTTTTACAAAGAATGTTGCCATCTGATCTCACTCTTTTTACTCTTTTTACTGTATTGTGGAATTAAATAATACAGTATAAGAACCCCTTACTGTTTTACAAAGTGCATATTTCAATAAGGATTATTTTTGTTTTCTTCGAACGTAACCAGTAGGGAAGCTACAAAAAGTAATACATGGCTAAAAGCTCTAGTTTAAATAGGAACAAGCATCCTGCTACAGTTCAAACACGTTTTGGAATAGCAAAACAGCATAATATGCAACTCCTAACTATGTTTTCGCTACTGCGTAACATTGACTCCTATACCATGATTTTTTTTCGATACTTACTATTTTTTAACAAAGCTTCAGATGACCTCTCTTTGCAGAGAATATCTTCAGAAAAAGATCACGGTACAGATAAATTAGACGAATGTCCAGCTAAAATGAGAAATATAACACCATATGAAGTCAAGCAAAAGGGCAAATATATTCTCTACTGAAGTTAAGTAATAGAACAGCAGTGCAGAATCCACCAATGTCCTTCAATGAGATGCCTTACTGCAGCGTATCATTGTCCAACTGAAGCTAAGCATGTTTGTCAATATAAATGTTGATTTCATAATAAAGAAAATCATGCAAGGAAAGTTCTTTTATGCATGTTAAATAACTCATAGTGGAAGTCTAAAAGATAAGAAAAAGGAAGCACTTTAGTGAGCCCAAACGCTACCTAAGCTATTAAATCTTAAAATCAAATGTTGTAATTCCCTTCCAGGCAGCCATGACAACCAATGAATATTACTTCTCCGTGAATAACCCAATTAAACCATTGTTCCTACTTTAATCCATGATCGCCACATGGGAGCACCGACCGTTTATCCTGCTACTTGCAGTACTTCAATAAGTTTCAGAAAAAAAAAGTATTTCATGTTAAATACCTTGTTATGAGCTCCCAAACCACTCTATTGCACCGCAAGGGTGTCACCCATCCTCTCATAAAAGTGCATCAAGTGATGAGCTAAGGGATCATTTAAACCAAGTTCTAGGGATTTTACGGAACCAAACACATGCAACTGATGTCCAAAAGCAGCTAAACCATAGGAATACTGGGCAACAACCAAGCACATGCAATTGATGTCCAAGAGCAGCTAAACCATAGGCATACTGGGCAACATTTGTTCGATCCAAACAGTCTATACAGTTCGTCCGTAAGACACCCTTTTGGAATTTTGGTGGTTTTAGTGGAGGTGGTTCGTTGTTTCCAGCTTTAACCTCTGTAGTTCCATTGCAAGAGGAATCAAAACTGTCAGAGATGTCTTCTTGGGATATGTCACCTACAATCTCCATATCGTCTGTGTTGTTGCTATTGCTGTTTTCTTCACATAAAAATGGATCAAGACAACTCCTAAAGAAAATGTAATGGAACACATAAATAGGAGCATTAAACCATTGTTTGACATATAACACAACAGAAATTGTAACGGACAAATTAATATTTGGAAGGAAAAAAAATTACAATAGGGAAGGCCAATGATGAGCAGTATCAGACCCGGTAGGTGATGCAAGTTGACAATAGAAGAAGTCAGTCAACCTCAGAGCACGGAACACCACTTCCAAAACAACATCAAGCACATTTGTAGGTTTTCTGAAACAAAGATACTTCAGCAATGCACACTATAGAATACTGGCAGATGGAAAATGGAAAAAAAAATAATAATCAATACCCTCGAGAGTTTTCATGATTTTCCTCTAGTATGCTCTTGTTTATTATCCTTAACGCCCTATCAAATTCACGACGAAGTATTGACTCTCACCTCTCCCGTCTCTTCCCATGTGAACAACAAAAATAAATGTGAGAAGGCATACCAAAATATTATTCATGTCCAGGTATATAAATGTTACACAAGATGCTGCTACTCTAGAATAACAAGGTCAAATTAACCTTAATCAAGCTTAAAATAATGATATGATCTCCATATCTTCTCCTAAGATTCTCAAAATGGAGCCTGGTAGCTTCATAATTCTCGCCCTTCTGATGCACTGACCAATTGGTAATTTATTTGCAGAAGTTAATACTGCATGGCATAATATGCATCATACATAGGTTTAAGAGCTTACGTATGATACCAGGTTTAATGTTCATCTTTGATGTCTCCTGTGACCAAAATAGCGGGATCGAACCCCTATTCTGCACAACAGAACTTACTTCAGTAGGCCTAGGTCCAGCTCCATAACAATTTGCTCAGTCTCAACATCATTTGCTACTCTGCCTTTCTCATTCACCCTCTTTAAAAATCTGTCAGCAGCAGATAAACTTTTTCACCCCCAAAATCCCGCTACAATAGTAAGGAAAACAATTGCTTAATGAGAACATGTACAAACCTAATTCTAGCAAAATGCCTTGAGCATCTAGCAATGAGCGTGAACATGATGTCCTTCCCAGATATTGAAATTTTATCCTAATGACACGATATCCACATTTTAAATCATCAAGGCAAAAAAATTATTTGTAGCAAACGAATAATATTAGGTAATTATATATAATTAGTGAGAAGAAGGTTGGATCAAAAATTAAATTATATGAACAATGTGAGCAGCATTCAGCAACTACATTCTATTACGGGAATGAATGAATAAAAAAAGGATAACTGAATTGATTTGCTTTGCATTAGCAAGCAGTTATTTAGAAGGCTCCTAGCAAATATTGGTAAGCTGGGAGTTTTTTTTTTTTAAATCCAGTCTCGAGTTTTTTCTAAAAAAAATGATTCCTCTTGTGGAATAACTCAGTCACTCCTATTAAAAATATTTATAGATGGATATAATAACAACTTTCACAAAACTAATTCCAGTGACACATACCTGGTTACAAAATCCATAGACCAGCGCAATGGTCCACAAAGTACTTCCAAGAAAATTGCGTATCCCTCGTGTGAGAAATTCATTCCACACAAAAGCAGACTCATATACGTTCCAACCTTCCTGTGGATCACTCAAGTTCTTCTGAAGAATTCTCATGATATGGTATGAGTAACTGAAAAAGAAGTCCTTTCTAAAATCAAGTGTATTCAGTATCTTCTTGTATCTGCAGCATATCATAAACAATCAGCTTGTAATTTAAGAAATGCAATAGTTAACAGGAAATGAAATACTGGGAACAGTTATCCCACAATATATTATTTGGTCCATAAAAACAATATTTAATATCATAATCAGAGTGTTTTTCGTGGGGTTGGGTGTCTAAGCGAAGAAATTCACATTGAAATGTGAACTTTGGAAGTAGTTGATGAAATGGATCTTCATGTATGTAGTGATTATAAAGTTTTCTATGTATACACACAGAAAAGAAGGAAAAAACCTCAAGACTTGCAGCTGGAACAAACCTGTTGTTACCCTTGGAATTTAGAAATCTGGACCGCGTCTTAGAATTCGCTAGCTCGACCATCAAAGTCTTAGTCACCTGGTATACTGGATGATCAAATATTTCCCCAAATTTTCGTTGCTCGGTAATAATTAACATGTAAAATGGTCCAACAATCTTTATGAAACCTGGGAAGATATTTTATCATCAAATGCATTGTAATACAATTAAGTTTCGCTACGGTATAAACAAAGGAGGAGGGGTTAGATGACTCACTGATTATGCCATAAAATTTTGTAACAAACTTTACAACACCAGTCAACCTGTGGTCTTCATCAAGATTTTTTAACTGCTCATGATATTCACTTTTGAGTATACACAGTACAACACTGATGTAAGCCAAGGTCTGATGGCTCCAATCTATCAATCTTCAGTAATCTCCAATGTGTTTTGCCAGTGTCAGTTCCAAAATTATAAAACCTCTACAAAGCAAAATACTTGGTTAAGAATTGTGACCAGAAGCATAAGTTATTGAATAAGGAAATTAATGAAATCCCTGGATCCATGAACTGTTTGAGCACCTAAGCTGCAAGCATACTGACCATCAGAGTGATTTGTGTACACCGGTGAAATACTTAAAAAGAGATACTGACAATATTTTAACCTAACACCCAGAACATGCAAGGCCAGGCTAATAGATATACTGCTTCGGTGTTAGCTCATTCAACATCATACTTCACAACATACCAGTATCCACTATATGTCTTTGCACCATATGATCTTATCTCCTAATTTTCTCATATAAATCAAGCATCCCAAATCCATCAGGTATTGAATTAGTACTAACAACTAACAATGCATACATAGTATATACTCTAATGTTACTTTTGACCGTTAAAAAGTGCAATCACCATGAGATCCTCTAAATTAAATTGTCCTAACCATTGAAAAACAGAGATAATTGAAACAGATAAGGGATTATAAACAACCAAATGAACATATAAAAATATTATTTGTTTAAAACATAAGTACATAATGATGACTCAAAGCTAAGCACTCACATTTCTGTCAGCCTCCCATTAGAACAGAAAATTCCATCCTAGTTGCTTTTAGTTAAAGAACTATTTCTGTCAGTTTGTTTTTTTCCTCCAAAATATCTTGTAGTAATAAAATCCAAAGAACTAAATGCAGTAATAAAATAATTTAAAAAACATGCATCTAATACGAGACAGGCAAACAACATATAGAATGGAAAATAATGATATTTGTCTTATCCCACAATCATTGAAGAGCTGCTTACAATGGGTTGGGATCAATTAAAACATGCCATAGGCAAAATTCTAATTGTGGAAGATACTTATGTTCCAACAGCACCAGATAAACTAATTATCATAAAATTATGGAAGAATTATTTTTTCTTCACTTCAAACCTGGCGATTGTAAAGATGCATTTCAGCTAAAAGTTTCACTTATATAAAATGTAACTTCTTACAAGGAAACAACTTATATAGAACGGACCAATTTCAGTTACAAAGCTTTCACTCGGTGGACTAATTAAACTTAGGTATCATAAACATATGGATCACAAATTAAATAACGACAGAAGCTTGTTCTTGAAAGAGGAGAAAGAGTGTCTGCTTGCACAGGCAGTCATCTTGTATAGGCGCATAGAGGCCAGAGATTACATGCTTCTTCCTGGAAGGGCAGATAACTCAATGATAAACCATTTAAACAATCCATTAAGAAAAAAGCTAGATGATTACAATGCCACAAGTATCCTGCCTATTCAACTGTGGGTTGTTCTTAATGATTTTGACAGTTATTGAAGATATCACCTGCACTGCAGAGAAATTGGGAGAAGTTTGGACAAAGAGCCACATATGTTCTAAAGATCACTTTGGAGTAATTGATCATCTTGATTCTATCACTCACTGGCAGTGGCAAGGTTGCAATTTAAAAGAATTTCAATAGTTCTCACTTGTATTTGAATCGGTCATTCATTAACCTAAGGAAATGCATCAGTAGGTGGTGATTGTTCAATTGATGTAGCAACATAGATGCTAAAAATGGATTCATCTAGTCTTAAGGGCATTGCAAACAATTATTTCCTCGTGGAAAGGTTTAGAAAATCATTTTGGTTTATGAGAAAAGCTTCCAAAATAATTAGGAATCAAAATCATTCAAGACCAACATAGAAAATGAAGCAGCCATACCTCGTCATAGGGAATGATGATAGAGGAACGAAGGAAAACATACATCATATACATCAGAAGGACTAACAGTATAACCGCCAAGCAAATGTGTAATTTTCAATGCATATATGCAAATCAAATATATATCTTTTTGGTAGATTTTTTTTATAAAAAATCTTTAACTCGAATAAAAACCTCTTAGCTTCAACCTCCTAATTTGATTCGCACTGTAATCCAAACATACCATCTAGCATCCTTATAACTAAATCCAAATAACCACCATCTAGCATCATTTCGACCAAATCCAATTTTGCTTTAAAAGGTTAAATTTCAACATGGCATACAATATATGCCACCAGCTGTAGAGTAAATAACGAAAAAAAACAGGGGGAAGATTTAGGTGCATCCAAGTAATAGTATAGACTGATAGCCAGACAGTTGCAAACTCACAACACAAATAATAGCACTGTTGGGGAAAGTTTTAAGACACAGACCATTCTTCTGATAAGTGCTTGATTGCCCGGACTTCTAGTGAGAGTGGAAGAAGCACGCAACCTGCATCAATCATCACCAGGAAAAATCCATCATTAGCACAACTGCACAAGTCGCAATCGGCAGACTCTTAAGAGAACTTCCCTTGAACAGTGCATCGAACAGGGACTCACTGAGAAGTAACAATTGGCTGACGGCACCCAGAGGTTGGAGCTGCCAACGTCGAAGATGGCGGTGAAGTTTTTATATTAGAAGATGCCATCTTAAAAAGGGAAAAAAATAATAGCTAGGTTGAAATTTTAAGTATTTCACAATATTTATGTAGGGTTTATTTTGGTCTTACAGATAAATTACTCTCTTGGTGTGAGTGTGACATCTAACATCCTTCCAATTGCAAGGATGCACATCTTGTTCACGCCAGTCGAGGAATATCCATCAGAAGTTGTAACTGCCTTCTTGAAGGCAAGAAGTGCTTCATCTGTAGGAAACCATCAAAAGAATCATAGTAAATGAGCACGGATTGTCAAATGTACCACACAAATAGCAACCATAACTATGGACTGTCACATACCATCTAAACTTAGTGCTCTTGCTTCAAGAGCACCAAGGTGCAGAATTAACAAAATTAAGAGGAAACTTGGGCTGTTTTATCAGAAAAGAGCCCATTGGTCACCAGTTGGTGAAGCATATATATTACAGAGTTCATGTGTGAGGTATACTATGTGCATCCTCTTTTATGGGAGATGAACTCCACATGTAGATGTGACCTTGATGAGGGAGGCAAATTGCTGGCACTGTAAGTAAAAACAGGAACATATCAGCAATAATGCAAAGTTATCAAATAAACAGAGCGGCAATAATCAAATGCAGTATACTGTAACAGACTTATAGCTCTACCTTAGCAAAATGAATGACCATAAGAACCAGGAATGACAATTTATTAATAAAAGAATTTCGATGTGCTTCCACAAAATTGTTTCAGGGTAATTGAATCACCTAGAACAGGCAATTTGAAATTTCCCCAAAAATTCTAACAAAAACAATTTAGACAGCGTTTAATTTTGAAAAACAATTTAGTCACCCCAATTACTGTAAATCAACATCTTTTAGTTACCTCTGAAAAAGAAAAAAAGGGACCAACCTAGTTAGCCGAAGAAACGACAAAGCAGTTACTAACTCCAGCTCGCAACCGCCAAAATGCAAGGACGCATCCAGTAATCCAGAGGACCAGAGCTAAAGCCGCCGCAACTGCCGGCGCCGACGCCACCAAGCAAAAGTAGGGTACAGCCACAACCCAATCCACAAGCCTCCACGACGCTACCGACACTAAACCGAGCACACCAGTTTGAGCCGCCCAAAATTGCAAGCTCGATTGCGTGCAACACAACTCATTGCATCCACCACCAGCAGCAATCGGAAATGCAGCAGAGCAGAAACGGCTTAAAGCGAGGAGCGAGTTATAACCTTGACGTAGAGGACGCCGTCGATCTGGTTGGAGACGTTGTCCTTGGTGATGGCAGACTGGTCGGGGATGGGGATGGCCTCCTCCTTGAGCGAGTGGACGTAGGCGATGTGGTCGACGAGGGGGGCCGAGCGTCTTGACGTACTTGTCGAGCCGCTCCACCAAGAACGCCTTCTTCTCCAAAACGATGCTCACCCCCAGTTCACCGCCGTGCTTAGCACCACGTAGCTACACAAGGCACACCACCACCACCACCCACACATCAACCTCCTTTCCACACCACCCAAACCAAAACCAAAACCAAAATGAGGAGGAGTAGTAGTTGGGCGCTGACCTCGAGACGTCGTCGCGGGAGTAGTGGCGGAAGAAGGAGCATCGAGGGAGGAGGTAGGACGAGAGGGAGCGGGCAGCAGCGGCTAGGGTTTCGGGGGCTGGCGACGGTGGCGGGGGCAATCGACGGCGACAGCGATGCAAGGCGACGGGGAAGGCGGAGGCGGCGGCGGCGGGAGAGGGAGAGAAAGAGAGGAGGACGAGGGAGAACGGGCGGCGGCGGCTAGGGTTCTGGGTAGTAGGGTTAGTGGCGTCTTCTTGCGGAAAAGCCCCTCGGTTTCCACTTTTTAGAGCGCAGTCCTAATTCGCGATTTTTCTCTCCTTCACATAAAGTATTCGAATTTTATAAGGGCCTCTGCATAAAACATCGTCGCATAGGTACTATTTGCTAGGGACCTAGATCGAATTACACAAAATCGAAGGACTTTTTCGCAAAATCGCCACCCGGCGTACTGTTCCTATCCGACGTGGCTACGCCGAGCGCTCGCCCCATGCGGCGCTCTTAATGGTTTCTAATGTGTGGCCCAGCTTACTACCTATACATGGTGTAAACTAAAACAACTACTACCTGATTTTGTAGGTCCCAGCCTTATTACCCACCTAGTAAACATACACTGAGGATGACAAAACTGTAAATTTGTTTGGGCTCAGTACGTGTACTTTTAGCTTATAAACTGACTCATAATTAAGGCTAAACAGAAATGGCCTTTAACTATATGTCTTAATAACTTATATTATATTCTATTGAATCTTCGAATTATCATGCAATAGTAAATATCGTTCAGAATGAGTACTTACCGAACGCCTGGTCGATCTCTAACGTATATATAGTTCACTCGTTCGGCGTTTGAAGGATCATAGGAATAGGATCTCAGGTGCGTTTCTCCTTTTCCACTTTCAGATTCCTCTTTCTTTGGATCTTTTTATCTGAAAATTCTGGTCTATATTGGTCATGACACAGCTCATTTGGGACCGTGCCCATGGCCTGCCACTTGAAAGACCAAAGAGTGTCACGATGGAACAATGGCTTGAAAACTACTGCAGAAAGGCTGCTTGACAAATGCTTCCTTGGAGACTTGCTTTGTACACGATTTTGCCCCAATAGCTTGAGGAAGGCGCTCGTAGGAGTTAATATTTTTTTTAAAAAAAAAAATCTGTGATTACTAGAAACCCAGATAGTTAGTCTTCCATCGAGAAAGAAGAGATGAAGACAGTTTTTATATATGTTGCCAAATAATTAACCCCA
Source organism: Oryza meridionalis (assembly GCA_000338895.3). NCBI lineage: Eukaryota > Viridiplantae > Streptophyta > Magnoliopsida > Poales > Poaceae > Oryza > Oryza meridionalis. The sequence continues at coordinate 11,503,146 of CM002527.2, read as the reverse complement.
ATTCTTTATACAGTTGCGGGTTTGTGGTAGCATAACCTGACAGCCCCTTTTTGAGGAATAAAAACTTTCGATGCTTGGTTGGCATTTGTTGATTTCCCATGCATGTTCTTTGCGTGTGTAGAGCTGAGCTCGAGACACCACCGCACATGTCGGTTGGAAACAAGTAATATTAATTGTTTGCTAGTCTGATTGCCCCTAATTTACTTCACCCTGCCGTACGTGAAAACATATCGTTTTGGACATTTACAAAGTTGTTCAAAATACCAATAGTATCCGTTGAAATGTATTCACCAAACCTGATGAAATTATACTGTTTCACGAATATTCTAAGCATAATTTGTTTCACGTATCGCATATAATCAAGTAGATAATCTATCACAATAATCCGTTAATTAAAATACGTTGATGTTTTTATGTTTTCAAAGTTTGTTTGATGCTTTTTCCCCGGAAAATGAAAAGGCGGGCATAATCATCACAATTTATTTCAAGACAATTCAAACTCAACGAAATTTCCATTGAACAAATCATATATAATTCACACGTAGTAGCTCAACGGCTTATTTCAGATAGTACAATGTTTTATCTGTGACGAATGGCACGATCAGTACGGTCGGCCGGTGCCGTAGTTCCCCGGCGGGAAGTAGTCGCAGACGAGCAGCGAGTCGCCGGAGTCGCACACGATGCGGCCGCACCCGACCTGCGTCGTGTTCCGCCACACCACCTGCGTGTACCGCGCGCACGGCGACGTCGTCGACGACGCGGCCGCGGCGGCGCCGGCGCACGTGTTGCTGCCGTAGTCGTACCGCCGCCGGCCCTCGTCCACCCACGCCGCCACCAGCGCCGTCGCGTTCCACCGCCGCCCCTTCCCGACGAACGCGTTCTCGCCGAAGTTGAACAGCGGCGAGCGCCGCGGCGCGCAGTGCCCGCGCCTTGACGCCGCGTACCCCTTGGCGTACCTGGCGATGCCCGCGCTCCACGCCAGTGGCGCCACGCCCACCGCGCGCCGCGCCTCGTTGTGCACCGCCAGGATCCCCGCCACCGTCTCCGCGGCGCGCGCGCGGCGTCCGGCGTCCGCGTCCGCGCCGCCATTGCCGGCGCCGGTGGTGGCAGCGAAGCACTGGGAAGCCATTGCCAGGATTACAACGACAGCGACATGGGACAGGTAGGTGTTCGACATTTTCGTCTCTTTCTTGTCTGCGACTTCTGATTGTTTTTAGAAGGAGAGCAATGCAAAGCATGCGATGATGGAATGTTTTGGTTTCAGAATTTGATGCCAATTTATAGACGATTTTGCGTGAGAATATTTTAAATTACGATTTCTGAATTCGCGCTGTGGATGATCGTCCAGTACGTGGATGTAGCTTTGAACGCTCGCATGGCGGCTAGCTAGCTAGCTACTTAATTAATTATGTGTGTGATCTAGCTTGTTCTTGCTTAACTTCTTGGTACCTACTCACACATTGTTTGATGGTGATTGTGTGATTGACCAGATGACCGTTATGAAGAACATGGATGCATGATTTGTATATTTATTTGTTGAGTGTAGAGTAGGCATGCATGGTTGCTGGTTTTAGGGGCTGATGATGTGTGTGTTCCTGTCGTTGATCACAGCTGAGAGCGAAGACTAAGGAAGAATGAAGCTGCTATCTTCAGTTCTTCACCAATCGGTGCGTCGTTCTATCCCTTGTTTTTTAGACATATAGGCTCTAGCGCATAGAAAGTTTGACCGTGGATTACAGGGGAAAAAACGGCCATTTCTGAAATTCACTCTCACTTGGTTTATAAGTATTCAGAATTTCTATAAAACTTATAGAATAGGGTGAAAGTGATATATTTTTTAAAAAACTAAACCGACAGAAGAAATGTCAATTTTATTTCAATTAAGCAAGAGCAAAACCCATACAATTTACAAGAAAAAAAAACAGCATCTCAATGAAAAGAGACTCGCCAAGCACCTCAATCGCGGCCAGTAGCATAACTCAGCACACGGAATACCACACAACTCTAACCAACTACCAACTAAACAATGATGGAACCCAGCGGTGGACATCAATGTCGAGCTTGCTAAAAAAGTGGCACAAACCTTCGACTTCACAAAACAAGTGTCATTGTTGCCGCCTAGCGACGCAGCAGCTCCGACTCCATAGAGATCACATCATCGTTGGCAAAGGCATCACTAAAACAACAAAACGATGCATCATTTCCTCCACCCGACTAATTCTAGCACCCCAATAAAAGAGACTGCAACATGTTATCGTTGCCAAGTTTCATCACGCCATAACAACTGTTTCAGCTCCACCTAGCAAAGACAACGAAGAGAGCTAGACGCCCACCACAAACAAGAAAGTAGCCAAGAAGGAAAAGGCCTTACTAAACACCTTGGTGTACACTGCTTCGAAACCGGCACAGGAGTCCACCACGACCATCGCTGCATGGGTATGTTTCTTCAAAACAGCGCCTCCATGGAGGATGTGACGTGAAACACTGCAACCACTCATCTGGAAACCAGATCAAGCTTTTCACCCAGAGATTGGTAGAGACTTAGAAAATGTCATAACGATGGCTCTAAGGAAAGAAACGACGCCTAATGGTGTCGACGCCGACCAAAGGCCTGGCAAGGCTTTCACTAGCGCTTTCCCATCCAGTACCATCACTAGCCCACACAATGATTATCGCCGAACCACCACCCTGTTCCTCCAGCCACCAAGCCAAGTTGACCACTTCACAGCTCAGACGGGCTCACAAGATTGCTCGGACCACCGCCATCTCTTGCTGCACAAGCAACACCCTCCACCCTCCTCCCAGAGCTCCCCACTCCTCCCAGAGCTCCCCACGACGAACATAGGAATCTAGCCGTCGGAGCGAAGGAGCTCCATGGAAAGGAGGTTCCTTAGGTGATAACGGGGACGACGAATCATCGCCACCATCGGCCACCTTGAGGTTTGCCGCTAGCCCGTAACAATCTCTCATTACAGAGCCACTTCCTGCTTGTATAGTCATCCTCTCCACCCCGCCACCTCACCAGGAGTGGCAGATCAAGCATCCTGGCTTGGGGAGGAGTTCACTAGCACCATCCCCACCATCTACACCGTGCACAGTTGAGGAGGACTGCTGGAGAGAGGTAGGCCCCTCGCTCCGACCATGGCCAAGGTGAGGGAGCCACGAATCTAGGAGGAGTGACGGGGAATGGCCACCAAGCTCATGGTAGAAGCTCCTCTACAGTGTGCCCCTAACACACTCGTTGATAAAGCTCAGTCTAGGAGCTCCTCCCCCTCACCGCACGCACCCCCCTTGCGCTGCCGCTGTCGTCCTGTCGCACTCTCTCCGTGCCAAAGGGGGACAAAAAGAGAGCCCCACCACCGCCATCCAGGCTAGCTGCTCGATTTCCGGCGGCTAGCTCCGGCTGCATCAAGGTTGGGGATGCGGGAGGAGGGTGGCGGCAGTAGGGTTTGCATGTCGCCCTCGAGTCACCTGCGTGGGAGCGATACGGGGGCCTCACCTCTCTCCACCGATTTTTTCATGAAAGTGATATTTCCATTGGTCACTTCTTTTGTCCCGGTGTACCATCTAGAACAAAATCGTGCGAAGCTTCTAGGTGATCTTCAGGTGCGCTTAATCTTGGTTGTAGGACAAACTACGCTAGCTCTTTCTTTATTTTGTAAATAGCATGAGATATTTTGGTTCGGACGCTTAATTTGGAGTTGGGTTGGCTGCATTTTAAATGCTGTTTGTTAGGCAAGATCTGCTTAGCCTTAACCAGGGGCAGAGCTAGGATTATGTCAAGAGTAGGGCTTAATCACTAGAGTATGAACTTCTTGAACGAATTTTAATAGGAAAATTAGCAAATTCCTTGGTATTTTTTCTGCCAGGTGTGGGGCCCAAGCCCAAGCTGCCCCACACCTGGCTCCGCCCCTGGCCTTAATTACCAGGATGTTACTATATAACTTGGATTGCACAGAAGTAAATTAAAGTAGGAGTATAAGCTTTGCTTTGGGCTTAATTAAATTTAAAAATTCCATAAATACTGTTACATGCCCAATCCAGCTATTCTTGAATTCAAAAAATCCAACAACTCCTCTTCTATTTTATTTCACCATGACTTTATGTTATGACTTCCAAAAAATCTTTATGTAGAATGGGCTTATAGTTGCAAAATTCCTTACACACGCCTACAACCTATGGACCTCAAGTTAACTTTAGGACTAGTGTAGTATAAACTGGAGTTGATTCAGTTTGTCCATATCCCGATTAATCGCTAGCTTGGTGCCATAAGCTTTGGACAGTCACCATAAGCTTATCCTTTTCCCACATGGGCCGAGTAAATCAGTTGTGCAATACGCTGGCCTAGTGGAGTGGGGAGGCTTCCTAGCTACTACCTCCATATTTTAATGTATGACACCATTGACTTTTTATCTAACGTTTGACCATTCATCTTATTCAAAAAATTTATATAATTATCATTTATTTTATTGCGATTTGATTCATCATCAAATGTTATTTAAGCATGACATAAATATTTTCATATTTGCACAAAAGATTTGAATAAAACGAATGGTCAAACGTTGATTAAAAAGTCAACGGCGTCATACATTAAAATACGGAGGGAGTATATCGTAACATGGGAATAACTTCACATAGCATTCTAGAATTGCATCAAGTTTAGATTGCATCCTTCAACCACAATACAAGATTAAAAACCTCGTTACATAAGATCCTAAGGCCGTATGGATGACTATTTTGACTGACATAGCATTCTAGTTAGGAAAAACCAGTGAGGAGTTCTCCCCATCTATTTGACTATCCCCTCTCTTCCCCATCTCTCCATCTCCCCTCGAGAGCTTGCCAACAGGAAAAAGGGGCAGCTGTGGTGAGTCCGATCGTGCAATGGCGGGTGAAGGCTGGCAGGAGCGGGTAAAGCAAGGTGTTGAGGCGGAGCAACGGTGGCCTTACATGCTGTTGGTGGGGAGGGTTATGGCTGGACCGGACGTCCTTTGCCAGATCCGGCGACCACATCATCAGCTAGAGCATCGCTTGGTGCCTCGTCGCTGCCCCCACAACTGGTGTCGCGTCACCGCCGCTACCTCCTCGACACTCCTAGTTGGCATCACCACATGCCCCAGCCAATGCCCTCACCCCACCTCCTCGCCGCCATGGCTGCGGTGCCTGCCGTCATCATCACATCACGCCACCTCCGCCATTCACCTCGTCATCACCACCGTCATGCCTCGAGGGAGGAGAGACTGAGAGCAGGGGAGGATGGAGAGAGGAGGCTGGAGAGAGAGAGAGTAGGAGGAAGAGAGAAGAAGGTAGGAGAGTTAGAATGATAGGTTGGGCCACTTTTATTTTTGCCACGTAAGAGTCTAGTCAGCACGAATGGACTAGGTCAAATTACCATATCAGCAAAATCAACCATCTATACTACTGGAGGACTTAATTTAAATCAGTTTTGTAATTTGGGGGTATTACGATTTAGGGATGCAAATTAAATTCCACATAAAAATGAGAGATGGAAAGTGGACTTCTTCCTCGTAACATGCATGGATCCAGAATGCAGGCCGGCCTTCTCTCATCTGTTAATCTAAACTAAACTTTCAACTTTCCCCAGGTAATTATGAACATGAAAGTTCTTATAGTTTGAGGTCGAAAATTTTACAACTTTAGTTGAAAATTAATTATTTGATTTGACAGTTCAATGATTCGTCTAGCTAGAGAGTTGTCCGAGAAATACAAAATTTTATGGATTACCTTAATTACCATTTCGAGGAGAAAATCGGTTCAAATTGATTTGCCGGAAACTGAGCAAAAACCAGTGAAAACCAACAAACATTTGTAGGGATACCAACTAAAATCGCTCGGTTTTATAAATCGATCAGTACGGTGAACCTGTTTAACACACCGGCCGCGCGTGATCCTGGCCCAAATCCGGACTCTCGGCCTATCGACGTGAGTGGGTCGCGGGATTCAGGCCCATGATAAGAACAGATGTCTCCCTTGTAGAAAAAAAAAGAAAGAAAAATCGTATATATCCATTTGATCGATGGCTACGTGTAGAAAAAAACTCACGTGTTAATAAGAAAAGGCATGCAAGTCCAACCTAACACTTCTCAATCCAACTATGGAATAAAACTAGACTTGGACTAGTACAGTATAAATTTTCCTTGCTACACTAGTCAAGAGTCGAAGGCGAGGCCATATATCACACCATCTATGGACAAATTCAGTTGTTCCCTCCCGTCCCGTAGTACAAGAATTTTGTCTTGCACTAATTTACCACAAAATGTAAAGGCCAGATTTTGTGGTCCTGAGACTTTGTATACTATTAGTTTCTTTTTCACCTATCAAATTTATTATTATTATTATTATTTTGGCAACTGTAATCTTTTTTTTAATATGACTTATCCTTCTGTTACATCCTTTTTTTTTCAAAAATGGTATAATCAACATAGGAAGGAGTAGCTAGCTAGACATACAATAGTAGTGTACTTTAGGCCATTACCACAAGGCAAAATTCTCCGAGGATGAAGAGGATGAAGTATTAGTTTCTTGTACAATAGTTTGTTTAAAACCAAAGTTGAGTGATGTATACAGATTCTGTTTTTCCATTTGGCCAAAATCGATTTTTTTGCATGCAGACAGGTGGCCCACATGCACTCTAATCGGATTTTTGCATAAGGACAACGTAACCGCATGCGAAAAACAAATTTTTGTATGCGAGCGCATAAGCTGGCCGTATGCGAAAACAAAAAAAAAGCGAAAAAGAAATCCAAAAATAAAAAACCCTAGCCCCCACTACTAGAAAAATGATTTTTCATGGCGTTTGGAAAATACTTTTCATGGCGGCTAAGTGAAAAACCGCAAGCGTAGAAAATCGCGGGGGTCGGGGGTCACAGGCCGCCAGTGAAAACATATCTTCGCTAGTGGTCATCTTAAACCAGCCGCCAGCGAAGATATAGTATTTTCGCTGGCGGCCCTCTTAAATTGGCGCGTTGGCGGTAGGTTAAGAAGACCCCCAACAAAAATAGCCCTATTTTTGCTGCCGGACTTGTTACCATTTTCGCTGGCGGATATTGGAGAGCGCAGCCTAAAAAATCACGCTATTAAAAAATCACCGCGTGCATCCACCTACCCATCATTATCCTCTCTCCTCCTCCCTCCATATCCAACCCTCTCCTCCTCCTAGTCCCTCTAGATCCAACACCTCCTCCGTCAGATCCACATGCGGTAGCACTCACGGGCGTGAGCGATCAGAGGAGAGGGCGGCGGCCAGCTCGGGGTGGTCCAATCTCGGGGCGCGGGTGGTGAGCTCGGGCATGGGCGGCAGTGCTCGGGCGCGAGCGACAAAGGAGAGTGAGGTGGCGAGCTCGGGGTTGTCCAAGCTCAGGGCGCGGGCGGCGAGGTCGGGCGTGGAGGGCGGCGCTCGAGCGCGGGACACGGAGGAGAGGACGGCGGCGAGCTCGGGCGTGGGCGGCCCGGGCGGCGATGCTCGGGACGGGGAGGCGCGAGGCGACATCTCCACAGGTCTCTCTCTCCCGCTCCTCACTCCTCCCCTTCCCTCCCTTCCCTCGCCAACACCACCCCCTCTCCCTCTCTTAGATCTGGCACGGCATGGCGTTGCAGCGGCGGTGGCGAGGCGGAGGCGGTGGAGGCCGGCGGGGCTCGGCAGCAGCGTCATCGGGGCGAAGGCGGTGGAAGCTGTGGCGGGGCTCGACACCGGCGGCGTCAAGGCGGAGGCGGTTAAGGCCAACGGGGCTTGGTAGCGGCGGCGGTGATGGTGGAGGGGACTTCAAGGACGACGACGGCAACCTCGAGTGTGACGATGCCGGCGGCGGTGGTTCTCTGAATTTGTGATGTTTGTAATATTTGTGATGATATTTGCGAAGCACTGTATTTGGATTGATGCTTGGTGTTCAAAATTTTTGTTAATGTGTTGATATTTGTGATGCTTGAATGCTTGGGTGAATGGAAATTTTTGGTTGTAAATTATTCAAGTAAATTTATGTGGATTTGTGGATGGAGAGTTGACGGAGGTGGACGGAGTAGCGTTTGTTTTATATATTTTTGCTTTTCAAATTTCCTCTTCGCTGGCGGCTAGGGCAGCTGCATGGTTTTGATTTTTGCTGGCGGTCGATTTAACACAGCCGTCGGCGAAAATGAATTTTTGCTAGCGGTCGGTGGAAGACAACTGCCAGCAAAAATGGATAGCAAAGGCTAGTGAAGATCAAGATCTTTGCTGGCACGAAAATGGCAGCCACGAAAAATAGTTTTCGTAGTAGTGCCCCACTGCCCTCACTTCTTTGTCGGCGGCGGACCCACACCCACCCGCCGTCTGAGGCCAACACCGCCGCCACTGCCCTTCCCGCCGTTGCCCGTACCAAATACATCCCAGCACCGCCAGATCCGCGCACGTGAGGGGCAGAGCAGTGGTCGCATCCGCGTGGGAGGTAGAGGTGAACCGGATCCGCCAGTGCCCTGCCGCGCTCCTACCCACGGTGGATGAGGAGGAGCTGAGGAGCATCACGCCGCTCCTGCCGCCGTCGCTCCCACCCTACGATGTTGGAGAAAGTGGGAGAGGAGGAGAGAAAAATGTGTTGGGGAGGGAGTAAGAAGATAAGGTGAGAGGATATGGAAAAATGAGAGGAAGAGAGAGAGAGGAGACGACGTGAATAAAAAATTGAAATTGCTAAGAAGGTAAAGTAAGAGAGGAGGGGAGAAAAAGAATTTGGAGGAGAGAGTATTTTCACATGCGGATCACTTAAGAGGCCCGCATACAAAAATAGACTCATTTTTGCACGTGCTTTCTTAAGAGGAACTAAATGTTATATATATTATAATAGTCTCATATTTGCAATTAAATAATATATATATATATATATTATATTTCTAATTGAAACATTTTATATTATGCATAAACATTTAGTTATAATTATTCAAACATCATAAAACATTTACTGACACATCTAATGTCGCGTCCCAAAACGACCCTAAAATACATCCTCTAAATTATGCCTAGAATAATTAAAATGCATGTGAAAGCCTCCAACAATTAAAATGTGCAAAGTTAAAAGTCAAATAAGGCTTGGAGGATTTTTGTATATTTCCTAAAAGCCTAAAATGCGTAAATAAATTTTAGTGGAATTTTCAGAGCACAAATAATAATTATTAAGAAATAAACAAAGTTAAAATGATTTTATAAAAAGAAAAAACCCTAAAAATCACCTCTCCCCTCTAATGGGCCGAATTCGGCCCATCTCCCTCCCCCTCTCTCCTCCTCCCCGCGGCCCACTCGGCCTCCTCCCCGCGCGCGCGCCGCTGACGGGCGGGCCCGCCCGCCACCCTCGCTGACGGGTGGGGCCCACCCGTCATCTCCTTCCTCCCGCCGCTCCCGCCGCCCCGCCCGCGCCAAGCGCCGCCGCCACCGCCGATTCCGCCGCATCCCGTCGTCCCCGCGCGCAATAAAGAGGGGGGAATTATTCCCCGGGATCCCCTCCCTCTTTCCCCCCATTTTTCCCTCTCTCTCTCCCTCGGATTCATTTGGAAACCTCTCCCCTAACCTCGCCGGCACCATTAATGGCGGCCGGGTCTTCCGCGCCCATTTCCCCCTCCTCCGGCCGCCCTCTCTCACTCCCAACCCTATATAAACCCTCCCCGAGCTCCCCACCTCCGTTTCCGCCACTCACGGCCCTCTCTCCTCGCCGGAATCGAGCTCGCGCCGTCGCTCTCTCTCTCCGCCGTCGCCGCCGAGCTCCGGTCCGCCGCCGTCGTCGCCCCGGACCACCTCCCACCTCGGCGCCGCCTCCTTCGGCTTCGCCGCAACCTCGCCGACCTCGTCCACCCCTCCGCCTCGGTCGCCGACCGCCGGAGCGCCGTCGACCCCGTCGACCCGAGCCGCGCCGCCGCCTTCCTCCGCTCCGGTCGCCGTTTCCGTCGTCGCCGCCTCGGGGTGAGCCGTGGACCGCCGCCTCCTTTCCCCCTTCCCCCCCCTCTCTCGGCCGCTGCTCCGCCGTGCCGGTGGTCGCCGGCGGCAACCATCGGGGCGCGGGCGCCGCCTCCCGCCGGCCGCGCCGACGTGGCCGCCTCCGGGCGCGCCTAGCGGCTGCCGCGTGGGGCCCGGCCGTCAGCCGTCCGTGCCCTCGGGTGCGGCTGACGCGTGGGGCCCACGGCGCCGGCCGGTGTGAGCCCGGGTGCACCCGGTCCACCGTGGACCGTGAGGCTGCCGCGTGGGCCCCACTCCCGTGGACCCGGTCCGCGCGCCTCCTCCCCTCGGCTGACGCAATAAATCACTTTTAATTAAAATTTAAATGAAGAAATTCGCAAATATTCATTTAAAGAGCATATAAACTTCAAATGGCCATAACTTAGCCATTTGAACTCGGAATTGGACCGTTCAAGTCTCTAATTTTTCTTTAAGAAGTCAAGAACCCATTTTTGTGCTTTGTTCCTGCTTGTTATATGGAGTTTATTAGAGTATAAGCCTTTTCTTTTCCGTTGGTCGTGTAGACGCTGCAGCTTCGGAAGATCCGCTCTTCGTGGAGGTTGAAGCCGACGTTTGGGAAAGCGAGCAAGGCAAGTCACATCATCCTTGAACATATTGAATCCCAGTTTATAAAATTATGTTGATTTAAATTATTGCATTATCGCTTTATTTAAATTCCCGCGTTATCACTGTTTTATCTAGCCATGCCTATTTACCTTTGTTATGACCTTATTATTGTTATTGTTATTATTTCCTTGTTCACCCTAGAATAAACAAAACCCCAACTAGTGGACACTCTACTCATGGTACCACTAGTATGATTTTAGGTAGATGCTTCGCCGCTTAATTAGGCAACATTAGGTGGTTTTATAACTCTAGACTTTGGGAATATTCATATCACCTGGACATATTGGAATGGTTGGATTATTGTGGAATTGGATGCACACCTCCCCCTCTATTCAAAACTCTCAAAATGGTTTTAGGCTGGGCTTGGGGTGCATGGTTTTGATAGTAGCACCTCGGCCACATAAGGACCGGTCTTCGGGCCTCTGTTGCAAAGCACTACCGTACTTCCACATGTCTAATGGGTAAGGCTTAGTTTGTGGCTCAGTCTGGTTATAAACAAAAGTACACGGATGGAGATGGACGAAGTCGGGGGTCGATGGACATCTCCAGGACAAATGAAGGCTACACGAGCTGCAGCCCGGTAGTCGAGATGTCATGGCACAGGGCTGGTGTCCTGCTGCTAGGGGCTCAATTCTGCCTGCCTGTCCGGGGGTTCCGGCCGTAGGTGGGTTGGGTCGGTACTCTTGTCTATGGCTAGGATGGGTTGGAAACTATGTCATGTCTTCCGTCCATATGCCGTAGTGGTATGTGGCACGTGGTTGCACGTGAGGGAGACGTGTCTTGTGGGTAAAGATGTACACCTCTGATCAGAGTAAAACCTATTCGAATAGCCGCGCCCTCGGTTATGGGCAAGCCGAGCAATGTACCCAAGTTAGTGTTTTAAATTCTTAAAACCTGCTTAACAACTAAAATGTGGAATGGTTGGCCTGGGTTGGCTTGGGACGAGCTGGGATCCAGGGTCGGGTTGCCAGTTCGGTCTGAATCATCATAGGCCTTGGGTTAAGGCAGGTTCGTGTGGGTTCACGGCCTTGTTTAATAATGTTGTATAGCTCGGGAATCGTGTTTACAAAAATAGCTTTGAGCAACTAAGTGTCTTTTAATGCTGTTTACTGCAAACCCTAACCCTTTATACTATAACTCCCTTGTACTCCCTTGCATTTATTCTGCACTTGTGGGTGTGTCTTGTTGAGTACGGTGGTTGTACTCAGTCTTGCTCAATTTTTCCCAAACCCAGAAGAGGAGCCCCTGGAAGATGAAGGCTTTGGTGTCTAGCTCGTGCCTGCCGTCAAGCGCCTGTGGTCGTCGCCCTAGTCTTCCGCTGTTTCCGTTTGGCTTTGTGTGTGCTGGGCCTTCGCTGCCCATGTAATAAATTATTTATGTACACTTCCGCTTGATAAACTCTGAAATGTATCAACTTTTGGTGTACCTTGCCTCCTGGGACAAGGAATAATACACGCACGTAAGGAACGCCCGTTGGGTTAATTCCGGTCGTGACATCTAACAACATTACAAGTAACATTTTCAAATGAGCTAGTGAAACATAAAAAAAATATTTATTTGAACATATAAATAACATGATGTCAAACATTAGCCAAAGAACTATTGTAACATAGAAAACTTAAAAAATATGCAACATAGTCGGTTTGTTTCTAGGTGAAACATTAACTTACCACAAGTGAAACATTAAACTTCAACTATTGAAACATGTATTTTTTTATCAGAATATATTGAAGTGATATCTTGTTGTAAATATTTAATTGCGACAAAAATAAGGGTATAATCGAATAATCGATTGGATGAGTAATTAAAGAGATAAAATCATTTAAAATTTGTTACGAGGGCTTGCACCCACCAATAAGGTTTTCTAGTAGTATTCTACTAACAGAAAACAATATTCATCTCTTAAGGGGATATTCCCTTATTTTTGCATGTAACTTAAAAAGTCATCCAAAAATGTGAAAAAAATTTTAGTAGGATAGATCAATATGTGATATGTCACTTCACAAATATGCATATTCAAATTCAACTTATACAGGTAGAAACAAAAATAACAAATTTGACTATGAATAGAACGTGTAATTCACAGTCAAATTTGTTATTTTTGTTTCAAATTGTATAATTCGAATTTTAACTTGCATGTTTGTGAAAATATATATCATATATTGATTTATATTGACAACTTTTTTTCAACTTTTTTGATAATTTTTTAAATGACATGTACAAAATGAGGGGATGTCCCCTTGAGTGACAAAAATCCACTTCCCTCTACTAACTCATTATGCACACAAGCTTTGTGGTGTCCGATTTTGGTGCGAGCTCAGGCACCCGATAGAAGTAATCTCCAACTTAAGCACACGACTTCGGCTCGGGAGCCTGATGGGAGGAGATTAAAATCGGGTGCTGACGTCAGCATGACGTTAGCGCCCGATTTACGTGCAAAACTACTTTAAACTAATTTTTCTCTTAAATTACTTTTCCAAATCATGATCCGATTGCACCATTAAATTCGTTGCAATTAAATCTTCAAAACAAGACCACAGATGGATATATTTCGACGAAAACGAAAATTATCTTATTATTGAATTATTTTTAAATGTTGCACGATGTTCCACCAGGTATATCGGAATTGTTTCACTAAGTAGATCGAAATTGTTTCACTCGTTTAAATCGGATGTTGTTTCACCTTATATAAAAACAATGTTTCAGCAAATAGCGAGAAAATGTTTCAATTCACTGCAACATTAGATCTATACATAGTGAAATATTGTGAGTACACTAGGTGAAACATTTTTTGGTGGAACAAAAAATAAACCAAATTCTCTTAATAGGGGGTTTCCAAAATATGTAGGTTTTTTATTGCAATGGAGAATTTCAGTTCACTGCAATATTAGATCTATACATAGTGAAACATTGTGGGTACACTAGATAAAATATTTTTTGTAGAACAAAAAATAAACCAAATTCCCATAATAGAGGGTTTCTAAAATATGTGAGTGATTTGTTGCAATGACGTGTTCCATAATATCAAAATTCACTACAACATTTGATCTATACATATTGAAACATCACAAATAGACAATGTGCAACATTCTAAATGGCCTAATGAAACATTAAAAAATTCAATTAAAAAATCATTAGAATATAGTCGAGTAACATCTTATTGTGAATATTTAATTGTAACGAATATAACGGTATAATCAGATCTCAGATTAGATAAATAATTTATGAAATAAGATCATTTGAAGTTGTGAAATAAAGAGGTATAACCATGCACTAGGATAGGAGCACATGGAGGACAGACAACACACGTTGCATGTACTGAGTTGAAGAGAATAAAATAATAATAAAAAAAATCATTGGTAGTGAGTGAATGTTGCACACACTGCACAATCGAGGTGGGAGGGCGTCCGATCTTTTTTCGGTTGGATCGGACGCCCGACTCTAATCATTTTTGAACTTTTGTTGGAAAATAATTATGTGGGATCCAACAGAGAACTGTCTACTGTCTCTGTCTAAAAAACAAATTTAGGACTCGAGGGAGTAACAAATTCGTTGATCTATTATATGTCACATCTAGTAGTACGTTTGTTTTTCGTGGACGGATGGAGTAACTCGATCAAAATCATGTGGCAGTGAGTCAAGATGCTTGGTTAATTAGGCTGTATGAACAAGTCATCGTGGCAGTGCAACTGCACTGCAACCACGTACGGTAGCACCATTCCATGGCTGTCCTCCTAAACCCTTCGTCTTCCTCAAGCAGCAAAGCAACGCCGCCGCCGCCGCCGCAGCAGCAGCAGCAGCAGCTACTACTACTCTTGCTCCACTTGCTGCTTGTTGCCGTCCCAGCCACCTCTCTCACCTTCAGCTACGACGCGGACTCCTTCGTCTCCGAAGATTTCAGGCAGGAGGACGACGCCATGGTCACCGCCGGCCGGATCGAGCTGCTCGGCGAGGAGTTCGCGGCGCGGGCCAGGGGACGCGCGCTGTACAAGCGGCCGGTGCAGCTCTGGGACGGCACCACCGGCGAGGAGGCCAGCTTCGCCGCGAGCTTCAACTTCACCATCCGGTCGGTGGCCGGCAAGGGCAACGCCCTCGCCGGCCACGGCATAACGTTCTTCCTCGCGCCGTTCATGCCCGACATGCCGCAGGAGTGCTACGAGGGATGCCTCGGCCTCTTCGACCAGAGCTTGACGAGGAACACGGCGAGCGCCATGGGCAACGCCTCAGGCGCCGCCAGCTTCGTCGCCGTCGAGTTCGACACGCACATGGACGGGTGGGACCCGAGCGGCCGGCACGTCGGCGTCGACGTGAACAACGTCGACTCGCGCCGTGGGAAGTACGTGGTCTTGCCGGAGGACAGCCTCGTCGACGCCGGCGTGATGTCCGCCACGGTGGCCTACGACAGCAGCGCGACGCGGCTCGACGTCGCCCTCGCCGTCGGCGGCGCCGCTGCAACCGCAACGTACAACCTCTCCGCGGCCGTCCACCTGCGAAGCGTGCTGCCGGAGCAGGTCGCCGTAGGCTTCTCGGCGGCCACCGGCGACCGGTTCGCCAGCAACCACACCGTGCTCTCCTTCACCTTCAGCTCGACGCTGCCGACGAGGAGTACCTCCCCGCCGTCGCCATCCACCTCGTCATCCAAGACGGCTCATCTCAGCGCCGCCGTGGCCGCAGCCGGCGCAGTACTGTTACTCCTCGTCCTCGCCATCACCATCCTCATTCGCCGAGCGAACAAACGCCGCCGACGCGACGACGGCGACGACTCCTCCGTCGGCGGCTTCGACGACGACGAGGAGGAGGAGGACATGGAGTCGGGCACGGGGCCACGGCGAATCCCGTACGCGCAGCTGGCGGCGGCGACGGGCGGGTTCGCGGAGATCGGCAAGCTCGGGGAGGGCGGGTCGGGGTCGGTGTACGGAGGGCACGTGAGGGAGCTCGGACGGGACGTGGCGATCAAGGTGTTCACCCGGGGGGCGTCCATGGAAGGGAGGAAGGAGTACAGGTCGGAGGTGACGGTGATCAGCCGGCTGCGGCACCGGAACCTGGTGCAGCTGATGGGGTGGTGCCATGGCCGGCGGCGGCTGCTGCTGGTGTACGAGCTGGTGCGCAACGGCAGCCTCGACGGCCACCTCTACAGCGACAAGGAGACCTTGACCTGGCCGCTCAGGTATGTGTGCCTTGTAGCTCTCCATCAGTCGTGTTCTTTACCTTGACGAAGTGGCTTTTGTGGGGTCCACATCTTGGCCACATTTACGATAGCGCTGCCTGTGAATTGAGATCACCTGCAGTTGTTAGTATGACTACAACTTTAGCAGTCATACAACTATTGTTGGATCAAATAATAAGGGCTCAGATCAAACAAAAGTACTGTTCATCAGATTACTGTAGCAGACGAATCTTGTAGAGCGCACTGTAGCAAGTGCTAACAAACAGTGCTGCTACTAAATCCCAGCCATTGAAATCTTTGATCTGATGGTTGTGAAGACCTAAGACTGCTAATCGTGCAGTCCCTGTTCAAACTGCATGGGATTCCAATCCGCTGCCTGTAGATTCCACCAACAGCGCTGTTTGGCTAGACTGATGAAAATAGTAAACCATGGATGGTGACGCCCCCCCTCCCCCCCGGTGCATGAATTATGATTGATGTCAATGATTCTTATCCTAGCAAAAAAAAATCGCTCAGATTATAAGTCGTTTTAAGTTTGGTTAATATCGTACTCAAGTCTGTGGACGATATAGTACTACCTCCATAAATATATATATGACGTTGGCTAGTATAAATTTGAACTAGCCAACGTCATATAAAAAAAATTGCAGGGAGTAATATTTATAACACCAAATTAGATTCATTAAATCTATAAATAAATGTATCTTCATAATCTATTTGTCTTGAGTCAAAACGACTGATAATCTGAACGGAGGGAGTAATTGCTAATGTCTCTGTGACTCCATCCCAATTTATTCATCCCCTAAAATTTGTACGTCTTTCTAAATCGATCATTATCTAACCGGTGCCTATTTGTTTATTCATGTAGAAGTAAATGGCATTGTCGTAAATCCTGATCGTTTACGTGTGCAATAGTAAATGACACCGTCTTTTATCTGTGCATGAGTAAATGACATCGTTACATTCCTCACATTATTTCAACTACACGTTTTCATATCCACCTGCATGCCTAGTACAACATTATGGCCAATGACTATTGGAGTGGTGTCCCACATGACTTCCGAGGGTAATTCTCCAACCAGCCGTCCATCACGCACAATGCAATGTCGGTAGCGGTGCCCATCGTTACCTCCTTGGCGCCCATTCCCTGTACTAAAGGTCGATGAAGAATGCGGAGGAACGAGCTCGAGGAGGGTGCACTGGCGGCATGAGGTCGAGGAGGTGTGGATCTACAGCAGGTTGCCTCGACCGCCGCCTTTGTGAACCTTCTAGAGCAAGCTAAAGCTATGGCAGGTAGTATCGACGAGTTATTGACTCTGTAGACCTCCCTCGAGGGAGCTCAAGCTCCCATGGGCACCTCGAGACCTCCTCACCATGGATCACCGCCCACGGCGTCCAACCCGTATATTCTTATTTAAAACGGCAAGTATTATCAAATCAAGAGAGAGTGAGTATTTGAATAAAGGGGTAATTTGTACCGTCGTGATAGTTACGGGTTAATTGGGAGTATTTCTCTAAAAAAATACTATAAATTCACAAGAACTCATGATCTAAAAAAAAGTTCCAAATTAGTCGCGGTATTGCACGTAAACTCGTATGTAAATTCTCTGTGAAAACTAGGCTATACTGTTCAAATCAAATATACTTTCCCTGTATCTGTGTATCATATTATGTGACTAATTTTTGTCAGGTACCAGATTATCAATGGACTAGCCTCCGCGGTGCTGTACCTCCACCAGGAATGGGACCAGTGCGTCGTCCATGGCGACATCAAGCCCAGCAACATCATGCTCGACGAATCCTTCAACGCCAAGCTCGGTGACTTCGGCCTCGCGCGCCTCATCGATCACGGCATGAGCCTCCAGACCATGACCGCTGTCGCCGGCACGCCGGGCTACCTCGACCCGGAGTGCGTCATCACCGGCAAGGCCTCCACCGAGTCCGACATGTACAGCTTCGGCATCGTCCTGCTCGAAGTGGCAAGCGGGAGGCGACCAATGGTAGTGGCACCTCGTGCAGCCGCTGCCACCGGCGGCGGGAAGGGCGACGACGAGGACGGCGGCGGCGGCCAGGTGTTCCGGCTGGTGGAGTGGGCGTGGGAGCTCTACGGCCGAGGCGATGATCAGTCGCTCGACGCCGTCGCCGACGCACGGCTCGGCGGCGCGTTCGACCGGTGGGAGATGGAGCGCGTGGTGGGCGTCGGGCTGTGGTGCGCGCACCCCGACCCGAAGGCGCGGCCGGCGATCAGGAAGGCGGCGGAGGCGCTGCAGTCGAGGAAGTTCAGGATGCCGGTGCTGCCGCCGAGGATGCCTGTGGCCGTGTACCTGCAGCCGTTCACGGCTTCCACCATGAAGTACTACGGCGACAGCATGACCTCCGTTGGGTCGGAGGTTGTTGGTTACTCGTCGACCAGCCTTGCGACGGCAACGCTGTCGTCCAGCTCTAGCTTGCCATCGGCCATGGCTAACAATGACAGCTTGAGCCCAAGAGAATGAGGGTTTTGGTTATATTAGATGTTGGTCAGTTGGCAAAATGGTACATGGTAGATAAAGGATGTACTCCCATGCATGTTGCAATAACTCATTCCAATTTGCTTGTAATATTTGAAAGAAATGATGTACTCCTGCTCCTCTAGTGGTGAAATTCCTAGTTTATGTTTTTTTAAAGAATATATACATCTTGGCACATGTGGTGCTTGTTGACAGGTAAACCCGAGTAATAAGTTCATAAATTTATAAACGGTATCTATCTATTATATACTAAAAGTCCATTAAACTTTCTACAAATGCTTATAGATCGTCACATGGCACTCTACAAACAGTACTAAGCTGCCACGTGGCAAAGAAACATCTAACCTTTGATTTTTCATTTCAATTGGTGGGCCCTATATTCTATATTCTAAACCGTTAGATTAGATTGATATTGAAGCTAACAGAAAACTATGACCCCGCCTCTTCTCCTCCCTACGGTCCCACATAGGTAATAATATAAGTCCGTGTTTACGGATATCTCAAAGAAAACCAAACCTAATCAGCTACAAATATTTATTCGAGAGCACAATAACATAAGGATGCGGCTGGACGTCTGCGTGCAGTATTACATCTCTGCATGGCCATCTATACATGCATAATTAATAAGCAATACATTTGTTAACTCGCTTAGTATATATTCAATTCATTATCTATATGAACCATTGTATTTGTTTAATTGAATCGATAAACTCATATTGACCTATATTTTGAAGCCAACAAAATTATTATATGTTGGTCTCACCTGTGTCATCTCGAGCTCTTACTAAATTAAAGTTCTAAAAATCTATCTATCTATTATATACTAAGAGTCCATTAATCTTCTTACAAGCGCTTCTAAACTATCATGTGGTGCTCCTACAAACGCTACTAGATTGCCAAGTGGTATTTTATAATCTCTCCGTCGATTTTTATTTAAATTGGTAGACCTGTTATTTGAGGCCGATAGATTAGATCTATTTGCTTCCTCTTAATACGCTGGGCATATGAGCGAAACTGTTTATACCGGAAAATCTTACTTACAATGATAGGAAAAACAAAACCTTTCTTCATTTGAAAAAAACACGTATTGTTGACAGAAAACACAAGGCCTGGGATGCTGATATTACCAAATTTGGTCGTTAACACGTATATACGTATGATAAAAAACTATTAAGAAGATATTGTTCATTTGAAGAAAATACGTACGTATGCGAACAAAAAGAAAGCTATAACACCCTAAAATATATGTACGTCAATAGAAAAAATAGACGATTTTCTAAAATAGGATTTTCTATACTAGGAAAACAAAATTTATTACTCCACAAATATGGTAAAAAAACATACAACAAAAAATATATGATTTTAAAATATATGTTTTCAGCTACACGGGTATTCTTCTTATTGGTGAAGCTTTAAAAGGCGATCTAACAATATATATAGTCACTTTCTTTTTATAATATTTCACATATGTTTGAATGACATGCAAAGGATAGTAAATAGAACTTAGAAGAATATACATTTTACAAGTGAAGTAGACAACATACATCATAAAATTCTAATTGTCACTTTTATCATAAATAACACAATGGTCCAAATAGATAAAACATGAACATATGATTTAAAACTTAAAAATTATGACGATTTAAAATATATTGTTACAAATAAATATATAATTTATAAGTTGTCGTTATTTAAAAATTATTGCTACAAATATTTTCATAAAGAGAAAAATTGATCAAAAATAATAAGAAGAGGAGGTACGTGTGTACCTGAAGTGACAAACTTCCTACTAACGCTCCTAAGCCACCACATAATGCCCTATAAACACTTATAGACCACCATGTGGCACTCTAATAAATTAGGGACCGCCTATTCTGCAGTCGATTGCAATTTTTGCATTTGATTAGTCAACTTTGTGCACCATTAGATATGTATCTAACGGTAAAGCTAAAAAAATCAAAACGTGACGTGCAAGAAAATCACAACCTGGTGCAGATGTTTGGGCCCAAAATCTAACAAAAAGCCCAAAGCCCAAAGTTGGTTAAAACACACTTTTGGGTCCAAAAAAACTAACAAAAAGCCCAATGTTTGGGCCCCAGTTTTTTGGGCTGTGTTATGGGCCAGCGAAGGTGTGGCCTCGAGTCTTTTTTGGGCTGTAGTTCAGTGAGTCTGGATTTTCAGTTTTTTAGCTGTGATTTGGGCTTTTTTCAACAAAACAAATGGGCTCTCACATGATACCCGTTTTGGGCTTTTTAGCTCCGATTTGGGTTCTGTCACAAAAATGGTCCACTCCCTGGGTCCCTTAAAAAAATGTCTTGTGCTCCAAGATAGAAACTCAGATCAAAACTCAGATCCAAAAGAAAAACGAGAGGAGAGATCAAAACTCAGATTGGAAAAGCAAAAAAGGAGAAAAGAGAGAAAGAACACGAAGAAGGAGAAGAACGTGTGCTGGGGGCGACAGGAAGAACTTGAGAAATTTTTACTTAATGGAGGTTTTTCTCTTTGCTCTCTGTTTCCACCTCCCTCCTTTTCACCTCTTCCTCCCATCTTTTGATTTTCTTTTTTTGCTTTTCTTCCCTTTCCACCACCCCTTTCCTCTGAAAGAACAACGTGTGTTGAGGAAAGAACTGGAAGAACTTAGGGGAAATTTACTTCATGGAGGTTTTTTTTTCTGTGTTCCCCCTCTCTAGTTTAACGTCTTCTTCCTTTCTCTCTGTTTTTTTTTTGCTTTTCTTCCCTTTCCACTATCCCTGCGTTTTCTGCTGCTTCCCTGCACAAAACTTTATTATATAAAAACTCATAAGCAACACAACATTAATTTGGTCTATTTTTTCATGTGGTTGTAATGCAATACTGCAAAAAAACTGCACTCAATTATAGCAAATCTTGTGCAGAGTGTCTGCTTTTCCTTATGCCCAACAGGGTGATTGAATTTCTAAATAGTGCACAACTCAGAAATATCTTGATTCGCTAACTGTTAAAACTGCTCTGGTTCAAGTAGTTGTTCTCTTGTGGTTATTCTTTGAATTATGGGAGCTCTCAGATCATGCAATGCCATTACATTGTACAGAAAGGATGTACTGCCATTTTTTTCATCTATCCAAATGTGCAGGGCACAGAGACAGAATCAAATGAAGACTATGGGATGTTATTCAGATTATCACAGGAGGGAGGCATCACCTATACAAATTTAATCCAGCAAGTCTCTGTCTCACCTAATGCAATTCTTCCTGGTGCTTAGGTGGCAGTGAGTAGAAAATAAAACACATATTAAATGAAATATTTAACTAAAACTTTATGTGCACAGTCATAACCCCACACTGTCTTTTTTTTTTTGCAAAACAGGGTGGTCTTCCCCTGCTCCAAAACACTTATGGCAGTTTCTTGCAACTATTGCAAGCTCCTATTGAATCAAAGGTGTGTTCCCTTTTGTTTATTTGATTTGTGCTGTGCCATCCCATTATTTGATTAAAAACATATTCATGATTGGTGTGGATATAGCTAATCTGGTTAAAAGTTCAAATCAAAATAGAATTATAAAAAAGATCTCTTTATTAGAATTTTTTTACCATTGCAGAGTGCTCTATATTTGACATCCAATAGATTTGAGTATGACAATACCTTTTGGGGTTTTCATCCTCACAATGGTTATCAACAAAATGACCTGCAAAATGCACAAACTGACACCTCTCAGATGTGCAACTCTTTGCCACAAAGTGTAGCTGTGCATCCTCCTGTGGCATCACTGGACATGCTATATGATGAAATGCAGAAATCAAGCGCTGATGTTGATAATCAAGCTGAGATGTGCAGGTCAACAGTACAATTGAAAGCATCATCTGTAGAAGTGATTTATAATGAAATGCAGACTCAAACTATTGAGGCTGATGCCTGTTTTGACCAGCACTTTGAGCAAGCAACAGAAGAGGATTTATTGTCTGATCATGCAATAGCTACATTTCAGCAAGTTGAGGAAATAGAACAAGATAAAAGTGCAGAAAATCCATATCAAAATTTTAGTGAGGAAGATATAAACATATTTCTGGAGAATGAAAGTGTAGCAGCTGTTCAGAGAGGTGTTCAGGAAGCTAACAGTGCACATGTGCCGTCAATCAACAAAGTTTTTGCTGATGAGAATGAAGCTTTGGACTTCTACAATGGTTATGCTTATATGGTTGGTTTCTCTACATGCAAAGCTAGCAATTACCATAGCAGGAAAACCGATGTTGTGACAAGGCACACGTTCAAATGCAACAGGTGGAGGAAACCAAGTGATCCAAAGGAGAAGGACCTGCCTGAGGTTGATGAAGTTGAGAATTGTCTGCAAACAAACACAACAAATCCATTAGTAAAAAAAGAAAACAGAACAAAGTGGTTTACACAAATTGCAAAGCTGAGATGGTGATAACATTGAAGAGGGGCTTTTGGTACATTACAAGGCTTAATCTAGAGCACAATCATCCACTATCTCCACGAGAAGAAAGAAAATTCCTAAGGTCTCACAAACATATGACAGACCAGGAGAAACTTTTGATAAGAACTTTGAACAAAATCAATGTGCCCACAAGGATGATTATGTCTGTTTTCTCATATGTTAGGGGTGGCCTGTCTGCAGTTCCTTACACAAAAAAGGATGTGAGTAATTATAGAGATTTTGTTAGAAGAGAAAGTGGGAAAAATGACATGATGCAGTGTTTGGATTTTTTTGAGAAGAAAAGATCAGAGGATCCATTGTTTTATTTCAGATTCAGAACTGATGAGAACAATGTTGTGAAGAGTCTGTTTTGGTCCGATGGGAACAACAGAAAATTTTATGAGATGCTTGGTGACATAGTTAGTTTTGACACGACGTACAAGAGAAATAGGTATGATTTGCCCTTTGCTCCATTTGTAGGGATAACTAGTCATGGTGACAATTGCCTATTTGGTTATGCATTCCTACAAGATGAAACAAGTGTGACTTTTCAGTGGTTGTTCAATACGTTCCTTGATTGTATGGGTGGCAAGGCTCCTGCTACTATTATATCTGATCAAGACTTGGCAATGAAGGCTGCTATTGCCATAGTTTTTTCAGACACTGTTCATAGGAATTGCATGCTCCATATGTTATCAAATGCAAGGGACAAAACAGGAAGGACATTCAATTCAGAGGATGAAGAAGAAGTTTACAAGGATTTCCATGATATTGTTACAAAATCCCAGACAGAGGCTGAATTTGAATATTTGTGGAAAGATTTCATAAGAAGAAACAATTTGTATAATGTTAGATATTTTCAGCTTATGTGGGTCACTAGAAAGAGATGGGCACTAGTTTACTTCAAAAACAATTGGTGCCTTTTGATTTAGACAACAGTAAGGATTGAGGGGACAAATTCAAGGTACAAAGCTGACATTTGTACATCAACTAAACTAGTCTCGTAAAATTGAACAAAAAACATCTTAGATCTTAGATATGCCGTATCTTGTAATTGGCAAAATGTTCCAATTCTTATTTATTTCTCGGAAGAAATGACTTACTTCATCATCAAGTTCAAGATCTCATCTCATAGTGTTTCTGCATTCCTAGCACAGTATGAAAGGATTGAAGAAACAATTTATGAGTGCTTCAAAGAACAGGAATCGCTGACTAGGAATACTGTTCCAGATACTTGGTCATAATATCAATTTGAGAAGCAAGCTACAAAACTGTATACTAGGAAGATATTTTGGGCATTTCAGCGTAACTTGCAAAGCTATACCAAGTATGATGTGATCGTGAAAGTGCACGATTCTATTTTTGAGGTGTACAAATCAGAGATTCATGCACTGCAGGATTTCAGAAAAAGGAAGTATATTGTGGTTGTTGATACTATAGCTGAAGAATATGTCACGCCCGGAATTTCTATCCAAAATTCCAAACGCTTACATGTGTGTAAACCCTCGTCCAGGAATCAGCCGAGGCACACAATAACAAATTGATAATAGAGTACAATTATAACTCTAATTAATTAAGCGGATAAAATGTCATTACAGAGGTAGATAGTTCCTCTCAATCAATAAAGAACTAAGCAGCGGAAAATAAAGATAAACGGCGCAGACGACACTACTCCACAGGCAGCTTGACAAGGACTACGCCAAATCCTCAACACCATCAGCATCACTGTAGATCTCCTCCTCTGATGAATGATTGCAAGGTGAGTATATGACATACTCAGCAAGCCACGCAGCAAATATGCAAGTGCACAGGATAACCAAGGATGGCATAATATAGGCTTCTTTGCATCAATAGCATTTAATGAATATTTCAGAATTTGCTAAAACAGTAAAGTATTAATTAAACAGTATTAATCCAACACTATACAACATACCCTGTTGTATAGGCCCAACCATTCTGAACAACCAACCCCGGCTGCACAGTTCTAATCTCCAAACCAGGAATACACAACACAATCCACCACAGTGCACCATTCCTGGATCATAATCACCCCCTTATAAACAAGACATGGACTCCCCAGCGACCCCCGTGGGCTTATCTCCGCCACTTCTCAGTCTGGTGCTCCGTAATGAACTATGCTATGCAAATGATAAAGCCGTTGCCCACGCTGGCTTGTGGTTGGCACGGTTAATGTTTCACAACCGAAACTCGTGAACCGGTCCTTAATTGTCATGAGCACGACCATCAAAACCATGTACTCACAACCCACCATTATTAGGTTTTAGTTGGCAAATTTATTAATTAACCAATCACGATTGACCATCGTGAACTATCATTAAGCTATCATTAAGTAATAATGAATCATAGGTCATCCCATTAGTGTGCTAAAGTTTCTAAGCATGGCTAAGCAATTACACCTAATATCTAGTCGAACCAGTATAAAGCTCAACTAGTCAAGTTATAATAGCCCAGGGTATCAAGGAATAAGATAATCAAGAACAAAAGGGCTATAACAAACAATAGGCTAATTCCACCCAATGACATTCGAAAATAAATGCAATAGTTGAATAGAAACAATAGCTTTAAACGGGATCAACATGCTCAAAGAATTGATTAGGATCTGTGTGACTTGCCTTGCTGGCCTTGGAATTCTTCTAAATCTTCTCCTGTGAAAACGGACTCTCCGGAAACATCGGATTCTAAACAGAAAAGAGCAAAAACACCAAAACAGCACATAAGCAAGCATGAACAGTACATGTGGATATTTTTAACATGTAGATCTCAATTTTAGAAAAATTTAGATACTTGAACCAACTAAATCCGAGCTAAGATGAATTAGTTATGAATTTTTAAAGATTTAATCGGATTAAATCATTTATATAAATTTTAATTGAATTATGATGCAATAATGAATTATTTTTGAAAAGGAAAAGTGGATTTATTGCGTCAGCGGGCTCGGGCGCACGGTGGACCGGGTCCACGGCGGCGGCTCACGGATCGGACAGCTGAGATCGATCTTATCCAAAACGGACGGCCGAGATCGATCGGCTCACGGCTGGCTCACAAGAGACGACGATGATGACGTCGGCGATGACGTCACCCCCGACGGCGACGACGGCGGGCATGCTCGCCGGCGAACGACGGCACGACAGCGCGAACGGAAGGCACCAACGGGTAGCGGACGGCACGGCGAACTCACTGGTGACTAAAACGACGGCGGAAGAGCAACGGACGACGCCGGCGACGAGAAAGAAACGGCGGAGACGATCGGGTCAACGGCGGCGACAGTGCTCCGGCGGTCTTCAGTGACGGCGAAGGGGCGGACGAGGACGGCGACGCGACGGCGAACACGACGACGGCCTTCCCGAGCGACGGCGACGGCTGGAGCGACGGCGGCGCACGGCTGGAGCGACAGCGGCGACGGCGGCGCACGAGTTGCACGACGCTAGGGCGTCTCGGGCGACGAGAGGCAAAGGCGAGGGCGGCGGAGGGTAGAGGGGAGCACGGGGAACCTTTTATAGGGGTCGGAAGGCGGCGGCGAAGCCCACGGCGGCCCGGCGACGGCGATGGAAACCTCGGGTTCGCCGACTCCGAATCGAGCTCGAATCCCCGTATTTCCAAAGCGAGATAGCCGATGATTCCTTAAAAGAAAAGGTAGAGGAGCTCCCGGGGCACCTTTCCCCTCAATCAATTGCACCGGATCGGGAAGGATGCGGCCGAATTGGAAAGGCGACGGCGGCGGTGCTCGGCTAGGGTTTCGGCCCGAGGAAGACGACGACCGACAGGCGGGCCCCACCTGTCAGTGAGTGGGAGAGAGGGAGCGGCTGCGCGCGCGCGCGGCTCGGCTTGCTGGGCCGGCTTGGGCCAAAGAGAGAGAGGAGAGTTTTGGGCCGACTTTTGGCCCAAAGCCAAAAGAGAATTTTAAAAACCTTTTTCAATTTAAATAATTCATGAAATGCAATTCCATTTATTAAAAATACTTCCTTAGCTCAAATAAATCCCAGAAAAATCTAGGAATTATAGAATTAAGCAAAGTATTTAATAAAATTTTATCTGGCCCAATTTTATATTGGAATTTATTATTTTAAATTAGATCTTTTCTTCCAGGCTTTTAAAAATCATTTCTGATAATTCCATTTACACAATAATTTATATAATTAGGATTTTTAGGGTGTGACAGAATATGAATGTATCTGTTCAAGATTTAAGAAGGATGGTATTTTGTGTGTTCATGTGCTCAAAGTACTCATTCACTTGAACATAACAAAACTACCTGAGAAATATTTTATTGAAAGATGGAGGCTAAAGGACAAAAACCAGGAATTATCTGTGCCAAACACATTGATGTCTGCTGCTGTTCTTGAAAGCAACCCTTTACTCAGGTTCAACATCTTGCCACAGAAAATGATTAAGTTGGCTTCAGATGCATCAAAAACAAAAGAAAAGTTTGTTTATGTGATGAATGAAAGTGACAAGATTGAAGATGGGTTGAAGGCAATGAGTGACACGGCTCCTAATGAGGCTACTGTTCATGTTCAGGATGCGGCGGCGACAACTTGTGGTGTAGCTTCTGTTGGTGCTCAAACTGGTATACTGATGGGTCATAGTGGTGTTGGTATTGATGCTGGGAGCACAAAGGGTGCGGTTGCTGAAACTGAAACAACAGATATGGTTGGAATTGCTTCTACTTCTGTTTTGCTGGATCCAAAATGCTCTAATAGCAAAGGCAGGCACAGGAGTGAGCCAAGAAAAAAGAGGCTAATAGATGTGATTAGAAGCAAGGGTTCGGTGACATGTAGTGGTTGTGGATCCCATGACCATAACATTCGGACTTGTCCCAAAAAAAAGAGAAGTCAAATGCAACAGAAGTGATGAAGGAGAGGAAATCTAGAGAACTTTAGGGACATAAAACTTTTTGGGTAGCAAAAAAATGACTGGCCTATGTTTTATGAGTAGAAACATCAAGAAAAAATGGCATTCCACATTATGTCTTTACCCCATTTTTGTTTGTGTTTTTTTGGATGGTGTAAATACAATTACATGGTTGGCTTTGCAGGCATAACTGATTATTAAAAAGAAAGAATTGCTTGTGTGAAAAATGGCATACCGTAGTTTGTTTTCACTCCCTTCTGTTGTATTTAACGTATATCTATCCTCCCCCACTCCCTACCCCCCACCCCCCATAAAAACAATTGGACCTGCACACGGTTGAAAAGGAGAAAAAAGTATCTCTCATAAGTAAGACGACCAGTATCATGTAAAACACATAAAGAAAAATCCTAAAAAAAAATCCAGGTCCTTTTTTAATATTTGGGTGTTATGGTATTGGATTTATCATATCTAGTACAGAAATTAAGCTCCACATAAGAGAACACATAGCACACAATTTTGCTAAACATGTCCTAGAATTTTGAACTCAGCTATAGCACATAGAACACAAGCAAGCACAAAAATGTTTGTATATATAAGTGTATCTTGCATTTGTGCACCAAAACAAAACTGAAACTGTATGTTACTAGATAGTATTTTTTTTCAACAGGTTAAGGACTGACATAAACCCAAAAACAGCATGGGCTTGAAAAAAATAGAAAATGTGACATCTCTCTCTCTCACACTACTAGGTAGTGTGTGGCCCCATCTCATGGGCTTTACAGAAAAAACAGGATTGTGTAATCCGTTGGTATAGAAACAAAAACAGGAGTTTATTTCACTGTTGCCTTGCATATTTTCCATGCTTTGTTGGATTGAAGCTTCTAGCTAGCATTTTTGCTTCTTCTTGTGAATTGTATTCTGAGAACAATAGGTCATTTGCAATTTGCTTCCTCATGTTTGGGATATATTCTGGTCAGATCATATCTTTCAAGTGCATCCTTGGGTTCCACCATTCCATACACTTCATAGCGTAGATTCCGCAATCATGCCTTGATGAGACAAAAACAAAAATAAATCATTTAAGAAAAACAAAATCATGGAAAAAAAAGGGAGTTTTGGACAAAAAAAGAAAATGATATGTAATTTGGGGATGTTTGTTGGGGTTGATAGGTAGTTACCCATTGTTTTGGCGAGTAATTGGTGGGTATTGGATATCAAATTTACTAAAGTCTTTCTCCACATCTGAGAATTCTTCCCACATTGCAATGAATCCTAGTATCTGTGTATAAACAAGAGGAGCATGAAAAAAAAACCAGAAAAGAATCAGTGGATGCGTCTATAAAAAAATTGTATGGAAAAAAAAGAAAAAAAAATTTGTATAGCTCACCAGTAGCCCTTGAATTTTCTTATGATATTTGCTGTTTTCATCATAAATGGAGTCCAGGAAGACAAAGTCATTCCCCTTGATGTCCACAGTAAACACAAACCAATGATTGTCATACAGGCATGGGAAAATAAGCTACATAACATAAAAACCAAAGGGGCATCACTTTATGTTAATCACACACACAAAAAAACGATCAATTTTATGTTTGAAAAGAAAAATGTACAGACCAAGTCATAGTAGTGCAGAGGTTTCTTGTTCCTAGCAAATGTAAAAGCTTGTCTTGTGCAATTTTCATAGTCTTCCTCTTTTCCAGCACCTTCCCAATTCTTCAAGAAATAAACCTGTGGAAAAAAAGGTAGAGAATTTTGAAGTGATACAACTGGAGATGAGAGAAAAAAATGTATGTGATAGAAAGTATGAAAAAAATCACATACTGTCACGCCCAGAAATTCACTAATAATTTCCGAACTAATTTGTGCATAAACTCCTCATCCAGGAATCAGCCGAGGTACACAAACTAACAATTTAATATACAGATTCATCATAAAAATATCGTTACATACTTACAAAAGAAAAGAAAACAGCAGCGGAATTAACGATCTAGCGATGGCTTCAGCTAAACTCCCGCAGGCAGCTCAACTGGGGTATAAGCCAAACGTCTTCTCCTTCGCAACTTGTCTTCAACTGAGGTTTGATTGATTATTGTAAGGTGAGCATATGACATACTCAGCAAGCCACGCAGCAAATATGCAAGTGCACAAGGATACCAAAGAATGGCATAATATAGGGCTCATTTGCAAAAGCAGCATTTAGCAAACAATTGAGAATTGTAAAACAGTAGAGTAATTAATCATCAATTTTAATCAACACTGAACAGCACACCCATGCTGCTCAGGCCCAACCATCCTGAACAACCATACCCGGCTGTACAGATCTATCTCCAAACCAGGAGCTAAACAAATTATTACCAATTATAGTATCAATAAATATTGTGAGAGGTGTGAGACTAATCACGAAAAACATTGCTCAACTCGCCCATAACCGCGGGCACAGCTATTCGAATAGTTTTACTCTGGCCAGAGGTGTACCACTGTACCCACAAGACACAGCCCCACAAAATGTCACCATGCGCCTCGATACCACCATGGTACCTCGGAAAGGAGCTCTGTCACACCCTAAAAATCCTAAAAATATAAATTATTGTGTAAATGGAATTTCCAGAAATAATTTTTAAAAGCCTTGAAGAAAAGATTTAATTGTAAATAATAAATTCCAATATAAAATTGGGCCAGATAAAATTTTATTAAATACTTTGCTTAATTCTATAATTCCTAGATTTTTCTGGGGTTTATTTGAGCTAAGGAAGTATTTTTAATAAATGAAAGAGCATTTCATGAATTATTTAAATTGAAAAAGGTTTTAAAAAGTCTTCTTTTGGCTTTGGGCCGAAAGTCGGCCCAAAACCTCTCTTCTCTCTCTTCTCGGCCCAGTCGGCCCAAGCCGGCCCAGCCCAGCCGAGCCGCGCGCGTCGCGCAGCCTCTCCCTCTCTCTCGCTCGCTGACAGGTGGGGCCCACCTGTCAGGCCCGTCGTCTTCCTCGGGCCGGAACCCTAGCCGAGCGCCGCCGCCGCCGCCCTTTCCAATTCGGCCGCCCCTTTCCCGATTCGGTGCAATTGTTTGGGGGGAAACCTTCGCCGTGATCTTCTCTACCTTTTTCTCTTTGGAAGCATCGGCCGATTCGCTTTGGAAACGTGGGGATTCGAGCTCGATTCGGAGTCGGCGAACCCTAACCTTCCATCGCCGTCGCCGGGCCGTTGTGGGCTTCGCCGCCGCCTCCCGACCCCTATAAAAGGTTCCCCGCACTCTCCTCTACCCTCCGCCGCCCTCGCCTTCGCCTCTCGTCGCGCGAATCGCCCTAGCGCCGTGCACCCGTGCGCCGCCGTCGCCGCCGCCGCTCCAGCCGTGCGCCGCCGTCGCTCCGGTCATCGCCGTCGCCCGGGGAGCTTGTCAACGTGGTCGCCGTCGCGTCGCCGTCCTCGTCCGACCCTCCGTCATCGCTGTGGATCGCCGGAACACCGTCGCCGTCGTCGACCCGAACCTCTCCGTCCCTTCGTCCTCGTCGCCGGCGTCGTCCGTTGCTCCTCCGCCGCTAGATTGGTCGCCGGTGAGTTCGCCGTGCTCTCCGCATCCCGTTGCCGCTTTCCGTTCGCGCCGCCGCGCCGTAGATCGCCGGCGGGCATGCGAGTCCGAGCCGCCGTCGCCGCCGTCGGGAGAGGATGACGTCAGTGCTGACGTCATCATCGCCGCCTTCCGTGAGCCGGCCGTGCGCCTTTGGATCTCGACCGTCCGTTCGGATCGGATCAATCTCACCCGTTCGTTCCCGTAGACCGTTGCCGTGGACCCGGTCCACCGTAGACCCGAGCCCGCTGACGCAATAAAGCCCCTTTTTCTTTTCAAAAATAATTCATTATTGCGTCATAATTCAATTAAAATTTATATAAATGATTTAAACCGATTAAATCTTTAAAAATTCATAACTAATTCATCTTAGCTCGGATTTAGTTGGTTCAAGTCTATAAATTTTTCTAAAATTGAGATCTACATGTTAAAAATATCCACATGTACTGTTCATGCTTGCTTATGTGCTGTTTTGGTGTTTTTGTTCTTTTCCGTTTAGAATCCGACGTTTCCGGAGAGTCCGCTTTTGCAGGAGAAGATTTAGAAGAGTTCCAAGGCCAGCAAGGCAAGTCACACAGATCCTAATCAATCCTTTGAGCATGTTGATCCCGTTTAAAGCTATTGTTTCTATTCAACTATTGCATTTATTTTCGAATGTCATTGGGTGGAATTAGCCTATTGTTTGTTATAGCCCTTTTGTTCTTGATTATCTTATTCCTTGATACCCTGGGCTATTATAACTTGACTAGTTGAGCTTTATACTTGTTATTATGTGCCTCGGCTGATGCCTGGACGAGGGTTTACACACATGTAAGCGTTTGGAATTTTGGATAGAAATTCCGGGCGTGACAAGTTGGTATCAGAGCCTCCTTGACCATAGGTTATGCCAAACAGTACCTATAAGAGCCCTCTAAAAATATTGGAAAATTAGAACTGTTCTCCTCCCGTTCTCTTTTAATTAAACCAAGCTATAGCACATGCATATTATAACCTCTTAACTTGTTCTTTAAAATTTACTTCTGTTTTTCTGTGTGGTTAGTACTGGACATCCATTACTGTACTAATGACTCATTTATTAGTAAAAGTTTTATGACATTGTTTTATTTAATCTTGTTACAATAAACTCAACATGGTGATTTTATAACCCCTCTTTTAATTCTTTTCTCCTGAAACCTGTTATTCGAAAATGCAAAACCGGTGATCCTGTTTCTAACCGTTTCAACTTATCTTGCAAGATTTGTTTATTTTATTCATTTACCTTTCATTTTGAATTTATAATTTTATTCAAAGTAATCCGAAAACTTGTGCTATTAATTGGATAAATGTCTTAACTCCCTCCTTTCACTTGTCTTTAGATGACGTGCTACAAGCCTGAGTACTTGTTTGGTACTGAAGGATTTGTCCAGGAGTTGCGTACGATGTCCTTTGCCATAGGATTTGGGACTGCCCCGTTGTATGCCCAGATTTCTCATGATCGCGATGAAGAGAAGTGCCGTGTCAAAGTCACCTTGAACAGTAATCGTGAAGATATCCCATCAGTGATGTTCGAAGCTGGAGGGAGAAGCTATATGCATGCATGCCAGGAGGGGGCAAGGATCGCCATCGGAGAGCTCCGTGACCGCTACAGCAAGCAGTTGGCCAATACGGAGTATCGCTACCATCCTCGGCAACCTCAGGGGAGTGACCGTGGCATCTACCTTGAACCTGCAGGAATCGAGAATGATGCCACCACAAGACGTTTGGTTGAGATGCTATGGGCTATGGATGAGACCCGTGCTGAGATCGTGATAGCAGCCCATGATCGTGAGAATTGGAACCGTATGAAGATTTGCAAGCTAGAGTACAAGGTGGAGAGTTTGGAGAAGGAGTTGGCCGCACTAAAGGGAGAAGCACCACCCCAGAAAGCCAGAGTTCGTCTTACTGCCAGAAAGAGAACCCTTTTTGTTCCTCGGTATCAGTTGGCGCCAAAGGTTCGTGTGGTGGAAAAAGAAGTCACCCCAGCGAAGCCCCCGGTCGTCAACATAAGTGATGATGAAGAAGAAGACTCGAAGAGCACCCATTCCAAGGTCGAGTGGGGAGCAACTCAAGATGATGTTACAGACGAGCCAGACGAGCCTTCAATCAACTCCGATGCTAGGAAGACCTAGAATACCTTGTTAAGCAGTTGCATTAGATCGTTGTGTTAGTTTGCTTGTTTAAGTTTGGTTGTGTGTGTGGGTCTCGCATGTGATTTACATCAGTGTTGGGATGTAAGTGCATGCATTTGTTTGCTTTCGAGTGTTTAGTAGTTGGTGAGTTTAGTGGTGTGAGAGTCTTCAAGTCTTTGTAATAATGAAACCCAGTTAAGATCAATAAAAGTTAAGTGAGAAGAAAAGCTAATTCCCTGTCCTAAGTAGTTTTCCCCGGTTTCTCTTCTTATGCTCTTGTCCATGCCAGATGGTGCTCACTCGCAGTGTTGGAAATGGCCCCAACAACAGCAATAGCAACAATGGAGAGAATCCCACCCTTGCCCAAGTTTTGGCTCAGCAGACACAGCTTATGCATATGATGATGCAGCAACTCCAGAACCAGCAGAACCAGCAGAACCAAGGGAATAACCAAGCACCTCCCAAGAACAAGTTATCAGAATTTCTTCGTGTGAGGCCACCCACGTTTTCTAGCACTACTAATCCAGTAGAGGCTAGTGATTGGCTGCACGCCATAGAAAAGAAGTTGGACTTGCTTCAGTGCACTGATCAGGAGAAGGTTTCTTTTGCATCACATCAGTTGCATGGCCCTGCTTCTGAGTGGTGGGATCACTTCCGTCTCAACAGGACTACGGCGGAACCTATCACTTGGCTAGAATTCATTGCTGCTATTCGCAAGACGCACATACCATCGGGAGTGGTGTCTCTTAAGAAGAGAGAGTTCAGAGCGCTCACTCAGGGATCTCGCTCTGTTACGGAATACTTGCATGAGTTTAATCGCCTTGCTCGTTATGCTCCCGAGGAAGTACGCACTGATGAAGAACGTCAAGAGAAGTTCCTGGAAGGACTGAATGATGAGCTTTCTTACCCATTGATGACTGGAGATTATCCTGATTTCCAGAAGTTGGTGGATAAGGCTATTCGTCAGGAGGATAAATACAACCGCATAGAGCAGAAGAAGCGCAGGATTGCTCACTTCAAAGCTCAACAAGGGAATAATCAAAGGCCACGTCTTGTTTTGGGATCTCAGTCAATGCCTCAGGGAGGTTCTTCGTCTGTTGTTCGTCTGCAGCGTCAGTTCTTCAACAACAATGCTGGCAACAACAACCGCAACCAAGCTCCACGTCCGGTGATAGCTCCGACACCGCATCAGCCTGTCAGGAGGGAACAAGGAAACAAGCCCGGAGTATGTTTCAACTGTGGTGACCCAGGCCATTATTCTGACAAGTGTCCGAAGCCCCGACGCGTGAAGGTTGTCCCTGCACAGAACAACTCCACCGCACCAGCGACAAAGGCTCGTGTCAACCATGTTGCTGCTGCAGAAGCTCAAGATGCTCCAGATGTGATTCTGGGTACGTTCCCTGTTAACTCAGTCCCTGCAACAGTACTTTTCGACTCTGGTGCTACGCATTCATTTTTATCTAAGAGTTTTGCGGGAAATCATGGGATGGAAGTAGAAGATCTTAGACGTCCTTTGATGGTTAGTACCCCGAGTAATCAAGCACTCTCGGTGCAACGTAGTCCCTCTGTCAGAATAGAGATTCAAGGAGTGCCATTTCTGGCCAATCTTATTCTGTTAGAATCCAAAGACCTTGATGTCATCCTAGGGATGGACTGGTTAGCCAGATATAAAGGTGTGATAGATTGTGCCAATAGAAAAGTAACTCTCACCAGTACTGATGGCCAAGTTGTGACTGTTCATGCATTGCCTTCAGAGCCCTTAAGGTCAAGTCTGAACCAAATGACTTTGGAAGAGATTCCTATAGTACGAGAATACCCAGATGTGTTCCCGGATGATTTACCTGGTATGCCGCCTAAAAGAGATATAGAGTTCAGAATCGATTTGGTACCTGGTACAGCTCCAATCCATAAGAGACCTTATAGAATGGCAGCCAATGAGCTAGCAGAAGTCAAGAGGCAAGTAGATGATTTGCTTCAGAAAGGATACATTAGACCAAGTTCGTCTCCATGGGGTGCTCCAGTTATTTTTGTGGAAAAGAAAGATCATACCCAGAGGATGTGTGTGGACTATCGTGCCTTAAATGATGTGACTATCAAGAATAAGTATCCGCTGCCCAGGATCGATGATTTGTTTGATCAGCTTAAGGGTGCCACTGTTTTCTCCAAGATCGATCTTCGATCAGGATATCACCAATTAAGGATTAAAGAGGAAGACATACCTAAGACAGCTTTCACTACTCGGTATGGGCTGTTTGAGTGTACGGTTATGTCTTTCGGACTTACCAATGCCCCCGCTTTCTTGATGAACTTGATGAATAAGGTGTTTATGGAATACTTAGACAAGTTCGTGGTCGTCTTTATTGATGACATTCTTATCTACTCTCGAACCAAAGAAGAGCATGAAGAACATCTTCGCCTTGCATTAGAGAAACTACGAGAACATCAGTTGTATGCCAAGTTTAGCAAGTGTGAATTTTGGTTGTCTGAAGTGAAGTTTCTTGGTCACGTCATCTCAGCCGGAGGAGTTGCCGTTGATCCTAGTAATGTGGAATCAGTAACCGGTTGGAAACAACCAAAGACAGTTTCAGAGATTCGTAGTTTCCTGGGTCTTGCAGGATATTACCGGAGATTTATAGAGAATTTCTCTAAGATTGCTAAGCCCATGACACGATTGCTTCAGAAAGATGTGAAGTACAAGTGGTCAGAAGAATGTGAGCGGAGTTTTCAAGAGTTGAAGAGTCGTTTAATATCAGCGCCCATTTTGATTTTGCCTGATCCAAAGAAGGGTTTCCAAGTGTATTGCGATGCATCTAAGCTTGGGTTAGGATGTGTTCTGATGCAAGATGGGAAGGTGGTTGCCTATGCATCTCGTCAGTTACGTCCACATGAGAAGAACTACCCTACTCATGATCTCGAGTTAGCTTCAGTAGTTCATGCATTGAAGATTTGGCGTCACTATCTTTTCAGAACTCGTACAGAGGTGTATACCGATCACAAGAGTTTAAAGTACATCTTTACTCAACCAGATCTGAACATGAGACAACGGAGATGGTTAGAATTAATCAAGGATTATGACTTGGGAATTCATTATCACCCGGGAAAGGCTAATGTTGTAGCAGATGCTCTTAGCAGGAAAGGCTATTGCAATGCTACGGAAGGACGACAGTTGCCATTGGAGTTATGTAAAGAATTGGAAGGGTTAAATTTGGGAACTGTCCCTAGAGGTTTTGTTGCAACCTTAGAAGCCAAGCCTACTCTCATTGATCAGGTTAGAGAAGCCCAGGTTAAAGACCCTGATATTCATGAGATCAAGAAGAATATGAGGAGAGGAAAAGCTATCGGTTTCTTGGAAGATGAGCAAGGGACCGTATGGTTAGGCGAAAGAATTTGTGTTCCAGAAAATAAAGAGTTGAAAGATACAATTCTGAAAGAAGCTCATGATACTCTGTACTCCATTCACCCTGGTAGTACCAAGATGTATCAAGATCTCAAAGAAAGATTCTGGTGGACAAGTATGAAGCGTGAGATAGCAGAGTTTGTAGCTATGTGTGATGTTTGTCAGCGAGTTAAGGCGGAACATCAGAAGCTAGCAGGTTTGTTGCAACCTTTGAAGATACCAGAATGGAAGTGGGAAGAAATCGGTATGGATTTTATCACGGGTTTACCCAGAACGTCATCGGGCCACGATTCTATTTGGGTGATAGTCGATAGACTTACCAAAGTGGCTCATTTCATTCCAGTAAAAACAACGTATTCCGGAAGTCGTTTGGCGGAATTGTATATGGCCAGGATTGTGTGTTTGCATGGTGTCCCTAAGAAAATAGTATCTGACCGAGGTAGTCAGTTTACTTCAAAGTTTTGGAAGAAGCTCCAGGAAGAGATGGGTTCTAAGCTAAACTTCAGTACTGCTTATCATCCGCAAACAGACGGAAGTTGAGAGCCTGTGCTCTAGATTTCGGTGGAAGTTGGGATAAGAATTTGCCTTACGCAGAATTTTCGTACAACAACAGTTATCAAGCTAGTCTTCAAATGGCTCCTTACGAAGCATTGTATGGTCGTAAGTGTCGTACTCCGCTTTTGTGGGATCAAACGGGGGAACGTCAGGTGTTCGGAACTGATATCCTAAGGGAAGCAGAAGAAAAGGTAAAGGTTATTCAAGAAAGATTGCGTGTAGCTCAGTCTCGTCATAAGAGTTATGCAGACAATCGCCGCAGAGATTTGAGTTTTGAGGAAGGAGATTATGTGTACCTTCGTGTCACTCCTCTCCGAGGGGTTCATCATTTTCATACCAAAGGTAAGTTGGCTCCACGTTTTGTGGGACCTTATAAGATTATCAGTCGAAGAGGTGAGGTTGCTTATCAGTTGGAATTACCTCAATCGTTGACAGGAGTTCATGACGTGTTCCATGTGTCACAGTTGAAGAAGTGTTTAAGGGTACCTACTGAGGAAGCTAACTTGGAACAGATAGAAATTCAAGAGGATCTGACATATGTTGAGAAACCAATTCGTATTTTGGAGACAAACGAGAGAAGGACCAGGAATCGAGTTATCCGTTTCTGTAAGGTTCAGTGGAGTAATCACTCAGAAGAAGAAACTACTTGGGAACGAGAAGATGAATTAAAGTCCGCTCATCCGCATCTTTTCGCCAGTTCTTCCGAATCTCGAGGACGAGATTCTGTTTAAGAGGGGTAGGTTTGTCACACCCTAAAAATCCTAAAAATATAAATTATTGTGTAAATGGAATTTCCAGAAATAATTTTTAAAAGCCTTGAAGAAAAGATTTAATTGTAAATAATAAATTCCAATATAAAATTGGGCCAGATAAAATTTTATTAAATACTTTGCTTAATTCTATAATTCCTAGATTTTTCTGGGGTTTATTTGAGCTAAGGAAGTATTTTTAATAAATGAAAGAGCATTTCATGAATTATTTAAATTGAAAAAGGTTTTAAAAAGTCTTCTTTTGGCTTTGGGCCGAAAGTCGGCCCAAAACCTCTCTTCTCTCTCTTCTCGGCCCAGTCGGCCCAAGCCGGCCCAGCCCAGCCGAGCCGCGCGCGTCGCGCAGCCTCTCCCTCTCTCTCGCTCGCTGACAGGTGGGGCCCACCTGTCAGGCCCGTCGTCTTCCTCGGGCCGGAACCCTAGCCGAGCGCCGCCGCCGCCGCCCTTTCCAATTCGGCCGCCCCTTTCCCGATTCGGTGCAATTGTTTGGGGGGAAACCTTCGCCGTGATCTTCTCTACCTTTTTCTCTTTGGAAGCATCGGCCGATTCGCTTTGGAAACGTGGGGATTCGAGCTCGATTCAGAGTCGGCGAACCCTAACCTTCCATCGCCGTCGCCGGGCCGTTGTGGGCTTCGCCGCCGCCTCCCGACCCCTATAAAAGGTTCCCCGCACTCTCCTCTACCCTCCGCCGCCCTCGCCTTCGCCTCTCGTCGCGCGAATCGCCCTAGCGCCGTGCACCCGTGCGCCGCCGTCGCCGCCGCCGCTCCAGCCGTGCGCCGCCGTCGCTCCGGTCATCGCCGTCGCCCGGGGAGCTTGTCAACGTGGTCGCCGTCGCGTCGCCGTCCTCGTCCGACCCTCCGTCATCGCTGTGGATCGCCGGAACACCGTCGCCGTCGTCGACCCGAACCTCTCCGTCCCTTCGTCCTCGTCGCCGGCGTCGTCCGTTGCTCCTCCGCCGCTAGATTGGTCGCCGGTGAGTTCGCCGTGCTCTCCGCATCCCGTTGCCGCTTTCCGTTCGCGTCGCCGCGCCGTAGATCGCCGGCGGGCATGCGAGTCCGAGCCGCCGTCGCCGCCGTCGGGAGAGGATGACGTCAGTGCTGACGTCATCATCGCCGCCTTCCGTGAGCCGGCCGTGCGCCTTTGGATCTCGACCGTCCGTTCGGATCGGATCAATCTCACCCGTTCGTTCCCGTAGACCGTTGCCGTGGACCCGGTCCACCGTAGACCCGAGCCCGCTGACGCAATAAAGCCCCTTTTTCTTTACAAAAAATAATTCATTATTGCGTCATAATTCAATTAAAATTTATATAAATGATTTAAACCGATTAAATCTTTAAAAATTCATAACTAATTCATCTTAGCTCGGATTTAGTTGGTTCAAGTCTCTAAATTTTTCTAAAATTGAGATCTACTGTAACATCCTGAAAATTCGACCTACAAATCAATACTCTAAAAATTTCGATTTTCAAAAAATTTTTTTTTTAAAAAAATTGCATCATACCGATTTTATTCGCCGTTCCATTGAATTTCGATTTCGGAGTTTGAAGATTTCGAATAAAGGACAATATTAATCAATGTGCAAACATATTCGTATCAATTAAATTTAAATGCGATGGAATGGAATTAACACTAAATAAAGATTTAAATGAATTATATAAGAATGTGAACAATATTAATTTAGGAAGAATTTATTAGTGGGAATAACACAAATATTGGGTAAGAATTATATATGCAAACATTCAGAGTTTTAGAATCAAATTTTTATAATAAATAAATAAAAATAATAATAATAATAAAAAAATAATAAATAAATAAAAATAAAAAAAATAAAATAAAAAAAAATAAAATAATAAAAATAAAAATTAAATAGAGAAATTAGAAAATGGCACTGTTCACCGCCCGCCAAGTGTTCGACGCGGTTCCCTAGCCCTAACCGCGCCGCGCCCCGCGCGCCGCTCGCCCGCCGCGCAGCCGTCGCGTCGCCGTCTCGCCGCCTCGCGTCACGAGCCGCCGCGCAGCCGTCGCGTCGCCGTCTCGCCGCCTCGCGCCCCGAGCCGCCGCGCGCCGTCGCCATCCCCGCCGTGCAGTTGCGGAGTGCGGGTAAAGTGTACATCCACTGCAGTGTGAGTAAACCCAATCTATTCGAATAGCCGTGCTCGCGGTTATTGAGCATCGGGACGTGTATTACACTTGGCTAGACTCTAAATTCTTAACTTGTGTGGGATGGGATGTGCATGATGATTTCTATGCTGATGGAGCCACTTCCTGAGAAGGGGGAAGGTGGACGTCCTCAGAAAACCATGACGACTCGATGGCGGGAAGCTATCCTTGGGATCACAATGGATGGTGGACAGAACCGTCATTGTTTAATATGAACACTGGTACTAAAATTTGATCAGTCTATGCTAGGTCTTAGGTTGTGAAAAGAATTACAAAACTTGCTTTGTGCAAAAGAACCATAGCCATTCCTTGAATACCCCTTTATCATGTGCACTGTTGCTGTGGTGACTTGTTGAGTACGGTTGGTACTCACCCTTGCAAATATAAACTTAATCAGAGGCCGGAGATGAAGCTTCGGAGGATCCCTATGCCTATTACCAGGAGGGTGATGAAGACGAAGGCGCTCAATAGGTCTTAGTTACGGTCGTTGCCTGTGGCAATGGCGTGCCGCTGCCTTGATTCCGCTGTCTTATCTATTTCTGTTTTTGGATGTATTCCGGACCTCTCGGTCCGATGACTTAAGACTATGCCTGCGGGCTATTGATGTAATAATTCGTGCTAGACACTCGTGTATGCGCACTGGTTATTTCAGCTATGAATTCGTGTGTACCAGACTACTTGATCCAGGGAAATGGTACTGTTTACACGACTGATTCCTGTTATAAAAACGGGGGTCCACAGAGCTGGTATCTGAGCCATACGACTGTAGGAAAAGACCTAAAGGCGCCCCACCCTTTTCCTTTAAGTTGGCCAAGGGAGAAGGTTCCCACTTAGTAATAATTTCAAAAGTAAAAATGCTATGTTTACAAAACCTGTATGATTTTTATCTTACTCTTAACTATTTCTTTACAAAATAAGTT
Organism: Oryza meridionalis; assembly: GCA_000338895.3. NCBI lineage: Eukaryota > Viridiplantae > Streptophyta > Magnoliopsida > Poales > Poaceae > Oryza > Oryza meridionalis. Next base: position 11,462,073 of record CM002527.2, on the reverse strand, counting down.
TTACTCTTAGCTGACATTGGGCTTTTCTTAAAATTAGATGGCAGATCAGGATTCACCCGCTGTCTGGGAGATGAGCGTACCCCGCTCTGAGGGATACGTCATCGAGCTGCACCGACTGATGAGGCGTCTGCGATACCCCATATCTCCGATATATCGAGTGAGACAGTGCGAGTCTGTCTGGGAGGCTCGAGTCGAGGTTCACACGCGAGTCCCATCAGAGTTAGACTACAGCTTTCCGACACGCCACCGTCGCGACTTGCCAGAGACCGCGATGCAGGATGCAACACGAGAGGCCTTCCTCCGACTCAGCTCTATTCACCGGGCTGAGTTGGCGAGTACTGAGTTTGCTCACCACCCGTTTCGGGAGGAGAGCAACTCCGTCTGCACTGTTCAAGACACACCTTGCTGCTACAACCCGATAGTGACCCGACTATCACGATGGGCTGAGGCAGCAGATGACTTTTACGAGGAGGCTCTGTTAGAGATCGACGACCAGCAGAGACGTGTGGGAGAGCTAGAGACCGAGGTGACTGACCTCACAGCACAGCAGCTTCAGCTGGAGGAGGAGCACCAGTCTTGGGGCAGTGAGATAGACTCACTGAAGGCACAGCTTCAGGTCCGCGGTGACCAGTTCCAGCAGTTATCTGACCAATACAACGACCGCCGCGGGATGATGGATACACTTGAGGAGCAGCTGAGAGAGAGTCAGGAGCACGTCAGTCAGCTGGAGGAGCAGCTTCGAGCAGCCACGATCAGCACCACAGGGGCTTCTACTTCCACAGCAGTAGGGCGTGACCACTACTTTTTCCTCACCCCGCCGTACCCACCAGCGTTCCACGCTCTTCTGGGAGAGGTTGGTATGCTGGCCACTGAGTCAGCACCTTACTTGGTGGACCCGACGGTGACACAGCCACCTGCCCCGGAGATTGTGCACACTCCGCTGATCTCTACACCTTCTCCGCAGCTGGGTTCCAGTTTAGAGACTCCGATCCAGGTCGACTCCGAGACAGAGGGGACTGACACTGAGCCAGAGAGCGAGCCAGACCTTACCGACCCATCAGAGGATGAGACCCCCGTCCCCCGCATCACCTTCCTCGGAGGCCCCCGCACCCTCAGCACTGCCCGCAAGAGCACCCGACCTCCGGGCAAGAAGCCCAAGCCAGATTCTGAGGCCACTACTTCCGAGCCATGGGGACTCAGGTTTGCCCGTGCCAGCGACCACACTCTACCGGCCCCAGGATCCTGCGGATGGTTGGATGACTAGACTGGAGGATTGTTGCAGCTTCGATCTCGCGTCAGATAGTTTTTGGATAGTATGCAAGACACACCCCCCCCCTTACCTAGTTTGACGAGTAGCTTGATGGTTAGTTCGATGTATCTTTTGATGAACCTTATTTGGACTGCATGTGTGCGCAGTCGATTGCATCATGATTTATGTACTATTTGTGGAAACCCTGTGATGTTATTCACAATGTTGTTACTGTTGTGTTATAAATGAGTTTATTCCACCATGCTTACAAAACAATGTTCACATCAAAACAACTCCCTTAATGGGATGAAGCCATAGAAGCTAGTTAGAAAATTAGGATACTTATTCCATCATCCTACACAGATGACAAGCCGACGTCGGGCATCAACCAGTAACGAAGAAACTCAGACACCTGACCTAGCCACCCTGGCCGGAGTCTTGGCCACTCAAACCCAACTCTTGCAAGCCATTGCAAACAACCAAGGCAACCGCGGAGGATCGAGCTTTGGAGAGTTTATGAGAACCAAGGCACCCACGTTCGCTACGGCAGACGAGCCTATGGAGGCAGAAGATTGGCTACGCATCATAGAGAAGAAACTGACCCTTGTTCGGGTACGTGAGGCAGACAAAGTGATTTTCGCAGTAAACCAACTGGAGGGACCCGCTGGTGATTGGTGGGATACCTACAAGGAAGCTCGAGAAGAGGATGCTGGAGAACCCACTTGGGAAGAGTTCACTGCAGCATTTCGCGAGAACTTCGTACCTGCTGCGGTAATGCGTATGAAGAAGAACGAGTTCAGGAGGTTGCGACAAGGGAACACAACGGTGCAGGAATATCTGAACCGGTTCACCCAGTTGGCCCGCTATGCAATTGGAGACCTCGCAGATGAAGAGGAGAAGATCGACAAGTTCATAGAAGGGCTGAATGATGAATTACGTGGACCTATGATTGGGCAAGACCATGAGAGCTTCCAGAGCCTGATCAACAAAGTCGTTAGGCTGGAAAATGATCAAAGGACTGTAGAGCATAACCGCAAGAGGAGGATCGCTATGAACCGCCCACCTCAGGGGGTGCCTCAGCGACTCAAGGGAGCCACTTCGTCTGGGTTGAAGCCCCCTATTGTGGCAACTAACCGACCCGCCGCGCCTAGCAACTTTAATAGGCCGGTTGTGATTCAGAACCGCACCCCTACACCAACTCTGGCTGCCCCTGGAATCAAGAGGAATGTGGACTGCTTCAACTGCGGAGAGTATGGGCACTACGCCAACAACTGCCCTCATCCACGCAAAACTCCTGCCCGTACTGGCGCTAATGCAATGGCTGTTCGTGGGACTACTACCCCCGCTGCCGGACGAGGGCTATTCAGGACTCCACAGACTAACAAGACTGCTACCGGATTTGGCCGCGGACAAGTGAACCATGTGCGAGTTGAAGAGGCCCAGGAGGATCAGGGCGTACTGATGGGTACGTTTTCTATCAACTCCACTCCAGTTAAAGTTCTCTTCGATTCGGGAGCATCGCATTCATTCATATCATTGAAGGCTAGTCAAAAACACAACTTAACCCTAGTGGGGCTTAGAAAGCCTATGATAGTACACTCACCTGGGGGCGAGATAACTGTGAGTCATGCTTGCATAGACGTACCTATTCGTCTTAGGGATGTGGTGTTTCCCTCCAATCTTATGGTGTTGATACCCCAGACCCTGGATGTCATATTGGGTATGGATTGGTTAGCAAAGAACAGAGGGGTAATCGACTGTAGACGTAGAGAGGTTACCCTGACCACACCCTGGGGATCAGATATGACAGCAACCATGGATCAAGATCCTAGACTGACCGAACGCGCCGGAGGCATATTTACCATGCTACCCCTGAAAGGAATGCCTGTAGTGCAACGATTTTCCGATGTATTTCCAGAAGACTTACCTGGGATGCCACCAGACCGTGACATAGAGTTCATTATTGATCTGATACCCGGAACTGCCCCCATATCCAAGAGACCTTATCGGATGCCGGTTAATGAGTTGGAGGAACTTAAAAAGCAAATTAGAGAGTTGCAAGAAAAAGGATTTGTACGACCCAGTTCGTCACCATGGGGAGCCCCAGTATTATTCGTTAAGAAGAAAGATGGTAGTATGAGGATGTGTGTAGACCACCGTTCACTGAACGAAGTAACAATCAAAAACAAATACCCACTACCACGGATTGATGATCTTTTTGATCAACTCAAAGGAGCTAAGTTGTTCTCTAAAATTGACCTTAGATCAGGGTACCACCAATTGAAAATTAGGACCGGGGATATACCCAAGACCGCGTTTTCAACACGCTACGGATTGTATGAGTTCACAGTAATGTCGTTTGGGTTAACCAACGCCCCGGCATACTTTATGAATCTTATGAACAAAGTGTTCATGGATTACTTGGACAAATTTGTGGTAGTATTTATCGATGATATTCTGATCTACTCCAAGGATGAGGAGGAACATGCGGAACACTTGCGATTGGTACTCGAGAAATTACGGAGGCATAAATTGTATGCAAAGTTTAGTAAATGTGAGTTCTGGCTAAAAGAAGTCGCCTTTCTAGGCCACGTAATCTCAGCCGGTGGAGTAGCAGTGGATCCTGCTAAAGTAGAGGCTGTTACGGAATGGAATGCACCCAAGTCTGTGACTGAAATTCGGAGTTTTCTAGGCTTGGCCGGATACTACCGAAGGTTCATTGAGGGATTCTCTAAGATAGCCCGACCGATGACACAACTACTCAAGAAGGAAAAGAAGTTTGTGTGGTCAGAACAGTGTCAGGAAAGCTTTGAGCAGCTTAAAGAAAAGCTGACCTCGGCACCCATTTTAGTTCTTCCCGACATCAGGAAAGACTTCGTTATATACTGTGATGCATCAAGGCAAGGACTAGGAGGAGTATTGATGCAGGACGGAAAAGTTGTGGCCTACGCGTCGCGACAATTGCGACCACATGAGGAAAACTATCCTACCCATGACTTAGAACTTGCAGCCATGGTTCATGCGCTAAAGATTTGGAGACATTATTTGATTGGAAACCATTGTGATGTCTACACTGACCACAAGAGTCTGAAGTATATTTTCACCCAGTCAGACCTCAACCTAAGGCAAAGGCGGTGGTTAGAACTAATCAAGGATTACGACTTAGAGGTTCACTATCACCCCGGCAAAGCAAACATTATGGCTGACGCTTTGAGTCGAAAGAGCCGTTGCAATCATCTGAGGACGGAAGGAATGGCTCCTGAGCTTAGGGAGGAAATGGCCCAACTAAACCTACATATAATTCCTCATGGGCAGATAAACACCTTGGACATTCAACCTCTTCTGAGAACCCAAATAGAAGATGCCCAGAAGGACAACGAGGAAGTCCGAGAGGTGAAGGAACGCCTAGCCGCAGGACTTGCAAAGGAATTTTCGATCGATGAAAAAGATGTCCTATGGTATAAAAAGAGGATTTATGTACCCGAACGGGGTGGACTGAGAGGATTAATCCTAAAGGAAGCTCATGAGTCGGCATATTCATTGCACCCCGGAAGTACGAAGATGTACCAGGATCTAAAGGAAGGATACTGGTGGCCCAATCTGAAGAGAGATGTGGCAGAATACGTAGCACTCTGCGACGTGTGCCAAAAGGTGAAGGCTGAGCACCAGAGACTGGCAGGTTTGTTGCAACCCCTTAGGATTCCCGAATGGAAATGGGATGAGATAGGCATGGATTTTATTGTTGGATTGCCCAAGACCGCAACAGGGTACGATTCCATCTGGGTAATTGTAGATCGACTCACCAAGACGGCGAGATTCATCCCGGTTAAGACAAACTATAGCAGTGCCAAGCTAGCCGAGTTATACATGACCAGGATAGTGTGTCTTCGTGGTGTACCTAAGAAAATTGTATCTGATCGAGGCACACAGTTTACCTCGCATTTCTGGGAGAAAGTACATGAAGCCCTGGGCAGTTATCTAGCATTTAGCACAGCTTATCACCCACAAACGGATGGCCAGACCGAGAGGACAAACCAGGTCTTGGAAGACATGTTGAGAGCTTGTGCTCTGGATTTTAGCAAAGACTGGGAGAGATGTTTGCCCTACGCCGAATTCTCCTACAACAACAGCTTTCAAGCAAGCCTAAAGATGTCACCCAATGAGGCATTGTTTGGTCGACGATGTCGAACTCCACTAATGTGGTCTGAGACGGGAGAGCGGGCAGTATTTGGACCTGACATTATCCAAGAAGCCGAGGAAAAGGTTCGCCTGATTCGAGACCGTCTAAAAGTAGCACAATCACGACAAAAGAGTTACGCCGACACTCGAAGAAGAAACCTGGAATTTAAGGAAGGAGATTATGTTTATCTGAAGGTTTCTCCGATGAGGGGAACGAAAAGGTTTAAGGTCAAAGGAAAACTAGCGCCAAGGTATGTGGGACCCTTTCAAATCACGGCTAGACGAGGAGAGGTCGCATATCAGTTACAGCTACCAGAGAATATCGCCGATGTGCACCCAGTCTTCCATGTGTCTCAATTAAAGAAGTGCTTACGAGTGCCGGAAGAACAAGCTCCGCTGGAAGAGATTCACATTAGCCATGACCTTACGTATCCAGAACATCCGGTCCGGATATTGGATGAGGCCAAGAAGAGGACTAGGAGCAAAGAATGGCGTATGTACAAGGTACAATGGAGTAATCACACTGAGGATGAGGCTACCTGGGAAAGCGAAGAATTCTTGAGGACGGAATACCCGCACCTATTCGAAACCCGGTAAGAAATCTCGGGACGAGATTTATTTAAGGGGGGTAGGTTTGTAACATCCTGAAAATTCGACCTACAAATCAATACTCTAAAAATTTGGATTTTCAAAAATTTTTTTTTTTAAAAAAATTGCATCATACCGATTTTATTCGCCGTTCCATTGAATTTCGATTTCGGAGTTTGAAGATTTCGAATAAAGGACAATATTAATCAATGTGCAAACATATTCGTATCAATTAAATTTAAATGCGATGGAATGGAATTAACACTAAATAAAGATTTAAATGAATTATATAAGAATGTGAACAATATTAATTTAGGAAGAATTTATTAGTGGGAATAACACAAATATTGGGTAAGAATTATATATGCAAACATTCAGAGTTTTAGAATCAAATTTTTATAATAAATAAATAAAAATAATAATAATAATAAATAAATAATAAATAAATAAAAATAAAAAAATAAAAAAAAAATAAAATAATAAAAATAAAAATTAATAGAGAAATTAGAAAATGGCACTGTTCACCGCCCGCCAAGTGTTCGACGCGGTTCCCTAGCCTAAACCGCGCCGCGCCCCGCGCGCCGCTCGCCCGCCGCGCAGCCGTCGCGTCGCCGTCTCGCCGCCTCGCGTCACGAGCCGCCGCGCAGCCGTCGCGTTCGCCGTCTCGCCGCCTCGCGCCCCGAGCCGCCGCGCGCCGGTCGCCAATCCCCGCCGTGCGGCTCAGCCCGCCGCGCCGCCGTCCCGTCGCCGCTCGGCCGTCGCCCTCACCGCCTCGCGCCCCGCGCGCGCCGTTGCCCTCGCCGTCTGTCGCCGCGGCAGCCGCCGGTCCCGTCGCCGCGCCGTTCCATCGCCGCGCCCCCGCGCGCCGCTTGCCCGTCCCGTCGCCACCTCGCGCCCCGCGCCCTGCCTCGGCCGCGCCCTTGAAGCCCCGTGCAAGCCGCGCGCGTCACGTCGCCACCGCTGCCGCGCCGCTCGCTCGCCATCGCGTCGCCGCTGTCGCCGTCGCCATCGCCCTGCCGCGCCGCGCCCCCGAGCCCCACGCCGCCATCGCGTCGCCGCCCGTGCGTCGCCCCGCTGCCGCACCGCCGCCACCCCTCCCCTCTTCTTCTTCTTTCCCCCCCCCCCTCCTATAAATCCCCCCCCCGCTCCATCCTTTCCCCCCTCCTCATCTCCTCCACCCCCTCCACCGCACCGCCGCTCTCGTGCCACCGCGCCGCCGTCCCCCTCCCGTGCTGCCGCGCCGCCGTTCCCGTGCCGCTGTGCCGCCACTCCCGCGTCGCCGTGCGCCGCCGCCGCCGCCGCCGTCGTCGCCGTTGTCGTCGCCGGTGAGCCACCCCTCCTCCCCTCGCATCCACCGCCGCCGCCGCTCGGGTGTGAGAGAGAGAGAGAGAAAGAGCCGGCCGAGAGAGAAGGGAGAAGAAGAGAGGACGGGAGGAAGGAGAGAAGGAGAGAAGAGAGGAAGAAAAGAAAAAAAAAAGAAAAGAAAAAGGGAGAGAGGGAGAAAAGGAAAGAAAGGAAAGAAAAGGAAGAAAAAGAAAAAGAAAAAAAAAAGAGAGAGGGGGAGGAAAAGAAAGAAAAAAAAAAGAAAAATTAGGGGAAAAATAAATAGGAAAAAAAAATTTTAGGGGGAAGATTTAAAATATTAAACAAAAAAAAATATATAAAAATAGAATTTAATTGTGGTTAACTAAAATCGAGTATTCGTAAAAATAATACTATAATCATAAGGCATTTAGAAATTAAACAATTAGGTAAATTTTATAGATTATTGTAGATTAATTTTTAATAAACTCTATAAATAATCAATTCACTGTAGTAATTTAAATATAATCAATAATGAAAACAAATAAACGAATTCTTATAGAATATTATAGATTAGTTCGGGTAATCTCTAGAAGTGAACGATTCACGGTAGAAGTTCGGATTTACTCACTAGGAGTTTTAGACGCATATTATACTTAGTCGGGTGGTCATAGACTAAATTAAATCGTATAATAGTTTTTAGGATTTCGTCCGATATTTAGCTCGCGATAAAAATTGCTAACCTATTACATGGATATAATACTCGAGAATATGAAATTAAAAACTTAGGACAACCAGATAATTATACTCATAAATAATTCACACCCAAAAATAGGTTTGTCATAGTTCGCGAATAGTAAAATTAATACCGACTCGATTTTTCATTTGGATTTACTTGGATGTTTATTGAATTCTAACCGAATTCAAATCTATTTTCGCACGTAACTTTAGAGCCCGAGGAAGCTGCTGATCCAAGCGAAGGACGAGACCCGCAGGACTTTGAGCAAGGCAAGTCATCACTATTCTTTGAACATGTTGATCCCAATTGTGAAATTGTTTTGTTTTCAAATAAAATTGCATGCAATGACAAACATCCTACTTGTGATTATGCCATGCCTTGATTATTGTTTACCCCATATTCCTTCGTAACCATGTTTACGTATGAGTCCCTAGTCAACTATGACAATTGCTTAGCAACGCTATTCTAGAATCATGCATACTCATAATTATCAAAATGCTCTATGCTTGGGCAATTACCTTTGGGAAGGTAATTGAGATGCGGCATGTGGAGACATGAGCGCCACGTTGCCATGATGTTGATGACATGATTTATGAAAAGAGAAATAAAAGTAAACAACTGTTTTTGACTGGGGCGGACGGAGGATTTGGGTGGTATCCGGGTAAAGGCAAGTACCGTCCCCGGTCAATTAAGGACCGAGCCATGAAGTTAAGCATGAAACGACCCCCGTACAACCGCACTTCTCGTATGGGTATAGACCTAGCGGAATAGATAGCTGAGCAGAGGCAGTATCCATGCATAGTGGTTTCTCGATGTGTGAGGCAAGGGCTCTACGGTGGGGCAGTCATTGGTAGAACCGCGAGGCGGGTGTCTACAGTGGTGTCGCCATCGGTAGGACTGCCATGTGAGAATTTAAACATAATTATAACCTAATGCTTGTGTGAGTCTTTCCTTCCCGGGTGCGCCAGAACTCCTCTCACTGCTAGAAACTGTGTACGCCTAGAGTGCATGAGGATGTAAAGTTCATGGAGCGGGTACTGCCAATGCGAGGTTATCGAAAAGCTTTGCCGTGACATGTCTCATGTGTTGGGACAAGGCTCATGTGTTGGGCAGTTGCGGAGTGCGGGTAAAGTGTACATCCACTGCAGTGTGAGTAAACCCAATCTATTCGAATAGCCGTGCTCGCGGTTATTGAGCATCGGGACGTGTATTACACTTGGCTAGACTCTAAATTCTTAACTTGTGTGGGATGGGATGTGCATGATGATTTCTATGCTGATGGAGCCACTTCCTGAGAAGGGGGAAGGTGGAGGTCCTCAGAAAACCATGACGACTCGATGGCGGGAAGCTATCCTTGGGATCACAATGGATGGTGGACAGAACCGTCATTGTTTAATATGAACACTGGTACTAAAATTTGATCAGTCTATGCTAGGTCTTAGGTTGTGAAAAGAATTACAAAACTTGCTTTGTGCAAAAGAACCATAGCCATTCCTTGAATACCCCTTTATCATGTGCACTGTTGCTGTGGTGACTTGTTGAGTACGGTTGGTACTCACCCTTGCAAATATAAACTTAATCAGAGGCCGGAGATGAAGCTTCGGAGGATCCCTATGCCTATTACCAGGAGGGTGATGAAGACGAAGGCGCTCAATAGGTCTTAGTTACGGTCGTTGCCTGTGGCAATGGCGTGCCGCTGCCTTGATTCCGCTGTCTTATCTATTTCTGTTTTTGGATGTATTCCGGACCTCTCGGTCCGATGACTTAAGACTATGCCTGCGGGCTATTGATGTAATAATTCGTGCTAGACACTCGTGTATGCGCACTGGTTATTTCAGCTATGAATTCGTGTGTACCAGACTACTTGATCCAGGGAAATGGTACTGTTTACACGACTGATTCCTGTTATAAAAACGGGGGTCCACATCTACATGTTAAAAATATCCACATGTACTGTTCATGCTTGCTTATGTGTTGTTTTGGTGTTTTTGTTCTTTTTCGTTTAGAATCCGACGTTTCCGGAGAGTCCGCTTTTGCAGGAGAAGATTTAGAAGAGTTCCAAGGCCAGCAAGGCAAGTCACACAGATCCTAATCAATCCTTTGAGCATGTTGATCCCGTTTAAAGCTATTGTTTCTATTCAACTATTGCATTTATTTTTGAATGTCATTGGGTGGAATTAGCCTATTGTTTGTTATAGCCCTTTTGTTCTTGATTATCTTATTCCTTGATACCTTGGGTTATTATAACTTGACTAGTTGAGCTTTATATTGGTTCGACTAGATGATTAGATGTAATTGCTTAGCCATGCTTAGAAACTTTAGCACACTAATGGGATAATTTATGAATCATTATCACTTAATGATGGCTTAATGCTAGTTCATGATGGTCAATCGTGATTGGTTAATTAATTAATTTGCCAACTAAAACCTGATAATGGTGGGTTGTGAGTACATGGTTTTGATGGTCGTGCTCATGACAATTAAGGACCGGTTCACGAACTTCGGTTGTGAAACATTAACCGTGCCAACCACAAGCCAGCGTGGGCAACGGCTTTATCTTTTACATAGCATAGTTCATTGCGGAGCACCAGACTGAGAAGTGGCGGAGATAAGCCCACGGGGGTCGTTGGGGAGTCCATGCCTTGTTTATAAGGGGGTGACTATGATCCGGGAATGGTGCACTACAGTGGATTGTGTGGTGTGAGGGGTAATGTCACAGCTCCTTTCCGAGGTACCGTGGTGGTACTAAGGCACATGGTGACATGATGTGGGGCTGTGTCTTGTGGGTACAATGGTACACCTCTAATCAGAGTAAAACTATTCCAATAGCCGTGCCCGCGGTTATGGGCGGGTCTAACAATGTCTTTCGTGATTAGTCTCACCATTCACACCATAATGAGAGATGCTATAACTGGATATAATTGATTAGCTCCTGGTTTGGAATGGTATATTCCTGGTTTGGAGATTAGAACTGTGCAGCCGGGGTTGGTTGTTCAGAATGGTTGGGCCTATACAACAGGGTATGTTGTATAGTGTTGGATTAATACTGTTTAATTAATACTCTACTGTTTTATTAAATTCTGAAATATTCTTTAAATGCTATTTATGCAAAGAAGCCTATATTATGCCATCCTTGGTTATCCTGTGCATTTGCATATTTGCTGCGTGGCTTGCTGAGTATGTCATATACTCACCTTGCAATCATTCATCAGAGGAGGAGTTCTACAGTGAAGCTGATGGTGGTGAGGATTTGGCGTAGTCCTTGTCAAGCTGCCTGTGGAGTGGAGTCGTCTGCGCTGTTTATTTTTATTTTCCGCTGCTTAGATCTTTATTGTTTTGAGAGGAACTATCCACCTCCGTAATGACATTTTATTCGCCCATTAATTAGAGTAATAATTGTACTCTACTATCAATTTGTTATTGTGTGCCTCGGCTGATGCCTGGACGAGGGTTTACACACATGTAAGCGTTTGGAATTTTGGATAGAAATTCCGGGCGTGACAAGCTGTGACAGTACCCCTCGCACAACACAATCCACCACAGTGCACCGTTCCCGGATCATAGTCACCCCTTATAAACAAGGCATGGACTCCCCAGCGACCCCCGTGGGCTTATCTCCGCCACTTCACAGTCTGGTGCTCTGCAATGAACCATGCTATACGAAAGGTAAAGCCGTTGCCCATGCTGGCTTGTGGTTGGCACGGTTAATGTCTCACAACAGTAGTTCGCGAACCGGTCCTTAATTGTCATGAGCACGACCATCAAAACCATGTACTCACAACCCACCATTATCAGGTTTTAGTTGTCAAGTTAATTAATTAACCAATCACGATTAATCATCGTAAACTATCATTAAGCCATCATTAAGTAATAGTGATTCATAAGTTATCCCAATAGTGTGCTAAGGTTTCTAAGCATGGCTAAGCAATTATATCTAATATCTAGCTGAACCAATATATAAAGCTTAACTAGTCAAGTTACAATAACCCAAGGTATCAAGGAATAAAGTAATCAATGCAAACAGGCCATAACAAAGGAATAAGTTCACACCACCCGATGACATTCGAAAATAAATGCACCGTTGAAATAAATAGAGAATTTAAATATAGGATCAACATGCTCAAAGGAATTGTGTTTGGGATTTGTGTGACTTGCCTTGCAATAATCAGTCTTCAATCAATCTGCTTGAACACTTCCGGCGCTCTCACGAACCTTCGAAACGACGAAAACGACAAGCTAACATGCAAAACGAGGAAAGCACTAAGAAACTCCAAATAAACAATACATATAAAGTAAACAAACATGTAGATCATGATTTTAGATGAATTATGAGACTTGAACGGCCTCATTCTGACTTCATATGGATTAATTACGAATTTTACAAGATTTAATCTAATTAAAGCCCATTAAAAAGAATTAAATAAATTTAATTCAATTTATGGATACTTTTAATATGTAGATCTTTATTTTATACAACTTTAGAGACTTGAACCAACTAAATCCGACCTAAGATGAATTAGTTATGAATTTTTAAAGATTAAATCGGATTAAACCATTCATATAGATTTTAATGGAATTATGACGCAATAATGAATTATTTTTGAAAAGGAAAAGAGGATTATTGCGTCAGCGGTCTCGGCTCACGGTGGACCGGGTGCACAGCGGCGGTCTACGGAATGGACGGCCGAGATCGATCCTATCCAAAACGAACGGCCGAGATCGATCCGGTCCACCACGGGTCTACGACTGACATGGCGCTGATGTCGACGAATGACGTCATCGCCGACGGCGGCTCCGGCACCCCATGCTCGACGGCGAACGGCGGCGAGACGGCGCAAACGGAGGGTACCAACGGGTAGAGCTCGACTCGGCGAACTCACCAGTGGCTTGGACGGCGGCGGACGACGACGGATGACGACGGCGGAGAGGCTGTGGCGGCGGCGGCCTTCGGGTCGACGGTGACGGCGGTGCTCCGGCGGGAAACGGCGGCAACGGAGGGGCGGACGAGGACGGCGACGACCTCGCGATCCCGACGGTGGCGACGGCGGCCGAAGGCGGCGGCCGCAACGGCGGCGCGGCGCAGCTGGACCGACGAAAACGACGGCGGCGACTGGGCTAAGCGGAGGCGGTGCTAGAGAAGGCGGCAAGCTAGGGCGAAGGTGACGGCGGAAAGAGGAGGTCCCGGGGAGTCTTATAAAGGGGCTAGCGAGCGGCGACGGAGGCCCACGGCGATCGGTGGCGAGATGGAAAGCTGGGGTTGGAGGGAGAAAAGCCGATCCGAATCGAGCTCAAATCCATCGGTTTCCAAACGAAATTGGCCGAAGTTCCAAAAGAGAAAAGGAAGAGGAGATCTCGAGGATCATTTCCCCTCAATCAATTCGGCCGGAGGAGAAAAGGGGCGGCCGGATTTGGAAGGGGCGGCGGCGGCTTCGCGCGGCTAGGGTTTCGGCGGCGACGGCTCGACGAAGAAGACAGCCCTGACAGGCGGGACCCACCTGTCAGTGGGAGAGAGAGGAGAGCGGCGGCTGCGCGCGCGCGGCGCGGGCTGACTGGGCCGAGGGAGAGAGAGAGAAGGTTTTGGGCCGACTTTCGGCCCACAGCCAAAAGAGGAAATTAAAAACATTTTTCTATTTAAATTATTCATGAAGTGGAATTCTATTTATTAAAAATACTTTCTTGGCTCAAATAAATCCCAGAAAAATCTAGGAACTAAAGAATCAAGAGAAGTATTTAACAAAATTTTATCTAGCCCAATTTTATATTGAGATTTAACAAATTAAAATTAGATCTTCTCTTCTAGGCTTTTAAGATCATTTCTAATAATCCCTTTTAAACAACAATTTATAATTTAAGGATTTTAAACAAGAAAAGCACTTAACACTTATAATTAGATCATTAATGATTAAATAATTACTGAACTGTTCTTTGTATCATTTAAGAATTGAGCTCTGAAAAATCCGAGAAAATTTCAGAGAGTATAATTAATCATGGAGAATTTAATAAAAATTAAATCCAATCATGCTTTATGTTTAGAAAATTTTGTCTCCCACATTTAACTTCACTTGTAAATTAAAGAACATTTAATATAAATTCTATTAATAATTTATTAGATAATTTATAAATCCTAAAACGGAAATCAGGCTGTAACACATACACTAGTTCTGTGGAAGAAGTAAAAATTCCTGTATTCATTTTCTTTGTTATTCTGGTCGTTGGCAATCTTCTTGGCATACAGGTTGAGGACATATGTATCCACCACTCCCCTTGGTGATAAAGATTTAGACAATGATGACCATGTGACTTTTACATTGTGCATTAGCACTGCAAATTTACTGTACCAGAAATAAAGAAGATAAATGCTTTTAGTAATGCTTAGTACTCTTAAGGCAGAAAGAGTACAAAACAAAAAAAATTCAGATTACTTAATTTCAGAAAATTGGAATAGTCAGCACAAGCTCTTTGTTATGCATATTATAAAAATATGCAAAAATAATTTGTAATGTCATAGATTTTTCACCTTCTTTGCATGCCTTGTTGTGTTAAACAAAAAGTGATAAACTTTCATTTGGTTGTTAATGCAAAATTCAGCTGCGCCTACCACTTCAGGATTATCATACAAAATATAAAATCTAAAGCAAAAGTGGAAAATTAGTGCGACATGTATCACTTCAGCGGTGCATGCTCAACTCTGTGTTTTGAAGAACGTTTGTAAAAACTACAGAAAAACACCCCACCTCCCATTTCTTTTTAAATAAAAAAATCTTGAAATGATCACAAAATCTAAAAAAAGCAAATGTAAAAAAGCAACCATTATAATGTTGTTTTGTGACACTTACTATTTATATTGTTGCGTCTCACCAATGCTGAGTATGTTGTTGTAGTGATTGAGTTCAGCTACCGAGATGGTTTGGTGCCGTGTGTAGTTGTCATATGGTGAGCTCTTGTATTTACTTGGATGTACAATTCTTTTAGGGCGATAAAGATTGTGTCTGGTACCAGAACAGTTGCCAGAAGCATTCAGTGAGTCGATGATTCTTGTCATTGAATATTGTCTTTGTTCTGTTTGAGCATGTTGATTTGGTTCCCTCATTTGTGCTATTCTTGGAGAATTCGTACCTATATCAGGTGATGATTGCTGAACTCTGCATTAAAAAATAAAACAAGTGAAAAATGGGAAAAAAGAGAATTTATTGTAATAATGTTTAAGAGTATAAGACTATAGTTTTATGTCATGCTGATTGAAAAAAATTAAGCAAAAAATTGAGAGGTAAAGTACTTACAATTTGTATTACTTTGTTTTGTAGCAGGTGTCCTTGCAGAAGCAATGTTTATGTGCAGTGGTGTTTGAGGGCTACTTTGCTCATTGTTTATTTGTGGTTGCTGCAAGGATGAAAAATAAAAGTAAAAGAAAAAGGATACCTGAACTGAGAAGAAAGGATGTGACTCGAAAGGAAGTGGTGAACTCAAAGAGGTAGTGGCTCTGAACTGAGAAGATGATGCTCTGATCAAAATTGCAATTTTGGACCGACCTTCCAAAAACCAACAAACCTATTAGGTTGTGCTGTTATATTTAAAGTTTAGGATCCCAAGATAGTATTATATTTTTCAAAGTGCCAGCTTTTTGCTACTAGTTTATTCCTCCAATATGTACTTCTATACTACTACCTCCATCTCATAAATATAAAAAGAATTATTCCTTTTTGCATAAGATTAAGGATAGCAACAAAAATACTATAATACCAGTGTCAAAAGTATCTAAAGTTCAGAAATTGTCCAGTAAGGTGCATACCCAAAAAAGGATTGATGTTTGAAAAAAAAGAGACAAGTAAAAAAATCAGAGGTTATTACCACACGTTGTTCAACCATATCGATGTTATCTGATGGTTCCTCTTCATATAAGAATTCTGTACAAAGTCATCTTGGTACTCGTTTTCATCACAGTGCTATCCCTCAAGCCTCCTATTCCCCATGTTTGCAGTGAAGTTTGCTAACAAAAATCATTCCACATAAAAATTAAAAAAAAGTAACAAGAAAAAACATCTAACATGATTGTGCAAATATAAATTTGGCTAGTTATCTTTTTATTCCTTCCTAGACATTTTGATTCCCCCCCTTGATTGTCACTACTTACGTCTATAAAATAAGTTAATGATAGTACAAAAAAGATCATTTTATGTGTACAGAGAAAAAAGGTCAAAGTTGTACCTAATAAATGTTGATCTCCATCTTTATTGTTTATGCATGTTTTGGGTGTGTGCATGTACCTCTCCCCCTGCGTCACCTGCATGCTGCTATGTTCAATGTCCATGATGTTTGTGCCTGATGTTGTTTGGGACAAGAAGTGCCCAAGGCTGGCACTTTTGTTTGTTTTTGATTTATCATCAAAATGATTTAAGCATTCAAATTTGGGTTGCTATGTGTGAGTTACATGAGAAGAAATGAAAAAGTTACAAATCAGGATAGATCAAAAAAATGAGGTACATTTTTTGTACATTAAAGTGCAACACAGATACAAAAAATATGTTAGTTTATCAGTCAATCAATGCTGCAAAAATTGACAGGATTAAAATCAAAACAATAAAACAAATCAGTACACAGTACTGGTAGAAAAAAATGTGACAAACCAAATTTTTATGATATGTGGAGTTTAGATTTTGTTCTTGATGTGTATAAGATAAGATGACACTGTAAATTAAAAGATGACCCAAAAAATAAAAGTGATTTAGAAAACACCTGTATGCTCTAGTTTCATCTGTTTTCTAAAATTTGAACTCTACATAGGCACAGCAGTCTATCAGTTTTGTGTATTAGAGGTGTTTTCTAAAACAATGTCTATCTACTTCTAAAAAAATCATCCACACATATATAATATGTACAAAACAAAATTATGACCAGTGTACAATGCAAAACAAACATTATATAAAAAAATAGAGGTGTATAATACACAAAAATAAGAGAAAATTAAAAAAAAGAGCGGTTTGTTGCTCACAAAACAAACACTAAAAAAAACTAAAATATACTAGTGCTTTAAAATGCATGATATATGTTTGATACATTTGTGCTCTTGTTTGGAATGTTGTCTGATTCATCTTGTATAGGATCTTGGCTCTTATGATCTTCTGAAGAGTTTGAATAATTCACAAGAATGAACTTCGTCTTATCCTAAAAATATTAAAAAAGCATAATCAAAAAAGATATAAATTGATTAAAATCATTGAAACAAAAATGGAACAAAAAATATTTTTTTTGAAAAAAGTACATTATGTAGTCGAAAAAAATCTTTTCCTATTACTGTTGTGTGACCTGTTATGTCTTCAACATCATATGGACCATCTATATCAATAACAAACTCTGTAGAGTTGCTTTCAAGATCCTTGGTGGGTTGCACCTTTTTTGCAAAAAAAGAAAGACATGTAGTGAAAAGCCAGGGGGAAAAATATAATGGTTTGAAATTTTGACTCTTGCCTAATTTTGAATTTTACCTCCTCCTTTTTGGCTGGTATAGTACAGATAGGTTCCACGAAAAGACCATCCTTGTTTGATTCTTCCTTGTCTGGTTGAGTACTGATAGGTTGTGTTGCTTTCAAGGGCTGAAAAAAAATGAACTTATATTATGCAAACAGTTTTTGTAATCTTTTAATCCATGAATAATGTATTGTATATAATGATAGGACATTAAAAAAAGTAATAGTGTTTTTACCTGTTTCCTTACTGCTTTGCGAATCTTTTGGTCAGAAGAATTTTTTTTCGATGGGCTAATTGATACAACCGACAAAGGGGATGCTGAATGTAATCTCTTAGCTCTAGTCCTAGATGCCACAGAGTTGTTTGATTGCTGACTACAAACAAAGTCCTTACTGGATGCTTTTTTATCTGGAAAAGGATTGTTTTAGAGTGAAATTATCCTAAACAAGACATTGCTTAAGCGTGCTAAACAAAAGATAAAAACATACCAGAAAAGAAACTGGAAAAAAAATTGACACCAAGAAACAAACCCAAAAAAATATGTTTGTTTCTTGGTCTCAAGTACCGTATTCGCCTATAACATGAATTTATTGGAGCATGACACTTTTGTTAAATAAAAAAATGAACAGAATAAGATAATGCTATAGTACAAATTAAACAAAAAAAAACCTGCATGCTGCGTTTCTTTGCAAGTGTTGTCCTTTGTTGCTGTTTGACTTTGAGTTTTCTTGTTCAGTTGGTTTTGATGGTGGTGTGGTTTGTAGTTGGTAACATGTAACATTCTCTGAAAAAAGTTTGTTTCAGAAAAAAAGTATTGCTGTCAAAACAGATATTAAAGAAACAACTACCAGTAAGACAACATAAAAAATGGAGTAGATGGTGTGCAGTGAGATTATATTTTCAGATTCAAAAAATTTCAGCTTGCAAAGCTACGGACCGTGGCATAGCTGAATCCTGGAGCATATTACAGCTTAAAAAATTGGTGATAAAAAATAAAACTAATCAGTGTGATCCATGGGTAGCCTACTGGAACAAAAAAACAAGAATTATGTGAAAAAAATTGAATGAACAACAGATAGTTGTTCGCTTTTAAAAACTTTAATTGAGCAATAGACTAATAGGGCTCTGTATGAACATCCTAATATATCTTCTATATTTGTGAAATACAAAACAGATATTTGGGCCTGATAACTTATGGTTCTCGTAACATTGAGTACTGACACAGAACTTGGCTATGCTTAGTCCTATTCCAGATTTTAAAGAAAGTATACATGCCAAGTAAAAAAAATGCTATAGTCTAGAATGAACATTTTTTTTTGGACTGGATAGATTGGTGTTGGTGGTAGGGAAATTTTGCTTAGCATTGGCACAAATTATTTGATCTGTTGTGTTTGTGTGCTATTTGTCTAAAAAGAAAAAATTACAAACTAACAGAATAATAACATATACCTGTAGGGGGTGCTCCTTTGCTATTGCTGGTGTTGTAGATGTTAGACTTTGTTTTATGCTCTGCAGTTGAATTTGTTTCTGGTGTCTTTGGTAGATGGGAACAGATATCAGTGTTGTTTGGGTGGTTTTGTTCTAGGGGTGGGGCATTACCATTATGTGCTACATTGTTGCCACCCTGCTTGCTTCCCCCCTTGCTCTTCTCTTCTCCACTCTTCTCTTCTCTTGTTGTGGTGCTATCTTTTTGTGTGAATAGGCTTGCTTTTGACATGTAGACGCAATCCAAAACCTTGGCAGCGAGTTGTGCATTTTTTCCGTATGTTGTGTCAGAATGTTCTCTTGTGAACCACTTGCAAACTGTGTAAATGTCATCAATGAGCTGCATTTAAAAAAAACACAATAGGAGTGACTATATTGGAGCATACATATACAAAACTAGGAAAACGAATTTTTTTAAAAAACAGAGCATTTGGAGGAGCAAAAAAATTACCCCTGGGTTAAATGATTTGCTATGGTATTGCTAGAGAGCATCGTTGCATGACATGTTGCTATTGTTGCCCTGTTGCTCAATGCAGCGGGCCCCTGAACATATTGCGTCATAACTTAATTTCTCCATTGCTTTGATCTGAGAAAATAATCAGAGTATGATCTAAGAAAAAAGAAACAAATTGACACGGAATAAAATTTTTCTGTTGTTTTTACTTACTGGTCGCTTTCCAAAATCTCTTATTTTGCATTCATCCATTTTTGAATACTCTTTTATCATTCCGGCTTTCCAAACAGAGATTCTCGGTGGTGGACCAATTGGAATATTTCTAATTCCAAAATCTTTGAAATCAAGATAATTAATCTAAGGAAACAACACAAAAGAAAAATAATAAGTCAATGTTTAGAAATATTATGGGTTTAAAAAATGACTTAAGTAATAAAGAAGAGATGCATACAGCAAGTAAGTGTCCGCAGCCGCCAAGGGTTTTTGATGTTTGTTCTTTTGATTTACTCTCCTTTTGGAACTTGGCTATGTATGTCATAAGCCATTCATAAACAAACTTTGACCAGTTCCACTTTGAGCTGGACTTGACATCAGAGGTTCAAGGTATTTTGGGCTGGGGTGAGTGTCTGAGTTGCAGCAAAGAAAGGTTGATAGTGTAACCACCATTGAACAACGTAGGAGATCATCTTCTGATAGTTTGTTCACACCCTTGTCACTAAGCAACTTAGTGCCAAAGAAGGAAATTAAGGGTTTTGTGCTCCCATAATGCTGATGAAAAAAATGTTTTCCTGCATCATTGTCATGCTTGATCTCTAAACCTCCATTTGGGATACCAAGTATGAAGTTGGTGGTATTTGGATTGATTGGTATGGATCTCCCATTGACAACTATATCTGAGCAGCTGACGTCAGTGTGACTAGCTATCCATTTGACAAAAGATAGTGGTATAGCACACCTTTGAAAGTTTAGAAGTGAACCAAAAGCAGAATTCTCAATAATTGACCTTTGCTCGTTGCTGAGCCCTTCAATCAAATTGGAAAAGTATGTGATGTTTAGTCTGCTTCTTGGTTTTGGGGACTCTGCACTTCCAGATTTATCTTGGTCATATTCAAGTTTTGTGCGCTGGAAGAAAAAAGATAGAGATTTAATTATGTCTTGTTAACAAAGAACAACATAAACTAATTAGCATACTGGGTTGTGGAACAAAATGTTTAGGAAAAAAAAGACAGAAAGCGATACCTTTTGTTTTTGTCTCCTTACTGGTTTGTATGTCCTACCTCTTTTCCTTTTGATCGATCCTGAAAACTAACAGAGGCAAAACAAGTATAAAGTTATTGATAGCTGTCTGTGGTAGTAGAAAATGATATTTTGAAAAAAAAAGGAAGAAACATATATACTAGATCTTTTAATGTGTTGACGAGATCTTTTTTTGTGATGTATTTGTCAGAATCGCTGGTTTCTTCCTCTTTTGAAATAGAGTTGGCATAATCGGAATCTGCCACCTTGTTGTCCGACTTGCTATTTGATGAACATTCATCATCTGATGATGTCCTGTCGCTTGCCATGCTGGAAAAAAAGAACTAGAGAAGTAAGTACATTAAAAGGAAAAAAGAGGGATCTTGTCAAATGTCTTGATATTTTCATGTGTAACCAATCAAAACCAAAAAAAAAACTCTCAATGTCCTGATAAGCTGCTAAGCCACATGTTAAACTGTGCCAAAAAAAATAAGAACCAGTGCCAAATTGAAACAAAATGTATAATTGTGAACCCGTTTGATACCCCTTGCACGAAATCTAAAAAAAAAAAAGCAAACAAGATACGAGTGGTATCTTGTTGCTAACTCATTTTAATCAGCACTGAAGAATTTTTAGCAAAAACCAACTTGCATGAACTTAACATCGGCAAAAAAATACTAATAAATGTTTTTTGAAGCTCTATAACTGCAAATTAATGTGTTGAACCACAATTTGATTACAGATACATATACTTGATAAAATGTCAACTACAACATCTTGGTATTGCAAAAATTTATGTTAACTATTCACATGATTATAGTTGCACAAAATTAAAATTAAAGTTGTACAAATTTAAAACCAAAGTTGCATAACATTTAAAAATGGCAACTATAGGAACATACGGATGCAATTACTATAGGACGATGAAAAAACTTGTTTTAGTTAGTAAACAATGGTGTACTATGTATGCCATATTTCAAAGTGATACGACTCTATTTATATATTTGTACAAACTCAGCTTATCTGCATATAAGTAAATGTCAAAAACAACATCTTGGTGTTGCGAAAAAAATGCGTTAACTATTAGCATGATTATAGTTGCACAAAATCATAATTAAAGTTGCACGAATTACTAACCAAAAAGTTGCACAACATTAAAAAATGGCGACTGTAGGAACATGAAGGTACAATTTTTGCATATAAAAAAAGTAACAAAACTCGATGGATATGACATTATTCAACCGCCCACATGTCCAAGCTCATCAGCAAATCAAAATCTTAGCAGAAGGAAATGTACTCTTCTTACCCTGCCAGCAAGCTCCTCCCCCCCCGGTAGAATCCAACGCTCCCTAAAAACAAAAATCGTAGTGAGCTACTACATCTGAGCATACAATCAGTCTGAAGTTGTGCTTGTTTATAACCAAAATTAGGAAAAAAATCATATAGTAGTCAGCTAAAAAAGAATTAGTTGCACAATTTAATAATTGAAATTGCATATATTTATAACATAACTTGCACGAAAGGTATAGTATTAGTTGATTTTGCTATTTGGACTATGCTGCTGGGATGTAGATGGTTCAAGCGGGAAAAAACAGTACATGAAAAAAAAAGAGACACGCTTGCTGTCGTGTGTTGATGAGAAAAAAAAAGATACAATATAAAAAGTAACTTGCGCGAAAGGTATAGTATTAGTTGATTTTGCTATTTGGACTATGCTGCTGGGATGTAGATGGTTCAAGCGGGAAAAAACAGTACATGAAAAAAAAAGAGGCACGCTTGCTGTCGTGTGTTGATGAGAAAAAAAAAGATACAATATAAAAAGTAGTATGGGTTGCAAAAAGCAAAAACACATGAAAAGTTGGACAAAATTACTAAGAAAACAAGTTGTCTACCAAAAAAAGTCACCAGTTGTATGCATGTTTTCCCAAACACAAACGCTATTTATCAAAGTAAACGGAAAATTTGGCTCAAAAAACATTAGTTGCACAAACTTATTACACGACGTGCACGAAAAATCAAAATGGCTACTACAAGTCAGGGAGTGCAACTAGCATAGATACATAATTTTCAGAAAAAGAAACAATGAAAATTTTAAGGCCATGTGCTGATCGAAAGCATAGGTTTTAGTTGAGGCCATATTTAAAGCAGTAAATAAGTGAATCATTGATACAACATAATTGTACATAGTGTATGAAGAGATATGCTTTATACTGTCAATTTATACAGTACTATCGCAAGTTATACTGTCCATTTATTCTCTGTATTTTAGTTTCTGATTAATCCTACTAATTCCGTTAATCTCACTCTCATTTTGCGTTTCCCACTGTCATTTGCTGAGTTGCTAATGTAACACACCGATGCTTTGCGAATTTGCAATTACTCTCCTCTCTCAATGCTTTGCTGGTAATCTCAAAAAGATTAAACATAATTGATAGGAGCAGAGCTTGGAGTTCATTTTTAGGGAGGCTTATCTCAGATTGATCACTGATGGAATGGAAGCAAAAGTGGCTTAGTATGTCACAGTTGAGAAGGACTACCTAAAAAAAATAGTACACAGCACACAAAAACAAAAGATAGCTTTTTCTGTATACAAGCACAAAAAAATCCAAAAAAATTGTGGTCTCCCTATATAGAGTGACCACTGAAATGGACTGATTAACTCAAACCCTTTGCGCACAAAATGGATCTGACAATGCTGAGGGACAAAAGGTAAGAGCATTTGTAGGGATTTAATGAAAACATTGGTTAGTTGTTGAGCTCGAATTGCTACCAAATCCCTAAACTCCTTTCTAAAATGCCACGGCACAGAGGTCATCACTAGCCTATAGGATAAAACGACTAAATCTAGAGCAAAACCATGTGTGTGCCTAACAAATGAAGTTAGGGAGAAAAATAATTAGGGAGAAAAAACCAGGCGGAGGCACAGCCCACCTCCCGCCGACTATATCATACACGATGTGCAGTTAAAACACTAAAAAAAATTTCCCCAACTACAACGAACAAAACATCAAAGCACACACATCATGTGGGTTTCAGATCCAGGGATGCTTTGCTCGACATTGGTCCCCCCATCCCGCCCTGCTACTCGCGCCCTGCACCAACTACGGCGCACACGAGTTGATCTGTTGGGTCGGATCGTGGGTTTTGTTGGCGACAAAAAAAAGGCCCACGGTCTCCATGTCTTTTTTAATTTGAACAAGTATATATATTGTCTATATGAAATATTTTGATTTCACATGATGACTTAATTGTTCAAAAATCTGAGTAGTAAAAATATGTGTAAAATTATCAAGACGCTGCAATTGCATACAAATCTATCGATTTCTTCATTTGCAATTATCAAAGATATTGGAAATTGTTGACCTAACTTGTTCTGAATTGTGCTCCCAGGTAATCATGAAACATGCAGCTGTTGTCTAACAAAAAAAATCATAATAACTTCAAATTTCAGGAGACGTGCAGGAGTCTAAAGTTGCCAGATGGCTGGAGAATGGCATGGTAAATAATCCTTAACATATGTTTGACCTCCTTAACATATGTTTCATGAAGAAAAAAATTCAGTAAATGATTTAAGCTAATATCTATTTGACCTCCTCTAGCCATAGCTTGGTGTTAATGTTACTACTCAGATATATAGTCTTGTTTAGGTTCACAACTAGTTTCAGGAAACTGGGTGTTCAGGTATTAAATGACAAAAAATATAATCTGTTGTGCTGAATTAAATTTTCCTCTAGTCTCAGGAGAGGCACTGGCATGTGGGTTTGGCAAAAAGGAAAGCTGAAAGGAGTTGATATTACTCAAGGTATTTGAGAAAAAAACTAAACACAATTGTACTTACATTTGACTGATATGAGGCATTTAATCTTGCCCCTGCATATTAACTAGAGTAACAGAAGTAATATGAATTGGCACACAAATATATTGACCTCTGAATCTTGTACCTCTGCTATGTGAGGTTTTAACAAAGTACACAGATCTGAATCTGAGAACTGTACCTTGCAGCTACAAAACAAACTAGTACAAAATTGCAGCTAGAGTTCAAACAAAATTAACTATTGACAACTATCTCTGTCTCCAATGACAGAACTGCTTATAACTATTTCTAAAAAAAATGACAAAACCTATTTCTCTATACATTATGTTTCAGGTTGGGAGCAAAAACTAAAGTAAGCATGTTATTCCTCTAATTCTAGCTCGGGAGGTCTGTCTGATGAGTACTCCATAATGAGAATGATCCAATGGTAAGCATGTTTATTCACAAATTTATGGGCTATATAAATCCAGTTATTCTTCACAGATGGGGAAATGATTTACATCAAAAGAAAATAATTAGTGAGAAAATGAAGTTAGGGAGAAAATAATTAGTGGCAAGGTTTAGAACCAGGCAGAGGTGCAGCCCACCTCCTGCCGACTATATCATACGCGATATGCAGTAAAACCCTAAAAAAATTTTCCCCAACTACACCGAACAAAACATCAAAGCACACACATCATGTGGTTTCAGATCCAGGATGCTTTACTCGACATTGGTCAAAATCAACTCAAAAACATATACCCAGTAAACTCCAAAGCATCAAGGAATGAAAAAAACTCCGCGGGATTCCCCCCCCCTCCCCCCTCCCTTGAAATGGTAGCCAATCCAGCCCTAAACAACTCACAAAATCCACATGATAGAAATCTGGAGATGAGGGGATTAGGCCATCGCGGCGTGAGATTTGAACAAAAAAGAGAGATGAAAAACCTGCAGTGCCTCAACACAAGCGCGCTCGCCTTCAACGGCACACTCGCGGTGCCTTCTCCGGCGCCGTCCACGGCCGCTCGCGGTGACAACCCACCTCCCGCGCCCCCCCCCTCGCCTCCCCTTCCACCTCCTGCCTTGGAAGAATCTTTGGCACCTTCATCTCGTAGGACTCCGCCTCCCTGTTCGAGAAAACACAAACGCTATCTACTCGAGAAGCAGAAGCGCTTTCTAGATGAGTCATGGGTGTGGGCGGATTTTTGCAGAGCTATTTGTGGGTTGTGGGCTGTGGGCTGTGGGCTGTGGACTCTGGGCTTATTAGCGAGGGAAAGATGATGGCGCGCACAAAATCAAGGCACACAATCAACGGTCGATGCGATCGACTGATCGATTAAAATTTTGCAGGCGACTGCAAAATAGCAAAAGCGAATAAATTATATTAATTGTAGGAAAAAAAGCAAAACATCCAACCATTGGTTCTCATTTAATCTGGTAGACCCATTATTTTCAACCATTAGATCTACCTTATAAATTACCAATTAAATTCATCTGTAAAAAGGCCCATGTCGTAAATTCGTAGTGCCACTACCGACAGATATGCATGCACATAGATACGTAGGTATTCCTCCTTAAGAAAAAGTGTGTACCAACGTACAATACGTACATAGGTATTCTTCAAGAAAAAATACGTACATATGTACACATGCCGGGTCCCACATCTTTATTTTTTTCTTCTCATTTAGATTAGATGAAAGCCAAACTAATAATTTAAACTCATATTAACTATGCTTTAAGTTGTAAAAATATGTGCTATTTCAAGTTGTATTCAAAGTAGGCGCTTGTCATCGAAACATCCATAAAAATATAAATAAATTAAAAGTATAGAGTTTGTGATAGTTAAATTAGACTTAAATTTTCCAAAAATAAAAACAACTTTAACTCTGTATAGAATTTTCAAAAATTACTCACTCCCCATTGTTACTAAATTTATCATAAATATATTTTCGTGTATTATGTGTTTACTCTATTCATATATTTTTAGAAATTTAAAGATCAAATATGTTCATTTGACACCATGTCAATATCCATTTTCTCCTACTTAGGCTTCATTCGATCTAGCTCATCGACTTAGCTTATCCAGGGGACACAAAATGACACAGGTCATTAGCACAAAATTAATCGAGTATTAAATATTACAAACTTGAAAATGGAATTATTTGTTTTTTTTAGAAAACTTCTATAATAAAAATTATTTTGTAAAATACACACCATTTAGCAATTCGGTAAACGTAGCCAATCCGGTAAGAACTTTAGAACTTAACCTTAAATTTATTACTTATGTACTAAAACTAAATATGAAGTATATAATACACTTTGTGAATCAAGATTAGCATAATATATCAATCATATGTCCCTGCTAAATCCTATGTTATAAGTTCTATATACAAACCACCACTGTCCACCAATCATCTAGTTATATTGCTCATGACACATCTATGCATAATGCACCTAATAATTATTGGACATCCAGTAAGCACGTGTGTCATCAAGCACCAAAGATAAAAGGATGATACTAAGTGGGTAACCATTAACAAAAAAAATAATAGGTAAGTTGAGGATGCCACAAAATCACAACAAATAATAGTTGCCTACAATTAGATTGTGAGTATGAGTAATAGCAAACCTATACTCCTACAAACACTTGTGAGATGCCATGTGATGCTCTAATAAATAGGAGAAAATTTAACAAAAAAATATAAGGGAAAAAACAAAACATCTAGCCATCGATGTGGACTTAAACCGATGAATCCATTATTTTCAGCCATTAAATTATATTTATTTAGGTAATCCCTCACTAATATAAACCAGCAAATCCCTCCTTTTTTCACGTACATACACAAGAGATGTCAAAAACTAAAAAACAAGAGAGTGTATATGGTCCACCCCCCTCTATTAGTTTTATGTTTCTTTATTTGCAGCACTAAGGTTTTCCTTAAATTATGCATATATTTAGCGACTACTCTTTGCGAGGTTGACAAAGAAGCCACGATGCCATGGCGCCGCTTCATGCCACCCTCGCCAATTTTCTTGAGAATATTTTTTTACTAACGATGTAAAAGACAATCATAGATGGTCATATAAACATGTGCACACCCACCCTATGAATATACATATGCACACCCAACCTTCTACGAGAGAAAAATATTTGTCCAAAAAACATAAAAAAGTACATACATACGAGAGACTAACATTCGCAAAAAAAAAATACATACATACGTATAATCGAAAATTTCCCATGGAACCATATTTTATCCTTTTAAATTATGTTGTTCTCATATAAATTGTGTTAACAATTAGTACAAATAATTTTGACAATATAAAGTATTCCTTTGTATATTACCCATAAACATGCATAGGTGAATTAGTTGTATAATAAAAGAAACAAAAATCAAAACTCATATTATGTTTGCAAAGGATGAAGATAGATAAGTTTACATATAACTAAAACAAAGTGATTTTTGTTTCAATACGATAGATATTATCATTTAGTATATCAAAATCTATGGTCTATTTCACAGTATCAATATTTCCTTCTTTTACAGTTAGGTTATGAGCTAATATATGGTTCTTATAGTTAATATGATCATATATGACTTTTTCAATATATTTGATAAAAAAATAAATTGCCCGCGCATCTGCGCGGGCTTTCTTCCTAGTTTAAGAAAAAATACAACAAAGAATGCTCCGGACATTTTTTTCTCCGAATCCTATAAAAACACTCGCCCGGCCGGATCCATCACCGCCATTCCTGCACACCACCGTCTCTTCCACGCCCACCAATATCCCCACCGGCGTCGCTTCTGGCACCATCTAACCTCTCCGTTGAGGTGCCCCATGATCAGATGGCCTGGATGAGCCTGTCACGGAGAAAGTGGTGGAAGGATCGCAGATGTCTGATACCAAACCACTGGGAGCCCACAAGGTGCTATGATTTTCAAGATTCTAGTTGTGCTAAGTGATAGCAATTTTGGAAATTTATAATTTCAAACCCCACTGGCAAATCAATATATTGGGCGGAATTTTTGGGTTTTCTCAAATTTTTGTTAAAGTTTGTCAAACTTTATTCAAATTCAGTCAAAATCTATGAAAAATTTCAAAAATCTCGGTCCAAAACGTGCCAAAAATCACGAAGTTTCGTAAGTTTCAGTCCTGCCAAAATTCTCTTCGAAATAAAAAATGTATACCCTGGTTATGCTCGATCAGTGGGTGAGGGTTATAGCCATATGGATCCTTGGAGACAAGGGCAGGAAGAAGGGACAGTGGAGATTACTATGGATATGTGTTATGGGTAATTTAGTCTTTACAAAAGTCAAGATATGTCTACTGGAGACAATATGAGTACTGGCATTCATCTTCAATGATAATCAAGGAAAGGTACCAATTCATTGAAATTATGTAGCTCTCTCACAAACCTAAGACGATAACTACACTCCCCTGCAACATATCAGTGTAAAAAAAGAGATGTTTTATAGTGTTTGCAAGGTATTTACAGGTACTTGGAGGTGGAACAACGTGAACCGTTGATTAAGCTAAGAGAGGGGCAAGGTACAGAACAAAAAAGTTGCAACATGATGGCAGTGGAGTAATTAACTTGTAAAACATGGGCATTATACGTTAATTGAATATTAACATCCATCTGTCACTATTCAGATCGGTAGGCCATCAGAAAAAAGCGTAAATCATGGAAATCAATCCGATCGATCTGTAACAGATCGCATCTCTATTCTACTTTCCCTTGGCTTCGTTCTTGTTCTAGGGTTTAGACGTTTCACTAGAAGGAGACATGGTTCACCGGAAGGAGACAGAGGGAAAAGTGTTGGCATGGTTGAGGGTTGAAGAGGAGACTAGATCGCCTGATCGACGTCAACCTAGTGCATCTATAAGTTATCCTATCCTTATTTATACAGTTGATTAGTTATTTATGTAGTTCATAAATTCCTTTATAAGGGATTGGAATTTTAGCCAATTTGTGGTATAGTAAACGAGATCTTCTCCAATGGTGTTCTTCTAGTGTTTTGACGGTTGCACCCATGAGGAGACATGGTCGAGGAAGAAGCTCTGGCATGGTTGAGCGTTTGAACAGGAGGTAATATAAGATCCTATGCTTATTTATGTAGTGGATTAGTTATTTACGTAGTTCAAAAATTTCTTCGTACAAGGGATCGAAAAGAGATCTCCTAATATATTATTCATATTGGGGTTTGAATAGGTGAACTTGCTGGGTGACATAATTGAGGGAGAAGCTTTGGTAGCGTCTTGTGTTTGAACATGAGGCATAATCTGATTGACACGTACATACAAGTGCATAGGTAAGATCTCCTATGCTTATTTACACAATTGTTATAGTTTTTACTGAGTTCATGGATCCCTAAGTTTACTTGGATTGGGCCTGAATCGACACATATTGAATTTTGTTATTTACATAGTTTAGTTCTGTTAATGCAGTGCACTATTCTTTTGTATGTACCGCATGCAAATTAGTTGTATACTAAATTAGCTTTTGTAGAGTTGTTTATACAGAGCAATTTCTATGTAAAATTTGAGTTAAAATTGTAAATTAACTCAAGATGGTAAAGGGTGTTCTAAAAATTATATGTTGTTTCTTGTAGGTTTTAAGCACTGATGGAGCATACAGGGATATCGGTTGAGGAATTGTTGGAGTATCAACAAATGTTCAACAAGACATTCAATAGTGAGGATGAAGGAATTCTGTGAACCGTGCTGAGCACAAGATGCAGGAATTCTGTCAATCCACATGATGTATAAAATCTAATGGCTTCATGAATCTTAAACAAATTTTAAATTTTAATAATTGACAAGCATACTTTTTTGTACAGCTTCATGAATTGAGATTGCGAATGTAAATGAACTTATGACTGATTATTGTGGTATTTTGAAATTGTGAAGACCATATTTGAGTCATTTGTTATGCATACAACAACAAACTTTCGGCGCTTGACGTTACAGTCCATTATGGACAACGCGACTCGTCGAATTGTCACGATCAACTTTCCACCGCAAATTCCCCAAGTGAATTAATTACTGCTCGCATGTGCTCGGGTCATCAGTACACTACAGAAACCATATAATTACTACTTACGCATACGACAGCAAACTTTCGACGCGTGACGATCAGGTCATTTTGAGTTGTCACGATCATCTTTCAGCCTTGTTTTCGGAGATAAAGTGAATCATGCTCACGCGTGCTCATGTTGTCACATAAAGTGGGCCAGATGAACTCTCAATAAGTCCAATTATAGCACAAGTTGCTGCCCTATATAATAGACAAGCCGAATACAAGCTCTTCATATCATCTTTCATATTCCCACACATTTAGAGAGAATGGAAGCTCCATTTTTTGAGCATCTCAACTGGCGATCCTTTCGCCGGTTGGTTTCCACCATGGTGTGACTGGTCGTTATGCACTTGTGGGGATTGATGCATACTTAAGTCAAGCCTCATGGTAGAAACTCGGGGTAGGAGATTCTTCCAGTGTGCAAACCTTGATCAGGTATGATTCGTTTGTTCCAAGTTCAATTAACTATACTCAACACATAAAACGCTAGCCGATTTCTACTCCATCATAACATCTTACACAAACATACCGTACATTGTGCAACTACATTGAGTGGGTAGATACGGAGAACCCACAAAACGACGGAACACGTCCATATGCACGTAGTGAATCAAGATCGGACAGCCTTAGACGGAAGAATGAGCATGAACACCAAATTGCTGCAGAAGCTTTAGTATGGCAGGTAAATCCCCTTGGACTTCCCACATGGCGGGAACGTCCAGAGTGTCGTTGTGGTGACCGTTGTTAGGTGATAAGGTCTGTAAGACAACAAACTGGAGGACAAAGAAGCTTCGTGTGTCCTAACTTTGACGACGACGATTTCGTCGTAAGTATCCTTTTTTTGGTACCACTAATCACTACTTTCACGCACTTACCTCTCCTTACACAATTTTTCAAATAGGAGGAGGTTAGGAAATGTCAATTCGTACAATGGATCGATACGGTCAGAGTTACTTCCATTGGTCAAATGATAACGCAGCCTGAGACGACCACACAATTCATTCAGGCGTGGATGGAGTACGGACGTCAAGTACAAATTGCAAGCTTAGACTAGAGGAACAATCCATTAGGTTTACCTAAATGGTCGGAGCGTCCAAAGTGTGGTTGTAGAGATCGCTGCCAGGTGGCTACCTCCTTTGCAGAACAAACGATTGGCAGGAGATATTTTGTCTGCCCTATTGTAGACGACAATTTCATTGTACGTCTAACAAATTCCAAATTTAACTAGAATCTGCTTAATATTACTATCCTATCTGACCAACTATGTTTGTTTCTTAGGGCAATCCAAGGAGGTGTGGATTCACTTTATGGATCGACAATGTCAATCCAACATATGATAGCCAAAAGATAACTGAGTCTGAAACATAGGTAGAGTACCAGTGAGAGAAGGAGCATCAAAATGCAATACATGTTGAACGACGCAGAAGTGGTCGGTAGATAGGCTCAGGCTCGATTTGTTAGGACCAACAAATTTGTATCTTTTATCTATGGCACTTCTTATCTATCTTGTCATTATAATGTTTCATTATTATGGTGTGTTACTGTATGCGTCACTGCTGGAGGTTGTAGACCCCCGATTTTAGAAATCGGAAATCTTCTCTGTTTATCCGTACCAATCCCTGGATCAGTAGTTGGTACACACATACATAGTTGGATCACAACATATCACGAATGAATTCAGGCTAAAAGAGTTAAATACTTACATTAGGGCCAGGTAGGCCAACAACTATCAGAGAACAACAGCGGAAGACAAAATAGTATAAGGGCCCGGTTATCATGCCACAGGCAGTCAACTGGGGAACGAGACCTAGAACAAAACCGCACTCCGATCATCTTGTTGGATACACAAGCGTACCGACAAGGGCTTCTCTTCAACACTCTCCTAAAAGATATATAAATAGCAAGGGTGAGTACCAACCGTACTCAGCAAGCCACCACAACAGCAATGCATATGATAGAGGGTATTCAAGGAATGGCTTCAGGTTCTTTTGCGTAAAGCTGCATTTTTGCAAATATTTTCACAAGCCTAAGACCTAGCATAGACTGACCAAATTTTAGTTCCAGTGTTCACATTAACAACGACGGTTCTGTCCACCATCCATTGTGATCCCAAGGATAGCTTCCCGCCATTGAATCGTCATGGTTTTCTGAGGACGTCCTCCTTCCCTCCTCTCAGGAAGTGGCTCCAACAGCATAAAAATCATCATGCAATATCCCATCCCACACAAGTTAAGAATTTTGAGTCTAGCCAAGTGTAATACACGTCCCGGTGCTCAATAACCGCGAGCACGGCTATTCGAATAGATTTGGTTTACTCACACTGCAGTGGATGTACACTTTACCCGCACTCCGTGACTGCCCAACACATGAGCCTCGTCCCAACACATGAGACATGTCACGGCAAAGCTTTTCGATAACCTCGCATTGGCAGTACCCGCTCCATGAACTTTACATCCTCATGCACTCTAGGCGTACACAGTTTCTAGCAGTGAGAGGAGTTCTGGCGCACCCGGGAAGGAAAGACTCACACATGCATTAAGTTATAATTATGTTTAAATTCTCACATGGCAGTCCTACCGATGGCGACACCACTGTAGACACCCGCCTCGCGGTTCTACCAATGGCTGCCCCACCGTAGAGCCCCTGCCTCACACATCATGAAACCACTATGCATGGATACTGCCTCTGCTCAGCTATCTATTCCGCTAGGTCTATACCCATACGAGAAGTGCGGTTGTACGGGGGTCGTTTCATGCTTAACTTCATGGCTCGGTCCTTAATTGACCGGTGACGGTACTTGCCTTTTCCCGGATACCACCCAAATCCTCCGTCCGCCCCAGTCGAAAACAGTTGTTTAATTTTATTTCTCTTTTCATAAATCATGTCATCAACATCATGGCAATGTGGCGCTCATGACTCCACATGCCGCATCTCAATTACCTTCCCAAAGGCAATTGCCCAAGCATACAGCATTTTGATAAATATGAGTATGCATGATTCTAGAATAGCGTTGCTAAGCAATTGTCATAGTTGACTAGGGACTCATACGTAAACATGGTTACGAAGGAATATGGGGTAAACAATAATCAAGGCATGGCATAATCACAAGTAGGATGTTTATCATTGCATGCAATTTTATTTGTAAACAAAATAATTTCGCAATTGGGATCAACATGTTCAAGGAATAGTGATGACTTGCCTGCTCAGGGTAGTCCTTATTCTCGATATAATCTTGATCAACCTTCACCTCCTGGAAGTTGCAGACGTTGCCTCACGACTAACCGATACACAAAGTCTATAATACGCGAGAAAAACCAATATTCAAACAACAATCAAATATGCACAACAAAGTGTACTTGTTAGGGTCGTACCTAGGGTTGCTTATACTATTATTGCTTGCTAGGGGATTCCAATTATGCTAAGGGCTAAAGTTTCTTAATCTTTCTGTTGTCATGGCGGTCTATATAGAAGCTAACCAATGTAGTATAAATGAGATACGTATCTGGCTACTATGTGGTTTAGTCTAGCAAATGGCTATTCATGCATCTATCTAAATAGAACGGTTATACACTAGAGGTTCTGTTGCCGGATGGATTTGGATCAGTCAAATAATTACTGTGAATCATTTGTATTATTATTTTATTGATGGAGGCTTTATTTTAATTATGTACATATTTTACTTGTCAAAATAAATTATGAAAGGTTAACAATTACCCATGCTTTGTATGTTAGAACTGTTTAGGTTAACCATATTATGATTACGGACTATCCCATCACATAATTTTATAATGAATAATCCTAATTTACGATTATATTAGGTCAAGATTTATAACTAGGATTTTATCCACTATAGATGTTTGTCATAGACTCATTAGTTTACTATACACAAAAAAGGGTAGGTTTTTGATATACCGTACATCTATTTGGGATGTACAATGTACGTGTGTGCACAATTTTTAATCATTGGATCATTTACCGAATGGTTGCTATTTACTAAAAGCTATACGATATATGTGATTGAGATGGCTCTGTTTTGTTAACTAATGGATGTCAGCCGAACTATATTTATTCCACTTCACATGACATTATACCGACTAACTTTTAAGTGATCCAATTACAACTAGCTCAGTTATTATTCTCCTTTAGACGAGTTGAAGGTTCATCTAAGTGTGTTTTTATTTGAGTTACAAAGTATGAGGCTAAACTTATGTAAATAATTTATAAGTCATAGGTTTAGTTATATTTGGACATAGACTAATTAATGGCACTAATATTTCCTATGCTTTAATCAATTTGAAACAATGCTCCTTGTTAGTTTACATAGGTTTTATAGTGAGAAAGCATGTTAAAGACAATTATTTGACATCTACTTTACAGTACAATATCAATTTTATTATTAGCACATTTTTAAGTTAACTAATATGCATCATCTTGATATTAGTTATTAATAATTATAAATGTATTTTATTAAATAGTGAATTATATACCATTGGAAAGCTTGTGAATTTTAGCTGAATTTAGGTTAAAGTTTCACTCAAATTGGAGCTAAAATGAATAAGTTATGCTGGTGTAAAGATTCAAATTTGGATTAATCCTAATTATTGCGAAATGGTACTGTTCCTAATTCATTTATTTTTAATACAACCTTATCCACAGGCTATAATTAATCTCAAATTCTAATTATTTTAGATTTTCTTAAACTATTAACCTCCTTAATCTTCTTCCTAATTTTCTTTTTTTTCTTTTTCTCTGTGCTCTCTTCTCTTTTTCTTTCTTTTCTCTCTTTCTCTCTTTTTCTCTCTTTTTTTTTCTCTCCTTTTTTTTCTTTTTCTCTCTCTCTCTCCCTTTTCTTTCCTTTTCTCCCTCTCTCTCTTCCTCTCACGGCCGATTCCCTCTTCTCCTCTCCCTTTCTCCCTCTCGGCTCTCTCTCTCCCTCACCCGAGCGGCGGCGGCGGTGGATGCGAGGGGAGAAGGGGGAGGCTCACCGGCGGCGGCGTGGCGACGATGGCGGCGGCGGCGACGACGACGGCGACGGCGGCGCGGTGCGGCGGCACCAAGGGCGGCGGCGCGACGGCTCAAAGCGGCGGCGCGGCGGCGTGGAGGCGGCGGTGCGGCGGTGTGGAGTTGAGGAGAGGGGGGGGTTGAGGATGGGGAAAGGATGGAGCGGGGGGGGATTTATAGGAGGGGGGGAAGAAGAAGAAGAGGGGAGGGGTGGCGGCGGTGCGGCAGCGGGGCGACGCGCGGGCGGCGACGCGATGGCGGCGTGGGGCTCGGGGGCACGGCGCGGTAGGGCGATGGCGACGGCGACAGCAGCGACGCGATGGCGAGCGAGCGGCGCGGCAGCGGGGCGACGCGACGCGCGCGGCTGCACGGGGCTCGAGGGCGCGGCGCGGCAGGGCGCGGGGCGCGAGGCGGCGACGGGACGGGCAAGCGGCGCGCGGGCGCGGCGATGGAACGGCGCGGCGACGGGACGGCGGGCTGCGCGGCGACAGACGGCGAGGGCGACGGCGCGCGCGGGACGCGAGGCGGCGAGGGCGACGGCCGAGCGGCGACGGGGCGGCGGCGTGGCGGGCGAGCGGCGCGGCGGGGATGGCGACGGCGCGCGGCGGCTCGGGGCGCGAGGTGGCGAGACGGCGACGCGACGGCTGCGCGGCGGCTCGGGACGCGAGGCGGCGAGACGGCGACGCGACGGCTGCGCGGCGGGCGAGCGGCGCACGGGGCGCGGCGCGGTTAGGGCTAGGGAACCGCGTCGAACACTTGGCGGGCAATGAACAGTGCATTTCCTATTTTCCCATTTAATTTTTATTTTATTTTTAATTTTTTTTTAATTTAAATTTTTTTTATTTATTAATTATATAAATTTGATTCTATAATTCCTAATATTTGCACATATGAAATTTACCCAATATTTGTGTTATCCCAACTTAATGAATTCGCCCTAGATTAATATTACTCACATTTTATTTATATAATTTATTAGAATTTTTAATGAGGGTTAATTCTTATTATTATTATATATTTTTCAAAGTTTTCCTATTTTTCTTCTTCTAGGGTTTTGGTTGATTTATAAATTGAGAAAAGTTGCAAATTAAATTTGTATTTACTCCTAAGCATTTAGGTGACCGTATTAAGTGTTCAAATGTGAATTTGCCCAAAATTTAATATTGTCCAATGTTTAAGGTTTATTAGAGATTCTATAATTTTCTAATGAGACCGTTATTAACACAATAGCACATTAGCTCAATTTATTTATATGTTAGTTTATTTTATATGGAGGGGTTTAATATATCAAATTTCACTCCCTAAATGCGATTAGGAACTTGGTGCAATATCGATCTACATATCGAATTAAATACTCCCGTAATTCCATTATATATACAGAGAGCTCAGTTTATTTGAATGATCATCATTTCATGGGCACACATATTATGGCACCCACCTACATTATTCAAATAATTTAATATTTGATAAAATAGGTTAATAATAACTTTTCTTTTATTTGATTTTAATATCTTGTGCATAATTATTTGTAGGATTAAATATATTCCCGTAAATCATATCTATTTCTTAAATGTAGTTCTTTTTCTTTACTTTCTTGGTGATCATTTACGATTTGGCAAGCAATAGCAATCATAACAACCAGCATGATGCAAAAGTTTTAAAAAGTCCGAAATTTTCGTGATTTTCATTGTCTTGAATTTTCAGGATGTTACAGAGGTATACCACGAAGGGCCTTCGGCAGGAAGCCGAAACCAAGAACTTAGGCGATAGGCTCGGACCGGAGGCAAGCGGCGAAGGATGAGAAGGGAACCATATGCGCGAAAGCCGTAGCTCAGAAATACGCGGGCTTCGCCAAGCAAGGACATCGTTGGAGGGCCGCATAGGCGAAGACAGAGAGGCGAACCCTTGGCCCAAAGGCACGGGCTTCGCCAAGTACCGAACTCCGCCATAAGGAGACCCAGTAGGCCGCTATGCTTTCAGGAGGTTTCGTCAAGTAAATGGGCCGAGCCATTTAGCCCAATAGGGGCCCATAAATGCAAAGGACACTGTGTACCCCCAATAATGTCCCTATCATAAGGGTAACCATGTAAATTCCCATGTAAAATCTAAACCCTAAAGGGGGGAACCTGTAATAGAGCTATAAATAGCACCCTAAGGCCATGTAATAGGGGGATCAAAAAAAATTTTTACTAAGCAATACAATTGTCTTTACTTCCAACTACTGTTGAGAGAACCACGCCTTTCGGCATGATGCAGTTGTCGGTTCGACAACAGCTGGCGCCGACCGTGGGGACCTCCGTGCGAAACTACTGAGAGTGAGCGAAACCACTAATGCCACCGAAGAAGATCGTCAAGGAGAGAGTTGCCAAGCGAAAGGAATGTGGCAGTGAAGGGGAGATGGTAGCCAAAGAGGGAGCAGAGCCTTCGGCCTCTGAGGGCGAAGCGGGAGCGGCGCTGCCTCTGGTGGTACCGCCAACTCTCCCGCCCTCGGCGCCCGTGTCTTCGACAGATGCGGAAACGGCAAAAGCGGTGGCAGCGGTGAAAGCCCTCTAGGTCAGTGTTGACGGTCGTTATCGATCCGTTTCGACCATCAATATTACGAAAATAGAGGAGAACTAGTAATGCTTGCAATGCATATATATGTTAGAATAATAATATTCCACTAGTATTAGATATACTAACCTTTTGCAGAGAATAATTATAAAGTGGAGGAGAATTGACATCAACACAGACGATAAATCAATTGGACGATGTCAAGAATCAGACATGTATGAATGGGCCAAGAACTCAGAATTGACACAACAAACTGGGCCAAAATTCACAAGTCTACATAAAGGAGCAATAGAGGAGGCCGCCAGCCGAAAGGTGGACTGGTTGGGCCAGCCCTTGGTTCGGCTGAACCTCCCTCGCCTCCGTTTGATCCAGGTTTTGGCTGGACGGTTGAGATGAAGCCTCAATGACGGTTGGAGGATATTACCGACCATTCCAACCGTCACAACCGTCAATGGGAGGCTATAAAAGGAGCTCTCATCCTCACTTCACACACACACCTCAAGCAAGAGCTCTCTCATTTCTCTCAAATTTAGTTTAGTAGTATCTAGCTGCTGGAATAGGAATAGAGTAGAAATCAAGAGTCCGGAAGTCTTCGGAAGAGTTCGGGTATGGCTCTAGTAGCTTTCCTTTCCTCTTTTGTAAGCTTTGTACTTTATTTAGAATACTCTTCTATGTACATTTATGGTATTGAAATACTTT
This sequence comes from Oryza meridionalis, assembly GCA_000338895.3. Taxonomy (NCBI): domain Eukaryota; kingdom Viridiplantae; phylum Streptophyta; class Magnoliopsida; order Poales; family Poaceae; genus Oryza; species Oryza meridionalis. Next base: position 11,423,248 of record CM002527.2, on the reverse strand, counting down.
CCGAGTATATGAATGCCTACTTTACATTATGTTCATGTTATACTGGATATACGGCTAGCTTATCTGATAGATGCTTTGGTGCAGGTATAATGTTTGCTTATGCAATTACTCTATGTCATGACGATGATATTAGAGTAGTATCTGGTAGTTTAGACGTGGTGTCTAGAGTACGGGATATCATTATTTGGGCTTATATGCTGCAGATGAGAGGTGGGCCGCTAATGGTGACAGCTCAGTATGGGTATTCCTCCGCGCCTGTGTATATAATCCTAAGTTAAGTCCCTGGGGAGGGTATTCCTCTGTATTTAGCCCCGGTTGTATGGTCATCACGGGTTGTCATAAGGAACTCGGCAGTCAGGGGTGGCTTCTCGAAGTACCAGGAGAGCATCGGATAGAGGGTATTATGTATATTAGAAGTATAGGAATATATGTATGTATACTGTCACACCCTAAAAATCCCAAAAATATAAATTATTGTGTAAATGGAATTTTAGAAATGATTTTAAAAGTCTGGAAGAAAAGATTTAATTCTAAATAATAAATTCCAATATAAAATTGGGCCAGATAAAATTTTATTAAATACTTTGCTTAATTCTATAATTTCTAGATTTTTCTGGGAATTATTTGAGCTAAGGAAGTATTTTTAATAAATGAAAGAGCATTTCATGAATTATTTAAATTGAAAAAGGTTTTAAAAGTCTTCTTTTGGCTTTGGGCCGAAAGTCGGCCCAAAACCTTTCTCTCTCCTCCCCGGCCCAAGCCGGCCCAGCAAGCCGAGCCGCGCGCGCGAGCCGCCGCTCTCCTCTCTCTCTCCTGCCGCTGACAGGTGGGGCCCACCTGTCAGGCCCGTCGTCTTCCTCGGGCCGGAACCCTAGCCGAGCGCCGCCGCCGCCGCGCTTTCCAATTCGGCCGCATCCTTCCCGATCCGGTGCAATTGTTTGGGGGAAACCTTCCCGGGGATTTCCTCTACCTTTTCTCTTATGGAAACGTCGGCCGATTCGCTTTGGAAGATCCGGAAATCGAGCTCGATTCGGAGTCGGCGAACCCGAGGTTTCCATCGCCGTCGCCGGGCCGTTGTGGGCTTCGCCGCCGCCTCCCGACCCCTTTAAAAGGATCCCCGAGCTCTCCTCTACCCTCCGCCGCCCTCGCCTTCGCCTCTCGTCGCCCGAGCCGCCCTAGCGCCGTGCATCCCGTGCGCCGCCGTCGCCGCCGCCGCTCCAGTCGTGCGTCGCCGTCGCTCCGGTCATCGCCGTCGTTCGGGGAGCTCGCCATCGTGGTCGCCGTAGTGTCGCCGTCCTCGTCCAACCCTTCGCCGCCGCTGTTCTTCGCCGGAACACCGTCGCCGTCGACAAGCCGAAGACCGCCGCCGCTTCAACCTCGCCGCCGTCGCTGTCCGGTCGTTCTCCGCCGCTCCTTTGGTCGCCGGTGAGTTCGCCGTGCTCTCCGCTATCCGTTGCCGCCTTCTGTTCGCGCAGCCGCGCCGTAGATCGCCGGCGAGTGCGTGAGTCCGAGCCGCCGTCGTCGCCGTCGGTCGGGATGACGTCAGTGCTGACGTCATCGGTGCCCTCGCCCGTGAGCCGGCCGTGCGCCTTTGGATCTTGACCGTCCGTTCGGTCGGATTAGATCTCGGCCGTCCATTCCCGTAGACCGTTGCCGTGGACCCGGTCCACCGTAGACCCCGAGCCCGCTGACGCAATAAAGCCCCTTTTTCTTTTCAAAAATAATTCATTATTGCGTCATAATTCAATTAAAATTTATATAAATGTTTTAAACCGATTAAATCTTTAGAAATTCATAACTAATTCATCTTAGCTCGGATTTAGTTGGTTCAAGTCTCTAAATTTTTCTAAAATTGAGATCTACATGTTAAAAATATCCACATGTACTGTTCATGCTTGCTTAAGTGCTGTTTTGGTGTTTTTGTTCTTTTCCGTTTAGAATCCGACGTTTCCGGAGAGTCCGCTTTTGCAGGAGAAGATTTAGAAGAGTTCCAAGGCCAGCAAGGCAAGTCACACAGATCCTAATCAACCCTTTGAGCATGTTGATCCTGTTTAAAGCTATTGTTTCTATTCAACTATTGCATTTATTTTTGAATGTCATTGGGTGGAATTAGCCTATTGTTTGTTATAGCCCTTTTGTTCTTGATTATCTTATTCCTTGATACCTTGGGTTATTATAACTTGACTAGTTGAGCTTTATATTGGTTCAACCAGATGATTAGATGTAATTGCTTAGCCATGCTTAGAAACTTTAGCACACTAATGGGATAACTTATGATTCACTATTATTTACTGATGGTTTAATGCTAGTTCACGATGGTCAATCGTGATTGGTTAATTAATTATTGTGACAACTAAAACCTGATAATGGTGGGTTGTGAGTACATGGTTTTGATGGTCGTGCTCATGACAATTAAGGACCGGTTCACGAACTTCGGTTGTGAAACATTAACCGTGCCAACCACAAGCCAGCGTGGGCAACGGCTTTATCTTTTACATGGCAAAGTTCATTGCGGGGCACTAGACTGAGAAGTGGCGGAGATAAGCCCACGGGGGTCGCTGGGGAGTCCATGCCTTGTTTATAAGGGGGTGACTATGATCCGGGAATGGTGCACTGTGGTGGACTGTGTTGTGTGAGGGGTAATGTCACAGCTCCTTTCCGAGGTACCGTGGTGGTACTAAGGCACATGGTGACATGATGTGGGGCTGTGTCTTGTGGGTACAGTGGTACACCTCTGATCAGAGTAGAACTATTCGAATAGCCGCGCCCGCGGTTATGGGCGAGTCTAACAATGTCTTTCGTGATTAGTCTCACCCTTCACACTATAATGAGAGATGCTATAACTGGGTACAATTGATTAGCTCCTGGTTTGGAATGGTATGTTCCTGGTTTGGAGATTAGAACTGTGCAGCCGGGATTAATGGTTGGGCCTATACAACAGGGTATGTTGTATAGTGTTGGATTAATACTGTTTAATTAAACTCTACTGTTTTATTAAATTCTGAAATATTCTTTAAATGCTGTTTATGCAAAGAAGCCTATATTATGCCATCCTTGGTTATCCTGTGCACTTGCATATTTGCTGCGTGGCTTGCTGAGTATGTCATATACTCACCTTGCAATCATTCATCAGAGGAGGAGTTCTACAATGAAGCTGATGGTGGTGAGGATTTGGCGTAGTCCTTGTCAAGATGCCTGTGGAGTGGAGTCGTCTGCGCTGTTTATCTTTATTTTCCGCTGCTTAGATCTTTATGGTTTGAGAGGAACTATCCACCTCTGTAATGACAATTTATTCGCTTATTAGTTAGAGTAATAATCGTACTCTATTATCAATTTGTTATTGTGTGCCTCGGCTGATGCCTGGACGAGGGTTTATACACATGTAAGCGTTTGGAATTTTGGATAGAAATTCCGGGCGTGACAAGTTGGTATCAGAGCCTCCTTGACCATAGGTTATGCCAAACAGTACCTATAAGAGCCCTCTAAAAATATATTGGAAAACTAGAACTGTTCTCCTCCCGTTCTCTTTTAATTAAACCAAGCTAATGGCACATGCAGTTTATAACCTCTTAACTTGTTCTTTAAAATTTACTTCTGTTTATTTTTCTTTTCTGTGTGGTTAGTACCGTACATCCATTACTGTACTAATGACCCATTTAGTAGCAAAAGTTTTATGACATTGATTTATTTAATCTTGCTACAATAAACTTAGCATGTTGATTTTATAACTCTCTTTTAATTTATTTCTTTTGAAACCTGTTATTCAAAAGTGCAAAACCAGTGATCCTGTTTTTAACCGTTTCAACTTATCTTGCAAGATTGGTTTATTTTATTCATTTACCTTTTATTTTGAATTTTTAAATTTTATTCAAAGTAACCGGAAAACTTGTGCTATTAATTGGATAAATGTCTTAACTCCCTCCTTTCACTTGTCTTTAGATGACGCGTGTCAAGCCTGAGTACTTGTTTGGTACTGAGGGGTTTGTCCTGGAGTTGCGTACGATGTCCTTTGCCATAGGATTTGGGACTGCTCCTTTGTACGCCCAGATTTCTCATGATCGCGATGAAGAGGAGTGCCGTGTCAAAGTCACCTTGATCAGTAATCGTGAAGATATCCCATCAGTGATGTTCGAAGCTGGAGGGAGAAGCTATATGCATGCATGCCAGGAGGGGGCAAGAATCGCCATCGGAGAGCTCCGTGACCGCTACAGCAAGCAGTTGGCCAATACGGAGTATCGCTACCATCCTCGGCAACCTCAGGGGAGTGACCGTGGCATCTACCTTGAACCTGCAGGAATCGAGAATGATGCCACCACAAGACATTTGGTTGAGATGCTATGGGCTATGGATGAGACCCGTGCTGAGATTGTGATAGCAGCCCATGATCGTGAGAACTGGAACCGTATGAAGATTTGCAAGCTGGAGTACAAGGTAGAGAGGTTGGAGAAGGAGTTGGCAGCACTAAAGGGAGAAGCACCACCCCAGAAAGCCAGAGTTCGTCTTACTGCAAGAAAGAGAGCTATTTTTGTTCCTCGGTATCAGTTGGCGCCAAAGGTTCGTGTGGTGGAAAAGGAAGTCACCCCCGCAAAGCCCCCGGTCGTCAACATAAGTGATGATGAAGAAGAAGAATCGAAGAGCACCCATTCCAAGGTGGAGTGGGGAGCAACTCAAGATGATGTTAAAGACGAGCCGGACGAGCCCTCAATCAACTCCGATGCTAGGAAGACCTAGAACGCCTTGTTAAGCAGTTGCCTTAGATCGTTGTGTTAGTTTGCTTGTTTAAGTTTGGTTGTGTGTGTGGGTCTCGCATGTGGTTTACATCAGTGGTGAGATGTAAGTGCATGCGTTTGTTTGCTTTCGAGTGTTTGGTAGTTGGTGAGTTTAGTGGTGTGAGAGTCTTCAAGTCTTTGTAATAATGAAACTCAGTTAAGATCAATAAAAGTTAAGTTAAAAAAATTAATTCCCCGCCCTAAGTAGTTTTCCCCGGCTTCTCTTCTTGTGCTCCTGTCCATGCCAGATGGTGCTCACTCGCAGTGTTGGAAATGGCCCCAACAACAGCAACAGCAATAACAGCAATAGCAACAATGGAGAGAATCCCACCCTTGCCCAAGTTTTGGCTCAGCAGACACAGCTTATGCATATGATGATGCAGCAACTCCAGAACCAGCAGAACCAAGGGAATAACCAAGCACCTCCCCAGAACAAGTTATCAGAATTTCTTCGTGTGAGGCCACCTACATTTTCTAGCACTACTAATCCAGTAGAGGCTGGTGATTGGCTGCACGCCATAGAAAAGAAGTTGGACTTGCTTCAATGCACTGATCAGGAGAAGGTCTCTTTTGCCTCGCACCAGTTGCATGGCCCTGCTTCTGAGTGGTGGGATCACTTCCGTCTCAACAGGACTACGGCGGAACCTATCACTTGGCTAGAATTCACTGCTGCTTTTCGCAAGACGCACATACCATCGGGAGTGGTGTCTCTTAAGAAGAGAGAGTTCAGAGCGCTCACTCAAGGATCTCGCTCTGTTACGGAATACTTGCATGAGTTTAATCGCCTAGCTCGTTATGCTCCGGAGGAAGTACGCACTGATGAAGAGCGTCAAGAGAAGTTCCTGGAAGGACTGAATGATGAGCTTTCTTACCCATTGATGACTGGAGATTATCCTGATTTCCAGAAGTTGGTGGATAAGGCTATTCGCCAGGAGGATAAGTACAACCGCATGGAGCAGAAGAAGCGCAGGATTGCTCACTTCAAAGCTCAGCAAGGGAATAATCAGAGGCCACGTCTTGTTTTGGGATCTCAGTCAATGCCTCAGGGAGGTTCTTCGTCGGTTGTTCGTCCGCAGCGTCAGTTCTTCAACAACAATGCTGGCAACAACAACCGCAACCAAGCTCCACGTCCGGTGACAGCTCCGACACCGCATCAGCCTGTCAGGAGGGAACAAGGAAACAAACCCGGAGTATGTTTCAACTGTGGTGAACCGGGCCATTACTCCGACAAGTGTCCGCAGCCCCGACGCGTGAAGGTTGTCCCTGCACAGAACAACTCCACCGCACCAGCGACAAAGGCTCGTGTCAACCATGTTGCTGCTGCAGAAGCTCAAGATGCTCCAGATGTGATTTTGGGTACGTTCCCTGTTAACTCAGTTCCTGCAACAGTACTTTTCGACTCTGGTGCTACGCATTCATTTTTATCTATGAGTTTTGCGGGAAAGCATGGGATGGAAGTAGAAGATCTTAGACGTCCTTTGATGGTTAGTACCCCAAGTAATCAAGCACTCTCAGTGCAACGTTGTCCCTCTGTCAGAATAGAGATTCAAGGAGTGCCATTTCTGGCCAATCTTATTCTGTTAGAATCCAAAGACCTTGACGTCATCCTAGGGATGGACTGGTTAGCCAGATATAAAGGTGTGATAGACTGTGCTAATAGGAAAGTCACTCTCACCAGTACTGATGGCCAAGTTGTGACTGTTCACTCATTGCCTTCAGAGCCCATAAGGTCAAGTCTGAATCAAATAACCATGGAAGAGATTCCTATAGTACGAGAATACCCAGATGTGTTCCCGGATGATTTACCTGGAATGCCGCCTAAAAGAGATATAGAGTTCAGAATAGATTCGGTACCTGGTACAGCTCCAATCCATAAGAGACCTTATAGAATGGCAGCCAATGAGTTAGCAGAAGTCAAGAGGCAAGTAGATGATTTGCTTCAGAAAGGATACATTAGACCAAGTTCGTCTCCATGGGGTGCTCCAGTTATTTTCGTTGAAAAGAAAGATCACACCCAGAGAATGTGTGTGGACTATCGTGCCCTAAATGATGTGACTATCAAGAATAAGTATCCGCTACCCAGAATCGATAATTTGTTTGATCAGCTTAAGGGTGCCACTGTTTTCTCCAAGATCGATCTTCGATCAGGATATCACCAGTTAAGGATTAAAGAGGAAGACATACCTAAGACAGCTTTTACTACTCGGTACGGGCTATTTGAGTGTACTGTTATGTCTTTCGGACTTACTAATGCCCCCGCTTTCTTCATGAACTTGATGAATAAGGTGTTTATGGAATACTTAGACAAGTTCGTGGTTGTCTTTATTGATGACATTCTTATCTACTCTCGAACTAAAGAAGAACATGAAGGACATCTTCGCCTAGCATTAGAGAAACTACGAGAACATCAGTTGTATGCCAAGTTTAGCAAGTGTGAATTTTGGTTGTCTGAAGTGAAGTTCCTTGGTCACGTCATCTCAGCCGGAGGAGTTGCCGTTGATCCTAGTAATGTGGAATCAGTAACCAGCTGGAAACAACCAAAGACAGTTTCAGAGATTCGCAGTTTCCTGGGTCTTGCAGGATATTACCGGAGATTTATAGAGAATTTCTCCAAGATTGCTAAGCCCATGACACGACTGCTTCAGAAAGATGTGAAGTACAAGTGGTCGGAAGAATGTGAGTGGAGTTTTCAGGAGTTGAAAAGTCGCTTAATATCAGCGCCCATTTTGATTCTGCCTGATCCAAAGAAGGGTTTCCAAGTGTATTGTGATGCATCTAAGCTTGGGTTAGGATGTGTTCTGATGCAAGATGGGAAGGTGGTTGCCTATGCATCTCGTCAGTTACGTCCACATGAGAAGAATTACCCTACTCATGATCTCGAGTTAGCTTCAGTAGTTCATGCATTGAAAATTTGGCGTCACTATCTTTTCGGAACTCGTACAGAGGTGTACACCGATCACAAGAGTTTAAAGTACATCTTTACTCAACCAGATCTGAACATGAGACAACGGAGATGGTTAGAATTAATCAAGGATTATGACTTGGGAATTCATTATCACCCGGGAAAGGCTAATGTTGTAGCAGATGCTCTTAGCAGGAAAGGCTATTGCAATGCTACGGAAGGACGACAGTTGCCATTGGAGTTATGCAAGGAATTTGAGAGATTAAATTTGGGAATTGTCGCTAGAGGTTTTGTTGCAACTTTAGAAGCAAAGCCTACTCTCATTGATCAGGTTAGAGAAGCCCAGATTAATGATCCTGATATTCATGGGATCAAGAAGAATATGAGGAGAGGAAAAGCTATCGGTTTCCTGGAAGATGAGCAAGGGACCGTATGGTTGGGCGAAAGAATTTGTGTTCCAGAGAATAAAGAGTTGAAAGATACAATTCTGAAAGAAGCTCATGATACTCTGTATTCAATTCACCCTGGTAGTACCAAGATGTATCAAGATCTCAAAGAAAGATTTTGGTGGACAAGTATGAAGCGTGAGATAGCAGAGTTTGTAGCTATGTGTGATGTTTGTCAGCGAGTTAAGGCAGAACATCAGAAGCCCGCAGGTTTGTTGCAACCTTTGAAGATACCAGAATGGAAGTGGGAAGAAATCGGTATGGATTTTATCACAGGTTTACCCAGAACGTCATCAGGCCACGACTCTATTTGGGTGATAGTCGATAGACTTAGCAAAGTGGCTCATTTCATTCCCGTGAAGACAACATATTCCGGAAGTCGTTTGGCGGAATTGTATATGGCTAGGATTGTGTGTTTGCATGGCGTCCCTAAGAAAATAGTATCTGACCGAGGTAGTCAGTTTACTTCAAAGTTTTGGAAGAAACTTCAGGAAGAGATGGGTTCTAAGCTGAACTTCAGTACTGCTTATCATCCGCAAACAGACGGACAAACTGAAAGGGTGAATCAGATTTTGGAAGACATGTTGAGAGCCTGTGCTCTAGATTTCGGTGGAGGTTGGGATAAGAATTTGCCTTACGCAGAATTTTCGTACAACAACAGTTATCAAGCTAGTCTTCAGATGGCTCCTTACGAAGCACTGTATGGTCGTAAGTGTCGTACTCCGCTTGTGTGGGATCAGACGGGAGAACGTCAGGTGTTCGGAACTGATATCCTAAGGGAAGCAGAAGAAAAGGTAAAGGTTATTCAAGAAAGATTGCGTGTAGCTCAGTCCCGTCATAAGAGTTATGCAGACAATCGCCGCAGAGACTTGAGTTTTGAAGAAGGAGATCATGTGTACCTTCGTGTCACTCCTTTCCGAGGGGTTCATCGTTTTCAGACCAAAGGAAAGTTGGCTCCGCGTTTTGTGGGACCTTATAAGATTATCAGTTGAAGAGGTGAGGTTGCTTATCAGTTGGAGTTACCTCAATCGTTGACAGGAGTTCACGATGTGTTCCATGTGTCACAGTTGAAGAAGTGTTTAAGGGTACCTACTGAGGAAGCTAGTCTTGAACAGATAGAAATCCAAGAGGATTTGACATATGTCGAGAGACCAATCCGTATTTTGGAGACAAATGAGAGAAGAACCAGGAATCGAGTTACCCGTTTCTGTAAGGTTTAGTGGAGTAATCACTCAGAAGAAGAAGCAACTTGGGAACGAGAAGATGAATTGAAGTCCGCTCATCCGCATCTTTTCGCCAGTTCTTCCGAATCTCGAGGACGAGATTCTGTTTAAGGGGGTAGGTTTGTCACACCCTAAAAATCCCAAAAATATAAATTATTGTGTAAATGGAATTTTAGAAATGATTTTAAAAGTCTGGAAGAAAAGATTTAATTCTAAATAATAAATTCCAATATAAAATTGGGCCAGATAAAATTTTATTAAATACTTTGCTTAATTCTATAATTTCTAGATTTTTCTGGGAATTATTTGAGCTAAGGAAGTATTTTTAATAAATGAAAGAGCATTTCATGAATTATTTAAATTGAAAAAGGTTTTAAAAAGTCTTCTTTTGGCTTTGGGCTGAAAGTCGGCCCAAAACCTTTCTCTCTCCTCCCCGGCCCAAGCCGGCCCAGCAAGCTGAGCCGCGCGCGCGAGCCGCCGCTCTCCTCTCTCTCTCCTGCCGCTGACAGGTGGGGCCCACCTGTCAGGCCCGTCGTCTTCCTCGGGCCGGAACCCTAGCCGAGCGCCACCGCCGCCGCGCTTTCCAATTCGGCCGCATCCTTCCCGATCCGGTGCAATTGTTTGGGGGGAAACCTTCCCGGGGATTTCCTCTACCTTTTCTCTTATGGAAACGTCGGCCGATTCGCTTTGGAAGATCCGGAAATCGAGCTCGATTCGGAGTCGGCGAACCCGAGGTTTCCATCGCCGTCGCCGGGCCGTTGTGGGCTTCGCCGCCGCCTCCCGACCCCTTTAAAAGGATCCCCGAGCTCTCCTCTACCCTCCGTCGCCCTCGCCTTCGCCTCTCGTCGCCCGAGCCGCCCTAGCGCCGTGCATCCCGTGCGCCGCCGTCGCCGCCGCCGCTCCAGTCGTGCGTCGCCGTCGCTCCGGTCATCGCCGTCGTTCGGGGAGCTCGCCATCGTGGTCGCCGTAGTGTCGCCGTCCTCGTCCAACCCTTCGCCGCCGCTGTTCTTCGCCGGAACACCGTCGCCGTCGACAAGCCGAAGACCGCCGCCGCTTCAACCTCGCCGCCGTCGCTGTCCGGTCGTTCTCCGCCGCTCCTTTGGTCGCCGGTGAGTTCGCCGTGCTCTCCGCTATCCGTTGCCGCCTTCTGTTCGCGCAGCCGCGCCGTAGATCGCCGGCGAGTGCGTGAGTCCGAGCCGCCGTCGTCGCCGTCGGTCGGGATGACGTCAGTGCTGACGTCATCGGTGCCCTCGCCCGTGAGCCGGCCGTGCGCCTTTGGATCTTGACCGTCCGTTCGGTCGGATTAGATCTCGGCCGTCCATTCCCGTAGACCGTTGCCGTGGACCCGGTCCACCGTAGACCCCGAGCCCGCTGACGCAATAAAGCCCCTTTTTCTTTTCAAAAATAATTCATTATTGCGTCATAATTCAATTAAAATTTATATAAATGTTTTAAACCGATTAAATCTTTAGAAATTCATAACTAATTCATCTTAGCTCGGATTTAGTTGGTTCAAGTCTCTAAATTTTTCTAAAATTGAGATCTACATGTTAAAAATATCCACATGTACTGTTCATGCTTGCTTAAGTGCTGTTTTGGTGTTTTTGTTCTTTTCCGTTTAGAATCCGACGTTTCCGGAGAGTCCGCTTTTGCAGGAGAAGATTTAGAAGAGTTCCAAGGCCAGCAAGGCAAGTCACACAGATCCTAATCAACCCTTTGAGCATGTTGATCCTGTTTAAAGCTATTGTTTCTATTCAACTATTGCATTTATTTTTGAATGTCATTGGGTGGAATTAGCCTATTGTTTGTTATAGCCCTTTTGTTCTTGATTATCTTATTCCTTGATACCTTGGGTTATTATAACTTGACTAGTTGAGCTTTATATTGGTTCAACCAGATGATTAGATGTAATTGCTTAGCCATGCTTAGAAACTTTAGTACACTAATGGGATAACTTATGATTCACTATTATTTACTGATGGTTTAATGCTAGTTCACGATGGTCAATCGTGATTGGTTAATTAATTATTGTGACAACTAAAACCTGATAATGGTGGGTTGTGAGTACATGGTTTTGATGGTCGTGCTCATGACAATTAAGGACCGGTTCACGAACTTCGGTTGTGAAACATTAACCGTGCCAACCACAAGCCAGCGTGGGCAACGGCTTTATCTTTTACATGGCAAAGTTCATTGCGGGGCACTAGACTGAGAAGTGGCGGAGATAAGCCCACGGGGGTCGCTGGGGAGTCCATGCCTTGTTTATAAGGGGGTGACTATGATCCGGGAATGGTGCACTGTGGTGGACTGTGTTGTGTGAGGGGTAATGTCACAGCTCCTTTCCGAGGTACCGTGGTGGTACTAAGGCACATGGTGACATGATGTGGGGCTGTGTCTTGTGGGTACAGTGGTACACCTCTGATCAGAGTAAAACTATTCGAATAGCCGCGCCCGCGGTTATGGGCGAGTCTAACAATGTCTTTCGTGATTAGTCTCACCCTTCACACTATAATGAGAGATGCTATAACTGGGTACAATTGATTAGCTCCTGGTTTGGAATGGTATGTTCCTGGTTTGGAGATTAGAACTGTGCAGCCGGGATTAATGGTTGGGCCTATACAACAGGGTATGTTGTATAGTGTTGGATTAATACTGTTTAATTAAACTCTACTGTTTTATTAAATTCTGAAATATTCTTTAAATGCTGTTTATGCAAAGAAGCCTATATTATGCCATCCTTGGTTATCCTGTGCACTTGCATATTTGCTGCGTGGCTTGCTGAGTATGTCATATACTCACCTTGCAATCATTCATCAGAGGAGGAGTTCTACAATGAAGCTGATGGTGGTGAGGATTTGGCGTAGTCCTTGTCAAGATGCCTGTGGAGTGGAGTCGTCTGCGCTGTTTATCTTTATTTTCCGCTGCTTAGATCTTTATGGTTTGAGAGGAACTATCCACCTCTGTAATGACAATTTATTCGCTTATTAGTTAGAGTAATAATCGTACTCTATTATCAATTTGTTATTGTGTGCCTCGGCTGATGCCTGGACGAGGGTTTATACACATGTAAGCGTTTGGAATTTTGGATAGAAATTCCGGGCGTGACATATACTATGTATATCGGTTAACTAGAATGTATGTATACTATGTATATTAGAAGTATAGGAATATATTTTCTTTCTCTTTTCTTTCCGCTTAGCTTAGATAATATATCATAAGAATAAGAAGTTAATGCTTGTGTGACACTCTACCCTTGGATTATCTTAACCCCTGTTCAGAATATGATTATCACAAGTAATATATAAATTATTAGTGAAGTTCTCTCTACATGATCTTCCCATCGGATAAAATAAATACGATACCCTTCGAATACTCTCAGGTGAAATGCTACAATACTATAATGAGTATTTCTATGCCATTGCTTGGAATTATATTTCTAGTAATATCATTAAGAAATACCAACAGTCAGAGACGCGATCTTGTCATCCCAAGCACCGGGGGTGCCTTCGACCGCCGCCTTCGCCCAACTGTCCACAACGTCGACAGCGATCATCACCTCACAAGCCAATGCCAATCTCGAAGCTCAAGCTGAAGCTGACATGGGAGTCATGCATTAGAACATGGCCAAACTTCAAGACACGCTTCGCCAGATGCAAGATCAGCAGCAAGTGTACGAAGCAGCAAGATAAGCCAAGGCCCACACCCAGCAGTTCTACGCTCAGCCCCAAGCTCTTCCTCCACATGTTGTGCAAGCACCGGTGTACTTCACCAAGCCCGCCCCAGTCGTTGCCGTGCGTCTAACACTGCAAGTGATCTCGGCACTAGTTTGCCCGGCAGCACCTCAAGCCTAGTACCTGAAGCCTACTCACACGCCACAAGCTATGATGGAAGCAGCTTCGACCTTGCAAGCGCAGTTCCAAGCCTTCCTGGAACAACTCAGTCAGCCTCACAACAATGTAACAAGAACTTCACCCCCGGCCAAGCCGACGGAAGCTCAAGTCAGGGTGCACCGGCGGGACCGCCGTTGAGCCAGTTCGCCATGCCAAGTCAAGCCCAAGGGGCTTCGCCTCAAAGCCAACCGCTGCAATTCGACCCAAGCACAGCGGCCCAAGCACCCATGACTTTCGCACAAGCCGTGCCTTCCGGGTATGAAGCAGCCCCACCGTCGAATCAAGTCTAGATCAAGCCTTGATCGACCTAGCTGCAGCGATGCAAGTCACTTCGACAGACCAGCTGAACCAGGCGATGATGTTCGGTGCAGGGCATCAATCGACATCCGCAGCTCAATCTCACGTCCAAGCTGTGGCTTCGCCTTTCGCACTTCCATACCCGCAACTGAATTGGCCCTCTCAGCAAGGGGCTATGGTTAAGCCAGGTGCCGAAAAGGGTTTTCCCCTCAGCTGGGTAATCAAAAGTCACCCCATCCCGCCCAGTTCAAGTATCCCCAGTCCCAAGGTATTCGGGTGAGACGGATCCGAAGGAGTTCCTGTCTTTCTACGAATCCACAATCGAAGCTGCTCATGGCGATGAGAATACCAAGGCGAAGGTAATTCACCTTGTGCTCGATGGCATAGCTAGATCTTGGTATTTCAATTTGCCTGTTAATACCATTACTAATGGGAGCTATTGTGCGATGTTTTCGTCCTTAACTTTCGAGGTACCTATGAGGAGCCGAAAACTTAGCAAGACCTTCGGCTGTCACAGTGGCCCCTTTCGACAGGGAAGTCCAAACCTTAGAAGTCGAAGGGCAAGAAAAAAGAAAGCCAATACCGAAGCCCGCCCCCCACGGCAAGGTTGTCCAATGGCAGATAGATGATTTCGACCCCACAAAAGTCATATTGCTTGGTGGAGACCTGAGTGAACAAGAAATTGATAGCATCCTGGTCGTGCTTAAGAAGAACATTGATATCTTCGCTTGGGGACCAGACGAAGTGAGGGGTGTTTCGCCAGACCTCATCATGCACCATCCCGCAATCAAGCCTGAAGCAAAGCCGAAGAAGCAAAAGTTGAGGAAAATGTCAGCAGATCGCCAAGAAGCGGCGAAAGTGGAGGTAAACAAGCTACTAAAAGCGGGGGTGATACAAGAGATCGACCACCCAGAGTGGTTAGCAAATGCAGTGCTGGTGAAGAAGTCGAACGGCAAGTGGCTGTGTCGACTTCACGGACCTCAACAAGATGTGCTCGAAGGACGAATTCCCGTTGCCTCGGATCGATCAGCTAGTCGATTCGACTACCGGATGCGAACTCATGAGCTTCTTGGATGCATACTCCGGATATCACCAAATTCACATGAACCCGACAGATATCCCCAAGACAGCCTTCATCACGCGCTTCGGCACCTTCTGCCATCTCAGAATGGCTTTCGGTCTGAGAAATGCAGTGGCTACATTCGCCAAGCTAGTATACAAAGTCTTGGGGTTGCAATTGGGGCGAAATGTCGAAGTCTATGTTGATGACATTGTCGTAAAAAACCACAAGGCCTTCGACCACGCATCAAATTTACAAGAGACTTTAGACAACCTCCGCGCAGCTGGCATGAAGCTAAATCTAGAGAAATGTGTGTTCGGCTTTCGTGCTGGTAAGTTGTTGGGATTCCTTGTGTCCGAACGGGGGATCGAAGCGAACCCCGAGAAAATCGATGCCATTCAGCAAATGAAGCCACCATCGAGCATACGGCAAGTATAAAAGCTCGCGGGACGAATTACGGCACTTAGTCGAAATTATAAATTAATGTGATTGTATCGTTTCGATTTCCAAAGTTTCTTTGACGCCAGGATACGTTCTATCCTTAAAATTTATAAGTACCTGCTTATATTTTGATAACTTATACCTTCAATTGTGTACATGATTCAACATACGCAAGAATTCTACGCAACTTACGTAACTTACAATTTATAGGTAACTTACAATTGTGAAAATTAAATTATTGAAATTTTATAAAATTGTACATACTTTGTTCGTTTCAAAACGATACTTTACCTAATTTTAAGTGCTAAAAAATCCGGTTTATGTGAAATGCCTATTTTGTAAAATTTTAAGTGCAAAATAGTTAGGTTTCTTTAATGAATAATTTGAAACTATTCCGCCTTTGATTTCAATGATTTACGTAGTTTTTAAAGTAACAATTAAATATTTTGATGTAAAAACACCCCTCGTTGGGCTCCAAACCGCCTAAACAGCATGCCATTCAATTCTAATAATATTTTTCTTGTTTTCACAATTTTTAAAGCGACGATTTAATAAATTTTCTACATGAACGGAGTTAATCGTCAGGGGCTGCCCTTAAAGCTGGCGGCCCCCAGCACAGTAGAAAATCGCCCTCCCTAAGGGCAGCAAGGGGGCCGCCTGCAAAATTCAAGAGGCCCTCACCGCCCTTTTGTAGGCGCCCCCCGCACAGTAGAAAATTGCCCTCGCCGAGGACGGCAAGGGGGCCGCCTGCCAAATTCCAAGGGATATCGCCGCCATTTTGCAGGCACCCCCCTCCCCTCGGCATAGTAGAAAATCGCCCTCGTCGAGAGCGGCAAAGGGGCCGCCTGCAAAATTCCGGGGGCCATCGCCGCCCTTTTGCAGGCGGCCCCCCCGCACAGTAGAAAATCGCCCTCTCCGAGGGCAGCAAGGGGTCCGCCTGCAAAATGGCAGGCCCCCTATAGCTGGCCGTTAGGCATGAGCCAACGGCCGTTTGCCACGTCACGAAAATCACCCTCCCAAAGGGCGGCGGGTGACTAGTTTTGTAAATTTTTGAAACACAAAATTAGTTTTGTAAATATTTTAATAAAAAAAATTAAAAATAAAAAAATTCTAATATAATGTACCGATTAGATGGGCCGACGCCCGAGCAGTTTGTTTCCTCTAGATGGGCCAGCCCACCACACATCATGATTTTGAGTAAGATCAATTTAGGTTCCTCAATTTGTCGTGAGTCTGAAATTTGTCTCTAAAACGAAATAGCAGATATATTGGATCCCGCAATTCACAAAACAGGATCACCCGAGGTCCTAGGCAATATTATCCCGCAATTCAGTTGTCGTGGCAAGTTGAATCAACATGGGATCCACGCGCACCCCACATGTAAGTGGCTAGCCCTTTATTCCTCCTCTCTCCCTCTTCTCCCCTCTCCGTCTATTCTCCTCTCTTCCCAATCCTGTTCAAGGCAATGGACGATGATAAGGACGACACGATGGACGATGGGGAGAAGGGGTGGCGCATGGCATGGAGGTAGAGGTCGGGGGACTTGGTGGTGGCCGTGATCAGAGTGATCAGCTGGATGGCCGACTCGGAAAGCTTCTCGTGCCACAGGTAGAAGGCAGGGGTTGTTGGCAGAAGTTATGTGGGAGTGGTAGGATAGCCCATGATCGGAGCCAATATGTTGCCCGGAAAAGCACCTACAAATAAGACTTATTTAGATGGTGTTTTATCAAAAACCATATCATTTTTCTCAACCATAAAGCCTAGTATAAAACAGATGCTTATCCTCACACCACACACCATGGGCCATGAAGGTGTTCAAAAAATGCTTCAGCAGGTGCGTGCTGATTTTCACTCTCCTCTTCTTCGTGTGGAAGTATAGGATTTCGTGAAAGCTTGCTCAGTTTGTCAGCGTAACAAATCTGAACAGCTGCACCCGGCTGGTTTGCTCCATCCACTGGAAGTGCCATCGCCGGTTTGGTCTGATATCTCGATTGATTTTGTTGAAGGTTTTCCTAAGGTACACGGCAAGTCGGTCATTCTGTCGGTGGTGGATTATTTTTCCAAGTATACTCATTTTTTCCATTGGGACACTATAAATGGCCAAAAGGCCCAAGGCCCGACGGCCCGGCCCATGGCACGGCATTTTGGCCAGGCCCAAGCACGGCACGGCCCGACGAAGGTTGGGCCCGTGCCAGCCCGGCCCGACCACCGGGCCGTGTCTGGGCCCCTCC
The DNA here is from genome assembly GCA_000338895.3 of Oryza meridionalis. NCBI lineage: Eukaryota > Viridiplantae > Streptophyta > Magnoliopsida > Poales > Poaceae > Oryza > Oryza meridionalis. Next base: position 11,405,989 of record CM002527.2, on the reverse strand, counting down.
ACCGGCACGTTGGGCCGGCCCGGCACAATCGGGCCGGCATGGCACGATGGGCCGGCAGCCAGGCCCGATACAGAGAAAAAATAGGGGAGTAAAAATAGACATTATATGCCATGGACGAAAGAGTAGAGACGTAAAATAGACTTATTTTATCTATACATATGTCAACCCAAAGAGGAGGGACGGAAAATAGACTTATTTTAGCTATACATATGTCAGCCCAATGAGGAGGGACGGAAATTAACTTATTTTAGCTATACATATGTTACCCCAAAGAGGAGGGACGGAAAATAGACTTATTTTAGCTATACATATGTAACAGCCCAAAGAGGAGGGACGAAAAATAGACTTATTTAAAAAAGGCCCGATGGGCCACCCGTGCCTTCTGGCTGGCACGGCACGGTCCAACAGCTGGTGGGCCGTGCCTGGGCGGGAGGTGCAGCCCATGGGCCGGCACGGCCCACTACGAAGTGCCAATCGGGCCGTGCCGGCCCGATGGCTGGTGGGTCGTGCCTAGTTGTGCCTGGGCCGGGCCGTGCCGGGTGGGCCTTTTGGCCATCTATATGGGACACCAATAGTTCGGCTTGTTCGGTTGCAAAAGGTTTCTTCACTGACATTGTTCATTTGCATGGCATTCCTGCCTCCATTGTGAGCGATCGTGATCTGGTGTTCACAAGCCAATTTTGGGAATAATTGTTTCGGCTCTCTACAATCAAGCTCCATATGAGTTCTGCTTTCCATCCTCAAACCGACGGCTAGACAGAGGTAGTCAACAAGACTATTGTGATGTGTCTTCGGTGCCATTCGGGTGATCGTCCACAGGACTGGCTCCGTTGGCTTCCATGGGCTATTGCTACAACATGAGCTTCCAGTCTTTCCTGCGTGACACACCGTTTCGGGTGGTCTATATCCGGGATCTACCAGCACTTCATTCTTATGAACCCAGCATAGGTTGTGTGGCTGTTGTCGACCAGCTTCTCAAGGAACGAGATTCTTTCTTGGCTGATATTCGTTCTCGACTGGTTCAAGCCTAGTAACATTACAAACGGTTATATGATAACAAGAATCGGGATGTTCAGTTTCAGCCTGGAGATTTTGTGTGGCTTCGTCTTCTTCACTAACCGGCTGCTTTTCTGGGTATTCGTAACCGTTCCAAGTTGAGTCCGCGTTTTTTTGACCATTTAAGGTGCTTGAGTGCATTGGTGAGGTGCCTTATCGCCTTCAGTTGCCGCCTGCACGATGTTTTCCATGTCAGTTTGTTTGTTGAAGCTATTTCGTGGTGAGCCACCGTCTTCCATACCGGCCCTACCACCTGTACATCATGGGCGTGTGTTGCTTGTGCCGGCAGCAATTCTTCGTGCTTGTCAACGCTGTGATATCCTTGAAGTTTTGGTGCACTAGACTGGACTACCGGCTGCCTTCCTAGAAGCCATTAGCAGATTTTCGGGCGCGCTACCCTGATTACCAGCTCGAGGACGAGCTGCTAGAAAAGGCGGGGAGAGGTGTCACGTGGGTGATCCAGTATGGACGTCGCAAGCCTAAATCCAAGTCAAGTTCTACATCCAACATAACAGCCGATTCTTAGTTCGATAAGTATCCGTGGGTTGTTGGCTTATGTCTAGGTTAGTTTGTTAGCGATAAGTTGAGTTGTTTATAGATATGTATTTGGAGGTTAAGTTAGTAGGGGTATTTAAAGGAGTATGTGTCTCATCAAAAGAGCAAGCAAGAAGTTATTATTCTCTGTTCTCTCTTTCTCGCTAGTTCTTTCTTCTTTATATGCGCCTGTTCTTCCCATTGCATTGCTTTCTTTCTTTGTGTATCATGATCGCTGGCCGCCGTGCCTCGATAGCCGCGATACCCGAGTCTTGGGCCTCCATCGTTTCACCCATATAACCCATATATTCTCATGTTTTCTCTGTTGGCTCGAAATGTTGTACTGGGTTTATCTATGGGGTTTCATATTTTTGTCCTCGATTTTTGCAAATCTATTATTGTTTCAACTGTTGACGCTCTAAGTTTTGCGCGTGGGATTGAAATGTTTGAGTCGTTATTGGACAGTATTTTCACCGTTTCCAGTAGTTGAGACATTCTTTGTTGTCGCATCCGAAAAATTCCGGTGGCTAAGGTCCAATACACATGAAAAATGAAATAGGCTTCCGGAGATAGTATAACAGTTAAGGCCCCTTTGAATCATAGGATTGAAAAAACGGAGGAATAGAAAAAACACAGGGTTTTGATAGGAATGCAAGTGTAAAAGAGAGGATTACAAAACAAAGGAAAAACACAGGAAATGCGCTGTTTGATTGGATCGCAGGAAAAACGTAGGAATCAGATGAGAAAGATAGACTCAAGAGAAGTTTTCCAAGAGGTTAGAGCGGATGTTAAATTTCCTACGTTTTTTCTCTAGAATCGTAGAAATAGGAAAGTTTCTTACTTTTTTATTTTCTTATTCCTACTAATCAAAGACATTAATAGTGTAGGATTTCAATTCCTGTTTTCCTTCATTTATCCTCCAATTCAAAGGGGGCCTTAAAAAAAATGCGTGCGTCCTGCCCCCCTCGTCACCACGCCACCACGGCCTTGGATCGGCGGTGTCGCTTCCCGGAATGGGATCGAGTCGCGCCACCACCGCCGCCGTGGGGGGACAGCCTCGATCCGCGGGGCCGACAGCATCGCTGGCATCGATCCTGCCTCCTCCACCCTTCGTCGATCCGCTCTGCCGGCGTAGATCCGCGCGGTCGGTAGACGGTGAGGACCATCGGCGCAAATCGTCCTCTCCAGTTCAGCCTCGGTGAGCTAAGGCCCAGGGAACACGTCATCTGCTCCGAGGAGGTCGAGGATATATCTTCGTTCCAAGCAAACTAGACAGATTTTAGCGCAGGTCGAAATAGTTTTACATTACAGTTACAGTAAAATAGCAAATCAGACGAATTTTCCATCGATTGATCCATGCCTATCCCCAATCGGATACTATACATGTCTCTGCAAGTAACTTTTGAAGATTGATTTAGCTGCATTGTACCTTTACCTTTAGTTATCTTTCATGACAGGTCCCAGCTAGCAGGGCATCCGACAGATACAGATACAAGCAAAGAATTTGATGATTGATGCTGCGTGCAGCATATGACCGATTTGGGGGCTTTGCAGAAAAGCAATTAAAAGCAAACACAAGGCAGGAATATATGCCAGGGAATGCGAACGCTGCAGCCTGCACGCCATTTCGGTGGAGCCTCTGCACTAGAGAATCACCTATCTTCATGTCAGTTGCCTGCTCTGCATTCATGGACTAACTAATTAATTGCAGGTGGAAAGGTGCACTACTCCATTTGTTCTGGATGGTTTCCTGAAGTCAAGATCAAGGTGATTAGTCTGTACCTATACCCATTTACGCATCATTATAGTTGTTACAAACTTGTTTAAATGTTCAACGAGTGTTCTGGAATGCATGCTGCACTCCAACTTTAATTATAGCTTGTATTTACCTTGTTTGAGGATTAATTAAGCCGAATCATGAATAGCCGTCATATATGTACCTCATCATCCATGTAAGGCGTAACTTTTTGGACCCATCAAGTGTATCTGTTTATATCTGTGTAGGAAATATTGGTTGGCTGGAAGGAAGTAGGGAGCTTCAAAGAGATAGTTTTGCGAGCAGAGGGTGAGATATGGAGATCCAGAAAGCATTGATGCAGATGGAGCTGCTAGTCCAGCTTGTATTTTAACAAGTGCTGGCTAAACTAACCGCCAAGCAACAACAAGTTGTATTCACCATGGAAACAGAGGTAAATCACTCTAGTGACTTATTTTGTTTCGAAGGAATTTAATGATCACTCACTACGCAACAGCAGAGAGTTTTTACCGTATTCCAATTACATCCCCGACTATTAAACACATATTGTTGATTGCTTAAAAGATAGTTTACGAATATAACATAACAAAACCTTGGGAGTTAACAAGTAATTGTTTTTAGGCATGACCTACTAGAACTTCTATCCTGACCTGCTGTTTGCTGCTCGCCACTCTGATGCATGCCTTCCCTAGCCAATAGTGCTCCATAATTTTTTGACACAAACATATATATTATAGTAAATTGCATATTGGACCTTATAATTTTACAATAGTTTCATATTGAACCATCTATAATCCAACATTTTCACTTAATACCAGATCTTTTTATCCAAAGTTGCAATTTAGACTAGTGGCCCACCTGTTAGTGAGAATAAGGGATGATTGAGGAAAATCGGAGCTTCACTGATCCATTTCTCACGCGATCCAGCTGATCGCTCTCACCATCTCCTTAGTTAGCGTTGGTGAGGATGACGTTGGATGTTAGAACCATGCCGCCGCCGCCGCCGCCGAAGACTGGCTCTACCATCGATGTCGGCGAGGGCGAGAAGAGGCCGCTGTCTAGGAACAACGGCAGTGGAGGTGGCAACTCATCGTCGATGGCGGTCGCGGTGTCGGTGGACTTGCGGACTTGAACGGTGGAAGGACAAGGACGGAGATTGTGAGGCATGACGGAAGCATGACGAAGAACGGGGAAGAGGGCGGTCGGTGGGAAACCACCAGAGAAGGGCTAACAGTGCGATGCGGCAGCCGGTCAAGTTGGACAACTGTGGTGGTGAAGCTCTGAAGGCGTATAAGAGAGTTTGGAAGAGTGTGAGACAGTACAGAGAAAAGGCCGGAAGAGGGCCAATGGTGTGACTGGCGCAAGCACCCAAGGGAGAATAGTAGTGGTGGAAATGTCCTTGGCGACAAAAAAAAAAGGTTGATGCAAGGTGTGGTTTAGAGCCTCCAACTCACTCATTGGTGCTTCCCCACTAGTCGTTTCTGTCCACTTCACCGGTTGAGCCCTCACCGACGAGTGTCGAGGCTGCCGAATGCGTTGCCTTCGTTTTGGCTATCTAGAACATCCTGAGTCCCCCTCGAGCCACCGGAGGTAGAGGCAAACAAGCAACAGTGGCACCGAAGGCCACATCTCTTAGCCATCGAGGAGTCCTTTCACCAGGGTCAATAATCGATGGCTGTCATAGCTCTTGTGCGTTGCCGCCGTCATCTTCCCTACCTCCTCTCAACCTCCTGCTTTGATTCCTCATGGGGCAATGGTGCCAAAAGCTTTCTTCCACCGACCACCAGCCGAGGCATCGGGGCTCTCTGATTTAACATCCCTCTCCTCCACCTCCGTCACTCATCGTCGTAGACCCGAGATCCTGCCATCGAAGAGGAGTAAGAAGCCAGATCTAAATGGTACATTTTATAACTTTTCGATGTTTCAGTCGATGTATCTTAATGTTCCTCGTGTTGGGTCTGAACTTGGGATTTCGATGGTGTTTCAAACTATTAAAACGTTACAATTGTGATATGTTTTGTTGTCGAATGGACAACTGCGTCACGTTGAAAGGCGTGGTTCTCTCAACAGTAGTTGGAAGTAAAAACAATTCTATTGCTTAGTAAAAATTTTTTTGGATCCCTTATTACATGGCCTTAGGGGGTATTTATAGCCCTATTATAGATTCCCCCTTTAGGGTTTAGGTTTTACAGGGGAATTTACATGGTTACCCTTACGTAGGGACATTATTGGTGGCACACAGTGTCCTTTACATGTATGAGCCCCTATTGGGCTAAATGGCTCGGCCCATTTATTTGGTGAAATCCACCGAAAGCGCAATGGCCCGCTGGGCCTCCTTACGATGGGGTTCCGTACTTGGCGAAGCTCGTGCCTTCGTGCCAAGGTTTTCACCTCACCGTCTTCTCCCGTTCGGCCCTCTGACGAGGTCTTTGCCTGGCGAACCCCATGTATTCTGAGCCCCGGCTTTTGCCATGTGGCTTTCACCCATATGGTTCCCTTCTCGACCTTCGCCGCTTGCCTCCGGTCTGAACCTGTTGCCTAAGTTCTTGGTTTCGGTAGGACCGGCCGAAGGCCCTTCATGGTGTACCTCTAACAAGCACCTCACGGGCAAGGGTGAGTAGGGAGCTTCGGCCAAAACCATGCAAGTCGTATGGTATACCACGAGGCGCCCCGTTTCGGTCGATGTTCCTACCGAAACCTATATTATGTACATGCAAAAGAAAAAAACTTGGTTCTCGTGTTAACAAAAAATTCTTGAGGAAAATTTTCTTCCTATGTTCGCCAATGAGTGGCGAAGTGGTTAGGTTGCCCTTTGTACTACTACGAATAGTAATGGGCCCCATGGGCCTTTCCCTTTTCGTTTTCAGCCCTTTACTGTTTGGCCTCGGCCCGATAGGAATTTACCGTTTCATCTACCCCTGGATACATGTCAGGCTCTAATTGGGCGGTAGTCGAACCGTCGCGCGACGGGGTTATATAACCCCGCCTTCGGGTTACCGCTCCCCCCCCCCCCCCCGCTTTTCATTTTTACCGCTGTCACGCTCCATGCTCTCTGTCCTTGCTTGCGCTCTAGCCTTTCGCCACCGCTGTGCTCTCGCGCTTGCTCCCTCGACCTTCTCGCTCTCTTTCGCCTTTCGACTCCTTTTTCGCCACGGACCTGATGGCTCCTCGCAGGCCTACCAAGGCCGGGTCAACCGGCGAAGACCCAGGTAACCTCGGCGAAGGATGCTTGTGCTACCTTGGCAAGTCCCTTGTCAAGGAGTCTGACCTAGCCGAGTTCGCCCTCACCGGTGCTCTTGCAGAGGGCCAGGCAACTTGCGGGGACGAAGCTAGGGGTGGAAAAGAAGCTCGGCTTGGCTCGTGAAAGCTTGCTCAACTACAGGCTTGGCTCGGCTCGGCTTGATTAATAGAATGAGCAAAGAGTGCAGCTCGGCTCGGCTCGTTTCAAAGCTCGAGCCGGCTCGAGCCAGCTTGTGATGTACAGCAGCAAGTAAATACTTCAACAACAGAGCAATCAATTTTCAGCAAGTTTACAGCAAGTACGCATTATGATCAAACTCGTACAGGTCATGTCATGTAGGCATCAAATAATCAGTACCAAGTAGTAAGCCAACATCAACATATACGATCAACAAGACAACAACAACATATTATACATTTCACAAGATGACAAGATCACAAGACCACAATTCCACAATCTCCATACTTCATTCATTCCGGACATGTCCCGACATGACACACATAATCTTAATAGTCATGACCACACCAAAATAGAAGTATAGAGTAATAGAGTTATAGAGAGTACATAACTTAGAGTAGACCACATTCCAAAAGTCCAAAGTCTCCATTCTCAAATTCACAAAATAATTATAGAACATCTAATTATTATTTCGCAAAATAGTAAAAGGAAATCTCCACATCTCCAACTCCTAGACTTTCTCCACACTCCAGAGCAACATGTTCCAGCCATGAGCCATCCATTTGCCTACATAAATGATAAAACATCCTGTAATCACAAGCAAGAAATAGGAAAAAAAATGAGTGAAGTACTCCAATTACTTACTAGTTGCTTTCCACTACACTTTGAGGAAATGTAATACTCTCAACATCCTCTTCTTCATCTGCTCCTGAAATTCAGAAAAATCAGAAGTTAATTCAGCTACTCATGTGTTAAGAAGAGAAAATGCATAAATTATGCATGGCATAATAGTGAGTACCGTAATCATTGGAGCGCCTCTAATCCAACTAGAAGCACATATCAACGCCTCAACCATTGTTGGGTGTAGAGAACTACGATAATCACTTTGAACTCTTCTCCCAGCACTAAAACTAGATGCTGAAGACACTGAGCTGGCTGGTATAGTCAAAAAGTTCATAGCCATCATAGATACCACCGGGTATCTATGAGCATTCAACTTCCACCACACAAGTAGATCAAAAGCTTTGTTTGCTAAGTCCTCATTTCGTTCATCAAGATATAAAAGCATTTCAGACTTTGATGCATCTTCAGAAAAAGATTGCAAATAAGACTGAAAATTGCTTGAAACAGATGGTAGAGACTTGTTTATGTCAGAAGTTGAAACTAATGATGAAGCTCTCAAGCTCTTACCTTTGCTAGCTGCCATCTTCTCCCTATGCTCCTTCTCAAACTTATCATAAAGTGTATTCAATTCAGTTCAAACTTCAGCTAACTCCTTTTCAAAATCAGTTGGATAAATCTTCTTAAAACACCATTCAATGAATCTTAACTTGTACCTTGGGTCTAGAACAGTAGCAAGCACCATTGCAGTGTTTTTCACATTCCAATACTTGTCAAATTTATCCAATATCGCTTTTCCCGTATTCTTCAAATTAGCATCTTCTGAAACACAAGCATCTCTCAAATTGACAATATGGGGGTAAAAAATATTTGCAGGGGGATAGGTTGATCCTGAAAATGCAGTAGTAACCTCAGCCAAAGACCCAAGTATTGGCTCAATTGATGCATACAAATCCCACTCTTCTAGGCTTGGCTTCCACTCATAATTTAAATATGTTTCTGCATATGAATCTAATGCTTGCTGATATGCAATGCAAGTTCTCAACATGTGATAAGTTGAACTCCATCTTGTGGTCACATCAAGTTTCAGCCCCTCTCCCAATTCCATTGCAAGATTTCTACAGATTTCTACAAACTTGTGTATACGAGATGGAGATTTCTTGATGTACTTAACAGTAGACCTTATGTTCTTTGTCAAAGATGCCAAGGGTGCTAAGCCATCACTCACAGTTAAATTAATAGTGTGAGCACAACAATAAACATGGAAGTATTTAGCATTGTAACAACTTGATTGTCTAGCTGCTAGCTTAGCTTTTAAACCCTTGACAGCTGTATCATTGTTGGAAGCATTGTCAAGAGTAATTGTTATAACTTTGTCTTCAAATTTCCATTCAGCTAGACAATCAAAGATGGCCTGACCTATGACATTCCCAGTATGTGGAGGATCCAACTCTGCAAAGTTCAGCACTCGGCATTGCATTGTCCAATCTTTATGTATGTAATGGGCAACCAACGCCATGCAGCAAAGGTTTTGATTTGATGTCCACAAATCACATGTTAAGCTAATCACTTCCACACTCCTAATACTCTTCATGAGGTTTTCTTTCTCAGAATGAAAAACCTTCAAGCATTCACTTCTTATGGTTTTTCTACCAATAAACTGATATGAAGGGTTTAAATACCTCATCACAACATTGAACCAAGTATGCTCTACCATCCTAAATGGGTACTCATGAACAATTATCATCTTCGCTATCAGTTTACGAGTTTCCTCATGGTTATACTCACTAGGAGTAACAATGAGAGGGATATCTGAGTCACCTTTCTCTGCCGTGAAGTTGAGAACAGCTTGAGCCCTCTTCTTGGCCAACTGGTTCAAGTAAGGCGTGCAGTTGTTCATGTGCCTCACAAGATGTGTAGTAGCTCCCCCAGCCTTGTAAGCATACAATGAATGGAAATACTTGCACTTAGCCTTTGTTTCTGTCTCCCCTGGAGTTACCTTGGAACTAACTTTAACCTCGGTGAAGTTATTCCAACAAGTTGACCGCTTCCTCCCCTTTACAGTAGCAACTTTGGGTGAAACCTTTAGCTTCTTTCCTCTTCAGCGTCTACCCGATGAATCCCCTCCAGAAGCATCACTAGTACCACCACTCGCTGCCTCATCACCACTTGGCATTGAGTTTGACAAGTCATCAATGTGATCAAAAGAATTATCATTTGAATTATCGTCATCAATATACAGTTCATAAACAAAACAGAATTTAATCAATACATATCGACATGCAATTCATTTATTCATTTTAGAACTAAGGTCATGTAGGGCAAGTACCGTATGAAGGCTATTACTGGAGATAATGGTACGTCGCAATCTTTGTATGCCATATCACTTGAAATAGACCCTACAACTGCATGGGAGGAGGCACCAGTAGTAGAGAATGCAGAAGCACCGACGACCTTACCATCTGAAGCACCAATTGATTTGGATTTGGATCTATCAACATATTTAAAGATGAGTCAAAATTATAAACAATAGAAAAACAAGAGTGTGAAGTATATGCAGTGACAAACTAATAAAGAGTCACAGACTCGCAGTCTCACTCTCTCATATATATATATATATATATATATATATATATATATATATATATATATAAAACTACTATATGGCACCTTAAGGTGCTACGTATTAAACAACACCTGATACAGCCTCCAGCCCCACCCATCCACGCCCCCACCCTGCTCCCCACCAGGTCCATAGTACCAGTTAAAATTTAACTCACCGACGACCAATCTCGTTCCCACCCCTGCGCCCCTCCCCTCGCTCCCATATCTGAGTAAATTTTTTACTTGTTGTTATCCAATGTGTGTCTTTGTGATTGTTTGCACCCTGAGCTATTTTTTAACTCAACTATACAATGAATTGTTAAAAACGAAGCCAGTTATTTTTTAACTGTTAGTGAGATAGCCAATGTGTGTGTTGTGATCCAACGGTGTTTGCACATTGAGTTATTTTTTAACTCGACATACTAACTTTATCTGGTATATATATTACGAATTCCCATCGTAGAAATCATCCGCCCACTCTTTCCTCTCCCTCTCCACATTTTACGGATCAGCGACAGCGTGTGGTTCCTCGTGGAGAGAAGAGGAACTGCGACGGCGGTTAGGGGATGAGGAGTAGTGGCGAGCCGGTTCCGGTGATGGCTTGGCGACGAGGAGGAGCGGCGGCGGAGGCGGCGGTTCGGGGACAAGGAGGAGCGGCGTCGAGGAGGAGTGGCGGTGGCGGTTCAGGGATGAGGAGAAGGAGCAGCGGATCCCGGCGACACCGAGGTGCGTGGCCGGGTGCGGTGGTGGCGGGTGCGGCATCAACAGGCGCGGCGGCGGCGGCAGCGAGCGACTGCGGGTGGGAGGCAAGGCGGCGGCGGATCCGACCGCCACTCTGCACCACGGCGGGATGGATCCGACGATGCGACTGCAGGTGCAGCGGCGACGGGCGACTACGGGCGAAAGGTGCGGAGGCGCAGCGGCGACAAGCGGGAGGTGAGGCGTCGGCGGATCCGGCTGCCGCTCTGCATCCCACGCGCATGGTTCTGGCTATTGCGGCACGGATCCGGCGCGGCTGCGGGCGGTGCGGCCGTGGATCCGGCTACGGCGGCGTGCTTCTCACATGGTTCATCCATTGTCCTCCCAACGATGACCGACGGGCAGCAGATGGAGTTTATCTAGATGACGAGGATGGCGGCGACGTATCCCTCATGACGAGGAGCGCAAAGATGGGGCTAGCCCCGTCGCCCATGTCTATGGCTGCCATCTGGGTGGTAGGATCTGGGGTGGTTGGAACCATGGTGGAGGAGACAGCAGCACACCATCCACAGCAGTCCCATCCATCCCTCTCACGTCATGGCCAGTGCACGGCGGCATTCACCTTGTGCGGCGGCGACAGACTGGAGCCCCGGCGACCGGTCACATGCAGCCATCGATCATCGATGGGATGGAGGTGGAAGCCGGTGAGCAATCACGTGCATGTGCAGCGTCAGGAGGACAGGAGGACTTCCTTGTGGTCGTCGGCTCCGAGAAGCTGCTTACCACAGGAGTCGTCGGAGGGACGGAGGGAGATATTTTGTAGTATTTTGTTTTTGTTTTTTTTCGCATTTTGTAGTAGGAGCAAAACCACCGCCAGATTTACCGTACCCAGCTTTTTAAACGTGTGATTCATATCATTGGATGCAACATGACGTATTCCATCAAAAGTGCAATCCACATATTATGCGTGGAGTAAAAAAATTACTATTATTCAGTCACTAAACGATGGATAAGGAGTCACTACTGAACGATGAGTTATGAAGTTTTGCTTTCGGCAAGTAAAAAAATTACTGTGGATTGATGCGAGATTTAACTGTACGTGAAAAAAATTACTGAAGTAAAAACTGGATAGGGAGGGATATGCTAGAACGGAAAACCAGGAATAGTAGCGGAAAAACGGAAAACGGAAAATATGGACAATATGGATCGGGAGGAAAACGGAAAATGCGGACGGGCAGTTAATATACTATTAAGTACAATGGGGATTGAATTTTTTCCGATCTTATCGAGCCCCCAATTGCAGACAGTAAAATTTTAACTACACGTAGAAAGATCAGTTTCCAACAACATCACAACCAACCACCAACCCGTAATTCAAGCTAACCATGGCTCTGTCGTATGACCTACGATCGGAACAAAGGTGAAATATTAACTCGTTATCTAAAACATCGAAGCGCATCACCACTCTTTGTAGCAGTTAAACTTTAACTTCTCCTATGGCTTCGCTTGGACGTGTGTTCTGTGGGGCCACCATCCTCTGCACTCGCCGCTCCTACCCATAGCCGTGGACATCGATGTCGGAGGGGGAGGAGGGAGACCGGATCTGGCCTCCAGCTGCCTCCTCCGATAGATGCAGGTGACGGCTTCCTCCCTAGCTACCTGTGCTTGACGCTGCCGACCGCCTCCCCACCACCGCGGCCATGGAGAAAGAGATGGAGAGGGAGGCACATAGGGGTTGATCGGCGGCCCTCCTCGTCGCTAGTGAGTTGACGAGCGGTGGACGGTAGAGATCCCCGATCCATAAATTAAGGAAAACTTGGAGAGAAAATTGTGCGGTTATAAAGCTGTGGTAAAAAGATATAAATAGAACTGGTGGAATGGAATAGTAAAAAAATTACTCCGAGTTTGAGGGCTGGGGTGACATTGGGTTGAATTGGTGGTGATGGAGACTTGGAGTCAGGCGAGTAAAAAAATTACACTTCGGGTGCGGAGGGGGAGGTGCTGTGAGGAGTGCTACGAAACTAGGTAGCACGTTAGGGTGCTATGTAGTAGTTCTATACATACATATATATATATATATACATATAATATATATATATATATATATATATATAATACACTACACAAAACACATGGCTCAAAGCCTCAAACTATAGTATTGGTACAACATTTTTGATTTATTTGCCTCAATCTTTTTGTGATTGAATCATTGACAGTTTGACACTGACACACTACTCCACTGACCACAACAATCTACGGCTACATGCATCACAAAAATGAGAAAATACATCACGAACCTCTTCATCCTAGGCTCGTCGTTGCATGATGCGTGAACTGTCTTTGATCGGTTGGTGACTTAGCATCTCGGCGAGGTGATGGACGGCGTCGAGCTCGGCTCGAGCGGCACTGGGGACGGAGGGCCGGAGGTGGCGCAGGGGAGGGAGGCGGCGCCGCGGCGGGCTGACGGCACAGGGGGTGTCGAGTTCATCAACTGTCGAGCGTTGCCGGGGAGGGAGGACGGAGCCGGCGCAGCCACAGTAGGGGAGGTAGCTGGCGCATGGGAGCAAGGCGGTGGGCCTGCGGCGCAGCCGCACAGGGAAGGGAGGCGGCGGGCCAGCGGCACAGAGGGGGCTTCGTGTGGCGCTGCCGGCCTGCCGCTGGTGGCCTGGCGCCGGGGACAGCACAGGTGCACAGCGCAGCTGTGCAGGGGAGGGAGGCGGCGGCCAGCAACTCCTCTTGCCAGTCGCCGCCAGCACAAGTCGTGGCCGAGGAAGGGGAGGGATCGGATCCGTCAAGCGCTCGGCTCAGCTCAAGGACTTAGGGTTTCTTTGTTTCATGGGCCAGACAATTGTTAATGGGCTTGGGCTCAGGGAACTTAGGTTTTCCACAGGCTCGACAAGCCTACCGTGCAGCTTGCGAGCTAGCTCGGGCTCAGCTCGGTTCGGAAACGAGCTGTGGAGGGAGCTCGGGCTCAGCTCGTTTAGTTTTCGAGCCGAGCCGAGCTTCGAGAGCTCGAGCCAAGCCCGAGCTGAGCTCACGAGCCCGAGCTTTTTGCCCACCTCTAGGCGAAGCCGTTGTCCCTTCGCCTGGCGACAGGTGAACAGTTGTCTTCGCTGCTTTCTTCGCCGCCGGACTTAACCTTCCGTGTGACGATTTTCTGCTGTCCGTACTAGAGATGTATGAGGTTAAACTTCCCCAGCTTAGTCCATCGGCATTCCCGAAGTTGGCCGTCTTCGCGTGGATGTGCCGAACATGCGGGTTCGCTCCTACCACCGAGTTGTTCGCCGTCTTGTTCACGGCGTGCGCGACGACCAAGGACGTGAACACACCGACCGGGCCGAAGAAGGCGGTTTTGGCTGCTGAACTTCATGCTTCGACCGGAGCATTCGGACGGCTGGCCGGTGCCTGCGTCGATGGCGAAATGGGACCGTAACTGGATGCAGAAGTGGTTCTACGTCGACAACCCATACCCCGCCGAGGACGATAAGGCGAATTGGCTCCGTTTTCGGTGCCTTGTTGTCTTCATTGTCACCAAGCCGAGTGTAGAGGTCGACGGCACACTCGAGTCCAGGCTCATCCTCCTTCGCAAGGTTGCGCGGTGGCTAAGTACCCGCGACCTCTGCGAGGAGTTTTGCCTGCTTCGGATCTCCCCTCTTGCCCGTGACTAGGGGGTCTTCATCAACAAGGACGAAGAGGTGCTCGGGCTTCCCCGCCTCGTTCTTCCTTTCGGCACCGAACGTGAGTTCCTCGACACCGCTTTGACGTGAAGATATGTTTCGACTCACTTCATTTTCTCCCTCACCCTCTCACCCTCTTTTTATCCAGTCCACACATTGGAGGATGCTGAGGCGGAGGCGTCGAAAATGGTCGGAGGTCTGACCACCGCCGAATTCGGTCGCCTGCTTCAATGCCAAGCCGACGGAAGGGCAAACCGCGTTCATGCCGGAGAAATGGCCAGTCGGTTGATCCCCTCCAAGGCTGCCGACGACGACGTTGGGACGTCGAGGAAGCGCGAGCGAGCCGTTGCGAAAGGTGGCAGGTGCGGACCCAGCGTGCCACCAAGGACACGGCCGACACCAATGCCGATGAGAAGGACGATGACGAAAGAGAGGCCAGGTCTGACGAAGACGGCGGATCATGCGGCTACACACCCAGTCCAGTCCGGCCGAAGGCTGGGGCGGGTTCTCATGCTTCGCCCGTGCTCCTGGCGATCGCCAGAAAGACGAATAAGGGGGTGGTGAAAGTCCTCGGCGGCTTTTCTGACAGTGAGGCGTCTTCCGATGGCACGCCTACTTCGCCGCCGCCGCGACGCGTTGCCCCTCGGAGGAGACACCTGTCGCCACCACCTGCCAGTGACGCCGAAGTGCCGACGGGGGTAGTACTTCGGCCCCGGCTGTGGTTCCGGTTGGGGCGATTGAGTCAGCGGAGGCGAACACTTCTGGGGCCGAGAGAGTTGAAACGGTCCCTCGATGAGCCATCAGCAGGAAGGGAAGGCGCCGGTGGTTGAGATGACAGTGTCTGACATGACACTCACCGCCCCGCACTTTGTTTCCGTGGATTTCGCCTCTCAGCCAGAGATCGCCCCCTTTGTTGATGGGCTGTGCCAGATTGTTGCACCGTCCGATGGCCTTAGTCTCTTCACCAAACTCAATGAGTTTGGCGAGAGTTGCACAGCTGCAGAGAGCTTGTTCGTGCGAGTATGAACTTTTTCCCTTTTGCCCATATAGCTTTTTGCCTTTTTCGCTCTTAAGTTGTACTCAAAAGGCTTCGGGTTCCCCTACCCAGGGTCTCGGGCGCACCTGAGCGTGAAGTGGTCTGCCTTGGAGCGGCTGGACGGGTATCGGCTTCGCCTTTGGAAGGCCGAAGAAGACCTTAGCCACAAAGAGGACGAACGCTGGGTCGTGGCGGATGCCTTGAAGAAGGCGAGTGCAGAGAACAAATCCCTTGCCGAAGAAAACAAATCTCTTCGCGAAGACTTAGAGGGACGAGCAATAGGGCTGCCGAGCGGGAAAGGTAGCTTGCACGGCCGAAGAAAAAATCAAGTCTCTTGAGGAATGGCTTGGCCCAGCCGAAGCTGCTGCTGAAGCTTTGGCGCCGGTGACGGAGTCAACCAAACAAGCTTGCTATACCCTTCGGCTAGCCCGCAACGACCTTGCGGCGCGTGCGGCAGGCGCTCCGAGCGAAGATGGGTCGGCGTTCGACTTCTCTGAGTGGACGCAAGATGTGGCCGGCTCAGTTTTCGAAGTGGCTGGTGCATACGGCGACTGCTGTGCGAGGGCTACCGCGGGCTTCGTGCTCAGCCTTCTTCACGAACATGGTTGTGACCATGTTGTGGACTTTAGGATTGACCCGAAAGTTCCCAATCCGCCGCGTCTGCTTTGAAGGCCTTTTGGGAAAGCGGCGGTAGAGATGGGGCGAAGACCCGGCTTTGCGAGAAGCTGGAGAAAATAGCAAGGGCCGAAGACGTCGGTGCCGTCGACACTAGCGAAGACCCCAGGCTGTCGGAGACGACTGCTGGTCATGAGGGCGAAGACAACGAAAGCCGAGACCACCCTGTGGTGTGAGGCCCTGCGCCCTCGCGTTCCTTGTTTTCTAGATTTGTAGTCGTAGTTTGTTTATAAGTATCTTGCATGTTCGGCTATTTTTATTAATGGAAAGTTTGTGTTTCGCCAACTGCGTGCCGTTATTGCAATATTGTTGATGAAAAAATCGAACACACCGGCCTGGGAGATCTCCTTAGCTCCTGTGCAGATCCAAAGATTGATGAGATGCGGACGTGCCAGTCAGTTTGATCCTGCAACTGACAAGGTATGCAAATAATAGATCAAACAGCCAATCAGCTCAACAGCCAATGGAGTAGTTCCAGCCGATGCCGATACCAGCCGATAGCGATAGGGTTTAAGCAATCGGCTATATGTCCAATGTAGATAATGATATAAAGGCAATCGGCTGATGATAATATAATATAGAAATATAATCTAGTAGAAACCAATCGGATAACAATATGATATAGTAGAACAAGTATTGATCCGAAGGTTAAAGCATACATCGGCTGGAGGTCCGATGTCATAAAATCCACAAGATTAGATTAAACAGTGAAACCTTTGTTGCCATCGGCTAAATCCAACTTGTATATATATGTAATCCTTACAAGCCAAAGCAACATCTAGATAACTTATCGGCTAGCACCCTGATAAAACATTAGCATGAATCTATCAGCTTAAAAAGACTTATATTATCAACAACAATCTAGTAGGTCGAACTTAACCGATGCAGCACGAGATTGTATATGATAATCTAATACTCGATGAGCCGATAGATCTGTCTAATGTGATGGATATAACAAATCTATTTAGAACAGCATTACGATTGTAGAGATATATCGGCTAAGACAGGAGATCAGACCTAACCGAGACAGTTCCAACTATACCGATGCGTCTCTAAACACAATGCAATTTGAGATAGAATTGAGATATCAGGTAGGCTAATATATCAACGAAACCAGAGCGATCCAAGAGATTGAATCGATGCAGCCTTGAACAACACCAATGTAGCCGACAGATTCACCAGGGTGCGACAGAACATAGGACTTACCCCTTCGCTGGAGATCGAAAGCCGATGCAGCCCCGCGTCAGGTGCCCAAATTCCGCCGGAAGATAAGTAAAAAACCGCAGGGAAGAGGGTGGCGATGCGCCGAGAGTATTATTGATCGATAGATTGATAGTTTACAATGACCCCTACCCATAGGGAGATACTAGTCCTTGTCGGACAAGAAAGAAACTAAAAAGGAAAAGATAAAGTCCTTATCGGACACTAAACACACTTTCCTAAAGACAAAAGGAAACTAACAAACTATGCCTAATTAATAGATAAACTGTTATGTCGCATCCTTCTTGAACTCGAACTCTTCTAGATAAGCTTCCTTTGATTGATCCGACTCCACCAAGAACACGACATCGTGGCGACTTGACTCCCATCGGCTGATTCTAGAACTTTGAAGCCGATACTGACTCTAAGCTGATGGTAACTTTGGGCTTACCAAATTTCACTGTTAACACATGTCCCCCAGTTTTGGAGTATGAGAACTCATGCTTCAAAATTTCTTGTCTTGATAACTCCAAAACTGATCTTCCTTTGCTTCATGCAATCGGCTTTCATGAGCCGATATTGTTTGCATTAGATGAGCTAGACTGTCAAACTCGTCGCAAAAGAATCTATCTCTGACAGGTGCTGACAATCCTTGGAGTGCAAGATCTGCTAGCTGTTCATCACTTAGGCTCAAACTATAACATCGGCTGCGGACATTACAGAATCTCTAAATATATTCCATAGCCGATTCTCCTTCTTGCTGCTCAACTGATATTAAGTCTGAAAGTTTCAACTCGCTAACTCCAGCAAAGAAGTAGTTATGAAATTGCTTCTCAAGATCGGCCCATCCTTGGATAGAATTTGATGGTAGCGATGAAAACCTTGTGAAAGCCGATCCAGCCAAAGGCAATGGAAAAAATCTAACTTTCAGAGCTTCTTCAGCCGATGCCTCCCCATATTGTGCTAAGAATCGGCTGATGTGTTCCATTATAGATATATCATCTTGCCCTAAAAATTTAGAGAAGTCTGGAACCTTGTATCGGTGTGGCAATGGCACCCTATCAAACCACTCAGGATATGGAAATCGATACACATGGATCTGTTCCTTAGATCTAAGTCCAAACTGCTCCTTTAATAACTTTGCAATTATATCGGCACAATCTTCTATATTCTGATGCGTTTGTGATTCTTCTGGCCGATATTGCTGATATAGATCGTCACGCTGATACTGATGTGCTTGCCCCCCGAGCTGATATCACTACTGTTCTTCAATCTGCCACCCGAGCTGGCTTTTCTTAATAATTAACTCATCAATTGTTACCTTGATCAAATGTTGTAATGTATCTGTCAAAACTCCAGATTGATTAAACAATGCGCGATGAACTGATCCATCAACTGTATCTTGAAGTATTTCAACTGTCGGCTTGGGGAATCGAGTCTTCTGAATTGGCCCTTCTGGTATCATGATGAAACATTGAAGACAACGCATTTGAAAATCAGTTAAAAACTGCTCCATCTGTTGCCTCTGTTCATCCGTTAAATTCTCCATGTGACCATAATCTTGGCATTAACTTCTTCTTCAGACATGTGGATATAAAATTCGTGGTCCCACTGGGCGTGCCAATCTGTGTTGACGAAAAAATCGAACACACTGGCCTGGGAGATCTGCTTAGCTCCTGTGCAGGTCCAAAGATTCATGAGATGTGGGCGTGCCAGTCAGTTTGATCCTGCAACTGACAAGATATGCAAATAATAGATCAAACAGCGGATCGGCTAAACAGCCGATGGAGTAGTTCCAGCCGATGTCGATAACAGCCGATAGCGATAGGGTTTAAGCAATCGGCTATATGTCCAATGTAGATAATGATATAAAGGCAATCGGCTGATGATAATATAATATAGAAATATATTGCAGTAGAAACCAATCGGCTAACAATATAATATAGTAGAACAAGTATTGATCCGAAGGTTAAAGCATACATCGGCTAGAGGTCCGATGTCATAAAATCCACAAGATTAGATTAAACAGTGAAGCCTTTGTTGCCATCGGCAAAATCCAACTTATATATATATGTAATCCTTACAAGCCGATGCAACATTCAGATAACTTATCGGCTAGCACCACGATAAAACATTAGCATGAACTTATTGGCTAGCATGAACCCCGATAAGTAAAAAACCTCAGGGAAGAGGGTGTCGATGCGCCGAGAGTATTATTGATCGATAGATTGATAGATTACAATGACCCCGGGTGTGTATATTTATACCCATAGGGAGATACTAGTCCTTGTCGGACAAGAAAGAAACTAAAAAGGAAAAGATAAAGTCCTTATCGGACACTAAACACACTTTCCTAAAGATAAAAGGAAACTAACAAACTATGCCTAATTAATAGATAAACTGTCATGTCGCATCCTTCTTGAACTCGGACTCTTCTAGATAAGCTTCCTGATTGATCCGACTCCACCAAGAACACGACATCGTGGCGACTTGACTCCCATCGGCTGATTCTATAACTTTGAAGCCGATACTGACTCTAAGCCGATGGTAACTTTGGGCTTACCAAATTTCACTGTTAACAAATATGTGATTGATTTTGTTAGCGTATTTTTTCTTTTCGTTGTACTTTATGCCTCATTGGCAGGGTCTTAGCTGAAAGTCGTGCGTTCGGCCCCCCTTTGGAAATTGGCGAAAGAAGAACGTGATGTTCGTGGCGGTGAAGAGCTTGCCGAGGATCAAGTGTCTGTTTCGACCCATTTACCGCGAGATGTTGATAAACGGCAATAGCTATAAGGTTATAAAGATAGCAGGATGGATGTCTGCACATCCAGGGTGAACCCTGGAGGACAATGACCGCTACCTTGTTGCGCATCACGAGGATAGCACCAGCTTCTGGTGAAACTTCAAGACGTCGAGTCACTAAGAGGCGATCGCCCGTCGCCGTTATAGTTTAGTTTGTGCTTGGCCCCCGTCCCCTTTGAGGGTTGTGTATAATATAAGAAGTGACGACGAACCCTGTTCGCCAGTTTGTAGCGTAGACGGGGACGAATGTATAAATGACGATGTAATTTTTTTGTAAGGTTTACTGACATAAATACAACAGATTTGTACCTTCGCTTACTTGACATTGTGAATCTTCGAACATATCTTTGTGCTATCGTTCGCATAGTCACTATTGTACTTTCGTTAGGTCGAAACGTGTTGGCCCCTTTGTATACTATAGCGAAAATATATGTTTATTTCTCAGCTCTCTTCTTCCATTTTCAGCTCGTGGCAGGCGTGCTACGAAGCATCGTGGCCTATGCATAAGCCGAGTACAATGGCGTTTTGACTTTCAAAAATCGAGCTGTCGCGGTTTCGACGTTCGGTGAGCTATGCTTCGACCGATTCGTTTCACCCCCCTGGCGTGTTCGCTGATCAGGTGTTTGCCTTGGGGTTTTTCCACGAAGACATCGTTCACAAAAAGGAAGGCGAAAAGGCACAAAGATTTTTATACTGGTTTGGACCTCCAAGGTGGATAATGACCCTACGTCCAGTTTTTTTTCTTTTTTCATTTTCCTATTTTTTTTGCCTTTTCATTTACATAATATGTATATTTTTCCAATTGGCGAATTGGGTGCCACCCATTTTACATATAAAAGTGTGTAAGGGAAGTAGCGTTCCAGGAGTGGTCGAACTCTTCGCCCTCCAAAGTTGCAAGCCGAAATGAACATGTTCGAGATCTATGCTTGATTAGGTATGGTCCTTCCCACTTAGACTCCAGCTTCCCGACTGCCACAGGGTTCGCCGTTTTCCTTAGTACGAGATGGCCGGGCAGAAGCTCTGTCGGTCGAACTTTTTTGTTGTAGGTTGCCGAAGTACCTTCCGCATACTTGCGCATGTGTTCTAGTGCTTCGACTCTCACCTCTTCCAGGAGTTCGAGCAACACATCATGCCCATCTTCGCCCCTAGAGAACATCACCTTTGGTGAGTTAGCCCCTAACTCGGCCGGCGTCATCGCCTAATCTCCATAGAGGAGCATGAAAGGGCTGAACTTTGTTGGCCTTGTGGGGGTCGTCTGAAGGGCCCAGAGAACAGACAGCATTTCGTCTGGCCATTTTCCCTTCGCCGCCCCCTCAAGTCTTTTTTCGAGAGCTTCGAGGATTTTTCCGTTCGCTTGTTCGGCCGCCCCGTTTGACTGCGGGTGTGCGACCAGAGCGAACCTGATTTGTACGTTTAGGCTCTCGCACATTTCTTTGAACTTCTCAGAATCAAATTGCTTGCCATTGTCAGTGATGAACTCCTTCGGCACCCCAAATCCGCAAATAATGTTTTTCCATACGAACTTTTGAACCACGGCTGTGGTTATTGTGCCGAGGGGTTCAGCTTGGATCTAGCGAGAGAAGTAGTCGATGGCTACAATGGCGAACTTGTAGCCATTTCGCGACGCCGGGAATGTGCCTATGATGTCTACACCCCATCTTGCGAACGGCCAGATTGGTGCGATTGGCTGTAGCTCGTATTGTGGTGCTTGTTGGTTTCGGTCATGCCGTTGACAGCTTTCGCACTTTCTTATCTGCTCAACACATACTTTGAGTACGGTTGGCCAGTATATGCCTTGGCGAAATACTTTCGATGCGACGGTTCTTGCCGCCACACATCCCCTAGTGTATTTCCTTTACCATTTCCTCACCTTCAGAGAAAGAGACACATCGAAGCATGGGCTGCAGTACCCCAGTTTGGTATAGCTGCCCGGAGATCAGCTTGTACTTCGCAGCTCTGAGCTGCAGCTGTTTTGCCATAGCTTCGTCGTGTGGTAGCCATCACTCTTTGAGATGCTTGACAAAAGGCGTTCGCCAGTCATCTGGGTCTTCACCCAATTCGACTTGGTCAATCGCCATGATGTCTTGACTGTCTGCTGGCACACTTGGTGAATACAGGACTTCGAAAAAGACCCCTGGCGAATGCGGCCCCTTCGTTTTGGCCTCGGGGCAAGTGTTCGACCGTTATGCCGGTGAAACTTTTCTCCATAGATCGAACGGCTTCTAGATATTTTTCTCATTCCCTCCTCCTTTGCCTCGAAGGATTTGTCAACCTGGCTGACGACAAGTTTTGAGTCCGTTCGGATTAGGAGTCTACGAACACCCAACACTTTCGCCTTTCTCAGCCCCATCAAAACTGCTTCATACTCGGCCGTGTTGTTGGTTGTGTCGAACTGCAGTCTTACTGCATAACGGATTGGTACGCCCCCTGGCGAAGTCAGAATCGCAGCGGTACCTGGCCCCTTGTGAGACCACGAGCCAGAATCGCAGCATTACCCATGGTTGTTCGACTAGCACGGGCTCTGGGACGGACGCAGGTGTCCATTCGGCCACGAAGTCGGCGAGGACTTGGGACTTGATTGCAGTGCGAGCGACAAAGTGTAGGTCGAATGGTGACAACTCAGTGGCCCATTTTCTTAGGCGCCCTGTGATTTCTTTTCCTCGAAGCACTTTGCCCAAAGGATACTGCGAAGGTACTATGATTCTGTGGGCTTGGAAGTAGTGTTTGAGCTTTCTTGAAGCCATCACCAGGGCGTAAGCAAGTTTTTCCATTTCAACATATCTGACTTTCGCCCCCTGGAGTGCCTCGGAGACGAAGTATACTGGTTTCTGGCCTGCATCGGTTTCTTGCACCAAAGCCGCGCTGATAGCGACGGGCGAAGTTGCTAGATAGAGCCATAATTCGCTTCCCGTCACTGGACTGACCAGGGCTGGTGGGCTTTGCAGATACTGCTTTAGCTCCTCGAAGGCTGCCTGGCACTCAGGCATCCATTTGAATTTGTCTGCCCCCCAAAGGGTCTTAAATAAAGGTGATCCTCTTTCGGCTGCTTTTGATAGGAATCGACAAAGTGCCGCAATACGCCCTGTGAGCTTTTGTACTTGTCATACGCTCGATGGTGGCTTCATTTGCTGAATGGCATCGATTTTTTCCGGTTCGCTTAGATCCCCCGTTCGGCCACAAGGAATCCCAAGAACTTAGCAGCACGAACACCGAACACACACTTTTCTGGATTTAGTTTCATGCCAGCTGTGCGGAGGTTGACGAAAGTCTCTTGCAAGTCTGATGTGTGGTCGAATGCCTAGCGACTTTTTACGACAATGTCATCAACATAGGCTTCGACATTTTGCCCCAATTGCGATCCCACGACCTTGTAGACCAGCTTAGCGAATGTAGCGCCGGCATTCCTTAAGTCGAAAGGCATTCTGAGATGGCAGAAGGTGCCGAAGAGCATGATGAAGGCTGTCTTGGGGATATCCGTCGGGTTCATGTGAATTTGGTGATATCCGGAGTATGCATCGAAGAAACTCATGAGCTCACACCCTGTGGTCGATCCGTGGCAAGGGCAAGTCATCCTTCGGGCACATCTTGTTGAGATCTGTGAAGTCGACACACATTCGCCACTTGCCGTTTGACTTCTTCACCAGCACTGGGTTTGCTAACCACTCTGGGTGGTCGATCTCTTGTATCACCCCAGCCTTAAGCAGCTTGCTCACTTCCACTTTCGCAGCCTGTTGGAGATCTGCTGACATTTTTCTCAGCTTTTGTTTCTTCGGCTTTGCATTAGGCTTGACCGCGAGATGGTGCATGATGAGATCTGGCGAAACACCTCCCACTTCGTCCAGCCCCCAAGCGAAGATATCAATGTTTTTCTTGAGCACGACCAAGATGTTATTCACTTCTTGTTCGCTTAGGTCTCCACCGAGCGATATGACTTTACCGGGGTCAGAGTCGTCTATCTGCAACCGGACGACCTTGTCGTGGGGGGCGGGTTTCGGCGTTGGCCTGGCTTTTTTTTGCCCTTTGACTTCTAAGGTATGAACTTCCCTATCGAAAGAGGCCGCCATGGAGGCCGAAGGCTGGGTTCCCCAGACAACTATCACACCGGCTAGACCAGGCATCTTGAGCTTGAGGTAGTTGTGACGAGAGACTGCTTCGAACTTGGTCAAAGTGCCCCGGTCAAAGATGGCATTGTAATTGTATGGGATGTCAACACCATCGAAGAGTATCTCTTCTTCTCTCTTGTTTCCTTGTGTGCCGAAGCCTCCAAAGCCTCTGAGCGAAGTTGGTGCTTGAGATAATGCTAATGTTGGAAAACCCATCTTGGCATATGTCTCGGCAAATATGACATCAGCCAAACTTCCCTCATCTATCAAGATGCGCCGGACCTCAAAGCCAACCATCTCTGCAGAAACTACCAACGGGTCCTGGTGTGGAAAAAGAACTCCTTCGGCGTCCTCTGGTCCGAAGGATATTGGCTGTGACAAGTATCTTGGGACCCCATCACCTGCCAAAACGATGTTGTGCACTGCCCGGAGTTGCATCTTCTTCTGAATCACTCTGCGCTACACGTCTTGGCATTGTTCTACTTGAGGTGCTTGGTTGAGGACCACTTCATGTGGTTCCTCTTCGGCCCTGACTTGCTGCTGCCTTGGCGCTTGAGCGTTACCTTGCTGCCGAATGTTTCGACATTGCTCGGTTGTGTGCGAAGAGTGTCCATGAAAAGCGCAGTACAAGTCCTTCTTGATTTTCTTGTGAAAAGGTTGTTGCTGTCCGCCTGTTTGCTGGGCGTCCAACTCCTTGCGAAGGGCTTGCACTTCTTCGACCGCCATCACCACCTTGCTAGCTCGATTGGTCCTGAATTTCTTCCATGTCATCGGGGCTTGGTTCGGCCTTGGATGTTGTCCCTGGTTCGCCGGAAGGGTAGGGTGAACCAAGACGATCAACGAACTGACAGGCTGTGCTTGAACCTGAGCTTGAGCGTTGGCTTACGCAATGGCTGCTGCGGCTGTGGCTGCCTTGTCATATTCGGCTTGTATCTCTTGTCTTCGCTTGGTATCTTCTTCACCTCGAGCATATCCATCAATTATGCAAAAGAGGTGTTCGATCGTTCTTGGCTCCTTGCGTGCAAGCTTTTTTGTGAGTTCGCCCTCGAACAAGCCGGCCGAAGCTGCATTGACGACGGATGCTTCGGTTATGTCTTGAACTTTGCACCGTGCTTGCGAGAATCGGCGCATGTACTCCCTTGTCGATTACCCTGGCTTGAACTGGGGTGAGATTGGGTGACTTTTGATTCCCTAGCTGAGGGGCAAACCCTTTTCGCCTCCTGGCTTGACCATAGCCCCTTGCTGAGAGGGCCAGTTCAATTGTGGGTATGGGAGTGCGAACGGCGAAGCTACAGCTTGCACATGAGGTTGAGCTGCAGGTGTCAATTGATACCCCGTGCTGAACATCATTGCCAGGTTTCGCGGGTCTGTCGAGGTAGCTTGCATCGCAACAGCTGGGTCGAACATGGCTTGATTCCAGGCTTGATTTGGCGGTGGAGCTGTTCCGTACCCAGGAGGTACGGCTTGTGCTAAAGTTATGGGTGCTTGGACCACTGTGCTTGGGTCGAACTGTGGCAGTGGGCCTTGAGGCAAAGCCCCTTGAGCTTGACTTGGTAAGGCAAACTGGCCCAATAGCTGTCCCGCCGGTGCACCCTGACATGGGCTTCCCTCGGCCTGGGCCGGAGGCGAAGCTCTTCGTACGTTGTTGTGGGGTTGATTGAGTTGTTGCAAGAAGGCTTGAAACTATGCTTGCAAGGTCGAAGCTTCTTCCATCATAGCTTATGGCGTGTGAGTAGGCTTCGGGAACTGGGCTTGAGGTGCTGCCGGGCGAACCGGTGCCGAGATCACTTGCGGTGTCAGAGCTTGGGCGGGCTTGGTGCAGTACACCAGTGCTTGCACAGCGTGTGGAGGAACAGCTTGGGGCTGAGCGTAGAACTACTGGGTGTGGGTCTTGGCTTGTCTTGCTACTTCGTACACTTGCTGCTGCTCTTGCATCTGGCGAAGCGTGTCTTGAAATTTAGCCATATTCTGACGCATGGCCTCCATGTCAGCTTCGGCTTGAGCTTCGAGATTGGCGTTGGCTTGTGAGGTGGTGATTGTTGTCGACGTCGTGGCCGGTTGGGCAATGGCAGTGGTGGAAGGTGGCCCCCGGTGCTTGGGATGACAAGATCGCGTCTCTGACCTGGAGGGCCTTCGCTGCTGCCACCGCTTTCGCCGTTTCCGCATTTGTCGAAGACGCGGGCACCGAAGGTAGGAGAGATGGCGGGACCACCAGAGACGGCGCCGCTCCAGCTTCGCCCTTGGAGGCCGAAGACTGCTCCCTCTTCGACTACCATCTCACCTTCGCTGCCACCTTCCTTTCGCTTGGCAACTCTCTCCTTGACGATCTTCTTCGGTGGCATCAGTGGTTTCGCTCACTCTCAGTGGTTTCGTTCGGAGGTCCCCACGGACGGTGCCAGCTATTGTCGAATGGACAACTGCGTCACATCGAAAGGCGTGGTTTTCTCAATAGTAGTCGGAAGTAGAAATAATTGTACTGCTTAGTAAAATTTTTTTGGATCCCTCTATTACATGGCCTTAGGGGGCTATTTATCGCACTATTACAGGTTCCCCCTTTAGGGTTTTACAGGGGAATTTACATGGTTACCCTTATGATAGGGACATTATTGGGTGCACATAGTGCCCTTTACATGTATAGGCCCCTATTGGGCTAAATGGCTCGGCCCATTTATTTGGCGAAATCCCCCGAAATCGCAACGGCCCGCTGGGCCTCCTTAAGGTGGGGTTCGGTACTTGGCGAAGCCCGTGCCTTCGTGCCAAGGCTTTCGCCTCACCGTCTTCGACCGTGCGGCCCTCTGACGAGGTCTTTGCCTGGAGAAGCCCGTGTATTCCGAGCCACGGCTTTCGCCATGTGGCTTTCGCCCATATGGTTCCCTTCTCGACCTTCGCCGCTTGCCTCTGGTCTGAGCCTGTTGCCTAAGTTCTTGGTTTCAGTAGGTCCGGCCGAAGGCCCTTCGTGGTGTACCTCCAACATGTTTCAATTGTGATTCAACAATGCATCGCAATTTTAATAGTTTGAAGCATTTTTGACGTACTTGTGACATTTTTATACAAGCGGTGAAAGAACGCCCGATTTAAAGTTTTCCATTTATTTTGCTTAGTTCCACTAGCTCTACAAACCTCTGATTTATTTATTTTTCTAAAATATATTTTATTGAAGCGTGGGGTATTACATCGATCAAACAATTAGCATTTTTTTTGTTGCAGTGTAACAGAATAATGATCCAACTTATTTTCTAAAAACATTGTAATTTATTATAGTTCTTACTATATGAAAGAACAAACTTTAATCTAGATAGGCATAAAAATGCATCTCATTAACCCTGTAAATGAAAAACAAAGAAAACAAAAGGTTACACTTGGTTACATGAGTTGCAAATCTTGCATTGTGAAACTTTAGTTGACTGCATGATAAGAAAAAAAAAATCATATGACTGATAAATAATAATTTATAAGATAACTTTACCTGCGTGACCACATGTTATTACATGAGTACGTCTTTGCTTATTGAGTCCCACTCATAATTGCTTGTATAATTTTGCTTATCTAATTAGTTACTGGTTAGTTCTCCACTTAGGCTGTGCCAGCCTGGCAGGCTAAACCAAGTGGTGATTTAATGCATAATTAATGAAGTATTAGCTAATAAAACAATTAATATGGTTTTTTAGAAGCAACTTTCCTATATAAAACTTTTGCATAAACACATACCGTTTAGTAGGTGGGAAGTGTGCGCATGGAAAACGAAAGAGTAGAAGTTGGGAAAATGTGGGAAAGAACACAGCCTTAGGAAGTGTTTGAGAGGAGAGAAAAAGAGAAGATCGAGAATATACACAAAACGAGGTGAGCCATTAACGCATAATTATTGGGTATTAATTATTTTAATCATAAAAAGTAGATTAATATAATTTTTAAAGCAACTTTTCTATATAATTTTTTCTATAAAAAACGCGCCGTTTAGAAGTTTAGGAAGCTAAACGGTCATTTTAAAAGTTGTACCATTTTGTCCTCTCTATCCCTTCTATATTGAAGGCGCTCATGTATTCTTAGGTAATTACTATTGTCTTTGTACCGAGTGTACGGGGAGCCATCGTTGCACACAACTAAATTTCATAAAAGAGAACTGCTTTGAACCGAGCGTCAAGATCACCCACCATGAGAACCCATTTTACCTCTGCCCATCGGGCCATCCTGGGTGCAAATCCTTCGCATGCATTGCCTCTCTCAGGCCATATTTATACAGCTACATTGTCGTCTGCTATGCAACTAGAGCATCGGCAGTCCATTGGTGGGGACCATGGCAACAACAGCAGTGCTATTCCATCCACCCTGCTTGATGACATGAAGCAGACTCGGCAAGAAGAATGACTAATTCTTTACTATTTTGGCCTTCATCGTCGAATATGATACCACACTGCGTACAGATTAAACTGATCAGTCTGACATTCCACTTAATATTAAAGTTAATACTTGATCCACATTTTAGTACCTTACTTTAGGTGCCTTCTCTTATCAATAGTTGTTTGGGCATCCACAATGTAGCATTTCAGCAGGTAATAAGCATTCAATGTTCTCTTCTTACCCGGTAGTAACCGTTGTGAGACTAGTAACCGTTGTGAGACTAGTAACCGTTGTGAGACTAGTAAGTAGTTGCAACCGGGTAACACGGCTATAACCGGGTAATAGAAATTAAACTATCTTATTTGCACAGTCTTTCTGACAAAAGTCACGGCCAGAGATTGCCATCGGTGATTTTTTTCTAAAGCCAGCCCCACCTTGTTTCCCACTGATATGCTAATACATTGTGGAGTACATGATTGCTTACTGCTGCCTCTAGCCCTAGCCCACGCTACTGACACACTACTACCAAGTTCGGCAATTAGCATTGCTGTTGCCCTTAGATTGTAGGTAATTAACGGTTGTCGTTCCTCCCGAACACCCTAGAAAGTCTCTGATCAGCAGCATTCTCTTGGCAAATTCAAATGTTGCACACATTAATTTGACCATGCATTAGATGTCTGTTATGTCCTTTTCTATATCATTATGGACATGCTTAATAATTTTGACTGCATATAACTCTACTGTTCATTTTTGTTCAAAAAATTCTATTTGTTGTTAATATTCATGTGGAGAATATACAGTTTTGCTTTTATATATTTTTTGGATGAATTAAATTATAGATTTGAAAATTGTGTCGAAATTAAGGACAATGTAAACAAATTATTTTGATCCATCCATCTCAAGATATTATCTTCGTATTCTTCTGAAATAAAAGGATTATATATAATCCATTGCAGCAATTGATGTACAAATATGCCAACATTATCTAATTTATTAGTACTAGTTATTGTAGGTGATCGAGATCAAGGCAGACAACATCAATGGTGCAGCAGATGAGATAATCCGTTTTCTGATGGGTCAAAACAAAGGAGATGTAATATACTTCGATGGTTGGGGTGGATTGGGGGCATCAGCCGTTCTCAAAGCCATTGCCAGACAGCTCAAATCATCCTCATTTTTATCAGGAGAGGCTTCTCGTACTTGGATTGCAGCAGGCTTAGACAATATCATCCACATTGATTGCTCACTGTGGCAAAGCATGAGGGCTCTGCAGAAGGCGATTGCAGAAGATCTGGATCTTCCCATGCAGGTGATGGCCCTCTTTGACCAATGGGATGAGAAGGATGATTTTGATGGGGTCGAGGTGGGCACTAGAGGCTTGATACCTCATGTCACACAAGCAATTTTGAACAAACTTCGTGACCGTAGATTCCTGGTGATATTCCACAATGGGAGTGGCATCTACATTGATCTACAGGACTTTGGTGTCCCAACATCATGGATTTTGAGCAAGAGGGTACTGTGGACTTCCAGGGGCAGATTCTCTCTTCATAGCATTAAAGATGTGTATGTAAAGAAGTTAGCTGGGTTGAGTAATGTTCTTATATCTGCCAATCTATCAAGTGATTCTGTACTTGATAGTGCCAGGTGGCTGTTGCAAGCAGAGGCTGAGGAGGTTGCCAGCTACACCGGTGTCCCTAGACCAGACATGAGCACTCAAATTGTCATGGAATGCATCCTATACATGGCGTTGAGAGGTGACGACTATGGTATCAACTGGGGCACCAACGCTTCCAATTATTGGGTTTGTGACGGAATCATAGAAGACGCCACCAATGGTGATAGATCAGCATGGGAGATTGCTGAAGCTCTACATAGGACTGTGCGCATGGATGGTTGGCATCGGGGTTGGGTGATCAACATCCGTGACACCATTGGGCTATGTGGTGAAATGTGGAGGCGTAGCGACCGCTGGGTTTCAGCTACGCACGAGCATCTAGAGCAGCAAGAAGAGGAAGGAAGCCATGATTATGTAGCTAAAGTACAACTACCACCTCAAACAACATCCTTCTTTGTGACAGTAGCTAAATCAATGATCGACAAAAATGGCATGGCAATATTAGAAGATTTTGGGCATTCAGACATGACCAATCTCCGTGTGCTACATCTCTCCCAGTGTACCTTCAGTTTTTCATCGCCTCCCTTTCTCGGTTGCAGCAACCTAAGGTTCCTCCTCCTTGACCATTGCAAAGACAAGGACCCAA
This sequence comes from Oryza meridionalis, assembly GCA_000338895.3. Lineage (NCBI taxonomy): Eukaryota > Viridiplantae > Streptophyta > Magnoliopsida > Poales > Poaceae > Oryza > Oryza meridionalis. The sequence goes on along the minus strand of CM002527.2, from coordinate 11,375,206 downwards.
AAGTGGAAGCAGATCTTTGTGGACAGGTGGAGTGTCATCACAACAAAATTGGCCGTCACAATACAACATGTTTCGAGGTGCTCTGGGTGCTGGACCTAAATTATACAGAGTGGTATTGGTTGCTATCAAAAGAGATGATGGGTCTAATGGTTCACCTTCGTGAGTTGAATGTGAAGGGTATTAAGAGTTGGACTTGGATAAGACATCTAGGTCGTGGCAGTGGTACCGGAAGCAACCTGGGCAAGCTCCAAGTTATATGCAGCGGTGGCACAAACCAAGCATCAGCACTGGTAGAATTCCCTGATCTATCAACCTCTAGCCTCAAGACAATTTCCCTTGATGGCTGTGTTGAGCTGGAGCAACTTGACCATAATGTCTTGCCTCTATTGCTAGAGTCATTTAGCTTCATCAGCAATGTCGCCGCCAAGATAAGGATCATCTCGTTCCAGGGGTGCACCCAACTGAAGAGCCTTTTGCTTAGAGGATTGTTTAAGAACCTCGAGGAGATGGACATGTCACGTACAGCAATCAAAATGCTTGACCTTAGTGCAATTCAAGCCCCACGTCTCAACAAGATATTTCTGTTGGGATGTGAGAAGCTACAAGCAATACTATGGCCTATGGAAGGGGAGAAGCCAAAATTGGATGTGCTGCACATTGACACCACCCATGCAATATTGGCAGGAGAAGACAAGTCAAGCAAGAAAGAGGCAGCTAGTGGCGATACAAGTGTAGGTTCACCATCAACAACAGTGCTTCATGCCGACCAAGCACATGTGAACTTTAATTTTTACATTTCTCTGAGGAATGCAAGATTCCTTCGGTCACTTTTGCACGTCAGACTTGGCAACCATGTAACTGTTGAGATTTCATCTGCTGCTAATATTTCTACAACTGATTGTTATAAAGAAGCTAGACCAGAAATGCAGAAGACAGTCGACAACTTATACAAGGATGTTATGAAGGATTGCTTCAAAGACATCTCTCAAGATGTTAATGGCGATAAAAGTGCCAATGCTAGTGGAGATGCCCCATCTATGATGTATATGTGGCCTTGTCCTTCGAATCCTTACAAGTCAAACTGTATCCACTGCTACATCAGCATACAGGATGAGATGCAGACTAATTTACTTCAGGGTACTACCAGTGTCAAAGAAGCATCTAGTGGCATCACTTTGCCAGATTTCGTGCATGACAAAGCTAGGAGCTTGCACTTGCACGACTGCTTGTCTATCACCAGTATCCTAGGTCCAAGCCCTACATCTGTTGCAGTAGATTTGAGTTGGAGGCACCTACAATGGTGCCGAATTGAGAGTTGTCCCAACTTAGAAGGCACCGTTTTCAATACTCCTCGCCGTAGAGACAACTTTTTCCGGTATCTCCATACATTCTGGGCATCTCAACTCTTAAAGGTTTTGCACATCTGGGGCTGGTGGGACTGGGACATATCATTGTTTCAGCCTAAAAGGGGCTGGTGGGACTGGGACACATCATTCAAGGCCCTAGAATTCTTACATCTGGATCGGTGCCCCAGGCTGGTACATGTGCTCCCCTTGTGCGCAGCAAATTCCAACGGATGCTGTTCCTTGGTAACACTCGAGATCGTGTGCTGCGGTGCCCTCAGGGAGGTCTTCCCACTGGATTCCAATTCAGTTATAATATTTCCATGGCTGAAGCACATCCACTTGCATGAGCTACCCAAGCTGCAGCGCATATGCGGCCACATGATGTCCGCGCCCAAGCTCAAGACCATGAAGATCAGGGGCTGTTGGAGCCTCAGACGCCTGCCTTCCGTTGGTCACCGTGGCACCCCGCCACCTACGGTGGACTGCGAGAAGGAATGGTGGGATGGCCTTGAGTGGGAAGGCGTGGAAGCCAACCACCATCCTTCCCTCTACAAGCCCATCCACTCGCACTACTACAAGAAAACCCTACGGAGAACCTCCCTACTCAGGTGATTGACTTATGTAGTTACTACCTCTCTCCTTCCTGCCTTGTTTATTACTTCATCTGGATGAGTTGATTTGATTGGTTGCACCACTAGCTTGTCTACATAGTTGAATTAAATATCCTTACTCGACTATCATTGTTGCCTTGCTGACAATCATCGCGACTAGCAAATCTCATGAAATCGGTGTTTTTCATTCGCTACAAATTAAATGTGTATCTGACTGACACCTTTCACTGGTGGCTTGCATGCCATCGGGTTCCTACCTGCAGGTAGCCAGTAATCCCTACTATCTCAAATTATTACCGCTTGGTATGCCACGAGAGAAGGTGATGCTTACTCTGCTTAATTTCTTCAAGTCATGATCAGTTCTGTATGTCCTTGTGCTGTACTCCTTGCATCATTGCATGGGTGTGATACTATGACGTCTCGTTTGCGAGGAAGAGATGCCTTGTCTACTGCCAGATCTGCTGCTTATTTTGCATTTGCTTGATTTTTCCTGTCATGGATGCTAGCTGTGCTCTGCATCCGCACTGTCCGTGATTAGATCTGTTTGGTTTTTGTTGCGTTTGCTGGACTATTCCACGGAGCAACGATGCATCATCTTTATGGACAGATGATGATACAATTTGAGTTGCTCGATTTGGTGGGCTAGCTTCATAGCTTGGGCGGAATAAACAAGGGCACGAGGTCAATCATCAGCTTCAGCAGCATGAACAGAATAATCTAGTGGCTGAACTGCCGATCTCTTCATCCTGTATTGCCGCTTGGTGTGATAATGTGTGGTGTGCTGCTACCAGTTTGTGTGTGATTTGTCACCATGTGTGGACTGATGTACCTTTCTTACTTTTTACTGCCATTATATTTGGCAGGCATTATTGGATTTGTTCTGGGTAGATGGATTTGTATACCGATCAACATGAAGTAATCCCTCCGTTTCATATTCATGTTATAGGATGTCTTGATTGTTTTTCTAAGCCAAACATTTATAGGTTTGATCAAGTTTAAAATATAGCAACTCTTATAACATCAAATTGTTTTATTAAACTTAACAAAGAATATATTTTAACGGTATGGTTGTTTGGTGTTGAAAATGCTACTATGTTATTTGTATAAATTTGATCAAACTTAAAGAAATTTGAGGGAAAAAAAAGTCAAAATGTTTTATAGTATCAAACAAAGGGGTTACAATGAAATATCAAATCTTTATTTTACTCTTTGCTTCTCTTTGTTGTAATATCAAACGGAGGGGGTACAATGGGTATAATCGACTTGCAAAGGTCGAAAGTGAAATACAGTATCATGACTGTTTTCATCTCTTATTGTTAATTTTTTTCTTCCGTTTACAAAACCATCTGCTTTGGTACCCAACATTTCACTATCAGTTTTTACCTTTTCAAACCCTAACTACTAATCTGACCCTATTTCTCTTAGTTTGCTTATTTGACCCTGCTTTTTCAAAAACGAACACACCGTTTGGCCCTATTTTAGTACACCGTTAAGGTTTCATTAAAAAAAAGAAATATGATTACTATCTGTACTAACCAAAATACCCTCGAAGAAAACCTATCCACAGCTAACCCTATTCATTCAAGCCTGAGTCTCTCTCTCTCATCTTTCTCGACGAGTGGCGGCGGCGGCGCACGGAGGGGATCAGTGGTGGCACCGGCTTGTGGAGGGGGAGGGAGTGGCGACGGCGGCGCCGTGGCGCAGAAGGAGGGGATCTGCAGTGGCGCCGGCTTGTGGAGGGAAGCGACGGAGGAGGAGCGGTAGCGCAACTGGAAGAAGTCGAACTGGCTCTCAGCGCGGAAGTATCGCATGAAGAAGCAGCAGTACGTGGACGCTGTAGCCGTGGAGGCAGAGTAGCTTCGGCGGGAGAACGACGCCATGCGCGCCGGCATCGTCGCCTTGTTGCAGTAGCGCCGCCTGGTTGAGTAGGAGAACCGGGTGCTCACACTACTGGGGAAGGGCTACTTACACCCGGTTTGCAACCCCTTTTAATCCAGGGTTGTAAACCGGGACGCCCAAACCAGGACTAAAGATGCCCACCTTTAGTCCCGGTTAAAATAACCGGGAGTAAAGATGGATCTTTAGTCCCAGCTGGTTAGTTTTTTTTCTTTTTTGTTTTCATTGTTTTTTTGCTGCTTACATTTATTTATTGCTACCCACAAATCCCCACAAATCCTCCACAAATCATGCACAACAAATCATCAACAATTGCCCATCCACAAAATCATCCGCAATCCACAAGTCATTTAAAAAATCATCCCCAAATCTAAAATAATATACAAACAAATTTACAAATGATTCAGAAAATAAAAAAAATCACAAAACACGCTGCCGCCGCTGCTCGGCCTCCCCTCACGCCGGATTTGTCGGAGGGGAGGCCGCTGGCCGTGCACCGCCACCCATCCCGCCGTCTTTGCCGTCGCTCGGCCACAACCGGAGGGGAGGCCGCCGCCCGCCAGCCGCCTTCTGCGCTGCCGCGGCGGCTTCCGCCGGGCCGCCACCTGCTCTCACCGTTGCTGTTGTCAGAGGAGGGGGGAGGGGGAGGGGGAGTTGAGGAGAAGGGGAGGAGAGGAGGAGGGGGAGAAGGTGGAGGAGAGAAAATTAGAGGGGAGGAGCAGAGGACGGGGAGGAGGACAAGAGGAGTTGATAAGGACGAGGCAGCGCACGAGGCTCGTGGCACGGATTTTCGTGATTTTTTTTTTATTTTGGTCCCGGTTGGTATAAATAAACGGGATTAAAGATGTATCTTTAGTCCCGCTTGGTAACACTAACCGAGACTAAAGATAATAGGTGTTTGACATGTTTTTGAACCTGGACTAAAGAAGCTATTTAGTCCCAGTTGGAAACACCATCCGGGACTAAAGATCAAAAAGGTACCTGTGGGTTTTCAAACTGGGACTAAGGGTATTTTTAGTCCCGGTTCTTACTCAAACCGGGACTAATGTGATTTTTGCGTGACCCAGCAAAGATCATTTCTCTAGTAGTATCACCGCGCACGTGCGTGATCAATGCAGCGCGCTCCAGCTCCGCCTGCTTGGGAAGGTGGCAGGCGTGCCCCTCGACGTCGCCGACCACCTCGCGCAGCTCTACGGCGGCGGCGGCAGCGGCCTCGGGATGCCGCTGCTCTCGCCACCGCCAGCGCAGATCCAGATTCTGTCCTTCCAGCCCGACAAGGTCATGGATGCAGTCAGTATGATGTATGAAGCGTATGATATTACTAATATTAATTACGTTGTGCGTTTGTGTATTGTTCAATTGATTTTGTCACAATCTATCAAATTAAAGTCAAATTTGTCAAATTGATTTGTTCACTTGAATTTGTCAAAAATCTGTCAAATTGTAGTCAGATTTGTCAAACTAATTCAAATTTATCAAACTGAAGCCAAATTCATCAAACTTGTCTTGAATGTGAAAAATATGTCAAATTTATTACAAATATGTCAACAGATCAGATCCAATTACATGCACGTTATGATATAATAAGATCAAATAAGCAAGATATAATAGGGTCAAATAAGCAAAGGCAAAAGGAACTTTTCCCCCTTACTAAGGCAAAAGGGACTTTTCCCCCTTAACACTGTCAACTTACCTTTATGGAATAGAGTCAGATAGTAGATTCGTTTTTCGAAAACAGGTTCAAATAAACAAACTATGAAAAGTAGATTCTAATTGGTAGTTAGACTTCTAAACATGGTCAAATAAGCAATTGCCCCTTTCTTTAAAGGGAACTAGTAATATGCCTGTGCTAAACGCTATGGTGCAATTCCATGTCTTTAATAACTTTAAAAATTTCATGTTTGCCAAAAAAAACTATTTTTTCGATGATCAAAACTCAGGAGAGGCAGATAGAAGCGGCGCGCTCGAGTTCTCAGCCTAACAGTATCATTTGTCAGGAAAAAAAATGTTGCCTCTAGAGGCCACAATATTTTTTTGTCGGAATGGGCTGAAACCGCCCGTAATTTTAATGTGTTACTGCCCATCACGCACATCTTTTAATTTATGCCCTGAAAAAGTTGTCACCATAATTTCCACCGGTTTTGGCACAATCACTACTAGAAAAACTCATTTTCGGCGTCGTAGGGGTTCGATTTTCACAGGCGAGCATGTAACCCCGCCAGCAAAAAATGTATGGGTGGAGGGGGTAGGTCCGCCTGCGAAGATCGATCTTTGCAGGCGGGCCATATAAGCGGCGCCTGTGAAGATCGATCTTCGCAGGTGGCAGACGTCGTGCGCCTGCGACGATCGATCTTCGCAGGCGACGCTTATATGGCCCGCCTACAAAGATGCCCCTATATAGTTTTCTTCTTCCCCGAGCCCTGTTCATTCTCCCCGAAGTTTCTCTCTCCTAAAGTGACTTAAATATAGAGGGGAGGTTTTGAACTTCAAATCTTCGGGGGATTTTTCTAGGGTGCTTAGATCTACTCATTTCCATGTGATTGTTACTAACAAACTTCTTCTGTAGGATGCAATACATGGATGCTAAGAAGACAAAAAAAACCTATCGGCTTCTTGGATCCAACTCGGATCTGCCAAACACAGCATACCGTGAGGCTAGCACCAGGGTCAGACCAGCTGAAGGGCAAGACCAGCTGAAGGGCAAGACTCCAAAAGAGATAGCTGAATACAAGAAGGGCTTGCACAAGGATAAATTGATTACTGTCACAAAGTACATTGGACGAGCCTTCTTGCACTTTCGAAATAATAGACTCATCATGGCTGCTTATAATTTTAAGTAAGTCCAGTACATTTATCTTCTACACATATGTCTTATTTTAGCTGGTACTAACTAACTATGCTGTTGTTAATATGTAGCGATCATTATAACTGTTTACTCATCCACCCTAAAGATGGAACCGTGGTAGTCTTGGACCCTCTCGATTACAGACACCAGTCATACAAAGAATTTCTAACAATCTTACAGTAGTAAGTGATTATGACTGTTGCATTTTTATATGAATGTATTATAAATAAATATCCTCCTTAATGTGAAACGGTACGACATCTATACAGTGCGTACCAGTACTACAAGTTCAAGGTGGAGAACAGACCCGAACAAGGGAGAAGTTGCTAGTACGTACCTATTGGCCGGTAATACTCCACTCACTTAATGTATTCCAATTGTTTCACTAATTGTAAAATTTAACTATTTTTTTCTATGATATGCCCTGAAGTATCACAAGCAACCGCGCAGAACGGTCCTTTGCGGCTATTACGCGTGCGAATTTCTTAGGGTTAATGGGAGATATAGGACTAACGTGAAGGATATAAGTCTCTATACTATGTGCTAGACAGCTTCACATATTTATGGTTCTAATATATTGGTTATCTTCAATGCATGCAGTTGCCAAGATTAGAACATCAAATAAGCTTTGACGATACAGGCATCAAAAATGTCCAGCGTAATCTGTGCTACTTCATCCACCATGAGTGCTGTCATGTGAAAGGAGATTTCTTTGACCCAGAGGGTGCCTAGCGACAAGTGACTAATTCAAGGATCTTCGGGAGTGGAACACTGCTATGTCATAATGTATTAACTAGATGGCGTATTTGAAGTGACAATGTAAAAAAAATATTTTAATATATATACTTTGGCAACACTTTTGAGTTATGAAATATATGTACATTTATCAGTACCAAATGCTTGATAATCTTCCAATATATGTACATAATAATCTACCTGCAAGAATTTCTATTAAATAATTTAAAAGTAATTTACGGGCAAATTATTATTAAATTTCAATATTTTCTACCTATCTTCGCAGGCGGAAGTTTTTTTTTTGCAGGCGGACGATTCCTATTTTCACAGGCAGACCGGACTAGCCAACGTCCGCCTGCGAAAATTATCTTCGCAGGCAGACGGTCGCCCCGACTGCGAAGATCGGCGATCTTCACAGGCCGCCCCGCCTGCGAAGACCCTTTTCGACCGCTTGCGATAATGCTTTTCCTAGTAGTGAATTACTATTCAAGCAGGTGAACGGTTGGAAGTAGAGTAATAAAAATCAAACTATTTTATCAAACATGTGGCAAAAATAAAAGAGATGCATGACATTATCCGAAAATAAACTATTTTACAACAATCACGCCCAACAAAACGTACCTGACATGAATTGTAATTCAGAGTTACGCACATGAAAAATCGATTTGAGCTCTGTACAGAGGATTTCTTTTTTTCCCACTTTATAATCGTCGTGCTGTTGGAAAAATAGTTGTACCCCAAAAATCTACTGTATATAGGAAAAAAATCCATATTTGTTAATAAATTATTAAATTTCACATTAGTAATCATAAAAAAAAGAGATTTGGAGGGTGGGACGTCCCTCCAAACATTTTTAAGAATAAATTGTGAGCGCGTTGGGGATTGAACACGGGACATCGGGGTTGAAACCACACATTTCTGACTATGTATCTTGCTTTGGTCTAACATTTTGCACATGAAAAACTTCAATGAAGAAATACAATAAAAAAGTACAACATGCAGTTGAGTCTAATTTGATAGAGTACTGGAACTAATGAGAATGTATAATTTCCAAATCTGCATACATTCAATATATCTCCAAACTTTGGACAACTATTCCTGAAACTGAATCATAATTCATGGATCAAACCTATGTAATAAATATATCATTTCAGTATGCCACCTTCCTCCATTTACAATTAACAGATATTAGGCCAGACGACACAATCCATTTACATCTAACAGATATTATGTCATAACTCAGTATGGATAATTGGATACATATGCTACCAAGCCTTGAAGAGCGATATTCTACATGGTCCATTGTTAATGTATCATACTGCATGGAAAACCTGTTTTTTTTTTTGAAACTAAACCGGCAGGAGAACTGCCAATTATATTTCATTAAGCAGGAGTAAAAACCCAGACGGGTTACAGAAAAAGAAAGAACAACCTCTCGGCGAGTAGAGACTCGCCAAGCCTTTCCACCGTGGCCGGTACAACCACACAGCACATGGAGCTCCACACCACTCTAGCCAAACTATCAACGAAACGATGGCGGAATCCAACGACGAACATCGATGTCGAGATGCTGAAGAGGCGGCACACCGCGTTGACATCACAAGGCACATGTCATCGTTGCCGAGCTAGCCGCCCAGCGACCCAGCAGCTCCGACTCCACGGCAATCATGGCATCATTGTAGGTACCGCCAAACCGAGCAAAGCAACACCAAGCTGACACTTTGGACATCAGCCAAGCCCCTGAAGCGCCAAAGCATGTACTAGCCACACCCACATTCCTAGAGAGAAACTGCAAATGTTATCGTTGCCAAGCTTCGTCGCACCCCAACGACGTAGCAGCTCCGACTCCACCCGACAGAGACAGACGAAGAAATTGGATGCCACCAATACAAGAAATAAACCAAGAAGGAAAAGGCCTCACCAAGCACCTAGGCATCTAGCGCATCGAGCTGACACAGGAGTCCACAAGCGGCAAATGGTGCATGGGTAATGTTCTCCAAGACGATGCACCCAAGGAGGATACGACGTGAAACGCCGCCATCGCCCGTCCGGAAACCGGATCACAGTTTTCACCTGGAGACTGGTAGCGGTGGAGAAAACGCTATAACGACGCCTCCAAGAAGGGAACGACGCCAAAGGAGCCACCGCCGTCGTGCCAGCCAAAGGCTAAGCAAGGCTTTCGCCAATGATTTTCGTCCAGCGCCACCACCGAACCACACAACAACCGTCGCCGAACCACCACATCATCTCATCAGCCATCAGTTAGCCCAGTTCACCACTCCACAGCTCAGGTAGGCTCGCGGCCTGCTCCCGCATGTCGCCATGGCACCGTCGTCCTCTGCACAAGCCGCCGCATCCACCCTCTCCCGAAGCTCCCCACGGCTAGGACAGGATCTGGCCATAGGTGGGGAGGAGCTCCACGAGATGGGTTTTTTAAGCCGCCTAGGAGAAGAGACGTCGCCGCCGCCAACCACTTCCCCGTGCATAGGCCAGAGAAGCAGCAGTTGATGCACGTCCGCGAGCCGCAGCCACCGTCGCCGCGAGGACCTCGTGCCGCGGTCGCTGCCGCGCGGCCCTCATGCCACGGTCGTCGCCACCGCCCCCGCCGCGCGGCCCTCGCGCCGCGGCCGCCACCGCCTCCTCCTCTGTGCGTCCCTCACGCCGCAGTCGCCGCTGCCGCCGCCGCCTCCTCCACGCGGCCTTCGCGCCGGGGTCACTGCCGCCGCCTATTCCGCGCGGCCCTCGCACCGCGGTCACTGCCGCCTCCTCCGCGCGGCCCTCGCGCCGCGGCCGCCGTCTCCTCCGTGCGGCCCTCGCGCTGCGGTTGCCGCCGCCTCATCCGCGCGGCCCTCGCGCCGCGGCCGCCGCCTTCGCCGCCAACCCGCGCGTCCAGCCCAGATCCGGCCAGGGAGGGCCGGATCCGAACTCGACGGCGCCGGATCTAGCCGTCCTCGCCGAGCTGCGCCCTTCGTGCTCCGGTCTCATCGGCGCCCCAACCACTTGACCAGGAGTGAGGGGAAAGGGGAGCCCCGCCACCGCCATCATTGCAGCCGCCCGGCTTTGCCGGCGGCTGCTCGGGCGGCTGCGAGGCGGGGGAGAGGAGGGGGAGGGAGGGGGCGACGGTGAGGTTTCACCGCCCACGTCGCCCCTGGGCGGAGCGACCGGGCGTTTTTTTTACCCCTTGTAGAGGCATGCCATAAAAAACCTGTTTTTTTGACACATAAACATTCTAGTATGCTGTCTTTGGGACATTTGAAATTATTTGCCCTATATGGCAATGCCGATTCACAGGAATATTTCTTAATGTTTATCCAAAGAAACAGAAATTATGGATTTGTCACGGGCAAGGATATTGGACACGGGAATAGAACGTAGATTACATTTGAAGGACGTAACTGGACACGACCCTGGATCTCAGCTTCTTATTCCAAATTGCAGCGTGTATCTAAGGTTCTTATTCTAAATTCCAGAATAAATCGACGTTGTTGTTTAATGCCTGAGATATGCTGAATTAATTAAGCTATATATGGTTCACATATATTCGAGGACTAATTAGCACAGTACATTGGTCAAAGAAGCAGCCGCCAATACTGTTGCAGCACGACTCTTCAAAAAGAGCAGGAAACCTCCAAACGTCTGGTCCAAAACCTTGATCAAAGATCGTATCTTCCAGGAATAAACCCTACGCTGCAAAACAAGAAAATCAGGAGGTAGTTCCAGTCAGCATTATGCTATATAGTCATGCTTCTGAAATTAAAAAAAAGGACATCTATGGTACTGATATATGGGATAAACAGGTATATAACACCTGAATAGTTGAGGCGAGGCAATCGTGGGAGAGAGGCAATTATGTGCCCCCGTGCCATTGTCATTTAGAAAAGAAGCAATTTTTTAGGGTGGCAACAACGTACAGCACTGGTTATAACTCGTGATACTTTATGCAAGAAAACCAATAGGAGAAATTTTACAGCAAGTAGGAGACATTAACTGTACAACAAATTGTACACCAGTAAAGTATATAACCAATTGCTAAAGGGACCCTATAACTAATAGGAGAAATTGTGGTTACCTTTGGTTCCTGTCCGAATTGTATGGGAGGACCCAAAGGGTAATTGGGATTTGAAGAAAGAAGCAGGGTGTCGACCAACTCTGGAATTTCAGTTGTTCGCTTATACTTCTGCTATGTGATGGCGATGGGTTGAGAAAACAAATGCTTATACCACATACACTCAAAGAATATTACCATTTGACACCACTTAAGAAAAAACGAAGGGGGAGGAGAACTGCGTCTTACATTGAGCTACCTACGGGGGGCTCCAAACAGCTGAGATCCCAAGTCGTCTGCGGAGGGATGGTGGAGAATCTCGGTGTTGGCGCCACGGAGATCACATGGGCCGATGATGACCTGGTAAGATAGGGTGTTTATCGAGGAAGAGCCAAGAGGACAATTATGACAAGAAAGGATAAACAGATGACCGAGTCTATTTATCTAGGAAAAAAGAAAAAAACAAAAAAAATGGTAATGGCATTTGAATTTTAAAAGGAAAAGACACTAATATTATTGATATTGTTATGTCAGGGGTACTTGAAAAAAATGAAGGGATTTGACTTTTCTAAATACAATGCGAGGACTCATGTAATGACCAATTCTCTAAAAAAATAATCTCCCTTAAGCATTATGAAGTCAATAAACCAATCGGATAGTCATAGGACATGGAATACACATGGGGCAATTGCTTATTTGACCCTATTTTGAAAGCTAACTACCAATTTAACCTTTTTTTTTAGTTTGCTTATTTAATTTGACCCTGCTTTTCAAAATCGAAGATAAAAGCTGACCCTATTCCGTTAAGACGAGTTAACACCGTTAACTAAGGGATAAATAGTCCCTTTTGCCCTTGTATTTTTACCCTATTATATCAAAACGTGCATATATTCGGATACTTTGACATATTCATAACGAATTTGACATACTTTCACATTTGAAACAAGTTTGATAGATTTGGCTTCCATTTGACAATTTCCGACAAAACAAAGTAAGCCAAATTTCACAAAAATTTGCTGCAAATTTGATAAACTCGAATCAATTTGACAAAAATTTAACACAGCGGCAGTTGGAGATGACCATGTCGCCGCTGCTCCTCAGCGGCAGGCGGCGCTACCGCCTCCACCCCCCCCCCCCCCCGACGGCGCTCGATGCAGCTGCTCCCCCGCATGCCGGCGCTGATGCTTCCTCCCCCCGTGAGCCGGGATCATATATGGATAGGGTTTGTTCGAGGGTATTTTGGTCATTACTAAAAGTAATTATATTTCTTTCTTTTCTTTAAATGAAAACTTAACGGTGCTATGGAAACAGGGCTAAACAGAGTGTTTGTTTTAAAAAAGTAGGGTCAAATAAGCAATTGTCCTAATATAGATACAACAGATCCCCAAATCTCAGAACGACTCAATGAAATAGATGTACTTTCCACACAAGTGTCCACCCAAAACATGATTCCACCAATAGCATGTGAAGGCATAAAAAATGGTTAAACTCCATAAAGCCCAACACCAACAAGGATGGTCATAAATTTTCTGTAGGTTGAGTTTAAGTAATAATCAAGGAGTGAAGTACACAAACTAAAGTAGTTATCATTTATTCCTTACTACATCCCCACGTGATGAATGCATAGAAATCAATGCTTCCTCAAGTACATTGTTGGCATCTATTAAATGCCAATTCTGTACCGCCAACATCTGCATAGAGTTCAGATAATAAAACATCCAACATAGTGATAGGTGCTTAAATCTTACATATTCCACAGTGTTGGTGTATATTTGTATGCAGGTGATAAACCCCGATGTTGGGAGGAATCTAGACTAAAGTGAGGAGAATTCTATATCCATACAAGGATGGATTGTGAACTTCATCAAAACGTCAGTAAATCAGCCCAAAATACCAAGAAATAGATAAAGGAGGATCAGGGGAGGAGATGGGCCGAAGACTAGGCCAGATGGGCCTAGCCCAGGTTAAGCCGAACCTAGTGGTTCGGCCAAACCAAAATCTCAGCCGTTCAGGCTGGGGTTTGGCGTGGACGCCCTGGATCACTCCCTGATGGCAGTTGGAGGGCACTTCGGATATTTCCCCTTCACCAACCGTCATACCTACCCCTATATAAAGACATCACTCCCTCACTTCACTCACACACTTTCAAGCTTGAGCTGAATTATAAGAGGCTCTATTGTACTATATTGTATACTAGAATAGGAAGAGAGTAGAGTAGAAGGAGTCGGAAGAATTCCGGAGTTGTCGGTAATCTTCTCCTATTTTTTTATTTTGTTTATTACTCTGAATTCAATATAATATTCTTCTTGAGTAATTTAGATTTATATTGTGAGAATTAACTCTTGGTTAGTTCCTAAGTAGCATACGGGATTATTGTTCATTATAATCAACTAAAATATAGTGATTGCATTGGTAAGTTATAAACACTAAAGTAGATAGTAATTGTTTAGACGTGGTGTTTAGGTAATTATTATCCAGTAATTGCTGCGTATCCCACAGTACGTTTGAGGTGGGTGTAGAGGTGATGACAGCCCTCGAGATCACTCAAGTCCTCCCTGTCCTGGAACGTAATAGAGCGACATCTGGGAACAGCGGGTTGCCAGTGCCTGAAGTATTGCATTAGGATTAAAGTTAACCTTTACCTAGACACTGTTTCTCACTAGTAAATCCTCTTTATCTTGGCCTATCATTTGCTTGGTGTCCTTTCATAAACTAGAGGAAGATCTGATCACACACGTCCCCTTGGATTCGATACCCATGGAAAACTCCGTAGGGGAAGTGCTACATCGGTATATCCGTGCGCTTGCGGATTTTATCTGTGATCATAAGAAATACCAACAAGCATTTCTAGCGCCGTTGCCGGGGAATGGTTGCTAATCATTTCCGAACCTTGTTCATCCTCATATCCTTTTTGCTTTTTTATTCTACCTCTACCTCTGCTATCTTAGAGAAGTATTCCTGTCAAACTCTTCTCGACCACGGAGCAACTGCTTTTTGAGCTGTCTGCTCCTCGGGACGAATTCTATGAGCCACCTCCTTCATCGGAGCTCATTTATACAACTGGCTATGAAATTCGTCCCGAACTAATTAGTATGGTTAGAGAAAACCCTTTTTCTGGCTTTGATCTAGAAAATCCCTACCATCATCTGCGAGACTTTGAACAAGTCTGCTCGTGCCTTAAGATTCGTGACATGAGACAAGAAACTGTGCGGTGGAAATTGTTCACGTTCTCTCTTCAAGAGAGAGCAAAGCAATGGTACACCTCTACCGTTGGATGTGTAAGCGGTAGCTAGGAGAAGTTGCGAGACAGATTCTGTCTTGCCTTCTTTCTAGTTACTCGTATTACTGCCCTTCGAATAGAAATTCTCAGTTTCAAGCAGATCAAAAACGAATCAATCGGTGTAGCCTGGTCCAGATTCACTAACTTAGTGCAGTCCGGACCAACCCTGTCCTTACCCGAGTATGTGCTTCCTTAACATTTCCATACGGGTTTGGATAAGGAGTTTGCATTCTATCTGGACATAACCGTTGGAGGATCATTAATGCACAAAACGTCGTCGGAAGGAAGAATGATTTTGGATCGTATTCTAGAAAATACTTCCTTCATGACGCAATCCAATGAATCCCAGCCGGAGTCATCCGTGTCCAAGATAGAGGAACCTCCAACGATTGGGCCCCTCGTTGAACCATCCACTTCCACTAGCCCGATTGATGAGAAGGTTCCTGAGCAGCCGTCCATCGAGAATGAAGAAATTCAGTCTCCGGATCGTGCCGCAATTCTGTTCAAGGACAGCTTTGACAAAGACTTCGGCAAGACCCTGAACTATTTTAGCAAGAGGAAACCAATCGTTCCTTTGCCAATCCCGACCCTATGGAACTTGGGTTCCTACGAGAAACTGTCCGAGAGTTAACATCCATAATGAGCGATGAATGGCTAAGGGAGGCAGAGCTTTCATCCGAAGTAATTTGGATAAATACCGCTCCCCGAATCATTTCTTGCCATCTAGAAGGGAACGACGTCGGTATTCTCTACAGTCTAACTGTCGGGGCCAATCTCATTTCCGAGTCTTTTGCATTCGCTTATTTAAGCAATAAGGCAGTCACCCCGACAAACAAATTCTTCAAACATCCGAACGGAAATATCATTGAAAGGTTCGAGATCGTACAAGATGTGCCTGTCTGCTTTGAAGACATGGAGGCGATCTTGGATTTCCACGTCTTTGAAATCCAAGATTTTGACATCCTAATCGGGCTGCTCATTGAGCAACTTCTCATCAACACACCCCAATTAGATAGCCTCAAAATAACACTGGGAGAGAATGAATTTTCAATTCCATTCTCACGGCCAAGGATCGCCTTGACCGACCCTCTCCCAGAAATTGAGTCAGCGGAAGAGGTTACTGCAGTTCCCCCTCACGAGTCTCCCGAGACCCTTCTGGAAGATGAGGTCCCCAATTTCATCAAGGAGAAAGCGGATCCCGGTGAGACTCTCGACCTGCCTATCATGGAACCACCACCTCGACCTCCGCTTGAGCTAAAACCTCTACCTCTAGGCCTACGTTATGTTTTCCTACACAAGGACAGAGAGGCCCCTGTCACAATCAGTGACAAGCTCTCTGAAGACAAGACTCAACGTCTTCTCAACATGTTGGAAAAGCATCGTTCTGTTCTTGGCTACTCGCTTCAAGATCTCAGGAGGATTAATCCCGCTCTTTGCACCCATCGTATTCCTATTGACCCCGAGAATACTCCCTCCAGGGAACCTCAACGATGGCTCAATAATGCAATGCAAGAGGTTGTAAAGAAAGAGGTCTTGAAACTCCTGCATGCCGGGATTATTTATCATGTACCATACAGTGAGTGTATTAGCCCAGTCCAGGTTGTGCCAAAAAAGGGAGGAATGACGGTCGTTGCAAATGCTCAAAACGAACTTATTCCGCAACGAACCATTGTTGGTATTTCTTAACGACATTACTAGAAATATAATTCCCAGCAATGCCGCAGAAATACTTTTGGTATATTATGGTTACAGAGTTCATCCGCAAGCGCACGGATATACCATTGTAGCATTTCACCTGAGAGTATTCCAAGGGTATCGTATTTAATTTATCCCGTGGGAAGATTATGTAGAGAGAACTTGACTAATAATTTATATATTACTTGTGACAATCATATTCTAAGCAGGGGTTAAGATAATACAAGGGTAGAGTGACACACAAACATTAACTACTCATTCTCATAATATATCATCTAAGCTAAGTGGAAAGAGAAGAGAAAGAAAATCTATTCCTATACTTCTAATATACATACTATACATACATTCTAGTTAACCGATATACTAGGTAATACCCTCTATCCGATGCCCCCTTGGTATTTCGAGAAGCCACCCCTAACTGCCGAGTTCCTTACGACAGCCCGTCATGACCATACAACCGAGGCTAAATACGGAGGAATACCCTCCCTAGGGAATTAACTTAGGATTATATACCGGCGCAGAGGAATACCCATACTGAGCTGTCACCATCAGCGGTCCACCTCTCATCCGCAATATATAACCCAAAATAATGATATTCCGTAATCTAGACACCACGTCTAAACTACCAGATACAACTCTAATATCATCGTCATGACATAGAGTAATTACATAAGTAAACACTATACCCGCACCAAAGCATCTCCCAGATATGCTATCCGTATATTCAGTATAACATGAACATAATGTAAAGTAGGTACTCATATACTCGGAAAGTATTTCAATACCATAAATGTATTTAGAAGAGTATTCTAGTAAAAGTACAAAGCTTACAAAAAAGAAGAGAAAAGCTAGTAGAGCCATACCCGAACTCTTCCGAAGGCTTCCGGACTCCTGATTTCTACTCTATTCCTATTCCACTAGCTAGATGCTACTAAACTAAACTTGAGAGAAATGAGAGAGCTAAGCGTGTGAGTGAAGTGAGAAGAGGAGCTCCTTTTATAGGCAGGTAATGATGGTTGTGACGGCTGGAATGGTCAGTAATACCCTCCAGCCGTCATTGGGGATCAAATCCAGCCGTCCATCCAAATCCTGCATCCATCGGCGCCATGGGAGGTTTGGCCGAACCATGGGCTGGCCCAACCCAGCGCATCTTCGGCTGGTGGCCTCCTTTGTTGTCCTCCTTCGTAGACTTGTGAATTTTGGCCCAATGTGTCGTGTTATTTCTGAGTTCTTGACCCATTCATACATAAGTCTGGTTCTCGACACCGTCCGATTGATTTACCATCTGAGTTGATGTCGATTCTCCTCCACTTTATTGTCATTATCTGCAAAAGGTTAGTATACCTAATACTAGTGGAATATTATTATTCTAACAAATATATGCATTGCAGGCATCACTTGTTCTCCTCTATTTTGGTAATATTGACGGTCGAAACTGATCGATAACGACTGTCAACAACCGTAACCGGATGGAGGATGTGCATCGACTTCAAGAAGCTCAACAAGGCTGCAAAAAAGGATCATTTCCTGCTACCCTTTATCGACTTCAAGAAGCTCAACAATGGCTAGCAAATCATTCCTTTTTCTATTTCCTTGATCGGTATTCCTGATATAATCAAATTCCTATCAATCCGGAGGACCAAAGTAAGACTACGTTCACATGTCCGTATGGCACCTATGCATACCGTAGGATGTCTTTCGGACTGTGCAACGCTCCTGCATCCTTCCAAAGATATATGATGTCTATTTTCTTGGACATGAACGAAGACATCATGGAAGTCTTCATGGATGTCTTCTCGGCCTATGGAAAGACTTTCGGTCATTTTCTGTAGAATTTAGACAAAGTCTTACAACGATGCCAAGAAAAGGACCTGGTGCTTAATTGGGAAAAATGTCATTTCATGGTCTGTGAAGGGATAGTTCTTGGGCATCGAGTGTCCGAACGAGGAATCGAAGTTGATCGTGCTAAAATCGACGTTATAGATCAGCTTTCTCCTCCTGTGAACATCGAAGGAATCCGCAGCTTTTTAGGAGACGCTGGCTTTTTTAGAAGGTTCATCAAAGACTTTTCTACAATCGCCCGACCTCGGACCAATCTGCTGGCCAAGGATGTGCCCTTTGAGTTCGATGGCACGTGCCTAAAATCTTTTGAAATTCTCAAAAAGGCACTCGTCTCTGCTCCTATCATTCAACTTCTTGATTGGACTCTACCCTTCGAGGTTATGTGTCTTGGGCCAAACCAAGGACAAAAAGCATCATGCAATCTGTTACGCTAGCAAAACTCTAACCAGAGCTCAGTTGAATTATGTGACTACCGAAAAAGAGCTGCTTGCGGTTGTTTTTACAATCGATAAGTTCAGGTCTTACTTAGTGATAATCTATACTGATCATGCTGCTTTGAAATGCCTGCTCACTAAGAAAGATGCTAAACCACGTCTATTAAGATGGATTTTGCTGCTCCAAGAATTTGACTTAGAAATTAAAGATAAAAAGGGAGTAGAAAATTCCGTAGCAAATCACTTGTCTAGGCTGCAGATCACTGACATGCAGGAACAGCTGATAAATGATTTCTTGAGAGACGACATGCTGATGACGGTTCGCGACTCCAACCTATGGTATGCCAACATAGTAAACTACATGGTATCCAAATACATACAACAAGGGGAAAATCAACGAAAACTGAAGTATGAAAGTTGCCGTCATATATGGGATGAGCCCTACTTATATCGGGTCTGCTCCGATGGCTTACTACGAAGATGTGTGCCAACTGGTAAAGGACTTAGGATCATAGAGCGATGTCATGCCTCACCCTATGGTGGCCATTACGGTGCATTCCGCACCCAGGCCAATATTTGGCAAAGTGGTTTCTTCTGGCCCACAATGTACGAAGACTCAAAAGAATTCGTTAGAAGATGCACAAGCTGCTAGAGGCAAGGAGGAATCACTGCTCGTGATGCAATGTCCCTCACATACAAGTCGAGATATTCGATGTTTGGGGTATAGACTTTATGGGGCCTTTCCCTAAGTCTCGCAACTGCGAGTACATTCTGGTGGCAGTCGACTATGTCTCCAAGTGGGTTGAGGCTATGTCGTGCAGTGCCGCGGATGCAAGGAATGCCAAGAAGATGTTCAAAGAAATCATCTTCCCAAGATTTGGTACCCTAGGATGGTCATAAGTGACGGAGGTTCTCACTTCATTAACAAAACCTTCCGAGACCTCCTACGAGAGATGGGAGCCAAACACAATGTGGCCACTCCTTACCATCCACAGACCAGTGGTCAAGCAAAGACATCAATCAAACAAATCAAGAATATTCTGCAGAAGACGGTCAACAAAATGGGAATAGGATAGAAGGATTGATTGCCGGACGCACTGTGGGCATATAGGACAGCATACAAGACACCCATTGGAATGTCCCCAAATCAGATAATCTACGGCAAGTCATGTCGACTACCTGTAGAACTTGAGCACAGAGCATACTGGGCCATTAGAAACTGGAACATGGATTTTGAGGGAGCAAGAGAATGGAGAAAAATACAAAATGCTGAACTTGAAGAATGGAGAGAGAGGGCTTACCACAACGCGAAGATATATAAAGAAAGGACGAAGCGCTGGCATGACAAAAGAATCAAAATCAAGAAATTCAATCCAGGAGACAAAGTGCTAATGTTCAACTCCAGGGTTAAGCTTTTTGGTCAAGGAAAACTGCGCAGCAAATGGGAAGGACCGTTCGATGTCATCGACACCTCTTCGCACGGGGCAATCAAACTCCGCGACGACTCAGGTAACATGTTTAAGGTAAACGGTCAATGCTTAAAGATTTTCCTTGAGCCAAATGAAACCTTAGATGAAGAAGTGGATGTCATTGAACTAATCGATTATGAACCATGATGATCTCATCTAAGGCACGCTTAAAACCCTTAAAGTTGTCATTTTTATGCTTAGTGTAGGATTTTGTGGGCCTAGGGAAAAATTGGCGGCCAGCTGGACCCACCAGGGTTCGGCCGAACCAGGGTGGCGCCCAATCACCTCCAATTTTCTATATCAGTTTCCCCCGCTAGTTCGTAGTCCGTTGTGATGCGCTTTTAGAGGTAGATCGATCGGATCAAAGCTCAGAGCACTTTTTCTTCCTCCTCTCCTCCACTTATGCAAACCCTTCTTCATCTCAATTCAATTCCTTGATTCTCGACCCACAACTCATCAATGGCTGTCAAGTCCTTGATCCCATACATTGGCTCCTCCTCCAATTCCATCTACAATCTCGACGGAGAGCCAACACCGGCGAATCAATTGATCCAGGTGGAAGAATACATGATGGAGGGGGTAAATGCTGTATGGGCTTAGCCCCTTGCAGCTGTGCCAGGCTCCCCAGCAATTTTGGAGCCGATCGGCGAGCTCCCTAGTTCGGCTGAACCAACCCTCCTTGGCCCCGTTCGGCCCCCCGTTCGGCAGCGCAATCCCTCTCCCCTCGCCATGTCATGAAGACCAAAATCCGGGGGGATTCGCCTGCTCGACGGCCGACAACGGGAGAGCTCGGTCTTTTGATGGCGCGACTCCTTTTTCAAGATGATGAGAAGGCTGCTCCGCCTCCCGCTGAGCGCTATGTGGGCACCCTGTTCACCAAGGCAGGGGATGAAGTGCTCCACAAATATGTCTCACCCACCACTAATCCATCCACTCCGAAGGAAGAGCGGTTCCGTATCATGGGGGTGCGAACTCCCGGCGGTGGGTACGACAAGGGTTTACTCCGGCCTTTGACGGCATCGGAGAAGGAGGGGGCAGCGGAATCCCGTTGCCCTCCACCTATGAAGGTGAAGCGTCACTTGTTGCCCCCACCAATTGTGAGGGCTCCCGGCCAATTCCATGAAGACGAAGTGAAGTCGCCAGAGCCCTCGATTCATAAGTTCGCTGTACAAGTTAAGAAACTCCACAAGGAAAACATAGAGCTTAGGGATCGCAGTGCAGAGCTAGGGGTAGAGCTTGCTGAAATTAGAAATAATTTTAATACCCTTAGTCGCGGTTTGTGCGCTAAGATCAAGCGCGCATTCGTAGAAACAGGAAAGGAAAATAAGTATTATGCTAATTAGATGTTTCCTTTCCCATGAATAAAATAGTAGTAGGTGCTTGGTTTTGATTTTTCCAATCATGTAAGCACTTGCTATGAATAATGTGGCTCATTGGTGTTAACCCCAATGTTTGCCAAAGTTTTTTTTTGTGTTATGTTTAATAAAGTTCAGGTTTTGAATAAGTGTGGGGGAGATATCCTAGATTTTGATGTGCATATACTCTGAAAATTGCTGAATATCTGAACACATGGAAGGCACTAAATTCTGCAGAAAATTGCAGAGGTATTGGGCACCAGAGTGGTTCGCCCGAACCACTAGATTCAGCCGAACCAGTGTTGGCCCTAGTACCACCCAGTTTTCACAGGTAAGCAGGTGAGCACGTCTTTTACCTATATATCTCCACCATTGTATAGTACTATAGCTGAAAATTTAGAAAACAATTGGTTCAAGCATAAGTAAAAGATAAAATTTCTAACTAATGAAATTCTTCATATAATTGATCTTGTATATTCATTATTCTCAGCTGAACTTGTGCTTGTGAACAACCTTCCATGTTTAGGGAACCTTATGCATCTAAGTAATTGTTATATGAGAGATGATTCAAGATGAAAGGAATTCTTGCAACTCTTGTTATGACTCTTGGGAATTTGTTTTCAAAATTATTGTTTTACAAAGCTCATTCTTCCAATTGACTTCATTTTATACCCACCAAGGCCATATGCAAGTATATCAATGATCAACCTTCTTATGCATATGACTGCCTGACATTATATTGAGCTTTGTCGAATTTATGTGACTCGTGCTAGACATCTTTCATACTCTCAGGATCAAGGGGTTATTGTCATTTCCATTCCCATTTTTCCACATATATAATTAAGCTAAGATTCTACACTGGAAGATGGCTTTCCACAAAAATTCTATTCAAATAAATTCCAACTTCAGACTATGCTTTCTTCTCCTAGAAAAGTTCATGGTTAAGAAAAAAGGAAAATGAGAAAAGCGGAGGCAAGGCATGGCTATCTATAAAAAAAAGGGGAGAAAGAAAGGACGAAATAAAGCTTGCTCCCAGAACATTGAGCAAAGTTGAAAAAAATATATATCTATATAGCCATGCCCCTTCCATGATCATGCTAAGAGAACCAAATGGAGAGAAGGTATAGGAACAAGGGAGAATCATTTCTTTATTCCACCATTCCACAAAAATATTTTACTTTTTCATTTTCCACCACAAATAAAGACCCTTGCAATATATATGATGCAGGTATGTTACAGTTTATCCCTATCAAGCTCCACATATCAGCGTTAGAATAGGGATGAATTCTGGCACATTTTGCCTTGGTGAGGATCCAAAAAGGAAAATATACATCCTTAAGAGACAAGAGAGAAAGTCAATAGGAGGAGAAAAACTGATTTGTGAAAATCTATAAAAATCCCATGAGTTGGACAGAGAAGCAAGAAGAACTGGAATCAAGATCATTCCATTTGTCAATTCCTCAAGATGATAAGATAGCTACTGATAAAGTTCACAGGGGTAGGTATGGTTGTGAATGATTTATATGCTTGATTTATATCTTGAAGAAATTCATTCTACACTAACCTTTACTTAGGGATGAGCAAAGGGCTAACTGTGGGGGGTTTTTGGCAATTGTTAAATGCCAATTCTGTACCGCCAACATCTGCATAGAGTTTAGATAATAAAACATCCAACATAGTGATAGGTGCTTAAATCTTACATATTCCACAGTGTTGTGTGTATTTGTATACAGGTGATAAACCCTGATGTTGGGAGGAGATCTAGACTAATGTGAGGAGAATTCTATATCCATACAAGGATGGGTTGTGAACTTCATCAAAACGTCAGTAAATCAGCCCAAAATACCAAGAAATAGATAAAGGAGGATCAGGGGAGGAGATGGGCCGAAGACTAGGCCAGATGGGCCTAGCTTAGGTTAAGCCGAACTTAGTGGATCGGCCAAACCAAAATCTTAGCCGTTCAGGCTGGGGTTTGGCGTGGACGCCCTGGATCACTCCCTGATGGCGGCTGGAGGGCACTTCGGACATTTCCCCTTCACCAACCGTCATACCTACCCCTATATAAAGACATCATTCCCTCACTTCACTCACACACTTTCAAGCTTGAGCTGAATTATAAGAGACTCTATTGTACTGTATTGTATACTAGAATAGGAAGAGAGTAGAGTAGAAGGAGTCGGAAGAATTCCGGAGTTGTCGGTAATCTTCTCCTATTTTTTTATTCTGTTTATTACTCTGAATTCAATATAATATTCTTCTTGAGTAATTTAGATTTTTCTTGTGAGAATTAACTCTTGGTTAGTTCCTAAGTAGCATATGGGATTATTGTTCACTATAATCAACTAAAATATAGTGATTGCTTTGGTGAGTTATAAACACTAAAGTAGATAGTAATTGCTTAGACGTGGTGTTTAGGCAATTATTATCTAGTAATTGCTACGTATCCCAGTGTATGTTTGAGGTGGGTGTTGAGGTGGTGACAGCCCTCGAGATCACTTAAGTCCTCCCTGTTCAGGTACGAACAACGGGTTGCCAGTGCCTGAAGTATTGAATTAGGATTAAAGTTAAGCTTTCCCTAGACACTGTTTCTCACTAGTAAATCCTCTCTATCTTGGCCTATCATTTGCTTGGTATCCTTGGATAAACTGGAGGAATATCTGATCACACACGTTCCCTTGGATTCGATACCCTTGGAATACTCCATAGGGGAAGTGCTACATCGGTATATCCGTGCGCTTGCGGATTTTATCTGTAATCGTAAGAAATACTAACACACATATAAATCCACTGCTTTGTCCTCAAGAATAGTTGATCTGAAACTCAGACCAAAATCAATAAGAACATGGAATCAATATTACTACAACTCAATCAATACTTGAACACTTTTAGCCTTTGATTTATCTAATACAAAGAAAGTCAGAGAAATGCTCTACACAGAGAAGAGGAATATCTAAAAATAAAGCATGTTAGTTATGGAAACTGACAGCATTTAAGCGTTTAAGAGTCAACTTTGAGTCCAACAATGGGTGTCGGTACTTCTTTGAAAAGCGCTCTTTGATTACACACTTCCGTCCCACAAATGTTGAAACAAATACCATCTGCAACAAACAAAACAAACTATGAACAAACAAGTAAAAGTAAGAAATTGCAACTAAATATATTGACTCCTGACTCACTCACTCCGCCCCCTGCTTCAGTAGCACACCAAAATCCTGTTGTTGTTCCTGAGTTGAGTCCATAAGTATAACGTGCTCTTCAATCGAAAACTGCATTGGAGAAAGAAAAAGGAGCGAAATAAGATGTCGGTCAAACAATAAAAATCAACCGTATTGCTGTGCTTTGAGAACAACTTTAACATTAGGAGTAACTGCTCAAGAAGATTATAAGTTCATTTCCAAATCAATAAGTGGGGTGGCTTTTCTATTTGGCAATAAGAATAGCTGCTTTACTGATATAAAAACAAGTTTACATTGAATTAACAAATGCACATAGTAATGTGAATGGTTTGCAGTGCCTTTACAGTAATAGCTCTAACGAAACTAAACCTTAGGTGATTATGCTCATGTTCAGAAAAAAGATCGATGCCTGAGTGGCTGGTAACACGTTAACAAGGGTTATCACAAAAGAATTTCAGAATCAAATAGTTACAAGCAAATCTACTCAAACATGGTAGTACCTAGACCCTATATTTCCTTGTGGTTGCTCTAGCAGCTTCCTTCTTTCTTGTCGCAACTGAACCAATCTTCTTCTTTTGGACCAAGTGCTTATTGCTATGCGAACTCAGTTTTTGTGCTGCACAAACTGGTACTTGGACCGGCACCAGGACAGGAACCGCAGAAGCCTCCTCCCTGAATCCCGCCTCTCGCTACACGCGTCGATCACATATTGGCTGAGTGCGAGTTGGAGGGACGGCGGCGCGACTACAAATCGGCTACGGTGGCGCTTTAGGCAGAGGAGGCAGCCGCGCGTAGGAGATCAGCGAGGTGGAGGGACGGCGATGCTTCTACGGCTCGGCCGAGGTGGCGCTTGATGCGGAGGATGAGGCATCAGAGGTGCGTTGTCAGAGGAGATCAGTTAGATGGGCGACGGCGTTCTTGCGGCGGAGATCGGCGGTGGCCCGTGAGAGGGAGAGAGGATTAGGGCGTGGGAGAGGCGCGCGACCTGGGAGGGGCGAGCCCGATCCGGGTGGAGAGAAGCCGCGCTCGCGATCTGATCGGGAGGGAGGGAGGCGCGCGATATGCGCGATCCGGGTGGGGAGGGAGGGAGGTGCGGCGCCGTCGGATCAACCTCTTCAGGTGATTTTTGATCGTTAGATGTGTCACAACTTGTTGAACTATAGGGTAGATTTTTGACCTTTCAGTATGTTTGTTCCATCTTCCATCTGTATAGGACCATTAATCCTGTTTGGAACAATAAAATTTTGTGATATCTGAAATGAAATCACTTTAGTACTCAAAGTTACCATAAAGTAGCGAACCCGATGGCTCTGACACCATATTGTTACGAACCAAGTTCATCTTCCTCAACTCAACACCAAAACACCCAAGAGAAGCCAACAATTCACAGCAACTTAGCACGGGTGCTTGGATACAAGTAGCAAAATAGAATTGGGGGGAATGGGGATAAGCAATACAGGTTGGGAATTAGAGAAAATACAAAGGGATTAGAGAAATTGGATTGGGGAATCAGGAGGAGCAGGAGAAGGAGATAGAGGCAGCAGCTATAAGTTTTTCTTCAAATGATCGATGCCCTGTGCACTCGTGATCTGGTTTCTTTTATAGTCTCCTGTCCAAATCATTTGGCCCAAAACCACAGCCATGTCTATGACATTCTTCCCCCCTTCAAAGCCGGGTTGTCCCCAAGCCGATGCTTTACATATATTGTCGACGTTTGATGTCGCGATTCCGGTATTTGCATACTATGGGGATCGTTGGTACTAGGCTATATGCGAGATTATAATAAAAGAGATGGGGATGAGGATTTTTATACAGGTTAGGGCCCCTGAATTGTCAGGTAATAACTCTACTCCTGTTGGCCGAAGCCGGTCGTTGTTCTTATTAACCATAATCACACCAGTACAATATTTAGGATAGCCTATCTAACTGCTGTCAACTTGGCGGTCTAAAGCGCTGACTCGTAGTCGATAACAGGGTAGCCTTCCGCCTCGAATCCGCATCCGACAAAATTAAGGACAGCGCTGTAGGATCGAACAATAATAACTAAGCCAACCAGAGGGGGGTGAATGGTTGGTATACCCAAAAACCGAAAACTTTTAGCGGAAATAAAAGTTACCCTCGAAAACGACGGAAGTCGGTCTGACCGAGATTAATCTATCGGTCTAACCGAGTGGATGCCGCCGGTCTGACCGGTGTTGAATCTCCGGTCTGACCGCCGAAGTCGCCTGTCGCCGCCGCCGGTCTGACCGCCGGTATATCGCCAGTTAGACCGCCGAAACCCGGTGAAACACAAATCGAAGAACTCTTAAAGTAGATGACAACTTTATTGATTCTCTCTGTGTTTACAAAGTGCACCAACAGCACTCCTTATAAAAAATTCGACTAAACTCGAAACCCTAACTCAAAACTCAACTCAATTGCTCTCTAAAGCGATACCGGGAAGCCTCACGCTCCCCCTCTATTTATACCCGAGGTAGGCAGCCTAAAGCCACGAACCAAACTCATACTAGGAGTCCTAAACACCTTGAGAAACCCTCTAGTACAAGAAACAAACTTAACATAATCAATCATACCAAATTTGGACTCCTTCCAAATTCGACTCCGCATCCCATACGCACACAATAACTCCACCGTATGCCATATGGAATCTCCATCAACCACGTGCATCAACTCTAGCCTAAGTATCCCGCATGATCTCTGACCACCACGGACGTCGTCTTATCCCCATGCCGACTCCCGGTCCATCACCACAAATACTCTCCCGAGGCATCAAGTCACCTACACATGAAATAAACAAAGAAACCATATTCCGAGATCAATCTATCTCCAACTTGACTCATTAGTAGCAAACAATAGTATTACATACGTATAGTATCCATCTAGAAGCCATAATCATGAAATAATCACGAATATCCAAACAAACAACCCGAAACCAAAACCGACACAAAGTCGGCCGGTCAGACCGTGGGCTGGCCGGTCCGACCGCTCGATCACCGCTGGTCTGACCGGCATACACAGCCCAGTCTAACCGATCACATAAAATGATAGAATCCTGCGATCACCTGTGAAATCCAATCATCTCCAAAACCACTTCGTGAATAAATTCCAAATAACAAAACCAATAATCTCCAATGCCCAATTGTTCATCACAGAATAATAATCAAAAACACCTTTGATTTTACAAGCGCTATGTCTCTCCTGATAGTATTCGTAGACACCTTTAGGGACTAGCTATGCTTATCTCTGAAGTCGATATCCGGCGTCTTGTCTTGGCGCATGTTGGCTTGTATGTTGATCTTGTGTCTTGATCTATTGTTCCGTGTCCCCTCTCCTCCTAGGGGGCCTTATATTTATACCCATAGGTGTCCCCTTGTGCAAGTAGAACTAGGGAAACCAATATGGATACAATCCGAGTAGTCCTTGTCGTTTTCATGTAGAACTCTAGTCATCCTTCCTTATGCGGAACTCCTCCTATATCCAAAGGTTGTTTCCGTATAAGACATGGTATGTGGTGGGTCTTGCCGAGATTTAGTCAACTACTATTAGGTATGTGGTATCCATAACCCTGACAGTAGCCCCCGACTTCAATGCAAATAAACGAGTTCATATTCTCAATCCGAAGACCTTGGAATAACTGTTATCGAGCTCACGTGACCGTTCTCGGTGATTTCAGAGATAATGTTAGACTTCCCTTATCAGCCTCGTTCGGGCACCGTATAGGGTTTGTCTGAGTCAATCTCCGATGTCAACCAAGAAAGTACAGAGCATACGACTAAGTCTCCCGTTTTGCTGTAATCGAGAATTTGGATTGAGGTCAAGAAATTTTGTCTCAGCGGGTACACCATCTCTTCATTCTGTATTCCTTGTCGAGATCCACCAATCGTTCTCGAGTGATTGAGAAGGCGCAGAGTCTGCGACGGAGCCTTGTCAACATTTGTCGTACTCGCCTTAGTCGATCATGGTATAGAACCATAGATACATGAAGTCTTCGACAATGTCGAATAGAATTTTCCTGAAATCAATACTTAGAAAAGAATATTAGATAGAAATAGCCCCCGAGTGAATGCTCAACAGGTGACATGTTATAATATCTATGGAAAACTGAAAATGAATTAAATTTACAGACCAATGTTTTGTATATGAGCGTCTTCTCTTTTACCGACTTCGATCAGTCAGTTTGTTGAGTTATACACTCTCCCTAGCCCCCAGCCTTGTCGTCAGAGAATCGTTCTCAGAGGATAAGGCTCTTGGACCCTTAACCTGCCATGGTTGAAAAAGTGCTTACCCTAGCCCCCAGCCGTGAAGTTGGAAAACCCAATTTCCGATTACACGGCTTGGTTAATACGCACGGTGAGAACTCTTACATGACTAGATCGTACATGGTCGTTCGTCTCTGCATTACCTGACAAGGCCTTATCCGCTCTGGGCGTCCCCAGCCAAAGTTCCCTTAGGTTTCTCAGAGGCCTTGCCAGGGTGGTGTAAAGGGATAGTAGGATTGGTTTCAACTTTAGGTATCGTCGTGGTAAGGGATCTCTGGGTAAAGCACTTGGCAATATTGTGTACCTGATATCAACTTTGTTGGAGTAGAGGTAGTGGGAGAATCGCTACACCTCTGGTCGAGGACCAGGTAGTAGTCGTAACTCGACCACTTGAAGTAGAAATAGTGGGAGAATCACTACACCGCTGGTCGAGGACCAGGTAGTAGTCGTAACTCGACCACTTAAAGTGAAAATAGTGGGAGAATGGATACTCCGCTGGTCAAGGACCAGGTAGTAGTCGTAACTCGACCACTTAAAGTGGAAATAGTGGGAGAATGTCTACACCGCTGGTCGAGGACCAGGTAGTAGTCGTAACTCGACAACTTTAAAGTGGAAATAGTGGGAGAATCGCTGCACCGCTGGTCGAGGACCAGGTAGTAGTCGTAACTCGGCCACTAGAAGTAAATGTACGATAGACTGGTTGAGAACCAGTGAGTAGGTGTCTCTCGACCATTTGGAGTCATGGTACGAGGGCCGCTATGCTGCCGGTCGAAGACCTGTCATGGTGTTCCTCAACCATCTAAACTCATTTGAAGTCGTGGTGCGAGGACCGCTACAGTATTGCCGTAGTCATACCTCGACCATCAGAAGTCGTGGTGCGAGGACAGCTATGCTATTGCCGTAGTCGTAACTCGACCATTAGAAGTTAAGGCGAGAGAGATCACTACGTCCTACTGGTTCGAGAAACAGGAGTAGGAGCCTCTCAATCACCTATACATATGCATCTCATGTGGCCAGCATGACTCACATACCAAATTTATAGCATATCCGGATGTCCGCTCGCAATCATGTCGGGGGATCAAGCCGACAGTGTTCACGAGAATTTATCCGTTAACAACCTTTTCTCGAATAGCCCAGACATAGTCGGCGCTATGAGATAGGTCGTCGGTCTTCGTTGGTAGGTTGGGTGTGTTGGTATTTCTTAACGACATTACTAGAAATATAATTCCCAGCAATGGCGCAGAAACACTCATGGTATATTATGGTTACAGAGTTTATCCGCAAGCGCACGGATATACCATTGTACCATTTCACCCGAAAGTATTCCAAGGGTATCGTATTTATTTTATCCCGTGGGAAGATCATGTAGAGAGAGATTGACTAATAGTTTATATATTACTAGTGATAATCATATTCTAAGCAGGGGTTAAGATAATCTAAGGGTAGAGTGACACACAAGCATTACTACTCATTCTCATAATAAATTATCTAGGCTAAGTTGAAAGAAAAGAGAAAGAATCTATTTCTATACTTCTAATATACATAGCATACATACATTCTAGTTACTGATATACTAGCTAATACCCTCTATCCGATACCCTCCTAGTACTTTGAGAAGCCACCCCTAACTACGAGTTCCTTACGACAGCCCGTCATGACCATACAACCGGGGCTAAATACGGAGGAATACCCTCCCTAGCAAATTAACTTAGGATTATATACCGGCGCGAAGGAATACCATACTAAGCTGTCACCATCAGCGGCCCACCTCTCATCCACAATATATAACCCCAAATAATGATATCCCGTAATCTAGACACCACACCTAAACTACCAGATACTACTCTAATATCATCGTCATGACATAGATTAATTGCATAAGCAAACATTATACCCACACCAAAACATCTCCCAGATAAGCTAGCCGTATATTCAGTATAACATAAGCATAATGTAAAGTAGGCATTCATATACTCGGAAAGTATTTCAATACCATAAATGTATAAAGAAAAGTATTCTAATAAAAGTACAAAGCTTACAAAAGAGGAAAGGAAGCTGCTAGAGCCATACCCGAACTCTTCCGAAGGCTTCCGGACTCCTGACTCCTATACTATTTCTATTCCACCAGCTAGATACTACTAAACTAAACTTGAGAGAAATAAGAGAGCTATTGCTTGAGGTGTGTGAATGAAGTGAGAAGGTGAAGTCCTTTTATAGGCAAGTATGACGGTTGTAACTGCTGCGAAATGTCTAAAGTACCCCGCAACCGCCATCAGGAGAGGATCTGGAGCGTCCCTGCCAAACCCCACATCCAATGGTGGAGAGGGAGGTTCGGCCTGGTTCGGCCAAACCAGGGGCCGGCCCAACCTGGCCCAAAATTGGCAGGTGGCCTCCTCCATTACTTCACTTCGTAGACTTGTGAATTTTGGCCCAATTCATCGTGTCAATTATGAGTTCTTGGCCTATTCACACACAAGTCTGGTTCTCGACATCGTCCGATTGATTTATCGTCTGTGTTGATGTCGATTCTCCTCCACTTTAGTGTCATTCCCTGCAAGAGGTTAGTATATCTAATACTAGTGGAATATTATTATTCTGACAAATATATGCATTGCAAGCATCACTAGTTCTCTATTTTGGTAATATTGATGGTCGAAACTGATCGATAACGACCGTCAACCGGGTGCGACAACTCCGCATTTGTCAAGAATGTTCTCGATAATGGGGTGTACTCGACCACAACCTACTCGAGTGCTCAATTGTTCCTAAAAAATATTTTCTAGAAGGCAAGACATATAGCAGATAATATCGAGTATGTATTCAAAAAAACTGCACGGATCTTCTAGTATTATCAGGATATAACGAGCAGATTAAATATCAGGGATTATATAAACCGTAAACAAGCATGATTTATACAGAAGAAAATAGAGCGAGCCCCCAGCATTAGACTGTAGTTGGCCTAACATCGGAAAAGCTCACACAATAGATATTGTATAAAAACATGCTCTAGGTAAACATAATAATTATTGATATGACAATATCGTATGATCTTGAAAAATAGGTACGATAAATTTCATATAAAATATTGCGTACCTTTTTAGATACATGCCGGATGTATTTACGAAATTAGTAGATTAATTTAAAAAACCAATCTACCAATTACCTTGTTGCGTACTCGTTCGACATCATACGGTGTGACATCTTTTGGTACGCCGCGTATCTTGAGGATTGGTCGATCTCGAGAGATCGCTTTGTTGATGACGATGGTTCCGACCTTGTCGGGGCACATACTCTGGCCAGGTTAGACTTCCCAGATCCAAAGTAGTTGAAGTATCCCTCGTCAAAAAATCCATAATGACGATGACTTGGCAAAGCTTGACGATGATCCCGATCAGCCGGAGAACATACTTCGTTCAGATCATATCACCCAACATTCGAAGTCGTTGAGTAGTTTGTTGTTGTAGAATCCATCTCTTGAACCCATCTCGTCAAAATCCTGAAGCACCAAAATACCCCTACGTGGCACGCCACTGTTGACGTTTGATATCGCGATTCCGGTATTTGCATAGTATGGGTTTCGTTGGTACTAGGCTATATGCGAGATTATAATAAAAGAGATGGGGATGAGAACTTTTATACAGGTTCGGGCCCCTGAATTGTCAGGTAATAATCATATTCCTGTTGGCCGAAGCCGGTCGTTGCTCTTATTCACCATAATAACACAGTACAATATTTGGGGTAGCCTATCTAACTGTTGTCGACTTGGCGGTCTGAAGTGCTGACTCGTAGTCGATAACAGGGTAGCCTTCCTCCTCGAATCTGCATCCGGTGAAATTAAAGATAGCGCTATGTCTCTCCTGACATTATCCGTGCACACCGTAGGGGACTAGCCATGCTTATCTCTGAAGTCGATATCCAGCGTCTTGTCTTGGCGCATGTTTGCTTGTATGTTGATCTTGTGTCTTGATCTATTGTTCCGTGTCCCCTCTCCTCCTAGGGGGCCTTATATTTATACCCATAGGTGTCCCCTTGTGCAAGTAGAACTAGGGAAACCAATATGGATACAATCCGAGTAGTCCTTATCGTTTCCATGTAGAACTCTAGTCATCCTTCCTTATGCGGAACTCCTCCTATATCCGAAGGTTGTTTCCGTATAAGACATGGTATGTGTAACATCCTGAAAATTCGACCTACAAATCAAAACTCTAAAAATTCGGATTTTCAAAAACTTTTTAAAATAAATTGCATCATGCCGATTTTATTCGCCGTTCCATTGAATTTCGATTCCGGAGTTTGGAGATTTCGAATAGAGAACTAAATCAATCAATTTACATCGATATTATCGCAAACATGTTCATATCAATTAAATCTAAATACGATGGAAAAGAGTTAGCACTAAATGAAGATTTAAATAAATTATATATAAATGTGAGCAATATTAATTTAGGATGAATTTATTAGTGGGAATAACACGAATATTGGCTAAGGATTATATATGCAAATAATAGGAATTTTAGAATCAAATTTATACAATAAATAAATAAAAATAATAATAATAAAAAAAAAGGAAAAAGGAAAAGAAAAATTGGAAATCGGCACTGTTCATTTGCCGCCAAGTGTTCGACGCGGTTCCTAGCCCTAACCCTAACCCTACCGCTGCCGCGCCGACGCCGCCCCGAGCCCCGAGCCGCCGCGCACCGTCGCCATCCCCGCCGTGCCGCTCGCCGCCGCGCCGCCGTCCCGTCGCTGCTCGGCCGTCGCCCTCGCCGCCTCGCGCCCCGCGCCCGCGCGCCGCTCGCCCGTCGCGTCGCCGCCTCGCGCCCCGCGCCCACGCGCCGCTCGCCCATCGCGTCGCCGCCTCGCGCCCCGCGCCCTGCCGCGCCGCGTCGTCGTCGCATCCCCGCTCCGTCGCCGCGCGCGTCGCATCGCCGCTACCGCGCCGCGCCGCCCGTTCCATCGCCGCGCGCCGTCGCCGTTCGGCCGTCGCGTCGCCGCTGCCATCGCCATCGCGCGTCGCATCGCCGCTCCGTCGCCGCGACCACGCCACGCCCCCAAGCCCCGTGCCGCCGCTACTGCCGCGCCGCTGCCGCGCCCTCGAGCCCCGCGCCGCGCCACCCCGCCGACGCCATAACCGCCGCCCCTTTCCCTCTTCTTCTTCCCCCCCACCTCCTATAAATTCCTCCCCCCCTCGCTCCATCCTTGCCTCCATCCTCAACCCCACCACCCCCTCCACCGCACCGCCGCTCTCGTGCCACCGCGCCGCCGTTCCCGTGCCGCGGTGCCGCCGCTCCCGCGTCGCCGTGCGCCGCCGCCGCCGCCGCCGCCGCCGTCGTTGCCGTCGCCGGTGAGCCACCCCTCCTCCCCTCGCATCCACCGCCGCCGCCGCTCGGGTGAGAGAGAGAGAGAGAGCCGGCCGAGAGAGAAGGGAGAAGAAGAGAGGCCGGGAGGAAGGAGAGAGGAAAAGAGAAAGGAAGAAAAGAAAAAAAAAGGAAAAGAAAAAGAGAGAGGGAGAAAAGGAAAGAAAAGGAAGAAAAGAAAAAGAAAAGAAAAAGAGAGAGAGGGAGAAAAGGAAAGAAAAATAAATGGGAAAAATTAGGGAAAAAAATAGGAAAAATTAGGGGGAGATTTAAAATATTAAACAAAAAAATATATATAATAATAGAATTTAATGGTGGTTAACTAAAATCTAGTATTTGTAAAAATAATGCTATAATCATAAGGCATTTAGAAATTAAACAATTAGGTAAATTTTATAGATTATTGTAGATTAATTTTTAATAATCTCTATAAATAATCAATTCACTGCAGTAATTTCAATATAATCAATAATTAAAACAAATAAACGAATTCTTATAGAATATTATAGATTAGTTCGGGTAATCTCTAGAAGTGATCGATTCACGGTAGAAGTTCGGATTTAATCACTAGGAATTTTAGACGTTTATTATACTTAATCGGCTATTTATAGACTAAATTAAATCGTATAATAGTTTTTAGGATTTCGTCCGATATTTAGCTCGCAATAAAAATTGCTAACCTATTACATGGATATAATACTCGGGAATAGTAAACTAAAAATTTAGGACAACAAGATAATTATACTCATAAATAATTCACACCAAAAATAGGTTTGCCATAGTTCGCGAATAGTAAAATTAATACCGACTTTCGCACCCGATTTCTCATTTGGATTTACTTGGATTTTTATTTGAATTCTAACCGAATTCAAATCCAATTTCGCACGTAACTATAGAGCCCGAGGAAGCTGCTGATCCAAGCGAAGGTCAAGACCCGCAAGACTTTGAGCAAGGCAAGTCATCACTACTCTTTGAACATGTTGATCCCAATTGCGAAATTGTTTTGTTTACAAATAAAATTGCATGCAATGATAAACATCCTACTTGTGATTATGCCATGCCTCGATTATTGTTTACCCCATATTCCTTCGTAACCATGTTTACGTATGAGTCCCTAGTCAACTATGACAATTGCTTAGCAACGCTATTCTAGAATCATGCATACTCATAATTATCAAAATGCTCTATGCTTGGGCAATTACCTTTGGGAAGGTAATTGAGATGCGGCATGTGGAGACATGAGCGCCACATTGCCATGATGTTGATGACATGATTTATGAAAAGAGAAATGAAAGTAAACAACCGTTTTCGACTGGGGCGGACGGAGGATTTGGGTGGTATCCGGGTAAAGGCAAGTACCGTCCCCGGTCAATTAAGGACCGAGCCATGAAGTTAAGCATGAAACGACCCCCGTACAACCGCACTTCTCGTATGGGTATAGACCTAGCGGAATAGATAGCTGAGCAGAGGCAGTATCCATGCATAGTGGTTTCTTGATGTGTGAGGCAGGGGCTCTACGGTGGGGCAGCCATTGGTAGAACCGCGAGGCGGGTGTCTACAGTGGTGTCGCCATCGGTAGGACTGCCATGTGAGAATTTAAACATAATTATAACTTAATGCCTGTGTGAGTCTTTCCTTCCCGGGTGCGCCAGAACTCCTCTCACTGCTAGAAACTGTGTACGCCTAGAGTGCATGAGGATGTAAAGTTCATGGAGCGGGTACTGCCAATGCGAGGTTATCGAAAAGCTTTGCCGTGACATGTCTCATGTGTTGGGACGAGGCTCATGTGTTGGGCAGTCGCGGAGTGCGGGTAAAGTGTACATCCACTACAGTGTGAGTAAACCCAATCTATTCGAATAGCCGTGCTCGCGGTTATTGAGCATCGGGACGTGTATTACACTTGGCTAGACTCTAAATTTTTAACTTGTGTGGGATGGGATGTTGCATGATGATTTCCTTGCTGATGGAGCCACTTCCTGAGAGAAGGGAAGGTGGACGTCCTCAGAAAACCATGACGACTCGATGGCGGGAAGCTATCCTTGGGATCACAATGGATGGTGGACAGAACCGTCATTGTTTAATAATAACACTGGTACTAAAATTTGATCAGTCTATGCTAGGTCTTAGGCTTGTGAAAAGAATTACAAAACTTGCTTTGTGCAAAAGAACTATAGCCATTCCTTGAATACCCCTTTATCATGTGCATTGTTGCTGTGGTGACTTGTTGAGTACGGTTGGTACTCACCCTTGCAAATATAAACTTAATCAGAGGCCGGAGATGAAGCTTCGGAGGATCCCTATGCCTATTACCAGGAGGGTGATGAAGACGAAGGCGCTCAATAGGTCTTAGTTACGGTCGTTGCCTGTGGTAATGGCGTGCCGCTGCCTTAACTCCACTGCCTTATCTATTTCTGTTTTTGGATGTAGTCCGGACCTCTCGGTCCGATGACTTAAGACTATGCCTGCGGACTATTGATGTAATAATTCGTACAAGACACTCGTGTATGTGCACTGGTTACTTCAGCTATGAATTCGTGTGTACCAAACTACTTGATCCAGGGAAATGGTACTGTTTACACGATTGATCCCTGTTATAAAAACGGGGGTCCACAGAGCTGGTATCAGAGCCATACGACTGTAGGTAAAGACCAAAAGGCGCCCCACCCTTTTCTTTTAAGTTGGCCAAGGGAGAAAGTTCCCACTTAGTAATAATTTCAAAAATAAAAATGCTATGTTTACAAAACCTGTATGATTTTTATCTTACTCTTAACTATTTCTTTATAAAATAAGTTTTACTCTTAGCTGACATTGGGTTTTTCTTAAAATTAGATGGCAGATCAGGATTCACCTGCTGTTTGGGAGATGGGCGTACCCCGCTCTGAGGGATACGTCATCGAGCTGCACCGACTGATGAGGCGTTTGCGATACCCCATATCTCCGATCCATCGAGTGAGACAGTGCGAGTCTGTCTGGGAGGCTCGAGTCGAGGTTCACACACGAGTCCCATCAGAGTTAGACTACAGCTTCCCGACACGCCACCGTCGCGACTTGCCAGAGACCGCGATGCAGGATGCAGCACGAGAGGCCTTCCTCCGACTCAGCTCTATTCACCGAGCTGAGTTGGCAAGTACTGAGTTTGCTCACCACCCGTTTCGAGAGGAGAGCAACTCCGTCTGCACTGTTCAGGACACAACTTACTGCTACAACCCGATAGTGACCCGACTATCACGATGGGCTGAGGCAGCGGATGACTTTTACGAGGAGGCTCTATTAGAGATCGACGACCAGCAGAGACGTGTGGGAGAGCTAGAGACCGAGGTGACTGACCTCACAGCGCAGCAGTTGCAGCTGGAGGAGGAGCACCAGGCTTGGGGCAGTGAGATCGACTCACTGAAGGCACAGCTTCAGGTCCGCGGCGACCAGTTCCAGCAGTTATCTAACCAGTACAACGACCGCCGCGGGATGATGGATACACTTGAGGAGCAGCTGAGAGAGAGTCAGGAGCACGTCAGTCAGCTGGAGGAGCAGCTTCGAGCAGCCACGATCAGCACCACCGGGGCTTCTACTTCCACAGCAGTAGGGCGTGACCACTACTTTTTCCTCACCCCGCCGTACCCACCAGCGTTCCACGCTCTTCTGGGAGAGGTTGGTATGCTGGCCACTGAGTCAGCACCTTACTTGGTGGACCCGACGGTGACACAGCCACCTGCCCCGGAGATTGTGCACACTCCGCTGATCTCTACACCTTCTCCGCAGCTGGGTTCCAGTTTAGAGACTCCGATCCAGGTCGACTCCGAGACAGAGGGGACTGACACTGAGCCAGAGAGCGAGCCAGACCTTACCGACCCATCAGAGGATGAGACCCCTGTCCCCCGCATCACCTTCCTCGGAGGCCCCCGCACCCTCAACACTGCCCGCAAGAGCACCCGACCTCCGGGCAAGAAGCCCAAGCCAGATTCTGAGGCCGCTACTTCGGAGCCACGGGGGTCCACAGTATGTGGTGGGTCCTGCCGAGATTTAGTCAACTACTATTAGGTATGTGATATCCATAACCCTGACATATATGAACACCCGGATCCCATGGCATCTCCAAGTCATTGAATTGTTCAACCTCTATGAGTGATCTGAGATGGGTAATGATGTTCCAACTTGATTTGTAAACAAAGCTTAGAATTCCCTTTAGTCCAAATTTCACGAGCAAATCCCACTAAAGAATAAGTTTTGATGTGGACAGCCGCTCAAGCTGACAAATGCTTACAAACCTTCCAATGATTTGCAGCCTTACCAAAAGTTCCTCCTCATTTCTCCATTGCTCAGGATGAGCCCCAGTTTGAAGTTGATCAATTTTCTCATTAAAAACAAAATTTTCCCTGACAATATCTTTAGCTCTACTATCATCTGAACAGAGGACAGAATTGGCTGTGGCAAAGGTTGTCGCAGTAACAGAGCATCAAGCCCAATAATCTGACTACCTAAAGGGTGAACATGAGATGAAAATCTCCAGGGCTTTTCAGTACACTTGATCAGAACTCGAATAAATTGCATTGATTCAGGAACAAACAATACCCATACCATCACACATGGGGAACCGGGAATCCATATGTTTGATGGAAATAAAATCCATGTAGTGTCATCTAGCATATTTTTTATGTTGCTCTGAAGTCTGAACCCAGAATGGAGTTGGAATAACCATAGATCAGGTGATGGCCAGGTGTGTAACAGTTTCATCTCCAAAAGCTGATCATATTGCTAGCGACTCTAAGGTATTCCGGATAAAGGCAGCAAACAACAATTAAACAACCTCATGGCTAAATTTCGTGACCTTTTCTCTGCAGAACAACTAGTAGTGCACATTACCTTGGAGATTCTATAGTTCCAAGAGATTGCACATGTTTGCAATGCTTGTATTGGAGTGAGTGGCGGCCATAGATGCTGCTCAGTTTGTGTACATTTGTAATTGACATGACAAGGAGGTGGCCACGGTTGTAGAATATTCACAACCATGCCTCCGCTGCATTCATTCACAAGAAAGGAACAGCTAAGACTGCATGATATTCCTTTACTTGAATTTAGCACATTCTGCCACTTATAAAAAATCCATAGAACCACCCAGAAGAAACCAATAAGAAATTCACTGATCATTTGCTTAATTGAGTTTTGGTCTCCCATGTCCAGTGACTGTTCACAAAAGACATGCTGCTTGTGATACTCTAATAGAATAGCTGAGCATCCAGTCATCTCCAACTTGCACTTGACAATCAGCTCCCACTTATAATCCAATAGCAAATGTTTTCCAGGCTTTTGCTTGAGTAGGTGGAAGAATTTGTTGAACTCAAAAAATGTTTGTAGAGGTTCCCTCATTTTCTCTCTGAATACATGACAATGAAGCAACAGCCAAGGTGCTGCACGTGTCTTTGCTAGAAAGTGTGATGGCCGCAATTGCACTTGAACAAATGCACCTGCTGCAATTTTAAACATCCAACACTTAAATTTCTGGCCCCCAAAAATGCCGCCACGAGCAAGTAAAACATCATATGACATGGTTGGTTCCAAAACAGATGGCCATGGTTGCGGTAGCTTCACTACCACACTTTTGCTTCCTTGACTCATCCTTGGATCTGGCCAAGGTTTCAAGTCCACCCTATAGACGAAACTTGACACACCCTCATTGATAGCCAATTTGGGGATGGGAATACTTGTATCTTCGGTCTGGCACCTTGTTGTGTATGTGGCAGCAATTGCTTTGTAGCTAAACTCTTGAGCTTTGAATAATGTAGGCATAAGAGTGAGCTTGGCATCTACATCAGCAAACACATATTCCTCAACGACCTTGTTGTCGTCATCACCATCAACCTCTTGACTGACCTCCAGTGCAATGGGAATTGAATCAGTAATAGCGCACGGCCCTACTGCTACTTCTGTGGAATCATTGCCCATGACCGGTTCCACTTTACCTTTGCGGCATGTCTCGAGCATTTGACTGATCATGTCCTTTATCTCTATACACAAATCATGGAAGGTCTTTTCTGATTTAACCTCAACCTTGCCCATGTCAGCCTCAGCCTCCTTGGTCATGGTGAGAGAAACCGGTGTCGCCATGGCTGTTGATGAAATTGAGGGTACAGAGCTGTAGTAGCAGGGAACACGTGTTTTGGTGCAGCCGGCATGCTATCAGCCCCTGGCTTGGTGGTGGCGCAGCCTGGTCCATACGTCGAGCACATGGTGTGCGTCACCTTTGCGCCATACCTAAGGCAAGGCTGTGATTGTTGGGCGTCCAGCAGGCAGCCCCCATCGTAGATGTTGCGACCATGGGTGGCGGCCCGAGCCCTCTCCACATCACAGCTAGCTAGGAACCAAACAACCGCCTCCACATGCCATGTGTCAGTCACTAGTATCTGTACTTCCTGTGCACCAAATGGGTCATAGACTTGGTGCAGTACCACGCCGGCCACCAGGTAGATGAGGTGGCTCACTTGGACATGAAGAGTAGTGGCTGCATCACCTCCCAGCTTGCTCGGCATTTCATCGAACACCTAGTGAACGCATCCAGCACCAACTCCTCCATGGCATAATCTCTGCCACAGGAAGTCACCACTGCCACCGTGCGTCGCCCACCTTGTCTCCTGGCTCAGAATCCCACGAACCGATGGCTCTAATACCATATTGTTACGATCCAAGTTCATCTTCCTCAACTCAACACCAAAACACCCAAGAGAAGCCAACAATTCATAGCAACTTAGCACGGGTACTTGGATACAAGTAGCAGAATAGAATTGGGGAGAATGGGGATAAGCAATACAGGTTGGGAATTAGAGAAAATAGATAGGGATTAGAGAAATAGGATTGGGGAATCAGGAGGAGCAGGAGGAGATAGAGGCAGCAGCCATAAGTTTTTCTTCAAATGATTGATGCCCTGTGCAGTCGTGATCTGGTTTCTTTTATAGTCTCCTGTCCAAATCATTTGGCCCAAAACCAAGCCCATTTGATGCTGAGCACGGCCCATGTCTATGACACCCGAAGCCAGGCAAGTTTACTGCATTGCCAAACATAGAGCAATCAGTTACTCTAAAACATAGAAAATGTACAAAGATAAACAAACTTGAGGAAATTTGATCGTAAATTTGATCAACCCCTAGCTAGCTATATACAACGAAAAATCACATATAATTTACCTCACATGTCGCACAAGTAAGCGGCCCAATTACTGTGGTTAAAACTGCATAATAACAAATAAAATAAATTCGCTGCTACAGAAAAACAACATCATTACCGACCCAGTACTACTGGTTGCGTGTGAACTCTATACTGAGTAATACTGCTGGTTCACTCTGGATTTGCCCAAACCCATGTGAATCGGCGATGTATTTACTCAGCATCAATCAATACCTGAATCTTAGCAACGGTATCTGATTTTTTCAGAGCGTTACTAAATTTGCGTTTGAGCAATAAACTATGTACTCCCTCCATCTATTTTTGATAGGCATATTTCCAAATCTGAAAAATTTAGTTTTGATAGGCATATTTCAATCTAACCACCTATCATCTTAATGACTTTTTCGGATTTAATGAGTGACTCTCCATTCTTCCGCACAAGATTGGCTATCTGGGCATCGAGAAATGTAAATAATAATGAATCGCTTGTTTACGAGAAATAATTAATAGCATGTCTAAATGGATGATAAGTAGAATTACTTATCCTTGGTATGTGTGCTAAGATGAAATATGACAATCAAAAGTAGACAGAGGAATTGTTATAGCCAATACAGTCCCTGAAGCTTCGCTTCGGGCTCAATTTAGTCCTTAAGGTTTTAAATCGTCCAAACAAGTCCTCCAAATTAATTATTTGGGTTAACATAGTCCTTGGACTAAAAAAAATGTCACGTGAGGACGCCAAGTCATTCTTGCATGCAACGGTAGGAATGAAGTGACCACTCTACCCTTATGGCTAGACTGCAAAAAGTAAATTACTTTACCTGATTAAAGTGGTGTACATTTCTATAATTGAATAATGCAAGCATATTGAATTAGCAGGACAGCTTTACCAACCTGAAGTAAATTAGTTTACATGATTAAAGTGGTGTACATTTCTTTTCGTTCTTTTCTATATGGCTGGAGTCGAATTAGTTCCCATGATTTCACTTTTCTGAGAAAATAAACATTTAACATTCGACCGATTCCAACCTTTGGTGGTAAAACGATTTCCTCCTGTCTTATGTATGGAAGCAAGTATATTAACGAAACATCTGAGCCTTCTCAATTCGGGCTTACAAATACTTTAATCGACAGCTAGTCCTGAAGTATCTTCTTTGATCCGACCATCAACATTTTACAATAAAAACAAATATTATCTGAATCTTAAATATGCTTGTATTATTTCCTATAATAGTGACTCCTTAACCTTTCTGATTCTAGTTTCCAATGTAACTTCTTGAGAAGCTTGACCATCAACCATCTGGATAGACTATCAAGACTTTACCTCCAACATTGGTGTAAACCACTTTGCAACCGTATTTTATGGCTTGAGCAATTCCATAATACCTTGAATTAGAAAATTTCACACTTGATCTGATTACAGATTGACCTGGTGTCTAGTGTTCCATTTCAATTGACTCATTATTTCTCACTGTTTTGCCTATCCTTTTCATTATTATCATCTTCATACTTCAGATCAACATAGTAGTGACATCCATTGTCATTTTCATACTTCAGACTAACATAGTAATGATGTCCATTGTCATCTTTGTACTTCAGATTAACATAATAGTGATATCCACGCTCGTCTTTGTACCATAGGTGTACGTGTAGCTCGTAGAATGACCCTTCTGCTATCTCACAGAAACTTTGTAGTGATTCGTCAAGACTTGTACTTAGTGATGTGTCGGCAAACAAACCACTCCTGACCTTGTACCATGTTAGTAGAATATAAACCTTCCTTAGTGCTTTCAAGTAACCTCTGGTGCAGGAAACTCCCGTTACAACTTTATATATCCTTGATTGGTTATCACTTCATCTTTATTCTCATTTTCCTGAGTTGCCATAAACATCCGTTTGGCATGAGTATACCTTTGACCATCGATAAATATTAAGGTTCATGTATCAACTATATTATTCCAATACAACACCGTAGAATCCATTGTCTCACTTTCTTTGGTGACATACTTATTCAACACAAAGATTATTCTATTTAACTGAATCCATAACCTTTAAATAGACAGGCATTCCTTAAAACAACTTTGAATCTGATATATCTTTGACAAACAGGAATACATGAATAAACTGATTGCTTGGATCCACATCTTATCCTCTGTCTAATCGTTATTGCACTTGCCGAAGCCTTTTTTTTTCTATAAGAAAACACGAACCATTTAAATCTCTTGAACTATTATAGATTCTTTGCAATATCGACATTGACTGACCTTTCATTCATTTGGGTAATAGTAACGTAGTTAACTCATCCTTTTACTCATAATCTAATCAAGATGCAATAGAGAATATTGTTGTGACTGACATCTTGCATCATTTATTATTACACTTCGAACTTGCTCCAATTCTCATGGCTTTTGCAATAGACATCCAGGGTAGAATCATATGTGCCACCCCCTACAGCAAATATCCATCTTACTTGATTGACTGTTAATGTTAGAACTTCAATTATCAACCTTCTTTAGCATTGTCTCACAATAGACCGAACACATTTTCCATATCTCTCTCTCTAGTACTGTTGATTCTTAACTGCAATTAGCATAGTCTATCCAAAAATATCTTGACTCAAGCAATTAACACATACCAATCCCTCAACATGCAAGGGGTGCAATCCTTTTCATTCGCTATCTTCTTACTCAAACCAAAACATATACAAACTTGAACCTTTGTTGATGATACTTTTGCTGATCACATCTAACGATATTATTTG
Organism: Oryza meridionalis; assembly: GCA_000338895.3. NCBI lineage: Eukaryota > Viridiplantae > Streptophyta > Magnoliopsida > Poales > Poaceae > Oryza > Oryza meridionalis. The sequence continues at coordinate 11,330,948 of CM002527.2, read as the reverse complement.
GTTACTATTAACAGAAATAATGCCATGATTACTGCCATTCTTCACGATCCTAACTATTACTGAATTGGGCTAGCAATCATTTTCTCTTCATCCATTGCTTTAACCAAGAAGCAAAACCTTTTATGAACAGAGCCTTCACTTGATATCCCATTACCATGATAACATGAATAATTGGTCTACTTAATGTGTTTTACTTTTCCAAAACAATGCAGGCTTCAACTTCCATTGACTTCTCGTTGAAGACATGAAAAATCCAATTCTCCTACTAATTTTTCTTCTAAATCAACATCTCTACATTCCTCATTGTTGAATGTCTCGACCTTACTAACACTATTCTCTTGACTTAGGAGTAGTGCAAAAGAATTGTCCTTTCAGACACCTTGATATAATCATTCCTTCTATAAACCATATTACAGCGATAATAATCATCTTGATGGCATAGATGTAAGCTTTTGTCTTTCTTATTCCTTATTGACTCTTGCTCACATCAAACTTGGAACCTTAAACCGTGTGAGAGACCAAATGTGAATACTTCTCTTTAATTTTTTTCAATAGCATCCCTTGAGCTTCTGACTTTTAACCTTCCTTGGATGACAAACTGTGTTGTCCACAATAGCATCAGGATGAATGTTATTTGGAGATCCAAGACACATTGTTCCTTAGCTGAAAGAACCAGATTGAGTATATTATCTGTTAACTTGTTGTTTAAAACCACTGGCACTATTAGCACAAAACTTCCTTTCCTTGGATTCATTTTCTTATGTGGGAGGTAAGAGAGACATAGAAAGAGAAGAGAAAGTAGACAGGAGACTCAGAATAGAATAGACTTTTTACTAAACTTTAATTTTTATTGATGTGAAGTACGTTGTTCTATAACACAGGGCTAAACACTGAAACTAGTATGGTTATATCACAACCATTGATATACCCCATACACTAAAACCCCCCCACACACACAAACAAAACTTAAGCAAACAAGCTAACACAACGATCTATCTAAACAAAAGACCACTACTCTTGAGGGTAAAGCTTAGGTTCTGCCATAGGTGCTTGAAACTTCTTCATTTTTCCTTTGGACTTAGGGCCTTCTCAATTGACTCATCTTCACGGGAATCGTCCTTCCTTGATAAAAATAACTCTAGGGCAGAGACGCTTAACAACTTGAGTAGGCTTCACATCTTCATAATCATCTTCATCCGATGAAGGTTCTGCTTTCAACTTTCGCAGTTCATCTTCTAATTCGAAGATCCTCTTTTGGTGAAGAACGAGATTACAATTGGTGTCCTTGCGATACTGGGCAAAACGAGCTTCAATAAATTTCAACATCTTGGCGGTGTCACTATCTTCGCATTGAGACCTGTATCATTTGTTCAACCATCTTCTGTAGCCTGGCAATTTTCTCCTGTTGAGCATGCTTCTGAATCATGGCTTGAGTCTTGTAATCAATGTAGAGGTCATCAATAGTATCCAACCTCGTAGTCATATGAACAATCATTTGATTCTCTTCTCCTTGAGTATGCGTACAACCCTTCACCCAAAAATCATCACCATGTTTCGGATGGTAGTGATATATAGTATTCTCCAGACGATCCTCGAAATGATGATGGAGACGACACAAAGCTTTGTAAGCGACTCCTTCACGAGCATAGAAGAAACAATCGGCGAAGTGACTCCTTCACAAGCATACAAGAAACAATCGGCCTCACCATTAAATGATAGTTGGGGAAGATCTTCCATGTTAGAGACGAGGGTAACAACTGTCTTGCAGTGATATTGATTTCAACATGAGTAGATACTTGAGTGTACTTTGGTGGAACCTCATATCCAAGATCATATGTCATACAACCAAGCTCACTTGTAAAACCATAGTTTACATATTGCTCAGCGTCCTTTAGAAAAATGCCTTGCTTTTTTGTGTTGCTCTTCTCTAATTATTCTGATCATTCTTCTTGGGCACATCACCCCAAATTTCTTCAAAGCGTGCCATCATTGTTTACAACCTTTCCTTGTAGGATTCATCTAAAGCAAGTTGAAAGACGGGGAAGGGAGGATGAGAAAAGCTTTTGCAAGGAGCAATGGGATAAGGAGAAAAATAGACTTTTGCAAATAGATTTTTCTTTTAGCAAAGACACGTCCTTATGGGTTTAACTGTTTTGCTTGACCTACAGTCGAGATGGCTCTGATACCAACTTGTCACGCCCAGAAATTCGCAAGTAATTTCCGAACTAATTTGTGCATTAAATCCTCGTCCAGGAATCAGCCGAGGTACACAAACTGACAATTTAATATACAGATTCATCAAAATAACTAAAGCGATAAATACTTACATAAGAGACACTTAGTCCTCACCACGAAGAAAACTGCAGCAGTAAAAATAAAATCTAGCGAAGCTTTAGCTCCACTTCCACAGGCAGCTCAACTGGGATCTAAGTCAAAAGGTCTTCTTCTTCTGGATTCTTTTTCTTCAACTGAGGTTTGATGATTATTGCAAGGTGAGTACATGAAATACTCCGCAAGCCACACAACATGTATGCAAGTGCACATGGATACCAAAGGATGGCATAATATAGGGTTCATTTGTGAAAGCAACATTTAGTAAATAATTGAGAATTTGTAAAACAATAGAGTAATTAATCATCAATATCAATCAACACTAAACAACATACACATGTTGCTCAGGCCCAACCAAACCTGAAGAACCAATCCCGGTCGTACAGATCAAACCTCCAAACCAGGAATGTACCATTCCAAACCAGCAGTCAAATTAATTATCACATTATTATCATTAATGAGTAGTGTGGGACTAATCACGAAAAATATTGTTAGACCCGCCCATAACCGCGGGCACGGCTATTCGAATAGTTTTACTCTGGTCAGAGATGTACCACTGTACCCACAAGACACAGCCTCAATATCATGTCTACCATGCGTCGCGATACTGAAAAGTACCCGAATAGAGGCTGTGACAATACCCTCTGCACAACGCAACTCACCACAGTGCACTGTTCCTGGATCATAATCACCCCCTCAATAAACAGAGGCATGTACTCTCCAGTGACCCCCACAGACTTCTCGCCGGTTCTCAGTCTGGCACCCCGTAATGAACCATGCTATACAAAAGGTAAACCCGTTGCCCACGCTGGCTTGTGGTTGGTACGGTTAATGTTTCACAACAGTAACTCGCAAACCGGTCCTTAATTGTCATTAGCACGACTATCTAAACCATGTGCTCACAATCCACCATTAAATCAGATTTTAATTATCAATTAATTATCATAACACGATTAACCATCGTGAGCTACCATTAAATATAACCATAAGTAATAGTGAAGCATGATTTATCCTATTAATGAGCTAATGATGTTTCTAAGCATGGCTAAGCAACTATCATAAGCATCTAGCTGAACCAAACCAATATATAAGGTCCAAGCTAATCAAATTATAATCCACAGGAAAATAAAGTCATCTTCGACCATAAATCATTAGGAAAGGCTCACCACCCAATGACATTCGAAAATAATGCATAAGTTGAAATAAAACAATAGCTTTATATGGGTTCAACATGCTCAAAGGGTTATTTGGGATCTGTGACTTGCCTTGCAAACAAGCGTCTTTAATTTGTCTTCAGAAACTCCTCCAACGAACAAACGCTCCTTTGGAACGACAAAAACTAAACCTAGCATGCAAAACAAGGAAAAACATTAACAAAAACCAAATGAACAATGCAATTAAAGTTCATAAATAGACCGAACTTGAATATAGATGAATTATGAGACTTGAACGACCTCATTCTGAGTTCATATGATTGATTTAGTTATGAATTTTACAGGATTTAATATGATTTGGCTGATTTACGATTTATTTGGAAAAGAAAAACAGACGCTGACGTCAGCGATGACATCATCGCCGGCAACACACTGGACCGCAAAGTCGCAGGCGCTAGGAGGCTCGGCCGGACTATCCGAGAGCACCAACACGGAGAGGACGACGAGACGAACTCACCGAGGGGCGGCACAACGACAGACGATGACGGGAGAGGACCGGCGACGAGATAGAGGCGGCGACGTGGCTCTGTCCATGGCGGCGTTTCGACGAGGGGAGGCGGCAACCGAGGGGCGGACGGTCTTCACCTCGCTCCTGCGATCCCGTGGGTGGCGACGGCGAGTGAAGGCCGCGATGGACGGCGACGAGCGGCATGGCTGAAGACGCAGCGACTGAAGATTGCCTCGGGTTGACAGCGACGACGAAGCTCCGATGGTTTGCAGCGGCGGCGAAGGGGTGGACGGGCTTCGGCTTGGCACTGCGATGCCAACGACGGTCTCAGGGAGGTCCGACGACCACGGAAGAAGCGGCAAAGCTTGGCCAGAGATCAGAACATGGCGACGGCTCGGCCTTCATGGTGACGGCGACTTCCGGCGGGGTTTCGCGCAAGGGAGCGGATGGCCGGGGTAGAGCTCTGCCTTGCGGAGCCGAGGGAGGTGGTGGCGCTCACCGGCGACGGCGGAGACGATGGGAAAAGGCAGCTGGAGTTGCTGCCTGGAGGTGGAGAGAGAAGCCGAACGTGGAGAGGCGGCTAGGGCTAGGGAAAAGCTAGGGAAAAAGAGGGAAACGGAAGAGGAGGCCGACAGGCTGCTATTTATAGGATTTGTGTGAAGAGATTGGATCAAAAACAACGGTATTTGATGAGAGAAAAACTAGGGTTTATCCGAGTTCGTCAGATAAGAACGGGGCCAAAATCCGCAGAATTGAGAACGAAACCAATGTTGGAAACGGAGCACGGGAGCAACTGGATCGAACAGAGAAGGCGGCGCTGCAACGCACGGCACGGGAGGAGCGGCCGGCTGGAGGAAGAACATGGCACTGTAGCCGAGTGGGCCCCATGCGTTAGAGAGAAAGAATGAGGAGGGAGCTAAAGCAGACTTCGGCCGAGAGAGATGGGCAAGGAAGGAAGACAGGAAGGGAGGGAATGGGCCGGATTCAGCCCAAGACTAGGAAGAGAATTTTAATTGACTTTTTAATTTAAATTATTTCTGAAATGATGTTTCATTTATTAAAAATACTTCCAATGCTCAAATAAATCAAAGAAAAATCCTGAAAATAATTGGGCACACAAAGTATTTAATAAAATTTTATCTAGCTCAAGTTTATCTTCAAATTTTTCATAGTTTTTTATTCACACACTTGCTTTAATTATTACATAATTTCTAAAAATTCAATTTTCGCAACGATTTATAATTTAGCGAATTTCAGGGTGTGACAAGTCCACCCCCCTTACAGAAATCTCATCCTGAGATTTGGAACGGCTAGCAAGAAATTGGGTCAAGCAATCCTTCTTTGACCACTTCCTCATAATTGACTAGTCAATCTAACACACCTTTGTCTGCCCCCTTTTTCTTGTGCTTCTTCCAATAGAATATGACACATAACTTAATCTTTCTGTAGATACTGTTAGGTCTATCTTCTTGTAAACATTATCTCCTCAACCTTCGAAAGGTTGACTACAAGATCTCCACGCACTAAACCTTGAGTGAATATAACATTGTTTGCTTTATCTCCTTCTCTGAGCACCCTTGACTTTATCAAATCCATAGAAACCTCACTTATCACTGCAGTTGAATTAGTTCCCATGATTTCACTTTTCTGATAAAATTAACATTTAACATTCGACCGATTCCAACCTTTCGTGGTAAAACGATTTCCTCCTGTCTATGTCTAATGTATGGAAACAAGTTTCTTATCCATAAAGTATATTAACGAAACATCTGAGCCTTCTCAATCCGGGCTTACAAATACTTTAGTCGACAGTTGGTCCTGAAGTATCTTCTTTGATCCGACCTTCAGCTTTTTACAATAAAAACAAATATTGTTTGAATCTTAAATATGCTTGTTTTATTTCCTATAACAGTGACTCCTTAACCTTTCTGATTCTAGTTTTCAATGTAACTTCTTGAATAGCTTGACCATCAACCATCAGGACGGATTATCAAGACTTTACTTCCAACATTGGTGTAAACCACTTTGCAACCGTATTTTATGGCTTGTGCAATTCCAGAATACCTTGAATTAGAAAATTCCACACTTCATTTGATCACAGATTGACCTGGTGTCTAGTGTTACATTTCAATTGACTCGTTATTTATCACTGTTATGCCTATCATTTTCCTTATTATCATCTTCATACTTCAGATTAACATAGTAGTGACATCCATTGTCATTTTCATACTTCAGATTAACATAGTAATGATGTCCATTGTCATCTTTGTCCTTCAGATTAACATAATAGTGATATCCACGCTCGTCTTTGTACCATAGGTGTACGTGTAGCTCGTAGAATGACCCATCTGCTATCTCCTCTTGAGGAGAAGGTTACTTTCATGACTTTTCAGTTGACTGGTTAGGTGGACATTTGGTGGGACGGAGTTGTTGAAGCGTGGAACCCTGATCGTGGTGCTATTACTTGGGAAGTTTTTCTTCAGCAATTTAGAGCTAAGTATTATCTAGAATCATTTAGGGACAAGATGAGTGATGAGCTAAACAATATCCAACAGGGAGGCAAGACTGTGGATGAGTATCAGCGGGAGTTCAGCAATATTGTATGCTTTGTGCCTAGCGTGGCTAGTGATGAGCGTGAGAAGGCTAGGAAGTTCTTTCGAGGGCTCAATGCCCGATATAGAGATGTGATGGGAAGAAACCCGCTAACTGTATACCTCAATGCAGTTGAGGAGGCTCGAGGGATTACTACTGCCGAGAATAATCGTTTTGGGAATGTCACTGGTAATGAACAAAAGAGAGCCCATTAGGAAGGGGGTGAGAGCTCGCAGCGACCACCTTTGAAGAAGTACAAACAAAATCAAGCCACTCAGCCATTATCCAAACCTAGGCAGTGGGGTTCTCAGCATATTTCAGCTTCATGTCCTGCGGAGTCTCAGTTGATTCGCTCTGTACCAGGGCAAGGGCTAATTTGCTTTAAGTGTGGAAAGAATCACCATTCAGCATAGTGTGGATTTACTGGGGCATGTCGTGGGTGTGGCAAGGCTGGACACATGGAATTGGTATGTAAGCGTAACCCAAATCAATCATCAAGTGGCAAAAGCCGAGCTCCTATTCAGCAACCTCTACGACAGCTAGCTATCTATTGGTATTTCTTAACGACATTACTAGAAATATAATTCCCAGCAATGACGCAAAAATACTTCTGGTATATTATGGTTACAGAGTTCATCCGCAAACGCACGGATATACCATCGTAGCATTTCATCCGAGAGTATTCCAAGGGTATCGTATTTATTTTACCCCGTGGGAAGATCATGTAGAGAGAACTTGACAAATAATTTATATATTACTTATGATAATCATATTCTAAGCAGGGGTTAAGATAATCCAAGGGTAGAGTGACACACAAGCATTAAGCTACTCATTCTCATATTAATTCATCTAAGCTAAATGGAAAGAAAAGAGAAAGATAACCTATTCCTACACTTCTAATATACATAGTATACATACATTCTAGTTAACCGATACACTAGTTAATACCCTCTATCCGATGCCCTCCAGGTACTTTGAGAAGCCACCCCTGACTGCCGAGCTCCTTACGACAGCCCATCATGACCATACAACCGGGGCTAAATATGGAGGAATACCCTCCCCAGGGAATTAACTTAGGATTATATACCGGCGCGGAGGAAAAGTCGTACTGAGCTGTCACCATCAGCGGCCCACCTCTCATCCGCAATATATAACCCCAAATAATGATATCTTGTAATCTAGACACCACGTCTAAACTACCAGATACTACTCTAATATCATCGTCATGACATAGAGTAATTGCATATGCAAACATTATACCCGCACCAAAGCATCTCCCAGATAAGCTAGCCGTATATTCAGTATAACATGAACATAATGTAAAGTAGGCATTCATATACTCGGAAAGTATTTCAATACCATAAATGTATAAAGAAGAGTATTTTAATAAAAGTACAAAGCTTACAAAAGAGAAGAGAAAAGCTACTAGAGCCATACCCGAACTCTTCCGAAGGCTTCCGGACTCCTGATTTTTACTCTATTCCTATTCCACCAGCTAGATATTACTAAAGTAAACTTGAGAGAAATGAGAGAGCTATTACTTGAGGTGTGTGTGTGAAGTGAGAAGTGGAGCTCATTTTATAGCTGAACTATGACGATTGTGATGGTTGGAATGGTCGGTAATACCCTCCAACCGTCATTGGTGCTTCATCTCAACCGTCCAGCCAAAACCTAGATCCAACGAAGGCGAGGGAGGTTCGGCCGAACCTCCTGGTTTGGCCGAACCAGGGGCCGGCCCAACCAGCCCACCTTTCGGCTGGCGGCCTCCTCTGTTGCTCCTTTATGTAGACTTGTGAATTTTGGCCTAGTTTGACGTGTTAATTCTGAGTTCTTGGCCCATTCGTGCATGTCAGATTCTCGACATCCTCCGACTGATTTATCTTCTATGTTGATGTCGATTCTCCTCCACTTTATTGTCATTCTCTGCAAAAGGTTAGTATACGTAATACGAGTGGATTATTATTATTCTAATAGATATATGCATTGTAAGCATCACTAGTTCTCCTCTATTTTTGTAATATTGACGGTCGAAACTGATCGATAACGACCGTCAACAAAACCCCCCAAGCTTGAACCTTTGCTCGTCCTGAGTGAAGGACAAAAGGAAACAAAGACTTGGTTGTTGATCAGGAGTCGCTACTATCCTGCATATCTCAAAGATACAGGTGCAAGGTATATATACTCTCTCTCAGATTAAATAATCTTTGGCACGGTGACTTACCCTTACCCCTGATTCCCACGAGACACTGTTTCTCCTTGCCTTGGGCAGTTGAAAGACAGAACAACAATTAGAGCACTAATCACCTAATCTTCATTCAACTCTTATTCCGGAAGTTTTCAAATGATTTTAAAGAAGAAAACCATGTTCCTCAAATGATTCACTCAGTTTCTCCAAGTGTATCAATTTGAATTCCTCACCAGTTTTGCCTTTTTGATTCCTATTGTAAGTTTTGATATGTGGAGCTCGGTAGGGATCAAACATGGCATACTTGCATTCACATTTATAATTAAGGCAAAAACTTAGACTAAAGCAGATAACTAAACATACTCAAGATCAAGATCGTGCAAAATGTGTGTGTGGTGTATGATGAAAGTGGTGCATGAGGAAAAATAAAGAAAAATGCTTCTCCTTTATGCTTACTTTCTTCTCCCAAAAAATCCTTCTTTTATTGATTAGTTGAGGGCATGTCTACATTTTTTTTTCAACATCATGCTCATGCTTGATGGAGCATAACTTTATTTTTTTTTCATAACCATGCCTTTCCCTACTTCTCTTTTTTTCCAAAAGGATTTTCTTTTTTAGGAGAAGAAAGCACATGAAAGTATGGAGAATTTATTTTTGGTGGAAAAAAATGGGAATGGAATGGAATATTGCTTAGCTCCCAGTGTAGGGGTTTAGCATGTGCATATATGTCGGTGTATGATCTTAATCATAGAGCATGAGAAGTATCTACACAAGTCACAAGAGTTTGACAAAGTTCAATGGAATGACAAGCAACCAAAATGTATATGGTTTAATCATGATAGTACATTTTTGGCTTTGGTAGGAATTTATATTAAATGAGGAACTCTCAATTTATCATTTTGAAAAACAAAACATCCGGGATTCAAGTCAAACTAGTATCAGGATCATAGCAATTCTTATTTACTATCTCATATCTCGCATCAACTTAGACTTAGATTAGCAAGTGCAGCTCATTTACCTAAGGTTCCAAGATAATTGTTGGTTACTCATATTTAACCTTTGAGAGAGCACTTACCATGAACCCATATTTAAGAGATATAAAACAGAGCAACTATTCATCATTTCAACGAAGAGAACTAGCTTGTCTTACCTAGCATGACTCAAACCTATCCTATCTTTTTGGTATTTTCTGTTTTGCAAATTTTTATATTGTTTTCAAATTTTATAAGATGCAATGGGAAAGCAAATATGCAATTGGAAAGGGAAATATGCAATGTGATACAAGTTACCTCAGTGGAGGGGGAAATGTCTCCCCCCAAGCTTGGCTTTCGCTCAGGGTCCTTGATAAGGATTGAACCCCTGAAAGCGAAAGTACGCTTGAAGGTCATCATGCTGTTGCTGCATCGTGTTGTTGAAGTTGGCGAACTGAGAATCAGCAGATTGTTGCCATTCTTGCGTTTGAGCTATGTGTTCCGTGAGGTTGAACTGAATCTCCCCCGTCTGCATATCAAGGGTGTCCATTCTCCTAGTGATCTCACCCATGTCCCAACGAGAGGAACTTGAGCGCCATTCACTTGGAGATGGAGGCACACCACTTGATTTGGAAGGTTGGTTGTCCCCCCATTGGATGTCATGAGGCGCACGCCACCGGTCCTCACTGGCACTTGCCCAGGTTGAGACTCCGATGCTGTGGCGTGGAGCTTGGGTTCATCCGGGTGCATCCCCAGTTGGTGCACAACAAAAAGTGAGTTGATTAAAGATTACGATCTCAACATTCAATATACACCGGGTAAGGCGAATGTGGTTGGAGATGCTCTAAGCCGTAAAGTCGTTCCTCCAACTGAGAGTTGTTTGATAACTAATTTTGAACGAATGGATAACTCCTATTGTTATGCTGGAGTGACGAGTACCGAGTCACGAGTCATTCTTGAGTCCGCCATACCCCAACGAGTGTTAGAGGCCTAACAACACGATCGGTTGTTGCAACAAGTTGAGAAATGTGTAAAGGAAGGAAAAACTGGAGAGATTTCACTTTGGATTCCTTGGGAGCTGTGCGATTCCATGGGCGTTTATGGTGCTCCACAGAAAGCTAAAGTCAAGGAAGAGATTTTGCTAGAAGCACACCAAACACCATATACTGTGCATCCTCGCGAGAACAAGATTTATCATGATCTGAAGAAGATCTATTAGTGGAAGAGGACGAAAATGGATGTGGCAAAGTATGTGGCATCATGTGGTGTATGTCAGCGAGTAAAGGCTGAACATAAGAGTCCTGCTGGAAAGTTACAATCATTGAAAGTTCCTGTATGGCCTCGGGATGATATTGCTATGGACTTTGTGGTTAGGCTACCTCGAATCCCACGAGGAAAGGATGCCATCTGGGTGATTGTAGATCGTCTGAGTAAGGTGGCACACTTCATTCCTATTCGCACCACTTATTCCGCGAGTGACTTGGCATCGATCTATACACGCGAGATAGTGAGGTTACATGTGTGCCTCGCTCGATTGTTTCTGATAGGGATGATAAATTTTCTTCTAAGTTCTGGTAATCTGTGCAAGAGGCATTTGATACTCAATAAAAATTCAGCATGGCTTTTCATCCTCAGACTGATGGTCAATCTGAGCGCACTATTCAAACTCTAGAGGATATGTTGAGATCATGTATTCTTTCTTGGAAAGGCAGTTGGGAGGATCATTTACCGCTTGTAGAATTTGCTTATAACAATAGTTACTATGCTAGCATTCGAATGGCACCATATGAGGCACTTTATGGAAGGAAGTGTCGATCCCCATTATGTTGGGATTCCATAGGGGAGATAGCTATTTTAGGATCTGATTGGGTTCAACAGACCACCGAACGGATAGCAGAAATACGACAACACATGCTTGCATCTCAAAGTAGGCAGAAGAGCTACGCCGACGTCAGAAGACCAGAATTAGAGTTTGAAGTGGGTGATCAAGTACTTCTGAAGGTATCAGCTACCAAAGATGTGAGATTTGGAACGAAAGGCAAACTCAGCTCCAGGTATATTGGTCCATTCTCGATAGTGGAAAGAATTGGAATCCTAGTGTATCGCCTTGAGTTACCAGAGTCTATGAAAGGTGTACATGATGTATTCCATATTTCCATGTTGAGAAAATATTTGAGAGACCCTGAACATCATATTATCATAGAGCCAATGACCATTGAGTAAGATTTGACATTTGAGTCTCGTCCAGTAAGAACATTGGAGGAATCTGAGAGGGTGCTAAGGCATAGAATTATCAAGTATGTCAAGGTTCTCTGGACACACCAAACCGAGTGAGAAGCAACATGGGAACTGGAGTCACAAATGCGGGAGAAGTATCCGGAATTGTTCACGCCTGGTGAGTTATATAAATCCTATCTATGAGTTCCTTTCTATACTTGTTCGAGGTATAACTGGACAAATCTGAGGGCGAATTCGATTGAAGGGGGGAGGAATGTAATACCCTGTGTACTAGAGTCTGGTTGGGCAAATTCGAGGGCGAATTCGATTGAAGAGGGGAAGAATGTATTGCCCCGAATTTCGAATTAGTATTTTTCAGGGAATATTAGAGAAAACGTACAAAATTTCAACTTTTAAACCATTGTTCGAATAGGCGATCAGAAACAGTGGATGCGTAGAGCTCGCCGAGTAGTACAAAATAGACTATAAATTTATTGTAATCGGAGTCCAAACGAAATCAATCTCGATTAGGCTCTTGGCTCTCTATTTAACCCTCTGAAAAAAAAAGAAAAAAAAAAGAAAAAAAGGACGCCAGCAGCTAGCCCTAGCCCGTCGTCCTCCCCAACCCTGCCTCTGCGCCGCCTCTGCTGTGACGGCGTCGCCACAGCCGTCGTCGTCCGCCGCCGCCAATCGATTCCACCTGCTCGGCTGCCTCTTGGTGAGCTACTGCTGCCAAATTCCTGTTGTTGCTGCTGCCGATCTGATCTTTTACTTGCCGCTGCTGCTAATGCATGGCTTGATGTGCTGCGATCTGGTCTCTTCCTCGCTACTGCTGCTGATGATGACTGCTGCTGACTGCTGCTGTCAGGCAGGACAAGGGCGCAGGAGATCATGAGGAAGAGGAATTTAGGGGATTTCGGTGATTTTGCAACTAGCGTTCTCAAATTCTAGCTGCAGCGGTACTTTTGGTTACTCCAAGCATAAGATTCAAATAGAAATTTATTCGATAGCCGTTTGTGTAATTTTTGAGATCATTGATTATAGGTTGAAACCATATTTTTAAATCTGGTATTAAACCGTCAGGATTCAGGTTAGTTGTTCTAAATAAAGTTTGTAGTCATTGTCGATATCTTTCTAATGGCGCTGGTTTCGCTCCATTCCGATAAACGGTTTGGGAGAAACAACAGAAACAGTACTGCCGACCGGGTCCGCAAATCAGCACAGCAATTTGTTTTCCTTAATCTGGGATTTACAGAGGCATAATCTGACTTTTCGCCCAACATGAAATTTGTAGACAATTTTGTCTAGATGTCCGAAGTTGTATTATTTGCTAGATTCCGTTAGACGGTTTGTGAGTTACGCATAAAACAGTAATGGAACAGCTTATTTAATATAAATCGGTAAACAAATTATATATTCTGGGTTTCGATTTTAGTAAATATCCTTGTAACTATCATTAGATGGATATAGTGGTTTATGTGTAGTTTTGCTCCATAGGTGTGAAGGGATCCAACATTGGAGGAGTTGGGTCGGATTATCGAAGGAGTTAAGGCAAGTACAAGATAGACTTGTGTGATGTATAAACTACTTGTGTGATGTATAAACAATGTTTCTTGTTTTGTTCACTTACCCAATTATTATTCGAAAACTTATTGACTTTAATTGTGTGGTTTTGGTATTATGCTACATATTCATGTTTCACTTCATGTTCAAGTTCACGACGTTATCCATGTTTCATTATTCCAGCTGTTTTTTGTTTACATTATTCAAGCACCATGCGTAGTCATGGGAGTGCTATTTGGATATATATTCAAGATCCTTGAGAAGTGCTGATAACGCTTGCTCGGCTTACTGGTGCTAAGAGGATATTCATACCTGCCAGGGAGGGAACTACTATCTTTTGACTTCTTTGTTTTAGAATAAAGTTAAACCAATTTTTCATACTGGTTTCTTATTGCATTAAACCTGTAGTACATTTCTGTTCTAGAAAAGAACATGGTAGACTTTAATTGTAAATGCTGGACTATCATAGTACATGAACTCATCTTTACATAGACATGTAATTAGCACTAGTCATTTCCAGACTATATTTTTTGTAATCTCAGTACTAGTCATGTCATCACTTTTTGTTTGTGTTGAAATTTTATATCTAAACTGTAGGTAACAAAAATATCCTCATAAGTAACAGTAAAAATACAAATACTTAAATTTTGATCTCAACAGTACAAATTTCTGATTTTTGATTTTCCAAAACTGTCCTTTCTCATCTTTTCTCCCTCTTTAGCCTTTTGTTTTCATCATACAAAATTGGTTGAACTGTCAATCTTCTTTTTGCATGACTGTTCTGCTCCATCTCCTTGTGTTTTGCCTCCAACAGTTTGCACTTTTTTTTTGAGAATTTCTTTTAGTTTTTTGACCGGAAATACTGCCAGGACTTTGCCTCGCAGTGTGATTTTATAAATAGAAAAGGTTATTTACAAATTAGAAGAGAACAAAAGGGAAACAATAAGATTAAAAGATTACACTGTTTGTAACCAATCAAAAACAATCTTTTTAGTGGATCCTTCATTCTGCACAAATGCAGAAGAACATCGGCTTTGAATAAAGCCCTCCAAGAACTGAACGAGGGAAGCTCATTGCGAAAGATGTTCCCATTCCTTTGCTTCCAAATGTGCCAAGCAGCAATGAAGAAAATTTCTAAGAAACCTCTTTGATTGAACTGAATGCGAGCCAAAACCAACATCTGGAAAAAATCTAGGTCAGGATTCCATGCAATTCTCAAATGCTGCCAGCAATATTGACTGAAAGGGCAGAAGAAAAAGAGATGCTCTCTTGTCTCTCTGATATTATTCATGCATAATTCACAAGTGAGGCCATCGTTTTCCTTTGCACAATGTCGTCTATCAAGCATATCTCTTGTGTTAAGTCTGTCTCTGAATAAAAGCCAAGCAAAAACTTTTATCTTCATTACATATTTTGTTTTCCAGATCCAGACAAAAGGCCTTGGCACATGCACATTTGAGTATGTGAGCTTATAAAACCTCTTAGCTGTGTATTTATCAGAGTTACAGATGAAAGACCATTCATCACCCTTACCGTTCTGCAAAGAGAGAGAGGACCATTCCTCCTCTAGAACAGTGAATTCTCCATAAGCTTGGGTGCTCAAGGGCAGTAAGAAACAATCCTCAAGAGAAGTAGAACACATTTGCTTAACAGAGAGCGTTTTATCTAAAGCAACCATATATAAAGATGGAAAAGCATTGCTTCTTATCTTATCATTCCAAATATCATCCTAGAAAAGAGCTGAAGATCTAGTCCTGATATGGCAATTTGAGATTCCCCTGAAGACATCAAACAAAGCCATTATATTTCCATTCTTGTAGTACCACTCCCTAGATCTTCCATCAGTCCAAAAAAAGTTCTTCACTTTCCTATTATCACCAAGATCAAACTCATAGAAGAAATTGGGATCTTCTTGTTTTTTCTTCAAAAAATCCAAACATTGCATCATATCATTACTACTTGTTTCTATGTTTATTGCTGTTCTGACATTGATGATATCCTTTTTAGTGTAAGGCAATGAAGTTAGACCACCTCTGAGAATAGATAAGATAACAATCAAATTTCTGGTTGGAATATGGCATTCCTTTAATGTTCTGATAAGGATTTTTTCCTCTGTTGACATGTATTTGTGAGATCTTAGAAATCTAGCCTCATCTGGAGGACTGAGCTCATGATTGTGATCTAAATCAATCCTTGTTATAACCCAAATCAAATTCCTCTCACTGATTACAAGCACACATTCGCATTCTGTCCCTATGACTTCATTTGTATTCGTTTCATAAATAACTATTTCTTCTTTTTTATTGCAATCTGCCTTCACATATTTGTTGCATTTGAATGTAACTCTGATAACATTCATGTTTCTTTTCTTAGTTATTGTTCTAGCACTATGAACATTCAGAATAGAAAAACCAGTCAGGTATGCATAAAAGTTGAAGTAGTTCTGTGCCTCATCAATTGATTTGAATTTCTGATTCAACTCCGGTATGTACTTTCTGTCTATTCTTGCATTGTTTCCTTTGATGCTTCCTGTTGTTCTTCTAGAAGCTGCTCAATATCTTCCTCTGTTAGAATTTCTTCATTCAAAGCAGGATCAGCTTCACTAGTGCTTGCCCCTTTATCATTAGACTGCATTGAACTCTGTTGCTTTCATTAAGCATTAAACATTAGACCTTTCTATCAATCAAAATTGATTTAAACCATAAATATAGATAAATTTCATACCTCAACAAATTCTTGTAAATTGAATAAATCAACAAACCAAGGCTGTACAGTTTCAATTTCAGTATCACATTTCATATCTCGAATCACCTTAGAATTTCCATCTACATCAAATTCAGTCTGCATTGATTCTATTCCAATTTGTGAAACCTGCAATCATCATATATTTTTCAAAATATGTTATGTCTCTTATGATATTGTATTCACCTTTATAATATTTTCATCCGAAGGATAGATTTAAAAAATATAACTACATTAATACTCATTCACCATACTATAATTCAAGTCAATTTGCTACTGCTTTCTAACATTGAATTCTGCATTTTTTAAAATTGTTGTAACACATTTGAAAAATTAAAAGATAAAGATTAAATCACTGCATAAACTGATCAATGGAGTAAAAGTTTATTACCTCAAAATCACTGCATCTTGTTGGTTGAGAAGATATAATATGTTCCATTAAACTAGTGTATGAAGTAAATGTGTCCTGTTGAATTTATTTTAATAACATTAATATCAAATCAAAACAAAAGCACAATGTACAAAATTAACGATGTATAATTACTTCAATGTAATCTTGATCCAATAGTGATAGAATGTTGTTTTCATGTACTGCTCCTGAAAAGTTTATATTTTGTTCACCTGAAAAATTTGAAAAGTTCATTTACATAATTAGTAATAAACTTGTCAAAACAAAAGCACAATGTACAAATTCAAAAATATCCATACCTTTGTCTAATTCAATTCTTTCAATTTCCATATTCTCTATATTCTCGATAACATCAATACTCTTCCCTTTTTCATTTTTGAAATCTCTGTGAGTGTTTCCTGCATACAATCAAAATAAATAATCTATGGTGTTCTAATCTTATTTCTTTGCTCAATAGTTCTGAAAATCTGATTCTTACCAGATTGTTTATTATCTTTGCATTGTTCAATATTATATGATTTAGTCTTATTATAATTTTACTCCAGTAATAGCAGACCTACAATTTTGCTCCAGTTAGCAAATAAGACATACATATTACTCACATAAGGTCACATAACTTTCAGTTACCTTCAGCTGTTGATTTTGACTTCTTTTCAATTTTTTGGTCTTTCTCTGTAAAAACCGCCAAGGTACCTGCGCAATAAATGAATTTGTTCTTAGTTCATTAAAAGGATATCAATAAGAATTTATATAGATAAAAAAATGCTTTGCTTCTTTACCTGATCCTGTATCACCTGACTGTTTAGTACTTCTGTTTGCTTCTATTATAAATGATCTTGTCCTATTATAATTTTGCTCAATTAAAGCTAAACCTGTTTAATTGAAAGTTACATTTTAAATCATATCTGTGAATTGATATCAACTAAATAACATAAAATTTTTTACATTTTTTTCACCTGCATGTGATAATCTCTTGTTCAAATCCATGTCAAATTGTACTTGATGATCCATCTTCACTGCAATTTTACCATCTCATGCATTGTTAGTACTTTTTACTCTTTTTATTGAACTAATTTTTTTTCAAGAAATAAAACAACATACCTGGCAATTTGTTCATTGATTCAATCTCCTGTTGTTTTTTTCCTGTTTATATATGGATTGAATTTTGAAATTATTTTACTATCCTATTTCTATTCAGTCTGTCAAATCTATTTAAGTACGCAAATTACTCATGTATACTGATATTTTTGAATTCTCAAAATTTTTTGATCTTTTTATTGGGTCTGCTGTAATATGTGTGAAATTTGAAATACTGAATGAGTTGTGTTTTGAATTGAGGAGATGTGTTACTTTATGTTTCTCCCTTTGATAATTGTGAAATATAATATTCTCTGAAATTCTGAAATTTGATATTCTCTGAAATCTGGTCTGCTATTTATGAAATCTGATTTACATTTTGGCACGAACTGTGTAGTTGGTCCATGAGTGTAGCTGTTATTTATAAATTATTCGATTTGTAGATATACATTGTGCAGCTTTTGCTATACTTTTGGGTGTTGACTTTGGCTGTAGTATGATTTCTCTGAAATCCAAATTTTGATTTTAAGTTTTGTTCTGAGTAAAGTAAATATGCAGTTCATATACAGTATATATGCAGTTGATACATGGATTTTGTGTTTTGATATAATGAGGTTACAGAGATAGAATTGTGTTGACAGAAAACACGAGGCCTGGGAGATCTGCTTAACTCCAGTGAAGGTCCAAAACTCGCCTTCAGATGTGAGCGTACCAGTTGATTTGATCCTATAATCAACAAGAAATGAAGACAAAGAAACTGCGATTAAATCCAAAAATGATGGCCGATCGGCTAGGTGCCGATGACATATCATTTATTTTAGGCCGATGTCATATGTGTACTTCGATCGGCAGTCATGAATAATTAAGGAAGAACTAAATCTACTAGATCGGCTGTAGACATTAACAATATATAACTCTTATGTCGATATATACTTAAATCAAGTGATCGGGATAGATCGGTCGCCATGCCGAGAAAGTATAAATCACTTAGATCGAAATATAAATTAACAACAGAACTATATATATATATATATATGTTCATAGCATAGCCGATTAGATAGATCTAGCATTTATCGGCTAATACTCCGATACCGCTCTATATTAAGATATTAAAGCAAGTAGAATATATCAAACAAAAGCATAATATACTTAAATGCAACAAGATCTTAACATAAAGGACAGATTTAACATGTCAATCAAGCATATAAGATAACTATAGTTAAATCAGGTAAGATCGGCTGAAACCCCGATGCTACCCTAATCGGCAACCAGGAAGCAGGCTAGAGATTGATATTCTAAACACGACTTAATAGATCAAACTCAACTGATGCAGCATTAAGTATGAAAAGAATAACAATATCTAGACAATTAAGCCGCTGGATGTTTCATAGAGTGGTAGATATCTTATACAATCAAAGCTAACGTCGCTATTTAACCTAATCGGAAACCTTCTACTAACAGATGTTAGCCGATTGTAGGTTAGATGCCGATATTACCGAAGATTATACAAGATATATGATAACTTGACGAATTACATAAACAAGATTAGAGTGTCATAAAGATGGAAGCACTAATCCCGAGAACACAAGCCGCCATAACAAGTTTTACCTCTTGTTAAAGATCGAAACCGATGCAGCTCAACCCGATAGCAAGAACTCGTCGAAATAAAACTAAAGCAAAAAGGGTGGCGATGCGCCGAAATTGTATTGAACGTGTGTGTTATCTAACTACATAGGGCTCGGGGTCTATTTATACCCGAGAATTACAAGATATGTCCATACCGGACACGACTATTATCTCTAACAAACTCTAAGATACCACAAGTCTTTGCGACAGACTTTTGCCCAAACATATCTCGAAGGAAATTACATAAAATATCCTAATTAATAGATACAATTGCCTTCTCAGGATTCTATCCATGCGTGGCAATCATCTTGAAGCATATCAACTCAACCCGATGATGTACACCGAGCCGTATTCTTGGAATCGGCTGTATCGGCTAACTCTATCTGACTCGAACTCTGCCAATCCTGACCGTAGCCGATTCGGGTTGCAGCCGATTCTTACTCTGTTTCCGCGACAGCCCTTATCTTCGATTCCGCTTCGATCTAATCTCCTTCTTCGATGCTAATATTACCAAATTTGGTCGTTAACACATACCCCCCAAGTCCGGATTATTTGGTAATGTTCATATATCGACTTCGAGTGAATATCGCACTTGCCGTTTTCTGACCGTTACTCCAGCCTTTTAAATACTAACCGTCACCCCCGAGAAACTTCACACCATTTCCTCCGTTTTCACCGATGAAGCAAAACTTTATCCTCTCTCTCTCCGACGATTCCTCCGACGCATAAGGCAATCCCAGGCGACTTCATCTCCGGCCAGATTTCCGCCCATGGCGATGTCGACCTCCGCCAGTCCGTCCGCCGCACCATCGGCCGAGTATGCAGAGGTAAGTACCCATCGGCTAGATCTCTTTCTTTCGCAGCAGATTGATTTTCTCTCGCCTTATCTTGTTTTGTTCTTCTCTATCCCTACTTGCATCTGTAGCATCTGTCCAATCTAGTAGCAATTCCAAGTCTGTCACATGAGAACCACTATTTCCTTGGTCCAGTCGGCAGTCTCGACCCTACTGAGTTCATCAACGGTGAAACCAATAGGATTCCTTTCAGATTGGCCAACCCAGATCTAGGTCATTGGAAGAATACCTTTAAATCTTGGCCATCTCTAGAGAAAACCTCACCCGAGAAAAGCTGGATCACATGGTTCAAACGTATATCGGCTAGCAAAAGAGTTCATTGGGATGAGATTGGAATCGACCAAGCACTCGACCTTACCATAGCCAACTCAGCTAAGGACGAACCCCTAATGGCAGCTGCCTCTTATTTCTGGTCCAACACTATCAACGCCTTCTTGTTCAACCAAGGGCCGATGACCCCAACTCTCATAGATATCATCATGATCACGGGTCTAGATATCACCTCATCGGCTAACCCTATGAGCCTGAACACGAAAAACCAATATGACTTCAAGACTAAGAGCATAGGCGGCTAGTCAGGCTATGTAGCAGCATACATCGGCCAGGGTCCGGTCATCCCTCGAGAACATGTGGCTTTCTTGCTAATGTGGCTAGAAAAATTCCTCTTCTGTGGATCAAGATGTGGCCCTACAACCAATTGGCAGTTTGTAGCTGAAGCCTTGGAAACAAAGAGACAATTTCCTTTAGGCAAAATCCTCCTCGGCTACTTGTACCAAATGCTAAATAACGCATTGGCTAAGTTAGCCGTCGGCTCAATAGTCGGAGCGGGTGGACCATGGTGGCTACTGCAGTCCTGGCTGAATTTGGTAGTCATGAAGTTTGTCAATCGGCCATCTGTAACAGAAGCTGAATTCCCAAGACTGGAGCCGATTGAAGACAGTGACGGAGAAGAACGCACTCATCGGAGATGCACATCTTTCGGAGAATATGCCTCCACACCAACCGATGCAGGACCAAAGCTGTCAGCCGAACTGCTCAAAGATTGGTTTTGCAGCTTTTATGAAGGATTCCAAAACGAAGCTCGAGTCTGGTTCCTCTATGAAGATTCAACACTTCTAGAAAATCCTTTGGACTTTAGATTCGAAGACATCAACCATGACAGATATCAGAAACCTAGAGAAATTTTCTCAACTGCAATCAGCCCATGTATCCTTCCTGTCGACATTCATCAAGGAAGAAACATCCAAGTCTCCTATAAATTTTATCATCCAAAGAGCTCCGCTAGGTAGTTTGGAATGGGCCAACTTCCAATCGGCTTATTCTTTGCCGATAAGATCTGATGCCGAGGGGAAATCTCATCTAGCTTAATGATGAATCGGCTGCTTAATCTTTAAGGACCTCCATTGGGCAGCATTGACAATATAGAGTTGGCAAGATTCAAGAGTAGAAACTTCGTCAGATGGTGGGGTGAATGGAAGCTGCAACTATTCCATCAACCGGCTTCAATGTACATGACAGACCTATTTCCAGATGTTGTCCCTCAGGTATGTCTTTATTTGATTAATCGTATTTGAACAATTATTAGCCGATTCATCACTTGATTAATCTAATCTTCTATTTTATAAACAACAGAATCTCCCCCCCCCACACCAGAGCAATAGTGGCAAAGATATCGAATATGCCCCAGGAATAATTCCAAACGGAGGTGGACCATCTCCTCCATTCATCGGCTATGATGCCCCCAAGACTTCGGCTCTTCTCCAAGGCATAATCAGGGAACCAGCCGATGCAGGCAAGAAAAGAAAAACCAGATCATTAGCTATGGACACATCAGCTCCAGCTCTCAAGACGAAACCAAATCAAAGAAAACAATGCCAGTTGATGATCTGCCTGCCCTAGATCCATCTATCGAACAAGCGCTAGATGAGGAAGAGATTGAAGAGGACATTGATCAAGCTGTAGCCGAAGTAAGTGATACAAAAAAAACACCATCGGCCTCACCCAAGCAGCCTCCTCCAACTCCTTCTGCCCCAGCTCATTTTTTGAGAGTAAGCATCTCTCTTCGATTCCCTCTGTAATTACTTCACCTTTCAGTCGATTATTCATAGACGTATAATCACAGAAGAAGAAAACTGTCGTGAGGAAGAAATCGGCAGCACCAACTCTCAAACTGGCTTCACCAGTAAGATATTCTCAGTCCTCTTATTAACTAATCTCGGCCGATTATGTCCAACATTTGTCTTTTTATACAGCCTCCTCCTCCTCCTTCACCTCCTGTGCAACTAGAATCAAGCAACCGTACTCCATCGGCTGCAGACAGTCACAACGTCGAAGAAGAAACCAGCTGCCCCTGCTATTCCAGTAAGTCTTTGTTGACACAAATCTGAGATCAGCCAATCATGTTTTGATCCTTAACCATCCATAATATTATCTCTTGCAGGTCTTAGCCGATATGTTTTCTTTCGACATCAAGGATTATCTCGATGAAACAGAGGAAGACACCACCAGTCAAGCTATAGCTCCTCTGTCTGATGATGTGAAGAGAACGCTTGAGGATATCTCTCATCGGCTAGAAGCATCACTAGACAACTTGGTGACCAACTGTGGCTCGATCCGGGCAAGGTTCACAGATATCCAAGCACTACTCCCGGATGAACTAGCCGATGCCCTTACTCCAGCCGTTTACCTTGAGCAAGACCAATTCAAGATGGAGAAGGCCAAGCAGAGGTTAGCCGATCGTTGGGAACGCAAAAACATCGAAGCTACAATCCAGCACAATCGGCAGCTTGTGCACGAAGAGAAGTCCAAGCTTGATCAGCTGTCTGAGGGCCCGATCAAGTCAAATATTGATCGGCTTGAAGCTCGTAAGATTGATCTCATGGCACAACTTCAAGAATGCAACGCCGAGCTAGATATGGAGCACAAGAAGTTAGCCGATCTCCCGCAAGCTATCGAAGAACAGAAGGCGAGGCTGAAATCGGCTATCAAGAATGTCGCTGACATGACCAAGTCCTTGTAGGTCATCCCTAGAACCGATGCTCAAGATGCCCAAGCCATAGAGGAAGTAGAACAAATTAGGCAGAGGGCTATATCGGCTATCCAACGATATTTGTCTTAGTGATATTCTGTATAATAGACCTTAAGAAATTTTTGTAATCGGCTAAGATACCCTAGTGCTATTATTCAACTTGTCTTGATAATCCTTTATGCCGATTAACATAACTGCCAAATACGCTCAAAAATTTGCAATTTTCCATGTATGTGCCCCCCCCCTAATTTTACAATGTCAAAAACATTGATAAAATTATAGAAACGACTAAGGGCGATATATTTATATCGGCCATTGCACACTGGCAAACCACAACAGATTATAATATGAAAACAACTAAGGGCGATATAACCATATCGGCCATCGCACATCGGCAAACCACAACCGATTACAATATGAAAAGAACTAAGGGCGATATAACCTTATCAGCCATCTCAAGGCGATGTAAACACATCGGCTATCATGCATGGACAACATCAGCCGATCATGCGTTAACCCAAACACTTAGGTAATATTTCTTCAAGTATTTGCCATTTAGCGCTCTGCCATAAACTTCTCCATCGAGTCCTTGCAACATGTAAGCTCCCTTAGATACCACCTTATGAATTTGGAACGGTCCTTCCCAATTCGGCGATCACTTGCCGAATTTGCTATCCCGAGTCCCAATCGGCAAAATCAATTTCCATACAAGTTCACCTTCCGAAAAATCTTTGGGCACTACTTTCTTGTTATAATGCCGAGTAACTCGCTCCTTATCCTTGGTAACCTTTGCAAGGGCTCGCAACCGTGATTGAACCAGATTTTCCCTTTCATCGGCCATAAGGTTGTAATACTCATCGGCTGTTAAATCATTTTGCAATTCTGTTCTTCTAGAGCCAATTCTAACTTCCCATGGCAAAATGGCTTCATGTCCATAAACAAGTTTATAAGGAGGAACCTGTATCGATCCATGACAAGCCATCCGATAAGACCACAATGCTTCGGCTAAACGAGTATGCCATTGCCGAGGATAATCAGAAATCTTCCTCTTAATCAACTTGATCAAGCTCTTGTTAAATGCCTCGACCTGCCCATTAGCTTGTACATAATACAATGAAGAATTCAACAACTTGATTCCCATGCTATCGGCAAACTGAACAAACTCATCAGATATGAAAATTGAACCTTGGTCAGTCATAATGGTTTGAGGGATACCAAATCGATAGATTATATGCTCTTGAACAAACTGTATAGCATCCCCAGAATCAACTTTCTTCAAAGGAATCGCCTCTACCCACTTGGTAAAATAATCGGTTGAAACCAATATAAACTTATGTCCTTTACTCGACGGTGGATTAATCATGCCGATCATATCAATTCCGCAACCTCTAAACGGCCATGGTTTAATAATAGGATTCATAGTCGATGCCGGCGCTCTCTGGATCGCTCTAAATTTCTGACAATCTCGACAACCTTTATAATACCTGAAACAATCCTCCAGCATCGTCAGCAAAAAATATCCAGCACGTCGAAGCAGCCACTTCATTTAATGAGCCGATTGATGAGTACCACATATCCCTTCATGAACTTCACCGATTGCAACTTTTGCCTGATCGGCACTCAAACACTTAAGCAACACCCCATCAATCGTCTGATAATAAAGCTCATCATCCGACAATGTATACTTCAACGCTTTATATCTTAACTTTCGAGAAGCCGATTGAGATGGATCCCATAAATACCGATAGACATCATATCTCCAATCATCGGCTGTTATGGCAACAACTTCAATCTGAACATCTTTGATCATCAGCTTATATCCCGATGCTCCTTGGGCTAAATCATTAGCTTCAATATTTTGCTCTCGAGATACATGCTTCAAAGTTACTAGCCGAAATTCCTTCATCAGTTCTTGGCACTTGTCATTATAAACTATCAATATATCATTCTTGCACTCATATTCTCCTGCCAATTGACTGGTCACCAACAAAGAATCCCCCATGATTTCAATAGTATCGGCTTCAACTTCCTTGAGTAACTGCAACCCCTTGAGAACTACCTCATATTCTGCTTGATTATTAGTTGCATAAGGTTTAATAGTATAGGCAAACTCAAAGCATGCCCCCTGAGGGGAGATTATAACCAAGCTGATACCACAACCATGAGTACAGACTGACCCATCGAAGAATAAAGTCCATGGCACAACCTCAACCGAGCCGATGGAATCATCACGATGGTCAACAATAAAATCGGCTATAGCTTGTCCTTTGATCGCCTTCGGTGACTTGTACCGAAGATCAAACTCAGTCAATGAAAATGTCCACTTTCCAATCCTTCATTTCAAAATAGGAGCAGATAACATATATTTGACAACATCGGCCTTGCATATGACAGTACATTCATTGGATAGTAGATAATGTCTTAACCTAGTACATGAAAAATATAAACACAAGCATAACTTCTCCACAGGAGAATATCTAGTCTCTGCATCCAAGAGCCGACGGCTCAAATAGAACACAACCCTCTCTTTTCCTTCGAGCTCCTGAATCAAGACTGAGCCGATTGACTTATCACCAGCCGATAAATATAACTGAAAAGGTATTCCTTTCTGTAGAGTAATCAAAACTGGAGGAGAACTCAAATATTACTTAATATTATCAAACGTCTTCTGTTGTTCTGCCCCCAAGTAAATTGCTGAACGGCCTTCAATCTCAATAATGGTGTAAAAGGTTCTAACCTTCCAAACAAATTAGAAATAAACCTTCGAACAAAATTAATTTTGCCGATCACCTCCTACAATTCTGTCTTGTCCTCCGGAGGTTTAATCTTCTTGATCGCATTGATACTTCTCTGAGCTATTTCAATCCCTCTCACATGAACAAGAAATCCCAAGAACTGACCAGCCGGTACGTCAAAAGCACACTTTGTCGGGTTCATCTTCAAGCCATATTTCATGGTCCTCTTGAAAACCTTTCTCAAATCAACTATGTGGTCCTCTATTTCTTTGGACTTAACAACCACTTCATCAATATAGACTTCAACCAACCAGCCGATTAGATCATGGTAAATGTAATTTATAGCTCGTTGATATGTTGCTCCAGCACTCTTTAAGCCGAAAGTCATCACAACCCATTCAAACAAACCGATTGCACGAGGACACCTAAAAGCTGTCTTATGGATGTCTTCTTCGGCCATAAAGATTTGATTATACCCCGCGTTTCCATCCATAAAACTTAATATCTTATGTCCTGAAGCAGTATCAACCAACTGATCTTCCACTGGCATTGGATATTCGTCCTTTGGGGTAGCTTTATTCAAATCTCTAAAATTAATGCACACCCTCACCTTGCCATTCTTCTTGATAACAGGAATTATGCTAGAAACCCATTCGGCATATCAGCAAGGACGAATAAAACCAGCATCATATAAACATTTAATCTCAGCCTTTACAGGTTCGAGCATGTCGGCTTTGCATCTCCTCGGAGGTTATTGATGTGGCCTAACCCCTGGTTTGGTAGGTAGCCGATGTTCAACAATCGATTGGCTGAGTCCGGGCATCTCATAATATTCCCAAGCGAAGCAATCCCTAAATTCTTTCAAGAGCTCTATCAGCTTGGTTCTAAACTCTGAAGATAAATTCTTACTAACAAATGTCGGCCTTGGCATCGCCTGGACCTATATCTATTTCTTCCAAATCATCGGCCGACATAAAACCCTGACCTTGCTTATCATCGAGACATCTACTATGTCCTTGGTGTAGATGTTTGAACCCTCCACGACGCCCTGAAAGTAATAGCTTGGGTTCTCCATCTTCAATTGCCTGTATATCAGAATCAGACACTTTTAGAAAATCTCCATCCCAAACTTTGCCGGATAAACAATCAAGGCCGTCGATCTCCCAAAGAGCTAAATCGGCACTAGCAACATTGACAGACCTGTCGGCTGGCACGATTTCTATCTTGTCGCATTGCCATTGAATCAAGCATTGATGCATGGTTGAAGGAATACAACAATTGGCATGAATCCAATCCCTTCCAAGCAACAAACTGTAAGAACCCTTCCAATCGATGACAAAAAACGTAGCAGGAATAGTCTTACTGCCGACTGTCAGCTCCACATTTAGAACACCCTTGGTTTCTGATGGATTGCCACCAAAGTCTTTGAGAACCATGTTTGTTTTGATGAGATCTTCGGCATTTCTACCCAACTTACTGAACGTAGCTTAAGGCATCAAATTTACTACAGCTCCACCATGAACCATCATCTTAGACATCGGCTTCCCATTAACATAGCCATTTATATACAATGGTTTAAGATGCCAATTCTCTGTACCCTCAAGCTTTCCAAAGACTGCTTGTTCTGGTGATAGAATCAATGTAGCCGATTCTTCTTCTATTTCATCAACATCGGCCTGGTCGATCCCAAATTCGGTTGGCAAGGTAAAAACCATGTTAACCGACGCAATCACAACGCTTTTCCCTTTGGCCAGCCTCTTTGCTCCATCGGTTACAGCTTCATTGGTTACAGGAGCTTGTTTCTTAACGCGCCATTCCTGCTTCGGTTTTGTTTTCTTTAGCCGATGATTGATTTCCTGCTCGACTTCCTAAAAGCGTTTCCGGTTTCTCAATCTTTGAACCCTTCTCTTCTGATTCTTTGTAAATATACCAGGAGGACACCATTGAGTCTTCCTGTTTTCGTCATCCTCCGTGTCATGATCCTGATTTACCGGGCCTAATCTTTGATGAACAGGAACCCTTGCACGCTTCAGCCAATTGTCTTTAATATACGACCGGTTTGAACTCTCTGCAACGTTGCCGCATTGTCACGCCCGGAATTTCTATCCAAAATTCCAAACGCTTACATGTGTGTAAACCCTCGTCCAGGAATCAGCCGAGGCACACAATAACAAATTGATAATAGAGTACAATTGTTACTCTAATTAATAAGCGAATAAAATGTCATTACAGAGGTAGATAGTTCCTCTCAATCAATAAAGATCTAAGCAGCGGAAAAAAAAATAAACAGCGCAGACGACTCCACTCCACAGGCAGCTTGACCAGGACTACGCCTAATCCTCAACACCATCAGCATCACTGTAGAACTCCTCCTCTGATGAATGATTGCAAGGTGAGTATATGACATACTCAGCAAGCCATGCAGCAAATATGCAAGTGCACGGAATAACAAAGGATGGCATAATAGTCTCATTTGCATGAATAGCATTTAATAAACTTTTCAGAATTTAAAAAAAACAGTAGAGTATTAATTAAACAGTATTAATCCAACGCTATACAACACACCCTGTTGTATAGGCCCAACTATTCTGAACAACCAATCCCGGCTACACAGTTCTATCTCCAAACCAGGAATATACCATTCCAAACCAGGAGCTAATCAAATTATTACCAGTCATATCATCTTTCATTACGGTGAGAAGGGTGAGACTAATCATGAAAGACATTGTTAGACCCGCCCATAACCGCGGGCACGGCTATTCGAATAGTTTTACTCTGGCCAGAGGTGTACCACTGTACCCACAAGACACAGCCCCACGACATGTCCCCATGTGCCTCAATACCACCACGGTACCTCGGAAAGGAGCTGTGACAGTACCCCTCGCACAACACAATCCACCACAGCGCACCGTTCCTGGATCATAATCACCCCCTTATAAACAAGGCATGGACTCCCCAGTGACCCCCGTGGGCTTATCTCCGCCACTTCTCAGTCTGGTGCTCCGCAATGAACCATGCTATACAAAAGGTAAAGCTGTTGCCCACGCTGGCTTGTGGTTGGCACGGTTAATGTTTCACAACCGAAACTCGTGAACCGGTCCTTAACTGTCATGAGCACGACCATCAAAACCATGTACTCACAACCCACCATTATCAGGTTTTAGTTGGCAAATTAATTAGTAAACTATTCACAATTGACCATCATGAGCTATCATTAAATAATAGTGATTCATAAGTTATCCCAATCGTGTGCTAAGGTTTCTAAGCATAGCTAAGCAGTTATATCTAATATCTAGCTGAACCAATATATAAAGCTCAACTAGTCAAGTTACAATAACCCAAGGTATCAAGGAATAAAGTAATCAAGAACAAAAGGGTTATAACAAACAATAGGTTAATTCAACCCAATGACATTCGAAAATAAATGCAATAGTTGAATAGAAACAATAGCTTTAAATAGGATCAACATACTCAAAGGGTTGATTGGGATCTGTGTGACTTGCCTTGCTGGCCTTGGAACTCTTCTAATTCTTCTCCTGCGAAAACGGACTCTTCGGAAACGTCGGAATCTAAACAGAAAAGAGCAAAATCACCAAAACAGTACATAAACAAGCATGAACAGTATATGTGGATATCTTTAACATGTAGATCTCAATTTTAGAAAAATTTAGAGACTTGAACCAACTAAATCCGAGCTAAGATGAATTAGTTATGAATTTTTAAAGATTAAATCGGATTAAATCATTTATATAAATTTTAATTGAATTATGACGCAATAATGAATTATTTTTGAAAAGAAAAAGAGGATTATTGCGTCAGCGGGCTCGGGTTCACGGTGGACCGGGTGCACGGCGGCGGTCTACGGAAACGAACGGCCGAGATCGACCTTATCCAAAACGGACGGCCGAGATCGAAGCGGTCCACGGCGGCTCACGGGAAACGACGACGATGACGTCAGCGGTGACGTCACCACCGATGGCGGCTCGGGCGGCGCATGCTCGCCGGCGAATGACGGCGCGGTGGCGCAAACGGAGGGCACCAACGCATAGTGGGCATCGCGGCGAACTCACCGGTGACCAAAACGACGGCGGACGACGACCGGACGGCGACGGCGACGAGGAAGAGGCGGCGGCGACCTTCGGCTTGACGACGACGGCGGTGCTCCGGCGATCTTTGGCGGAAACGGAAGAGCGGACGAGATCGGCGACGGCTTGGCGATCACGACGGCGGCCTTCCCGAGCGACGACGACGACTGGAGCGACGGCGGCGCACGACTGGACGAACGACGGCGACGGCGGCGCACGGACTCACGACGCTAGGGCGCTACAGATGGCGGGAGGCGAAGGCGAGGGCGGCGACGGGTAGCGGGGAGCTCGGGGATCCTTTTATACGGGCTAGGGGGCGGCGGTGAAGGCCCACGGCGACCGGCGGCGAGAAGGAAAGTCTAGGGTTCGGGAGAGAAAAACCGAATCCGATCCGAGCTCGAATCCGCGATTTCCAAACGAAGTTAGACGACGATTCCAAAACGAAAAAGGTAGAGGAGATCCCGGAGATCATTTCCCCTCTATCAATTTCACCGAAGAAGGAAAGACGCGGCCGAATTGGAAGGGCGGCGGCGGCGCGGCTCGGCTAGGGTTTCGGGCGGCAGCGGCGCGACGAAGACGACGATCCTGTCAGCGAGCGGACGCGCGCGCGCGCGGGCGGCGGCTCGGCTGCGGGCCGACTGGGCCGACTGGGCCGGGGAGGAGAGAGAGAGAAAGGGTTTTGGGCCGACTTTCGGCCCAAAGCCAAAATAGAAAATTTTAAAACTTTTTCAATTTCAATAATTCATGAAATGCAATTTCATTTATTAAAAATACTTCCTTAGCTCAAATAAATCCCAGAAAAATCTAGGAATTATAGAATCAAGCAAAGTATTTAATAAAATTTTATCTGGCCCAATTTTATATTGGAATTTATTATTTAAAATTAGATCTTTACTTCTAGGCTTTTAAAATCATTTCTATTAATTCCAATTAAACAATAATTTATAAATTTAAGATTTTTAGGGTATGACACGCATTCAGGACAGTCTTCAATAGATGGCAGCCTCATACCTTCATTCCAACAGAATCTAAAGAACTCACAACTCCAATGAGGATTGAAGCCATCATCATCTTCCTCGTAGTGCTTCTCCTGTTGTCTATCATACTTCCTTTGGTACTTATTGATGATCCTAGCCGAATTCATTTGAAAACCCCTTGCACGGCCCCCATTGGCTGTTCTGCCAGCTGTATGCACCATATTGACAGGAAAAGGATTACCATCGACCTTCATCGGCCTCTTGGAATCATCAAATTTGATTTTGCCTCCTTCGATAGCCGCTTGGATCTACTGCCTAAAGACCTTGCAATCATTGGTAGTATGAGATCCAGAATTGTGCCACTTGCAATACCTTTTCTTGCCTAATTTCTCAGCCAATAGAATAGTATGACCAGCCGGGAGTTGAATTTGCTTTTCCCGGAGTAACAGATCAAAAATCTTGTCAGCCTTGGTAAAATCAAAATCATACCTCTCCTCTTTTCTGGAATTCTTCACCCATTGGCATGGTATAACCTTTTTGCTCCTTACCCATTCGGCTGCAGCTATCTCAGACTCATCATCCTCATCATCCGATCCACACATATAAGAACAGACATGACTAACCTTCCTAGAATTCCTCCTAGCTTCAGCAAACTTCTGCTCGTGCAAAGTTACCTTGTGTGTAAGATGCGATAAGCTTTCAAAGTCCTCAGATGAGATTTTCTCCCTGATCTGAACCTCTGAATATATTTGTACACGGGCTCATCATGTCTTTGCTTGATTGCCGTCAAATCGGACAACTTCATCTCATGTACCCCACTATAGAAATAGATATGAAACTGCTGTCACGCCGAGAAATTCACTAGTAATTTTCGAACTAATTTTTGCATAGAACCCTCGTCCAGGAATCAACCAAGGTACACAAACTAACAATTTAATATACAAATCCATCAAAATAATAACGTACATACTTACAAAAGAAAAGTAACACAGCAGCGGAATTACGGTCTAGCGAAGCTCCGGCTCCACTCCCACAGGCAGCTCAACTGGGGTATAAGCCAAACGTCTTCTCCTTCGCAACTTGTCTTCAACTGAGGTTTGATTGATTATTGCAAGGTGAGCATATGACATACTCAACAAGCCACACAGCAAATATGCAAATGCACAAGGATACCAAAGGATGGCATAATATAGGGCTCATTTGCAAAAGCAGCATTTATCAAACATTTGAGAGTTATAAAATAGTAGAGTAATATATCATCAATTTTAATCAACATCGAACAGCACACCCATACTGCTCAGGCCCAACCATCCTGAACAACCATACCAGGCTGTACAGATCTATCTCCAAACCAGGAATGTACCATTCCAAACCAGGAGCTAATCAAATTATTACCAGTTATATCATCATTTATTATGGTGAGAAGGGTGAGACTAATCACGAAAGACATTGTTAGACCCGCCCATAAGCGCGGGCACGGCTATTCGAATAGTTTTACTCTGGCCAGAGGTGTACCACTGTACCCACAAAACACGATTCCACACATGTTACCATGCCCCGAAGTACCACCACGGCACTGCAAAGGGGGAAATCGTGATAGTACCCTTCGCACAACACAACCCAAAGCAGTGCACCGTTCCCGAATCATAGTCACCCCCTTATAAACAAGGCATGGACTCCCCAGCGACCCCCGTGGGCTTATCTCCGCCACTTCACAGTCTGGTGCTCCGCAATGAACCATGCTATACAAAAGGTAAAGCCGTTGCCCATGCTGGCTTGTGGTTGGCACGGTTAATGTTTCACAACCGAAACTCGTGAACCGGTCCTTAATTGTCATGAGCACGACCATCAAAACCATGTGCTCACAACCCACCCTTATCAAGTTTTAGTTGGCACATTAATTAATTAACCAATCATGATTTATCCATCGTGAGCTACCATTATAATGTCCATCATTAAGTAGTAGTGAAACATTAGTTATCCCAATAGTGTGCTAATGTTTCTAAGCATGGCTAAGCAATTATATCTAATACATCTAGTTGAACCAATATATAAATCCAACCAGTCAAATTATAACCCAAGGTAATCAAGAAATAGGGTAATCAATGCAAACTAGCCATAACAAAGGAATAGGTTCACACCACCCGGTGACATTCAAATATAAATGCAAAATTGAAATAAACAGAGAATTTAAATTTAGGATCAACATGCTCAAAGGAATTGTGTTTGGGATCTGTGTGACTTGCCTTGCAATATTCGGTCTTCAATAAATCTTCTTGAATACTTCCGACGCACTCACGAACCTTCGAAACGACAGAAACGACAAGCTAAAACGCAAAACGAGGAAAAAGACTAAAAACTCCAAATAAACAATACATATAAAGTAAACAAACATGTAGATCATAATTTTAGATGAATTATGAGACTTGAACGGCCTCATTCTAACTACATATGAATTAATTATGAATTTTACAAGATTTAATCTAATTAAAGCCCACTTAAAAAGAATTAAATAAATTTAATTCTATTTATGGATAATTTTAATATGTAGACCTTTATTTTATACAACTTTAGAGACTTGAACCAACTAAATCCGAGCAAAGATGAATTAGTTATGAATTTTTAAAGATTAAATCAGATTAAATCATTTATGTGGATTTTAATTGAATTATGACGCAATAATGAAATATTTTTGAAAAGAAAAAGGGATTTATTGCGTCATCAAGGACGGTCCATGGTAAACCGGGTGCACAGAGACGGTCTACGAAACCAACGGCCGTGATCTGATCTAAGCCAAACGAACGGCCGAGATCGATCCGGTCCACCACGGGTCTACGGCTGACGTGGCGCTGACGTCAATGATGACGTCATCGCCGGCGGCTCCGGCACCCCATGCTCGATGGCGAACGGCGACGAGACGGCGCAAACGGAGGGCACCAGCACGATACGGGCGTCGAGGCGAACCTTACCGAGGCACGAACGGCGGCGGACGGCGACCAGACGACAACGGCGACGAGGAAGAGCGGCGGCGACCTTCGGCTTGACAACGACGACGGTGCTCCGGCGATCTACGGCGATGACGGAGAGGTGGACGAGGTCGGCGACGACTTGGTGATCACGACGGTGGCCTTCCCGAGCAACGACGACGACTGGAGCGACGGCGGTGCTCGGCTGAATGAACGGCGGCAACGGCGGCGCACGGGCTCACGAGGCTAGGGCGCTACAGACGGCGGCGAGCTAAGGCGAGGGCAGCGACGGGTAGCGGAGACGCCGGGGGTCCTTAAATAGGGGCTAAGAGGCGGCGGCGAAGGCCCACGGCGACCGGCAGCGGCGATGGAAAGTTAGGGTTCGGAGAGAGAGAGACGAATCCGATTCGAGATCAAATCCGGCGATTTCCAAACGAAGTAGGCGACGATTCCAAAAGAGAAAAGGAAGAGGGGATCCCGTGGATCAATTCCCCTCTATTGATTCAATCGGAGATGGAAAGGGGCGAGCGAATTTGGAAGGGCGGCGGCGGCGGCGCTCGGCTAGGGCTCGGGCGGGCGACGGCCGAAGGAAGACGACGACCCTGACAGGTGGGACCCACCTGTCAGCGGGAGAGAGAGAGAGGAGAGCGGCGGCTGCGCGCGCGGCGGCTCGGGCCGACTTGGGCCGACTGGGCCGAGGGAGAGAGAGAGAAGGTTTTGGGCCGACTTTCGGCCCAAAGCCAAAAGAAAGATTTTTAAAGCTTTTTCAATTTAAATTATTCATAAAATGCAATTTCATTTATTAAAAATACTTCCTTGGCTCAAATAAATCCCAGAAAAATCTAGGAACTATAGAATCAAGCAAAGTATTTAATAAAATTTTATCTGGCCCACTTTTATATTGTGATTTAACAAATTAAAATTAGATATTCTCTTTTAGGCTTTTAAGATCATTTCTAATAATTCCTTTTAAACAACAATTTATAATTTACGGATTTTTAAACAAGACAAGCTCTTAATAATGATAATTAGATCATTAATGATTAAATAATTACTGAACTGTTCTTTGTATTATTTAGGAATTGAGCTCTGAAAAATCCGAGAAAATTTCAGAGAGTATAATTAATCATGGACAATTTAATAAAAATTAAATCCATCCATGCTTTATATTTAGAAAATTTTATTTCCCACATTTAACTTCACTTGTAAATTCGAGAACATTTAATATAAATTCTATTAACAATTAATTAAATAATTTATAAATCCTAAAACGAAAATCAGGCTGTGACAAATCTACCCCCCTTACAAAGAATCTCGTCCCGAGATTCGGAACGGCTAGAAAGAAACAATGGCATAGGTAAACTGCAGTCTATCTTGTTCCATAACTCTAATAATTATTCTAAGGCTCTAAGGGAAACTACTGCTGCTTTGAGACTAGTGGCTGAGCTGTAACACTTGAAGACGCAACCCTTGAAGATGCAACTGGCACTGCATTAGCTCCTGTGACGACAATGTTGTTGACTTGACTTTGCGGCTGCTGATGCTTTGGCTTCGGCCACTCTCTTGCAAAGTGACCTGGCTCGTAACAGTTGAAACACACATGCTGCTTCCTTCCATTACCGTTATTTTCTTGAGACTGGTCCTGCTGAACTTGCACCGATTGAGTAGCTTGCTTGATGTTAACTTCGAAACTTTCATTAGTCTCTGATTTGATCTCACCACCGATATTCAACTGTTGCGACTATCCTTGACCTGCAGAAGAAGATCCACCAATTTGGAGTGGCTTGATACACTGCCTCTGGCTACTACCCTGTGCCTCCTAGAAAACAGTCATTCTTTTCTTACGGTTGTCCATCCTGTTCTTCTTGTCTTCAAGTCGAATTGCTTTGTCAACCAGCTGCTGAAAATCAGCATAGTCATGAGAGATCAACGTAACCGATAGTTCATCCTTCAGGCCTTCCAAAAACATCTCCTGCCTTTCCTCGTCAGTATGCACATCTTCTGGAGCATAACGTGCCAGACGGTTGAACTCATGAAGATACTCTGCCACAGTACGATCCTTTTGCTTCAGTGTCCTGAACTCACGCTTCTTCAAAGCAACAACTCCTGCAGGTATGTGTGTCTTCTTGAATCCTTCGGTAAACTCTTCCCAAGTGATTGGTTGTCCTCCTGCTCTGTTCATCCGAAAGTGATCCCACCATTCTGAAGCAGGTCCTTGCAACTGATGTGAAGCGAACACGACTTTCTCCTGATCTGTGCACTGGAGCAATTCCAACTTCTTCTCAATAG
The DNA here is from genome assembly GCA_000338895.3 of Oryza meridionalis. Lineage (NCBI taxonomy): Eukaryota > Viridiplantae > Streptophyta > Magnoliopsida > Poales > Poaceae > Oryza > Oryza meridionalis. Next base: position 11,294,639 of record CM002527.2, on the reverse strand, counting down.
TGTGCAGCCAATCACCTGCTTCCACTGGGTTGTTAGTGCTAGAAAAGGTAGGTGGCCTCACACGAAGAAAATCAGCTAGCTTGTTCTGAGGCAGTGGAGCATTGTTGTTCCCTTGGTTGAGCTGGTCCTGCATCTGCTGCATCATCATGTTTACTAACTGAGTCTGTTGAGCTAGAACTTGAGCCAGAGTTGGGTTCTCTTCATTGTTATTGTTTCCACTTCCACTGGCGTGAGTGTTCACCATCTGTTGCAGATCAGAGAAGATAGAACAAGAGGGGTTACACTAAGGACAAGACCTTAACCAGGTTACCACTGATCTGGTGTGTATAGACCATTATATTGTTCAAGTTAATTAAACAAGCAACCTAGTATAATTACACGCTCATCATTGAACCACTCCAATGACGGGAATGCAACCATACCTACACACAAGCAAGCAACAAACGTTCTACCCTACTAACTATTCTTCAAAGTCACTTTGGCGATTTAGGTTCTTGGGTAGGATCCAAACTTCACTCCAACTTTACAACCTAGCACTTCAGTTCGACCATCGTCTTCTTATTCCTCGATCCACTTGACTTGGCCTCCAAAAGTAGGCCACATCGATGTCTTCGAGTTTCCATGTCTCAGAACTACTCAAGTTGAAAGAGAGAGGGGAGTAGACAATGAAACAATTTGCAAAGAATTCTATATAAGGAAGAAAGGAGAAATTTTCACAAATCATTTTTGTCGGAAAAATTCGTCCTTAAAGTTTGACCATTTGGCTTATCCTACAGTCGAGATGGCTCTGATACCAACTTGTCACGCCCAGAAGTTCACTAGTAATTTCCGAACTAATTTGTGCATAGAACCCTCGTCCAGGAATCAGCCGAGGTACACAAACTAACAATTTAATATACAAATCCATCAAAATAATAACGTAAATACTTACAAAAGAAAAGTAAAACAGCAGCGCAATTACGGTCTAGCGAAGCTCCGGCTCCACTCCCACAGGCAGCTCAACTAGGGTATAAGCCAAACGTCTTCTCCTTCGCAACTTGTCTTCAACTGAGGTTTGATTGATAATTGCAATGTGAGCATATGACATACTCAACAAGCCACACAGCAAATATGCAAGTGCACAAGGATACCAAAGGATGGCATAATATAGGGCTCATTTGCAAAAGCAGCATTTATCAAACATTTGAGAGTTATAAAATAGTAGAGTAATTAATCATCAATTTTAATCAACACCGAACAGCACACCCATACTGCTCAGGCCCAACCATCCTGAACAACCATACCCGGCTGTACAGATCTATCTCCAAACCAGAAATGTACCATTCCAAACCAGGAGCTAATCAAATTATTTCCAGTTATATCATCATTTATTATGGTGAGAAGTGTGAGACTAATCACGAAAGACATTGTTAGACCCACCCATAACCGCGGGCACGGCTATTCGAATAGTTTTACTCTGGCCAGAGGTGTACCACTGTACCCACAAGACACGATTCCACACATGTTACCATGCCCCGAAGTACCACCACGGCACTGCAAAGGGGGAAATCGTGACAATACCCTTCGCACAACACAACCCAAAGCAGTGCACCGTTCCCGGATCATAGTCACCCCCTTATAAACAAGGCATGGACTCCCCAGCGACCCCCGTGGGCTTATCTCCGCCACTTCACAGTCTGGTGCTCCGCAATGAACCATGCTATACAAAAAGTAAAGCCGTTGCCCATGCTGGCTTGTGGTTGGCACGGTTAATGTTTCACAACCGAAACTCGTGAACCGGTCCTTAATTGTCATGAGCACAACCATCAAAACCATGTGCTCACAACCCACCCTTATCAAGTTTTAGTTGGCACATTAATTAATTAACCAATCAAGATTTAGCCATCGTGAGCTACCATTATCATGTCCATCATTAAGTAGTAGTGAAACATTAGTTATCCCAATAGTGTGCTAATGTTTCTAAGCATGGCTAAGCAATTATATCTAATACATCTAGTTGAACCAATATATAAATCCAACCAGTCAAATTATAACCCAAGGTAATCAAGAAATAGAGTAATCAATGCTAACTAGCCATAACAAAGGAATAGGTTCACACCACCCGGTGACATTCAAAAATAAATGCACAGTTGAAATAAATAGAGAACTTAAATATAGGATCAACATGCTCAAAGGAATTGTGTTTGGGATCTGTGTGACTTGCCTTATAATATTCGGTCTTCAATAAATCTTCTTGAATACTTCCGACGCACTCACGAACCTTCGAAACGACGGAAACGACAAGCTAAAACGCAAAACGAGGAAAAAGACTAAAAAAACTCCAAATAAACAATACATATAAAGTAAACAAACATGTAGATCATAATTTTAGATGAATTATGAGACTTGAACGGCCTCATTCTGACTTCATATGAATTAATTATGAATTTTACAAGATTTAATCTAATTAAAGCCCATTTAAAAAGAATTAAATAAATTTAATTCTATTTATGGATAATTTTAATATGTAGATCTTTATTTTATACAACTTTAGAGACTTGACCCAACTAAATCCGAGCTAAGATGAATTAGTTATGAATTTTTAAAGATTAAATCATTTATGTGGATTTTAATTGAATTATCACGCAATAATGAATTATTTTTGAAAAGAAAAAGGGATTTATTGCGTCATCAAGGACGGTCCACGGTAAACCGGGTGCACAGAGACGGTCTACGAAACCTACGGCCATGATCTGATCTAAGCCAAACGAACGGCCGAGATCGATCCGGTCCACCACGGGTCTACGGCTGACGTGGCGCTGACGTCAACGATGACGTCATCGCCGGCGGCGGCTCCGGCACCCCATGCTCGACGGCGAACAGCGGCGAGACGGCGCAAACGGAGGGCACCAGCACGATGCGGGCGTCGAGGCGAACCTTACCGAGGCACGAACGGCGGCGGACAGTGACCAGACGACGACGGCGACGAGGAAGAGCGGCGGCGACCTTCGGCTTGACGACGACGACGGTGCTCCGGCGATCTACGGCGACGACGGAGAGGCGGACGATGTCGGCGACGACGGAGAGGCGGACGATGTCGGCGACGACTTGGCGATAACGACGGTGGCCTTCCCGAGCAACGACGACGACTGGAGCGACGGCGGTGCTCGGCTGAATGAACGGCGGCGACGGCGGCGCACGGGCTCACGAGGCTAGGGCGCTACAGACGGCTGCGAGCTAAGACGAGGGCAGCGACGGGTAGCAGAGACGCCGGGGGTCCTTAAATAGGGGCTAAGAGGCGGCGGCGAAGGCCCACGGCGACCAGCGGCGGAGATGGAAAGTTAGGGTTCGGAGAGAGAGAGACGAATCCGATTCGAGATCAAATCCGGCGACCTCCAAACGAAGTAGGTGACGATTCCAAAAGAGAAAAGGAAGAGGGGATCCCGAGGATCAATTCCCCTCTATTGATTCAACCGGAGATGGAAAGGGGCGAGCGAATTTGGAAGGGCGGCGGCGGCGGCGCGCGGCTAGGGCTCGGGCGGGCGACGGCCGAAGGAAGACGACGACCGTGACAGGTGGGACCCACCTGTCAGCGGGAGAGAGAGAGAGGAGAGCGGCGGCTGCGCGCGCGCGGCGGCTCGGGCCGACTTGGGCCGACTGGGCCGAGGGAGAGAGAGAAGGTTTTGGGCCGACTTTCGGCCTAAAGCCAAAAGAGAGATTTTTAAAGCTTTTTCAATTTAAATTATTCATGAAATGCAATTTCATTTATTAAAAATACTTCCTTGGCTCAAATAAATCCCAGAAAAATCTAGGAACTATAGAATCAAGCAAAGTATTTAATAAAATTTTATTTGGCCCACTTTTATATTGAGATTTAAGAAATTAAAATTAGATCTTCTCTTTTAGGCTTTTAAGATCATTTCTAATAATTCCTTTTAAACAACAATTTATAATTTACGGATTTTTAAACAAGACAAGCTCTTAACAATGATAATTAGATCATTAATGATTAAATAATTACTGAACTGTTATTTGTATCATTTAGGAATTGAGCTCTGAAAAATCCGAGAAAATTTCAGAGAGTATAATTAATCATGGACAATTTAATAAAAATTAAATCCATCCATGCTTTATATTTAGAAAATTTTATTTCCCACATTTAACTTCACTTGTAAATTCGAGAACATTTAATATAAATTCTATTAACAATTTATTAAATAATTTATAAATCCTAAAATGAAAATCAGGCTGTGACAAATCTACCCCCCTTACAAAGAATCTCGTCCCGAGATTCGGAACGGCTAGAAAGAAACAAGGGCATAGGTAAACTGCAGTCTATCATATTCCATAACACCAGCTGGCCTGGTGCCGATGTTGATGGAGCAAGTAGGGGAATCGATACCGGCGCCGCCGGCTGGGCTGATGATGCAATGGGAGGAACCGCTTGGATTGGTGGATGAATATCGGTGATCAATGGCCGATAACTTGGAAAGGTACCTCCTGGCAAATAAACTGGGCCTACAGCCTGATGTTCAGCTATTGAACCATCGGCAATTGATTTCATCATGTTTGATAAGGTATTGACTAATACCCCAGATTGATTGATCAAAGCATTGTGCACAGCATAGTCAACCCGGTCTTGAAAGTTATTGAAAAATTCCTGTGACGCACTGCCATCTTGATTAAGATTTCCTCCTTGTGGTCCCTGAGTGCCATCACCTTGAACTCCATGTACTCCTTGAGAGTGGTCACCCTGATTCTCCTGAGCCGATCCATCTGTAGTACCTTTGTCGCTCTGTTGAGCCGAGCCATCTAGGGCTTGTTTCATTTCCCCATCTTTGGAAGAACCGGTCCCGGGGACATCAGCCACTACTCGCACCTGATACTTTTGCACCACTGTCCCCTTGCGGGTCAGCATGAATGAGTTCAAGAACTGGTTCCGTGCTTCCTGCATCATTGCTTAAAACTCCTTCTTCTGATCAGGTGTCAATTTGTCCGGAGTAATGGTCATGACGTTGCCCTCATTAACGTCAGATTGGTCTAATTGCTGGATCTTCTCTTTAACAGAACCTGGGCTAGCCGAGGACGGCGATGGTGGTGGCTTCTCGGCCATGAGGAAAACTGCTTTCTGACTTCTAATCCGTCCCACTGGGCGTGCCAAAAGCGTGTTGACAGAAAACACGAGGCCTGGGAGATCTGCTTAACTCCAGTGCAGGTCCAAAACTCGCCTTCAGATGTGTGAGCGTGCCAGTTGATTTGATCCTACAATCAACAAGAAACGAAGACAAAGAAACCGCGATTAAATCCATAAATGATAGTCGATCGGCTAGGTGCCGATGACATATCATTTATTTTAGGCCGATGTCATGTGTACATCGATCGGCAGTCATGAATAATTAAGGAAAAACTAAATCTACTAGATCGGCTGTAGACATTAACAATATATAACTCTTATGTCGATATATACTTAAATCAAGTGATTGGGATAGATCGGTCGCTATGCCGAGACAGTATAAATCACTTAGATCGAAATATAAATTAACAATAGAACTATATACGTTCATAGCATAGCCGATCAGATAGATCTAGCATGTATCGCCTAATACTCTAATACCGCTCTATATTAAGATAATAAAGCAAGTAGAATATATCAAACAAAAGCATAATATACTTAAATGCAACAAGATCTTAACATAAATGGCAGATTTAACATGTCAATCAAGCATATAAGATAACTATAGTTAAATCAGGTAAGATCGGCTGAAACCCCGATGCTACCCTAATCGGCAACCAGGAAGCAGGTTAGAGATTGATATTCTAAACACGACTTAATAGATCAAACTCAACTGATGCAGCATTAAGTATGAAAAGAAAAACAATATCTAGACAATTAAGCCGCTGGATGTTTCATAGAGTGGTAGATATCTTATACAATCAAAGCTAACGTCGCTATTTAACCTAATCGGCCACCTTCTACTAACAGATGTTAGCCGATTGTAGGTTAGATGACGATATTACCGAAGATTATACAAGATATATGATAACTTGATGAATTATATAAACAAGATTAGAGTGTCATAAAGATGGAAGCACTAATCCCGAGAACACAAGCCGCCATAACAAGTTTTACCTCTTGTTGAAGATCGAAACCGATGCAGCTCAACCCGAAAGCAAGAGAAGATGTCGTTAGGTTAGTTTTGATTAGATGTCATTTAGTTTAAATCGCCTATTCACCCCCCCTCTAGTCGACATCTCGATCCTACAAGTGGTATCAGAGCTTGGTCTCTCTTGATTAGGCTTCACCGCCTAGAGAGAAGATGTCGAACGAGGTGAACCATGTAGGGAAGCCTCCTATTTTTAATGGCACAAACTACTGCACTTGGAAAATTAAAATGTCTACTCAACTCAAAGCTATGAGCTTCCATATTTGGAGCATTGTGGATGTTGGCTTTGCTATCACCGGCACGCTCTTGACGGAGATTGATCACCGCAACCTCCAACTCAATGCTCAAGCCATGAATGCTTGTTCAACTCTTTGAGCCAAGTGGAGTTCGATAGATTGAGCAACCTTGAGACCGCATATGAGATTTGGAACAAGTTGGTGGAGATCCATGAGGGCACAAGCGAGTACAAGGATGCCAAGCTTCATTTCCTCAAGATCCAATATGAGACATTCTCCATGTTGCCTCATGAGAGTGTGAATGACATGTATGGGAGGCTCAATGTCATTGTGAATGATCTCAAGGGGCTTGGGACAAACTACACCGATCTTGAGGAAATGAAGCTTCAGGCTCTACCGGAGAAGTATGAGACCCTTGTCACCATGCTCATCAACTCCGACATATCAAGGATGACACCCGCAAGACTCATGGGGAAGATCAACACCAATGACATGTACAAGTTGAAGAAGAAGGAGATGGAGGAAGCCTCACCTTCCAAGAAGTGCATTGCTCTCCAAGCCGAAGTTGAAAACAAGGGCAAGGGCAAGGTGAATGAAGCCAATGAGGACTTGGAGGAAGAGATTGCCCTTCTTGCTAGAAGATTCAATGATCTCTTGGGAAGGAGAAAGGAGAGAGGAAGTGGCTCCAACTCAAATAGGAGAAGAAATAGAAGACCCAACAAGACTCTCTACAATTTGAGGTGCTTTGAGTGTGGTGAGAAGGGACACTTTGCTTCTAAGTGCCCTTCCAAGGATAATGATGGAGACAAGTCATCTAAGAAGAAGAGTAGAGGCTACAAGCTCATGAAGAAGCTCAAGAAGGAACGCAAGAAGATTGAGGCCTTCATCGGAGAATGGGACTCAAATGAGGAGAGCTCCGCCTCATCCGGGTCCGAGGTAGAAGGTGGTGATAATGCAAGCTCCAAGAAGAAGAAGATGGTCGTTGTTGCCATCAAGGAGGCTCCATCACTCTTCGCTCCACTTTGTCTCATGACAAAGGACTCCTCTAAGGTAACATCTCTTAGTGATAGTGAGAGTGATGATGATTGTGATGATGTTTCCTATGATGAGCTTGTAAGTATGTTTAAGGAGCTCCATGCTTATAGTGAGAAGGAGATTGTCGAGTTCAAGGCCCTAAAGAAGGATCATGCTTCTTTGGAGGTCTTGTATGAGGAGCTAAAGACTTCTCATGAGAGACTCACCATTTCTCATGAGAAGTTTAAGGAAGCTCATGACAACCTCCTTTGCACTACTCAACATGGAGCTCTCATTGATGTTAGCATATCTTGGGATTTGCTTAATGATAGTACTACTTGCCATATTGCTCATGTTGCATCATCTAGCATTTCTACCTCTTGTGATGATCTTGTGGATATGCCTAGCTCTAGCTCTAGCCCTTGTGTTTCTATTTGTGATGCCTCACTTGTTGTTGAGAACAATGAGCTTAAGGAGCAAGTGGCTAAGCTCAACAAGAGTTTGGAGAGGTGCTTCAAGGGTAAGAACACTCTTGACAAGATTTTGAGTGAGCAACGGTGCATCCTTAACAAGGAGGGACTTGGATTCATTCCAAAGAATGGTAAGATACCTTCTCACCGCGCCACTCGTTTTGTCAAGAGCAATGGTAAGTATTGCTCCAAGTGTCGTGAGGTTGGGCATTTGGTGAATGATTACCCCGGTGGTAAGCCTTCTAAGATATGCATATTTGATTCTCATTATATGCTTAGGAAGGCTCATGATGGTAGCATTGTTGCTAGATATGTGGGTTCCCCTATACTCGGTGGTAAAAAGAATGCCATTTGGGTGCCCAAAGCTTTGGTCTCTAATCTCTAAGGACCCAAATAAGTTTGGGTACCTAAAAGAGCTTGATCTTCTTTTATAGGTGAACTACCGCACTGGTGGGAGCCATTGGATGCTTGATAGTGGATGCACTCAACACATGACCGATGATAGGGCTATGTTCACCACATTTAAAGTAGGAGGGAATGAACAAGAGAAAGTTACTTTTGGAGACAATAGCAAGGAAAGATAATTGGGTTAGGTAAAATTGCTATCTCCAATGATTTGTCAATTGATAATGTCTCTCTTGTTAAATCTCTAAATTTCAATTTGCTTTCGGTTGCTCAAATTTGTGATCTTGGCTTGTCATGTGCTTTCTTCCCGCAAGAGGTTATTGTTTCTAGCCTTCTTGACAAGTCTTGTGTGTTCAAGGGTTTTAGATATGGAAATCTTTGTTTGGTTGATTTCAATTCTAGTGAAGCAAATTTGAAAACTTGTTTAGTTGCAAAAACTTCATTGGGTTGGCTTTGGCATAGGAGGCTTGCGCATGTTGGCATGAATCAATTGAGCAAACTTTCAAAACGTGATCTAGTTGTGGGATTGAAAGATGTGAAGTTTGAGAAAGATAAGCTTTGTAGTGCTTATCAAGCCGGCAAGCAAGTTGCATGTTCTCATCCTACTAAGAGTATCATGTCCACATCTAGACCATTGGAGCTCTTGCATATGGATTTGTTTGGCCCAACAACCTATAAGAGCATTGGTGGTAATAGTCATTGTCTTGTGATTGTTGATGATTATTCCCGCTATACTTGGGTGTTCTTTTTGCATGATAAGTCTATTGTTGCGAGCTTTTCAAAAAGTTTGCAAAAAGGGCCCAAAATGAATTTAATTGCACTCTTGTGAAAATTAGAAGTGACAATGGTTCCGAGATTAAGAATACCAATACCGAGGACTATTGTGATGATCTTGGTATTAAACACGAACTTTCCGCTACCTACTCACCTCAACAAAATGGTATAGTGGAGAAGAAAAATCGTACATTGATTGAGATGGCAAGGACTATGCTTGATGAATATGGTGTTTCCGATTTCTTTTGGGCGGAAGCCAACAACACCGCTTGCCATGCAACCAATAGGCTTTATTTGCATCGTCTCTTGAAAAAGACTTCCAATGAGCTAATTGTTGGGAGGAAGCCAAATGTTGCCTATTTTCAAGTTTTTGGTTGCAAGTGTTATATTTATCGAAAGGGTGTTAGACTAACCAAATTTGAAAGTCAGTGTGATGAAGGGTTTCTTTTAGGTAATGCCTCAAATAGCAAGGCATACCGGGTCTACATCAAGAACAAAGGTATTGTGGAAGAAACCGCCGATGTTCAATTTGATGAAATTAATGGCTCCCAAGAGGGGCACGAGAATTTGGATGATGTAGGTGATGAAGGCTTGATGAGAGCTATGAAGAACATGTCTATTGGATATGTCAAGCCTATTGAAGTGGAAGACAAGCCATCCACCTCCACTCAAGATGAGCCATCTACTTCCGTTACGCCAAGCCAAGTGCTCTTTCCAAGGATCACCCAATTGACCAAGTGTTGGGTGACATTAGTAAGGGTGTTCAAACTCGATCTCGTGTCGCTTCGATTTGTGAACATTACTCGTTTGTTTCTTGTCTTGAGCCAAAACATGTAGATGAAGCTCTTTGTGATCCGGATTGGATGAATGCTATGCATGAAGAGCTCAACAACTTTGCAAGAAATAAGGTGTGGACTTTGGTTGAAAGACCTAGAGACCACAATGTCATAGGGACAAAATGGGTCTTTAGGAACAAACAAGATGAGAACGGGTTGGTGGTGAGAAACAAGGCAAGGTTGGTGGCACAAGGTTTCACACAAGTTGAAGGTTTGAACTTCGGTGAAACTTTTGTCCCCGTGGCAAGACTTGAGGCTATTCGTATCCTTCTTACATTTGCATCATGCTTTGATATAAAACTATTTCAAATGGATGTGAAAAGTGCTTTTCTAAATGGTGAAATTGCCGAACTTGTCTTTGTTGAACAACCTCCTGGTTTTGAAGATTCTAAAAATCCTAACCATGTTTATAAACTCTCAAAAGCTCTTTATGGTTTAAAACAAGCTCCTAGGGCTTGGTATGAAAGATTGAGAGATTTTCTTTTGTCAAAGGATTTCGAAATTGGAAAAGTTGACACCACCCTTTTTACAAAGATCATTGGTGATGATTTCTTTGTGTGTCAAATTTATGTTGATGACATCATGTTCGGTTCTACTAATGAGGTATTTTGCAAGGAATTTGATGATACGATGTCTAGTGAATTTGATATGTCCATGATTGGAGTGTTGAGCTTCTTCCTTGGACTTCAAATCAAGCAACTCAAGGATGGGACGTTCGTGAGCCAAACCAAGTACATCAAGGATCTACTCAAGAGGTTTGGCTTGGAGGATGCGAAGCCCATCAAGACACCTATGGCAACCAACGGGCATCTCGACCTTGATGAGGGAGGTAAACCGGTAGATTTACAGCTTTATCGTTCCATGATTGGTAGCTTGCTTTACCTTACCGCATCTAGGCTGGATATCATGTTTAATATTTGCATGTGTGCACGGTTTCAAGCCGCTCCTAAGGAGTGTCACTTAGTGGCCGTGAAAAGGATTCTAAGATATTTAAAACATTCCTCAACTATTGGCTTGTGGTATCCAAAAGGTGCTAAGTTTAAGCTAGTTGGCTACTCCGACTCGGATTATGCCGGTTGCAAAGTGGATAGAAAGAGCACATCCGGTAGTTGCCAAATGCTTGGTAGATCCCTTGTGTCATGGTCATCCAAGAAACAAAACTCCGTAGCCCACTCTACCGCCGAGGCGGAATATGTTTCGGCAGGTAGTTGTTGTGCCCAATTGCTGTGGATGAAACAAATATTGTTGGACTATGGCATATCCTTCACCAAAACCCCACTCCTATGTGACAATGATAGTGCCATAAAGATAGCCAATAACCCGGTCCAACATTCTAGAACCAAGCATATTGACATACGCCATCACTTCCTAAGAGACCATGTTGCCAAGTGTGACATAGTCATTAGCCACATAAGAACCGAGTATCAACTAGTCGACATCTTTACCAAGCCTCTTGATGAAACCCACTTTTGCAAATTGAGGAATGAGTTAAATGTCATAGATTTCTCCAATGTGGCTTGAGATGGTGCACCATGGTTGCTTCTTTTGTATATTGTATATTTGCTCCTAATTGCTCTTATGCTTTAGACTCATTGCCATTTGGTTCTTCATTGCGAAAATGAAGCATGTCACATTAAGGGGGAGTTTTGCACTCTTGCATGTGCTCTACCTCTCTTTGTATGTGAGCAAATCAACTAGTGGTGCTAGTAGTATTTTCAAAATGCCCAAGTCAACATAAGTCAAAACTTTTGCAAAATCAATGTAATTTGAAAACTATCTCATCGAAAATGTTTCAAAAGGTTCACTATATGTTTTCCAAGCCTTACATTGTAAGAAAAATGTATTTCGGATGAAAATGCCCATTTTGGCCCTCTTTTGAAGAAACTAGATTCTTAGTTTTGGCTAAAATGAGATTTATCCCCAAAATGAGATTGAGAAGGAATTTGAGAAAAGTTTCAAAACAAAGTTGGTAGAGACGAAGATTTGAAATGTTTTTGGTATTCAAACCTATTTCAAAAATCAAATATTTCAAAAGTTGTTTGAAAATCAAATTCGCCCAAAAACCCCTATAGAACATAAAAGGTCACCTCCTAGCACTCAAGTGAGTTTTGTTGCAAATCTTCATAATTTTCAAATGTTATGAATGGTTGGCAATATTTCAACTCACACATTTCAAAATTGCTCCAAAAATCAAATTTTTATTGAATTTTATTATGTGGGGGTTGCCAGCTTGTGCAAGGGCTGTGCACAGCCGGCAGGGGGCCTGGCGGTCTGACCGGCGCTATATGCGCGGTCTGACCGTCCAGGTGCGGCGGTCTAACCAGCCACATAGGGCCGGTCTAACCGGCCGGCAGGTGGGCCCAGGACTTTTGTCCTTTTTCTTCTCCCTTCTTCCCCTACCCGACTCCATCTCCTCCCTTTCAGCCATCTTCTTCCCCAACTCAAAAAAACTCCTCTCTCCTCTCTCAAACCCTAGCCACCTCCCTCCACCAAATCCACTCGGTTTGACCACAGATTTCTCTCCGGTTACACCGTAAGTGATTCTCCTCCGCTTCCTCTCTCTATTCCATGGATTAGTTTATGTTTTTGTTGTGTTTTTGATCCATGGGATGGAACCCTAGGTGAAGCACGAGGTGTTCTTCGATTTGCACCAATAGAGGGTAGTTTCTTGGTGTGATTCAACTCCTCGAACCGGTAAATCACTCTCCCTCTTGTGCATTCTCTCAAATCAATCTAATTCACCCTAGGGCTATGGGTAGTTGTTCCAATCTTGATGAAATAGGTTCAACCCTTTGATGTTCATATTCCAATCTTGTGCAATATTGCTATAGCAAATTTTTAGACTCAAATATGTAGTTGTGACAGTGAAGTTGATTCAGATCAAATGTTGTATTGATTGTTATCCTGATGAAATTTTTGTCATCTGATAGTATGATATTGATTCAACATAAAATTCAGAGTTTTAACAAGATTCTGTAGCAAAACCATCCAAAATTTGAGAGGTTTTACCAACTGAGATGTTGATTCAGGACGAAATTCAGAACATTACCAAAGATTCTGAAGCAAAAATTCAAAATAATTCTGAAGATTCAAAAGAATCTCATATTTCAGAAGAAAATCAAACGAAGATTCAAAAGGTACCATTACCTTTGATTTTTTCTGCTCTTGAACTTTTCCAATTTTCAAATCATTGAATCTTTTGACTTTTGTTTCTTTGTGTTCAATTTTTTTTGCTCTATCTCCAAGTTTTTGTTTCTTCTCGTTCATCTCCATCCTTTTTTCTTCTTTCTCTAGATCTGTTTCTGTGTAAATCCCCAAGGTAGAATAAAGGGATCGCATCATGTGACATCCCGTGCCACGTGAAGTTTCTTCTTGCAAGTCAAGTTTTCTCAACATAGTATGGGTTTTGATTCTTCTGCCACGTGAAGATTGCTTTTTTATCTGGGCTTGAGTAGCTTTTTATTTGGGCCAACATTTATTTTGGGTCGTGATAGATGGGCCCGTAATATTGGGCGATTCTTTGTGTTTTTGATTTTTTGTATTTATTTTGTTGTCAAAAAAGTTGATCGTTAGATTTAGATCAGAGGGTCAAAAAATCCGACAGATCTGGGTATCTATTTTCTTTCTGTCTAGTGATTGCTAGACAGTCCCTTATATAAAGGGAAGAGCAGACAATCATTAGATCATATAGAAGGCTATAACCATGCATATGCTTCAACAGTAACTCAAGTCGATGTTTCTTCTTTCTGTCTAGTGATTGCTAGACAGTCCCTTATATAAAGGGAAGAGCAGACAATCATTAGATCGTATAGAAGGCTATAACCATGCATATGCTTCAACAGTAACTCAAGTCGATGTTTCGAACTTTTCTTCTAGCTTTTAAGCAATATATTATGGACCAAGGTCTGAGAAAAACAAATTATCTTTGAAGAATGAGATGAAATTGCTGTACCTCATCCTACATACGTCAACGTATGGCTACTGAAGCCATCCAAAATATGAAATAATCATGCAGTATATTTTCAATCTCTGCAAGCTCAGAAGGAAAAAAAAGATGAAAAAAAACATGACGAAACATCTCATAGTCACAAGCATGCATGTACTGTGTAGAAAAGAAATATTTTACAATGAATTCTTTCGAAATTAATAATTCATCATTGAATTCTTTCGATTGTACAGAGAAGCTGGCAAATTAGAGAAGGGAGAGTGACATTTGAAGTTGCACTTATCCCCCTAGTGGGTTTTGGTGATTCATGATGAATAAGGTTAAGGGACTAATGTGTTTATTGAGATATTCAGGTAATTAGTCCCAAGGTGAATTTAGGTGATTAAGAGATGCTTTGAGACCCCCTACAACATTCATTCAAAGTGGATTTGAAGCTCGAAGGTCAATAGGATAGTTTAATATTTGAAATTGAGTTTTAGAAAAAACCATACTATTAAGAGGGGTTCCAAGTGTGGTTCCAGAATATAAAAAGTGCTCTTAGTGAGTTCCTTGTGGTAGAATATTTTTGGGAGCCATTTTTGCAAATGGGTCTAGACCGGACAGAGAAGGCTGGCCGGAAGTTCCGGTGCCTGGACCCGGAACATCCGGACCTTGCGAGATGTGAAATTTTCCTAAGTGTGCGGAAGTTCCGAGTATCAGGAACTTCCGGACCTCTTCCAGTTCAAAAATATGAGTAACGGCTAGATGATGTCACCTAGCTGTTATATATATCCAGATCGCACCCAGCTCAGTTTTTGGCCATTTTCACTTCAGTTTTTTCATGCCTGAAGCATCTAGGCCCCCGGTGTTAATTTTGGTAATTAATGACAAGCGTTAATTGTGGACTAACCGTTGTCTTTGAGCTATCTATATATTTTAAGTTAGGTCCACTTCATATGTGCGCATGGATGATTATCGATGGATTAAAATTGACGGCGCAAAGCAAAGGGAAAGAAGACGGTAAAACTAGTGCTTTAATTTTTGAATTGATCGAGGTGTAGGGCGATCAAATTTGCTAGTTTATTTTTAGTTTCGCCGTACTATTAAGAGGAGTAATGACCTAGCAAAGAGATGATTTTAATTGCCACATTAGGTCATTATGCATTTAGACTTGTGCTCACATTTCACACATACACTTTTCATATCACCCTTCACTAGGTTCGGCCTGACCAGGGGCGGTCAGACCGGCCACAGAGTGGCGGTCTGACCGGCGTGTCCTGGCCGGTCTGACCGGCCACAAGAAGGTGGTCTGACCGGCGCATAGGGCTGGTCTAACCGGCAGCACATGCGCGGTCAGACCGGCCCCCTGGAGGCCGGGATGGTGCTTCTCGGGGTAGCCGATACAGAGCCGATGGAGCCGTATTCGGTCAGATCGAGCTGATGGCGGTCTGACCGAGCCGAGGCCGGTCTGACCGGCAACTCAACGTCGGTCTGACCGGCCAGGCCGATGGGGCCCTCTGACAGAACTACAACGGCTAGTTTTCTAGCCATTGCAGAGTAGCATGGTCTGACCGGCCACATACCTCCAGTCAGACCGGCATAGCACAGAGTTGGGGGATTTCGCCCCCAACGGCTAGTTTTGGTTGGTGGGAGTATAAATACTCCCCCTCCAGCAGCAAGGGGGCTCTCTTGGCACCCAATTCAATTGCATACACCCCTTGCACCTCTCTCACACCCACTTGAGCTTTGTGTTCATCCATCTAGTGTGTTAGATGGTTAATTAGCCAAGAGTCAAGTGCATTTGCTTCCATTGTAGAGCTTGTGTGGCACTTGATTGATCATCTCCACGCCGGGTCATTGCTTGTTACTCTTGAAGGTTGCCGTCTCCTAGACGGCTTGTGGAGGAGTTGCCCGGTGACCTCTCCGAGAAGATTGTGGAGGAGGCCCGGCGACTGTTGTGAGTGGTTTGGAGTTCACCACCTTCGGAGTGAAGGAAGAACTACCCTAGTGATCGAGGCTTGGGTAGTCCTCTCCGTGGGCCGGCTCCCGCCTTTGCCACCCCTTGACGAAGGGGGCGTGCGGTGGCTTCGTGGTTGAGCGATGGAGTTGGGCTCGCCTCAACGGGGAGTAGGAAACCGGTGAGTTTCCGAACCTCGGTGAAAAATCTCTTGTCTCCTTGTCTCATTTACTTGTTGCATTTACATTTTTGCAATCTACATTTCTAGAGACATACTAGAGATCATTTCACCTTAAGATTGCTAATCATTGACATAGGAATGTGATTTACTTTCCTAGAGATATAATTGAGCCACTATCACCCTAGTTTTGCAAAACATAACTTAGTTGCTTAGTTAGAGTTGACCCTCACCAAGCCTAGCAACTCAGGTTAGTTTTGATTAGGTGTCATTTAGTTTAAATCGCCTATTCACCCCCTCTCTAGTCGACATCTCGATCCTACAATGCCCTAGGTTGTTTTAGCTTCTCCTAATATCCCTTTGCTTCCTCCACTCAATTCTTGAGCCCTTCTTGTGAGATTGAGAGGACAGATGAGAGTGTAGGAGTGATTTGGAGAAGGTTTGAAGACTAGGCTAGTTTGAGCACTTTGGATATCTTGTGGGCTGTCACTTGAGCTTATTACTCTTGGAGATCTTCTCCGAAACGGTTAGGTGTCGCCCGCGAGCTTCCAAAGATCTTGTGGATGTTCCGAGAAAGGTTGTGAAGGTTTTCCTCACCTCCGCAAGGAAACGAGGTAAGTGAGTAAAGATTCTTGTACAGAGTTTTCAGAGGTTCTCCTAGGTAGAGCAACTTGCACTTGTGGTCTTTTCTAGAATGATTTGTGAGTTGGATCTTGGTGGTCACTCAAATTCTAGAAAATGACCTAGGAATGTTGAGTTGAAGGCCTTGGACTTCTTCTGGGTTCTTTGCACAGGTGAGGCGAGGGGTTAATCAAGACCTGGCTATTTAGAGCACCTCAACGGAGAGTAGGATTGTAAGAATCAAACTTCGGGAAAAAATCACCCTTGTCTTTTCTGTGATGATTCTGTGCATGTTGCTGTGATTCTGTATTTGCTCTGTCTTCCTGTAGTTTAATTCGTGCAAATTAGTTTAAGTCGCTGCTAGATCTTCAGGTTTTTCTGTTGCCCGGAAGTTCCGGTGGTTAGAACACCGGAAGTTCCGGACAATCTGAGCAGACCAGAAGTTCCGGTGTTCCACACCAGGATTCCGGGCCTGCTGAATTTTACCGTTGCTATTTGTTTTCTAATTTCAGGAAAGCCTATTCACCCCCCCCCCCCCTCCTCTAGGCTACATCTTTGCACGTTCAACATTAATTACTCATCATTGAATTCTTTCGATTGTATAGAGAAGCTGACAAATTAGAGTAAGAGTGGTTGTTACCTTGACAACGCCATGGTTAATACATCAAGCATCCATATACCAAGGTTATTAGTATATGTTTATGTGTTCGTATACGTCAAAATTTTTTTTTGACAAGGAACTAAACACGGCTCAGGGCCTTAGTATAGATGTGGTCGTGTTGGACATTGGATGGTCTAATACTCGTAGTGGTTATATACTATTATTTTTCTAATCATTATAACGTTGGGAACACCCATTTTTTGAGTTATGTTACAATCATGATAAGATCATTTTTAAGGAAAATATTAACAATGCATTTAACCACATGCATGATTCAATTTTGATTTAAATATTTGCATGATAGTAGCCTGTGCAACTCATGGTTAACCACTAGGATGTGTTCGGGACTGAGGGTTGAGAACCTTGCTCCCTTGCACGTAAAATAAAGCTGCGTTTATCTCATAATTAATCAAGTATTAGCTAAAATAAATTTGAAAAATGGATTAATATGGTTTTTTAAAGTAACTTTCATATAGAAAATTTTTATAAAAATTACACCGTTTAGCTGTTTGAAAAGCGTGCGTACGGAAAACGAGGGAGGTGAGTTGGGAAAATGGAGATAAGAGCTCAGCCGCTGTGTTTGATACCAGGAGTTCCCAACTCCCCCTCTCGTTTTCTACGCGCACGCTTTTCAAAATACTAAACGGTGTTTTTTTGCAAAAAAAAAGGTTTATATACGAAAGTTGCTTAAAAAATCATATTGATCTATTTTTGAAAAAAATAGCTAATATTTCATTAATCATGCGCTAATGGACCGCTCCATTTTTCGTGCATGGGTGATGGGTTTCCAACACCTACACCTACCACTGAACAAAGCCTAAGAAGTATAATGCAATATCTCACTTAATATATTATCACTTATATCTATTAAACCATAATTGTTAAAGCCTAAGAAGTATAATGCAATATCTCACTTAATATATTATCACTTATATCTATTAAACCATAATTGTTGGAGAACCATATTGTCCTTACACGCTCGTATATCACTACATGGATAAAACCTAGTTCCGAAATTATGGTTAACTATGTACTTCCTCCGTTTTACAATGTAAGTCATTCTAATATTTTCCGCATTCATACTGATAATGAATCTAGATAGATATATATGTCTAGATTTATTAACATTAATATGAATGTGGAAAATGCTAAAATGACTTACATTATAAAACGGAGGGAATAGCTAGCAGTGGCTGTAGCTTCGCTGAAGCAAAGGTCAATTTTTTTGGCTGTAGCTTCGCTGTAGCAGTGGCTGTAGTATTAGCAGTGACGAACATAGACCCCAATTGCATCGGTTATATAGCCCGTGCGTACGAAAAAACCAGTGATCCGATCACTGCCATCCACCGAGTAGCTAAAAGGGTTCCCAGCCATGGGGTTGCCGTATGGCCCATAAGTCCCTTCCGAAGTCGTTATCTTGAGTGACCGTAGCACGTTAGGCATATCATTGTACCTGCCCGTTGTGCCAGAGATTTCCATCACATAGTCCATAAGGCCGAGATGAATCTGCAGGTACAATTTACATGGATTACATATAATCGGATAGTACAAGTCTAATTAATTCATCTGGTTTCAAACCTCTATCCACTATATATCATTGGTTTCTTTTTTTTTTTACGGGAAATCATCGGATTCTTCTCATTGCCATGCGTGAACATGTCACAGATTAAAGAAAAAGAAAGCGGTTTCATAACTTCAAAAATTCACAAGTTTTGACTAAAGGACTATCAATATTTATATATGCCTCTATTTTTTTTTCATAAAACATTCAAAATTTTTAACATGTTTTCCCAGTGTAAATTTCATATTTAATTTACAGCATATAGTTCATATATTTGCACTACTTTTCCTGTGCCTGCTATATAAGTATAAAAGATCCTGGCCACTAAAATAACATCAAGGCAATAATTGTATTGCTATCTCCTTTTTGATCGTAAGAAGAAGAGATTAGCCATTATCAACACAAAAGCTAATAAAAAAAGTCTAGAGAGTAGTTGTTTGGGTGCTGACTAGGGTTTGTTTGGTAGGAAGGAAATTTTTGTTCTTTGAGAAGATACGTAAAACGACGCGAGTCATTAATGCATGATTAAATGAGTATTGATTATTTTAAATTTCAGAAAAAGGATTAATATGAATTTATAAATCAACTTTTCCATATAATTTTTTTTAGAAAAAAAGAGTACCAATTCCTCTCTTTGTGCTGCTGCCGAATACAACCTAAAAGGTTAACCTCCAAGCTAAGATAAATGAATGCATCAATTCACTTCAAAATAATCTATTTCCATGATATCTGTTTGTTTTCCTCATCGATCTTTTGCAGGTAAAAAAAAACATAAAGCGAAATGGAGCAACTAGTCTGAATGCCTAGGTACAAGACTTAGTTTAACTTGAGTGTTTTACGAGTTTCTTGTTCAAACTTAATTTTATTGAGTCTGGTTGTCCCTGTTAATGATCATAGAAGAATACTAGTATACCTCCTCCGTCAAAAAAAAAAGACCAATCTCATAGCTAGGAATTCATTTTCTCTAGATGGAGTAGTAAGTCTTTGACGTGGTGTCTATGCCTTCTCCTAGCTAGCAAGTCAAGCTTTCATTAATGGAGGCCAAAGTCGGTGATATAGTTGGCCATATGGCTCGAGGCCCGACGGCCCGGCCCAAGGCACGGCAATTTGGCTCGGCCCAGGCACAGCACGGCCCGACAGCCGGGCCACGCCTAGGCTACTCCCTCGGCACGGTGGGCCGACACGGCCCGTCATGACAAAAAAAAATAGTTGAGAGATCCAGCATAGACTTAATTTTTTTTAGGAAAACATAGACTTAATTCGGCGATTTAAGGTACAACCCAAAGACGAAAGGGATACAAAATAAATATACTCCAGCCATATAAGACACAACCCAAAGACATGAGGAGTAGAAATAGACTTATTTAATAGAGAAGCACTATAAACTATCGTGCCTTCGAGCTAGCCTGGCACGACCCGAATCTTATTGGGCCGTTCCTGGACCGGGATGCATCCCATGGGTAGGCATGGCCTAGCCCGGCGTGTTGGTCGGGCCGTGCCGACCCGACTGGCCTTGACCCAGGCGCGGTCATGCCTAGGCCGTGCCAGGTCGGATGGCCTATTTGGCCATCTATAGTCGGTGAGCATTAAAGTTGATGACATTAAGCCTAGTTTCGCTATGGAGACAATCAGTATTCACTCTCTTCTCATCCATTTTTATATATATTCTATGCTCCGAAGTGGTCATGTTTAGGAGTTAATCTTAGGTTCGCTTAGATTAGACATTCATGTATCTTGACAGCTGACTGTCATTTTTTTGTTTGACAGAGAACAGTTAGATATTATTAGGAATGCTTAACCCGATACTCTCCGACAAGCTTATCCTTTAAGCTGAAAACGTGTTTGACATATTTTTAATCTTAATTTTATCATAAACATCTTCTCTGTACTGTACATCCCCTGTATTATATTAGGAATGGCTTGATAAACATTATTAGTCAAAACAAAGGTTATTTATCGGTATATTTTAATAATTAAGTAGTTCGTAGAAAACTATGATTCCTTTGAAGACTGGGTGAAATGATGTACCGATATGTCCATGCGCTGATGCAGTTATTTAATTTTAATAATGGGGCATAAGAATGTTGTTCTGCTTTTGTTCTCACGATAATGTTGAAGATATATAATCAGGGCATTTGCAAATTTGCCATCGGTTTTTTTAATATTGCAAGGGTGCCACTCGAATGACAGTTCTATTGGCATTTTTGCAATTTTCTAGTGACAGTTTTGCAATAATGATTCAAAGTAGTGGTAAATTTATAATTGCCCCTATATAATCCTATGTCCGATGTCTCGTTGTATAGCTCTAAATTAGCGTGTTCGAGTTTGATTATTTGGTGAGTTGTATAAGTTTAACTAGGTTTCATGAGATTTGCTGTGGAAATTACTAAGCAATCTTCAATATGTTTTTCTTACAACAATCTGAGTTAGGAGTAAAAAAGATATTAGTTATTAACAACAAATTAAACTGATTTGCTAAGCCATATTTGAAGAGAAAATAAATTCAGTAGACTCTATATGAGATTGTAGATGAAATATTGAATTATTGGTCAAATTTTGCATTGCAAGAAGCTGAAGATAGGAAAAAATTAATGAAACATCATGGTTTATCAGTACTAATAATAAAACAAACAAATAATACACGTGCTTTGATGCAAAATATATTAATAAGTATTAAAAAATGATCGATAGATATGTTGACATATTGTGGAAATAATGTGAGGGTGATGATTGGATATGCTTACATGTTGATTTGTAGAATCTAATAAATTTTAGATAATGTTGAATGCTTGCATGAGATTTGATATGTAATTATTGCATGCTTGCATGTGGTACGGTTGCATGTTGAGCTTCAGACTTAATAGGTTGTAACTCTATGGAAGGTATAGATTAGTGTACCATTTGCTCAAAATGTTGACTAACAAAATATGCAAGTGCACGTAACCTGAGTTTCAAAAGTCCCTTTTCCAAACCTTTACTACCTCTTTTTTCACGCTCACATTTCTCAAACTACTAAATATGACTTTTTAAAAAAAATTCTATAGAATAGTTGTTTTAAAAACAATATTATTCTATTTTTTAAGTATTTTTTAGCTAATACTTAGTTAATCATGTTCGTTAATTTGTTGTTCTGATTTGCGTGCAATATAGGGGAAGGGGTCCCAACCCTTGACGGCAAACAGAGCCATTGTCTCTTTTTGCTGTTGTCCAACTATGCATCTGTATCTAACATGAATATCAGCATCGATCCTTCAGAGCCCGGCGCAAAAATTAACCTCTTTCAGTATGTTTGTACCTCTTAAACCTTCTTCGGATATGTTATTATAGTAGTATAATACTACTAATACGGTGTGCAATGCTTTGTTTGGGCTACCCGATAGAATTATGGCACTTTCTATGCACCATTATATTGCCACCTCATCCATAACATTACCCCAAAAAAATAATCATCCTACACAATTTCATGCTAGTCGTTTTCTGTGAATTTCCGCAGCAACACATGGAGTACATCTAGTTATAACTTTTATATATATATATATATATATATATATATATATATATATATATATATATATATTGAAGATGCAAACCAAAGCTACATAGACAGAGATCGAGAAAGAGAGAGAGAGGAGTATCAGTGGTGGACTGTACCTCATGCGGAACACCACCATGGGAACCCCAATGACCCATGTGGTACACGAGGCCATCGATGCCAATGTAAGTGAAGAAGATCCCGTCGATGGTGTCTCCGCTGCAGATTGTAAGGCGAACGAGCCGATACGGAGCCACCTGAACGTCTCTATACTCGCCGCCTGGTCCTCCCCATGGACCAAACTTGGTAACTTTCTTGCTCTAAATCATCCATGGACAGATCAGTGTGTTGTTACAATGTTGAATGTGGAAAATATTGATAAAATCTTTAGAGGGAGGAAGAGGATGCCACACCATTTTAACTGATATAGCTAACTTCTTCATAAATTTTCGCAAATGTCTAGCTTGTTGCACGAGAATAACCAAGAATATTAGAAACAGTTCATATGTGTACTATAAGATGTGTATATATAGGGTATATGTGTACTATAAGATGTGTATATATAGGGTAGTAGGGTTTTGAGCATCTGTCACTCTATAGACTATAGATAGATAGACGGAATATAGGTCTAGAGAGAAAATTCTTTGTATGGCCTTAAAATTTCAGTCAATCTCTTTTATACCCCTAATTATTCTCACTTTCTTTGTATATATTGAATTTACTTTCATTCCTTTCATACCCATTCTATCAGTTTATCTATTAGCTGACCAATTAGTAGCTCTGAAAGAAGTCCAATTTACCCTTCGAGCATGACTGTAATGTAAGAATATTTGGAGTACATGAGTTTGTTCTTTGAGTTCTCATATTATTCATAAATTTACTGTACGAGTGGCCATATTGTTTGTGTAAAAGTTTATTTTAGATAATGCCAGATAAAGATTAATACACACTAAAGAGATTATATCGTAATTTTTGGATCCTATATACAACAAATTTTGTGCATGTTGCATGCAGTATCTAAAAAATGGTACATCGGTCTCACTTTTGTACATCGAATCTAAAATAATTAATGCTATACATGTCTTTACGAATATCTTTTAAAGTTTGGTCTCATAAAACGAAGTGAATATATAAGTAAATATAATATGACATTAGACTCTATTAATTTATATATTCCGTCCATGTTCAAGTTCAACAATAAAATTAATGTAAATTTTGCATGGTTGTTAAACGATTATAAAAGGGGAGTAAAACCAAACTTCTTAGGCATACAAGCCAATAAGCAGAATGGAAAAGTTTTATGTGTCAGATTTCAAGGTACTATACATAAACCCTAATAGGGGACAACGTTATATGTGCCAGATTTGTAAAAAACCAACACTAATAAGTGCTTCATACCCACCCAACCCCGCCACATACAGAGAGGGAAAAACTGGCACTCATAACTCCTCATATGTGCATGTTCTTTTATAAAACTGGCACGTATAGTTCTGGTACTTATTTTTAATGAAGTAGTGCATATGAAATTATCATCGGTCCTTTTTTTTATTAAACCAACACATACAAACATAAAGCCGTGCCGAGCGGGTGGGAGAGAAAAACGGCTGCTTCCTTATCCTTTCCCCCGGGTTCCCTTTTTCTCCCCCTCGTCATTATCCTTTCCCCCTCCGCTCCATCTCCTCTCTCCCTCTCCCATCTCCTTACCCAAACCACCACCGCTGCCGCAGCCCCTTCTCCTCTCCACCACTGCGTCATCGTGGCCTGCTCCCTCTCGACATACTCAATGGCAGCCTCCTTCTCCTCAACGACAATGACAGTATTGGCATCAGCTTACTACTTGGATTGTATCCCCTGCCCCCCTTCATCGCATGATACTGTAGTCGTA
The DNA here is from genome assembly GCA_000338895.3 of Oryza meridionalis. Classification (NCBI taxonomy): domain Eukaryota; kingdom Viridiplantae; phylum Streptophyta; class Magnoliopsida; order Poales; family Poaceae; genus Oryza; species Oryza meridionalis. The sequence continues at coordinate 11,270,441 of CM002527.2, read as the reverse complement.
TAAAATTCATAACCAGCTTGGGGAACAGATTTTATCTCGTGATTGGATGCCCCCTCTGCCCCCCTTACACCTCCCACATATTCTGAAAAGCATGTGCAAATGGTTATAATACAATTAAAAACCATTTGATGACAATGATACGATATATCCACTAGCATATAATTATGTCTAACTTCGATTAACACATTGATCAAAAGAAAAGAAATATCTGACTATGAATAATACATGTGTTATTCATCGAGTTTTATGTAAGTATACTTTATAGTAGTCCCTTTTTTCAGATTTCTTCCGTGATGTGTTTTATGTAAATATACTTTATACTAGTCCCACCTTTGTGCATGTTGAGCATAAATTTACTTAAAATTCTCAAACATTGAGTCTATATAAAATTGGTTCTTGACTAAGGTTGATAGTTTACATCTTGGCTACATTGAAATTTTTTTTTCAAATATGCTGTAATTAATCAATATTTTAATAAAGGTGAGGCTTTATGAAACACATAGTCCATAAAGATTGTGGTTATGTGGCACGCATCATATAATACCTATGGTTTTATGCAACTTTGACGTATAAAATGTGGCGTTTTCTGAAATTTACTCTAAAATAACAATGGACCACTACAAAATGCTACTCCCTCCGTTTCTAAATATTTTGACACCGTTGACTTTTTCGTACATGTTTGACCATTCATTTTATTCAAAAACTTTGTGAAATATGTAAAACTATATGTATACATAAAAGTATATTCAACAATAAAACAAATAATAGGAAAAGAATTAATAATTACTTAAATTTTTTGAATAAGACGAACGGTCAAACATATTTAAAAAAATCAACGGCGTCAAATATTTAGAAACGGAGGGAGTATTTCTGTATGGGTGCCACCACATTGCCTGGAATTAATGTAAAGATGATATTTCTATACTTTCCATTTTGCAAATTCTGATAGTCCAATATATTTTTAACCCAGGTAGAAAAGTGTGCGCTTCCTCACCAATATTTGAAGAATAATATGTCATTGTCCAAATGGATAGTCAAATTAACATTCCCAGAATATTGCATCGAATTCGTGATTGCACAGCAAAAGGAATAAATTCACCACGCACTACCAACAATAATGCACTGAGACTTTTCTTGATGGAACAAATTCTGTTAATAAAGACTAAAGTGGAGAATATTACATTTTTATACCATCATGTTATGTGCATGGATGAATTGAGATGCTCGATGGAAGGGCGAGGCCTGCAGCCTCGCCGCACCGGAGCTTGGGTGAGCCGCCCCAGAGAAAGGGGGAGAAGAGATAGGTTTAACTAATTTCTTGATTAATTCCGAGTGACTGCCGTGCCACTCCTTATATATAGCCGGCTCCTAACAACTTCATCTAACAATGCTTAACAAGCTGGCTTTGGTTTTATGGATCATAACCATATTACGCCACTCCTTATATCAGGTTTTACATGGTGGTGCATAGGAGTAGGCTGGACTCATGGGCCTTAGCCTAGGTTGGTTCAGCCCACGTCTGAAAGGTATTTATCATCTTATTGGGTGATGCCATAATACTGCAAAGCAATCCGAAACCAATAATTGAAACAACTTCTACTATATTTTGGCCCCTACAACGACTTGCATACGTGAGCAACTGATCCGATATCAAATATATAAGAATCAGTAGATGAAACGGCAAGATTAATTTCTATGACATTAATGCTTCTTCTTGAGGTGTTTAGGTAAGATCTCCATCCTCGTAAAAGAAACACTCTGCATCCTTGGGCTTGCGAATCTTGGTCGTAGAGGTAGAGATGCTCATGATCTCATCGAGAGTCATCATTGTCTTGTCACAAAGTTTGTTATATTGGGCTTGGGCTTATGCTTGTGCATAATTATCACATGATTTGAGTTTTTCTTAATGCTTTTTTTCGCTGACTTTAGTATCCCATGCTAACATACAAGGTCTAGGGAGGTATAGAGGAGGACGCAGGCGCAGTGGCTCATACTGAAACGGCTGGGTCGCAGGAAATGACCGGTCACCCTTAAGCAGAGTCCTGCAGGGTGGCGCTACCATGGGCGGGGCATAGCTCATGTGCATGCTTCGGGGAGTGGGCGACCGTGGCGGCACACCGATGGCAGCAGCACTGGGGTCGTGCAGGCAACAGCATCGCAGGAAGGCGGCATGCGAGGAGGTAGGTAGAGAATGGTTGGATTTCTCACCGTGTAGCAGCTGGAGAGTGGCACACCATGGCGGCATAGACGGCGAACAATGGATGTAGAGGTTCAGATTGGGGATGGTCGAGCTCGAGGTTTGGCCACACGGGCGGCAGCACCAAGCATGTGGATCATCCATGACGCTTAGGGTGCGCTTGTTCCTACGGGCAACCGCTCTCGCCACCTCGTTTTTCGCGCGCACGCTTCTCAAGCTATTAAACGGTGTATTTTTTGTAAAAAGTTTATATATAAAAGTTGCTTAAAAAATTCATATTGATCTATTTTTTTAAAAAAATTAGCTAATACTTAATTAATCACGCGCTCATAGCCTGCTCCGTTTTCCGTGCCAGAGGGATTATTCCCCGTCCCTCACTCTTGATCGGGCCCTAAAGCTAGCGTGGCTCTTGCCTGCTGCAGTTCAGTGTTGCCTTTGAGAGGCAGCCCGAGGTGCTGGTGGTGGATGGCTGGGCAGAGCGAAGTGGTGTGCAGGTTTCGGTGCCGCAGCTTCAAGTGCACGCAAGGTGCTCAGCTGGGGTGTGATAAGGCAGTGATGGATGCAAAAGGCGGAAGAAGGAGGCGACGCGGCGGCTTTTAAAGGCATGGCGAGGAGGTGGGAGCAGCGATGGCTTCAGAGCGAAGGGAAGAGGTGGGGTGGCGCAGGGGAGCGAGGACGGTGGGCGGTGCAGCGTGGGCTGGCTCTATAATTTCGAGGGCCCTAGGCAAACTCGATGCTATAGGCCTTAACTTTTTTTATTTGCAATATATACTCTATAAACCATATTTATTTTATAAAGTGTCATTAATAAACACTACTAAACAGTAAATTACGTGATGCAAATTATGATATGGTATTTAATTCTCGATAAATATTGTTGATAGTATAATAAACAACTAAAAGAACTGTAGAAACAAAATAGTATAATTACGAATACCTTAAGTATTAGACTGCAAATGTACAGTACCTCTCATAAAAAATCTCTTCTTCCAGCAATTGTTACACAACATTCTGACGCCTGAAATTTCCAACTAATTAAAGTAAACAACAAGGACATCATTAGAAGTTTATTACACTATATTAACAAGAACAAAACAAGACCCTAACCTAATTTTTGCACAAAACAAAACCCTCACCTAATTAGAAGTCCTCACAAATAGATGGACAGATGGTTAAAGGCAAATGAGATTAAGAGAAAATCAAATCATTAGAAGTCCTCACCAGTCACGATTAGGCTTCTGGCTGCCTGCCTGGATGGAGGCTAGGGCGTTGGGAAGCGCTAGCGCCTGCTGCTGCCGTCTCTGCCGGAGTAAGGATTCCGGGCTCCGGAGTTGTGACTCACACAGTCACACTCGCGGTCGCGCCATCATCGGTTGCCCTCGCTCGTCGGCGTCGCGTCGCGGACTCGCTGTGTGGAGGCATCGTGTGGCGTCGACGTCGTCGCGTCGGCTATCGTCAGGAGAAATAGCAAAGCACAGAGAGCGAACCGGCGCGACGACGCGTCGCTTCGATTACGCCGCACGCTCGCGTCTCCTACTCTCCTTCCCTGCTAATCGCATCGCACGCGCTACGCCAACTGGGCTGCGGGCTGGCCTGCAAGGCCTGTGCGGCAGGAGGGGGAATGGGGTGGGGTTGGGGGTTGATGGGCCCCCTGCCGGGCTGGGCCCTAGGCGGTTGCACAACCCGCCTAGGCCCAGGGCCGGCCTGAGCGTGGTGCCTCACCATTTTGGCCGGAGCACTGAGCACAACAAGGTGAGCGCACGGTGGACTGGTTGCAGCGATGTTGGGCGGACGTCGGGGTCATTGCTGCTTCAAGCTGGACCCACTTCGTGCGCGGATTGCACGGCAAGCTGTCGGGACCCCAAGTAAGAGGTATATACTGTGCTAGTCGAGATCAATACTAGCACATATAGTACCAAAAGATAATATCACAATCATATTACGATTTTTATCAGTAAGTAGGAAACAAATATAATTTTAGTTGGGTCTTATTACTAGAATTTATAATTTCTTGGCCTCACAGGGCCAAACAGAAATAAACAGTAGAAAAAGAAGTGAGGGGCATCAACGACACACCACAGGCAATTGACTGGGGCGCACAACCTATTCAACGTCCACAGCAATAAAACTTCTGGAAACAGCTGGCTTTCTCTGAAATTTGGTGAGACAACAAAGGTGAGTACATATAGTACTCACAAGTGTACGGGAATGTGCAATATATAATACAAAGCTTCAAAGAAATGTTAGGGTTTATTTGCATAAATGCATTGGCGAAATTAAATACAATAAATTGATTGTAGGATACACGGTACCCAGGTACCTAAGGAGAGGCCTTTGGGCTGTACGGCATAGGGTGGGCTGAGAGCTCTAGGCCCATGCGACATGCTTGTAAATAAATAAAGAGAGATTCCCGGGATAAGATATAAATCTCGGGGATCATGCATATCTTTATAGATAGAATAGGGAGATCTAGTTACAATCAACTAAATACTTTCCTTTAACCCTCCCCCCTCATCCTATATAAGAGCGGGGCAGGTGTCTCGAGAGGACAGGGGTCGGATCATCTCCACAACACGTGAGACTTCTTGGCTTCTTGGATCATTTTCCACCCAGATATAGAGAAAGACATACACTAAATGTAGGGTATTACCTCATCTTGAGAGTATGAACTAGGATAAACACCTGCATCACTATCTCTCCTTGATCTTACGCACCCCGTAAAATATATCGTCGATCACAAAAATCAACGATTGGCGCGCTAGGTAGGGATGCGCTAGATCATTTTCTTCAAGGAGGAGATGGCTTCAATCTCCGACTTCGCCCTGTTTGACATTCTGAATTATTATTGTATATTAGATTGATCTCGTTTTTTCTAGTAACTAATGTAGATTGATCTATAATTCTGCATGGGCACCGATGGCTGCTTTCACGAGCGGAGATGTGGTGCATGTTGGTTGACGGCGTGATAACTGGCTGAGCCGCCCTCGCCGAGCGACACGGGATGGACCTGCTGCTGCCCTCGAGGATTGCGCCACTGCACGGCAGCCATGCAAATCTGTCAGCATGAAACAGACATGCACTAGCCCCAGCGTGCACAGCAGAGGCGTCAGATCGAGCTGCATGCATGACATGCTAAGGACAAGCAGGGCGCAAATATTGCCATGTGTTCGGATTCCAGTGAGAGGAACTAATCCCTCCCGTACAGAAAACAAAATAATCTATTAGCGTGTGATTAATTAAGTGTTAGCTATTTTTTTTCTAAAATAGACTAATTTGATTTTTTTAAGCAACTTTCGTATAGAAAGTTTTTGCAAAAAATATAGCATTTAGTAGTTTGAAAAGCGTGTGCGCGGAAAACGAGGGAGATGGGTTGAGAACATGGGAGGGTGAAATTAAAAAAAAATGTCATGCATAATCAAAGACTAGGGAGGACCAAAATATTGCAAATGAACATTGTTTGTGTGTCGTCGCTACGTTTCACTATTAGCGTAGAAAGTCAAATTTTATGTTTTACCCCAAAACTGCTAAAATTCACCACCGGTTTTAACTCAAATCCCTTAATTTCAACTCAAATCATGGTGTTAATTGGATTGATCTTGGACTATAAATTATTAAATCCTCTTGGTTGTTTTCGCTTACATGCCGCGCCAGATCTGGTCTGATGATCATGATCATCGGAGCGATGCCTTGCCGATCGCAGGCAACCGGGAAACCACCGTGTACCGCCGATCGTCAAGAAGCCGTCCACGCCAAGGACGCGCACGCGTGCGCGCAAGAGCACTGGCCGCCAGCCGCCAACGCACGACCTCGTGACGTCGCTTGGTTGAGCATGATCAGGCCGTCCGTCTCGATTGCATGCAGCTGTGCAGTACATGCATGCGATGGCTCTACATGCATGCGACCGATGACTATCAGGGAGCAAGGATATGACATGCACTGGTGACGGGTGACACATTGCCGATCCTATCGAGCATACATCGTCTGCCACGGTGCTACTCTTGTCTGATAGGGCATTGACCAGTCCATGCGGCGGACGCGTGCATGATTCGTCGCCGGCCAATCTTCAGTACGTCAAGCATCAATTGGCAAACCAACCAACGAGCATCACATCTACAGATAATTAATTCGTTGTTGCTAATTAGATTAATTCCTAATCGTGAATTAATTAATGTATGCTCTGTTGGTTTTTTGCTTGCATGGCTGCGCCGGTCTACAAGGTCCGGTGATCATGATCGTCATCGCGTCGCCATTCCGATCGTGCGCTCGGGGCGCTGCACCGCACGCCGAGGGATTTGCCCTTCACCCGGCTAGCGCGGCTCGACTTCACCCTGGGGCTTCGTCTCTCTCGTCATCCGGGCGCTCTACGTCGGCTCGCCATGGACTCAGCAGCTTGACCTCCCTCGTCATCCGGGCGCTCTACACCGACTCGCCACGTAATCGGGAGCTTAGCCTCCCTCGTCGTCCGGGTGATCTTCGCCGACCTCACCGCGGACTCAGGGGCTCCGCCTCTCGGCTCGGACTCGGGGGCTCCGCCTCCCTCGTCGTCCGGGTGATCTTCACCGACCTCGCCACGGACTCGGGGACTTCACCTCCCCCATCGTCCAGGTGGTCTACACCGACTCGCCACGGACTCGGCGGCTTTGCCTCCCTCGTTATCCAGGTGCTCTACGCCGACTTCTCCACGGACTCGGGGGCTTTGCCTCCCTTGTCATTCGGGTGATCTTCACCGACCTCGCCACGGACTCGGGGGCTTCGCCACCCTCGTCGTCCAGGCGCCCCACGCCGACTCCGCCACGGAATCGGGGGCTTCGCCTCCCTCGTCGTCTGGGTGCTCTGCGCCGACTTCGCCATGGACTTGGGGACTTTGCCTCCCTCGTCACCCGGGTGCCCTTCGCCGACCATAGATGATTTAGACTTAGTAGTTGGCTATACTATTAAACTTGCTCTTATCATCCAATTAAATATGCTATTAGTCATTCCTCATAAATATTGGCTATAGATGATTTAGAGCTAGTAGTTGGCTATACTATTAAACTTGCTCTTATCATCCAATTAAACATGCTACTAGTCATTCCTCGTAAATAAGCGATTCATTAATATTTACATTTCTCGATGCCCATATAGCCAATTTTATGTGAAACAATGGAGAGTCACGCATTAAATCCGAGAAAGTCATTAAGATGATAAAGTCATTAAGTCAATCTTGTGTTGGATTGAAATATGCCTATCAAAAATAAATTTTTTAGATTTGAAAATATGCCTATTAAAAGTAGATGGAGGGAATATATGATTTTACTAAGTACTTTTTAAGACTAATTTATACATGCAGTCACCATATTTAAAAGAAAAATATTTTAAAAATAATTCATAATAAAATATTATAAAGTTTGATCTCACCCTTGTCTAAAACGACAAGTATAATCAGTCTGAAGGGAGTAACGAATATTTAAGCACCTAAATGATCTCATATAGAGAATCTAAGTACCATCGATCTCTATAATTTTAATATAGAATATGTGTCAATCCCAGGTCGTTTGGAAAACTGAAAAAGTAAATTCAAACATACATCTGAGAAAGAAAAACAAATTTTTGAACCCATAAAAGATCTCGTCACTGTTTCGTGGGACCGGATAATCCCTCAGTTCTCTTGGTCAGCTACACAGCTCACGACCGGCAGGGTCGGTCAGCATGTATCGGTCATCGTCGCGTACTACGCCATTGTGATGCGTTATAAAGAATGGTTAAATAAATGTAGCACGATTTCTTTGTAAATTCCAACTTAATTTGCAGTTGCCTCTTCCTTTATCCTGGGGACGTGCGACCCAAAAATAAACAAACTGACACTAAAACTTCGATTGAAAATTGTGTCATACTCATTTGCGTTGTTGTCTCTACCAACTTTGGTTTCTTTCTTAGATAATGTTACTTAATTACAGATTGACCAGACTATAATTACATGTGACGGTGTGGCACGTACTCCCTCCCTCAGTACTGGTAAAGAAAGTCGTTTTGGACAGCGACACGGTCTCCAAAACACAACTTTAACTTCTTTTTTTTACTAGTTGGGTGCCCGTGCTTTCCAGCAGAAAAAAATATGCATTAATTTCAAATCACCAGGTAAAATGATGTTATATAAGCATTAAGTATAATTTGATTGCAACAAAAAACCTTGATATAACAAAAACAATAACTATGTCTATTTTTTATATTTTTTTTCATATATTACCAACGAGAACAAAAGTTTCAGCAAGACAACTTCGGGTGTGTTTAGTTCACGTTAAAATTAAAAGTTTGGTTAAAATTGGAACGATGTGATGGAAAAGTTGAAAGTTTATTTGTGTAGGAAAGTTTTAATATGATGGAAAAGTTAGAAGTTTGAAGAAAATTTTTGGAACTAACCAAGGCCTTTATATCGACATTGTAAGTTGCTGCAAAGAAGTTTCTGGAAAAAAAAAATCTGCCTTTGTTTCTTGTACAGCTTGATCTGGTTTGACAGAAGAAAAATACAAAATGTAAAAAGTTAGGTGCCCGTGCGTTGTAACGGGGAAAGATTGTTATGTTACAGCACACGAAATATCATTGGGGAAAGATTGATATGTTACAGCACACGAAATATCCTTGGAGAAAATTGTTATGTTGCAGCACACGAAAATCTTGAGAGAAGTTTGTGAATAGCTTCATTTGCTTCTAATTCATGATGACCAGAAGTAATTCCATAAGCTCATGCCGATGTATTGCTTTTATTAGCATCCACAACCTAAGTACACATATATATCACAATTATCACTGCAGGTAACACGTTGAACACATACACAAACACTCCAACAACATTTATGCATGCATTAACAGAAGAGACTACGGTATACTTGACAACGTTGCAGCCACTCGACTCAAATTTGCAGTAAGTTTACAATGGCAATATATTGGTATACCAACACTAGCCCTTAATATATTGACAAAATCGTAATAAACAAACAGTTTGTAAAAATATTAACTGCTAATGGAGTTCCAAACGGTTTGGCTCCATCAGATCAACTATGCACGCATTATTACTATCATCTTACAACATACGGCTCCATCGTTTCGCTTATTCGGGGAATAAGCAAAACAGCATACTTGCAAACGAAATATAATTTATGAATAAAACTTTTATATACGTGTTCTTAGTTATCTAAAAGCAAAGGCTGAAAAATAAACTTCGATGAAAACCCCAAAATCAACTCCAAATTTAAGGTTGAAAATTTAAATTTTGGCTGATAAGCATAAGAATAAACGAAAAGATGAGGCCGATAAATTGTAGGTTCTGGTTCTCTACTAAATCTCCTTTTCTTCCTTCGCCTATCAGCACTGTTCCACAGGAACTCAACTTACATCGTTTGATCTAATCATTCAGTACCTCGTTTACCTGGTGGAGGTAGAAACAAACCTGTCTAATGTGAATGGCCGGTTTCACCCATGGCTGAACAGATGTTAGCAAGCTCTGCTCAGCCTTGGCAATGGCCTGCCTCAGCTGCACTCGGCTCTAGTTCACCTTGTTGATTTTTGTCCTGTAGACCTCAAGGAACTCCTGCTCAATCTCCAGCAGTATCCTATCCCTCACCGTGTCGAGCTCACCGGACTTATTCCACATTCCCATATCACCTGAAACAGGAAAGGACATCCCCATAAATTTGTTGGTAGTGCTACATACACAGAACCAACACCAAAAGTTGGAAATGGTGGAATCGGCAAGCGGAGACATACATTGAGCTCTATTTCCTCTACTGAAATATGCATCGCCACATAGCTACAAGAAAGCTAGATCATATCAGGTCACTAATTCTAGGGTCTTATCATCCTTAGAGCCCAGTAAAAAGTTGTTAGAAAGATGCCAGAGACAAGGTGCCTTCTATTTTTCTCCTAAGCTATATAAAAGCCAACAAGAAAATGCTCACGAGCTTAGCAGTTGTGTGTGTTATACCAAAAGTGCTCATTTGTTCCATGCATCAACGTAACCTAATTCATGACAAACAAAACTAAAAGGGAAGAGTGCTGGTTCTTGATAATGAATTAGGTATTATGCCACTAAATTGCTATTTCTTTGTCATTTCAATGGAAAATTTAGATGTGTAGCACCCAAGGCAACATAAATGACAAGAAGATTCACCATGATCATTTGGAGTTTTTGGGTCGCTTGTTAGATCCAAATTGTAAAAAAACCATTAGTCAAACAAGTAACAATGAGCTCTCCACAGCATAGGCAACAAGGTCTTGAATATAATTTCCTTGCAAATTCTACAGGCACAATGTATGAAGAATAGATAAAATATGTATAATACTATAACTGCGATTTGAAGGATGGAATAACAGCGACTTCACGGTCCACGTATTGCTGAGAACAGAAAATTAGAAATGTTATTGCTTCGTGAACAGAAATGCACAATCCCTAGCTCTGAAAAAATTGAGCAAAAGAAACCGAGGTTACCTTTAGCTCGATCTGGATGGTGTGCTTGTGTGTGTCAGACTCGACAAGAAAATAAGTTATGCAGGCGTTCAGTGCACACCAACAAAGTTCCATTAGGTCCAGGAATATAACCACATTGTTCTGCTGATCATCGATATTAATTGATCAAAATAATAAGTAATCTCACTGCAAAAAAAAAAAAAATCTCTCTGTGACATGTGAAGCAGAGCAAAAAAGAGATCATTTGAATAATGGCGCAAGGTTCCCGAAAAACTGAAGCAACAAGCTCGTTCACTGTAAATCATTATTACTTGTGCATTATCTAGGTACAAGAGACAAAACAACAAACACAAGTTAGCTTAAGCCTTCCCCTATGCATTACAACATTAGTTGCGTAAAAATATAGAATATATACAGGTGATCAATTCAATCCAAACAGTATTGCTCCCCATGCTCGTGAGGTGTTTTTGATGATATATGAACCCAAGCACTTTAATGCCAGGCAATGAGTAAATTTTATGCGTAACAAGGCAACGCCACATCCAGACCAATCCGCTCAACACGACGTTGTTTGAGCAAAGCTGGAGACACAGAAATACCTGATCGCCGACGGATTGTGTTGCTGAACACGACGACCCTGTCATCCTGCTGACGAAGCTAAAAGACACATTGTTAGTGACCAAAGTACCAAATGACCGGGGATTAGATGGGAAGCGGCAACGGAAAGGGGTAGGGAGCACAGTAGAGGAACACCAGGGATTACATCAGAAGCGGTGGGCGATATGTCAGAACGCACCAGTCAGCCATTGACGCCCTCTTCGACGGTCCGCCCTCCTTCCCGCGGTGTCGCCGCAGAAGCAAAACAGGTTCTCCATGGCGTAGCGGTGATGCGGCTGCGGCGACGGCTTGGAGAGGCGGCGTTTGAGGGGGAGAAGGGCGGATCGATCGGCGCAGGTGGCGGTGTTGCGGCGACGGCGTGGAGAGGCGGCGTTGGAGGGGGAGGAGAGCGGATCGGCGCCGACGGGCTGCGGCGTAGAGCGGCGGCGTTGGCGTGGATGGGGCCATGGGGGCGGCAGCAGTCGAGGAGATTGCGGTGCGAGAAAAAAAAAAGTAATTTGGAAAAAAATAATCGGCACGTATTTACATGGTAAGTTTCTAAATTATATATGTAGTGTATTTATAATATAAGTACTAAAATTACATATGTAATTTTAACGTATTTATAATGTAAGTCTTAAAATTACATATATAAGTTTATAGTGTAATTAGTACGTAATCATCTCTCATCATCACAATGCTGGAAAAATCTTCTCTGGATGCACAGTGGGAGGCCTGTGCGGCTGCATGTAAACCGACTGTAATCAGCTGGCTTTTATGGCGACACGAGTGTAGCAAATCCGTTATAATTTTATAAAGTATGACATATGCTATCGGTATCTCAATGACATGTAGGACCCACATAAGTCAACGACACGTGGGTTAGTATGGTATATCTCAACTTTTACAAAATTATAATAGTATGGTTTCAATTTTCCAAAAAAAAAAAGAGGAGCGACGATCGGAGTGTGGAAAGAAAAGAAAGACGATCTGAGCCATTGGATGCGGCGATCGTACGGTTAATATTCTGCGTGTCTGCCAGGGTTGGAGTCACTACCACCACTACTGAATTTTTATGGGAATGCTAGGGGACGGGATACCGTCCCCCAACGGGATAGCTCCTCTCCACAACGCGATTCTTATCCAAACATTCACTCGCCGCCGTCGCCGTCCCCCGCCGTTGCGGAGTCCGTCCCCCGTCGCCTCCGCCGCCACCGCCACCGCGCCCGTCCGTTGCCGCCGCTGCCGCCGTCGCGCCCGTCCCCCGTCGACGCCGCCGCGCCGCCGCGCCCATCCCATACCGCCGCCGTCGCTGTCCCCCGCCGCCGCCGCCGCCGCCGCGCCTGTCCCCCGTCGACGCCGCCACCGTGCCCATCCCCCACTGCCGCCGTCGCTGTCCCCCGCCGCCGCCGCCGCCGCGGCATCCGTCCCATCGACGCTTGCCACGCCCATCCCCCACCGCCGCCGTCGCTTGTCCCCCGCCGTCGTCGCCGCGCCCGTCCTCTCCCGCCGCCGTCGCCGTCCTCGTCTACAAGGGACGGCTACAGGGGGCGACTGCGCATGTCGGGGTGCTTCTCCCCCAACGGGATGCCCAGCTATATCTAGTAGAGAATCACCTGATACCTGGTAGGTATCATCCGATACTTCACAAGTATCACGTGATACATGGTAGAAATCGTCTGATACCTCGCGAGTATCATACGATACGTGGTAGAAATCGTCTGATAAATGACAGGAATCGCATGATACCTCGTGAGTATCACACGATACGTGGTTGAAATCATCTGTTACCTGACATGTTTCACATGATACCTCGCGAGTATCACGCGATACGTGGTAGAAAATCGTATAATACCTGATAAGTATCACATGATACTTGCAACGTGTGTAGAATCGTCTGATACCTGATAGATATCACACCTGATACCTACTCGGGATCATCCTGTTGTGTAGAATCGTCTGATACCTGATAAGTATCACACCTGATACCAATTCGGGATCATCCCGTTCGAAAACGAGAGCAGCCCCCAATTTTTAAGTAGTACAGCGGAAGGCTGGGACAGATTGGCTGAGAGGATGTTGGAAATATAGTCATATATCAGCATATTTTAATCCAAAATATTAATACAATAATCATGGCATGAACAATGTGGGGTGATCTAGTGATAAAATCAAACATAACCAGGAGCATGCTTAAGATAGAATAAGCATTATCATCATACATCGAACGCAATAGAATTGTGACTAACAGAGATATCAAAAACCGAAATAACAGTAAACGCAGAAGGTTATACCCTGTGAATGTCCTTCCGCTGGATTGTAAGGCAGAACTACCTCCGTTGGTGTTGTCGTTCGCAGCGCCAGATCCAGCTCCCGGCGCGCCATCTCCAGGTGCGGCAGCAGCGGCGGCAGAAGACATGGTACAGATGTACGGTCGAAGACGAGGAGCAGTTGTGCGGAAGCACTCCCTAAAAACCTGATCACCCGCCTACCCGGTGCAGATCTCAGGTGAAGGTGTGGTTCCGGAGGCCCTGCTCATTCCGATCTCTCGTGCGCGCAAGCGATCAGAAGCGGGGAAGCAAAACAGTAGCAGCACCAGGCGCGCGCGAGGAGGAGGAAGAACACCAGATGGAAAGTAACCATGGAGATCTGATCAGGTTGCCTCTTTCCTTATAGCGCAGGAGCGATATCCACCTGTTGCCGCAGTAACGACGCGAGATCAATGGGTATTGAATCGTCTGCCTGTTACAGAGGCAATCTTGGGATTGGTCCGTTGCAAAAGGATAGAGGCAGGCGCATCGCATCGCAATGCACGCCACGCCACGCCTCGCCTCGCCCTTGGCTCGGCCCGGTGCGCGCGCGCGTGTGGCTTACCGATCCCCACCTCAACCGGTTAACCGAGAGCCTCCAATAACTCCCTATTTAAGTTGAGATACTCCTTGTTTAATTCCCAAGGTGGTATTATTATCCTTAACATTTATTATGGGCCTTTGAGATTTAATAGAAAAATCGGTCCTAGCCCATTTATTCTAACAACCCCCACCAAATTTCATGGCTCATAAGAAATGTTCTCAAAGTTGTGCCTATTTGATATACCAGTGTTTTGGTAGAGACTGTTAAGTTGAACTTCCACCTAGGAAATGAGCTACATCAGACCACAACTGAACAATGGACTATGCCTTGAATTGTCAATCTTGTGTGATCAGGTTTCACTCAAACCCTTGACTGGTACTAGGCTGACATTTGCATCCCCTCTGTTTAGAGCATATAAGTCAAACTCCAGGCCCTTTCATGAGTATCTAGAGATCGCCCAAATCTCATAGACTGTGACCAGCAGTCGAACTCATATAGGTGTGTTCCTTCTGAGATGTTCTGCAGGTCAACATCTCTACTTAGAAAAGCCACTCGGATCACATTAAGGCATAATAGAAGAGAAGTACATCATGAAAATGAGCCCTTTTCAAGGGTCACTTCTCTCAGCCACACAATAGTTTGTTTCGCCATCCAAATTCATGGGATCTCCGATCACAATGGACAGGTTTCCACTATTGTGCAACCTTAGGTGGGTATCAATCCCATTTCCCTCGATGCACTGTCTATCACATTACGTGGTAGCCCCTTGGTAAACTGATCTACCAGATTTTTAGCCGTTTGGACATAGTCCAATGCTATCACTCCGGAGTTTTTCTGCTTTCTGACAGATTTAAGTCTTCTCTTGATATGCCTAGATGACTTCATGTTGTCCTTTAAACTGTTCACTTTAATAATCACTGTTTGATTATCACAGTTCATTAGGATAGTTGGCACTGGTTTTTCAACCACCGGCAAATCCATCAGGAGTTCACGAAGCCACTCAGCCTCAACTGTCGTAGTAGCTAGTGCTGTAAGTTCTGCTTCTATTGTTGACCTCGTTAAGATGGTCTGCTTGCAAGACTTCCAGGAAACAGCGCCACCTCCAAGTGTGAACATATATCCTCTTGTGGCTTTTATCTCATCAGCATCAGATATCCAGTTTGAGTCACTATACCCTTCCAGTACTTTTGGGTACCCGGTATAGTGAATTCCATAGCTCATAGTGCCGTTTAGATAGCGCATTACTCTTTCCAGAGCCTGCCAATGATCATCTCCCGGATTTGAGACAAACCGGCTCAGCCTGCTTACAGCAAATGAGATGTCAGGCCTCGTTGCACTAGCCAAGTACATCAGTGAACCAATGATTTGAGAGTATCTCAGTTGATCCCTTGCTATTCTTCGGTTTTTCCTTAATAGCACGCTGGGATCATAAGGAGAAGGAGCTGGCTTGCAGTCACTATATCCAAAGCGACTCAAAACCTTGTTCACATAGTGGGATTGCACAAGTGTAATCTGTCACGCCCTGAAGTTCACCTTTCGTGCTTTAAAATTCATAAAATAAATCATCCAAAGAAATTGTTCATTTTAACCTAGAGCTAATTCCTCAAATTAATAAATGCAAATAATAATCGAAATCGGCATATGGAATTTTTCTTGGGTTCTACATGTCAAAATATGCTAACAGGAATTTTAGTGGAATTTTCAGAGCCTTGGAAATAATTTTAACCAATTAAAATAAGCAAAGTGCAATATTAAATCCCTGGGAAAAATCCTTTTTCCTTTTTACCTTTTCTTTTCCCTCCTTTTTTTCCTTTTCTTGGGCCGCCGGCCCATTTCTTCCCGCGCCGGCCCGCTCCTCCCTCCTACTCCCGAAGTTCACCCGGCCTCCCTCTCCCTCTCGGGCGCTGACAGGTGGGGCCCACCTGTCAGCCCTTTCCCTAACCTCCGGCCGCCCACGCCCGCGCCAACCGCCGCCGAAACCGCCCACTTCGCCGCTCCCCCGCGCCCCACTCCGCGCCATGTCGCCGCCCGCTCCCCCTCCTCTCCCACGCGCGCGCCCTGCAAGGGCGGGATTCGATTTGAATCCTCTCCCCTCTCTCTCTCCCCTCCACCTTTTTCCTCTTTCCACCGCTCCCTCTCGTGCCCTCTATCGCTCCCGCGCCGCTACACCCGCCGCCGCCGACTCTTCCACTACTCCGGTCGCCTCTAGCCGCCGCTAGGGCCGCCGCCGCACCGTGCCGCCGCCGCCGTCGGGTTCGCACGACCGAGGTCCACCTCGTCCACCTCCCCTCCGTCGAGTTCCACCGCCGGAGCCCGCTTCTCCCCGCGCTCCGGTGAGGTTCCACCATTGCCGCCGCCTTCGGCCATGTTTTCCGCTCGCCGTGGACCACCCTTCTCCCTCTAATCCCTCCCACTGTGTTCCCTAGGTGGTTCCGGAGCTCGTCCGCCCCTCGCCGCCGTCTCTCGGTCGCTCATCGTCGCCGTTCGTCATCGCCTCCCTCCGGCTGGCCGGGCCCCTCGGTGAGAACACCCCTCCCCCGATTTTCCCCTTCTTCCCCGCCTAGCGCCGAGCCGCGCCGCCATCGCCGTCCGGCGCTTCGCCGTCGCGCCGCCGGCCACCGTCGTCTTCTCGCCAGTCGCCGCCGTCGGTGGCCGCTTGCCACCGCCAGCTTCGCGCATGCCGCCGCCCCTCCATGGCCAGCCGGCTTGGAGCCGAGCCGAGCCAGGCGCCACCTTCTCCCCATGAGCCGCCGCCCGGTGGCCCCCGCCTGCCAGTACTCCCTCCCTCTCTCTCTCCTTGAGTCACTGACATGCGGGCCCCGCATGTCGGCACCGCCCCCCCTTGCTGACGTCAGCCCTGGGATTTTATTGCGCAGTAAATACATTAAGGCTTTTCTTTAATAGTAAAACATAGAGAATCTTCTAAAAATCATAACTAATTCATCCGTGCTCCGTTTAAGACCATTCAAGTCTCAGTAAATTCATAAAAATGCATAGAATCCATTAAAAATGGTTTTGTTTCATGTTTCAGTAGTCTTATAGCCTGTTTTGCTTCTGTGCTTTGTTTGTCGCATAGATTTCGGCCGTTTCGTCGATCCGCGGTTTCTCGAAGACGTTGCTATGGTCTCATCAGCACGAGAGCAAGGCAAGTCATGCATTACAATTGATCATATTGTACCCAATTTACAAATGTCCCGCTTTTCTATTAAATATTGCATCTTTTTACAATATCACGTGGGATGAGTCCTACTACTCAGCCATATATTGTTTACCTTATGCCATTGCTAACTCGGGTATTAAAATGACTAGATGTTGGTTTAGGAAATGCTTAGCCATCCTTAGTTCTACTAGTACACAAAAAGGGAATCACATTAAAGCATAGACTTTGATTTTTTGGCAATAGCTTTGGATTAGTGCCACCGTAATGGTGTGGGCTTATTAAAATACACTACACGGTGGGCTGTGGGTGCATGGTTTTGCTAGTTGTGCCCATGGCGATTAAGGACCGGTTCGCGGGAAACCCTGGAAGAATTTATCGTGCTTACCACAAGCCAGCGTGGGCAACGGCTGGGCTTGTAGTGTAGCTTTCCTCTAGCCGACGTACCCAGGCGAGGGTGGGCGTGATGGAGTTGGGTCGGCTAGGGTGTCCGGTTGATCGGCTTCCGGATTCACTGCGGCACGAAAGGGGGGCTGCCCGTTGCCTGCTGGGGACGGGGGCGAACCCTAAGGTGTGGTGCGATCGGTTAGAGGTGGTTATGCGAAGGGTCCTGTCACGGCCTCTTTCCGGTATGTCGTGGTGGCATGTCGGCGCACGGGAACGTGTCGTGGGGCTGTGTCTTGTGGGTACAGTTGTACACCTCTGATCAGAGTAAAACTATTCGAATAGCCGTGCCCGCGGTTATGGGAGGTCGACCAGATTCACCGTGATTAGTCTCATCCCTAGTTAGCTAATGGAACTGGTTAGTTCAGGAGGGGTTTGGGCCTGTTGCAACGTGGTGTAGCGTTGGACAGTGATCGGTTAATATTGATAAATCACTACAGCTGTTTTACTGCTTTCAACTACTGTTTTTAAATGCTAGCTTTATGCAAAAGAACCTTTAGCCTCCCTTGGATATACCCTGCATCATACCTCCTCTTCCGGTATGACTTGCTGAGTACAGTGGGTAGTACTCAGTCTTGCTCTCTTTCCCCCATATCAGAGCTGAAGATCTTCCTAGTGGGTGCTGTCTTGTTGAAGTTGGTTTCGTCGCTGCCGTCAAGGATTGCCTGTGGAGTGGAGTCGCCCCGTTCCAGAAGTCAAGTTTCCTAGTTTAGCTCGTTTTATCTTTTCCGCTGCATTTGTAATCTGTTATATTTTTGTAAGACGTGGATTTGTATGTCAACAATTGTCGTTTGTGTACCCTGGCTGGTCCTGGACAGGGGTTTAATACACATTCAGCTTAGAAATTCTGGTTCGTGAATTTCTGGGTGTGACATAATCCCACCCTCATCTCCTCTTAGTAGCTTAATGTTAAGAATAACATCAGCCTCTCCCAAATCCTTCATTTCAAAACTCTTGGACAGAAAGTCCTTAACCTCCTCAATCACATTGAGGCTGGTCCCAAAGATCAATATGTCATCGACATATAAGCACATAGCGATAGTACACACATTTGTCAGCTTCGTTCACAACAAAGCCAGCTGATGTAAGTGTGGTGTCAAACTTCTCGTGCCATTGCTTAGGTGCTTGCTTAAGGCCATACAAGGATTTCAACAGTTTACACACCATTCCCTCCTGACCTTCTAGTACATACCCGTCTGGTTGATCCATATAGATCTCCTCCTCCAGCTCTCCATTTAGGAAAGCTGTCTTAACGTCCATCTGATGGATGAGAAGACGATAAGAGGTTGCCAGAGCAAGTAGTACTCGAATCGTGGTCAAGCGGGCAACTGGTGAGTAGGTGTCGAAAAAATCCTCGCCTTCTTTTCGGGTATAATCCTTGGCCACAAGTCTTGACTTGTACTTTTCAATTGTACCATCAGGCCTAACCTTTTTCTCGAAAACCCATTTGCATCCTACAGGCTTACACCCATATGGACGCTCAACGACTTCCCAAGTACCATTAGACATAATCGAGTCCATCTCACTGCGTATTGCTTCCTTCTAGTAGTTAGCTTCAGGAGATGAATATGCCTCTTCTATGGTTCTTGGAGTGTCATCCACGAGGTATACAATATAGTCATCTCCAAAAGGATTTTGCAACCCTTTGTCTCTTACTCTTACGAGTATCTACAATGTTATCCACCTCAGGATTTCCCTCAGGCATTTGATCATTGTGTTCTATCGGTGCAAAGTGCTCATGGGGTATGATAGTTTCTTAACTAGAAGTGCTAGGTGTATTTTTCATGGGAAATTCATTCTCAAAGAATGTAGCATCTCTGGACTCAATAATTGTACCAATACGCATGTCGGGTACTCCAGAGTTTACTATTAAGAATCTGTAACCCACGCTGTGAATAGCATAACCAAGGAACACATAATCAACAGTATTCGGTCCAAGTTTACGCTTTTTGGCTATAGGTACATTTACCTTGGCCAAACAGCCCCATGTTCGTAGGTATGAGAGATTTAATTTCTTCCTTTCCCATTCCTCGAATGGTGTTACTTCCTTATGCTTCATTGGAATTTTATTCAGGACATGACACGCAATCAAAACTGCCTCACCCCACCATTCCTTGGAAAGTCCCGCAGTGTCTAACATGGCATTCACCATCTCAGTTAGAGTACGGTTCTTTCTTTCGGCTACCCCATTTGATTGGGGTGAATAGGGAGGCGTCCTCTCATGAATAATTCCAAACTCTTCGCAAAAAGATATAAACTCATTGAAAAAATACTCCCCACCTCTATCAGACCTCAACCGTTTGATTTTCCTTTCAAGTTGGTTTTCTACCTCAGCTTTATAGGTCTTAAAGTAATGCAATGCTTCATCCTTTGTTTTCAATAGATACACATAACAAAATCTAGTGCAATCATCTATCAGTGTCAGGAAATATTTCTTTCCTCCTTTAGTCAACACGCCGTTCATTTCGCACAAATCGGAATGAACAAGTTCTAGAGGTGCCAAATCCCTCGCCTCAGATGCCTTGTGAGGCTTGCGAGATTGTTTCGATTGAACACAAGTATGGCACTTGGAACCTTTGACCAAAATGAATTTTGGAATTAAACTCATGTTAGCCAAGCGCGTCATACAACCGAAATTCACATGACAGAGTCACGAATGCCACACATTGGACTCATCATTCTCACTAATATGGTTCATAACATTATTATTATTACACATGTCATCCAAAGAAAAGCGGAACAAGCCTTCGCTGTCATAACCTTTTCCAATAAAAGTTCCATATTTAGATATGACGCATTTATTGGATTCAAACACAAGTCTAAAACCTTCTCTACACAGTAGAGAGCCACTAACTAGATTCTTCTTTATTAAAGGAACAAGCTGCACGTTCTTCAGCTGCACGGTCTTTCCTGAAGTAAACTTCAGATCGACCATACCAACACCATGAACAGCCGCAAGTGACCCGTTTCCCATCAACAAGGAGGAACCTCTCCCGACCTGATAAGAAGAAAACAGGGAAATATCAGCACATACATGAATGTTAGCACCGGTATCAACCTACCAATCAGGTGAATGAAAAACAGAGAGAACTGTAGGTAATAATTTACCGTACCCCGATGTTCCTCCGCCCTCGCTAATGACCATGTTGGCAGACTTCCTGTCTTTGCGCTCAGGATAGTTCTTGGCCCAATGCCCAGACTTACCACACACAAAGCAGTCTCCCTTTGCCTTTCCCTTGCCTTTCTTATTAAAATTGGTTGTAGCCTTGGGTTTGACATCAGGCTTGACTTTCTTGTTGTTATGGGATGCATGAGGGTTCTTCTTCTGTACCATATTGGCACTAGAACCTCCCTCAACCTTTTTGCCTCGGTTGTCCTTTGCCCTCACCTTCTCTTCAACACCCAAAGAGCCAATGAGATCAGAAACACTGAACTCCTGTCACTTGTGCTTTAGAGAAGTGGCAAAGTCTGACCAAGAATGTGGCAATTTGGCAATAATGCCACCCGCCACAAACTTGTCCGGCAACTCACAGTTGTTGTTCTCAAGTTCCTTAGCCAGCATCTGAATCTCATGAGCTTGTTCTACTACAGAACGGTCATCGACCATCTTGTAGTCATAGAATTGCTCCATGACAAACAGCTCACTGCCGGCGTCGGAAACTTCGAACTTGGCCTCAAGTGCATCCCATATGTCCTTCCCTGAAGGCATGTGCATATACACGTCCACTATATTGTCAGCGAGTACACTGATCAATGCTCCACGGAACAGGCAATCCGAAGCCTCCAACTTAACCTCTTCCTCAGGAGAGAGAGGTGGTTCACTTCGTGTGCCCCGTGAAACATAGAAACATTGCATCGCTGTCAACCACAGTAGTGCACGTGCTTTCCACCTCTTATAATTAGAACCATCAAAAGCATGTGGTTTCAGTGCAGTAGCATAGCCAACTACCGAAAATGACCTATCAGGTTTTTGGATTGTTGGAAATATAGTCATATATCGGCATATTATAATCCAAAATATTAAGACAATAATCATGGCATGAACAATGTAGGGCGATCTATTGATAAAATCAAACATAACCAGGAGCATGCTTAAGATAGAATAAGTATCATCATCATACATCGAACGCAATAGAATTGCGACTAACAAAGATATCAAAAATGGAAATAACAGTAAACGCAGAAGGTTATACCCTGTGAATGTCCCTCCGTTGGATTGTGAGGCAGAACTGCCTTCGTTGGTGTTGTCGTTCACAGCGCCAGATCCGGGTCCCGGCGTGCCATCTCAAGGTGCGGCAGCAGCGGCGGTAGAAGACATGGTGCAGACGTACGGTCGAAGACGAGGAGCAGTCGTGCGGAAGCACTCCCCAAAAACCTAATCACCCGCCTACCTGGTGTATATCTCAGGGTGAAGGTGTGGTTCCGGAGGCCCTGCTTGTTCCGATCTCTCGTGAGCGCAAGCGATCAGAAGCGGGGAAGCAGAACAGTAGCAGCACCAGGCGCGCGCGAGGAGGAAGAACACCAGATGGAAAGTAACCAGGGAGATCTGATCGGGTTGCCGCGCGCGAGGAGGAGGAAGTACACCGGATGGAAAGTAACCAGCCGCAGTATCAACGCGAGATCTGATCGGGCCTTATAGCGCAGGAGCGATATCCGCCCGTTGCCGTAGTAACGACGCGAGATCAATGGGTATTGAATCGCCTGCCCGTTACGGAGGCAATCTCGGGATTGGTCCGTTGCAAAAGGATAGCCCTCGCCCTCAGCCCGGCCGGCCCGTCGCACGCGTGTGGCTTTCCGATACCCACCTCAACCGGTCAACACGGAGACTCCAATAACTCCCTATTTAAGTTGAGATATTTCTCGTTTAATTCCGAAGGTAGTATTATTATCCTTAACATTTATTATGGGCCATTGAGATTTAATAGAAAAATCAGGCCTAGCCCATTCGTTCTAACAGAGGAAGCCAGACCTGTGTTGTCAGCGAGCGGGAGAAGACTTAATCAGCATCTTCAGTCCATGGGAACGGTAAGTGCTGCTAGCTTAATGGATCACCAAAAAACAGCTTTATTAACGATCAGAAAGGTTTAAAACAAAATCTTTTTACTCCATCTACCAAAAGCAGAGGATGGTGGAAACAACAAAATCTTTTTACTCCATCTAGCTTTGATGGCTAAATCTCGCACTTGAGAGCAACAAGTGATTTGTTGTAATAACCAGGACAATACATACTATATTGGTTAATAAAATCCAAAATGGAGTCTGTTTGGCAATGGAAAACAAGCAGTCATGTTTACAACACTTTCATTTTCTCATAATATTTTTTTGAAGGAAAGTTTCTAATAATTTAGAAACATACAAGGCTTCATGACATTTTCTGATAATCTAGAAACATTTTCTGATAATCCCAAATTGGTCAATCTAAAAGATTAACACAGATAGTATATATTGTCAAGAAGAATTGCAGATCATCAACCATATCCTGTATTTGTATTTGTAGTTCTAGATACAACATACTGAAACACTGAATAAGTACAAACTTCTTCCTTTCTTAGCCTGAAGGGAATCAAAGGAAAAAAAAATCCAAACCATGAATCCCTAACCATCACAAGACAAATCAGTTATTCCATACCCAAAATCATAGGTGGTGTAGCAGAGGCAGACATCGACAGGGCCAAGATCATAGGTGACGGGATCAATTGGAGAGCCTCTCCAGACTCCAGGCATCGACGCCGGGTGGGACGGCTGATCACGAAGGAGACAGGCAAGACGCGATGACGGAGGTGGCCAGGGCGCTTCGATGACCGGCAGCGTGGCCGTGGAGGCATCCATCCATCCGTTCCGGGGGCGATTGGGCAAAAGGTGGGGAAACGTGCATCAAGGTGCGTCAATGGGAGGGAGTGGTGTGTGGGAAGGGGAGGGGGGTTCCAGGGAGGGGATCTCCTGTGGAGGTGGAGCGACGACGAGGGATCGACAGTGGGCGGCGGAGGATGGGCACCTGGGGATGTGGCGGCGTCGCGGGACGGAGGTCGTGGCGCTTGGCGAGGCGGCGCTAGTGTGGCGTGCGTTGGTCGTGATGGAGGTGCAAGAGGGCGAGAGGATTGGGGATGGATGCGAGGAGGGACTGGCCGACATCTGATCCCGATGGTGAGGAGACGCGACGATGACGGCGGCGGCGACGGCAATGCAAGAGGGAAAGGGATGAGAGGAGATAGGGCGACGAGAGGGATGATGGGTTGCGGGGGCGCGGTGCTGCGTGATGCGGAGCGACGCAGGCTAATGGAGGAGCGGCGTGGGTGGGGATCCCCTGGAGTTCACTCCAACTCCACCCGGTGAATTTGATCAAATCTCTACCGTCTATATATAACAACGGTTGAGATGAACTATAACAAATTCCCACTAGTCTTTTTTAAATAAGCTAACTCGTCCTAATTTTTGTAACAAATCAACAAATAATATATATCTAGAGAATATACAAACTGATTTTTCTTGCATAACTCGAAAATGCCATGGTTCATCCACTGTATAAAAACGTACAGGACTTGTGGCTCTAAGGTTTTTAGCAATATTTGTGTGTGTATACGGTATGTGTATGTTTGCACGTACTATGCGGTTAACATTGTTTTATACATGACCATAGCTTCTTGTTTGGAGAAGAAGAGAACGTGCATATATACTTTGTTAATTTTGTTGGCAGAAACATTTACCCATTAGGAACATAAAAAAGAAGAAAGTAAGTAATTTTCATTCAAGCCAATGTGATGGAGAGAGTTAATTAGGATAAGTTAATAGGTGGGCTTCATCTTAGCCATAGAAAACAATTGATGACACAGATTTAGTCAAATCCACCAGGTGGAGTTGTAGCCAACTGTAGGTGATCTGGACCCGAGCGGCGTCGGCGGGATCGCGAGAGCGATCTGCCTTGTGGGGAGAAAAGCGAGTCGCGGGGGGAGGAGCGTGAGGGGATCCCTCAGGGAGGGGATCTGCTGTGGAGGTGGAGCGCATCGCAGGCGGGGGGGTGGGGGGGGGGGGAGGAGCGCGTGCGATGGGATCACTCAGCACCGTCTGATCTCCCAATCCCACGATCCATATTCCGCGTGTCTGTCAGGTTGGAGTCACCACCACCACTACAGATTTTTTAAGTAGTAGAGATAAAAATATTTATTGAAAAGTGATATATGTATACTATTATGAAAGTATTTTTCAAGACAAATCTATTCATATAATTTTTACATTTTCAAACTCAATAACTTAAGAGTTATTCATAATTTATATTCCCAAGGTTTGACTTAACACTGGTGGAGAAACCGTTTGTAGTCCCGGTTCGTAACCCCCCTTTAGTCCCGGTTGTCCAACCGGGACTAAGTCCCGGGTGAAATAACCGGGACTAAAGATCGGTCAGCCACGTGGCCGGCCGAACCATCTTTAGTCCCGGTTTGTGTTACCAACCGGGACTAAAGATCGGTGTACCATTTTATTTTATTTTGCATGGAGCTAGTAATATGTAATCCTTATGTCGATATATACTTAAATCAAGTGATTGGGATAGATCGGTCGCCATGCCGAGACAGTATAAATCACTAAGATCGAAATATATATTAACAACATGATTATATAAACTTATAGCATAGCCGATTAGATAGATTTAGTATGTATCGGCTAATACTCCGTTACCACTCTATACTAAGATATCAAAGCAAGATAAAATATACTAAACAAAAGCCTAATATACTTAAATGCAACAAGATCTTAA